>CM019150.1:138077462-139317177 GCA_009733165.1 Naja naja
GTGTGTCTCTAGTGAGACCCCGAATGATCTATTCAATGGTCCATTTGTTTGTTTTCTTGGTTATTAATGGTACTCTTGTCTAAAACCAAAGTTTAACATCAACTCCTTTTCAACAAGATAGAGATGCAGAACAATTAAAAACATATAATCTTGTATTGAAAAGTTCCTGAGAAGGCATTTCAAAATAATGAAGGGGTAGCATCTTCCAGTGAATGAGAGACATGAAGGAAAATCTTCAAGAAGGTTCTTGAGAATACCAAATAAGAAGGATACTAGACTTTAAAGTTAACGGAAAAATAAATAAATAAACAGACAGTACCCCTTTCCTCCCTCTGGCTAGATTTGACTGAGTGAAAGTATTGGAATAGAGGGGCCCCTAGTAAATGAAAATTGGAAATAAGACGGGGAAATATAAACAGAATTCTTAAAGAACAGCAAAAGATAATAAAAGAAATGTCAACAGCAACCACCACCATTACTAAAACAGGAAAAAGGAGTGACAATTGCAACCCCATCTACCCCCACGGTGACCTCTTCCCAAAAACAATAGAAGGGATGTTGGCCCCCGAAGCCCAATACACAAACTTCCTCCCAAACGATACAAAATACACTACAGACATTACAAAACATGATGCTAACAATGCAAGAAACAATGATAAATAACCATGTAGAAAGCAAGAAAGAAAGAGAAGAGATGAGATCAGAATTAAAAGTGAATTGGGAGAGATGAAGAACGAACTAAAAACCTTAGAGGGGAAAATAGGACAGTTGCAGGAGACGACAAGGACAAATGAGGAGAAAATCATAACAATCACTAAACAAACAGACCAAACAGGAAAAAGGTGGAAGCCATGGAACAAAAATTAAAGACCAATACAAGGAAACGAGAGGCCCTGACCTATCTAGAAATGGATAGAGCCTCACTATCTAAGGTTTCAGAATATACAGGAGGAGGGAAAACCTGACCCTCAGAGTGGCAGAAATGCTGGCAACTATTTTGCAAAAGAAAGCGACCAGATGATACTAGAGATTGATGAGGCATATAGAGTCTACACAAGTTACGCTAGAAGACATGGACTCCCACGGGAGGTTCATGTCAGATTTGCGAGAAAAGAGTCAGAGAAATAATTTATAGATTGACAAGGGAAGAGACAATAAATCATAATGGTAGGCAAGTTATAGTACTGAAGCAAATTCCAAGAAGAGTGAGAGAACAAAGAAAGGAATACAGATTCCTCACAAACCATTTAAACAAAAACATTCTATTTAGGTGGAACGATCCAGAAGGAATCTTAGTAACATGGGAAGGCAAAAGAACCAAAATTGACAACCTAGCTAAGGCCCAAAGATTCTATGAGCAAACAGGAGGATTAGAGGAGGAATTGAGTAGTAGAGAAGAGTCGAGAAACGCAAGTCGTGAAGATCTACGAAGTTCATATGAGAGGAGAAGAGAGAAAGAGGGAGGGGAGGGGACAGAGAATAATGGTTTGTGAAGAAGGAAGGAGGGAAGAGACAGGAGTGAAGACCAGAGTCAAACAGCAGGTAAAACGTAATAAAGCTAGAAAAGAAGACCAAATGGGAAGGGGAATAAAATTAATATCAATGAATATCAATGGACTAAATAGTCCAAACAAAAGGAAAAATATTTGATAGATTGGAAAGACAAAAGTGGGATATAATATGTCTTCAAGAAGTCCACATAAAAGAGCAGGATAAAAAATATTTAGAGAATAGAAAACTGGGAAAAGCATTCAGGCTTTAGCAGTGGAAAAAAAGAGGTACTATATATAAAGAGGACCTTAATGCAAAATTGATATATAATGATACAGATGGAAGAATATTAATGGTGGAAATAGAGATACATAACAGGAAGACCTTAGCCGTAGGAATTTATCATAAATAAAATCAAAAAGAATTTTATAAAATTTATATGAAAATTGATAGAGAATGGTAACTCAAGGATTTGTCTGATGGGGACTACAATGCAATAACTGATAATAGGCAAGATTACAAATCGAACACAAACAATACCAAAAGCGAAATACTTTACCAAAAATATTTTTGAAATGTCAGAGGAATTAGGATTGGAAGATGTATGGAGAAAAAGAAACCCAGAAATTACACAGTATACTTTCCACTCCAGCCCACACAAATCCTGGTCTAGAATAGATATGATTTGGATAAATGAAGAATTAAATAAAGAAATTTCGGACACAAAATCCTAACAAATATTTGGGCTGACCACAATCCAATGTCTTTAATTTGGAAAGAAGGGGGAAGGAAAGGGAGGCGAAGATGGTCATTAAACTCTCAGATTTTGAAAGAAGAAAAATATTTGCAAAAAATTAGAGAGAATTAATAAACATCTATAATTCTAATAAAAAGAGGATACATCTTTACAGAACATGTGGATACGATAAAAGCCTATATTAGGGAATATCAATTGCATATTTATCAAATAGAAATAAGGAAAGATGGAAGAAACAAGATGAAACTAATAAAAGTTGGAAAATTAGAGAACAAACAAAAAGAAATCTAGAGAGCAAATTAGAGATGCACTAATACAAAAACATGAACTTAATATACTTGAACAAGAGGAACTCCTTAGAAAGCTACAATATAAACAAAACTACTTTTGAACAAACAAACCGGGGAGGTGGTTATATAAATTGAAAGAAGAACAGACGATACAATGCTTAGAGAACGAAAAATGGGATCTTGAGGCTGGAAAAAGAAAGAAATTACTTTGAGAATTATATAAACAAGAAATGTAGAAGTGTCTAAAATAAAACAATATTTAGGGGAAAATACAGAAACTCACTGATGAAGAGAAGATGCTATAAAAAGAAATAGATGAAGATGAATTAAGAAGCAATCGCACCAGGTCCAGATGGATACCCAAGTGAATTTTATAAAAGATAGGGGACATATTAAATAATACACTCTTAGAAGTTTGCAACGAAGCACTGGTTAAAGCCAAAATTCCCAACACGTGGAAGGAAGCGCCATAACGCTTATACCCAAAGAACAAATATCAATCAAATTAAAATTATAGACCAATGCTTTATACAGACTATAAAATTTTTATGACAATTATGGCACAAAGATTAAAAGGAATCATTAGTGGAAAAATTAATACAGATCAAAATGGATTTTTGCCGAGAAGACAAATTAGACATAATATAAGAATAATAAACATATTAGAATACTCTGAAAGTCACCGAGTAATCAAATGGCCCTGATTTTTCTAGGCAGCACAAGCATTCGATAATTTGAATTGGGATTTTATGAAACAGCAAATTAAAATGAACTTTGGACATAATTTTGAAGGAATGATAAGCAATATATGACACCCAAAAGGCAAACATACTAGTAAATGGCAAGACCACTAAAATGTTTAAAATCAAGAATACAAAATACAAGCATTGCAGACGACATGGTATTTATGATAGAAGAACCTTTAGAGACGGGCCCGATATTATTGAAAGAAAAAATGAAAACACAGGATTTGGGGAACTAGCAGGATTAAAGGTAAATGGGGAAAAACCAAACTACTAGTTAAAAATATAACAAATTCCAAACAAAAGAAACTCAAGAAATTATGGGATTACAAATAGTAAATAAAATAAAATATTTAGGAATTTGGATAAGGGCAAAAACAACAATGTTATGGGAAGATAATTATATAAAAATTTTAGAACAAATTAAAAGGACTTGGAAATTTGAGTAAATTGCAAATATCCCTCTTAGGGAGAATTCGACAATCAAGATGAACATACTCCCCAAAGTCTTGTATCTATTCCAGACAATCCCAATATTAACAAACAAAAGTTCTTTATGAGTTGAATAGAATGACAATGAAGTTTATTTGGATGGGAAAAAGGGCAAGGATAAAGAAAAATATCTACAAGATGATAAAAGCAGAGGAGGATTGGGACTCCCAGACTGGGAAATTTATTATAAAGCTGCGATCTTGTTATGGATAAAAGAATGGGTGAGGCTAGAAAATAAGAGAATGCTAACACTAGAGGGGCATGACTTACAAATAGGATGGCATGCACTTCTATGGAACCCGACAGACAAAAGACAAAAACACACAGGAAACACATAATACGCAACTCATTGATTAAAATTGGGCGAAATAAGGAAGAAAAACTATATAAAAATACCAAGGTGGCTCTCAACAATGGAGGCAACCTTTAATCCAAACACAATGGATTTAAATAAAAACTTAAATATTATCAGATATTGGATACAGATGGAAAATTAAAAACAAAACAGGACTTGGAAAAACAAAGTATATCAATAGATAGTTGGGTTTACTTACAAATTAAAACAAGATACAATAAAGACATAAAGGAATATGGAATAGAAACAAAGAATACAAATCTGGATAAACTACTCTTGGGACCAGAAGAAAAGTTAATATCCAAATTATATAAATTACTATTAGAACAGGAAAGAGCAGGACAATTAGTAAAAGGACCAATGGTAGCCTGGGAGCAAAATATAGGATACAAATTGGATCTGAATGACTGGGAAGAGATTTGGGAAGAAAATTTAACATATACAAAGTCAGTGGCATACAAAGAAAATCAATACAAAATGATGTATAGGTGGCATTTGGCCCGCTAGACTAGCAAAAATATTTCCCAGGCAAACCCAAATTGTTGGAAGTGCCAGGATAAGATGGGCACTTACTACCATGTGTGGTGGACATGCCCCAAAATTAAAAATATTGGATGGGAATCAAAAATTGGATTGAGGATGTGATGAACTGTGAGCTGGAGTGGAAACCAGAACTGTTCCTACTTGGAATGATAAAGAAAAAGCTTCCCAAAAGACAAATACCTGATTGCACATCTCCTAACAGCTGCTCAAATCGTTTTAGCAAAAATGGAAAGAATCTTCAATTCCGTCCATACAAGCAGTAATAAAGAAAATGTATGAATGTGTTGAATTGGAGAGATTAACTCTCAAACTAAATGGAAAAGAAGATTCAGATTACTATAAGGTATGGGAAATGTGGTACAACTGGGTGGAATATAAAACGAAGGGAATGGGAATGTTGGAAAATAAGGTACTATTTGAAATATAAGAATCTATAGAAAGCAGGAGATAGCAGATAATAGGTTATGTAATAACTTGAAAAGCGAGATAAGAGAAAATTCTAAAAGAGGCCAAATCAAGCGAATATTATTTGAAGAAATATCTATGACTATATATGATTGTAATATTACATGGGAAAATGCATTCTTGATCTGCAACTAAAAAGAAATGATAATGTGTGATGTATTTATGTTGTGACTGTATGTCTGTATGTTGTGTGTCTTTTTTAAAATTGTAAATAAACTTTTTCTAATAAAAAAAAAAGGAAGGAAGGAAGGAAAAAAAAAAGAGATTACCAAATAATTCTTAAGGTACATTACTTCTAAGCAATACAGGGTTTTGAAGATCAAAACACATTTCTGGGACTTGACCATGCAAGTTGAGAATCATGGTTGAGAATCAAAGTGAAACAGAAAAAGGAAGGAAGGAAGGAAGAATAGAATAGAGTAGAGTAGAGTAGAGTAGAGTAGAGTAGAGTAGAGTAGAGTAGAGTAGAACAGAACGGAATGGAAAAGAATAGAAAATAAAAGAAAGAAAAACTTCCTATAGTGATCTTGACCACTAACATCTCCCCAAATGCAGCTCAGTGGCAAACAAGAGAGTGTACTGTAAAGTGTGGCAAAATATCAAGAATGATTGTATATATCTTACAAGCATAACTTAATTCAAAAACATATTTTCTTCTTCTCATTTCCCCTTGTGTACATGAAATTTGTTCCGTAATGAAAAATGTATGTAGAATTTTATCCTTATGTTCTATAAATATTTCTGCACCTAGAATATAGCTATATTGTTTTTATTTTCCCAAACTCCCTATTTCTGGTATTTTTTTGTTTTGTTTTCATAACTACTTTCAGGTTGATTTGTTTTATCATTTATCTTCTGACTATGCTGTCAACAGGGAAAATGGAAAGGAGTGAGTTTTAAGGGGAAAACATTATGAAAATAATGACAATAATAACAGAGCTTAAAGAGGTACTAGATGTACAGTTTTTAATTCTCTCCTCTAGGCTATATCATGAGGTGAGTTGCACACTGTATTTCTAGCAATACATTTCTTCCTGATGGAGAAAAAGATGAATAAACAAATACCCTCTATTAGTTGTTTGTACCACTCAAAAAACAGTGAGCTAAATATCTGAGGACTTTAAAACAAACATTTTATTGCAATGGTGTGCAAAGGGAGAAAAAGAAAGCAAGAGAAACAGTAGGGTAGAATAAATTAAAATAAGTTAGAGGCCACTGAGGCACTGTTAGGTTTTGTTTAATTTAAACAAAATATGAAATTGTTAAGGAAAAATTCTGATATGAGTACCATCTGCTGCTATATTGTTATATAATCATTTGCATAAAATCTATTAAGTCTGTGTACCACATGCTTCATGATTTTAATAACCTACAGTTATGTGTAACATGCACTACATGCTAACAAAATGGAACAGTGAGATAGTCCTAACTAAAACTACATCCAGGAAAGAATGTAAAAGGATTATTGTAACTGAGATTTTCTTGGCTTGCGGCCAATAACCTTTTCTACCTTTTCACTAAGAACAGTGTTGGTTTTCATACATTCAATTATTCCTCAGTAACTCAACTGTATTAGTTAGTGTAGACATGACTGGGAATAAGACAACCTAAAAAATCATATTAAATCAATCAGTTAATTAATAGAAAAACTATCCATTCATCAATGGAAAATGTGCCTTTTCAGATTTTGCCATTTTAAAGAAATCTGTGGAAGACTAGAACTTTGACATTTGGATGTGAGCATATTTTACTACTCCACTGTGTTTTGATTACATGTAATTATTTCCCTAGGACAGCTTTTTTCCTGCTTGTTGTGAAAAAGTATAAATGCTTGTTCTTTGCCAGTTAAACTATAGTTCAAACTAAAAGCGTCATGTTTTGATTTTTTTTTACTCTGTTGCTGTGGACACTGTTTTTAGCTATAGATTTTTGAAACTGGAACTATGGTTTGGTGTAAAAATAATTTGAAAAAAAGATTTCTAAGACAGTTGTTGCCAGGACTTCTGGAAGAAAGAAAACAATTATTGGTTGTATTCACATCAGCACTATATAGGGATCCTTTGAATCTTACCAATTGTACAGCAATGTGTTTTTTGCATTGAGTTTTTGATGAGCTGTCTTACCTTCAAAAATTATGATCTTTTATTTCTGACAAATAAAGTACACCACTTTTTTTTTGCAGAATGTCTTAACGTGGGGTATAACGTATTTGCCTGATTCAAAAGGAAATATTCAAAATATCCTGATTAGAAGACACTAAACTAATGTGGTGTAGTGGTTAAGATTAAGGATTAGGAGCAGTGAGATCCAGGTTCTGGTTCAGCAACAGATGCTCAGTGGGTGACTCTATGTAATTGTATGTGAGAACAACTTTGAAGGGGTGGAGGGGAGAAGAGAAGAGATGCTGCTCAGGAATAATGAAATAAAAGAGGAAGAAGTCCAGAAAAGGCTAGAAGAGGAAGAAACTAGAAGATGAAGACACTCTCTTCCTCTAGAACAGGCCTGTTCAAACTGTGGGCTGGATGCGTGACATGTAGACCATGCCCACACTGGCTCCACAAAGGCAAAAAACTATTGTGATACGTCATGATACGTCACATGATGTGATCCAGTTTGACACCCGTGATCTAGAAGAAAAGAGGAAGAAACCTATCAAGGTTCCACTCTAACTATTCAGGTAGTAAAAAGAAACAGAGGGAGATTTGTACTTTCAGACTTGTATGATTCTATTCCTGTAGTCTTACAATAACATAGATTTAGATCATTCTGTCATTATTTTTTGGTTGGTCGACTTGGGAGGCTGACATTTTGGGCCAATCACTGCACTCTCAGCTCAGCCAACCTTGCCATGTAGATCAGCCAAAGCTCCTGGTATATATGCTCTTGATCGAAAGGCAGAATCACACTATAATCTCACAGGCAGCAGCTTGAGAAATAGAAAGATCTCAGGGAGCTGGCATTTAGTAGAAGATGTTGGGCTAAAATTAGTGAAAACATTTTTGCCTGTTGCTGACTCTCAAATTGCTGTTTTTCTTAAAAAGAAAAAAAGAAAAGAAATGTCAATGCTGTGGAAGCATGCACACACACACACACACACACACACACACACTTACTTCATGGGTTAGTAATTCTAGCAGCTCCTGAGAATATAAAAATTGGCATGTCCAAAATGTGTAGAATACCCTTTATTAGCCAACAAGGAATTTTAGTCACCATATAAAAGACAATGGAACACCTTTGTGGGTTTCAATGGTCTTTGACAGTTTTTACTGGATTGTGCCTCTATTACTGCTACCCTAATGCTGATTTCCATCTAAATGTTATTTATTTCAGATAAACCATAGCTGAAGTAGACTGCTACCATGTTGCAAGGTATTCTTTCAACTATTTTTGAGAAGTAATCATTTCTGCATTCTTTATTCCCTTTGTCGTCCTTTTTATGCTTCATTTTGTTAGCAATATCTTAGGTTTTAACAAACTCTGCTTAATGAAAATCAGCAAACATCTGATAATATAGTCCCAGTTGCTTGAAGACATAGTAAATATCACTCACTGTCTTGAAAGTTGTCCCATTCCTAGTCATGCAAAGCACGAAGAGGAAGAAGAGAGCAAAAGAACACAAGTCTAAAGCATATACTGTTTAAAATTATGATTTATTATATTTGGGTTTCATTGGAATTGATTACCTATGTCATGCATGTACATGAGTGTACATATATGGACAGTACACCTGGAAACATAAAGAGATAAATTACATGGAAATGTATGTAGGAAAAAAAGTCATCTATGTTTATTTCACATATTTTAATGATTGTCTTATTTGAAAGAATGGTATCCTATCTCATAATTCCATTTTGAATGCAGTAAAATAATATTGTGTGCATTTAATGATTTGTGACTGGACAATGTCTATGTTATGGTCAATATTTCTTATAAATCAAAAACAGATTAGAAACTTAGCTTAATGGAACACAATTCTGGGACAAAGAGGTTTTTTTGCTGATGTCAGTGTATTCCCACTATAATTCCAGAACGTGTGAATTTATAATTAGAAGCAAAGAACTTGAGGAGTGAATATTTCAGTTTAAATTAAATGGCTCAAAGGTGTTAAATTTGATGTCTTGGGGGGGTTGCAATCTTTCTCTCTTGGAATATTTTGCTAATTAAGTAAATATTTTCTTAAGGAGAAAAGGAATTTTTATGCTAGCACTCTCAACCTGATTAAATGATGGGGAAGGTGTTTATGTTTGTTTGTTTTTTTTGTTTTAATCATTTTGTTGCCACCAGGAAAAGGTTTCTTATTCTCAGAGGAACTGTGTGATTTCAGCTCTGGGGCGAGTGAGCAAATTCCATTCCACCCTCTCTGCAGATGTTCAGCAGATCCCAAGAGAGTGTCTCAAAGAGGAAAATGTGAGGAATAAATCTGGCAGCTCCATTACAGGGCAAATAATCTGGGTTGAAGAACTCCGTATAAAACAAGGATTTGCAGAATTGCTTTTTTGGCTTTATAACATGCTAAGTCCACATTATGAATGAAGGTGAATATAGGTGTTGTAGGGTCCAATCTGGGTTGGTATTGGGACCAGAGGTTTTGTCTTCAGAGCTTTCAGACTCAATGTTGGAGCCCATCTTCAAGAAACTTCTCTCTAGCAGAATATGTGCTGTTCTGTGTTTGGTTCTTATATGGTGCCTGTCGTAAGTGACTTTTTAGATGTCGATTGGGTGTTGATGGATGACTATTAAGTCGTTGCTGTTGTTTGCTTGTGCTGCCAAGTCCTTGCCTCCTAAATATTTGATAAGCTGGTAGTAAATCAGCACTCCTGTTGACTGACAAGGGGTCCATTTCCCAGACTTCAATCACTTCCTTAGCTGTTTGTGTGCCTGCCCATCCAACAATCTTAGTAGCTGCAAAATTGAATGTATGTCCTTGTTCATTGCAGCGTAAGGCTACCAATAAGTTCAGGTCCCCTCATCTGACTGCTTGCTTGTGTTCTTGCAATCTGGTGGTTAGCTATGTCCTACATAGTCACAGGGGCAATTAATGATCTGATAGATTACACTGTAAGTATCCCTCACCTCTAGCAATTCACTTAAAAGGGGGGGGGGTGTTGAGCCCAACGAATCAGTACCATTCATAAGGTTGCAGCACAGAAGATCTATCCAAGCCTATACACAATATATAACTATATAATTGGTCAACTAAGGTTCAACACTAAACTGGTGCCAGTTAAAGGTCAGTAGAATTCAGGAAGGGTTGGACTTGGAGTGCTTGTGGGAATGCTAAACTCATGACATACCGTGTTTCCCCGAAAATAAGACCTACCCCAAAAGTAATACCTAGCACTATTTTCATAAGACCTACCCCGAAAATAAGACCTAGTGTAAATCTCCAGTTCCAGGAAGACTTTTCAGGGAGCAACCGTGCACCCGTGAAACACCCCCCCTACACACTCACACCCACTATTTGGCACCATAAATATATAAGACCTACCCCGAAAATAAGACCTAGTGTGTTTTGGGGAGCCAAAAAAAATATAAGACAGTGTCTTATTTTCGGGGAAACACGGTATTTAACTCTACCCTTCAACTCTGTCTGCTCTTCTCCTATAGGGAGAGAAGTCTGAGGCACCAGAATGTTCATCTTGACATATGTTCTTCATTACCAGCTCAGTACACATCTCAGTAGCACCAGGGTGTGAAAGAATGGCAAGCTATTTATTTGTTTGTTTGTTTGTTTGTTTAGTGAATTTATATAGCTGTGCATTAATATCTTACAAAACCAATTATATAATTATTCATGGGAAATCCAAAGGCATCCAACTACATGAAATTTAATTTCCACACTCTTTAGGAAAGGTGAGAAATTCACCCATCATCATAGATCTTTGAGTATTCCTACCTGAATAGCTTGTTTGACAATTTGCTGCCTGTAAACAACTGGGTGCCATACTACTTTCACCCTCTCAATACAATCTTTGAGTTGCTATCATAATACTTACTGTACTCCTGAACTTGGCCTACACTTCCTCTGTATGAGCTAAGTGGGTAACTGATTCTTGTATGAATGTACCATTGAAAAGGTTCAAAGCTTCCATATTTTGTCTTTGCATTCAGCACGGAACTTACTACAAAGGTTGCATGTTGTGTCTTTGGCTTTCTCACATGAGCATGAATGAGCCAGTAGCCTTTTGGTACTGTAGCCAAGCAGGATTCATAGACACAAGATCTCTATTCTGTCCTTTGCTTTGTATCAGTCAGATGGAACCAAGCCAGACCAATCTTGACTCTTCTTGAATTAAAGAATCCTTTCACACTTGATAGCAGGAAATGGCAGTACAGAATGGGACTGGAATGATTAAGCAAGCAGAAAAAAAAGGTAGGCAACAATCCCTTCAAATTTCTTAAGTAAATTAAAGAACTAGATCTTTGGAAATCCTTCTGTAAAATGTATTACTATGCATGGTGCTAAATGCAGCAGTGCTGCTTTGGGGGAGAAAATTTCCAAAATATGTATTTAAGTAGCTACGTGAGATGAACCTTCCCATCTAACTATTTGCAAATGGAGAGGTGCAACCACTGTTCAAAATATAGGCTTTAATAACATTTCTTCTCCAAACAGAAAATCCTCCAAAGTGTACCTGATAAACAAATCAAGTGGTTGGAAATACACCCTTCTGGAAAGGCAGAAAAGTCACATGTTCTGCTTGCATCTTTCAGAGCAGAAAGGAACGCTGATATCTTTGATTACAGATAGGTTGGTTTAGTGTACAGGATTTCAGGGGTATTGGCTGAGCAGATATTTTGCAACTAAAGCTGCCTGCTGACAAAAAAAATATTGTGCAGTAGTCCTGCGTCATTCACTGGGTTTTTCAGGGAGGCTTGATAACATCATGTTCCATTTGTAGTCCTCTACTGCTAGTCTTGTTTCCTGCCACAGAAAGGCTGTTAAGGAGGGAAAGATGGAAATGCTACACAGTACATTGCAGGGTAGAGAGCTAAGGCTAGAAACTGTCAATCTGGAAGTATTTTGCACGGTAGTAAAGAACATGTTATATTAATCTAGATAATAGAGGCTGAACAATTTGAAGAACATTGCCTTCCATATTCACACATTCAAAAAGCTATGGAAAGCAAAGAATTACTCTGTGTGTGTGTGTGTGTGTGTGTGTATAGTCCTTGATTTACAACAGTTCATTTAGTGACATTTCAAAGTTACAGCTGAAAAAAAGTGACATGTCCATTTTTCTACCATTACAACCTTTGTAGCATCCCCATGATCAATTCAGAAACTTGGCATCTGGTTCATATCTATGACCATTGTTATGTCCTAAAGTCATCTGATCTTTTTTGCAATCGTTTGACAACAAAGTCAATGGGGAAGCCAGATTCACTTAACAGTTGGGTTTCTAAATTATCAACTGCAGTGATCCATTTAGCAACCGAGACAGGAAAGGTCGTAAAATGGACCAAAACTCACTAAACAAATGTCTCACTTAACCACTGAGATTTGGGTCTCAATTGTGGTCTTAAGTCAAGGACTACCTGTATATATGTGTGTGTGTGTGTATGTTTATGTACATGAGCCATGGTGGCACAGTGGTTAGAATGCAGTACTGCAGGCTACTTCTGCTGATCACCAGCTGCCAGCAGTTTGACATTTTGGGTCTCACTGGCTCAAGGTTGACTCAGCCTTCCATCTTTCCAAGATCGGTAAAAAGAGAACCCAGATTGTTGGGGGCAATATGCTGGTTCTGTAAACTGCTTAGAGAGGCTCTAAAGCACTGTGAAGTGGTATATAAATCTAAGTGTTGTTGCTATATAAATATCTGTATGCATAGGCATATGTATGTTGGTTTCTTTGTTTTTGTTTGATTTAGAGTAGGTGCCAGAGTGAGAGATCCTGCCTCTAAGAGAGCTTTGTTTGTTTCCTGAGTGTTTTTGTTGTGGGTGTTTGTGGCATCTTTCATATAAAAGAAAATTCTGGTGCTGCAGTTGGAAGTTGAAGTTTATGAGATAAAGTGCAATCTGATTTTGCCGAGGGTCAATAAAGTGACCATACATTCTTTATTATAAAAGACAATCCTTTATTTCAGAAAGATATCCTTTAAATTTATTTATTTTTCAAAAACTCCCTTTAGCCTTTTATTTTGGTCATTTTACCATACAAATGGTACTATTTAATGCAGAATCTTCCATGTACATTCATGTGAAAAAAATGATCATTGTCTTTTGGAAATAAATGTATATATCCTGTTTGATTTGGGATTTTTTTTTTATTTGAATATGTGACCAAGATTTTTGTTGGTTATGTTCTTGTGTTTTCTAAGGCAAAGTTTATAGACATAAACAATTATTTTTTATCCTCATGAACCTTTCTCATTGTTAGGGTTTGTCCTTTATTTTTTCCCCAAGAAAATGTAGTTATAGGAGTGGTAAAGCTTCTTTGTTCTTAAGCCAGTACAAGGAAGGTTTTTGCTAGAGAAAGGGAATAAATTATCAGTTCTAAAATATCTTCCACTTTCATTATTGTGGGGAAATGGGACTCAAATTCAATACACAAGTTCTGAACTCCCAGATTTTGTCTTCCCCTATCTTGCTTTATTTATTGATTGATTTGATTTGAGCCAACTTTTCTGTCTGAAACTCTACAATTTCATTCTCCAAGCTTTCTAGAGCCTTGTGATTATTAGCAACGATGATTAGAAAATGAACTAAGTAGTTATGAAGTGTTGACACATAGGCAGCCATGAAAATAGTTTAATAAGTGAATCAATTCCCAGACATTGCTGTAGAACTTATTACAGTTCCAACAAACACTGTGACATACAAAATACAGCAATTACAGGAGATTATCAAGGAACCTTGTTAGAGATATCAGTGGCTTTATAAGCCTTTATCCTAGTCATCAAATAGCTCTGATGAATATAATGACAACAAATGGGGGAAAACTATTCATTTATTGGTTTAGTCTAGTTTTTCCTGATACCCACTGGAGTTGAGATACCAATACGTTTAAATAAATAAGTAAATATACTTTTTTAAAGAATGGCAGAAGTAGATTTGGAGCATGGACTTGAATATCTGTACTATTAAATAACAACATGTTGAAGATTTTTCTTTTGCAAAAGAAGCATCTTAATTACAACTGATGGGATCCCAAAGGAAGAGTTCTGGCAATAGAAATACAGATAAACTTCAAAAAATTTTATTGGTAGTTATTTACGCCCCTAATGCCAATCAAAAAGAATTCTATAAAGCTTTGTATGCCAAAATTTTTGAATTGGAAAGGAAAAATATTTGTATCATAGGGGATTTTGATGCGGTAGCAGAATATCAAAAAGATTATGAAGAGGGGAACAAGAAGGGGAAGGAAAAAAAGAAAAGAGAATTGCCAAAAATTTGTGTAGAAATGATCAACGAATTAAATTTGATAGACATATGGAGAAAATTAAACCCAGATAAGAGACAATTCACTTTCTACTTAAACCCGCACCAGTCATGGTCACGTATTGATATGGCATGGATGAGTGGAGATTTAGTAGAAGAAGTATCAGAAGTAGAAATTATACCAAACTCTTGGGCAGACCACAACCCCCTTAGAGTCATTTGGAAAGGCAAGAAAAAACCAAGGAGAAGGTGGACTTTGGATTCCCAACTATTAAAAGATGAGGAATTTATAAAGAAAATTAAGGAAGAATTAACTCTTTACTTTAAAGAAAATAACAACTTAAGATACAACTATCCAAAACTTATGGGATGCTATGAAAGCTGTTATGTGGGGAATTATAATATCTTACACTGCTCAAAAAAATAAAGAAAAACATGCCAAGCAAAACAATTTATATCAAACAATCAAGAAACTAGAATCTCAGTTACAGCATGCCCCACAAAATGTTAAAATACAAGAACAATTAATTCTCTATAAACATAAACTTAATCTGGTGGAACAGGAAGAACTGATTAGAAACTTGAAGGTAACTAAACAAATATATTTTGAACAAGCAAATAAGCCGGGCAGATGTCTCTCTTATAAGCTTAAAAAAGAGAAAGAGAAAAGAACCATCCACCAATTACTAGACGATAGTGGAAATTATCAACATACAATAGAAAAAAAGAAAGAGATTGCACATAAATACTTTGAGAATCTCTATAAGAAAGAGAGAGTGGATGAAGATCAGATAAGGGAATACTTAAGAGGAAAAAGAATTCTAGAAATTAGTGATGAGACGAAAGAATTTTTGACCAAGGATATATCTTTGATAGAATTAAAACAGGCAATCAGAACCCAGAAAAGGAATAAAACCCCAGGCCCAGATGGTTTCCCAGCAGAATTCTATAGAACAATTGAAGAACAAGTGGGACCAGTAATGGTGGATTTATACAATGAGATATTATTATCTGCTAAAATGCCAGACACATGGAGAGAATCATTAATTTCGCTAATCCCGAAGGGGGATTCAGATGCCATATGGATATGGAGCGGCGGCAAGATTGAAAATTAATAGACAGAAAACCAAAATTTTAGTAAAAAATTTAACAGAGCCTCAAGCAACAGAATTAGAAAAGGTGCTTGGACTCCAAATAACAAAAAAAAAATAGATATTTGGGAATATGGCTGACAGCACATTGTAAGGCAATAAAAGAGAATAATTATGATAACCTATTACGACAAATTAGAATTATGGAATTGTCACTACTAGGTAGAATAGCAGCCATAAAAATGTCCATATTACCAAAATTTCTTTATTTCAAACTATTCCAGTTAAATTAGAAAAAACCTTTTTCCATAATCTTAATAAAATGACAGTAAAATTTATTTGGCAGGGTAAAAAACCCAGAATAAAAATGAAATTATTACAGGATATGAAGAGCAGAGGAGGCTTTGGATTGCCAAAATGGGAACTATATTATAGTGCATCAACATTAGTCTGGCTAAAAGATTGGATTAATTTAAAGAATAAAAGAATATTAGCTATAGAAGACCATGACCTTCAGAGAGGATGGCATGCCTTCCTTTGGGATACAGGAACCACTAAACAAAAATATTTTCATAGACATCTGATTAGAGATTCGTTGATATATAATTGGATTAAAGTTAAAAAGAAACACTATATGAAAATCCCAATTTGGCTATCTACAATGGAAGCGATGATCCACCCAAATAATTTAGATCTGAATAAAATGTTAAAATATAAAGACTTATTGGATACAAATGGAAATTTAAAAACAATACAAGAGCTCCAAGAACAAGGGCTACGAGTAGACTGGTGGGCTTATCTCCAAATACAAAGTCGATATAAAAAAGATGTAAAGGAATATGGAATATATTTAAAATCTTAACAATTGGACAAAATTTTAGAAAGCCCAGACAAAAAAATTATTACCAAAATCTACAAACATCTCCTAGAAATAGATTTAGAGGAGGAGGTAGTGAAAGGTTGCATGATTGCTTGGGGCCAAAATATTGGTCACAACATAAAGCTATCTGATTGGGAGACTATATGGAATAGAAACCACAAACTAACAAAATCAGTAACATACAAAGAAAATGCATATAAAATGTTCTATAGGTGGCATTTACCCCTTTTGAGATTAGCGAAAATGTATTCTAAAATGAGTCCCATATGTTGGAAATGTAAAAAAAGGAGGGAACATATTACTCTTCCTATTGTGGTCTTCCAAAAAATATGTAAAAGCACAACATATTTATTAATATATATATTGACTGCTGCTAGGATTGCTTTTGCCCAATGTTGGAAACAGCCATACATACCTGTGGAGGAAATGGTCATACAAAAATTATGAACTGTGAAATGGAAAACTATCATTGAGTTTAAAAGATAAGGAAGATTCAATATTTTACAAAGTATGGGAACAATGGTATAGCTGGATAGATAGGAGACAGAGTAAAGATAGGTAATTATTAAATATATTTATTATTAAATATAGAATATAGATAGAATAAAAATATATTGCACATATATAATTATCACCACAAAGCTGTTATTGAGTGATATACTAGTTTTTTCTTTTTTCTATGTTTTATGTTTTTATGTTTTTATGTTCACAGGTAAGATTCAGTAAAAAATTATGTAAAAATTTGCAATTTTTATGTTCTATTTTTTAAGGTAATAAAATTTATTTTATTGCAACTGGTGGATCCACACCCAGTTGTACACTGGTGTTGACTATCCAGAAATAACCTATGATTTTACTTACAAACACATTTGCTCCTAATACTAGTTTGTATAATAAATTTTCTATTGATTATATTTTTGTAGAAATAAAATGTTCTCTAATTTCTGGATTCATTTTACTTTTGTGTCCCCATATTGAGAAGTCTCCTCTTCCTCCTCCTCCTCCTCCCCCTTCCTATGAAGCAGTAATAGCAAATCTACAAATCTATTATTTATCCATCCATCCGTCAATCTATCCATTCATCCACCCACACCCACCCACCCCATCCATTTGTATATATATATTAGATCAGCTGCTCTGTGGCATTAGAGACCTCCACTTACAGAGACGTCTCCTGGCCAAAGCTGACCTAAATCTAAAAGCAGCCATCGAAGAGGCTTAAGCCATGGAAATGTCAACACTTTCTGTGGCAGAAATTCAAGGCTCTAGCAGCTACCTGGGCAGCAGAACCAATGCAACCATTCACTATGAAGAAGCTGTCAGCTCAGAATTTTATGACACAAAGAAGAAATCAACCATCTAAAGGGCCCCCAGCTGGCCCAAAGAAGAAACAACACAGCTGAAAGAAAATTCACCACACCACAGATCCTCCACAGCCTAAGCTGTGGAGGCAACCATTCAAGAGCTACCTGCCATTTCAGAAACATGATCTACCTCAAGTGCCAGAGAAAGGGTCACCTAGCAAGAATCTGCCAGTCTGGGAAGAATCTGAACCAGCCAGCTCCATACCAACCACAAACAAAAAACCTTTAAAACAAAAGAGGACTGCTTTACTATATACTTCTTAAAAAAGCTATCTGCTGCCACAGCCGAACCTCTAAGCATAATCTTTGAAAAATCTTTCAGGACCAGCTCCTTGCCAAACCTATGGTCACTAGCCACCATCATCCCCTTCTTCAAAAACGGAGACCTCAGCCTAGTTGAAAATTACAGACCAATCTCTTTATGTTGTGTCACCTGTAAAGTCATGGAATCAATTATTAACCAATCCATTATCCTCCACTTAGAGACAAACAACCTACTCTCTAATAAACAATTTGGTTTCAGGAAAAAAAAACTATCCTATAATCTGCAACTCTTACACTGCAAAAACATATGGACTACACAACTCGATCAGGGCAAAGCAATAGACTCAATTTACATAGACTTCAGTAAAGCCTTCGATTCAGTGGTACACGACAAACTACTACTAAAACTAAAATCTTATGGTATCTGTGGATACCATAACTGGATAGGAGCATTCCTGTCAAACAGACAACAAATGGTTAGAATTGGGAGTGTCTTATCAAATTCTGTACCTGTCACCAGTGGTGTCCCCCAAGGCAGTGTTCTAGGACCAAGTCTCTTCATACTCTACATAAATGACCTCTGTGATCATATTAAGAGCAACTGCGTTCTCTTCGCTGATGAAGTAAAGCTATTCAACACCACAGACAATACTGCTACCCTTCAAAAAGACCTCGACTATGTATCAGAATGGTCAAACAAATGGCAACTTCAAATCTCAACAAATAAATGCTCTGTCTTACATATTGGCAAAAAAAAAATATCAGAAAATAAAATACAAGCTGAATAGTCAAGATCTTGTTGATGATCCAAACTCTGTCAAGGACCTTGGAGTACTCATCTCTAATGATCTAAGTGCTAGAGCCCACTGTAACTACATAGCCAAAAAGGCATTAAGGGTTGTTAACCTAGCTTTTTCTCTGGTAATATCACACTGTTACGTAGCTTTTTCTCTGGTAATATCACACTATTAACTAGAGCATACAAAACATTTGCTAGACCAATACTTGAATACAGCTCATCAGTATGGAACCCGCATTACATATCTGATACTAATACAGTTGAGAAAGTCCAGAAATATTTCACAAGAAGAGTTCTCCACTCCTCTAATCGTTGTAGAATACCTTATGCCACCAGGCTTGAAATTTTAGACCTAGAAAACCTAGAACTACACCACTTTCGGTCCAATCTAAGTATAGTATATAAAATTATATATTGCAATGTCCTACCTGTCAATGAATACTTTAGTTTCAACCATAACAATACAAGAGCACACAATAGATACAAACTCAAGGTAAACCGCACCAAACCTGATTGCAGGAAATACGACTTCAGCAACAGAGTGGTCAATGTCTGGCATACACTACCTGACTCTGTAGTTTCTTCCCCAAACCCCAAAAATTTTAACCTTAGACTGTCTACTATTGACCTCACCCCTTTCCTAAGAGGTCTGTAGGGGGTGTGCATAAGTGCACCAACGTGTCTACCGTCTCTGTCCTATTGCTTCTTTTTATTTTTCTTATATGTATCCATTTCATGTATTCATAACTATGTTTATACTTATACCTGTTATCTTATAATCACTTGACAAAATAAATAAAATAAAAATAAATAAATAAATAAAGTATGTCCAAGAGTTGAAGCACTAATTAACCAGACTTGTTATACTTACATTAACAAAATTAATGTTGATGTTGAACCCTGCAAAAGGGAGATAGACACCAGCTCCTTCCTCTCCATCCTGTCCTGGAACACCCTGAGGCACCTGGTTCCTGACATCTCAAGGAAACAACTGACACTCTGTAAGCTATCGTTATGTGACTACCAAGGTCAAGCCATCCCAGTCGTTGGAAAAGGCAACTTTCACATACAATTCCAACAATTCAATGGACATCTCCCTCTAGTTATAGTAAATGGATGCCTGCCAAGTTTGCTGGTTTACCTCCCTGGGCTTACAAGTGACTGGCATTAACTCAGTCAGTACCCAAGATTTAGATCAGCAGCTTTCTGACTTTGCTTAGGTTTTTAATGACAAACCTGACTGTTACAATGGCACACACATCTCACTTAACGTGGACCCTCAGGTAGCTCCAATAAGACTCAAGCTGTGCAGAATACCTCTTGCCCTGCACCCCAAAGTTGATGCTCAGCTGGACAAACTAATTTCACAGGGGGTGCTAGAGCCTGTTGATTTTGCAAAATGGGAGACCCCCTAGTCATCCCTTTAAAGCAGGATGGCTCAATTTGAATATATGCCAACTACAAGTCTACCATCAATATGGGGCTCCAGCCAAATGCCTACCCAGTACCCATTATCCAGCAACTACTTTATTCTTTGGGTAAAAGTTCAATTTTTGCTAAATTAGACATGAGGCAGGCCTACCAACAATTTCCTGTAGACAATCAAACTGCTGAAGCACAGACAATAATTACCAACAGAGGCGCTTTCAGATGCAAGCACCTCCAATTTGGCATGAGCGTAGCACCAGGCATATTGCAATCAATAATGGAGTGCTTACTATACAACATACCAGGAATCATCCCCTACTTTGATGACATCCTTATTGCAGCTGACAGTTCAAAAGAACTTTTAAACATTTAAGAAGAGTACTTCAGTGTTTCAAAGATACAGGACTAAAACTCAACAGGAAAAAATGCAAATTTGCTATTGACCAGGTAGATTTTCTGAGTTACCACATTGATTCTTCTGGCATCCACCCCATGGACTCAAACGTTAGAGCAATTCAGGAAGCCCCTATTCCCACTACAAAAACTGAATTACAAGCTTTTTGGGGCTCCTAAATTTTTATAGTTAATTTTTGCCCCATAAAGCAACAGTAGCTGAGCCTTTACATAGACTATTGTATGCTAAGTCCCCATAGAAATGGGGCCCTAAAGAACAAGCCTCTTTTGAAGCCATTAAGTCTCTGTTGACCTCACAAAACATGTTAATACAATTCAACAATTCACTTCCTTTAGTAGTAGTATGTGATGCCTCACCTTTTGGGTTTGGTGCTGTTTTAGGCCACAGGCTTCCTAATGGCCAAGAGGCTCCTATTGCATTTTTCTCTCGAACTTTATCACAAACAGAGAGAAACTACAGCCAGATAGACAAGGAGGCCTTGGCTGCTGTGGCCTCAGTTAAAAAATTTCATGAATATTTGTATGTCCACCAGCCTTGTCACAGATCACCAGCCCCTGCTGGGCATCCTAGCTGGAAACAAACCAAGCCCTCCAATTCTGTCTCCAAGAATGACACGTTGGACTTTATTTTTGGCTGCTTACAGCTATACTTTGACTTACAGACCTGGAAAGAACTTGGCATATGCAGACGCTTTAAGTAGATGTCCCTTACCTATCCCTGTAACTGCCCCTGCCCCTACTGTTTCCACTTTCCTCATTGAGGACCTGCAATTACTATTGACTGCAGCTGACATTGCTCAGTTTACTGCTACAGATCTACAATTATGTCATGTTCTGAACTGGGTGCAAAGGGGGTGGCCCAGGGGGCCTGTAGCCATTGAATTTCACCAGTTTAAAACACACCAATTTGAACTGAGTGTTCAGAAAGGATGCCTCCTGTGGGGAAGCATGGTAGTTATCCCTCACAAGTTGAGGCCTCACATTGTTAATGTGCTGCACGAGGGACATCTTCAAATAACCAGGATGAAGGCTTTGGCCGAAAGCTATGTGTGGTGGCCTGGGTTGGATGATGCAGTAAATAAAAAGGTACAAGGGTGCCAGGCCTGCCAAATGTCAAGGCCTGCACCCCCTGCTGCCACTCCAGGGGAGTGGGAAAATATCAAGACTCCTTGGTCCCGAGTCCATATAAATCTGGCAGCCCCTTTCCGAGGGAAGACATTCTTGATTCTAGTGTACTTCTATTCCAAATGGGTTGAAGTAACCCTACTAAAGTCTACCACTACTGAAGCGGTAACAAGGGCCCTTGACAACATCTTTGGAACCCATGGTTATCCTGACACTCTAGTTTCTGATAATGGCCTCCAGTTTACTTCCAGCCCTTTTGAACTATTCCTAGCCCAGAAAGGTATCAGACATGCCCTTATCTCTCCTTTCCATCCAGCTTCTAATGGATTGGTTGAATGAGCTGTGAGATCAGCCAAAGAGGCCCTAGGCAGAATAACTGAAGGGGACTGGCTTTCAAGGGTTGCCCTGTACCTCCTTACCCAGCACACTACCCCCAGTTCTGTGACTAACCTATCCCCTTACTAATGGGAAGACGGCTTAGAACCACCCTCGACCATCTGCATCCGCCCTATGCCCCAGCAACCCCATTAAATTCAACCAGCAGAGTAAGAACCTTTAGTCCAGAGGACCTGGTCTACACCTGAAATTATGCTGGGAACCCCCTATGGTTGCCGGGGTGGATAGAGGGGCCGAAATCTTACAGAGAAAGATTGGCCGATGGGAGAGTTTGGCAATGGCATGTTGATCAACTGAGAAGTTGTTGGAGTGCCCCTACAGGTCCATCCCAGGAAGAAGACAAGGCTGTGGAGAACAATGCAGACGTCCCAACGACCCAGATAAAAGACCCAGAGACTAATCCTGAACAGCGGTACCTCGAGGAGGGCCTACCTCTCCGCTGGCTGCCAATGTGCTCCTGGTGAAGGACCGACACCAACTCCAGTAGAGACCACCAGCCCAGCAACAGGTCCTCTTCGACAGTTCCAGCCGAACTGAGGAGATCTGGGTGAGTCAGGCATTGCCCCACCTATTTGGACCATTATGCGCACGCAAAGCTGGGGGAAAGGAGTGCTGCATCTTGCAGAAGTCTTCACTCCAGTCCGCTCTTTGAGTGGGAGCCAGAGCCTTCCCTGATTGGCTGATTCCGTTTGACAGCTGAGTATAAAAGGAGCTGTCAAACAGCATCAGCTGTTCTCTGTCAGCCAGCTGTGTTGTTAGCTTGTGGCTAGCCGCAGCTGCTTTACAATGTTGCAATAAACTTGTTAGCCTTCACTCTCGCCTCTGCCTCTTCATTCCCACATGCCAATTACAAAACCTTGAGCCTCTGGAGGGTGAAAATGGCCTCCCCTAGCCTTCGGAGGCCCTCTGGAGCTTCCAGAGCTTCCAAGAGGCCTATTTTTCACCTTCTCTGAGCCTCTGCATGTATACTATCATTACCTGGCATCTAAAATGGGCCATGGGGAGACTCCTGGGAGGGGTGGGGTGGGGCCAGCCAAGGGTGGGATTTACCAGTTTGCCGAACCGGTATTTTAAAATGATAAAATTAGCTACCAGTTCGCTTGAACTGGGTTGAACCAGTAACAGCCCACCCCTGAACATCAGTATTTATTGGCATAGCCACTCACCAACCAATGAATTTTAATATTTTTTTTAATGTACCTAAGTTAGGAATGGGATCCGAAGAAAGGCCTTTTTTGTAGTGCCTTTGGGCACTATTATTGCCCTATCTCTATCTGAATTGTTAGAAAATGGGTTTATTGGAACTGTAATTCAATGGGAAAAATCTGAATTAAAAGTAGCTCAGCTTGGCTTTCAGGCATAATTATATACTATTCTATTCCACACTTTCCTATTTTGCTTTAGTGTTTTTCAGACGTCTGTCCCAGAGCAAATGTAACATTTTCATTTCTTTTTCACTTTTCTCTTCCAGTTTTCATTATATGGTTATAGTTACATGGTTACAGTAAGAAGCAAAATGAAACTGTCTATCAAGTTGCTCAATATCATTGACATCCCATATACTGTATTATGATGATCATGACTCCCAAATTACAGTGGTTGATGAAAGGTTATGTCATCTGATGCAAGAAAAGAAAGGGATAAATGTATGAAGTTTTCCCTTCATACTGAATACAAAATCAGTTATTTTATATTGCTCAACTTTATTTTCTTCTTCTAAAGCTGCAGAGTAGGAGTAGACAAAGAAATAAAAATATATTATATATTTGCAATATATATATGCATTAACACACACATACACATATACACTCTGTCAGTTTGTGGGAAAATAAATAATTTGATTCTATTTGGAGGGTCACATGAGTTCCAGATAAAAGCAATCCATGATAGATTTCATTTTAACCTCAAAACTAATGTTAATTTCTATCTATCTATCTATCTATCTATCTATCTATCTATCTATCTATCTATCTATCATCTCTGCTATCATCTAATCATACCATATTATATTCTTTTGGAATTCTTAGCAACATTAAAATGTTTCCAGAAATGACAGTAATGTGAAATCTATCGCTAATCTTTCTAAAAACTCCAGCTTGGTGATCAGCTTAAGGCAGAACCCTCACTGGCATACATTTTGAATATTCTTATGCCATTATGAATGGCACGTCCTATTTTTGGATGTATTACCAACTATTGACATTTGTTGTAATGATGCTTGCAATTTGAATCCCAGTGAGAGAGAGAGAGGGTGTAATTCACACTTCTTGCCACTTTTGTTTAGACATGAGACATCATCCGTGCACAGGTTTTTGCAATCTGTTCACATCTGAAAAAAAAAGTTTCTAACATATGGACTAGACACTCATATCTTGTTTCTGCATTTAGTTTCAAGAGCACAGGATGGCAGTCACCAGGGATAATACTAGCTCAGTGAGCCAAATCCATTTCAGCAACACTTCCCCCCCCCCTTCACAAATTGTCAAAACAGCATCCAATCACACAGGTTTAGCTAGTCAAAACAATATCCTGTTGCTGTTAAGTTTACTACAAAGTAATTTCTAGGCTGAACTTTCCTTTTGCGGCATAAAATGAAGGAAGTCTGAACTTCAGCTCTTTTTCACTTTTAATGACAGGCACTATATCTGTGGAAGCTCAGCCCATAATTTGACAAAATCAGTGGGTGGGAGATGCACAGAGAGGTACAGCTGCATTCCCATAAGGTCAATAAGAGTGTGATCTAAGATATCAGCTGTCATGGAAAGAGCAGCTCTTGTTTGTTATTAGAGCTTTAGATAGTTATTTTTCCCCAAATCACCAAGATTAATAAGAAGTTACAATGTAAGGATGCTCACTCCTCAATTAACTGTGCTGTTCTTATAGTTAGTTCTGTCTATATACTCCTACACAGTGTTCAGTTATTTGGTCACACTGGAGTATAATTAGATATTGGATGAGTGGTTGAAGGAAGGTTGAAGCTTACCTTTTATGTATATATTGAAGAACATTGTAATAAAATTCTAGAGCCACCTTTCTCTTGCCTTTGCTTTCAGAAGAGATCTACAGGAACCACCACTTTCATCAAAATGACAAAAGCACCAAGAAATATTTAGAGATAACTTCATGGAGGAATGGATGAGGCCTTAAAAGAGGGGAAATGGCAACTCAGTCCAAAAAAAAGTGAAACTGAGAAAACGAAAAACCCAGTTTGATTTGGTATGGTATAAAATGGAGCAGAAATAAATTCTGATGGGCTTTCAAGACTCTGTTATTATCTTAAACAATAAAGAGCATTCCTGGAGTCTTTGCCATGTCTGTTTCCTGATCTAGCCTATCTCAGCAGACTGGCAAGCTTCCTCACTTCTCCTCTCCCCTCCCCCTCCCCTGTATTGTTATGGCAGAATGGAGTTTGGGTTGAATAGCAGATAGAGAATTTGTGTATGCCTGAACCACACTTGAGACAATGCCATACTTGGCAGATAACTTATCCTGTTGGCTGAAGGAGAGCAAAAAATGCCAAAGAAATCTATCAGTAACTTTGTTTATTGCCCATGGCAGAACTATAATAAGAACAGTCATTCAGTAATAAAAAGTGAAAAAAATGCAATATAGTTTTGGTGCAAATATAGTTTTCTGCCAATTCAAGGTTGGCAGAAAACTATATTTGGACAGCATTTTGATTTGGTTGTGAAAAAAGACTCATACAAACTAACAAAACGTTATCCTCCTATCTTAATATACTGTATCCAAGTGATCATAAATTCAGGATTGAAGTTCAGATGGCAAGTATTGGGGGAAAAACCCATATCTTTTCATGAGATATTTTAGAAATAATGAAACATTCCTATTTGCATATTTCAATTGTTGAATATTTTATTTAACACTATATTCCTAACTTTGAAAGGGGTTAAGTATAGAAACAACACTTCCATTTTCTTGTTTTCCAAAAAAAAGCTAATATGTTTCATTGTTTGGTTATACTTCAGAAGTTCCAAAGTTTGCTCTGCTCCCTTTTGAGGGTCATATATTCTCAGTGAGTTTCTGTTGTATTTTTTATTTCATACTCAGCAGCCTGATGCATAATTAAAAAAGAAAGAAAATAAATAAGTGTCTCATTTGTTAACACCTTTTTTGTAGTATATTTTCAAATGATTGTTGCTAGATAATCTTTCTTACCCTCAAGAAATGACATTTTTTATAATATATCTGCACAAGTGTTATCTTAGTTTTTTGAAAGTTTAGAAATATTCTGTTTCCATAAACACATACAATAGTATGTGATTGGTTTTTTTAAAAAACAAACAAAGAGGATTATAATGTAAGAAATACATTGCTGTTTATGTAGCTGGTTGTTCCATGCTTATACCTCAAACTATATATTATATTTTTATAATTTAAAGTTTGTGGGGCGGGGGAGAAGAAGCAAAAACACACATATACATACTTCTTTTCAAAACAAATGAGTTTCTTTCAATATAGTATTTCCCAAGTAACTTTTGGAATGCTTCAAACTTCAGTTTACTGCAATGGAAAAAGCTGCTAAACAAATGTTGCTGTCATATGTATATATGAGCTAATAGATCAAGCTATATTCTCAGCATACACAATTTATTGACTGAATTTGTATTCATGTTCATATATATCACAGCAAGAACTAAATAACCAAGGTAATAATTGGTCTTGAATTAGCCATAATGGTGATCAACCAAAGTTATTAAGGGAAAAAAATCAAACAAACTTCTGACTGGGAATGTTTCCAGAAATTATTTAATGGTTAAAGTTAATAATATAAATAAAATATATTCCAGAAATTCTAAGCCACTTCAAATTCTAGAGTATGCATGTATTTTTTTAAAGTGTCACAGATATTATACATTATTTTCATACTGGTATATTATATATTATGTAAATATACCAAAATAGCATAGGTTTGGTAAGAGCAATGTACAGCCTCTCTGGAAAGAAGATAAAACATATTTTAATTACTATAAAGGAGTTTTGCTACATTCTGGGAATTGATGCACAAATCAGAAACAATGTAATATTGTAAAGATCAATGAACTACGAAAAACAATAAGAACAACACCTGATGGAATGTTATACATACCAGATGGAAGTATTTTTAATTTAGCTAAACATGGTATATTTTCTATATTCATCTCAAGCCATCACGCAGAAAGGCAAGTTTAATTCTCGACAATGTACAACATTTGCTATTGCATTTTTTAAAATGACTATTTCTCAAGTAGCTATACTCAATGTACTATGCTCGCCAGTTTCCTGGACCATATAATAGAAGATGTCTTAAGAAGAAAAAGGTTAAAATAAAGGTCTAACCGTATCTGAAAGACAGGCCTGGAGATGAATCCCTCTCTCCCAATTTTTAAAGAACTTCTTCATCATCATCATTGGTTCTTTTTGTATGGAACGCATAGAGCAGCAAGATTCTTCCCATGAATCATATTCATGGCATCATCTTCAGCATCTTCCCCTTTTGGTGTCCACTGTCTATAAGTCACCTTTTAACATTTGAAGCTACATTTTGCATGGTCTATTCCATCCCTGCTTTCCCTCTGGTGGCTTCCAGTGTTTTTCATGTATTGATGGTCTATCAAGTGAAGAATATAGCCAGATAGGCACATTCAACATTCCGTCACAATGGACTGCAACTTTCTGGATCCATTCTGTCACAAAATGTCCTCGTTGGTGACATGGTTGCACCAACCGACACCATGATTTCTCCGTGGGCAATGTTAATGGAGCACATTGAGCTTTTATTGTGCTGTTATTGCTCACGTTTCACTGGTGTAGATCACTGTTGGTACAAATATTGAGCCTTGGTAGCTCAGGCTGTTAAATGCCTGCTCTTAAGATCCAGCTGCCTGCAATTATTGTAGGCTCGAATCCCACCAGGCTCAAGGTTGACTCAGTCTTCCATCCTCTCAGGGTAGGTAAATTGAGGACCCAAGATTGTTGGGGGCAATTAGCTGACCTTGTAAAAATGCCGCTTAGTAATAAGCAGGCATATACAATGGAATGAAGGCTATTGCTGAGCACACTGGGTTGTATCCCAGAAATTGTAAGCCACCCTGAGTCTTCGGAGAAGGGCTGCATATAAATGTAATTAAATATATATATATATTGTTTTATAAAAGTTGGATAATAAGCATTTTATAAAAGTGCAAGAGAAGTGAACAAATTTTTCTTCTTCCTTTCTAGGTTCTAGTGCCAATCTTAAAAAAAAAAAAGGAAACCTGTACCAAGACCATTTTCCTACACAAAAGGTTGAATGCTTGGGTCTATAATAATTCATATGTCTTTTTAACATATACAACTTAATTCTGTCTCCTAAATGCTTTTCTCTGTGAAATGCTC
This sequence comes from Naja naja, assembly GCA_009733165.1. Taxonomy (NCBI): domain Eukaryota; kingdom Metazoa; phylum Chordata; class Lepidosauria; order Squamata; family Elapidae; genus Naja; species Naja naja. Next base: position 138,106,122 of record CM019150.1, read on the forward strand.
TCTCATATATATTTTTTGTGATGCAGATGTTGATTGAAGGAGTGCATTGTAAAATTCCCAGGACCAAAACAGAGGACACAAATCACATTTCACTGTAGGCATTTATTTCATAAATATGGCTCAGCAGGTAGCCTTATTGATCTTAGCTGATCTTGAAAAACAAAGCAGGATTGATTTCTTGGCTGCTACTTGCATGGGAGATGGCCAGTAAAGCTTATGATAATTGGTTCAAAGGGAAAGTTTTCAAAGAGAGAGAGAGAGAAAAATGGTAACATCACACTAATTCCTACACTGTTGTTAAGAAAGCTAGTCGGACATGTCTATGAAGTTACCAAAGGGAACTTTATCTTCTTCATCTTCTTTTTTGCAGGCCAGTTCATATTTTCTTCTCTCTGTGGAATTGTTCCTAAGCACAACATTTCAGTTAATCTGCAGCAATTAGGCCTGCATAAGTGCATCTGCATTCTATTAGCAAGCTACAATTTTCCCCCTCCCCATCCATCCACACAATAAAACCCCAAGATTTCCCTTAATACATGTCAACCGAGGTACCCCATTTTATTTTATTTAGTTTCTACCCCCTTTTCATCTAGAAAGAATAATTCATCTGTATGTAGGGAGATAGTACAGACATATCAGGCTGTGAAAGAATGATCAAACTGCCTTTCTTTCTTCTCCCGAACTTCAATAACTGTAATAGCCTTCACCTCTCTTTTTTATACATAAAAATCAATAAATATGAGTACAGCTAATACTGTAATGCTGTACAGCACAAATGTATAATGTACTCACTGACTCATACTAGAAGAAATAACTTGCATACTGAAGGTATATGGAGACATGTCTATGACTTCAATTGTACCCTTGATTTAAAGAAGTTAATGGAGTTGGCAGATCTAATACATTTAAAGCATGGGCCTATAACTTTTCCAATGACCATTTCTGGCAGTTTGTTAGATGCTGTAAGAATTGAAATGATTACAGCACCATCTATGAATTCACTTGATATAAGAGAATTCTTATATTAAAAAAAATTAACAAGGAGGATAGAAAACAGTACCAAGAAAGTAAAGGAATAAATTAGGGATCTCTTTCTGTGCTCTGTTTCACTTCCTATTAGACAAATAGAAACAGTAGTTTTTCCTAGCAAAACAGTATACAGTGCACATATGTTTAGTACATATGGATGTAGTAAACAATTAATGTTTGTAGCAATGCATGTTCCAGAAGATCCACAAGAGTGTTTGATATCTTTATTTCAAAATAAAGTAATATCCAATAAATTTAAGGTTCCTAGATGCCCAACAAGCAAATGGACAAGAGGCAGGTCATTTGAGATACCATGAATATTTTTAAAATGCTATTTATTCAATTGATGTCGGTGCATATTTAATGACAGTTTGAGTACTGTTCACCTTTATTTGATTAAACAGACATTTCAAATTGCAGTTTCACTTAAGGTAGAGAAAATGCATTTTACAAATCCCAAATACTGTTTCTTGAATAATTTGTTGACATGAAGACATTGTTGCAAGTGCAGATTTTTTTCCAGCTAAATAGGGCATATGTCCTCCAAAATACTAGGCATGGAAGATCTGTTGTTCAATAAACAGATATATCTGCCCTGCACCTTTAAGCAGCTCAGAGGGTCTTGACTCTTAGCTGGCTTAGCTCCTTTGGACACCATAGTCATAATTAATTTAGGTACCACAGATTTTAATCTGGTTAGTCTAAATAGAGCTTAGTTCATGCTGATTGACAATTGTAAAAAGATACAATTCTTCCTTTCCTTTCCATGTCTTCTTAATGATGTCTATGTTTTGTGTAAGGTAAAGGTAAGGTTCCCCTTGCACATACATGCTAGTTGTTTCCAGCTCTAGGGTTTGTGTAAATAAACATTAAAATTCCTGTAGTTCAAAACAAAATAATTTAATATATTTACATTTAAATCACAAATTTAAAATATGTGTATTTCTAAGCATTTCTCCCTCCCTCTCTTTCTCTCCTACATCCTCTTGGAAAGAAGGGTGCTAATGATATTTTGGTTGTAATGACTGAAATTCTATAGAGAAGTGATGATGCAAATTCCCAAGAGTTGCTACATTTGTCTCATTGTTTGGAGATTATAACTGGCAGCCTAAGGAGTAAATCTAGCTATTCTTCTTGGGAAGTTCTGGCCAAACTATTGGTAGAAGAAATGCACCTACTCACTACTTATGACATCTTTCTGAAAAAAGACCTGCAATTTTACACAAGAGCTCTGCTTCAAATATACTGGGAAATCATTTCAAGCTGCCCTGTTTTTCCTTATTACAGATTACTTCTGTTCCTTTTAGTTTCCCAGAGGTTGATGAGGAGAAAAATTGGACTTAATTAACGAGCCTATATTGCATTTTACTTTGAGCGCTTAGCTACTATTGTAATTAAGGGGCTTTGATGGTATCAGCAGCTGTCCCATTTCCTTTGATGGCTTCAGCCATTTGGTAGATCTGCAGGATATCAGGGAAGAGGGAAAAATACGAGAGACATAAGCCATTTTAATGCTAGCCTGCTTCAGCTCACCCTTAAAAGACTGGTCTCCTGCCAACTCACCTGAAGAGCCATTTCAGTTTGCATTCATAGCTACCCACCTATTTCAGAGAGATGAAGATGTTCCCTGGCTGAGTGTCAGATTGAAAGAATAAACAAAAACTGCCTAACCTAACTTGTAGCAGTGGAAATAATACAGAGAGCTAATTATAGGGAAATATTACAGAAGAACCTATCAATTTGGTGTGATGGACAAAGTATCATACTAGACATTGGGAGACTGTGAGTTTTAGTCTTGCTTTAAGCCCAAAGCCAGCCAGATGACCTTGGGACAATCATTCTCTTTCCACCCTAGGAAGTAGGCAGTGGTAAACCATTTCTGAAATCTTTCCAACAAAATTGCAGATTTTTTGGGGAATCACCAGAAGTCAACACTGACTCATAGGAACATGCACATATGCACATACAAACATACAATTGCAGATATATATATATATATATATAAGTAACTGAAGAAGCAGTGTCTTCCTTTTTCCTCTCTAGACATTACTTTGGTTTAGATCGGGGTAGGGAACCATGGCCCTTTTATAACTTATGGATTTCAACTCCCAGAATTCCTAAGCAACTTTAGTTAAAAAGCTCACAAAGAAGATATGAATAATACTACCCATTAGGGTTTTAATAATGCTAATTTTGCATGATTCTGTGTGGTCATTTAACAAGGAGTTTTAAGTTTGAATTTACCAATGTTACCAACCAAGACAAAATTATATTTTATAACCATGCCTATGGACCATATACTCCAGTTAATCTGGTTCTTCAGGTTTAAGAAAGTAAATGAACTAATAAAACATTGTAGTATTTGGTTAGAAAGAATTGTGCTGGGTTGCCAGGATTGTTTAAAAGGCAACTTTCCTGAAGTTTTTTTTTTAAACCAACCATGTGTTGGAAAACGCCATACATGGTCTGAAATCATAAAGTAAACCCAAATCTATTTATCAAAATAACAGTGAAATTCTTAAACAGCTGTTTTACCATACTTCATTAATTCATTTAATTTTCTTCTTGGCATCAAGCATCCATAGTACTAAGCACAGCAGTGATTTAGGGCCTTTTCCCACTGCTGAACTGAAATGCTATCCACTAATCTTTGGCTCAACAGAAAACTAAACCGGCATAAAATTACCTCATTGCTGATCATATGCTGCCTGTTCTGCTTGTCACTAAATGTGCCATTGTTATGCATGATGCGCAGGGCAAGTTCAGGGAAAGGATTGGTGGATTCCTGTAGTTCTTTTTCCTACAATTTCTCCCAAATGTCAGTGGCTGTCAGGGAAGCATTTAATAATTGATGTGGAGGAGGCAACTTTAGACAGATGGCCAGAAGTGCAGATTTAGGGATGTTAAAAACTTATTTTGGCATTATGCAAATCCCTTTCATGAAGATGTTTAGAAAGAGCCCAACTAAAAGTCCCAACTAACAACTGTCAAGTAGGGCTGAGTTCCATGGTGCAGCAATGCAGAGCCTGTTCCCTTTCTCAGTTCATCATCTAATTTTTCTACTTGTCAGGTATTAATCAGAAAGAGCTCATAGGTTGAGGAAAGTTATGTCTTCCTTCCTTCCTTCCTTCCTTCCTTCCTTCCTTCCTTCCTTCCTCATCCCAATCAGCCATTACCTCTTTCAATACGGTTTTCTGAGATAAAGTTGACTTGAATAATTTACAGACATAAAGGATTTGACTTCTTTCCTATCCAATCTAGAATAATCCTTGAAAGACCAGATAATAGGAGCCATACCTACCCCCTTCCTAAGGGGTTAATGGGAACTGAGTTGAAGCTATCCCCAAAGGGTCATCTGGCTGTGCTAACAGCATAATGGGCAGTGATACTTGTTAGATTATATCCATGGCAAGAACTGTGTCAAACAAAGATAGAAAACAGTACTTGAATATCAACATAGCTAGGAATGACATGATTGTCTTGAACATGGGTTGCAAATCAGATGAAAGCTACCTCTAACTGCCTTTCTTGATCTCAAAAGCTCTGGTTAGTACCTGAAATAGGTGGGTTTTTTTAAAAAAAATCCTGGTAGAAAGCAGTGGCAGGCCATATTTTTAATGTTGCCCAGAAAAATTAATCAAAGAATTTATGTTTAGATCATTCAACATTCTGTACATTCCTATAAGTATTCACATATATTATTACAATGGCTACTGAGATAATCTCATAAAGTAGATAAATATTTCCTTTGGTGCATTATAGATAATTGAAATCAAGGTTTGATGGCTTCTTGAAAGTCAACTAAGGAATTTTAATCCTAGACTTTGGGTCTCCTAAAAGGCTCAGATTCCTCTTTTCATATGATCCATTAGATACATTGACCTGCTGCAGCTGTGCCATTTATCATCAGCATCAGAAAATCTAAAAGAAAGGTTTTCACCTGTGAGTCGAGCCAATGGGATGTGCCATCAGCAAAAAGCAGCATTTGTTGGTTAAGTCTAATTCTGCCCATTCTCAGTAGCACACAAGGGAAGTAGCTTCTATTAAGATCTGTACAAAGCACAAGAAGATTTAGTCTGCTATCATTCCAAGATGAAAAGTGTAGGATTTAATGTTTATGTATTGGAAATGTGCATTTGAGAAAGACTGTTAGCAGAGCATAACTTGTTCCTGCTGACAGGGCAAACCGGAAAATTTTCAATTGTGCAGCTTGTCTTTTTCAAAATATACATCCACTTAGAAATAGATGTAATTGCATTTCTAGAATTTCTTCCTTATCTAATTCCCTATTTGCCTCGGAACCTAGATTAATTAGGAAGCAGAACCAAAAGCTCCAAATAGGGAACCATATTTTCCTAACAAAACAGAAGTATTAAATATCAGTGAACATTTTAATTAAGTATAGACTGTTGAAAAACCACCTAATAAATTCTGTATAATCACAGATGATTCGTGCAACATTTTCAACATTTTATCATTTCAAGTAAGGATAATATTTACATTTGGTAACAGTCTGCGCTATATAGCAAAAATCATAAGAATTATTGAATGGGAATATTGGCAGTTAGTTTTTCAGCACCGCCCTTTACAAAAAGTATTATTATTATTGTTATTATTATTATATTATTATTATTAACAAAGAACATTATAAAAACAACAGAAACAAAGGCAGAATATAAGGAAAAACAGCTGGATGACAGATTAAATGGATGGAAAACCAAAACTTTGCATGGACAGCAATTGAAAAACATTGAAGGAAAACGTGATAACAACTTGACATGGACATGACTTAAGATGGGAACCATCAAGAAAGAAACGGGAGGTTTAATACATGTTGCTCAAGAACAAGCACTAAAAGCTAATGCCATGAAAGCGAAGATACAAAAAACCACTGACAATCCAAACTGCCAACTTCGCAATGACAAAGTTAAAACTGTTTCACATTTAATATGTGAGTGTGGCAAAATCATGCAAACTGATTACAAAGTTAGACATGACCAAGTTGCTAAATTAATCCACTGGTCATTACGTAAAAAATGCAACTTACCTGTATCCGAAAAGTCATGGGAACATAAAGTGAAAAAGTTGTTGAAAATGAGGAGGTGAAGATCTTGTGGAACTTTCCAATACAAACAGATTGTTATTTGAATTGTAATGCTAGAATGGATGCACCATATTGTATTCTTATCATTAAAATAAAAAAAGAAATAGAAAGGAAGGAAGGAAGGAAGGAAGGAAGGAAAGAAAGAAAGAAAGAAAGAAAGAAAGAAAGAAAGAAAGAAAGAAAGAAAGAGAAAACTACAGGGACGTAAGAATGATGTCACCAGGAGCTGAGCTTGGCTCAAAGCAGAAAATAATCTTTCTGTGCCACATTATGCAAATTACAAGTGACTCATAGCCCCATTTTTAGACACCTCCCCCCCAAGTTCTCACTAGCAAAATTTTAGTGGCAAACACCCAATTTATAGTAACACAATCTCACAACATTAAGAAAACAAAATATAATTAATATTGAGTAGAATTAATTTAATTAAAGGGCTAATTTCAATTGTTAATTGTTATGAAAATAAAAAAGAAATGTAATTATAGTTTGTTGATTTAAAGAGGTGTGTGATAAAATGATTAGGTTTAAAGTGTGGGCTGATTTACGCATATATGATGGTTGATTTCTAAAAAGGGTAATTCCGGTAGTAATGTATGATGGAAGTAAAACTTGTGTGATAATAAACCATAGACTTAGCAAATGGTTCAATGGTTCCTGAGCAGGAAATAACACAAGGAAGTGAGATGTCTTCTAAGTTGCCTGATATATTAAATGTATAAAAATGCTTGTGGTGACATTATAAATATGTTTATCAGGACAAAAAAAACCAGATTGTCATTTGGAACATAACATGCCAGATATCACAGTTGTTGAGGGCCAAAGCATACAATTTATTGATATCTCTGTACTAGGAGACGCCAGAGTTGAAGAAAAAGAACTGGAAAAAATCACAAAATATTGCGACCTTGCCATCAAAATTAGCCAGTTATGGATGAAACATGTAACAATGATACCCATTGTCATTGGGGCATTTGGTACCATGTCCAAGAATTTTACAAAATACATTAAGAAATTGCAGCTTCCTGCAATAACATCAGTGGAACTGCAAAAAACTGCGCTACTCGGAACATCGTATATTTTAAGAAGATACTTGGTTGATACCTAGGGTGCTGGCAGTAACTCGTATCACCCATTAGTGCCAGTCAATTATATTTGTGATACATTTTTAAATGTTCAGTTGACTGAGTTTCATGTTTAATGAATAAAAGAAATAACAACAACAACAACAACAACCACCCCTGGATGTGTATAATGAACCACCACAGTACAAGTGGCAATTTTCAGGGAAAAATATCAAGTTTCAATTCCATTTAAGTCTAGCCTAACTAACATGTTCTTGTACCTTGTTTTTTTTCTCTTCAAACTTGATTTGTTCTACTGGTCTATAACTTATTACTGATTGATATATGGTGTCTGGTTCATAGCTGATAGCATACTTCCAACTGCTTTTCTCAGCCACAGGCAATAAAAAATAAAAGCCTTACACTTGAGAGTGTGGAGGACGTCAAATGGAAGATAAGATAGGAGATGTTCTGATGGCTCAACTGAACTGAAAATAGTAAGTGTTTCCAGTTCAGGAGATGCTGACCTGGTTCTTTTATCACCTGCAAACTCAAGAAGAAATTCTGGATTCCATTTTTTCCTTCTTGTGAGAAAAGAACTGAAAGAAGCCAAGATAGAATGGTCCATCTCTGTTGAATTGCCCAGTAATAGAATGATAAGACTCATGCCCATTATCAACAACTGGAGGAGAACATTTTGTGTACTAACATTCTAGTTGATGGTTTTGCAGAAACAAACATTGTGATCTTTTGTTACCCTGCCATTACATGTTACACCTTTTTCTATGTTCATATAACATAGATAATCTTATCTATACTCGGTATCTGAAAAATAACATATAGTCTGAGACAATATAGTCCTTTCTCAATCCCATTCATAATATCCCAACTTCCTATTTGCATGTGAATAAGGGTATTGATTACAGTTTTAACAATGTTCCATGAGGGAAAATGGAAATAGAAGTGACTTATTACAATTAAACTGTAAGGCAATACATAAACATGTAGACAAATTTGCTTCTGCAAGGAACAAAATTACCAGGTATAATCTCCATCAGGAACAGGGATTATATTTTTCTAACAATTATTTGCTAGGATTATACCAATTTTATGCAAAAAATACATATGTTAAACTTGATTTGTCTGGAGGATTAAAAATGTGGATGAATTTTTACTAAATCAATCTATAATCTAAAAAAACCCTCACCTTTACTAAAGAATGAGTTAAAATAAACGTAGTACTCAGAGAATATGTAGAGCTCAAAGATCTGTTGAATAAAAGTGATTCCAGTTTACTGGTGCTTGTTTCTAGCAAATAATTTTTCTGTTTTGTCTTCTGGAAATCGTGTATACACACTTCTAGAGTAGCATTCTTTATCTCTCAAGCCACTTTCTTCATGGCTGTAGACATTTTAGCACGTTAACAGCAAAAATGGAAGCATTTCATCTTCATACAAACATACAAATACAGGTAGTCCTCAACTTGCAACCATTTGAAGTTACAAGGACTTGTGACCAAATCCTCATATTTAGAACCATCCCCACAGTCATGTGATCAAAATTTGGGCACTTGGAAACTGTCATGTATTAACATTGGTTGAAGTATTCCAGTCTTGTGATCTGCATTTGTGATTTTCCCAGCTGACTTCCAACAAAGCAAAGTCAATGGGGGATGCTGGATTCATTTAATGACTTCATGATTGACTAAGGAACAGCAATGATTTGCTTAACAACTATGGCTAAAAAGGTTATAAAATGAGACATGGCTCACTTAACAACTGCCTTGATTAGCAACAAAAATTCTTGCCCCAACTGTGGTAGTAGGTTGATGATTACCTGAACATATTGCAGATATATATACAGATAAATAATTAAAGATCTTGCAAACATTTTGCCTCTTCAGGTTGATTTTGAAATATTAAGCCATAAAATAAATATCAATAAAATGTCAGCAAGTTTAAATCAATAGGCAGTTTCAGAGCAATGAATCGAACATTTACCTGATAGATGCTTGGCTTAAATTGTTGTTAATAGTTAGAAAACTAGTTTGGTAGTGATCTTTGTTGTGAGAACAGGCCCTATGGAAGTATTTATAAGTCTCAATTTTCATCAATCATTAGATATTGTCCCCCATTCATTTCCCCAGCTCTGTATGATGGTTTCGACCATTTGGTATGAAGAAAATTTTTTCCTACATATGACTTGATTTGATTATTCTCAATTATTGAATATGAAAAAAAGTACATCCAACATTTGACTTCTAAAAACAAGCATAGAATTACAAAAATCTGTCCATTTAAATTAAGCTTAGCATTTTTGGTAAAATAAAATTTAACAAATACTGTATATTAAGTGCACCTTGCAGACTCTTGCAGAGTATAAAAGACAAAACAGACCACAAGGCAGGAAAAAACTTGTGCATTAGCTAGCCTATCCCTTTAAGAAAAGAATCCATTTATAGATATATTTCAATAAATCCTTGAGTGCTCAAAATGTAAACAATTCTACCATTCCAGTTATTGATAATTTATTTATTTTTCTATAATTGTACAATAAGCACCTTTGCAAAATATGTTGTATGGTTCAGCTACTTTGGACCAAAATGATACAATTAATTGCCTTCATAATTTTATATTTGCTGCACTGTTTTTTGCTTGCTTACTTTTTGGAGTCCATTTTAATGATATTATTGATCCCTTGTTACTGTTTTCTTATCATTATCTTGCTGGTAGGTAAAATAGATAATATAAGAAGTGTATATCAAATACAACAAACCAAATGAAGGTTAATTGTATTAGAAGAATGAAGTGGAAAGCTACCCAAATTAGGACATCCATCAACCCACCCTCCAAAAAAAACCTGCCTCTCCACACTCTATGAAATTAATCAGCTATTTCAGTGATGGTTAAACTGATAAACTGGAGTCAAAATGTTCATTCTTTTAGTACCAATCCTTGTTTATTTAAAATTGTTATTTCTTGACTTTAAAAGTTCTAGGAAACTGACAAAGATAATATAATACATAATAAAAACTATCACTGAAACAAGACAGTGGCAATCAATCAGGAAACAAAAACACAACCGGTCTGGACATCTAGAATGAGCAATATATAAATGAACATAAAGGGGAAAAAAGATTCAACTTATTAATAGAAGTTGTACTATTATTTCAAGATAAGCTGATGAAGGAATCTGTTCAAATAAAACCACCATATAATTAATAGGATCATATGTTTGGATGGGAATTTGGAAGTAGTTTTTTTAAATGATTTAAACCCATTTAAAATAAAGTTTTGCATTGTGGTAACAAACCCAGGAAGAGATCTTAAAAAAGGGAGCCTTTTAGCCTATCTGCAGCCTCAGAAAAGCTCTTTTTACTTGCCAAATAGATACAGGCCTATAAAATGCAACAGAGCCTCTACTGATAATGTGCTGCATTAAAAAAATAGTCTTATGATGTCAACAGGTAAGACAATATGATTAACTAGATGTCATCACCAGTTGCAGATATTCCTCTGGAATTCACTAGTTAAAATTGTGTGGGAATTAAGGAATTACCAAGAAAGTATGTAGTTTATGAGTGGTTACGCTGTTTGTGAGCTGCTGGTCCCATGCTCTTATTTCTATCTGTATTTTAAACTATTTTAAATTATTTACATGCCATATGCTAAATGGAATAAATAATGGTTGTGTTGCATTGTTGTTTTATAATTATTTACTTTGTGGTTTTATTGTATGTTACCCTGAACATACAATGTGAGAAGGGCAGCTATATAAAAGAAACTAATAAATTAAACAATGTCATAACCATGACAGAATTTGTGCCCAAGATATTTCCAGCTTTGGCGGGAAATGAAGAGCAATTAGGTGAAATGCTCAAAATTCTAATAAATTCCATCCTAAATATTTGATTAAAAATGAGATCAGTTTCTTGATATTTAGTTTTGGAATAGAGACATATGTTAACTTAAGAATGCTATGCAGTAACTAAATAGGCTGTGGAAGGTAAAAGCCTGACCAATTGCTTCTCTGAAGTCATCATGTCTATATTCAGAGCAAACTGAATTCTCTCAATAGTGTTAACTAACCTCAAAGAGAAAGTTATCAGCAAATATAGGGCAACTATATGTTTACAGTTTATAAAGTAACATGAAAGATTTGAAGGGGAAAAGCCTTTAAATGAAATCAAAATAATGTAATGAGTACAGAAGATTTTTTTTATGGAGATGAATGCTGTTTTTTAAGAGAAAACCAAAACAACATTCAAAGAAGTGAAAGGAAAAAAGGAGTACAGAAGTCATTATTTCAGCCCCAGCTTGTAAATGCACAAGAACAATGGTGAAATTGAGTATGTCTGCTTTAATATCTTTTAAATTGTAAGAATAAAAGCAAGCTCTCATAATTTAAAGATGGTAAGGTTTTTTTTCTAGAATTGCTTTAGTTTCCAGGAACAAGAGGAATCATTATTGGTAAAAATAATTGAATCAATAAATAACATCCGAGGAGATGGAAGTGAAATATTAAGTAGCTGAATGTTTACTGGTACATGGTTTACATGGTAATAAATATAAGTACATGACTGATCTATTCATTAAATTGATTTCTAATGAAAAATTGATTTCTATTGAAAATAGCTGGCAGCAAAAATCCAGTTATTTTTTGCCTTGGCACATGTTCCAAAATACAACAGAGCCCATTTTTGTCAGATAGGGGAAAGAGAGAACATGGAGTGGATATTGATATATCTTTTATTGGAATATAATCACTGAAAGACAGTAATTGGTTACAGTTTGGCTAATGACTGTAAGTGTGATCAAATCTGGGACCTAAAGCACAGATCTGTTTGCATAAAGTCATGGCCTGCATTTAGATACCTGATGAAAATGTTTTGGAATATGTTTTTGATTTATTTTAATATTTTGTTAAAAAAATCTATTTTCAGTTTTAGTTTTATATCAATGTTTATTCAGTTTCCCAAGATAATTTCGCGTGCCACAAGGATTTCACTTATAGGAAAGATGGGTGTAATATAAGTTAAATAAATGGAATAAATAAATATTTCAATCATTACTACAATGTTCTGCTTCACTTACTTGGCTTGAATTGGAAGCTATCAAACTAAAAGAGTTGCTAATCTTTACAGTTGGTTATCCTCCCCTGTTCCCTCCTCTGTTGTATAAAGAACATAGAACACAGAATATCAGAATTGGAAGGGACTTGGTGGTCTTCTAGTGAAATATCTGGCTCAAGCAGGAGACTCTATACCAGGGGTGGGCAAACTTTTTGACTCGAGGGCCACAGTGGGTTCTTAAACTGGACTGGAGGGCCGGAACAAAAGCATGGATGGAGTATTTGTGTGAACTAATATAAATTCAAAGTTAGATTACTTCACGTAGCCTTCTGGGAGAGCAAGAGAACCCTCCGCTCTTTCGGCTCCACGGGCCGGATAGGACAGCCGAAGGGGCCGGATCCGGCCCCCAGGCCGTAGTTTGCCCACGGCTGCCCTATACCATTCTGGACAAAAAGCTGTCCAATCTCTTCTTGAAAACCTCCAATGATGGAGATCCACAGATTCCAGAGATAAGACATTCTACTAATTAATTGTTCTCTTTAGTTCTAAGTTGGATCTTTCTTTAATGATCTTCCATCCATTATTTCTTTATAAAACTAACTGCAGAATGTTGAAATGTTGATGCATGCATATATGTGTATACAATAACTACTTTATAATAACTAGATTCCTTTTTTTTAAATATAACACCAACTTTTGAAGTTAGAACAGCTTTCTTTTCAAGAGTTTATAAAACTAACTGCTGCATCCCACATTCCAGTTTATTTTACATAAATTATACCGGTATTGCTTAAGACGGAGTGCTATAAATATTGAGTAATACTGTTGTCTGAAATGTTTTACAGTTCTAAAGATATCTCGCTATCAGCAATGTATTTAAACAAGAACAAGAATAAAGAAAAGAAAGAAAATCCTTTTCAGACTGATTCAGGGACATGGTATATAGAAAACCTCTCATTTTCTTTTGAACATTTTTGACAGCAAGCCTTTATTAATCTGCTACTCCAAACAAAATGTTTATTTAAAAAGTCTAAAATGATATGCTTGGTATATGTGTTAATTTAAAAATAACTGAAAATTACAGATAGTAAATCTTATAATCTAAATAGTTTATTTTGCTTCAGAGCAAAGAAAACTCAAAAAAATCCATAAAAAGCAAAAGAAAACTTCCTATTGAAGAAAACTGCTATATATTAGGTAATAGAAGTGTCTTTTTGCTGGCTCTGGGTTATGTTTAGATTTAGGTTGTAATCCTATATCCACTCTCCTAAATAGTTTGTTTTGCATATTTTTAAGATTACTCAGATGAGTACCAGATTTACAAACAGGTGTAGGGCTTGCATGTATAGTGAACACTTAGTATACTTCTTGCTTGAGTCAGCAAAAGTCAAATGGCTCATTAAGCATTTGACAAATTACAATATATGGCTTATGCTAGGCTATAAAGCTATGCATTGTGCATACTCTCCATACCCATATATTAGCATAATATATTACTAGTAGGGTTATTGTACTTTGCACAGCAAAAAAAAAAGTATGGGTTGTACCATTCAAATGATTTCCTTATGCCAGTCAAATTCATTGATTTATTATTTACTTAAGGGCCTGCTATTGCTGAAAATTAGAGTTTTATTTATTGGTTTGTCTATGGAGATTCTCAATCATCCAGGTCATGGTTGTTCCAAAGGTGCTTTTCAAAAAAGCAACTGGACTTTCTTGTTTTTTTTTTTTCACTTCTCATCCAAGAAGCTTCTTTAGTTCTGTTTGAATGGAGGGGAGTAGAAAGATTTATATTAATGTATCTTAATATATGTTCATATATTTAACATATATCTATGTCAAAATTTGAACAGAGCTCTCTCAACAAAGAGGGAGGGATATGACACCACCTATCCCCTGTCTCTTTTCAACAATCCCACACCCACTTGCACTCTGATTCAAGTGTCCCTGAGGGTATAGATAAATCCCAAAGAGGCCTCAATGATTCACAGAGAGCTAACGGACTAACTTTCAGAGTGCTAATGGTCAAACAACTGCAATGAATATAAATCATTCTATTCCCCACCATTCAATCAGAGCTGAAGGATCTTCTTGTATGAGAAGTGAAACACTTTCAAGGAAAAAAAGCACAAGAATGTCCTTGCCTTGTAAAAAACACTTTGGGGATATTTATTTGTTTATGTTTTATTTATGTATTTTATTTATGTATTTAAAAGATTTGTATGGCTATCTGTCTCCAAACACAACAGCGTGGCTAAGAAAAATGAATCCCACCCTTGACCTGGTGTCTCTCTATATCAGCGGTGTCAAACTCATGTTGTCACAGCAGCATCATGTGATATATTGAGACTTTTCTCCGCTTTGCTAAACCAGACGTGGGTGTGGCCAGCACATGAGTTTGACAGCCCTGCTCTATATTCTTTGCTTTGATTTTAATATTCAGTTGACAACTAAAATGCCTTGTCTTATTTTTTTTTCTGGCAGCATTATGAAGTATGAAGAGTCACTTTGGTGTGCTGTTAGGGCATCAGTCTAGAAACTGGGAGATTGAGATCCCTAATCTGGGTTTAGGAACTGAAGCACCTTGGGGTATGTTCAGGGATGGGCTTCAAAAATTTTAGCAAAGGGTTCTCTGCCCAGTTGCTGTGTGAATGTGGCCATGGTGAGCGTGGCCTAGTCAGCTTCCTGCATCATACTGGGGGGCATTCTTGCCCTCCCCAGGCTCCGGAGGGTTTTGTCGAGCCTCCAGGAAGGCAAAAATGGCCTCCCCAGGCTCTGGAGGCTCTCTGGAAGCTGGAAATGGGCCCATTTCCAGCCTTCCCAAACTTCTGGGAGGCCCGTTTTTCACCCTCTCCAAGCCTCCGTGCGCACCCTGCACTTACCTGCATCCAAAATGGGGCTGCGTGGGGACTCCTGGGAGAGGAGGGGCAGGTGGTCAGGGCCAGGAGTGGAATTTGGGGGTTCTCCAAACTGCACAGAATCTTAGCTAGGGGCTCTTCCGAACCCTTGTGAACCCCCAGCAGCCCACCCCTGTGTGTCTGTGTGTGTGTGTCAAACCTCTTCTGAAAAATCTTGCCAAGGAAACTACACTAGTCCAGGCAGTGATCAGGAGTAAAAACTGACTTGAAGTTTCAATCTATAATGATGTGTATAGTTTTATTCATTTAACTAGAACTTACTTGATTTCCATTATTATGTTTTTCTATGGTTTTGCCTGGCTTGGTTCATAATAAGGCAGAATATTAGGATTCTGAATTTGGATATGGTCTAAAACATGCTATTGTAATAGTATTACTTTGGCAGAAGACAAGATTGACAGGTCATAATCCCAAGGAAGAATGTACTGGTTCTATAAAGCAGTGCTTTCTATCTTGACTATTTCTAAATACAGACAATAAGCTAAAGTAATCAAGAAGAAATATTGATAAGAGGTACTTCATAATTTATGGTCCTCAGATACATCTGAGCCAAAAACATGTTGCTTAACATTATGTTTAAGGAAGTGGGATTTGAGAGGGATGTCCAGGTAAATGTCTGATCAATGTTGGCTGTGATGAAAGTTGGCACTTACAGACCTTTAAAAAAAAAGATTCAAAACAATACAGAAAAACTGTAAAGCTCTCTGACAGCCATCCAGATACATTTATAACTGACTGCCAAATTATCTTGTAGTTGTTTGGATAGACTTATAATTAACTTTTATTTAAAAATTAATTATCCTATCTAGATAGTCTAAGAAAACTAACCCTATTGTTCTTCCTTAATTTCCCCTACCATATAAAAATATCTCAAAACATCTTTACTTTTGTAATGAACTAATAGCCAGTGAAACAGACCCCAGGGTTAGTACAGTTCCACTTTGAAAGAAAGCATGTTGGCATGAAAAAAAACCCTTGTTTTTAGCCTCTCTTGTAGAATACTTGATTATATTTTAAAAGAAGAAATTTAGCATTCTAAGATGGAAGTAAAAATATCCCCTTGATGTTATGCAATATTTGTGTGCTTGTTTCTATATAAATTGTTTTAGAACACAAAGTCACACCCAGATCACTACACAATTGGATTAAACTCCTGTAAGAGAGTCAGTCTTTGGACATAATTGGAATACTTTAGAATGTAGAAGCTTTAGTGCTGGCAGATCAACCTCCCCGTGGCAGAATGATTTAGCTTTTGAAATCAGTGAACTTCTAGAAGGCTTCTAGATCCATTCAAAGTGCTGGTCATCGACTACAAAGCTTTATATAGATTAACACCGGGATTCATCAAATACTTCTTGATCAGATACTACCTTGCCATGGTTGAATCTGCCCATCCGATACAAACATCTTAAGAGAACATGCTAAGAATCCTTGCTATCATTATGAGTGCCATCACCACTCAAGATGCATCAAATCTCTGCCTGGTCCCTATACTTCAGAATCTAGTTTCCCCATATTTATACAGCGTCCTCACTCTTAGCAGTCTACAAAATAGTTAAACAACTTATTTTGCAATATTTTGCTTTAGTTGATGATTCATGGGTATTCATCTTGGAGCAGATTGATTGAACTGTGGTGGTGCAGTGGTTAGAATGCAATACTGCAAGCTAGCAAGATAACTCACTGCTACAAGCTAACTGCTCACTCCAGGAGTTTGATCCGGCTGGCTCAAGGTTGACTACATCTTCCTCCTTCCGAGATCAGTAAAATGAGGACCCAGATTGTCCAGGGCAATATGCTGACTCTTTAAACAGTTTAGAGAGAGTTGTAAAACACGAGTTGTTATTATTGTTAGTCACAAAGTCATGTTGGACCCATTGCGACCCCATGGACAATGTCCTTCCAGGCCTTCCTCTCCTCTACCATCCCCTGGAGTCCATTTAAGCTCACACCAACTGCTTTAGTGACTCCATTCAGCCAACTCATTCTCTGCCGTCCCCTTCTTCTTCTGCCCTCAATCATTCCCAGCTTTAGGCTCTTCTCCAGCGAGTCCTTCCTTCTCATTAGATGGCCAAAGTATTTCAGTTTCATCTTCAGGTTCTGGCCTTCTAAAGAGCAGTCAGGGTTGATCTCCTCTAGGACTGACCAGTTTGATCACCTTGCAGTCCAAGGGACTCACAGGAAGTGTTTTACTTCATAGTAAAACACTATGTAAAACACTAAAATATAATAAAACACTATGAAGGGGCAATTAAGTCTAAGTGCTATTCCTATTAGTTTTATTATGTTGCTTTTTTTTCTTTGTTATATTTAATTTAATTTAATAATTGGACTTGTATGCCGCCCCCTCTCCGAAAGGACTTGGGACGGCTCACAGCTAAAAATATAGACAATAAATACATTAAAAACAAATTAAACACCACAAGCTCAAATAAAATCAATTTAACCTCCCCCCGAGAGGTCAGTCCAGCCCGGCCTGTTCAAACAGCCAAGTTTTCAGATCGTGGTGGAAATAGTGGAGGTCCAGAGCCAAACGGAGCCCCACAGGCAGTTGGTTCCACAAGGCGGGAGCCGCTACAGAGTAGGCCCTTCCCCGGGGCACCGCCAGCCGACACTGTCTTGCGGACGGCACCCCGAGGAGTCCCAGTCTGTGGGCTCGCACAGGGCAGTCAACATTCGATGTTGGCAGGAGACGCTCCTGCAAATACCCCAGACCCAAGCCATGAAGGCCTTTGTATGTTAATACCAACACCTTGAATCTCACCCGGAGGGCAACTGGCAACCAATGCAGCTCGCGCAGGAGGGACATAACATGGGAGTACCAGGAAACTCCCATCACAATCCGCGTGGCCGCATTCTGCACCACTTGAAACCTCCGGATGGTATGCAAGGGCAGTCCTAAATAGAGAGCGTTGCAGTAGTCGAGTCGGGATGTGACAAGTGCATGAGTGACTGTGCGAAGGGCATCTCGGTCCAGATACAGGTGTAGCTGGCCTACCAGCTGAACCTGGGCAAAGGCCCCCCCTGGTCATGGCCCCCACCTGCTCCTTCAAACCAAGCCGTGAATCCAGGAGGACCCCCAGGTTTTGTGCCCTATCCACAGGGGGCAACAACTCTCCCCCTATGACCAAAGGTGGAATCTGTTGACTGGACCGAGTTGCCTGTATGCACAGCCACTCCGTCTTAGCCGGATTGAGCTGTAGCTTGTTCCTGCCCATCCAGATCCATACCACATCCAGACAGCGGGATATCACGGAGAGGGCATCACTGATTTGGTTTGGGGTGGAGATGTACAACTGGGTATCATCAGCATACTGGTGATACCTCACCCCAAAACCACAGATGATCTCACCCAGCAGCTTCATATAAATGTTGAACAAGAGGGGCGAGAGGACCGACCCCTGTGGGACCCCACAAGTGACAGCCCTCAGGGTTGACCTCTGCCCCCCCACCAACACTGATTGCGAACGCCCCGAAAGGTAGGAGGAGAACCACTGTAAAACAGTGCCTCCCACTCCCAACCCCTCGAGGCGCTGTAATAGGATACCATGGTCGATGGTATCGAAAGCCGCTGAGAGATCTAATAGGACCAGGACAGAAGAAAATCCCCTGTCCCGTGCCCTCCAGAGATCATCCACCAGTGCAACCAATGCCATCTCTGTGCTACAACCAGGCCGGAAGCCCGATTGATATGGATCTAGATGGTCCGCTTCCTCCAGGAAAAGTGGAAACTGATGAGCCACCACACTCTCAACAACCTTCACCAAAAAGCGAAGGTTGGAGACTGCACAAAAGTTGTTTAAAACGGTTGGGTCCAGAGCAGGCTTCTTCAGGAGGGGTTTCACCACCGCCTCTTTCAAGGAGGAGGGGAAAGAACCCTCCCTCAACAAAGCATTAACCACTGCCTGGAGCCAGCCGCACGTGACCTCCCTGGAGGCATATACCATCCAGGAAGGGCACGGGTCCAACAAACATGTGGTGGAACTCAGCCGCCGCATAATCCTGTCCACTTTATCCTCAGAAACAGGATCAAACTCAGCCCAGAAGATATTGGCTGGACTCCTTGTACCCCCCTCTTCCGACCACTGCAAATTAAAGTTCAACCCCTCTAATTTCCAAGTGATCTTATTCAGCAGATACTAACCAAATTCCTCAGCCCTACCCTGCAAAGGGTCTACCCCCATCCCTCGATGTAAGAGGGAGCAGGTAACCCTGAACAGGGCGGCCGGGTGGTCCTCTGCAGACACTATGAGAGCGGAGAGGTAAGCCCTCCTCGCCGCTCCCACAGCTACCAGGTAAGTCCTAATATAGGCTCTTAACTGGGCTCGGTTGGATTTGGAGCGGGATATTAGACTATTGGATATACTATCCAATAGTCTTCAGACTTGCATACATTACAAAAAATAGCCTAGATATAGATATAGATAAATATAGAAATAAGTCCTGAGAATTTTTACCCTTATTTTTAGTTTCTTAATGGTAATTATAAAACTTTTCAGCTTATGCAGTTGTTAGGAAAATAATTCTGTAACCACCATTTACTGACCAAAACATATTTGCTTCCCCATTTACTGACCAAAACATATTTGCTTCACAAATATTAAAATTGCACATAAATCATCGTTTGGCTCAGTATGTTGTGAAAATTCAGTCTATATGATTAGATGTAAAGGAGAAAGTAAAGTTTAACTTTTCCTGTCTTCTCTTCAGTGATAAGCATCACCTTCCCACAGTCCTAAAACACTATTCTTGTTTGCAAACCATTACACTATATGTATGGCTATCAGATTTAAATAGCCACAATATGTTCCAGATAACCCTTTCTTTGTACTATGATCTAGTTCAGATTAATGCCACTATCACATCTGGCAACAGTAAGTTGCAAATGTACTTTGTGTGCTGTGGCAGAATTTTCCTTTTAGCAGTTTAATTAAATGTGGTGCTTATTTGTTTCATTTCATGTTGCTTAGCTTTTGTGTCATGTGACAGGCCAGAGCATCTGTTTCTATTCTCTTTTTTTCCAAATCTGCCAGCTTTTAGTTTATAGCTGTATATCAGTTTGGGAAGCACAGACTGAAATACTCAGGTAGTGCAATGCTGCACAGTTTCTGAGGTTATCCAAGATGTTAGCAAATCACAGTGTCACATACCATTCAACATCAGTCTTGGTTTAGGATTACATCCAATGTGTTAACTCTGGTTTCCTTGCTCTTAACAGTAGCCAAATGCAAGGAAAATTACTGCAGCTTTTCTTATTGCTCATCTTCAGCTTATTAGGCTGTGCAGCACTATGAGATTTAGAGAGAAAAAAGCAGTTGCTTTAAAGGGTGGTAGAAAGGTCTTATGCTCCTCATATCATTTTTTTGGATCCAAAACGAAACGCTGCCTACTTTTCTAGGTGTGAATATATCCATTCCTTTCTCTTACTTCTAAAGGCCAAAAATATCTCCTAATCACCAAGTTTCAGTCAAATGATTATTTTTTTTTTCATTTAAATTGCAAAGCTGTGAAAATGCAAGTAGAATTGGTAGCAAAGTATGACAGCTAATGAATGGTATTATTGCTGGTAGAAAAATTAATTAAACTGCTTTCTTCCTTCTGCACCCTTCAAGAAAATATTTCCTTTGTATCTGGTGTTGGAATTCGTAAGAAAAAGAATACATACATTACAGTAGATGAACAAGTCAATGAAAATACCACATGAGCTGGACACTGATATTTTCTGAAAAGCAAGGTTTATCAGCCTTGGCCTATTAATGTTTGGATATCCTAATTTGTCTGTGACAAAGAAACCTTGTTTTGGTCTCTCTTGCCTACAATCTATAAATATTTATTTCCTATTTTGGGTCTTTGGGGCAGAGGGGAGGGAAGGGAATTATATATGATATTTGAAATTATTACATACTAGCTTATTAAGGGCAAAATTGAAAAACCCGTTACCAAATCTACATATTATTTCACTGTCTCAGAAGTGGCATATAAGCAGAGAGCTAGACCATGCTATGCTTGCTAATATATTCTCATCACTGATACATCATGTGCTTAGCAACTGCTTTCCCAAATCTAAAAGCTGTGCTCAGCAAGTGTCTGATAAGCTTCACTGCTATATTTACTGAATTTAGAACTATTATGTTATCTTCAGCAGTAAGTTCACAGCTCTTTCCCTGTAGCTTTCTGAAGTAAAGGAAAGACTTAAAGACCTCTCTCCAATGTGTTTTGAACTTGTTCTTCCAGTGTGTTTTCTGTCCTTTCCTAATGTATTGCCCCACACAGATTTCCTTTTCTTTTTCTGCTTCCCCCACATTCCCTGCCTCCCCAAATATAATTAAGAGGAAATTTTTAATCACTGAAGACTTTCTGTTGAAAAACAATAACTTTACTCATGTATAAGAAGAAAACTGTTCAAATATCTTACAGCAACTATTCCACTGCTTTTCATAGAAGAAATCTCACTCTTCAGGAAACTCCTGCTCCTACCTCTGAAGGTACTTCGTTGCTTTTGTAGATGGCTAATTGCTACACACCCACACCCACACCCACACACCCACACCCACACACACACACACACACATACATTTATTTATTTATTTATTTATTTATTTATTTATTTATTTAATTAGACTTGTATGCCGCCCTCTCTCCCTAAGGACTCAGGGCGGCTCACAGAATAAAAAATACAATACAATAAATTAATTAAAAAAGGATTAAACAACACAAGCCCAATTTAGAACAAACTATTAAAACTATTAAAACTATTAAAAATTTTAAAAGACAGAACTCCCCCTCCTTCTTGGTTCAGTCCAGGCCGGCCTGCTGAAATAGCCAAGTCTTTAAGTCACGGCGGAAGGAGCGGAGATCCGGAGACAAACGGAGGTCCATGGGGAGTTGATTCCAGAGGGTGGGTGTCCCCACAGAGAAGGCCCTACCCCTGGGCACTGCCAGCCAACAGTGTCTAGCCGACGGTATCCCAAGGAGGCCCTGTCTGTGGGAGCGTACAGGGCGATCGGAGTGTGATGCCGGCAGGAAATGTTCCCGCAAGTACCCTGGACCCAAGCCATGTAGGACTTTATATGTTGTTAGTAAGACCTTGAATCTCTCTCTCTATATATATATATATGATTGCCCCTCTTAAACAACTCTGGTTGGCTCACAACAACACTATAAAAGCAATAACTGTAAAATAATCATGAAATAGTAAAACAATAAAGCAACAATCCTGTGCCTTAATACTGTCTGTCTGTCCCATCCATCCATCCATCCATCCATCCATCCATCCATCTATCTATCATCTATCATCTCTACAATATAATTATATCCTCAGTCCTATGCTTAGTTCATCGCTTAGTACTAGCATTAGAATATAATTATAGTTCAGCACAGGTTATCAGGTGTTCTTTACCACCTATTATACACACATAACACAACACAGCACAACAGCAGTATATAAAATCAGAGGTCATGGAGCTTTTGCTGAATGCATCCATACAGTAATGGGAGAAGTCAAAAGTGTACCTTCAGCAATGTTTAAATGAAATTTACATGTTCAGTGTAACTGACTAACAGGATTTTTTCTAAGGAGGTGGGACTTAAGCTACTCTCATGGTCAAACTGCCTTGTAAAATAAGTAATGACAAATGAGCTTCCTCTTTAAATTCATTCAAAACAAAAACTTGCCCCTTTTGTAATTGAAAGGAAGATGAGATTTATGAGTGAAAGTGTGTGTCATTGATTTTGTTAGAAGCTTGACATTATATTTCTGAAACTTCAGTTATATTTACCACTCACCAGAACTCATTTCAATCTGTGGATTCTGTATTAGGGAGCAATTGTATATTATTACATAGATGCATTTGTGTGTCTCTATTTTCCTGATATATTATAAGAATAGTTTCCTGTAATGGTCAAGTGGTTCTTGGTTGAATTGGGTATCTATAGAAATTAATTAATTAAAATTACAGGTAAGTTCTATATTATGCTAAAAACAACTTGGTTTTTTTCATATTTAGAAAACTCTTGTTTTATTTAAACCTTTAAAAAAACCATCTCCCAAATGTTTGACATGTACTTTCAGGATCATTTTTATCATATCCTTTTTACTATCACTTCTATGCCTTCTCTCTTTTCTTCTCTTTCTGATGTGGAAATCTAATAATTTCAACTAACTCTATAACAATATTCATAGAAGATTTAATAAATTGATTGCACTTTGGAATAATATTGTGCTGCATAACCATTCCTTTAGCAAACTCTAGGTTCTATATACCTATATGCTTATTAAGATATTCTCAAGAGTATTATTAGTGACTTAATAGAGTTGTGCAGTCTTCTGAAGGTAAGCTAGTTGACAAGAATAATCTATATCTTTAATGTAATCTCCCAAATAATCCAAAGAGGCAACTACTTAGTAATAACGTATTTGAAATAAACAATTGAACATATTCAGGTCAGTATGGAAGATGAGATCCAGCCATAACCAAAAAATATTTACAATCACATCTAATGGAAAGCAGATAAATTTGAATGTTTAATTTAAAAAATGTACTAGTCAGTTTTATGAGGTTTACTCCAGAAGTGGTATTCAGCAGGTTCTGACCAGTTCTGGAGAACTGGCAGCAGAAATTTTAAGTAGGTCAGAGAACCAGCAAATACCACCTCTGACTGGCCCCGCCCCATCTATTCTCTGCCTTCTGAGTCCTACCTGATCAGCTGGGTCTTCTTTTGTTGCCCTGCACAGGAGAACAGAGCTGGAAAGAAGGTTAGTGGCATGGGGAGGGAATGGGATTTTGCACTAACTTTCCCCTTGGAGTGGGGAAGGAATGGAGATTTTACAGTATCCTTCCCCTGCCATGCCCACCAAGCCACGCCCACAGAACCAGTGGTAAAAAAAATTGAATCCCACCATTGGTTACTCCCACCCCAAATATGTGCATGTGTTTGCATGTAGATAAACACATATACAGCCAAGTAGTGATTTTTTGTGATAAACTATGCTATATCCCATATGTAGCATGGCTATATAAATGCTTAAAAACACTGTTTGGTACTGACACAAAATCAATTAGTTTGTAGTTTCCCAGCTTCTGCTTCTTCCTCCTTTTGAAACTAGGAGTAATATCCGATATCTTCCAGTCTTCTGGGACCTTACCAGCAATCACCTCCACTACAGGTAGTTCTCGACTTACAACAGTTAATTTAAAACAGTTAATTTCAAAACTCCAACAACACTGAAAAAAGTGACTTAGGATTGTTTTTCACACTTAAGACTGTTGCAGCATCTCCATGGTTACATGATCAAAATTCAGGCACCTGGCCACTGACTCATATTTATGATGGCCCCAGGGTTCATGTGATCACCTTTTGTGACCTTCAGACAAGCAAAGTCAATGGAGAAACAAAGTTCACTTAACATCTGTATTGCTAACTTAATAACTGCAATGATTCAGTTAAAAATGTGGCAAGGAAGGTTGTAAAATGGGGCAAAACTCATTTAACAAATGTCTCACTTAGCAACACTATACTCTATACTGCCCCAAAGTAAGACATATTTCTTACTTTCTTAACATATATGAAAAAGCCAATTTAATGCAGTTGTTCAGAAGGAAATAGTTGATAATGCACTATTGTTGTTCACAATTAAATAAAGGTGTTCGGAATAAAATATTTGGAATGCAGTATTTCCACAACAAATTTTGGTGTTGACCTAAGTAAATCCGCTATTAATGAATTCATCCCATGCATTTATGCCTTTCTAAAATAATAATAGGATAAACTAAGAAAAGTACTGATTTTTTGTTTGCAACAGTCCATCATGACACTTTTCAGAGTAAATGATATGAATCTTAGACATTTAATAGCTTTATCTTTTACTGGGAAGCTCAGAAAGTATATTTGCTTTTAAATGTTTTAGCCAACAAAACATTTTCCCATACATTATTCTAAACCAAATACACATTGGGGTGAAATGCAGAAGAACGAAGAATCTCTATTCATCATAACTGGTGTGAACTGGTATACAGTCTGAAAATAGATTGATAAAAATAGGATCATAAAATTACAAGCAGATGTAGAAGACTTGATTGGCAGTGAAGCCCATAATATATATAAAAAAGTAACTGTTGCCCCTGAAATAGAAAGGAAATACTATCTATTGTCCTCTACACTCCCCATTTTCTTCCACAACTTTTCATCTCTCCTCATTTTGAAATCTGGGATTGCCAGCAGGGTGAAACTAAGGGGATAGAGTAGAAGATGGTGTTTACACTTCTTGGAGCATGTAGTGTATTTTAATATTATTTTCCTTCCTGCCAAAACAATAATGTGACATCAGAAATTGTCTGTCTCTTCCGGAGAACATTTTAAAGCATGGTCTCCCAAAGGGTATGTTCTATCAAATATTTCTTGAATGAAATGTTAAGGGTGCTGTATTTATTTGATTACATGTATGCAGATCCAAGAGGGCAGTTTTACAGAAATGTAAAACTTTGGAAGTAGAATGTTCAGCCAGACGTTTTCTAAGAGTCAATTAAAGAAAAGCCAAAATGATGGTTGTATATGTTGAGGCTCCTCTGCTTTTTTTTTTTCACATAGATCACCCTTTGTGACTCACATAAAAAGGGACAGGATTTTGGTCACATGATCATGGCCTCCATTTTGTTTAACAACTAAACTTAAGACACTCCTGTGTTTAACAAGCACCAATTTATTGATGTGATAAACCATGATTACTGGCTGCTGGAGGTTACTGATGCCACAGTTCCCCTCTTCACACTGGATCATTATTTATAATGAATCACATTTCAAGAGTAGGATGAGAAAAAGGTGAGGTTTGGAATGTACTCAACATGCAGCACATATGCCTTTCGGGCTTTGTTCCATCCTTCCTCTGTTGGCAATGATTGTTAAGAATATGCAGTAAGCTTCTTCAGCAGCATTTTAAAACATGTCAGTTTAATGTCTAATGAAGTACTTGGACTTGTCATCCATCAACAAAATGTATGAAGTTACCCATTTTAAGATTTAAAAGCTGCAATGGCATACTATCATTTTATTTTTTTTATTTTTTTATTTTTTATTTTTATTTTGTCAAGTGATTGTAAGATAACAGATATAAGTATAAACATAGTTATGAATACATGAAATAGATACATATAAGAAAAATAAAAAGAAACAATAGGACAAGGATGGTAGGCACGTTAGTGCACTTATGCATGCCCCCTACAGACCTCTTAGGAAAGGGGTGAGGTCAATACTAGACAGTCTAAGGTTAAATTTTTTGTGGTTTGGGGAAGAAACCACAGAGTCAGGTAAGGTATTCCAGACATTGACCACTCTGTTGCTGAAGTCGTATTTCCTACAATCAAGTTTGGTGCGGTTTACCTTGAGTTTGTATCTATTGTGTGCTCTTCTATTGTTATGGTTGAAGCTGAAGTATTCATTCACAGGTAGGGCATTGCAATATATAATTTTATGTACTATACTTAGATTGGACCGAAGGTGGCGTAGTTCTAGGTTTTCTAGGTCTAAAATTTCAAGTCTGGTGGCATAAGGTATTCTGCAATGAGTAGAGGAGTGGAGAACTCTTCTTGTGAAATATTTCTGGACTTCTGGGTTCCATACTGATGAACTATATTCAAGTATTGGTCTATCAAATGTTTTGTATGCTCTAGTTAATAGTGTGATATTACCAGAGAAACAGCTACGTAACAGTGTGATATTACCCGAAAAAAAGCTAGGTTAACAACTCTTAATGCCTTTTTGGCTATGTAGTTACTGTGGGCTCTAGAACTTAGATCATTAGGTCCTTGACAGACTTTGGATCATCAACAAGGTCTTGACTATTCAGCTTGTATTTTATTTTCTGATTTTTTTTTGCCAATATGTAAGACAGAGTATTTATTTGTTGAGATTTGAAGTTGCCATTTGTTTGACCATTCTGATACACAGTCAAGGTCTTTTTGAAGGGTAGCAGTATTGTCTGTGGTGTTGAGTAGCTTTACATCATCAGCGAAGAGAAAACAGTTGCTCCTAATATGATCACAGAGGTCATTTATGTAGAGTATGAAGAGAGTTGGTCCTAGAACACTGCCTTGGGAGACATAACTGTTGACAGGTACAGAATTTGATAGGACGTTTCCAATTTTGACCATTTATTGTCTGTTTGACAGGAATGCTTCTATCCAGTTATACAGGTGTCCAGAGATACCATAAGATTTTAGTTTTAGGAGTAGTTTGTCGTGTACCACTGAATCAAAGGCTTTACAGAAGTCTATGTAAATTGAGTCTATTGCTTTGCCCTGATCAAGTTGTGTAGTCCATATGTTTTTGCAGTAAACTAGGCTGGGGTCTCCCTTTTTGAAGATGGGGATGACCGTGACTAGTGACCATAGGTTTGGCAAGGAGCTGGTCCCGAAGGATTTTTCAAAGATTATGCTTAGAGGTTCAGCTATGGCAGTGGATAGCTTTTTAAAGAAGTAGGCACATATTCCGTCCAGTCCAATAGATAGAGATGGTTTTAGATTGCATAGTGCTTTTTCAACATTATCTTCTGTAAAACCGATATTAAAACCACTGCGTGAGATCATCCGTGGTTTTGGGGTGAGGTATCACCAGTATTCTGATGATACCCAGCTTTTCATCTCCATCCCAAACCACCTCAGTGATGCCCTCCCCGTGACGGCCCGTTGCCTGGAGGTGGTGTGGGACTGGATGGGAGTGAACAGGCTCCGACTCAACCAGAACAAGACTGAGTGGCTGTGTAAACTGTCATCTCAGATAATCCAGGAGATTCCAACATTATCCATAGGGGGAGAGGTGTTGTCCCCTGTGGATAGGGCACGTAACCTGGGCGTCCTCCTGGATATACGGCTCAGTATGGAGGAGCAGGTGGGAGCCGTCGCCAGGGGGGCATTTGCACAGGTTTGGCTGGTACACCAGCTCCGCCCATACCTGGACTGAGATGCGCTGCGCATGGTCACTCAGGCACTCGACACCTCTAAACTCGACTACTGCAATGCTCTCTATATGGGGCTGCCCCTGCATCTCATACGTAGACTTCAACTGGTACAAAATGCAGCCGCATGGGTAGTGATAGGAGCGTCCCGATTCTCCCATATTACACCCCTCCTGTGAGACTTGCATTGGTTGCCGGTTGCCCTCCATGTGAGATTCAAGGTTTTGGTAAAAACTTATAAAGCCCTGTATGGCTTGGGTCCGGGGTACTTGCAAGAACGTCTCCTTCTGCTGACAAACACCAATCACCCTGTGTGCTCCCACAGACAGGGCCTCCTGGGGATACCGTCAGCTAAACAGTGTAGGCTGGTGGCCCCTAGGGGTAGAGCCTTCTCTGTGGGGGTGCCCACCCTCTGGAACCAACTACCCCTTGAGTTCCGCTTGGCCCCCGATCTCTGCTCCTTCC
Source organism: Naja naja (assembly GCA_009733165.1). NCBI lineage: Eukaryota > Metazoa > Chordata > Lepidosauria > Squamata > Elapidae > Naja > Naja naja. The sequence continues at coordinate 138,134,719 of CM019150.1, forward strand.
GCCGCGACCTCAAAACATGGCTATTTTTGCAATCCGGCCTGGACTGATGGGGGATTGGGGATTTTAATCTGATTGTTTATTTGGCATAATTTAATATCTTTTTAATCTCTTTTAACTTTTGTACTTTCTGTCTTTTATATACGCCGCCCTGAGTCCTCCGGGAGAGAGGGCAGCTTATAAGTCCAACTAAACTAAACTAAACTAAACTAAACTAAACTAAACTAAACTAAACTAAACTAAACTAAACTATTAGATCATTGTAGTTGTCTGTGGTTCGACTAGGAAATACCGGGCATGATCCATTGCTGTTTACAAATACTGAGCCAAGAAAGTGTTAGAGGTTGGCTTTAATGGTGTCATCATTGCAGTCTTTACCATTAGGTCCTTTCAGGGGTGGGATGGACCTTGAATCTTTTAGTTTGTTGTTTACAAAATTGGAAAAAGTGCAGGTGGAATTGGTGCGTAGAAGGTTTTCCTCTTGTTTAATGTGATAATTGGTGCATTCAGTCTTTATCTGGTGGCATGAATTTTTGTATCGGCTTTTGAAATTGGCAACATGACCAGATTTGTTTTTCTGCCAATGTGATCTCTTTTTGGATTGAAGCTTCCTTATTGTTATGGGTAATCTGTTTTTTCTGGTTTTGGGAGTTCTTATTGGTACATATAGTTTGATGACTCTTTTGACTTCAAGTAAAAGTATGTTGTAATGGTCTTCAACAGTATTGCATCCAGTGAATAGAAATTGCCAATCAAGGGATAAGAGATCGTTGTCTATAAGATCATAGTTGCCTTTTTTGAAGTTATAATTGGGGATCCCGTCATTGTGATGATTTTGTGTGGACGTATGTTGAGACAAAAGTCAATCATGTTGTGGTCACTGTTGGAAAAGGGTTCTTTAATTTGTATTCTGTAAATTGAATTCAAACTATCGCAGAAGATGAGATCGAGGCAGTTGTTAAGTCTAGTATTGTTGGTTACTAGTTGTTCTAGTCCCAGATTTGTTACAGCATTGTAGAAGGTTACATGTATGGGTTCAGTTTTACATTCGTTTAGGGTCCAGTTAATATGAGGTAGATTGAAGTCACCAAGAAAGATAAAAGCATGTGGGCAGAATGTTAGTAGTGAATTTAGCTTGTTTACATGTTTGATGTCATAATCAGGGGCTCTGTAACATAGTAGGAATCAAAATGTGATATTTAAGGACAGTTCACAGATGATGGTCTTAGGAAGAGCAAGCTCCTGGGTAACTTGGATGTTTTTTAGATGTAAGGACTTTTTATAGAAGATAACAACACCACCTCCTCTACGGATTTCCTGATCTGATAGGTAAACATGATACTGTGGTAATGGAGTCAGGGAGAGATGCATTGAGCCATGTTTTACAGGCAAATATGAGGTCGAATTTAGCCATATTTAGTAAGAGGAGAAATTCAGCTATTTTATTCACAAGGCTTCTTGCATTGAGTAGGTTACATTTAAGGCCAGTTGTATTTGGAACTGAGGTAGTTAGGGGCATGCGTGCCTAGTCTTGGCTGATGGTGGATTGGTTGAAGTAGGGCTGGATGCTGATTTGTGCTTTCTGTGACTTACTTTTGATACAGTCAGCACGGTAGTCAATGTACAGGTCCTTCTCTCCATTGTCTAGATGGTGCATGCTTGTTTCTTTGAAAATACCACTTTGGAACACCAGAACTACAGAATGGCAGAATCTTAGTTGTTTTATTAGTTAACTTTGAATTGCATGTAAGCCATAAGAAAGCTTACAAAAATAAAATAGTAACACAAAATATTGAAGTGAATCTTGGAAAGGAACACTCATTTGCAGAGATTGCAAGCACCTACAATAAAATCCCATGACACACATGTGTAACACACAGACACAGTGTAAAGGAGTCTTTCTGGTGGTATTTATGTTCATTTTGCAGTATATAAAAAATAGTTGTTTATTTTTTTATTTTTCAAGACATTGTGTTCCTAGGCTGGGAAATAAAAAATGATGCCTTTGGAATAAATATTCTCTTGTTCTATTTCAGGTCTTTTGGCTTCCCATTGAAAGTTGCATTTAAGAAATACATTCTAAGTAATTTCACTGCAACTGCCCCAGAGATGTTAAAGGAGAGAGAGAGAAAGAGAGAGCAAGAGAGAGAGAGAGAGAGAATGTGTGTGTGGATGGACAAGCAAGCAAAAATATATCTTCCTTAAGAACTTGAACCTCATCCCTATGTAGTTTGATATCCATTTGTCCATCCTTCTCTTTTTTTAAGCAAGTGTACAGAGGATTGCAAAATGAACAATGACATTTCCTGCTCCTAAGAATTCTAAGCGTCCCACTAATTCTCAATTTTATAACTGATAAAGCTCTCTAAATCTGTTTCAATCTGTTGAACACCAGAACAACCAGAACCCCAAAGAGAGATAATATATTCTGGGATATATTCAATAACGTTGATGCTTCATTTCACAGGTTCAGGAGGGTATCTTTATATATGTGTACTAAAGAAAGAGGGCAAGAGGTTAACTTAGCTGTATGTGCCACTTATGACAGTACTGGCATGCTGTAAGGTTGGCAGATGGTGATATTATATGCCTCTTTGCTGGAAAGTCTCTCTCTCTCTCTCTCTCTCTTTCTCTCTGCAAGCATCTATAATTTCATGAAAGATATGATGGAAGGGATTAAAGAAATCCCTTCTCATATTACAGTATTTGGAAAGTAAAGTCTATTAGAAGGAAGTGTTTTTGAACTAACAAATACCCAACACACGGTGTTTGATTTATTACTTTATATTTGGCATGCATGAAAACAGCCTGCCCTTACAGAAGGCCATTGATGACTGCCTCTCAATGCAGATACATCTTGGCCCAAGAGAAGAAGCAGAACTGTGCCCTCTGAAATGGAATATTTGTGCTATATCTTGACATTAGAAATGGCAGGCACCCTCCCTCCTCAATTCTCAGGAGAAGATTAATGATTGGAGAGAAGCAAAATCCTAGCAATAAATTTGGCAACATTTTCTAGATGGAGGCCTCTGGGATTTTTAGGAGACTGCTTTTTATGTCAAAATATAATTAAAATTTAAGCACCTTAAAATGGAACTATAGCCTTTTTATTCTTTTGCATTATTGTTTACCAGCTTGGAAAACAAACAATCTACTTTGTTAAAAAAAAAGTTTAAATCAACTCTAAAATATGTTTTTTGCTTGATGGGAGTTATTTTTTCAACCACTGGCTTTCTCTGGTTGGTAGGTGTGTTTGTCCTTTACCTTAATCTACTTTAATCACCATTAGAGTTGTAACAGGTTTAGGTTTAGTGTCTTTTTTATTATTAGAAACTGTTGCTTTGATTTAAAAAAGCTTACTTTTCAATCACAGGATATGTATATGTAAATAAATGGAAATGAATGTTCAAGAACCATAATTATCCAGGTGAGTTTGCTGTTCATTCTAAGTACTAACACCTGTAATGGAAATTAAGTATGGATTCATTTCACTCAGTTACAGTAGGCCAGTGAAAATCTCAACTTTTCTCTTCCCCTTCTCTTTAGTAACTTAATACATAAAGTGAAGATTTACACCTCCGCCTCCCAAAGAAAAAGTGAACACACACAGCAGTAGTGTTGATTGCTTGGCTCTTGACCCATACACGCTTTATAAAATCTATTCATCTGAAATAATTGGCCGGAATACTTTTATTATGTAAATTTTCTTCTGCTCTTGTTCTTTTTCTTGTGATCATATGCAGAAAAGCATAGTATGAATGTTGCTTTCCACTTGTACAGTGTTTCAAAGTATTTTACAGGACTGTGAGGACATAAAGATAGGTACATCAGATAATCACACCAAGAGTTAATTTCAGAATTTCAATATGCAACAAGAGAACATTGTGAGTACACATCTAACTGGGAATCTAAATCTAAAGTTTGCCCCAGGCTTTATACACTGAATTTATTTATTTATTTATTTATTTATTCGACTTGTATGCCGCCCTATTCCCTAAGGACTCAGGGCGGCGAACATTAAAACAGAGAAAAATTCAGTTTACTTGTGCAGATTCCTTGCTAATGACATGCAATTGTGCCATGAGAATGTATACAAGATGTGTAAAGAGTAGAGGGAACATGTCATATGATCAAACTCACTTGGAAAGGCAGCTATTCTCAAAATGGTCAGAGATAAAAGGAAATGAGACTGCCCAAAAATATGGTGGCTAGATACTATCAAAGCTGATACCAGTCAAAGCATAAAAAATTGAAAGAAACTGTATAAGATTGAAAAATGTGTTGAGAGACAGTTCACAGAATCATCGAGAACTGACCATGATTGAATGAATAGCTTCATCATTGAACAGTAGTGAACATATGAATCTTAGGGCTGAACATTTGGGTTCTTGGTGTTCCCTGAGCTTGATTGATTTTTTTGTAGATATTTATCAGACAAGGAATCATCATATCACCAAGTAGTACTCACCACACTCAGAAAATTTCAATCAACCAATACATGAACAGTTTGGGATTTCTCTATAAACCTGACATAATAGTCACAGAAGTCATATAACAATAGAGTTGGATGGGACCTAGGAGATTCCTAGTCCAACCCCATGCTCAAGCAGGAGACCCTATACCATGGGTGGGCTGCTGGGGTTTGCAGGGGTTCAGGAGAGCCCTTAGCTAAGATTCTTTACATGGGGCTTCCCTTGAGGACCACTCGGAGGCTTCAGCTGGTGCAAAATGTGGCTGCGGGTTGTGATGGGAGTGTCCCAATACTCCCATGTTACACCCCTCCTGCGTGAGCTGCATTGGCTGCCAGTTGCCCTCCAGGTGAGGTTCAAGATGCTTGTCATCATCTATAAATCCCTTCATGGGTTAGGTCCGGGGTATTTGCGGGAGCATCTACTGCCAACGACGTCCGATTGCCCGGTGTGCTCACATAGGTGGGGCCTCCTCAGGGTGCTGTCAGCCAGACAATGTCGTCTGGTGACCCCCAGGGGGAGAGCCTTTTCTGTGGGAGCGCCTGCCCTCTGGAATCAACTGCCCGTGGAACTTAGGGTGGCGCCTGACCTCCGCTCCTTCCGTCGTGACCTGAAGACTTGGCTTTTTTGTTCAGCCAACCTGGACTGAAGGGGATTTTAATAGTTTTAATTTGTCTCATGTCGTTTGTGGGTTTTAAATTGGTTTTAGATTTAGTGTTGGGGTTTTCAGGTTTAATAGTTTCTTAAAGTTTGTATTCTCTGTTTTTATCGTTCTGAGCTGCCCTGAGTCTTTCAGGAGATAAGGCGGCATAGAAATCCCAACAAATAAATAAATTCTGCACAGTTCGGAGAACCCCCAAATCCCACTCCTGGCTGGCCCTGCCAACCCCATCCGTCCTCTCCCAGGAGTCCCCACACTGCCCCTTTTGGATGCAGGTAAGTGCAGGGCACACACGGAGATTCAGGGAGGGTGAAAAATAGGCCTCCTAGAAATTTGGGAAGGCTGGAAGTGGCCCATTTCTGGCTTCCAGAGAGCCTCCGGAGCCTGGGGAGGGCAAAAATGCCCCTCCACTGCAGTACAAGAGGCCAACTAGGCCACATCCACTATGGCCATGCTCACCCAGCAACTGAGCAGAGAACCCATTGCTAAAATTTTTGAAGCCTATCCCTGCCCTATACGATTGCTCTCACCATTAGAAAATTTCTCCTCAGTTTTAGGTTTCTTCTCTCCTTGGTTAGTTTCAATCTATTGTTTCTTGTCTTACCTTTTGGCGCAACTTTAGTAATTACCAACTTTACCCAATTTTAGTAATAACCAGAAGGGTGTGCTCATCAGAGCTATTGTTGCTGTTTTACCAACATCATCATGTAAGCTTTATCAGATCATGAAAAATAGGCATTTTATTTTTCTGTCTAGTCTAGTGCTGTCTGCTCTGACTGGCAAGTAGCTGAATATTAGCAGAGTATTCCATAGTTTACCATCCTATTATTTTAAATAGATGCTCCAGAAACTCCTAATCATGTGTTGTGCATTATCATTGAATGATGATTCCTCCCATTTTAAGTGAGAAATTATTATAGAAATCTTTTAATGTAACTGTAGGAAAATTAAGAAACAGAATTAAAGGAGAATTGTTACCAGGAGATGTATGTTTGTTTTCCCAGTTTTCAAATTGGTTCCATTTATTACTATTAAAGAGCTGTTTACCCACCAGGTTTAATAGACCTGAATGAACTGTTTTTTAAAATATATATATGTTTTATGAGGCCTTATTCTTCTGAAAACAATTATCAGAGAAAAAGCATATGGAAGCTTGACCTTCTTATGTTTTAAAAACAGGTTGGCTTTTCTATAGCTTCTTTTGTTTCTTTCCAGTGAATGAAGGCCAAAAAGAAATAGAAGCTGATTGTTTTAAAAGATATTGCATAAATAGAATATTCATTCATTCTTTTTTTAAAAAGCTCACTTTAAGGGTGGCCCTGGAGCTGAAATATCATGCATAGATCATATCGTATGACAGGCATTGTTTGTTAAACAACCTTCTAGCTTTTGATGTGCGTCATTCATTGAATCATAAAATCATAGGGTTAGAAGGGACTTTGGAAGTCTTCTAATTCAACGCCCTACCCAAGATAGGATTCCTCATACCATCTCAGACAAATGGTTTTTCAATCTTTTCTTGAAAACTTTCATGGATGGAACACCCACAACTCCAGGAGGTAGGTGTTCTGTCCTAGGCTTCCCCAAAAAGCACTAAGCAGATTCTTTGTCCCAACCAAACACCTTTTATTAAGTAAATGTGAATTTCTTGCATTCACATTCAGCCAATGGCCTGGCAAACAGTCTTTCAAGGGTATAATTAGGAGTTCAAACCTTATCTATCTTGGAAAGCTGCCTGGTAAATATTTCTAAACACAGTGCTGACAAGGAAGGGCTTAGCACAGAGCCTCTAGAATGCACAGACAGATCTTCACAATCATAGAATGAATGGTTTCCTGCAAAAGCCCTCTCCCCTTTTGCTCCTCTTTTAATCCTTATGCGAGGGGCCATTCATCATCCACCTGTGGCCTTACTTCCACATTGACCCTGAGTTCATAATTGTTCTTTCTTTTTGGCAGCTCTGCACATGCGCAGGCTGGGAACCAGTTCCAGCTGCTTCCCTGCCTCACTGCTGTCTGATTCTGAAGGCAGCTGATGACTGCCAGCCTGCCCTGGCCCCATCTCTGCCTCCGACGCAGATCCCTCGTCCAAGTCTTCTTCAGCCTCCAGGACTGGCCCAGGTTCCTTCCCAACCTCCTTGCTATCTGACTCTGCTACCAGCTCCGCCAGCCACTGGCAGGCCACAACAGCAGGTTGTCCCACTGTTTCATTCAAACAGACAGTCTTCCAGGGATAAATAGAAGCAGTTCCTTCTGACATCAGGTGTGTGCAGAATCTGGATGTCAGTCTCTTAAAGCAGACTTTCAAATAGTTTCTAATTTTGATATTCATGTGGGATTATCTTTTTGAACAACATTGAACACATTATCTTTCCAACTGAGGTTGGCAAGGTGAACTTTCTATCTTTATCCCAAATGCCATCATAAGCAAAGCTATGATAGGTAAGGGAAGTGTCACCATCTGATCTGCAGTTGTAGAAAGCTTGTTAAATACAGAAATCTTAATCATTCAGGATGATTGTTTCACTATGAAACTAAATATGGGGAATATTGGATATTATCTTTTGCCACATGCAGACTCACTGATCCTTGATCGTTACAACTGGGAAATGGGAACTTCACAGAATTCAGATAATAATTTATCCCTTGATGAATGACTAATGTGAACTTTTTCACTGAAGCCCAACATTGGTTTTGATTATGGGAAACACCTTTCAACACTTCTTATTGAAGATAGCACCATTCAGACAGAATGATGAAATGCCTGTTCAATGAATGTATAGGCTATTTTCTTATCACAACAAGACTGGAGCCCCTTTCATCATAAGCAGCAAAGTTAAGACTGGGTTTTAGAATAAGACTGGTGAAAACAGTACAGAGAATTGAAAGACATCATGGTATTGTGGGAGCAACCAGTTCAGGTATTGTTTTATTTTGTGGCTTCTGTGTATATAGCCTCTGTGGAAGATTTTGTCTTAAAATAATTGTTATTTCACATTTTTTCTTCTTTATGACCTTGAAACCCCTTTATTCAGTTGAGGCGACTGAATGGAGTTAAGTGTTTACTGGCTGGATACCCTTCCTGATGCCTACACAGAATTCACAGCAGATATTTTCTCTTTGTGCTCTGATAGAGAAACATCTATTGCTGCATAGGACTGAACTTTTAACCTTCTGAGTGGGATGTGAACATTTTCACCTTTAGGCCACCAGCTGACACCAAATATTATTTCACATAATAATCACTCGGTATATCAGTTGATAAGTAGGTTATCTGCACTAAGTATGAATTAACATTTCTGAAGGTACAAATTAACATTAGTGAAGTATATGATTTATTTATTTATTTATTTTATTGGACTTATATGCCGCCCCATCTCTGAAGACTCGGGGCGGCTCACAATTAAAACATACAATACAATAATTATTTAAAAAAGAATTAAACAATTTTAAGCCCAATAAAACCAAATTAAAATACTTAAAATTATCCCATGGCCCTGGTGAGGTAATCACAGCCTGATTTGGTCGAACAACCAGGTCTTTAAATCGCGGCGGAAGGTGCGGAGGTCAGGGGCCAGACGGAGGTCCAGAGGCAGTTCATTCCATAAGTCGGGACCGCTACAGATCTGATAATGTGCATCCATTGTTGTAATGGATAGTGGACATGTGAGTTCAACATGCAAATGCTTTTGTAAAAGCAAAGACTTTTAATTACAGAAACATCTGTTCTAGAGAAAAAAAGTGTTCAAAGTGTTCTCTGGATTCAAAGCTAATCCATTTTCTTATTCTTCCTAGTAATTTATATGGGGGGCAGTGGAAATTGACCAAAAATTTGTCATGAAAAATTGGAAGCTTCATTGGCATTTGGATTTGTTTATTTTTTATTTTTTGCATTTCTGATTGCATTATTTATATTTGTAGGTTAGCACACCTACATGCATAAATGCATAATAATTATGCAAGAATCATCAGTGATGAATCAAAAGTAGATTTGATAGACATTGTTGATAGATGTAATAGACTGATATCCATTGTCTCGCAGCACTTCTCACCAAACTTAAAAAACAAAATGCAAAACTATGCTTGGAAAAGAAGAATATGAAGGAAGAGGAGCTTCTCCTAGTACAGACAAATTTCCAGATGTCACATGAACTTAGGAACTCACTGATCTTCCATTTTAAAGATCTCTCTTCTGTGCCACTAATTTTTTATTTACTTCCAAATGTAAGACCTTTGGTTCTATTAAAAGTAATAATAAACAAGAGTCTTCCCTTTCCTTCATTAGGTATAATTCTTAGCCTGTCCTGTCAGTTCCTCAATGAACGATGGAATCAAAAGGGCTAAATAATTTAATAATTTGAATTCTGTAAATGTATACTCAGAAATAAATTCCACCAAATTCACCTTGCTTCCAAGGCAATGATGCTATGCTATGCTTCTCTTTCCTGCAGCTAGATCTTTGGCAAATCCTACTTACATGCAAGAAATATGAGCTAGAAATGATTGATGATTTGAGAAATCATGTCATCTTGGACTTCAAATATTTTTTTGTTTTACAACTTTCTGTTTTATGTTTCTTTCCCCCCCAAATAGAATTTCTCACACATTAATTATGATTCTTTTTTTTTAAATTACATTTATATGCCGCCCTTCTCCGAAGACTCAGGGCGGCTTACAATTTTTGGGATACAACCCAATGCACTCAGCAATAGCCTTCATTCCATTGTATATGCCTGTTTATTACTAAGTGGCATTTTTACAACATCAGCTTATTGCCCCCAACAATCTTGGGTCCTCAATTTACCTACCCCGAGAGGATGGAAGGCTGAGTCAACCTTGAGCCTGGTGGGATTCGAGTCTGCACTAATTGCAGGTAGCTGGAACTTAAGTGCCAGGCATTTAACAGCCTGTACCACCAAGGCTCTTTCAGTGAATATGTATGTTTACTTATGTTTAGAAGCAATAGGATTTTTTGTGTTGTTGTTTAATTGCGAAGTTGTGTCTGACAAAGCTATGGAGCATAGCATGCTAGACCCCTCCTGTCCTCCACTGTTTCCTGAAGTTTGCCAAATTCATATTTATTGTATCAATGCATTATCTAACTATCTCATCCAGTGGTGGGTTTCAAAACTTTTTCCTTTTTCACAGTTTGGTGTGAGTGCTCACTTTGCGCACTCAACGTTTCCAACTCACCTTCTGCTGCAAGCCCTCTGTGTAAAACAGCTGACGTGTGGCAACCAGCTATGCCGCGCGAAGCAGCTGAGTTTGAAAAGCAAGAAATAAAGGTCAGCATAGAGTCGGGCCAGGTGGAAGCTGATCATTGGAGCGAGCCGGTTCTCTCACAGATGATCCTCAGAGCTACACATTCAGCCAAACTGGTATACCACCACTGATCTCATCTTCTTCCATTCCCTTTTTCTTTTGTGTTCAATCTTTTCCAACATTAGGGTCTCTTCCAATGAGTTCTCTCTTCTTGTTTGGTGGCCAAATGAGTATTTGAGCTTCAGCTTCAGTTTCTGTCCTTCCAAAGACTAATCAGGGTTGATTTCCTTTAGGATTAACTGATTTGATCTCCTTGCAGTCCAGGGGGCTCTAAAGTTTCTTCTCCAGCACCATAATTTGAAAGCAAATTCAAAAGCAAATAGGATTTTCTATGTTGTGTTAAATCCCTATCCTTGTTAGGCTAATAACTACAAATAGGCTCACAACGCTCTCTACATGGGGCTGTCCTTGAGGACCATCCAGAGGCTTCAACTTGTCCAGAATGCAGCAGCACGGGTTGTGATGGGAAGATCCCGATACTCCCATGTTACACTCCTCCTGCGCGAGCTGCACTGGTTACTGGTTGCCCTCCGAGTGAGATTCAAGGTGCTGGTGTTGACCTATAAAGCCCTTCATGGCATTGGACCAGGATACTTGCAGGAAACCTTGCTGCTGATAATGACTTCCCGACGCCCAGTACGCTCCCACAGACAGGGCCTCCTGGTGGTGCCGTCAGCTAGACAGTGTCGGCTGGTGGCCCCCAGGAATAGGGCCTTCTCTCTGGGGGCGCCCGCCCTCTGGAATCAGCTGCCCCTGGAGCTGCAGGTGGCCCCGGACCTCCAGGCCTTCTGCCGTGGCCTAAAAACTTGGCTATTTCAACTGGCCTACCCGACTGATGGGGGATGGTTTAAATGGGTTAATTGTTTTTAGTTTACGATTATGAGATTCCCTGGGTTTAATTTATTTTAACATTTGCATTGTATGTTTTTTAGTATTGTAAGCCACCCTGAGTCCTTTGGGAGATAGGGCGGCATATAAATCTCATAATTAAATTAAATTAAATTAAATTCTATGATATTACTCCCCTTTTTCAGATATGGCACCAAATATATGAATCTTGGAGGCAGCAAACATATGCAATGAGACAGGATAGTTAACAGGGTCTCCTATTTGTTGTTGAACATCTCCCCTCCCCCCAAAAAAATAAATTGGGATATTTTAGTGTCCAAATCTGTGAAATATCATACAAATTGTCAAAGGTTTTTTGTGGAGTTCCTTTTGCTTTTTTTTTTTTTGAGTAGGGGTTAACCTGGGCAGAAAATGTTGACTTTTAGAAATGGGTGCAGAAGTGTAAAGACATGACATTGAGAAAAATATGCAATAACCATTAATTAAACGTGAGATTAATCTGGGAAAACAGGTGAAAGAAACTCAAAATTGCGCTGCTTTGATTCTGTTCACTATAAGAGTGGCAAAAAAAGAAACACCTCAGGTTTTTAAAGTTTTATATTTATATTATCACTGTAGAATTCTGATATTCCTTGTGATGTCTGTTTTCTAACCAGTCTATCTCAAAACTTAACTTGAGTCAGCAAGTTACGTATCTATAGACAAATTTGTATTTATGGGCAAATCTTACAATCAGTGTACAGGAATGCTTTGTACCAGTGGTGGTATTCTACTGGTTCAGCCCAGTTCGACCAAACCGTTAGCTCCGAGGATCATCCGTGAGCCAACTGGTTCACTCCAACGACCTTTATTTCCTGCTTTTCAACCTCAGCTGCTTCGTGCAACACACCTGATTGCCATGCATCAACTGTTTTACACACAGGGCTTGAAGCAGAAGGTGAATTGCAAATGCTGCGCATGCGCAAAGCACACGTTTGGCATGCATGTGTGCGCAAATCGCCCACTCACACTGAACCAGTAGGAAAACTTTTTGAAACCTACCACTGCTTTGTACCCTTCTTACTTTCTGAATATTCATGCAAATTCTTCCATACCACATTCTTGAACATCAACTGTTTATATTGTACAAATATAATAGCATGGAATATATTGGTATTTAGCATGAGACCTCAATATACATGTTCATATCACATTATGTTAGTATACATGAGCCAAAAATCTTGATAATGTGATTCAGCCATTATCTTGGAAAGTGACAGTTAATTTTTTGTGTTTTATATATTGCTCCATAGGAGCTCTCAAGAAAACAAACAGGCCAGCATTATTTTTGATGGCAGCAATTCCATTTTCATTTATGTTTTTGCTTGATTTCTCATCTCTGTTCTCCTTCAAGAAATGAAAGTAACTAACAGAGAGAGAGAGAGAGAGATGGGGAGAGAGGAGGGGAAGGAGGAGAAGGAGAAAGAGAAAGAGAGTGAGAGAGATTACAGAAGCAGAAATCTACATATTCTAAGTTATAGTTAAATTTAATCATTGGCCAGTTTTGTCTGACATCTCTTAACTCATCTCAAATACCGGACAACAACTACAACTTGAAAGGATCATCATGAATTTCAGAAAATTGGATTTAAAATGTTATTTCAAATAATCTTTAGTAGAACTGTCCCTACACTCTTCAAGAGAGAACCTGAGGGTAACCAAATGATTTGCCAAAAGTAAACTAGTAAGTTGACAGGCAGTCACTTTCAGAAATTGATGCATTAAGTCAATTTCCCTTTCATTTTTTTCAACTTTTACAACCATAATGTCATAAATTCTGTCATGTGACTGTTTATTTTGTTATTCATTTTCTTCTGCAACTGAATTAGTTATTAAAAAACCCCTGCAACATAATTAAATGGATTTTAATACACATTTTTTGTCAAATATGCACTTTTATATCTTCTTTTTCCTAATATGGAAAAATATAATTTGAATATAATTTTGAATATTTTTCATACTAATCTGTAATCTGTACATTTTTTATTTATAACAGGAGTTTTATTTAGCAGGCTCCATCACCTTTTTTATGTAAATCTCAACTGCATTTTTGCTTTATACATTTTTCCTATTCTTACCTGTTATCTCCATATTACTCTACCTAGCCAAATTATAGGATAAGAAGTTGTTCCTTCTTGGCAATTATATTGTCCTTTGGTCTGGATTTAAAGAGAGATGTGGTATGACCAACCACCATGAAATAGTTTCTTCCAACCAATACTCTAAAAGGGAAAGTAGACCAATTGTGAAACCTACTGGGAATTATTTTAACATCTGTCAGTCTAAGCCAGGCAAGGATTTCCAAGATATTTGTTAGACATGGATGAACCATTTTTCAGATGTGTAGCTGTAGCAAGCAACTACAAGATAACTGTTAAATAGAAGATGCACCTTTCCACTCCATTTTTGTAGTAGAAGGAATTGCAGTACCTGAGAGTGAAACTAAAGAGGGATCAGCCTAGAATCTCTACATAGCCACAAGTGGACTAAGTACAAACCCTTGAATTCTGTTGACTCTTATATAACTTCAAGCAGTTTGTTGACAAGATTCCTGTGCATAGACTATTAAGCAATGAATCAGGTTAATTGGACTTTGATGTGTAGACCTGGTTTTTCATATCTAACATTTTCTGCTCTATTGGCAGATGTGAAATTCTGCATTTTCAATCAACTAAACAACACATGCTGTTTGTACTGTTGCACTATTCATCCATCCATTTAATTTATACACTGCCCATCTTACCTGTCATATCATTTTCTTTCATTTTCTCACTATTCTTCACCCAGAAGTTTTTAGTCCCATTTTTACATCTTTTACAGGGTATTTCTAGCACCTGAGCTTATATATTCTCGTGTTTTCTGCCCAAAACTGTTGGTTTCCAACATTTAACATCTGATATGATGGTTGAAGCCAGCAGTTTCTTTAATACCTGCTCCTTCCTCCCTCCCTTTCTCCCTTTTCCCTCTTTCTGGATGTAAAATAAAATCAATAGGACAAGAAGTGCCAAGAGAGGTGCCCATGAATATAAGTTGGGGATCCAGCGTGTATCACCTATATTTTAGCTCAACATCATGCTAAACATTGAATTGTGCCATGACTACTTTCTTGTGAGATCTTTCTGTCTCTCTTTCTCCTATTTTAACTAATCATTAACTAATATACATTTGCATTTATTCAAGTTACTTATATCTCTTCTCAAATTCAAGCCTGCTTAATCTCTTTTATAAATAAATAAATAAATAAATAAATAAATAAATAAATAAATAAATCAAATACTGATACACCTACCCCTCAATGTATTTGCTTTATCTAATAGGTCATTATCATAAACATGATGGATGAAATAATGTTTCTAAAATGCTTAAGAAAAAATGTGTTTGATCCCAAAAGAATTTGAGCAGGTGCATAAAAGCAAACATCTTTTTACATACTGAACTTTTGAATAACTTACTAGAAATGCTTTTTTACAAATGCAGGGAAGAGTAATATTAAAATTATACCACAACAGCCATTTAGAAGAATTAAAGAAATATGTGTTTTATGTATTCTTCTGGAATTTTCGGTAAGTAAAATATGAGGCATGTTGGTACAATGGATTTATATTTCTTTTGAATTCACAGAATGATTCAAGCACCTTCTCAATAATTTATTTCAAATAGTGGAAAATTTATGGGCCCACTTGAAAAGGTTATTACCTAATGAAAAAGCTACTGAAATCTCATGGAATTTTAAGGAGACAGTGAAACACATTTCTACTGGCAAGGAGCTAATGTGTAACTTGAATTGCTTTCCTTAAAGAAATGATAAGTTTGAGTGAGCCTTAAAATAAATTTCCTTTCAGCAAATCTTCCTGGCATTCCTCTTGAATTCATGTTCTATATTGACTGACTGATTATTTAAATTTATACCTAATTTTCATAAGACAATTAATAGTAAATAATGATAACAAACATAAATAATTTAAATTGCAAAGCAAAAATGTAAACATGCTGTGTTGAAATCTGCCCTGAAAAGTTTTCTTTGGGAAAAAAATCCACCTCCTCTTCCTCTTCCTCCTCTTCTTCCTCCTCCTCCTCCTCCTCCTCTTCCTCCTCCTTGTCCTCCTCCTCCTCAGGAAAATTTATTTCTGTTTTTTTTTCTAGATGAAATCAAAGTATATTACAGCCATAACACCAGGAAACAGCAAGATAAAATCTACAAAATGAATATATAGAACATATACATATATGAACAAACAAAAAATTGACACACACAAAAGTAATAAATGTTAATATAAAATCTATGGCAAAGAATATAAATTTAAATACAAGATAAAGAGTACATAACATAATATACAAATAATAAATAAATGAGTCTCCAGCTACAAGTAAAACAAATACAGAAAATCCTCAGTTAACAATAATGTTAAGCAATAATGCTGAATGGCTAGTACTTATGACCTATCCTTTAAGTTCTAGCACCCTCAGCCATAAAATCATCATCCAGGCACTTGCAACTGTTGCAAGCATATACCATGCAGAGGTGGTATTCAGCAGGTTCTGATCTGTTCTGGAGAACCGGTAGCAGAAATTTTGACTAGTTTGGAGAACCGGCAAATACCACCGCTGACTGGCCCCGCCCCATCTATTCTCTGCCTCCTGAGTCCCACCTGATTGACTGGGTCTTCTTTTATTGTCCCGTACAGGAGAACAGAGCTGGAAAGCAGGTTAGTGGGGTGGGAGGGAATGGGATTTTGCTGTAACCTTCCCCCAGGAGTGGGGAGGGAATGGAGATTTTACAGTATCCTTCCCCTGCCATGTCCACCAAGCCAAGCCAGCCAAGCCATGCCCACAGAACCGGTAGTAAACATTTTTGAATCCCACCACTGATTCCATGGCCATGGGGAGAGGATCACTCTTTGCAATCTTCTCTGTCAGCTTCCCACAAGTAAAATCAATGGGGATGCCAGCAAGTAGTGTTGCAAGCTTCCCCTATAAGTTACTCCCACCACTTTTTCTCTTGAAGAATTTGCTAGTTACACTCATCTACACTTTTGAATATTTAACAAAATGAATATTTACTCAAATGAAATTCAATGTAGAGAAAAGTCCTACACTTAGGCAAGAAAAACCAAAAGTACACATATAGACTGGTGAAACCAGGCTCAATAGCAGTAACTGCGAGAGGGATCTTGGAGTCTTAGTGGACAACCAGCAAAATATGAGCCAGCAGTGTGCAGCAGCAGCCAAAAAAACTAATGCAATCCTAAGTTGCATTAACAGAGGAATACAATCAAGATCAAGTGAGGTACTAATACCACTCTATAAAGCATTAGTAAGACCACCCTAGAGTATTGCAACCAGTTTTGGTCACCACACTATAAAAAAGATATTGAGACTCTAGAAAAAGTACAGAGAAGAGCAACGAGGATGATTAGGGGACTGGAGACTAAAACATATGAAGAACGGTTATAGGAACTGGACATGTCTGGTGAAGTCTAGTGAAGAAAAGAACCAGGAGAGACATGATAGCAGTGTTCCAATATTTAAGGGGCTGCCACAGAAAGGAAGGGGTCAAACTATTTTCCAAAGCACCTGAAGGCCAGAGAAGGAATAATGGATGGAAACTGAAAAAGGAGAGATTTAACCTGGAAATAAGGAGAAACTTTCTGACAGTGAGAACAAACAACCAATGGAATAGTTTGCCCTTGGAAGTTGTGGGTGTGCCATCACTTGAGACTTTCAAGAAGAGATTGGACTCCCATCTGTCAGAAATGGTGTAGGGCAGTGGTGGCTAACCTTTTTGGGCTCCTGTGCCAAAAATTGTGCATGCACTTGCATGCTCGCGCTTGCGTGCCAGCACCCAGAAAGCAATGCATGCCCCACCCACATCCCCTATGCAATCCCCACCCCCATCCCCCCACCGCCCTTTGATTTGCATTCACAGGCTGATTTTGGCCTCTAGGTGCAGTCTTTTAGGCAGCTCCTGTTTCATCACTTCCTGTTTTTCCAAAAATACCGGAAGTGACAAAACGGGGCTAGATTTCACCTACAAAGCTTGTAGAAGCCTGCAGAAGCCTTCCTCAAGCCTTTGGGAGGCCAAAAAGGGCCTCAAACCAGCCAAAAATCAGCTGTGAGACGTGCACATGCACAATGAGGTAAGTTTGCCTGTAGCTCGTGTGTCAGCACAAATGGCTCTGTGTGCCACCTGTGTAGGGTCACAGGTGTAGGGTCTCCTGCTCGGGCAGGGGGTTGGACTAGATGACCGGCAAGGTCCTTCCAACTCTGTTTATCTGTTATCTGTTAACTTCTGTGGCACTACATCACTCCTTTAAAGTTGATTGAAACCAAAAGGCAATGATTGTACTGCTTGAATTATTTCAAAGAAACAATGGATGGAAATTAATCAAGGAGTGAAGCAACCTGAAATTAAGAAGAAACTTCATAGCATTGAGGACAATTAACAGTGAAATAGCTTGCCTTCATTTGGGTGCTGCACCACTGGAGTTGTTGTTGTTGTTGTTTTTAAAAAGATTGGACAGTCACCTGTCTAATATGTTATAGGGTTTCTGCTTAAGCAGGAAACCTCTAAGACCCCTTCCAGCTCTATTCTGATTGGTTTTTCTGGTCTGTTAAGATGGTGAAACAGACTCAAGCACTGCAAAGCAAAAATATTGACCACAAAATAATTTTTAAGCTAAAATTTCTTCTGTCTGTCTTCTGCATGATATTTGCAAATGGTAAATAAATTAGAAAATATAAGACTTTGTAATCCAGGGTTGTCTTCCTAACGTTTTGATCCTAGTGTGACAAATAATTCCAAGGTATGTGCTTTTTCTAGGTAATGATGAACCCAGCAATGGCAAAATCATATCTTGGCAATAATTTGCACAATATTTTTTCATCATGAAATAGAAATGAAAGTTTAAGTCAGAATATATACTCAAAAGTGGCACTAAAAACTTAAAAGGCAAGTTGTTGTTTTTCATTTTCTGAATAAGCCAATTCCCTGTTCTTATAACAGGCTATTAGGGACTGTTGGCTTCATAATATTTCATTGTAGTGTGAACTTTGCTGATAAAATAGCAAAATGACCAGAGTTTAAAAGATCAGTTACATTTGCTTGCCTTGCTATTGCTATCAAATTTTGAAAAGTGACCATCTTTAGTTCTGCTGAAAAGCAAAACACTTTGAGCATTGTAATGGAAAAGACACCTTTAGTTATCAGCTATATTTTATCTGTGGCTTTATCTATACAAAATGGTTTCTTTCTCTGCTAATTGAAGCATATAGCAGCAACCTGTCATAAAATACTAACACAAAAGTGAGTTTTCTCTCTCTTTTGTTATTTCTATTCTATTAAAATTGTAAAAATTGTTTCTGTAGACCCAAACTGGAGTTCAATCTACAGAAAACTTTGTGGATATAGTTGGATCCCCAAAGCTACTCCTTTATTGTGTTATAATTGCCATCATCCACACATCAAGTATAATGTTTTCATGAGAACATTTTTAAAATAAATCTGAAAAGCAAAAGATAAAACCACCTATTCCACCAATAGGAGGGAAAATCCATAAATAATGACTATAAAGTGAAAAAAGAAAACCTAATACATTATAGAGATTGAAAACAATGTGAACAAAGAAAAAAAAGAAACTAAGCAGAAATAGGTATATATAAGAAAGACAGATAATGATATGAAGTTAATTCAGCCTTTAAACTCGTCATTAAATCTGGACTATATGTTAACATACTGTTTATATGTATAATCTATATATGTGTATTAACATTTTCTCATTTTCAGAGCATACTTTTCAAAATTTCAGTATTAAATCTGTTTGATAAAATCAGGATATTACATAAGTTTGAGAGCCTGTTTGGTGTAATGGTAAGGTCTTCAGATTAGAAATCATGATACTGTGAGTTATAGTTATAGTTCTGCTTTAAGCATGAAGTCACCAGTGTAATCTTGAATCAGTCACTTTCTCTAAGTCCTAGGAAGTAAGCAGTGGCAAATATTTTTGAAAAAAAAACTTGCCAAGAAAAATGAAGGACTTCTCTGAGCAGTTTCTGAGAATTGGACACAACTGAACAGGTTTTTTAAAATAAATAAATAAATAAAATAAAAACAAAAAATTATTCTCCTTCTTCCAAGCTTAAAACCAAAGCTCTTTGGGAGATGACAAATTTCCTGGTTTTGGAAATATTGTTTGATATTACATTGAGATTCTTGACTATATTTCTTTCCAAAATTGTATTAACATATGTAGTAATTTGAAACCAAAGCAAGGGAGCATTTGGACAAGACCAAATCTTATGATCAAATCAGACCAAATCAAAATCAATTTTCAAGTTTCTTAGATCGACATCTAATCCCCTTTTAAATATTCTTTGAGAGGTAAGCATGACAGAATATTTTCTTATTTTTACATCTTAAAAAGTGTACTTTACAAAACTTAATACCAAGACTCACTGATTCCTTAAGACTGGATATTCCAATTATTAATTCTATAATTCAGATATATAGCTACTTTTAATTCCAGTTTATCTGTAGCAATAGCTATAAGATCAATCTCCAGGCAGAAGTTGCCAAATGTCTATTTTTTATAAATCCAGATTG
The DNA here is from genome assembly GCA_009733165.1 of Naja naja. Lineage (NCBI taxonomy): Eukaryota > Metazoa > Chordata > Lepidosauria > Squamata > Elapidae > Naja > Naja naja. The sequence goes on from CM019150.1 coordinate 138,154,654, forward strand.
AAATAGAGGAATTATAGATAGCATTACTTTCTGTAGTTTCTAGCTAGTGTTCAGTAAATATTATAGTATCCATATTAAACAGGTCTGTTAGCTTATAGATTGCACATTTTATGGTGTTTTTCTGAATATAAAATGTTTCTATATTATATCTTCTTATATATTTATTTTGTAAAATTTGGATAAACCTCCAACAATGTGTCATAAAGTCTATGAACATTCTTACCATTTAACAGAAAATTTGTCTGGTCCTGGGCCTTTTATAGTTTTTGATGTCTTTGTGATCTCTTGTAATTAGTTCTCTGAATTTATTTTTATCCTCACGAAAATTATTTTCCATTTCATTATGTCCAAGATAATTGATAATGGATAGATTCTATCTTGGTTCACTACTAACCTGAATTCCAAATATAAAATTCCATTGTTTTTGTTATTTTAAATGATAAGAGATAACTTTCCAGCTTTTCCTCTTGATTCCTAATATTTCTAAGTAATAGATTTCAGATAATAGACAAATTATTGTCAATATAGAAGTTCCAGTTTGCACATTGCTACTATAAATGTTTTATATGGTTTGCTGTGAGATTTCTAGCATAAAACAAAAATGAATCTTTAATCATCTTTCCTAACTCTATAGGCTCCTCCTCCTCAGTTTGGAAAAATAGTATTTATAGGTCTGGCTCTTGTCTGTAGGGTAACTGTCTTCTATTTCCAATTCACAATTTGTTTGCTACTAGGTCAACGAAGCACCACTATTATGTTTACCTGTCTATCCCCTATTTCAATTATTGGTGATTTATGCTGTTTGCCCAAAAGAGGAAAAGCACACAAAAGTAAGCCTTGCTGGTGGCTATTAACAAGACAAGCATTGAATTGCCACTTGCTCCATCCTCCCAGCTAGTACCTACTATAGATTTATGGAGTGGGCAACGTTTTGGTGACTGGAAGCTGCATTTCACATTCTTATGGGAATCTGAGGTGGGTAAGGGAATCGTGAAATTGGATAGGGCTGGTGTTATTTTTTTTTGTTCAATTCCTATGAAGCTTCAGGAGAGGAAATTAAGCCCTTTATAAAATTTACACTAGACTAGAGCTTTCATCACTTTCTTCCTGAATGTGATGGAAAATTGGCTTTCAATTTTCAGCCGTAGTCATCAAAGAAGGCTCAGGGGGCCTCAAAGAATGGGCTTGAAAATTTTCCCCAAACATAAGAAGAAATGACTCTCTGTTGCAAAATAATATTCTTTCTTGTGTAATGCTACTGTAAATCTGAGAATGCCTACACAGCTACTTGCTACAGCAGCAAAATGAAATTGAACAGCTCACTTTTTATCTTTCAACTCAATTTTTTTCCCTTGCAAGTAGCAAAGCAAAGTGTTACAAGGGTTAATGTATAGACCTTAGAAAAAGCTGACCATATCTATCTTGATCTATGTGAGTTCCTGCTTGCTTGTGAAAACTTCTCAGATTTGCATTCAACTAATGCTATTATTCTTTCCTCTGAAGGACTGCATTGTCCTTGTCAATTGTCCTTCATCCTACTCATTTAGCTCTGAAGTGCGCAATTCAACAGAAATGTTTCATTATGGCAAGATAATTCATCTGCCCACCTATGAAAGTATTCCGTTCCCCCTAATGGAACTTGATACATTGCTATTTAATTGGCAGCTTAGTAATTACTGTTGTGTTAGTTCACTGAAGTTGGAATACATGATCAGTTTGGAGTCCAATAGTACTGGAGCTAAACAAACTCATAATAAAAATTGCATGCAGCATCTTCCTCCTATATTGTGTAATCCAAAAGTGTGCTTTGGATATGGAGTTCCACAAATTACAGCCGTATGCTTTCCTTCACCTCTAATATGGAACAATTCTTTGGGGCCTCTTTACTGCCTGGCAACCCACAGTTCCTGGCTCTGTCTTGATTGCTTTGATGTCAAGTGCAATTATGTCAAAGGTTATTCTTCTACTTGGTAGGAAAATATTTCTAACAGGACACACTTGGAAATTAGATTACATTCCTACTGCTGTAACATATCAAACAGAGGATGACTCTGAAGATAAAGTCATCTGTAGTTGGTGTCTTCATTTTGCAAGTAAAGTTTTCAGTTTTTTTTCTAACTGGAAGTGGTAGTATAGCTATCATAGCTTCACTTTTCCTGGTTATTTTTTTTTAAAGAAAAATGTATCTCTTTTTGAGTTCATTATGGCATATACTTTTGCATTTGGAATACAGGACAGCATCACATTCTGAGGTTCAGATCGCACATTTTGCTGTCTTTGCTCAAAAACTGTGGAAATAACTCACACTTGCATATGGTGCATTAGTTCCTAATCACACACTGATTTGCAGTTTTTAAAAAAGGAGAGAGGCAGAGGTAATTCAGTTGTTTCTGGGGAAAAATTCTCTGTAAAGATTAGCAAACAAGAAATTGAGGAAATTCTCCACCCAGTTTTACAAAGGGAAAAATGTTTGTATAACAACCCAGAACCCTAATCTAAAGGTATTCTTAAGATATGACAATATTTTACCACTATTATTTATTTATTTATTTATTTATTTATTTATTTATTTATTTGTCAAACATGTACAAGATAACAAATATAAATATGAATATAAACAAGGAAAGTAAGTACAGATAAATGGGAACAATAGGACAGGGATGGTAGGCACACTGGTGCACATATGCATGCCCCCTTTAAGGATCTCTTAAGAATGGGGTGAGGTCCATGGTAGTTTGAGGTTGAAGTTGTGAGGGGTTGAGGCTGTAACAACAGAATCAGGTAGGATGTTCCAGACATTTACCACTCCGTTGTTGAAGTCGTATTTTCTGCAATCAAGTTTGCAGCGGTTTACCTTGAGTTTGTATTGGTTGTTTGTCCATGTATTATTGTGATTGAATTGACGGGCAAGATGTTATAGCAGACAATTTTGTGAACTATGCTTAGATTGGACCACAGGCAGTGCAGTTCCAGATTGTCCAAGCCCAAAATTTCAAGCCTGGAGGCATAGGGAATACTATTGTTGCCTGTATCCTCTTTCTCTCCATTTGGATATTTTAACATCTTTCACCCGGTTATGTGACGCCACACTTTACCCTAACCCCTTATGAATTTGTTACCTATTGTCATGGGACCCTTCATGGTCGAATTGTGGGCACTCAGGACTGCACCCTTGTCCTTGAGCTGGCCCAGTGGGTTGTCGACAGCTTACCTTGATGACGGATCCTGGGATCCCGAGAGGTGGCATGCTGCAACCAAGGGGCTAAATTCTAAATTGAGAGCCAAGGGTCAAATTTAAAAAATTTTAATTCGATGTCTTAAAGGGATAGGGAGGGGGGGTGGCGGAGGGGTCTTTTGCAGCCCGCGCGGGAGTGTGGTGGTTGGGGGCCGGTGAGGCTCCGGGCCCTGAAGTGGGGGCTGCGATTCCCAGGGTGATCGGGATTGGAAGAGGATGTCGAGGCATAGGGCCATATCAGGTGAGGGGAGCATGCACCCGACATTTAAGGCGGCGCTGCCCGACTCTATGGCCTCCTCCTAGGGGCAGCGAACTAGGATCCCTGGGCTTAGGTTGGTGTATTTTAATGCCAGGTCCGTGGCTAATAAGTCCTCCTCCTCCGGAGATCATTGAGGAGGAGGCTGTGACCTGGCTTGCATCACTGAAACCTGGTTGGGCCCAGAGGGGGTGTCCCTCTGGTTGACTTATGCCCACCAGGTTTTGGTTTTGCACCGCCACGGGCCCAGGGTAGGGGTGGTGGGGTGGCGTGGTTATTCGAAGACCATGTTTCCAAGGGAGGTCTCTGTTGCAGAGATAGGCAGGAGTGAGATCCTCCTCCTGAGGTGGGGCCTAATGGTCGGGTGGGCTTGCTGCTAGCATACCTTTCCCCCAGCTGTGTGGCAGCGGCCCTACCTGGGCTTCTCGATCTCCTCTCCGGGTGGCGGTGGAGTTCCCGGACCTTATGGTCCTGGGGGACTTCAACTTGCCTTCCCTGGGGGTCGGGTTTGGCCCAGGAATTCATGGCTTCTATGGAGGCCATGGGCCTGACCCAGTTGATTCAAGGCCCTACTCTAAGGGGAAATACTCTTGACCTAGTTTTTGTCTCTGAACAGTGGCAGAGTGACAGAGGGCAAGTCACTTCACGGTCTGCCCGTTCCATGGTCTGATCACTATCTCCTACGGCTGGTCTTCCAACAGGCCGCCCCCCACTGCTAGGATGAGGAGCCACTTAGATGGTTCCCCCCAGGCTTGATGGACCCGAGAGGTTCCAGGCAGAACTGGGTTTTTCCTTCTTCCCTTGCTCACAGCTCTGCCGAGGATCTGGCAATTGCCTGGCAATGGGCTGCGTCGGAGGCCCTCGACAGGGTTGTCCCCATGCTCCCCTTACACGTGGATCCCGTTTGCCCCTTGGTATACTGAGGAGCCCGGGAGATGAAACGCTGTCGAAGGGGCTTAGAGAGCAGGTGGAGGTCTACCCGTTCCCAGTCCTATCGGGCCCAGCTAAGAGCCTATATTAGGACTTACCTGGTAGCTATGGGAGAGGCGAGAAGGTCTTATCTCTCCACTCTCATAGCCCCAAGAGATAATTGCCCAGCTGCCCTGTTTCGGGTTACCCGTTCCCTCCTTCATTTGAAGGGGGGGCGGACCCGTTGCGGGGTAAGGCTGAGGAGTTTGTTCAATAGCTGTTGGATAAGGTTGCTCGTATTCGGGACGGGTTGCCCTCTGATTTGCAGTGGTCTGAGGAAAGGGGTGCAGGAGTCTGGCCATTGTTATCTGGGATGAGTTCGATCCTGTTTCTGAGGATGAAGTGGACAGGATTATGCAGCGAATGAGTTCCACCACATGTTTGTTGGACCCGTCCCTCCTTGCTGACCTATGCCGCCAGGGAGGTCACCTGGTTGGTTCGGCAGTTGTCAATGTTTCTTTAAGGGAGGGTGTTCTTCCTGCCGCCTTGAAGGAGGCGGTGGTGAGACCCCTCCTGAAGAAGCCTGCCCTGGACCCGACCATGTTAGACAACTTTCGTCCAGTCTCCAACCTTCGTTTTCTGGCGAAGGTTGTTGAGAGTGTGGTGGCTCAGCAGGTTCCGCTTTTCCTGGATGAAGCGGACTATCTAGATCCGTATCAATCGGCTTCCGACCCGTTACAGCACGGAGACGGCATTGGTCGCTGATGGATGATCTCTGGAGGGCTCGGGCAGGGTTTTTCCTCTGTCCTGGTCCTATTAGATCTCTTTCGCGATACCATTGACCATGGTATCCTTTGTGTCACTTGAGGGGTTGGGATTGGGGCACCGCTTCAGTGGTTCTCCTCCTACCTCTCGGGCCGCAATCAGTGTTGGTGGGGGTTAGGTCGTCCCCTAGGGTGCTCTTTGTGGGGTCCTCAGGGTCGGTCCTTTCTTATTTAACATCTACATGAAGCCGCTGGGTGAGATCATCCGTGGTTTTGGGGTGAAATTCCATCAGTACGCTGATGATGCTCAGCTGTACATTTCCACCCCAAACCAGATCAGCGATGCCCTCTCCTGATGACCCGTGCTTGATGCGGTACGGAACTGGATGAGCGGAACATGCTTCGACTCAACCCGCCAAGACTGAGTGGCTGTGCATATCGGCGCTCGCCCAGTCAAGATTATCCATCTTTGGCCATAGGGGAGAGGTGTTGCCCCCTGTGGATAGGGCTGAATCTGGGGGTCCTCCTGGATGTACGGCTCCAGTTGGAGGAGCAGGTGGGGGCCATTGCCAGGGGGGCCTTTGCCAGCTCCGCCTTGTTTGACAACTTCGCCCTTTTCTGGACCGAGACGCCCTGCGCACAGTCACTCATGCCCTTGTTACCTCTAGGCTCAACTACTGCAATGCTCTCTATTTAGAACTGCCCTTGCATACCATCCGGAGACTGCAGCTGGTGCAGAATGCGGCAGCACGGGTGGTGATGGGAGTTACCCAGTTCTCCCATACTACCCCCCTCCTGTGTGGCCTGCATTGGTTGCTGGTTGTGCTCCAGGTGAGATTCAAGGTTTTAGTGTTAACATACAAAGTCCTTCATGACATGGGTCCTCAATATTTAAGGGAGCGTCTTCTTCCAATATCGAATACCAGTTGCCTGTGCGAGCCCATAGGCAAGGACTCCTCGGGGTCCCGTCAGCGGGTCAGTGCCGACTGGTAATTCCCCGACGACGAGCCTTCTCTGTCGCGGCCCCTGACCTCTGGAACCAACTGCCTTTGGAGCTCTGCCTGGCCCCTGACCTCCGCACCTTTCGCCGTGAGCTAAAGACCTGGTTATTGACCAACCCGGCTGTGACCCCCTGGGTGAGGGATGGTTTTTTAAAGGTTTTATAGTGCTTATATTTGGACTTATAACTCAATTTAATTGTTTTTTAAGTATTTATTGTCTCATGTTTTAGTTGTGAGCCAGTTTCGTCTTAGATGGGGTGGCATATAAGTTCAAATAAATAAATAAATAAATAAATATTGTGAGTAGAGGAGTGGAATACTCTTCTTGAGAAATAGCTTTGAACCCACTCAATCGTGTTAATGTCCAATATACAGTGTGGGTTCCAGGCAGACGAGCTATATTTGAGAATTGGTCTGGCAAAGGTTTTGTATGCCCTAGTTAGCAATTCAATGTTACCAGAAAAGAAGCTTCACAAAATAAGGTTAAACAATTCTTAATGGCTTTTGGCAATGCTGTTACAGTGAACTCTGGGACTTAGATCATTTGAGATGAGTACTTCTAGGTCCTTGACAGAGTGAGGGTTGTCTATGAGATTATTTCCACCCAACTTGTGTTTGGTGTTCTGATTTTTATTACCAATGTGTAGGGCAGAGCATTTATTAGTTGAAATTTGGAGTTGCCAATTATGCAACCATACTGAAATATAGTCAAGGTCACTTTGTAGGGCAGCAGCATTATCAGTGGTGTTAAATAATTTTACATCATTGGCAAAGAGGACGCAGCTGCTTTTAATATGATCACATAGGTCATTGATGTAAAGCAGAAAGAGTGTGGGTCCTAAAATGCTGCCTTGGGGAACACTGCTGTTAACTGATGCTGTATTTGATAGGGTCATCCCTATTTTGACTATTTGTTGCCTGTTTGACAAGAACATGGCTATCCACTTGTGCAGGGATCCAGAGATGCCATAAGAACTTAGTTTCAACAGTAGTTTGTTGTGCACCACTGAATCAAAGGCTTTGCAGAAGTCTATGTAAATTGCGTCTATTGCTTTACCCTGATCAATAGCTCAGGCTGTTAAATGCCTAGCACTTAAGTTCCAGTTGCCTGCAATTACTGCATGCTCGAATCCCACCAGGCTCAAGGTTGACTCAGCCTTCCATCCTCTCGGGGTAGGTAAATTGAGGACCCAAGATTGTTGGGGGCAATAAGCTGACTTTGTAAAAATGCCACTTAGTAATAAGCAGGCATATACAATGGAATGAAGGCTATTGCTGAGCACACTGGGTTGTATCCAAAAATAAGTCGCCCTGAGTCTTCAGAGAAGGGCAGCATATAAATGTAATTTAAAAAAAAGTATATTAGGCCTAGTTAACATTTGATAGGAACCCACAAATTTCAGGGTAACTTTAAGATGTAGTCCCATATGTCCTGTTCTGGAAGAAAACGGTGACAAACCACACCTGTAGGTTGCCAAGAAAACTGCATCCATGAGGTTACCAGAAAGTAAAAAAAAAAAACCTTAAGCTTTTCACAAAAAAAGTGAAAAAGGGAACAAAATATGATAGATATGACAGTTTACAATTGGATAATACAGGACGGTTCATGAAAATAGGGCAAGAAGGAACTGATAGATTTAAAAATTAAAAGCAGAAGAAATAGGATAGAAGTTGGTTATAACACCAGTACTTCTAGTAGTATATGTTCTCCTACTAGAGTTAGAAGTAGTCATAGCACGCAAGCTGCCTTGTCAAATTTTGATTTTAGAAGCAAACGCTTGAATGGGCATAAAAATATCAAGTCATTTTTTTTCCTCCTTCAGTTACTGCTTCAGCAATGATATTGGCCACACAAATGAAGGTTTACTGAGGTTTTTTTCCCACATCGTGGAACTCTAGATGTCTAGCTAAAATAGATATGAAGATGTCATTGGAAAGCAACATCTTATTAATTATAGATTTTGTATCCATTGAAAAAATGATTATTAGCATAAAAAAATCACATGTAGGATGTGTTTGTTTTTCAGCATGATAAAAAGAAGCAGGAGACAAGCCACATATGAATGGAATCAGATTTCAGGTTAGCAGATATTTTATCTAAACATAAACTATTTCTAACAAAAACTTTATATTTGTGTGTGTGCGTGTGCATGAATACCCCTTCTACTAGGGTTGACTCCTGGTGATTGCCTGGACTAGTTCCTGCATTTTTCTTGGCAAGATTTTTAAAGTGGTTTGCCATTGCCTCTTTCCTAGGGCTAAGAGAAATGAATAGCCTAAGTTTCCCCAGCTGACTTTGTGCCTAAGGCATGATTAGAACTCAATGTATCCTATTTCTTTCATTTCTATATGAAATTAGCTCACTAACACAACTTTAGGTAATGCCTTTTGCTTAACAGTAATAGATGAAGAGTTCTGTTCATTGTCAATATTTTAATGCTGCTTTACTAAGCATAGGATTGGGCCCTAATAAGATCTTCCATAAAGAACAAATTAGAAAAAAAAATTAGAGGCATATATTTGTTTGCCATTCCTTGACATATACAGATTATGTCAAAAATGTAGAAATGCAGTCATTTTTATTTTATAAAGTGTTCCTCTTGGATGCAGTCAGTAAAGTACATTCTATAAAATTATGTTTTATATATACAGACATTTTACTGCATAATAAATTATATTACTGAAAACAAAATCAAATAAATGTTACATACTGTATTAACGATGATCCATTTTCCTGGATAATCATTTAATTATTCCAGCTGTTTATTTCCTGGCATTGCTAAGTAGCCTCTAATGTTTATTTTTTTAAAAATGGTATGAATACATCTATGTGTGTATGTATTCTAAATAGTTTACATCACAAAAAATAGTTCTGTGAAAAGATATTTGCTCCTATTTGGATTTGCTGATGTCTTTCATTTCTGCCAGTAAGTGTTATGAAAGCTTCTTTATATAGGGCCTACTGCCATATAAAAAGAACATACATTTAAAATCATCATCATCATCATTATCATAATAAAAAATCATTTTTTGTGAAATTATTTGTTTTTCATAGCCATACAATATGCAATATACCAATCTAAGGGGGAAAAAAAGTAATTGCCTCCTGAATCCAATGCATTTATCTGTTTAAAGAATACTGTCTAGGGAATTCTGAAAGTTGAAGTCTATATACCATAAAGTTACCAAGTTTGAGAAACACCAAATAAGGCATGGATGTCAAACTCATCGTGTCATGTTGATGTCACGTGATGTATCATGGCGTTTTTCCCCTTCGCGGGGCTGGGGTGGCATGGCCTGCATGTGATGCATCCAGCTCACAGGCCACCAATTTAACATCCCTGAAATAAAGGGAACTTGAGACAATTGTTTGAATATTTAACTAATTATTTTCCTTTTTAAAAAGAATCAGTGCTTTTTTCACCAATTTTCCAGTTCAAACGAACAGAAAAATTATATGATTGTCCCTTAGAAGTTGAAGGCAAAATCCTTCTAGCACAGGTGACTAGAAGAACGATGACATATTGGATCTGTACTTATTAGGGGTGGCAGGAAGCAAAGGAAGAAGGAGAAAGCTCAGAAAGAAAGACAGCAATCATATAAAAATGATTCTGCTGGTTTTGAGTCAACAAAGTTTAAGTCATCAAACAAGAGTGCTACTGGTTTTCTTCTTCTAACAATTACAATAAAAGGGAAGTCTAAAATATACCAGAGGGAAATCTAAGGGGCAGTCCTTTCTCAACAAAATGCTAAGCTTTATTTGTATCCAGCTGAAAATACTTTAGACAAATAGGAGAAGCACTTGAGTCACGTAGGAAGGATAATATCCAACTTGCATGGTGTAGCTTTCCTGGTAAATGAAGGATCAGTACATGGTTGCCAGACAGTTCTGATGATAGGATAGGTGGTAGTTTTGGATATGCTCATAGACATCATTTGGAGAAAATTTGGGACACTACTCAATTTTCCCAGTGTAATTTATCAAAGATCATTTTTTTCAGATTTCTGGAGCAACCTTCTGAATAGCTGAATCAGAAGGGGAATTTTTCAGGCTACAGGAGTGCCATTAGAATCACATGCTGCATTCCACAAGAAGTACCTTATTTAGATAATCAAGCATGAGAGTAATAGTGCCATCATTTGCAGATGTTTTCTTGTCTTTGGACATGGACAATTGGCCATCAGTGAGCAGAACATTAGTTCTGCTTTATACAGAGACTACTACAGGGAATTGTTAGGCTTTCATCTTATGAAGTAAAAATGTTGTGGCTCCATGTTCTAAAAATCTTAAAAAGTTGCTGAGCTGCAGAAATTTACCATGGAGTGATGGATCAGAATCCCTACCAAGTGATATGAGAAAGTTTGCTGCTTTTCACTCAGAGTTCTGAGGAGGAATACCAAGAGGAAAATTGAACATACTTGTTACCCCTTAAGAAGTTGCTTCTTTTCCTAGTCTTCTATGGCAACCATATAGTCCCAGGAAAATTAATATCTGACTTGAGAAACCATTAACAAGAAAGTAATAAGGTCCAATGATCTTATTGTACCTGATTGGTATCTCATTTCTGAGCCAATCACCTCTCTTAAGCCATTAGCCTAAGCTTTCAAATTCATGATTATTTTAAGAACTTTCTGAAAATGTGACATAGCCTTCATTTTGTTTCTGAGTTTTTGGGGGGAAATGAATGTAACTGATTCCCTTATTTGGATATTTTTAATGAAAGTTATTTAAACCTTCTGTCTTCCTGGTGAATTAATTTGCACTACTCATTGAATTAAAATTATGTAAGTTAAGAGTAATTGTGATTGTCACCTAATGAAGGAAGAAAAGTCCTCAAAATATCAGTTTAACCAGTAAAAGGTATATTACATAAAATGCAAATTTTTTTCTGAAATATTTTTGAAAGAAAAGAATGAATCACTAGAGTTTTGTTTCTAGTTCAGGTGTGTCAAACTAGTGGCTCGTGGGCCGGAGGTGTCATGTGCATCCGCAAAGGGAAAAACCGTCATGATATGTCACGTGATAGCAACGTGACGCAAAGAGTTTGACACCCGTGCTCTAGTTATTAATAGGTTCATTAAGTAGGTACAGAAAGCTGTTGCAATAATAGTTGAATTCCTTCTGTTTTGTGTAATTTGCACAATTACACAAAAGTTCCTTCTCTTTTGTGTAATTCATCCTTAACTAGAACTGTCTGGAATTCTTTCCCAGGTTGAGGATTCAGTAGATGCCAACTCTTTCATATGTTAGTAATCACAAATATATTAGTTGCTCTTTCTGGTAGATTTGTGTTTCTTTATTAGAAAAAACTGGTGAAAAACAAAAAGTCTTCCACACCATTGGTGGTACAGAAAATGTTCTCCCCAAAAAGTTCTGTATTTTCAGAGTATAATAGCAACTGATTAATTTTTATTAATTGAAACACAGGTAGTTCTTAATTTATGACCACAACTGAGCCCAGAATTTAAGTTGCTAAGTGAGAAATTTGTTAAGTGGAATTTGCCCCATCTTATGACCATTTTTGCCTCTGTTGTTAAGTGACTCACTGCAGTTGATAAGTTAGTAATCCAGTAGTTAAGTGACTCTCGCTTCTCCATTGACTTTGCTTGTCAGAAGATCACAAAAAATGATCACATGACACTATGACACTGCAACTGTCATAAATATGAATCAGTTGTCAAGCTTCTGAATTTCGATCATACAGTCATGGGATGCTGGAAAGGTTGTGAAAAATGGCCATAAGCCACTTTTTTCAGTGTCATTGTAACTTTGAATGGTCACTAATTAAACTGTTGTAAGTTGAGGACTAACTATTTTGAACTAATTCTCACCTGAACATGACATCTTATAGAAATGTTGGGCTTCCAGAATTCCCATAATTAAAAATGATGCACCATTTTGCCCATTTCGAGATGGGAGGAATGCATTTTAACATGGACAAGAGTACATTTCAAATGAAGGGAGGGAGGGAGGGAGGGAAGGAAGGAAGGAAGGAAGGAAGGAAGGAAGGAAGGAAGGAAGGAAGGAAGGAAGGAAGGAAGGGAGATTTTAATTCAGAATATATAAAAAATCTGTGATGTGTCATAAAACAGCTGTGGGGGGGACAGTCACTTTCAGCCATAGAAAATGGCAAACCATTTCTGAAAAACTATGGCCAAGAAACCCTGTATTTCTTGGGAATTTATCTAGGCAGTCTCTGGAAATCAGACATGATTAAATCACCACCACCACAACAATAAAAGTCGAATACTAGCATTTTAAAGTATCGTCATCATCATCATCAACAACAACAACAACAAATCAATAAAACTGAGTGGTTGCAGTTATTGGGTCCCCCTGAGTCAGGGTCACTTCCATCATTGGTCTTGGATGGAGAAGCACTTCTCCGATGTAGACTGGTACACTTGGGAATCCTTTTGGATCCACAGCTCCTGCTTAAACATTTTTGCACAAATCTATTTTGTTGCTAGTTGTATCACTTCTTCAACCACGAGGCCCTTCAGTCAGTTACTCATCTCCTAGTCACCCAACAACTGAATGATTGCAATGAACTCTCCATAAGACTATCTTTAAAGACCATCTGGAAGTTATAGCTGGTATCATGCAGTAATGGGCTGCTTCCCAGTGTGTGCACATACCACTATTGCTAAATGAACTGCTTTGGTTGCTGGCCAGCTTCTGGGTGCAATTCAAAGTCATAACATCTAATGGCATTGGACCTAGATGCCTGAAGGACAATCCAACTGTTTCTACCCATCCTATACATTCACTCCTTATGAAACATTATCATCTTGTGGGATGAAGGAAGTGTGTCTTCTCTGTCATGATCCCCCCACTTTCTGGAACAGCATCTGCCCAGAGATAAAGATTGTGCCCTAACTGCTATGATTTTGGAAAATACTTAAGAACTGGCCTGAAATGGATAGGTTTTTCATTTGATTTGTTACTGTTCGATTGTTTGAGAACACTAGCATTATCATGTGATAACACACATGAAATTTTTGAAACCCTGTAATCAGTTATGTGTGCCACAGTTGAATTTTGAAAGATTGATCCTTTTGTTTTTCGCAGAAAAACATGTTAAGCATGTTAAGTTTTTGTGGTATGTCAGTGGGTGATATACTGTTGAAAATAATAGTTGGGAAATGTAATGATGTTGATGGCAATGTCTTATCTGCATCTGTATGTGTGCATTTCTAACATGACCAATCAGATGAACTTCCAAGTAAATGGAGGGATATGTATCATTACTGATTTGATCACTATGCTGTCACAAAGTTTCCTTTGTTTACTTTAAGTCCAAAAACCATTTAATTCACACCTCTCTATCAAACATTAATCTCTTGGACATTAATTGCCGACTTAATAACTCTAAACTGCTAATTAAACCATTAGACTGTTAACTAGTGTTAGTGCCTTTGGTTTTTAGTGAAATGTCTTTATGGAGGATTATTTTGGAAAATTCCATTCTATTTTATGCTTCAGAGAATACAACCGTATTGCTCAGCACACTTTCACCTTTGTAAATGAGTGAGGGAGATGTTTGCAAGTTACTTGAATAGTAAACAAGCAGTTTCATTCATGTGAAAAATGTTTAGTAACCTGTTTTATATGCACCAGACCTGGATGATATAAGAGAATGTTCCTCTCATGTTCTTTCATCCATGTAAGTTTGGGGGAACTGGAGATTTCACTCACATTGTCTGAATCAAAAGTTATGCTGATATGTGTGATGCAATTACAGAAGACAATATCAGTTGCTCAGGAATTGATAAAATCCCAATAGTTTTAGCTACAGTGACTAATGCTGCACTAGGACTGATTCAATAATTTTTATTTTATATGCTTTTATTTAAGTTAAATAATAATATAAGAAGCTCTAAGCTAAGATCCCACAGGTGTAACAAAATAAAGCTGTGATCAATTACCTGACAAATTGATCTGAGAAATCAAACGATACAATGATTTGTTTTATACATCTGACTTGTACTGTCTGTTCTTAATGCATAGTTTGATGGAGATTTCAAACATATAATACTGGCAAAGAAGGCATTGTGGCATACCCTCTCCATCCTCACATAGGGATCTAGTAATGAAATAAAATTTTTATCATGCTGTAGGACTTATGATGTATCATTCTTCAATCTTATTGACACAAGGATTATCATAGTCACTATGCTGAATCTGTGAACAATTTGAAGAGAGTTCCATTATAAACACCTCCCACATTCTAGAAGATATTGAGTGACTTGCTTATCAATTCTTCTGGAGCCACTAAAAATTGCCATATATTAAAAAAAATCTTAAATCTTTTTCTCATGTACATCTGGAGGTGAGTTATTTTAAGATTGATAGTAATATGTGGCCTCTTTTGCTAAAAGTTCACACACACTTATCTATAACTTATATATTGTGTTCTACTGAAGTTCCATTGTTGGTCCACATTTTAAGCAGGAGTTCTGTGTGTTCCTATTGGCTGAGCAGCCTGACAGCAAACTATAAAAGGGAGCAATCAGGCGGCATCAGCTGTTACCCATCAGCTAGCCAGTTCGGCAACATATCAGCTGATGTGGGTAACCTGTTTCTTTGTCACAATAAACACTGATCGTTAATGCCTGCCTCAGCTCATTCTTAGAAAAAAAACTACAAAATTGGCAATGAGGATGAGATGCCTGTCTGAAAGCTGAGGAAGAACAGAGCCAGAAATATTGTTGTTCCTTTTTGTTACCTCAGGAAAGACAAGAGGTCAACTGCTCCGTCATTCCTGTGTTTCCACCCAATGTCAGAAACTTGGGAATCTTACATTAATTGTTTTGACTGTTTCTTAGATGCTGCTGATTTGTCTGAGATTTCAAACCATAGGAAAAAAGCATATTTCTTAAGCCTTTGTGGGGCCGTGGTTTTTGATACTGCCACAGTGCTGTTGGTGCCTCAGACTGTTAAAGCGGTATCATGGGAAGATTTACAAGAACTTTTAAGTAATCATTACTCACCTAAACCATCTAGGATTGCGAGGCGGCATGCATTCAGGAGATGAGTACAGGCTGAGGAAGAGACTATCAGTACCCACATGGACGCCCTCTGAAAAGCGGCACTACAATGTGGGTTCTGGGATCTCGAGGATCAATTGCTTGATCAATTAGTATGTGGTGTATGAGATCTCAGGCTTCAAAGACGCTTGCTTGCCAAGGGTGATTTAACCCTTAAGGTGGCTGTTGAGGAGTCTCAAGCGGCAGAAATGTCAATTCTCTCTGCTGCCAAGATACAAGGCTCTAATAGCAATGCTACAAACAAACTGAGCGCTGCCGTGCATTACGATGACAGTTTTCCTGATGAAAGTTCTGGAACCGATGAAGATGTAAATCACCTCAGAGGGTAGTCCACACCACAGCGAAAGAATTGGATTCCTGATAACAAACCTATGCAGCCACAAACAACCTGCTTGAGTTGCGGTGGTAATCATTTAAGATCCACATGCAGATTTAGAAACATAATTTGTTTAAAATGCCAAAGAAAGGGACACATAGCTAGGGTTTGCAAATCTGGAAAAAACTTTAACCCACAATACCAGCCTTATGTTAGATCACAAAAATAAAAAGAAGAATGTTTTACTATTACTAGGGCTTCTTAAAATTCTAAGTCACCTAACAATTTTTCTAACCAGATTTACACTTACAAAAATGCAGTAAAAAAGCTGGAACACACTTCCTCACTAGTCCAACACATGAAAGCCACAGGTCATAGAATCGACTTCAATGGCACCAAAACCCTAGCCACTATAGAAAACCCCAGCTACAGAATTATCAGAGAAGCCATAGAGATTGAAAAAAGACTTGAAAGCATGAATAGAAGAGATGACTCCACCAGACTGTCAATTATCTGGAAGCCTGCACTCACTAACAAAAAAATCTCCACACCACAAGCCAAGCAAACACCTGGGCACAAACAGACCCCACTGATACCGCCAGCCCAAACACACCCCAACCAGCCACCCAGATGAAACCTAGCTTCCTAATAAACAATAGCTGGCCATTCACCCAAAGCCAAGCCATGCTAAAAGCCCACAATATACGAAACCAATCAAGACAAAAAAAATGCTGCAAAACAGACAGAAGATATTAGAAACACCAATCAAGCAGAACACAGCAAACTCCAAGACCAATAAACACAGACCAAGACTCCCAACCAATCAGGATAAAGAAAAAAACATTCTAACAAAGCATGAAGCTAGCACCAAATTGAAAACAGAAACGGCTGCAAAGCCTGATACACAGATGAACCCAATACACAAGCCTGATGATGGCAGATGAGATTGGCAGATGAGATTCTGCCGAAATGTCACTACAACTTTAAAAACATAATTATAATGATGTGGGAAAATACCTGAACAAAGCTGAATACCATACATATAAATACCTGTGAAAACCTAAGAAAACATATATATATATATATATATATATATATATATATATATATATATATATATGTAGGTCTTGGTGTATTCGGGTCTTGTCCCGTGTAAGGTTGAGAATACCTTGGCAACGTTTCGACGAAATCTCATCCGTCATCTTCAGGCTGGTGTCTTCAGCTTCGTTCTCCTGGGAGAAGTGTGTGATTGTGGCTGTTTTCCCTTTTAAACTCTAGAGTTGGCTGTGTTGTTGCTTCTTGATTGGTTTGTGGAGTTGATGTATGCAGATTGGATGGCTTTTTCCTGAGACCCTGTGTGGCTGAAGTGCTGGCTGTGTGTCTCTCAGCCTTTTGTGTTGTAACGACCTGGGTAATGGGCTGTGTGATGACCTTCTGAGTTCTATTGTTGTGATGTCCTGGGTGTGGTGCTGTAATCTCCTGGGTCGTTGTCTGTGCTGCAACCTCCTGATGTTTTGTGTTGTGATCTCCTGAGTTCTGTGATGTAGTATCCTGGGTGGAAGGCTGTGATGTGGCATTCTGGGCCTTGGTTTGGCTCCGAGTTTGAGGTCTGGCTATGTGTTTATAGCGTGTGTCAGTTTGCTTAGTTTGGGGGTTGGAGGGGGTGTAGCAGCTGGTGTTGCAGCCATGGTCTGGTTTCTGGATGGTGGTTGCCTTTCATCTGTGGCGTGGGCTTGGGTTTGAGTCTGGTGAAGGAGATTGGTGGTGGCATCATGTGTTATTTTGGGTCCGGTGTTGGTTTTGTGGCTGGGACTCATTTGTTGATTAGGGCTAGTTTCCAGATGTCTGGTAGGCGGAAGTATCATCCCGTTTATTCATGTTATGGGGTGTTTCTCTATTTCGATGGCTTCCCTAATTATTCTCTTGTTGAAGTGTTCAGTATTGGAGATAAGTTTGGATCCCTCAAAATCAATTTCATGTCCTGTGGCTTTAAGGTGCTGGAAAAGGGAGGAAGTTTTTCTTCTTTTCTGACTGCGTTCTTGTGTTCTCGAT
Organism: Naja naja; assembly: GCA_009733165.1. Classification (NCBI taxonomy): domain Eukaryota; kingdom Metazoa; phylum Chordata; class Lepidosauria; order Squamata; family Elapidae; genus Naja; species Naja naja. Next base: position 138,172,238 of record CM019150.1, read on the forward strand.
GCGTGCAATTATTCTCCTGTTGGTTTGTCCAATGTATGTGGCTGGGCAAATTTTGCATGGTATTTTATAAACTCCTTGGTTTTCTAGCTGGATCTTGTCTTTGGGGTTTCTTAAGATGTTGGCTATTTTTTGATCAGTGCCAAAGGCTGTCCTGATATTGTGTTTGTGGAGAATTTTGCTGATTTTATCTGTGGTGCCTTTGATGTAAGGGAGGAGGGCGATGCCATTGTCCTGTTCTGTGTCTTGGTTTTTGGGGGGAGTCTCCCTTCGGATTAGGTTGGGTGATTGTGCTTCTTTGGAATCCATTGGACATTAATATGTTAGTGAGGGTGTGTAATTCTGTTCTCAAGTGGTCTTTGTCAGCTAGGCGTTTGGTTCTGGAGATGAGGGTCTTGGCTACGGAGTTGATCTGTGCAGGGTGGTGATGGGATTGTGCATTTAAGTAGCGGTTAGTGTGTGTCTTTTCTGGTAGATGGTGTGTCCTAGGGAGCCGTTGGGTTTTGTAAATTAGGACGTCCAGGAACGGAAGTTGATTGTTGGTTTCTGTTTCCATGGTAAATTGTATTTTGGGGTGTAGGCTGTTGAGATGTGTGAGGAAGTTGTCCAGTTTTTCTTTCCTTTGTGGCCAAATTACGAAAGTGTCATCTACATATCTAAGCCAGAGTTTGGGTTTGTATTCGGATTTGTCTAGAGCATTGGTTTCAAAATGTTCCATGTATAGGTTAGCGATGACGGGTGAGAGGGGTGATCCCATAGGTGCTCCTTCTAACATTTTGAAACCAATGCTCTAGACAAATCCGAATACAAACCCAAACTCTGGCTTAGATATGTAGATGACACTTTCGTAATTTGGCCACACAGGAAAGAAAAACTGGACAACTTCCTCACACATCTCAACAGCCTACACCCCAAAATACAATTTACCATGGAAACAGAAACCAACAATCAACTTCCGTTCCTGGACGTCCTAATTTACAAAAAACCCAACGGCTCCCTAGGACACACCATCTACCAGAAAAGACACACACTAACCGCTACTTAAATGCACAATCCCATCACCACCTGCACAGATCAACTCAGCCAAGACCCTCATCTCCAGAACCAAACGCCTAGCTGACAAAGACCACTTGAGAACAGAATTACACACCTCACTAACGATAATGTCCAATGGATTCCAAAGAAGCACAATCACCAACCTAATCCGAAGGGAGACTCCCAAAACCAAGACACAGAACAGGACAATGGCATCGCCTCCTCCCTTACATCAAAGGCACCACAGATAAAATCAGCAAAATTCTCCACAAACACAATATCAGGACAGCCTTTGGCACTGATCAAAAAATAGCCAACATCTTAAGAAACCCCAAAGACAAGATCCAGCTAGAAAACCAAGGAGTTTATAAAATACCATGCAAAATTTGCCCAGCCACATACATTGGACAAACCAACAGGAGAATAATTGCACGCATCGCAGAACACAAGAACGCAGTCAGAAAAGAAGAAAAACTTCCTCCCTTTTCCAGCACCTTAAAGCCACAGGACATGAAATTGATTTTGAGGGATCCAAACTTATCTCCAATACTGAACACTTCAACAAGAGAATAATTAGGGAAGCCATTGAAATAGAGAAACACCCCATAACATGAATAAACGGGATGATACTTCCCACCTACCAGACATCTGGAAACTAGCCCTAATCAACAAACGAGTCCCAGCCACAAAACCAACACCGACCCAAAATAACACATGATGCCACCACCAATCTCCTTCACCAGACTCAAACCCAAGCCCACGCCACAGATGAAAGGCAACCACCATCCAGAAACCAGACCATGGCTGCAACACCAGCTGCTACACCCCCTCCAACCCCCAAACTAAGCAAACTGACACACGCTATAAACACATAGCCAGACCTCAAACTCGAGCCAAACCAAGGCCCAGAATGCCACATCACAGCCTTCCACCCAGGATACTACATCACAGAACTCAGGAGATCACAACACAAAACATCAGGAGGTTGCAGCACAGACAACACCCAGGAGATTACAGCACCACACCCAGGACATCACAACAATAGAACTCAGAAGGTCATCACACAGCCCATTACCCAGGTCATAACACACAAAAGGCTGAGAGACACAGCCAGCACTTCAGCCACACAGGGTCTCAGGAAAAAGCCATCCAATCTGCATACATCAACTCCACAAACCAATCAAGAAGTAACAACACAGCCAACTCTAGAGTTTAAAAGGGGAAAACAGCCACAATCACACACTTCTCCCAGGAGAACGAAGCTGAAGACACCAGCCTGAAGATGACGGATGAGATTTCGTCCGAACGCTGCCAAGGTATTCTCAATCTTACACGGACAAGACCCGAATACACCAAGACCTACTATACCTTTACCCGTGAAAAATATCTAATAAAAATATTATATATATATATATATATATATATATATATATATATATACACACACACACACACACACACACACACACACACATACACATATATATACACACATATACACACATATATATACATATATACACATACACACACACACACACACACACACACACATGAAATGTTTAAAAATGGTAGAACTTTTTTTGGAATTAAAAATGGAACTAAAAAATATGAAAGAAATGTTACATGAAAGAGGCAAGTTGTTTCTGCCTTACAGTTCTTAGAAATAGAGATTTTAGAGTATGAAGAACAACAAGGAGTTCCAGAAGAGGAGGAGCTGATTAAAGAAGAGGCCATCTTCAATTAACAATTGGAGCAATGAATATTAAAGCAAAGGAGGAAAAGAATGGGAATTAAACCTTGGAGATTTGAGGAGGCAATTAAAAAGGGGAATATTTTGAAAACCAAACAAAGTAAAAGAAAACAGCAGTAAAGGAAGTTTTAAAGAGGGAGGGGGATAAAAACTGGAGTAAGAAAAGGAGGGGAAAATGAAGGAAAAAAAGAAGTAATAAGAAAAAGAACCAGGAAATAAAGAAACATGGAAATCAAACAAAAATGAAAAGAAATTGTTTATTCAAAAGACATAGAGATACTGGTTAAATAAGGATTAAGAAGGGGAATTCTGCAAGTTGATGAGGTGTAGTATAAATGTATTTGAAGTAATAAATTATTTAGAAAGTAGAAAATATAGATTTTTAAAATGGAAAGATTGGAACTGATATTTTTTTGTTACTAGAATACTTGTTTTTTTTTACTAAACTGTATATACCATGTTTCCCCGAAAATAAGACCTACCCCGAAAATAAGACCTACCCCAAAAATAAGACCTACCCTGAAAATAAGACCTAGTGTGTTTTTGGGAGCCAAAAAAAATATAAGACAGTGTCTTATTTTCGGGGAAACACGGTAGATAAATGGAATAAATGTGAAAAAAGAGAAACTGATTAGTTTATTAACTATGTTTAATGAATTTAAGAATATAGTTGAAATGAATTATGAGGATTGCTGTAATGAGATTAATATCAGTTTTTATGATTAATTGAATAGATTAATTTTTCTTTTTGAAATTATAAATGACTAGATGCAATTGAAGGGGAAAGTGCCATGCAGAATCTAACTTAAAAGGTATATGTGTTATGTAGTTGTCAGGAGATTATTGTTATTAATTCTTAAGGTGATAATTAAAAAGTTAAATGATTATTGGGATTTAAAGAGGAACTAACCAAATGATATATAAGGTATAGGGGTGGCACACTCTAATTGGTAATTGTGGGGGAAACTTTTTTGAAATGTTTGAATTGAGATGGAATTTTTGAAATGATGAAATAAGAATATGCAATGAAATTGCAAACCTGACAGATAAAAGTATAAAGCACAATGAATATGAAGATATGAGAATTTTTTAAAGTTAAAAGAAATAGCTTAAGAAATGAATTGAAAATATATAAAATAAGTTTGAGGAAAGTATTTGAGAAAATTAATAGAAAATATGTAAAGTAATTATAAGATATGAAACTAAATGGCAAAGATGAATATGTAATCAAGGTCATGTTTGTATGGAAATGTGAAAACCTGGAATCATGCTGTTCACTAAAAAAAGATGTTATTGAAATGTGGAAAAATAAAATAAAACTTTTTATTAAAAAAAGAAAAATATCGTGCAGGTAATTAGAAAGTTGATGAAATACCTGTAAGGAAACACATTTGTCTTCTAGAGTAAGATTTTTAAGAAGGAGAATTGTCAAGCAAATGAATTTTTGCTTGGTACTTCTGTGTAGACTGAATGTGCTTTTCATGGATCAAAGAAACAGAGTGACCAAAGGCACTGAAGACAACAAGAAGAGAAGGCAATTGAGCTGGGCAGGGGAATCACTGGAGGAAGGAAGAATGACAGATTGCCCCTATCAGGGGAAAAACACCCAAATGCCTGAATAAAAAAAATATCACCAAGCTAGGATTGCCATGTCCAATCAGAAGTTACATAAGTACAGTAGATGGGAATTGTAACATCCTGGAGTCATTGCACAGAAGAGGTGCCATGCCTCAATTCATCTGAACTTCAAATTTAGCCTTACCAGCAACATTATAAGTGGGATTTTTGTCTACGTATGTCTGTGTGGGAGAGGGAAGGATTTAAATCTTTGGTTCAGAAAGTGAACAATAAAAGCTGCATTTATTTCTATGTATCTGTAATTACTGGATAAATAAGGACACATAGCACTGAAATTATTATGAAGTATCACTTTGCAGATTCCCATTTTGCAATATATTTTTTATGTAACTGCTTATGTCTTATATCCACACAACCTATTTATAGTTTTATTTTTTTTAAAAAAGTTATATAAGATAGATTCAATATGCATTCAATTTCCTGAGCTTAAATATAGCTTAAGTATCAACTTAGAATACTTTGCCTTGACTGATGTTACCAATGATGACTTTCTGGAAAAGATAAGATGGATTCAGTTGAAGGTAGACCAGAGGCTATTTCTGACATCCTTGTTAGAGGGACAGATGATGCAACAGTAAGTTAAATGAAGTTCTCATAGCCTTAAGTGATACTTAGCAGAAATCAATGCAGATTCACATGAGCTGAGTGTCCTTCAGGAACATTTTTAAGGTTCTTACCTATTAGCTTGGAAACATTCTCTGTAGGTTGTCTTTTTTCTTCTTCTCTCTCTTTCTCTTTGTGCTGAAGTGAAATTTAATGTTCATCATTTAGCATTTTAAATCCTTTTGCTTAGGCTTAAACAAAATCTGTCCAGTAAATAAAATTATTGCAATCATTTCTGCTGTAAAATATTGTTCAAAGTGAAAATGTGTTCTAATGAAGATAAGATAATAAGATATAACAAGATAAAAGATAATTATAATATTATAAAAGCCAAAAAGATAATAATCCCTCAACACCTAAAGTAAAGAAGATATAAGGAGGAGGAGGAGGAGGAGGAGGAGGAGGAGGAGGAGGAGGAGGAGGAGGAGGAAGAGGAGATTTTAAATGCTCCAAAAGTAGGGAAAATGTAGTACAGTAGTTAGGATGCTGAACTAGGACTGAGGACCAGGTTCAAGTTCTTTCTTAACTATGGAAGATTACTTTTATCACCAATAAATGTAATTTATCTATCTCATAGAATTGCTATTATGGGTAAAATGGAGGAAGTAAGAGTAGGAAGTAACTTTGGAAGCAAAGTGGAATATTGCCTCCAGAATCAATAAATTGTTTCCTAAAATAAGTTCTGGATATCTCAATAGCATTAAAAAAATAGATATGGGTATATTGGACTGGAGATTGAGCAATTTTCTTCTAATTGTCGGCATCTTTGAAGTTCAAAATAACTGGAGCATTTAAAGATTTAGAAACAAGAGCTAGGATTGTACTAGGAATCCTGTTTTTATAAGATTAGTATTAATAGAAGATCTATCTCTATATTGAATCTTTATAAATCTTTAGAACACATCAAGTACTACTTGCTGATCTTATTTATCCAGAGAATCAGGACACATAGAAATAAACACAGGTTTGCAACATTTGTTCTTCAGTATTTGAGCTACTATATGAACTTTCCTCCTTTTTCCCACTTCATAGATAACCCAATTCAAATTCTAGCTGATCAAGCTAGATTTGAGTTCCAGAAAAATCAAGGTAGTATGTCTACTGGGAACAGTACCTCATTCTACACTATAACTTTGAAATGCAATAGTTCTCATCTGCTTTTATAACTTCATGCAAACCATGTTGACTCCCAAAGTAGTACTTTTTACACACCTGTTAGTTTTTTTATGCTTGAAGGCTCATACCAAACACAGTTCTCATAGGAACCATCCCTTGTGTTTGAGAACTGACTCTTGTTTTCAGAATTACTCCAACTGAGTTTTCTTAGAAATGTACTTCCTGTCAATTCTCTTCATTAGTTGAAAAGTTCCATAGCAAACTTTCCTACCTGTTTTGAACTGGTCTCTTGGTACTTCGCTTTTGTTAAATTTCTATATATATCTTTCACATGATACAAGTTATGTGTGTATGTGGGTAGCAATATGATGACACATTGAATAAATGGAAGTCACAGCCCAGGAATGTGTATGTGCTTTGTTTCTTAGCTAAATGACGAAGAGGCATGTGAGAGGTAACATACAGTGCTATAAATATTGTATCTGTGGCATTTGTCTGCATTAATCATCAAATGATAACCTTGCATCTTAGAACATATCTGTTACTCATTAATATTCACATTTTTGTGGGGGTTTAGAGGAAGATTTAAAATGTTGTTACAAGATTGGAAATATGGACAAAAGAAGGTTAATGGTGCCAGAAATACTGCTAGTGACTATCTTAATTGCCTTGGCCAAGTGCCTCTCTTGTTCAGGAAAATACAATAAATGTGTTTCCATGGGAACTAATTGTTAGATGATTTTCTTTAACTCTAAGTAAAAAAAAGTATTTGAAAAGAGGTGTGCTACTTTTTGAGATAATGTAAATAAAGTGTTTTTACAAAAACTTAGCAGTACAGTAGTACTCTATGTGTCTACTCAAAAAAGATGGGACCTCAAATTCAAAAGTTCTGGATTACATTAATACATTGCAGCTAAACAGACATGTAATTGCTTCAGAGCTATATGAACAATAACATTTTGGGGGTGCTGGTTGATTTTTTTTCCGCTAGAGGTCCAATGGGATAGTGGACTTTAGTTTTTTTTTTTTACAAAATCAATGTTTAATCTGTGTTTCAACCTATGTATGCATTTTTTAAAAAAATAATATCAGAAATCACTAAATGTCATAAATAGCAGTAGCATGATCCTTAAAAACAGTCTGAGTAAACATTGTACTTCCAGATCACAATCTGGGAAGTGAGCAAAAGTAATAATATATTGGTAGAGTGCTTCACCTGTTTGTTCAAGCTGCTGTTAACTGAATAGCAATGTTAACAGTATGATATTAAACTGCAGGAGAAGGAGGAAGAGGAGGAGGAGGAGGAGGGGGAGGAGGAGGAGGAGAAAAAATAATAATGTCTGTGGAAATTCTTAGTCACCCAGCTCATGATTGTCCCAAAGGTGCTTTTTCAAGAGGCAACTGGACTTTCTGTTTTTCCTTTGAAGATGCTTTGCTTCTCATTCAAGCAGCTTCTTCAGCTCTGACTGGATGGTTGGTAATGGAAGAATTTATACTCTTTGCAGACAGCTGGTCATTTGCATTCTTTTAGAACAGGGCTGTCAAATGTGCAGTGTCACGTTGCTGTCACATGGCATTTTGCAATGTTTTTCCCCCTTTGCAGAGCTGGGTTGGGTGTGCACTTACATGAGACGCATCTGGCCCATGGGCTGCCAGTTTGACACCCCTGTTTTAGAGAGCTGTTGAGACCCCTGTAGGTTTATCTGTGTCATCAGGGTCACCTGAATAGTGCGAAACATCTTCAAAGAAAAATCAGAAAGTCCAGTTGCCTCTTGAAAAAGCACCTTTAAGAGGAAGTAATCTTATTTCTAATAAGCAATGGCTTCTTGTGAGATCTGCTGCAATACCTAGAAAAGTGAACTAAAGATGTGAAGATTTAATGGTGATTTGCTCAGTTGTTTTTCTTCCACTCGCTTTCCTCCTTCTCTTTGCAGACTTCAGTAAGTTAAAATAGGTTACCAAAATTCATCCACGAATACGCAATGCCTTCTATTACCACCTGATGGTAGACTGACTCCCTGTCCCTAAAGTGCATTTAGAAGCTGTTTTTACAATTTATTTAAAAATCCTGAAATGGCTTCTCAAATAAATGAATCATAATGTGTCCCTTTTTTCACATGCAAGCAAAGCCTACGTATTTCTAATACATATTATCAAGACTGGAGGTGATAATGTGAACACTTGAGGAGGCCATGATGCTTCAGGACCTGGATGACTTGCCAACATTGAGGAAGCATGGTGTCTGCTTTGAATCAGCTAATTCTGCAGGAGAATTGCAGCCCATCTGTTTGTCAGTGGATAAACAAATGGTCAGACAGCAAGGCAATATATAATTTTTTTAAGTATTTACAAAAAAACAAAAGAATGAAGAACACATTCAGCACTTTGGAATGGTGAAATGAATGCTCTAAGCCTCATTGAATATTGTAGGAGGAACTGTAACAAAGTTCATGCTAGAAAATCCTCAGATGTTACTTCATTGAAACTGATCATCCTGATCATGAATTATAGGAAGCATGTGCTGGCTATTACTGCAACTAGCAGTCAGTTGCTGAACTGAAGGAAGATTTTTTTTTTAAATATCAAATTATTTTGGGCAACTTTTTATATCAGTGTTTTCCTTAGTGAACCATAGCTTCTCCTTTGTGTCTCTTCCATGAATAATTTGCCCAGAGCTCCTGAGAGTCAGGTGGCATATAAATTTAATAAATTATTAATAATAATCACCATCCCATTTTTACCCAATGCATTCATAAATATAAAACCATAATAGTGGATTTATAAACAGTGAAATCGGTAAAAGAAACCAGCATATCCCACAATATTGTTCTGGGGTTCTTTCTGACTTTCTGGATGATTATATGTGAACTCTTGGGGAGACTTTGACAAGATGGCCACTTTGCAGAAAATTCACTGACGTCTATTTTGAGATTTTGTTTGTCAGTCTGCATTGATGAAAACTCAGAGATTTGGAAATGGTTTTGCAATCTTTGAAAGTGGTAGCATCAATGACTTTTTTTTTTCAGGAATCCTCAGAAATATATTTTGAATGAGACATGATATACCTCTAGAATCTGTATTTGGATAACTTAGTTGTGATGAGGGGAGCCAAAGATTGTAAGATAAACAGAGAGCAATACCAGCTCATATCAATCCATCATTTTAAAAATAAAATAAAATAAAGAAATAGAATTGATGATCCCAACTATCCCTGTAGCTGAATTGATTGATGGAGGGTTAATCCCTAGCAGATATCGGAATAATCACATAACAAAGCATTAGGCCTATCTATTGTAGAAGAATACTTTGTTTCTGTTCAGTGCTGTACATCTTATTGCCTCAAGGAAGGATAAAGAGGCCTTATTATTGGAACATCAGGAAAATGCATGGTTTACTAAGCTTCCAAGGTTTTCCTTATCTAAATTGCATACCAATATGTGTTCACACTGCTTTCTGGTTTTACAATAAGTTTTCTCTGAGTGAAATTCTACATTGTTTTGGATTGCTGGGGAAGATTGATGGGAGATAAGATGGTGGCCAATGAATATTTAACAGGCTGTCATGTGCAAGAAAGACAAACCTGGTCTTCACAGAAACTGTGGGGGCACAAGGAACACAAGGAGATTCAGACTGAATATATGAGGAGGAAATGCCTGAAAGTAAGCATTATGAATCAGCAGAATAAGATATTTGGGACAGTGGTGAATTCTCTGTTGCTAGAGATTTCCAAACATCGGCTTAATTACTATCTATCAGGAATTGTCTAATGATTTCTGCACTGAAGGATGGGTTGAATTAAATGATCGGTAAGATAGCTTTTAATTCATATATATTATGATTTATACCTTTTATTATTACAACCATATTAGATATGGAAAACAACAATGAAAACCTTTCTGTATGAGTCTTATGGCCTAAAAATGCCATCCAGATACAAGAAAAGAACTCAAACCAACCCTAAAAATGATGCTAGGCACCATAAATCCAAAAAGGTATAGAAACAGATGAAGATTGACTCCTATCTCCCCACTGCAGAGACAACACAAAATGTGAGTAACAGATCTACAGATCTACAGCTTTAGGATTCTCACAACCCCCAAGCAGGGGTGATATTCTACTGGTTCAGACCGGTTCAGCCAAACCGGTAGCTCTGAAAATCATCTGTGAGCAAACTGGTTCACTCTGATGATCAGCTGCTGGGCCCACCTGCCCACCCCGCCCACCACTCTATGCTGACCTTTATTTTTGTTTTTGAAACTCAGCTGCTTCGTGAAGTACAGTGGATTGCCGTGCATCAGCTGTTTAACACACAGGGAGATTGCAGGATTGTAGGAGAAGGTCAATATCAAACTCACTGTGTGAGCACAAAGCGTGCCCACCAAGCTATGTCCACAGAACCTGTAGTAAAAAAAAGTTGAATCCCACCACTGCTCCCAAGGAATATGACAACATAGAAGCCAGTAACAAAACAGTCCTCAGCCCTCCAAAGCTTCCATGCAAGTCACTTTCCACAGCAAGGAGGTAATACAGATAACCTCCTCCACTACTACATTACTTTTGCAGAGAAACTCTGATCTTTATATTTCAGTAGCTAAATGACATTGCAGTCAAAGTGGACAGCTTCTAGCAAGCTCTTAATTTGCAAATTCTCCATGGCAATCAGGGGATTAAAATGAAAGCAGTCTGTCCCATGACTTCATCAGGGTATCTTGGTGCAGCCAAGTATGACCATGTATGACAGAAAAAGCAATTTCTCCTAGAAATCCATTCAAATGCCTATAGATGGAATATTATTGTGACCTCTCTATCTCCTCAGCTGCCAAAATTGAACAATTGATTTGAAAGTTTTACTACTTACCTAGTCAAATACCATAAGTGTTAAATGCATATTCCTGACTACCACTTACCAGGCTTAGAAATCCAATACGATGCTGACAGCTGAACTTGAACCTCCTCCGGCAGAAGAGATACTACAAATAAGTGCTGGCACGCAAGAAAGGAGGGCATGAAAAATAAATGGGCATGACTCATTTAGGCAGTCAGTTCCAATGACTCAGCCTCATTCTGGCATATCCCATCAAGCTCCCAAAGCAATGATCCATCCATGTCATGTACTCCCAGGGACCTGCATTCAGGAACTCTATATGGATACCTTTATTGAAAGTGAAGCCCTAGTAAAATTACAAAAATTTTTGCCAATGTAGGCATCAGGGACAAAGAACACTTGTTACTCAACCAAGACCACGGAAGCACACAGAAGATCTAATCCCTTTTGAAGCTGTTAAAATCAGCTTCAATGTCTGGTCTCCTAGTCTGGCCTCACTCTTTACCTGCATTGATGCTTATGGATCTGGAAAAACAACAAAAATGGGACTTGTGAGCATTTTCCTTATTTATTAAAAAGTGAAAAGGGATGTTTCTGGTAATTATATACTGACCAGTCTTAAACCGAATCAGCAAACTCTACATAAGACATCTACAATGGAAATTCCATGACTGGCAAGATCAAGAAAACATATTTGCAGATCTGGTTTTAGGGGAAGCCAATTGATAATTTATCAGTGCCTAATACATCATCATCTTATTAAAAAAAAAACCTCCCATAATATGACCTCTCTTTATGGCATTTCAAAGCAATATTTGATTCTATATCCTAAGGTAAATTATAGGAAAAACTGAAGGCCTTATTGATTGACCAAAATCTTCCTTATTTAATACATATTCTGCATGAAAGAACCTCACTGAAAGAAAGATGTAAGCCCCAAGGCCACCACACCAGTGCTTCTGTAACTGAGAAAGGTATCAAGTAAGGCTGCATATCGATCCTAATTTTATTTAACTTCTCTATCGACTCCATGTTTGGCCATCTCCGCAACCCAAATTTTTATTCTGTAAAATGTTCTGGAAGACATGTCTCTATTCTACTCTATAGATATAATGCAGTAATATTTTCAAGAACAGCTATTGGCCTTAAAAGAGCACTGTCAACACTAAGACAGGCCTGCAATGAAAATTAGGAAAATTAGACAGAACTCAATCATTAGAAAACTAAAATCATGACATTTGCCAAAAGGGTCCTAGAGCACTCCTAGAGCATATACAGTATGGCCACAAGATTGGGCAGGTCTTCTGTTTCAAACATTGGGGGATGGGTAATCTTCCATTCTGCTAGCAGTCGGAAAGCCCATAGAGACTACTTTGCTTAAAATGTGTATGGGAATTCATCTGCCATCCTTAAATTCCTTATGCTGAGTCTATGATATGTCATTTTCTACATGGAAAAAGCAGTCTTATTTCCTTGACATCCATGCAGGTCTTCTGACTCAGCATGGAATATGATCAGGCCAAAACATTCATGGCTTAGGACTGGGATACTTGAGGGAGACCCTGCTGCCAATAACAGCTTCCCAACGTCCCGTGCGCTCTCACAGACAGGACCTCCTTGGGGTGCCGTCGGCCAGACAATGTCGGCTGGTGACCCCCAGGGGTAGGGCCTTCTCTGTGGGAGCACCCACCCTATGGAACTGGCTGCCCCTGGAGCTTCAGGTGGCTCCCGACCTCCGGTCCTTCTGGTGGGGCCTGAAAACCTGGTTGTTCCAACTTGCTGACCTGGACTGAGGAGGGGGATGGGGGTTTTAATTTGAATTGTGTTATTTTAAATTAGATTATTGGGTTTCATGTTTAATTTCTTTTTAAAATTCTATAATATTTATATTTATACTGTTTTTATGATTGTGCGCTGCCCCGAGTCCTTCGGGAGATTGGGTGGCATAGAAATCCAATACATCAAATCAAATCAAATAGTTTGTAGCAGACACAGAGCATCATTTGGATCTAGCCAGGTTTCCAATGTTTAATGCCAGTGAGTCCAACAGATATTATGCCACCACTATGGTATAGTTAATTAAACTCAAATTCCCTAAACATCAGAGGGACTTTGTTCTGACATGATGTCATTGCCTTCTCTTGGCTGACCTTGAAGGCCAATTCTGGGTATTCCCTATTCAGAAATAGAATGTGCTGATGATTTTGGACACACAGAAACAATAGTGCATTTGCTTTTTCCAGTGCCTGCTTTGTTTTCTTATCAAATTTCTATCCTGTCCATTTTATCTAGAAGGTTTACAAATAAAAATCATAAAAATGTTAAAAACAAAATTAAAAAGTTGAACTTATGAGAGTTCAGAGTTAAAAAAGTAGAGCCCTCAAGCCACTAACTAATCCCAATGTTGTGTGACACTCTTCAACTCCCACACTGGTTGGCCAAGCCAGGTCTTAGGAAAATGGGGGTGTTCATCAATTTTGAAGGCAAGACATCCCAAAGGATGGAAGCAACAGCAGAGAAAGCTCTTTTCCTAGACTTTGCCAGTCAAGCTTCTTTAACCAGCAGGGCCCACAACATATCCTCTCTGCTTGACAAGTTGGGTAGGATAAGTTGATGAAATAAGAATGAGGGGGTTTCTCAGGTTACCTGGTCCCATGAAGGGCTTTGAAGGTAATAATCTTCAATATCCTTGATTTGGACCCAAAAGCAAACTGGCATCCAATGTAGCCCTTAACAAAGGTGTGTTACATGTGCAACCCTTGGGGCATTTAAAATTGCTTATATCACTGCATTCTGCAACAGCTGCAGCTTCCGAATAGCCTTCAATTGTAGTATTCAATATTATATATTAATTCGCAGTATTAATAAGTCATCTTAATTTAATATTACAGGGACGTTCTTACCTCATCTCCCCATTATTGCATGAAGGCACATAGGATAATTATCCACCTCTCTGCTGCTTTCAGCTTCCAACCCTAGAACAACATATATTGTTGCCAAGTTCCGCACAGCAGTGCTTAACATTCATCAGATGATGATCTGTGCCATAAACTAGACTTAATGAGCATCCAGTTTGCCATACTAGATTGCTGTGTAATTTGATATAGTCTTCCACATACTAACTCTTATGTTCCTGTACATCCTTCTTTTGTTCCTAATGCTTTAACGTCTAATGTTCCTACTCCTCCTTTCAGATTCTTTTAGACTCTTGTTTTCTATATAAACTTTATATCTCAATAATATATTTTTATATCTTCTACCTTGTCTGATCCATATCTGACGTATCTTCTATACTTTTTCATTGACTGCACTCCACCCTCCTTATGTGAGTCTATAACCATAATACAGATTTGATTTGATGATCAACAAAAACCTTTTATGAGTAATTGTATTGCTCAGGCTAAAGGAAGTGTAAAATTCAAAAAGCAGTAAGTGAAAGCCATAATCCCCACTGTCTATCCCCATTCCAATGGGGAAAAAAATAAAGATTTCTGTTCAATTAAAAAAGAAAAGTAGTACAATTTTGAATACCTCTGGGCATCAGAAAGAGAGAAAATCTGATATTTTTCAAGGTTAAAAGAAATCTAGCCTTGCATTAGAAGCACAGAGTTAGAAACAACATTTAGTGCAAAATGTATGCATTAAATCATTCCTGACAGATGGCTGTTTATCCTCCACCTGAATGAAGAAGACGAAGATGAATCTAGTGGGGAAAAGCCTTTTGATGTCTTCTGTTGGTTCTGGCACTGGCTGATTTAATCATACAGGGGCTTTTTCAACATATAATGATTAATTCTTAGTCTACTTTATTTTTTTTTTATAAAGGTTTATTTATAATTGTTAAAAACAAAACACACAGACTTACAATTACAAATAACATAAATACATAAACAATGTGCAATGCGCTTTCCCCGCTTGTTTTGGGTTGCAGATCGGATATACCTTTTTTCCGTGTAAAATTACGTTTATACATAACCATAACCGTTTTCATTTCCATCTTGCTTGGTTTGGGTTATTTTTAGGTATTTCCTATGTCTCTTTCTAAATTATTACATAGCATCTCCTATTATCTATATATTCTTTCTATTTACTCTAATACCTTGTTTTCCTATATTCCCTTTCTCTCCGTTCTTCTCTTTCCATTGCGTTCTACCCAGTCGTACCATGTGTCCCATGCCTTATAGTAGTCCGAGTCCTCTTTTTCATTTAATTTCCACACATTCATATGTTTTCTTTATTACCATTTGTATAGATGGGGTTATAGGTTCCTTCCATTTCTGAGCTAAAGAGATTCGGGCCGCTATTAGTAAATGTGTTATCAGGTATTTGTCCTCTGGGGGAGAATTTCCTTTTATCATTCCTAATAAGAACAGTTCTGGTTTCCACTCCAGTTCACATTTCATCACATCCTCAATCCAGTTTTTAATTTCCATCCAGTACTTCCTTATTTTTGCACACGTCCACTACATATGATAATATGTGCCAATTTTGTCTTTACACTTCCAACAATTTGGATTTGCCTGTGGGAATAATTTTGCTAATCTAGCGGGGGCCAAATGCCACCTATATATCATTTTGTACTGGTTTTCTTTATATGCCACGGATTTTGTATATGTCAAATTTTTCTCCCATATATCCTCCCAATCATTCAGGTCCAAATTATATCCTATATTTTTCTCCCATGCTATCATTGGTCCTTTCACTAATTGTCCTATTCTTTCTTGTTCTAATAATAAGTTATATAGTTTGGATATCAGTTTTTCTTCTGGTCCCAGAAGTAATTTATCCAAATTTGTATTCTTTGTCTCTATTCCGTATTCCTTTATGTCTTTATTATACTTCATTTTGATTTGCAAGTAAGCCCAATTGTCTATCACTATTCCTTGAGTTTCCAGGTCCTGTCTCATTTTTAGTCTCCCCCCTGTGTCCAATATCTGATAGTATTTAAGTTTTTTATTTAAGTCCAATGTGCTGGGGTGAAAAGTTGCCTCCATTGTTTTTTTATTATTATTAATTTTGTTTAATAATTACACACAACCAAACAAAAATGTAAACAAAACATAATCAGACACAAAACATATATTACAATCGAACCAAGTACAGCTAGGCTCATATCATTCATTGTCCATCATTTGTTAAGTCCAGTTCAAAAAGTCTATTAGGTCTTTTTCTTATCTAACCATCCATAGAAGTTGTTCCAAGTTTTATAATAGTCCGTTTCTTCCTTGTTTTTAATTTCCATTGTCAATTTGTCCATCTCTGCGCACTCAATAATTTTCTTCGTTAATTCCGCTTCTGTTGGAGTTTCAGTATAATGGATATTTTAGCTTCTTGCCATGATTGGGGACAATTCGCATTGTCTAGAACTTCATTAAAAAATTTAACCATTTCCTTTCCTAAAGTTTCTTGTTGTGATTTATAAATCTCTGCTGGTAAGCCATCTGGGCCTGGGACTTTATCTATTTTTTGTTTATTGATAGCCTCATAGGCTTCTTGGAGGGTTATAAAGTGATTTAGTGATTTTTTATCTTCTTCTGAAATTTCTGTGAAATCCACATTTTTTAAGTAGTTTAGGATTTGATCTTCCGTTACATGATTTGTCTCTGTGTATAGATCCTTATAGTATTTTTGAATAATCTGCTTTTTATCTTCTTCTTTATAACATATATCCCCTTGTTCGTTTCTTAATTTAGTAACCTACCTCTTTTCATTCTGTTTTTTAAGTTTAGAGGCTAACCAACGTCCTGGTTTATTTGCATTTTCGAATTGGTATTGCTTTGTCCTCTTTAATTTCTGAGCTAACTCTTCCTTATCAGTTAGGTTTATTTTGTGTTTAATCATATCCAATTGGAGTTTAACTTGTTCGTCCTGTGGGGTAGACTGCAGTCTCTCATGCCATTCATTGTATTCCTGTTGTAATTTTGTTCTCTTTTGTCTTTTTTCTCTATTTTTCCTGGCCATGTATTTAATGGACACTCCTCTCATCACTGCTTTAGCAGTATCCCAATTGTTTTGGAGAGAGGTGTCTTGGGGGTTATTTTCTTGAAAGAAAAATTCTAATTCTTTTGTCAGTATTTTATTAAAGATTTCATCTTTTAGAATCGACCTCTGGAGCGTCCAATTATTTGGTTGTTGTTGCTGTCCTGCCCATCTAAGCCTAATCATATTATGGTCTGCCAATGTATTTGGTTCCATTGTTATATCTGAAATTCCTGAGTTTAATTTTTTAGTCGTCCAGATCATGTCAAGTCTTGACCAGGACATGTGGCAGTTGGAGTAATAAGTAAACTGTTTTTTCTTCGTATTCCTCTCTCTCCAGACATCACTAATATTAAATTCTTTCATGAGGTCGAAAAATATTTTTGGTAGTTTTTTTCTTTTCCAGATTAGTATTATTTCCTTTGTAATCTAATAATTTATTTACGACTGCGTTGAAGTCTCCTATAATAAATAATTGTTGATGTTGTGATTCTTTAAGTTTATCATATAATTTTTGAAAAAAAGATTCTTGGGGACCATTTGGTGCATAAATTACCACTAATAAACATTTAGTCTGTCCCAGTTTGACTTCTACCATAAGTATCCTACCATCTTTGTCTGAATATATTAATGAGGCAGGAATCCTGTCTTTTATATAAAGTACTACTCCTCTTTTTTTCTTTTGGTCTAAAGCTGCAAACATATTCCCTAGTTTTTTATTCTCTAATAGGTGTTTTTGTTTTTGAGTAATGTGGACTTCTTGTAGTGCTATAATGTCTGCTTTTTGAATTTGTAAGTATTTGAAAACTTTTTTCCTTTTTACAGGGGAGTTTAATCCATTTATATTCCAAGATATAAAATCAGACAGGTTTATATTTTTATTGGATTCTGTATTTAGTACTTCTTGTAATTCTAATGTCTGTGGGTTCTTCTGCAATTTCCGATTTCCCATTATTGTCATCTTTATTGTCCGTTATATTTACCTTTTTATGTGTCTCTAGTCTTTCGTCTCTCCTAGTTTCCTCCCGATCTTCATCTACCCCCTCCCTGTTTAATTGTTGGTCGAAAAACATCTCTGCCGTCTCTATAGTCTCTATTTTATATTTCTTATCGTACCAGGTGACCATTATACCTTCAGGGACTAACCATCTAAAGTTAACATTTTGTTTTATAAGTCTAGTCGTTAAGAATTGATAGGGTCTTCTCAGATCTCTTATTCTTTTAGGGGTTTGTTTGAGTATTATTATTGTTTTATCGGCGTATTGTAAGATATTATCCCTGGATCTATGTAGGATTTCGTCTCTGAGAGATTTCTTAACAAACTTAACATGTATCTCTCTTGGTAAATTAAATCTCCTAGCATAGTTGGTTTGGCCTCTGTACAGTTCATCAATTTCCTTCATTAAATCCTCTCTTTCCATCTCTAGTGTGCCAGCTAGTATATCTGTAATAACCTCCCATAGATTTTCTCCCCTTTCTTCCTTTACATTTTGAAATCTTAGATAGTGTGCAGCTTTTTCTGATTCAAGCTGGATAATTGCAGTTTCTAATTCTTTGTTCTCTCTTGCTAATTTTTCTGTCAATTCATCAACTCTCTTTTCCTCTTTAGTCACCTTTGTTTCAATTTCCAATATTTTTTCCTGATTTTTCCTCATCTCCTGTTGGAATATTTCAAATTTTTCATCTATCTTTTGTATTTTGTCTTTCAAATCTGTTTTAACCGACCCTATTTCGTTTTTCATCTCCTCATGATTTTTGACCATCATTTCTTGCATGTTTAGTAGTAGACCTTGTAGGTCCTTAGAGGAGTTTGCACGTTCTTTAGGGAGCATTTCATCAATTGTCTTTTGTGCAGAGGGACTCTGCACCGTTGTAGTGGTTGGTAATTGGGTAAGGATTTTCCTAACTGTGCCAGTCTTAGAGATATTGGTGGTACTCGTCATTTCCCAAATTTTACTTAAGGTTTTCTCACAAAAACAATTAAAGTTCACTTTCTCCCCTTATTTCTTTTCACTCAAGTCAACTTTGTATCCCAATCTCCTCCCTCTTTTATCTTTTATATAAACAAAATTGTCTCAGTATATATAATATAGTTATACTTATTCAATACTTATCTACTATATCTCCTAATATTTAAACAATAAAAAATAATTTGTTTCTAAATCAACTATTCTAGTAAAGCACTTATCAATTATATAATTATGTAATTCAATAGTTTTAAATAAGTAATTATTTAAATATTAGAGTATTAGAAAAATATTAGCAAAATATTAGCAAGAATTTCTAAATATATAAATGATATAATGATAATTAGAGAGAGAAAAAAAAGAGAAAGAAACAAGGGGTGAGGGTATATGTAAAGAGAGATTATCGAATATAAAGAAGGGAAAGAAGAAAATAAAGGGAAGAGGCAAAATCAGAGAAAGTATATATCTAAGAGTTACAAAGTTAAGGTTTGAAAAGGGAAAGTAACATCGAAAGTCTAATGTATCTAATGTATCACTTTTTAGTTCTGCTCTTTCTTGTTACAGAGTGACTCATGGAGTTTCTTTTTCTTCCTCCTATTTCCTCCTCTCGCATTAATTGCAATCTTCAAAAAGTTTTTCCTGTAAAAAGTTCTGTATGGTTCAGCGGTCTTTCTTGATTAAGTCAAAAGGAATTCGGTAAAATCAGTAAAGTCCAAGTCTGAATATTTTATTCAGTTGTCTCTTTTTCGATCTTATTTTTCCCAATCTTTCGTGGTTGACAAGTTGATTGGTTTGTAAAGAGTCCACAGCGTCCGTTTTCAATCAACTCGGCTGCTATCTTTAGGTTCAGATCTTTATTTCTTGTTTCGGTTCAAATTAAAGTCCAAATTAAAGTCCAGTCCGAAGTTGTATATGTATTTTAGCGGTATGTGCCTATTAAATTATATATATTCTTCTTCTTCTCCTTCTGACAGTTTAAGCTTCAATTTCTATTCCCTTCTTCCGCTCGCCATGAATCTCGCCGCTTAGTCAGCTTTTTAAGTTAGAGCTATTTATCGTCCCTTCAGATATTTTCAAAATTGTCTATTGGCATCTAGATTATCTTTATTTGTTTTTTGCTTGTTGGATATTATTTAATCTTGCAAAGCTGTACCTTGGATTCTGCTTGGTCATCGCTAGTGTGGTCGGCTGTCAGCATTTAAGGGTGGCCATTGCTAGCCTCCCGATCTTCCGCCCGTTCATTTGTTCGATCTGGTTACCCCGATTTCACCGCAGACCGCCGTCTGAGGTTTCTCTCCAGGGACCCCTCTCCTTCAGAAGCTCTCCAAGCCCCCTTTGGGCTCTGTAAAGCCCCCGCGAGCGGTAAGTGAAGGTTCGTGCTCCGCAGAGTCCTCTGCCCGCACGTCCCTTCTCTCTGACAGCCAACCGGAAGTCCCCATTGTTGAGAGCCATCTCGGTATTTTAGTGTAGTTTTTCTTCCTTATTTCCACCCAATTTTTAATCAGTGATTTACGTATTATGTGTTTCGTTGCATATCTTTGTTTTTTATCAGTCGGATTCCACAAGAGCTAATGCCATCCCGTTTGTAGGTCATACCCCTCTAATATTAATATTCTTTTATTTTCTAATTTCACCCATTCCCTTATCCATACCAGAATTGCAGCTTTATAGTAAACTTCCCAATCCGGGAGTCCGAATCCACCTCTACTTTTATCATCTTGTAAATATTTTTCTTTATTCTCGCCTTTTCCCCATCCAAATAAATTTCATCATCATCCTATCCAGTTCCTTAAAAACTTTCTATTTATTAGTATTGGGATCGTCTGGAATAAATACAAGACTTTGGGTAATATATTCATCTTAATTGTCGCGATTCTTCCTAAGAACGATATTTGCATTTTATTCCAGGTTTCCAGATCCTTTTGATTTGCTTTAAAATTTTACTATAGTTATCTTCCCATAGCATTATTGTTTTCGCCCTCATCCAGATTCCTAGATATTTTATTTTATTTACTATTTGTAATCCCATTATCTCTTCCAATTTTTTTTGTTTAGAATTTGTTATATTTTTAACTAACATTTTAGTTTTCCCCTTGTTTACTTTTAATCCTGCTAATTCCCCAAATTTGTTTATCTCTTGCATTAGTACAGGGCCCGTCTCTAGTGGTTCTTCTATTATGAATACCATATCGTCTGCAAATGCCTGTACCTTATATTCTTGGTTCTTAACTTTCGTTCCTTTTATATTCCCATTTCCCCTAATTCTAACTAACAGTATTTCTAATATTGTGATGAACAACAATGGTGACAGGGGCAACCTTGTCTGACCCTTCTCTATTTTGAACGTTTTGGTGATTTCCCCATTTATCAATATGTTTGCTTTTTGGTTAATGCATTAAGCATTCTTTCGAAATTATATCCAAAATTCATTTTATTGATTTGCAATTTCATAAAATCCCAATTCAGATTATCAAACACTTTCTGTGCATCCAAAAAGATCAGTGCCATTTGGTTTCCCAGGTGGTTTTCATAATATTCCAATATGTTTATTATTGTTCTTATGTTATGTCTAATCTGCCTTTTTGGTAAAAATCCATTTTGGTCTGTATTAATTTTCTCACTAATAATTCCTTTTAATCTTTGTGCCATAATTGTCATAAATATTTTATAGTCTGTGTTCAAGAGTGATATTGGTCTGTAATTTTAATTTGATTTATATTTGTCTCTTCTTTGGGTATGAGTGTTATGTATGCCTCCCTCCAGGAGTTGGGTATTTTCGCTTTTAATAATACCTCATTACAGACCTCTAAAAATGTATTGTTTAGTATATCTCCTATCTTTTTATAAAATTCACTTGGATATCCATCTGGACCTGGTGTTTTATTATTTTTTTGTTTCTGAATCGCCTCTCTTAGTTCACCCATCGTTATTTCCTTGTTCAATATCTCTCTTTTGTTCTCAGTTAACTCCTGAATGTTTCCTTCTTTTAAGTATTGTTCTATTTTGGTTAGTTCTACTATTTCTTGTTTGTATAAATCCTCAAAATAAATCCTCAAAATAATTTCTTGTAATTTCTTTCTTTTTTTCCAAATCAGCTTCAAGTTCCCCATTTTTATCTTCTAAGTATTGTATCGTTCTTTTTTGCTCCTCTTTTCTCAGTTTGTATGCTAACCACCTACCCGGTTTATTTGCATATTCAAAATAGTTTTGTTTTGTGTATTGTAGCTTCTTAAGCAGTTCCTCTTGTTCAAGTGTGTTAAATTCATGTTTTATTTGTATTAGCTCATCTCTAATTTGCTCATTGTCCGGGTTTCTCTTTTGTTTGTTCTCTAGTTTTTCAATTTCTTTTACTAGCTCATCCTGTTTTTTCCATCTTTCCTTATTTCTATTTACTGTGTATGCAATTGATATTCCCCTGATGTAGGCTTTAGTCATATCCCATAAATTCTGTAGTGATGTATCTTCTTTTTTATTGAAGTTGTAAAAGTTTATTAATTCCTCCCTTATTTTTTGCAAATATTTTTCTTCCCTTAACACCGGTGTCTTCAACGACCATCTTTGTCCTTTCCTTCCCCCTTCTTTCCAAATTAATGACATTGGGTTGTGGTCGGCCCATGTTAAAGTTTTTGTGTCTTGGATTTCCCTATTTAATTCACTATTTATCCATATCATATCTATCCTGGACCATGATTTATGCGGACTGGAGTGGAAAGTATACTGTGTAATTCCTGGGTTTCTTTTCCTCCATACGTCTTCCAATCCTAGCTCCTCTGACATTTCAAAAAATATTTTTGGTAGAATGTTCCGTTTTTGATACTGATTTTGTCCACATTTGTAATCTTGCTTATTATCAGTTATTGCATTATAATCCCCCATTAGAGAAATCCTTGTATTGCCACTCTCTATCAGCTTCTCATATAAATTTTTATAAAATTCTTTTTGATTCTTATTTGGTGCATAAATTCCTGTTAACGTCTTCTTATTGTGTATCTCCGCTTCCACCCTTAATATTCTTCCGTCTGTATCGTTGTATATCAATTTTGCTGTAGTATCCTCTTTTACATATAGTACCACCTCTCTCTTTTTTTCCCCTGTTAGGGCCGTAAATGCTTTCCCCAACTTCCTGTTCTCTAAGTATCTTTTATCTTGTTCTTTTATATGAACTTCTTGAAGGCATATTATGCCCCATTTTTGTCTTTCTAATCTAGTAAATATTTTTCTCCTTTTATTTGGGGTATTTAACCCATTAATATTTATTGATATTAATTTTATTCCCTTTCCCATTTGATCTTTTTCCCTCTAGATTTTTTCACGTTCTGCCTGCTGTTTGACTCCTGGTTTTCACCCCTGTCTCTTCCCTTTTTCTTTCTTCCCCGGCTGCTATTTCCCTGTCCCCCTCCTTCCCCTCCCTTCTCTCTTCTCCTCTGATACTAGGTTGTAGGTCCTCACGGCTTGTGTTTCGTGAATCTCCCCTGCTACTTAATTTCTCCTCTGATCCTCCTATCTGTTCAAAAAATCTTTGGGCCTTGGATAGGTTGTCAATCTTTGTTCTTTTCCCCTCCCATGTAACCAGGACCCCTTCAGGATCATTCCATCTAAACAATATGTTCTTTCTGTTTAGGTAGTTCGTGAGGAATCTGTACTCTTTTCTTTGTTCCCTCACCCTTCTTGGTATTTGTCTAGAAAGAAATCTAGCCTTGCATTAGAAGCACAGAGTTAGAAACAACATTTAGTGCAAAATGTATGCCTTAAATCATTCCTGACAGGTGGCTGTTTATCCTCCACCTGAATGAAGAAGATGAAGATGAATCTAGTGGGGAAAAGCCTTTTGATGTCTTCTGTTGGTTCTGGCACTGGCTGATTTAATCATACAGGGGCTTTTTCAACATATAATGATTAATTCTTAGTCTACTTTAAAACCAGTCTGTTGCAACTGAAACATTTCCATAGGTTGGGGGATAGCAGTCACACTGATGAATACAAATAAATAGGGTAGTAGCTTTCTCTCCGGAATGGCATTTTTGAGAAATATTTTTAAGTGTATTATTTTGCAAAATGACAAATGCCTTGTTATTCAATGCTTCCAAAACTGATTCAGAACCAAAATCATGAAATTGTACTTTGGAAGAATGGAATAGACACAAAATGGCAGTTTTAATAGCAGATGAGAAACAAATTCAATAGTCATCTGGAACACATTTATTCAGGCAACATATTGTGTTTTAATCACCTTGTAATGTGGAACTTAATAATATAATCACTATCATAATTTTCCTCAGGGAAGGAGATGTTTGTTACCTTGGAACGATGATGAACCCCAAAGCCTTCCCTCCCCCTCCAAGCTGAGCAACCTCTTGATTTTCTTTGTTGGGAAAAACAACCTGCTTGACAATGGTGGATAGGAAAGTAGTAAGTTGGATGCCTGGATAAGTGGATGTAGCAAAACCTGGAGACAGCAGAAAGAGAAAGAATTGGAGAAAATCATAAAACATAAAACCCTGCAAATACAAATAGAATCATTGAGAGAAGGAGGAGGAGGAAGAGGAGGAGATCTTAGCACTCCAGATTATAGTATGTATCAAAAAGCAAACATAGTATCAATAATAATAGGTGACTTGGGTGCAATCCCAAAACATCTGGAGTACCACCTGAACATCATTAGCATTGACAAACTCATGATCAGTCAAGTGCAAAAGGAAGCTTTTACTTGGGACACCTTATGTCTTGTGATAATACCTTTAAAGCCATCAAACAACATCTGTCTACCCCAAATCCTTGGGAAGGATTTGATAGGTGGATAAAAATGCCAAATCTAATCTAAACATCTGACTGACTAGGCAACAAACTGTAAATAATAATAATAATAATAATAATAATAATATCAGCCTACATTATAGATTTGGTGAGAAATATTGAGATGAAATACCTGAAGCACTTCTAAAACTTAAGAGTGCTACATACATTTTAGCATTTGTTGCTTCACTGTTGTTTATTTGCTTGAACATTAAATGTTTGATTAATATAGCAAAAACACTGGCCCTTTCTTCAGTCTTACCAAGATAGGGTGTACACCCTAAGCAAGGGTCCCCAATTCCCAGGACTGGTCCATGGCTTGTTGGGAACTGGGCTGTTCAAATGGCGGGAGAGCATATGAAGCTGCATTTGCTCATGTCTTTGGAAGACAAAAATGTTGATTATAGTTTTGCAATTCTTGGTACAGCTGAAACTATTGAGGATATTTCCTAGCAATGTATCTGGGGGATTTTTTTTTCAGTGTCCATATCGTTTATGTGCACAACTCTAAAGTTTCTTCTTCTTTTAGAGTAAGATAATAAAAAGTTGCAATCAAATTTGGAATAAGGGCATCAGGATTGCCTCAGAAATGATAGTCATCAACAAGCCCATACTACAAACATAATGTCTCAGGCTTAGTTGTTAATAAGTATTTTAACGTCTATGTTTATGTTGTACAAAAGTAGCAATTACACATATTCTAGGGGAATTGTGAAGCCTTTCCTTTGCTTTGTTTTTCTTATAGATGTTCTTGCTTTACTAGAGAAAGGGGGGAGTTTCTAAACAAAATCAAGTGAAAAATACATTCAATATAATCAGGGCATTTAGTCCCCAAATCTGACCTATAATTTTCACAACAGTGGGATTCTTGCAGACATGTTATTCTTTGATTTATATCTTCCCAAATGTATTTATTGATCCCTTTTAAAGTGTTAATCTTCCTTGTGAAATTATGGTATCACCATAATACTTTGTGGTAATATCTTCCTTGTGATAAGAACTGCTGTATGTACATTAGAATCCACCACCTTTTGGTATAGTGAATCTCTGTTTCCTTTAAAGTTGTTTTCTGAACCAACTGTGGAAGGCATACCAGCAGCCTTTTGTTATGGTCAGATCATTACCTGGTCCAGATAAAACTAACTGCCATCCATGACTTCTGTAGGACAGTGGTCACCAACTGGTGGGCCATGGCCCACTGGTGGGCTGTGGAAAAATTTTGGTGGGCTGCAGAAGAAATGCCCCCAAAAGCAATTAATCTGGGCCACGCAGTTCTCGTGCCTCCCGGCTCTCTGAGAGACCCCAGAGTAAGGTCCCTGAGATGCACACGCCAACCAGCTCCCACATACAGTGGCGGTGGCAACAACAGTCCCCACCCCCAGCGCCCACTGTCAGCTCTTCCCCATTAGTTCTCTATCTTTGAATTGCTCCCTCCTCTCTTTCCTTCCCCCTCCCCTCTGCCCACATGCAGGCAGACAAGGAAAGGGAGACGGAGCTGTGCGCAACTCTCAGCTCTTCCAGCCCTCGCTGCCTGTCCCAACATCTAATCCTCAGAGATGCAGGCAATGCTGCCGCAGCGGTAGCACCCTGAGTTGCCTTAGCATGCTCGGTTAGTTAAGAATCACCCTGCCCAGAGAAGGAGATGGTGCTGGAGGAGGAGGAGGCAGTAGAGGAGAAGCAAACAACTCAGGGTGCTACCACTGTGGTGGCTTTGCCTACATCTCTGAGGCTTCGACGTTGGGAGAGGCAGTGAGGGCTGGAAGAGCTGAGAGCTGCGCATGACTCCATCTCCTTTTTCTTGCCTTCATGCATGTGGGACGAGGGGGAAAGAAAGAGACAGCCGGGAGAAATTCAAAGCTAGAGAACAAATGGGAAAGAGCTGACAGCTGACTCCAGGATCTCTTGGAGAGCCCGGAGGTGCGACAACTGCAAGTGGGAGCATTTGATGATTCTGAAGAACTCCTGGAATGCGGTAGATTTGCATTTTGTAGATCTCGATGAAAGAGTGAGCTTTGTTTCACCTCCTTTCCTCCCCTGCTTATACAAGAGATGCTGTCTCTCTCTCCCTGCTCCCCTGCCCCCAAATGATCACTGGCTGTGGCTGGTTTTGGCAGCAAAGTGCTAAAGTGAGCTAAGTGCCCCCAAGGCACCTTTCCTTGCCTGTCCCCAGGTGAGGCTGGAAGAGCCCCCCCCAGCTTTTCCTTGGCTGCAGATCTGAGCCTCTCAATCCTCCACCTGGGATTTGAAAGGAGCTCCCACTTTCTCCTCCTCCCCTCCCCCAATTAATCACCAAGAGCGGCAGTCCTTCTGCAGGTTGATGCCTGCTGAGAAGCCCCTGGAGTGGCAGTCAAGGGCCTTGCCCCCCAAAGAGAGCAAAGCCCCCTTTCTGCCTCTGCTTCTTCCAGCGGCAGTTGCCCCGAGGCTCCTCAGCTCAGAGACACACACACACCGCCTGCTCTTCTGTCTCTTTGGAAGGTGGCAGGTGAGGGGAGGCTTCCAGCCTGGAACGTTTTATTTTGGTATCATTAAGCATTTACATTTTTTATAATTAGATAAGTATGTGTCTGTGTGTGTGTATATATATATATATGTTTGTGTGTGTGTGTGTATCATGTATGTATGTGTGTGTATATGTAAATATATATGTATATGTATGTATGTGTGTGTGTGTGTGTGTAAATTAAATTTATATTTAACAAAAAATTATATTAAATATATTAGCTTTTAAAAAAATTTGTATTAGTGGTCCTCAGGATTTAAAAGTATGAGTTTGGTGGTCCCTGAGATCCAAAAGGTTGGCAACCCCTGCTGTAGGATAATTGGGCCCATCCAGATGGTTTTCCTGAGATATCTAATAGAACAGGATTTAAGGTCTGAAGGTTCTGGGGGAGTTTGTCAATGATTTTGGTGAGCAATTTTATTGAATATCTGATTGGCTGATGGCAATATGAGTCTCTCTGAGTATTTAGCGTGTTTGGCTTGTCTCTGTTGGCTGATTCTGGCAGAATCTTTGGCTTACCAAGATCCTCCAGGAGATGAAACATTAGAGGCAACGTTTTGAGAACTGGTGAAGGAAAATGAGAAGTGATCCTGACCAACTAAGGATGGAACCCAATGTGGTAGCTGAGGCAGTGCTTGGACATATTACCTCAATTTCCTTTTGGCTTCTGATTTAACTTCTTAATTACTGTGCTTATCTCAACTACTAGCAGCTTTGTGACTTTCTTTTAGATAGTGAATAAACGTTGTATCTTTAGATATTTGGAAACTTGATAAATGAATTTGATCCAATGATTGAAATTTTTAGTATAATAAAATCCTAGCTACAACTAATAGGTGAAGGGAACCATAGGTAGGACTGTAAGGAAATGTAAACCTCACTCTTGAATTGTTACAAATCAAGGTAAAGACTATAATAGTAAAGTAGAATGGAGTAGTTATCCAATTAGAATTGATGGATCTTTCTGATCAAGATATATAGTTCCAGCACTGGAGTAGCATGAGCTGATCACTCATGGGAAGTTATAATTGCAGCTTTCTCTTCTATCTGTGCCACTGCTGTTGCATCCATGGATATGGAAATCCCAGTAAGGATTGTTGAACGTTACTTCATAAATGACTATATTTACATATTGATGTTTCTAGAGTATGACTATATTTCCATTGGAGAGAATTCTTGGCTTGCTCTACCTTTCACCTCCTGGGTCATCATACAGCAGCCTGACTTCCTTCCTGCTGGAGCTCCTAATATACACGCACAGAGCTGTTCTTTCATTCTTCCCAATCTAATTCACCAGTGTGGCAACATACTGGAATAGTCATAGCTATGGGACTGGTGCCTGAATTTTAAATGCAGAATTGCTGGCAAGCCAGCATTATAAGTCCCAGGTGTTTGGAATTCAATAGAGGTTTGGTGCCATGGTAACTGACTTTTGATGATTTTCTCTGCATTCGTTTACATTTTTAAACAATTGAACTTCCCTTCATTCAAACTGCTTATGGGACATTTGGCAAAACAATGGACCAAGTACAGAAATACATCTATAGAAATACATAGATTATCATGACATTCAATTTGTATTTTTTTTAAATATTACTATTGTTTTAGTGAAAAGGGAGGACATTTTGCTTAATTAGAATATTCATCAATTGGCAAGCAGTTACCAAACATAAAAGAAGCTTTTCTAAGTGCAGGCCTTTGTCATGCTTGGTGGTGGTAAGGAGTTCAAAAGGATGTGTCCCTTTGTGCTGCTGGACTCTCTCAGCTATTGAGCAGATAGTGAGAAACTAAGAGTGATGGCCTGTGTTAGATATTAACTGAAGTAGAGAATGACTTTGATAGGGATTAACAATTGTATTTCAATGCCCTAACCTCATTAAAGGGGCAGTTTCAAGATTCCTAGCAATTCTTGTTTTCAGACCTTGCTTATCTCAAAGGGCTGACAGTACAAGAGTAAATGACATAACAAAGCTTTATTGGGCTGATGGTTTCTCTCAAGCTTCCCAAAAGGTTTTAGTGGGTAGTTCAAGCAAATTCCAGGCTATGATGCCTCAGACAGAGGCTGCAAGGAATCCTGTAGGTCAGGGTTTCAACTCATGTCATCACAGCATCACATGATGTAATGGGACTTTTTACCCTTCGCTAAACTGGGCGTGGACATGGCCAGCACGTGACACATCCAGCCTCTGGCCTGGGAGTTTGACAGCCCTGGTATAGGTTGCACCAATAATATTCAGCTGAGAGATCCTTCAGTTCATAGGAGGCCACTGATTCAGCAGTGTGGGTCACATGGAATTTCATTGGAATGGTCAGCTCAAAGCTACATCTGGCATGTATTTAGGTGAGCCAGTGTAAAAGGGTGATAGTAGGAAGAGGTAGCACCATTGACACATCTGCTCATGTATGCTGATTGACTCTTTTACTGAGCAAGTGCAGATGTGGATAGAAAAGCTCTTGGTCAGCAGTAGGATTGAGAAAACCCAGTAGTGCCCCTACCATTTGCCTCTTCCATAATCACTTTCCAAGAGTGGCTCAAGCTTGTTTCAATTGTATAGGTCAAGGGTCTTCAAACTTGGCAAGTTTAAGACTTGTGGACTTCAATTCCCAGAATTCCTGAGCTAACATGACTGGAGGAGGAATTCTGGGAGTTGAAGTCCACAAGTCTTAAAGCTGTCAAGTTTGAAGACCCCTGGTATAAGTAATCTGGAAGAAGATTTCTTGTAGTACCTACCAAGCTGCCTAGAGGGCATCAGACCAGCCATCTGTGTTCCCTGTTGTGGAATTCCCACAGATCACACTACAATAATTCCAGATAATGCCTTGGCAAGCACTATAATATTTTTGTAATATGGTGTTTTACCTTGGTCTTAGAAATGAGAGGATGAATGGAGACACACACACACACACACCCCTCAGAGTTTCCCAGAGCCCATTCACTGATCATTTTTCGAAGAGAATATGTGAGTATTGGTCATTGGATTGTTCTATGAACTCAGCTATTAAGGCAAGGAAGGTCAGCACCGACTCTATGGTGTTTCTCTGAAAGTTTGAGACTTGCAAACATGAGCGTGTCTATGGTGCCAAAATCTCTGAATAAATCTGTAATGAGTCAAGACAAGTATGGACCAGTTCAGAACAATTTATAGAACAGTTGATGTCATAATAGATATTTTTGTCCCAATGACTCAGCTGCTAGTTAGAACCAAAATTTTCAATCACATGTAAGAGAAATTTGGTAGGAGCTGAAGGTTTCGGCTTAGTGTTGTTGCTGTTGTTGTTAATTTTAAACTGATATCTTTCAAGGGAAAGAGTTTCAACAAAGTGTAATACAATCCCTCAAAAAGGATATGTAAATTGAAATTTTCAGGGCATCGACTTGCCACTGAGCTATGCTGAAAGCAAAAAGAGAAATTTGGAAGCATTATTGAATAAAAAGAATTGAGTGACTGAAAATGCTGGGGGATTTTTATATTTTCATAATATGAAAATTAGTGAAATAAGACATGTAGATCATTTCATGACAGCACAGATCAGTAGTTTATTTAGAGATGCTTATTACTCCTTTTAAACAAAAATCCCTCATGAGATTTGTGGCATCAGGTATCACTTTTTTCTATAACCTCAAAAGTTGTTGATTCCAATGGCTTGTCATTAGTTATTTCCATTTTTGTTTCAGATGTGCTTCTAAATTCCCATTGTGTTCACTAATAACATCCTTCATTCTAAAGGAAACTGCAGGCAATAAAGTAAGGAGCATCCCACAGCTGAATTCCCTATGCCTGTTTTACATGCACATGCAACCACTAAGCAAGGTTGCCTGGTGTTTGGAGATTTGATGCCATCTGTATGCTAATAATCTCCAATATGATCTAAATTTGGTGCTCTGTACTTAAGCAGTAGAGCACAACCAACCAACCCATCCAAATGATATAAAGGAGAGGGGGATGAATCAGTACCAAAATTGAGACATAACAAAAACTGCAGTTGACAAAGTGGCCCCCTGAATTCTCATTTGGAAAGTATTACACAAAGTGCTCGTGCATGCCCGTTCATTCCTATTTTTCTGCAGCATTATTTGTGATTTGCATAAATACGTGAGGTATCAGACAGGCATAAGGTTGGCAAGATCTGTGGCTTGAGGCACAGTGTGGCTTGAGCTTTCTGATGGAATTGCTACAAGTAATCAAATGTAGTAGTCCAGTGATGAGCAATCAAGGAAAATAGTCATAGGTGCACCTGTGACTGGTCATTAGTCTCAATCTAATTAATTAGAAATGGGATAAGGCAGGCTGCATAATTTTGTTTGCTATCTCAGCCTTTCGGAAGCACAATCATTTGTCTGGGAATAGACTCAAAGCTGTTTGTCCAGAAATGGCCTGGAAAAATCTGCTTTGTGGTGATGATGGTGAGAAATTCTTTTTCTTTCTTTAAATTAACATTGTAAGGAAGATATATGATACATTAAACCAACACATTTATTGTTGTGGTTCACCGGCAGCCGGCGTGGATGGCAGAGGTATTGGACAGTTGAGGATGAAAGGGAACCAGTCAGGGAGTCTGGCGAGGACTTGGACAAGAGTCCTGCATCTGATGCAGGGATGGGGCCAGGGCCATCTGAGAGTGGGGTGCTGCCTTCAGAGCTTTTGGAGTCTGGCGAAGCAGAGGACCCCGGGGACCCTGTTCCCAGTGCATGTGTGCGCAGAGCTGCTAGAAGGTGAGAGCAGCTGAAGCAGAAGGGGTGACTTCAGAGTAAGGCTGGGAGGTGATTGCCCCTCCCATAAGGGATAAAAGTCAGACCTCAGTGAGGAAAAGCTTTGCAGGAAGCAAAGCAGTTCAGTAATCTCCGAGTCCTTCATGAAGCTCTGTACTCTGGTTGGTTTTTTCTATGTTTTTGGGTTGGTTTATGTTAAGCCTTAATTGGACGTCAGTTTGTTGGCAAGCATTCTACAGCACTGAAAAGTGTGCTCTTATCTGGAGGAACTGTGTATAATGAGTTTTGGCTGGGAATGCAAGTAATTCCCAGCATCATATTAAAAAAGGATTTACTTTTAAATTCAGTTTGTGTTTTATTAAGTTAGATGAAACCTGGGTCAAAACATTTATATGGTCCAATGAAATGTCTCACCATTGACAAAAAGGAGTAATAAGAACCTCTTTTTCCCTAACCATTCCCTAAAAGAATCATATCATTGGATCTACCTTTATAGAAGAGCAGCATAAACTCTTTTGACTGCTGCATTCAGGATTTATATTCTTCTTCTTCTCTTTTTCTAGTTATAGTTCTTAATGCAACAGTCACAGTATGCACTCCAGTACAAAGGTAAATCAAATGATAATGAGAACATTCTGAATATTTCTTATTCCCACCACCTCTCATCAACTTTATGGGGCACAAAAACTCATAATGAAATAATGTTGCATTGCAAATTCAATGTTGCGTGCCATGGGTTGGCTGGATTTTGCTTGCTTGTAACATTAGTTCTGCCCTAAGCATTGCCTAACTGACAGATATTTAATCTATGGGTAGAACTATAGTAAGTTACTGGAGTCATAAAATAAAATGTCTATTGTTATTTGCAGTATTTGTAGCAGGTATTAACTATGCTTATTGACTACCTAAGTTACTGGTCACTGAAGGGTCATTAAAGAACAATAAAATAAATGGGTTTTCAGAGTGTAAAGTGAACTTAGATTCATAATGCACAAGATTAAAAAAGGATTGAATGAAAGAGGAAGTTAGCAAATTGGGAAATCAGCACAAAATATGAATGCATTTTAATATCTATTTTCAAGTCTGCACAAGTTCTCACCTAGTATTAGGAAAAAAGTAGTATTAGCATTAGGTGAATCAGTTCCTTAATATATGTGCACTTTCCTTAATAGACATTGGTTTGGCTTCTAAAGGACATTGGAAGTTACACCATACATGTCTATAAGTGTTACCATAGAGGCTGAGCATATGCAGACAGATACATTGATAAAAAAAATTCAGGTGAAGAAATGTCTTCTCTAATTCTAGATAGAAGTGGCCAATGGAATGAGTCAAAAATAGAGGTTAAGGAGAAACTTGGTAAGAAATAAAAAAGAGAAATGAATTGTAATAGAAAATATTTAATGTAGGGTTGAATCTAGGAAGTCTGAAGAAACAGATATATTGTATTCTCTTATATTGTGTATCAGGCATGATAGCAAAGATTATCCATTCTGGTTTTTTTAAGAAAACAAAGAGACACAGAGAGAGAGAGAGAGAGAGAGAGAGAGAGAGAGAGAGAGAGAGAGAGAGAGAGAGAGAGAGACATAGAACATGAATTAAATTACATTAGAAATGTAAACTTTTGGATATACCTTGTATAGCGTGAAGATACAGCTAATCATCACTTAACAACCTGTCAACAATTAGCAATTGTTTGCACTTAAGATGGATCCTCACAAAAGGTACCAATGACCCAATTTCAAAGTTCTGCTGCACAACCCCCTATGGTCACATAATCACATTTGGGTACTTTGCAACTGGCTCACCTTTATGCCATTTGCAGCATATTGCAGTCATGTGACTTATTTGTTGTTCTCATTTTGCTGGTTTCTGGAATTTACTTCTTGTTTCCGACAAAAAATTGCCCATTCAATAATCAGATTCGCTTAAAGAACAACTCATTTGATTAATAGCCATGTTTGCTTAACCACCATCACAAAAAGGTCATACAATCAGGCACAGTCCCAGGGTGACACACTTAACAACTGCAATGACTTACAGCTATAATTCTGGGCTCAATTACCATCATATATTGAAGATTATTTGAACTAGCTTTGGATTTTGTAATTTAAAACCAGCCCCAAATACTATAATTGCTTGTGTTAGAGCAGAGGTATCAAGCCATGGGCCAGATGTGTCATGCACAGGCCATGCCCACCCCAGCTCCACAAAAGGAAAAAGATCACGAAGCATCACATGATGGCAATGTGACACTGTGAGTTTGACACCCATGTGTTAAAGAATGTGCTTTGTGCTCTTAACCCTTAACCACAGACATACTATTTCGGCTATGCTATTAAGACATGAGGTCATAATGACAGCTCTAGCTGTTGGCCATAGTCCAGGTAATTGCACTACAATATTGTGACTAATGGTTCTGGATCTATTTCTTCCAAAAGGTGCAGAAGACCATTTGAATTTGTTCTTGCCATATAAATTATTGCATGACGTGGATTGTACCTGGTCACCAATTTAATTGGGAGCTTTGTCATTGCTGATGCCAGAATTGGCAGTGGCAGAGTGGTTCATCATCGTCCATTACAAAACTTTCATTGCAATCTGATTCCACTTCACTCAGATCACTCTTTGCTTCTTCATATCATGTTAGAACAGTTTCTTTGAAGTTTGGATCACCAAAGCACACTCTTTTGCGGAAAACGTGGCCCCAACATTATAATAAAATATATACGTTAACAAAGATCTGTGATCAAAATGACCACAATTCAAATTCAAAAACCACTATAGAAAACACCATGCAAGTGTGATGCTGCATATACTCTTATTGGCAGGAAAACAAAAGCTATTCACAACCGTAACGGTACATTTCTAAAAATAGGGGTGATCCGAACATTTTGGAAAACTGTTGTGGTCACTATGACCGCAGGTCTGTGGTTATGTGTTAAAGAGCCAGATGCAGCCTGTAGAAAGATTATTAAAGCAGATTGTTTAATTTTAAGGAAAATAAGGATTATTCATAGGAACTATATGAGGCAACAACACCTTGCCATTAGTTTAAATATTTGTGTTGATACTCATGCTAATATGTTGTATGGATCAGGCTTTTACATACTTAGGGGAACTTTTGGCATGCTTTCAGCTTATTATAATTTTTTTACAGGCTGACACCTTATTACAGTTTTAATCAGTGGTGGGATTCAAATAATTTAACAACCAGTTCACCCAGGGTCAGGTTGGCTGTTGTGGGAGTCATGGCCCAATCTGACCATGGATGAACCGGTTGTTAAATTACCCCCTATCAAAGTGGATCCTGAGCACTGCACTGCAATGGAGAAATGGACAATGGAGTGGCTGGCACGAGGAAAAAAGGAAGGGGAGAAGGGAGAAGAAAGAGGGAAAGGGGCCTTCTCCTTCCCTCATGCAGGCCGCTCTTTTGCCTATTTCTCCATTGCAGCACAGCATAGCACCCAGGATTCACTTTCATAGGGGGTGGGTCATTTAACAACCGGTTCATCCAGGGTTCATCCAGCGCTAACTGGCTGAATCCCATCACTGGTTGTAATGATAAATTTCTTGAGAGAAAGAGAGGAGAGGTACATTGAAATAAACAGCAGCAGAAATTACTGCCTGGAAGCCCGAGAGGGAAAAGAGGTTCTAAAGTGGCAGAAAAATTATGACTTTGCTAGATGGAGTGAATTGGCTTTTTCTGAGAGATCAGGTAGCTAAATTAGGCATAATTATGCTTTTCTGAGTCAGCTGGAAAGCATAGCTACTAGGAAGAAGATACAGTACAAACAAATTAGTGGTTCATGAGGGAATTGAGCAAAAGGTTGCACTGGATAATATCTTTGTTCAATACCATAAGGCAGGAATGGGCAATCTCTGATCTTCTCATTTTTGCTTCTCTGGAGTTCCTCCAGTGTGTCCCATTTAATATTGCTAGCATTTTGTAGTAGGATCTCTCTTCCTAAATAGTATTGTAAGGCCTAGAATAGACTCGACAGAGTTTAAATATAAAGAACCTCTTACCAAGCCTCTTCACATTAATAATGTCAAGTTTCTGTATATATGATAGTCTCCCACTGCTTTGCAAGACTGTACCATCCTTGGTAGTTCTTAAATCCCATCTACCCATCTCCTTCACATAAAAGTTGAATACGCTACCCAATCACTTACAATTGTCTGCTAATTAGTCATGCCTTCTTCCAAAATATTTTCTCAATTCCATATATGCATATTGTAAGTGGATGCAGCTGTCAAGCTACATATATTTCACTAATGCTTCAATTATTCATTTCTATTTTCCTCCTCTTGCAGTTGCATTTTTACAACAAAGTAATTCTACACATTTTTCTTCATGTATATCTCTGTACATGTGTATATGTTTTTTGCTAGTGTTTTCCCCTTAATACTATGTACACTCTGCACATTTTAGTACTGAACAACAGTGAACAACAATGTAAAATAAGCACTAATAATAATTGCTTGATGGAAAGAGTAAAGCTGTATCTTCTGGTGAGTGGGCAGTAGGGAAAGAGAGACATATTTTAAAGGGAGGCCTTTTGAAAATATTTTAACTATATAGAACCTGGAGTAGAAAGGATACCATGTTTGGATAGTAAACTCCAGAAAATCACTAGATGAAAAAATACAGAAAACTACAGCTCTTTGCTGCCATCTAGGAGTTTTGAAGGGAGGGGAGGCTAGTATTCAATATTATGAAACTTAGCAAAGTTCAGCAAGCTGGCCAGCATTCTGGAAGCAATAAAAATATTTGTGGAAGATGGAACAAACAGAGTTTGTACAAAGGAGATGGCAGAAATATTTTTAAGTGGAGGGAGGTTTAATTTTAATTTCAATCTAGTTATACTAATTCAAATTAGTCTGGGTAATTAGTTGCAGGTAATTATTTATTTTTTAATTCAAATTAACTTTTTTAATTCTGGAGTAGCTGCCTTTCATTTATTTTTTCCTTTTTTTCTTTACTATCACATATTAAAAGTTTAAATGTTTTCCAGAGACACAGAAATTTCTGATAAATTCTTGTGACTGCCTGAATTAGTCTCAAAAAATTACCTTGCAATGCCAGATAAAAATAGAATGGTGAAGTATTATGAGAAGAAATGTCCTAGAGTCAATTTCCCAAGCAATCAAATAGGCTTTTTAATTAATTGTTGATGAAACAAAAGGACATGCATTAGCAGAATGGTAATTTTAGTGACAAATGAAATACCTTGACCTGATGTGACATAAATATAAAAAGCTGCAGAGCACAAATCTATTATGGTGCTCATGTAATAAATGGAGCACTAAGAGATGTAAACAGTTTCAAAAAGAGGTGTTCCAAGCTATATAGGTTCATTGTTACAACCACAGGTTGAATTTGACAGTTGTTTATCTCTGTAAAATATGAGCATTCTCTCTCTCTCTCTGTCCTCCCTCTCCCCTTCCCCTTCCCCTTCCCCTGCCCTCCTTCCTTCCCATTCAATAGTTATATATTTTTGTATTTCGTTCCTCTGTGTACACTACATTTCACAGAGCTGCAAAAAGAAATTGGGAGCAGAATTATTTAATTGAGTAAAATGTCAGACACTTGCTGAGTATGTCAGATTGCATCTTGCTTAGCTGTTAAATCAACACTTTCATTAATTGTATTACTTCTGAATATAATCCAGCAGCAGCAAATTGAATTCTGCAGTAAGTATAAAGAGATTCCAAACCAAGTAAACTTTTGTCTTGTGCTTTGGCTGAAACTTTTAAGGAAAGTGTTTTTTTTGAAGTTTAAAGAGTACCAAATTAGTTACCATAGTCAGATTGACACTTGGCCCAAGCCTGCTTCCTTATTCACTCTTAAAGTAATAAAGTGTAAGGTATGAAGTAGCATGATGAGAATTTCATGAAAACCCTGAACTGCATATGTCCTCTTTCCCCAAAATATTAAACCACTTCTGAGAGCACACGATCAGTTTTCACTGGAAGAGGCAGGATGGGTTTGAGCATACAGCTGTAAGAAAGAACGGTGCAGCTGACTAGATCAGTTATGACTATGAAAACGTCAGACTGAAGAATCCCTTAAATTATTCCATTGAATTGACTGGAGAGTGTATTGCAGAGCAGCTGGGTCCTTAAATAGCAAAACAGCCTTTTGTGTCTAGAGATAATCACCTGACCACAGAGAGCCAATAGATGAAAAGAAGATTTGGAGCAAGAAAATACTTTATTATATGTTCAGTGTCCTGGATAATAAAATTTACGTCAGAAAAGACTGGAAGAATTGGTTTTCTTGTTTTCTATTTCAAATTAGATGTTGGATACTAGATTAAAATGTAGAACCCAGACCTAGTCTGGAGTAGAAGGCAGGTGTTTCATTGTTTCTGTTATCATTGAATTAGATGTTGCTTTATTATTTTGATACTAGATTTAAATGTAAGATAAAGTAAAGCTCAAGTTGAGAGCTGATAAATTAACCTAGACTTTTAGTTCTCTATGTTTGGCTATCTTTATTACATTTTTAGCTCAATCTGTTTCATGTTTTTAATTATTTTATTTGATTTTTATGATAATTTTGTGTGAATCCTGGAGCTGATGGATGATCTTCTATCACCTGCCTCAACTTGGCTGAGCTACAGGCTTCCAAACGTTTTGTTTGATTTTCCTTTACCATATTTTAGCCATACTCAGGGTGGAACAAAGATTTTCTCTTCAATCCTATTCTGGTTCTACAGAAGCCTGCTGTAGAAGTGTGAAAGTGGTTGTTAGTGAGTTATGTGTGTAATGATGTATGGAAATGACATTGGGAAATAGAAAGAAGAGCTACATGTAAAAAATGGTCTGATAAATGAAATTTGAGTCAAAAGAGGGTTTGGTGTAGAAGGGACCTCCCTAGTTCTTGAGAGAGTAAACATGAAGGAAAGGAGGGGTACTTTTAGGTTTTCTATATTCTGTTAATACAATTTTACCATAAAGATAGAATTATTACTCTTGGCTGGGTTGCTTGACTGGACCAAGTCAGAATTTTCACCACCTCTCCTTCTTGGACCCAAATTTCATCTATCAAACCATTGTCTAGGAAGCAGCTCTTCCTTCTGTCTCTCAAGGTCAAGGGTCTTCAAACTTGACAAGTTTAAGACTTGTGGGCTTCAACTCCCAGAATTCCTGAGCTAACATGACTAGAGGAGGAATTCTGGGAGTTGGAAGTCCACAGTCTTAAAGCTGTCAAGTTTGAAGACCCCTGCTCAAGGTCATTCCCCAATACCATTAAACGGCAACACCAAGGAGACCTGTTTTTTTAAGTTGCCCTTTATCCCAACCCTCAAATGATCTCAGAACCAAAGTATCAGAAGGGAAGCACTGGTTCAGCCTGACACACCATATTATAGTAAATCAATCTGATGGCTCAAAGCAGGTGCTTTCAAGACCATTTGTCTGTTCAATAGCCTTTTGGACAAACATATATGCCTTTTGTAGCACATCAATAATTCAAATCATGTCAGGATTGATTTGCACCTCACTATTATTTGTGTTGATGTCTTGCTTTGTATTTACACTTCATTTTCCCAGTTACTGCCTAACAAAC
Source organism: Naja naja (assembly GCA_009733165.1). Classification (NCBI taxonomy): domain Eukaryota; kingdom Metazoa; phylum Chordata; class Lepidosauria; order Squamata; family Elapidae; genus Naja; species Naja naja. Next base: position 138,211,731 of record CM019150.1, read on the forward strand.
TAAAATAAATGTGTCACAAGAAATCTAAGACCTTCCTGTAGTTGGTGTAGCTGTGGGGTTTTCAGCAGTACGGTATCTAGTGAGCTGGATTTTGTAATCTACATTTCTTTTAGACCTCCTTTCTCCTTCCAATGTAATTATAATGTTGATACATGAACTAATCTACAGCAATTACTGAAATTAGGCTGTGTGTATGTGTGTGTGTGTGTTTAATCTACTTGATAAGCAGGGTAACATTCATTGATTTACAAAGATTGCCTTTGAAGCTATCCTAGAAAAGTTTGTTTTATTAGAAGCATACATAAGGCAAAAACAAAATAAAGTTCAATCTGAGTTTTTATATATGTCACAATGTTTCTACTGATATATAACTTGCTGGCATTTTATAATTTTAGGAAATAAGTTAAGTTTGATCTGCATCAGTTCAGATTAAATGAATTTAGCTACATTTGAAACATGTTCTGATCCCAGGTAGGTAGCAGTTATTGATAAACTCTTCCTAATACTGTTCAACCCCCAAATCATCATGAAATAGTCAATATAATGTAATTATGCACTATATACATGTAATATAATTCTTTATTTTCTGCATTCCTATTTGAAAACTTTTTTTTAATTGCTGAAAACATATTTCCTTGGATAATGCAATTTAAACACCAAACACTAAATGTTGCATATCTACATGAAATAAGCGTATCAGATCTACAGCTATTCCTTTTGACCATTTGATGTGCTCTTGGCTTCATATCCACATAACACAGATGGTATCTCTGGAAAAATAAAGTATCTTTGTCATATGAGCTTGATGAGTCAGGCCTTCTGCCTGACAAATATATTCTATTCATATTGGGAATACTGGGTGCCATATTTGGGCTGAGTAAAAGTCACTGCTTAGGTTAGCTTCTTGTTATCATTGTCTTCAAGAAAAGATATATCAGGTTACATATTTATATTTGCTTTGGAGGCTATTTTGTATGTTTTTGTCATGTCCTCCCCCTCCTTTTTCCTCCTCCTCCTCCTCTTTTCATTTTTAATATTATCTTGAGAATACAAATTGAAACATAATGTGAGAAGGAAGGAAGCAAAAGCAATCAGCTACGTATAACCTATTCTATCAAATTCATTAAAAAATAGAAAAGAAAAAATATGCCTATTTATATCTATTTGTCTAGGGCCCATGGTTGCCAGTGGTTAGAATGCAGTGTTGCCAACTGCCAGCAGTTCGATTCTGAATGGCTCAAAGTTGACTCAGCCTTCCATCCTTCTGAGGTCAGTAAATGAGGACCCAGATGGTTAGAGGCAATAAGCTCACTCTGTAAACTGCTTACAGTAGTTAGTTGTAAAACACTATGAAGCAGAATATAAATCTAAGTGCTACTGTTGTTTCTGTCTGTCTATCAGCTATCTATCTATCTATCTATCTATCTATCTATCTATCTATCTATCTATCTGTATCTCTGTATCTCTGTATATCTATCTCTATATCTATCTATCTATCTATCTATCTATCTATCTATCTATCTATCTATCTATCATCTTTATCCATTCATCCATCCCTTTGATTCACTTCAATCAGGGTTCTTTTGCCCCTTTCCCCCTTTTTAAAAAAGATTTGCCATTGCTTTCTTCATAAGACTGAGAGAAAGAAACTGGGCCAAGGTCAACTTGCTGGCTTTGTGCCTAAGGCAGGATTAAAATACATATGTCCCAATTTCTAGCCTAGTGCTTTTAATGATTATACCAAACTGATCCTCATTGGCCACCAGAGGGAAGAGCAATTATAGTCCACTTTCTAGGAAGAAGTATACTAAATAGCATTTCAGCAGTTTGTTGTCCCTTGATAGAAAAAGGTTATCTGGAATCTATGAATTCTAGAATTATACTGGATATCACCAGATGATGAGTGAATCATTGGAGACCTGGAAGACCAGGTTAGGAACTGATTGTCAAGGAGAAAAATCTATCTATGTAGTCACTAGGAATTAAAATCAATCAATGAAAGTAAAAAAAAGTCTCAATCTTTAAATGACCATTGTGGTTGCTGAGTAGCAGGTTAATTTTTTTTTAATCATTTAGCAAAATCCTCTAAGTATGCTTCTATGGGTGCAGAGATGTGGTAAATTGGTGTCATATAAAACCCTTGGAGTCAATACATTTGCTAACTTTATTTAGAGTATAGTTATGGAAAATGGAATGTATTGTGTGGTCTGTTTTGGGTTGGAGGACAAAGAATGCAGATATTTTTATGAACAATATTTGGTACACTGTTAGTCTCCTGCATGTGTTGGTCCAATTTCAGATTTATAGTGAAGGGGAAAAATTAACATAATGCTTTAACAATTCTTTAAAAATATGAAAAGTTATTAATCTTAGCAGGTGGCATTATCTGTCTGACTTTGTCTTACTTCTAAAACTAAATAGGGTCACCTGGTTATCATTTGGAAAGGAAACTACCAAAGAACATGAAGTATATTAGACTGAGAGGTCAAGAAAAAAAATTGTAAAAGAAGACAATAATAAGCCAATTATGTACTGGTGCCAAGAAATCTACAGGAATCAAGCTTGACTCAAAGGAAGGATGTATGCTGTTATCATGTAATGGTTTTGTTCTGCCAATAAATGCAGAACTGGATATGTAAATTAAAGGATCTGGAACAGAAATAATCTACTTTGGGTCTAGTATACATAAATGTGCTGGATAAATCCAACTGTTACATACAAATGTTTAAAATTGCTGCAGAAGTACAAGTAGATGAAGCTGTTATGTTGCAGTTGTTCATATTTGCATATTTGAGAGCAGGAATACTTTGTACTGAAGAAAATTGGATGTCTTTACAATGTAGTGGCCTTCTACTATTAAAACATCCTATGGAATTTTATTAATAATGTTGCTGCTTCTTTTGGGATGTCCCAGCTGCACAGTAGTGTATTAAATTTTTGATGTTAATAGAGCTTTTATGTAGCTAATTTCAGGCTGTCAGTCCCAAATATTACAAAATTGAAAGCCAAATCTTTTAAAATAATAAATCTGATTTTAAAATTGAATATTTTCCCCCAATAACATAGCTTCTTTTAAAATTTGTTTTATCACAGTTGCTGATGGGCACAACATGGTTGTTTTCATGACTTCTCCATTATTTTTATATAATTCTCATATTGTTTATAATAAAAGGTTAAAAAACTTCCAGTAGCTTGAATACCATAGCAGCAGAGAATCTGGCAACATGGATTGATATTTTGTTGCCCAACTTTTACTGGGGGAAAAGAATCAATATTTACATGGTGTTAGGCATACATTCTATTTCTCAGTTTGGTTTCCTCAAAAATTTCAGGTAAATGAACAATAGAAGAAAAATTGCTTATAGTATGTCTTTGTTGATAATGCTGTGACTTTCCCTCTGACCAATTGTGGTCATATATGTATAGATTTGTAGTCATATTGAGTTATTGTGCTGAGAAATGCCTTCAGAGACATTTATTTGATTTCTTGTTCACCTTTCCTCCAGGACTTGAAAGCAACATTCATCAGAAATTTCCTTCATTTTATGCACAATCCTGCAAAGTAGGTTGGGCTGGTGAAGAGATAGTAGTCTCTGAGGCTGCCTACTTGGGAGTAGTTAATAACTTATTGTCATCCATGAATCTATTTCATTTGGAATCTGTATTGCTCTGAATAGATTTTCTGTCTGGGGTGGGATGGTGGTGATATAGTGCTGATAAACTTTTCCTATTCCTTCAACACAGACAAATTTGCTACCTTGGATGATTTAGATTGTCCAATGGGGATTAGGCTTTCTGATCCTTGGTGAGTTTGCAAAATGGAGAACTTTCTATATTGCCTAGAGTTTCTTCAGAGACATAGGAACCCATATAAATTGTATAAATTGTAAATAAATTAAATAGATAGATAGATAGATAGATAGATAGATAGATAGATAGATAGATAGATAGCTGGATTGCTAGATAGCTAGATAGCTAGCTGGATGGATGGATGGATGGATGGATGGATGGATGGATGGAGGTAGGTAGGTAGGTAGGTAGGTAGATAGATAGATAGATAGATAGATAGATAGATAGATAGATAGATAGATAGATAGATAGCCAGGATCTTTTTCTTGGTATTATACAAAGGCATTATTATGCGTTTTTTGAATGGAACATAGATAGTTTAGGTGATATAATGATTCATGACAGAGATGGCGACATTTGTTGGTTTGCTTAGCTTTTCAGTTTTCCATAAATATTTCAATGCATGTTCAGTTTTCCTAATGAACATATTTTTATACTAAGGCATAGCATTTTCTACATTTAAATACAGGTTCCATTGCTACCAAATAGTGGGGTGACATCTTATCCCTAGTGTGATTTGACTTTAGCTAGTTTGGGCTTCAAATTGGTAGAAACCAAATATATGCATGATGAAGTCAATTGCTCATGGGTTGTGGAATACATTAAACAGTTAGCTGGTGTTTGAAAGACCACAGAGAAGGGAGTCTGGGGGAAAAGAAGCAATGGGCATCTTTCTAATAAGGCTAGTCAATTATAAAATGTACCCTGCTATATTTCGCACAAGAATCCAGATATTGAATCACTGTATTTTCTTCATTGGTTTCTTTGGCTTGAGGACTTCTTTTTTCTTTTCTATAATGCAGAATTGAATAGCATGCATAAGAATAAGGTTTTAAAAAATCAAAATGACATTCCTCTTGTATCTGTCATCCATCATGATGAGTATCTACAAATTGATCATTTTGTTAGAACTGGGTTCTAGGTTTCTCCCACACATTTAGCTGATCCGTCACTGATAAGTTCAGCAACACATTCAGATGCACCAATACTTTCATCTCACTTTATCCCTGCCTCATGGTTGTACATTTCAAAGGATTGAACCAAAACATTATGCCACTTTTAAATCTGTGTTTTGAACAAATTTTGGGAATAAAATAGATTACCTACATAGGCTTAAATCAATAATATCATTTTATTGCTGTGCAGTACCCTCTGGGTCCTGAGGCTGCATATTGTTGGAGTGTCACTCTTGATATATCATACAAAACACTCAGATTAACAGAATTTATATACCCCTAATTTACAGATATACTAGGTCAGCATTGCCTTCAATATTTTTACTGTAAAATGCAATTACTAGCCTCTCATGCCTAGTCTAACTAGGCATAGTAGATAGAGATAGTGTATCTGTAATATGATTTCAATATGAATATAACATTTTTTTCTAAGCCTGATGAAATCTAGGTGTATGGAGAAAAGCTGATGAAACCTAATGCTTTGGGGAAATAGGCATTTACTTAAATTAGATAGTGCTGCCAAAACTGAATTCATAACATGATGAACTTTTGCCTTACCTGATGAATATAAAAGAAAATTTAGAAATATCTGTATTTCTGAATCATAGGTGTCCATAGGTGTCAAACTGGTAGCAAATGTCAAATGACAAACATAAATTAATTTGCTGCATTACAAGCTCCAACATGTATGGAAACATTGCATTTAAATACAATAACAGACATGGCAATATAAATTTTATCAATGAACTCTTAGAAATGCAGGGTGTTATCCTTGGAGCTGTGTAACTCATCTTTAAGTAGAGTCTGAGCACACAAAGAGGAATGTTGACTTTTAACATCTACTATGGGTAATTCTTCAGTTCTTTAGTCTCAATCCAATGAAGTCTTTGTTACCTGTGCTCACATAATTTCAGCCCTGTTTCTACCACATTCTGCAAGACATTTTGGGAGAAAGCAACACATATTGCAGGCATAGATTCTTGTGGTGATAACTCATAGCCTGAGCACCAAGATTTCATTGGGAGTGCTCATCCCTCACTGAACGGCCTTCATCCCATCCCTTGATTAAATCTGATGTGTTCCATCCTTTGCAGCTTGGCTTTCATCAGTGGCATGTGTGAGAACTCCCCTCTAGGATTCAGGAAAATGTGTTTTCCCCCCATCAAGGATATTGTAAAACATATGTAATCAATATTTTCACACAAATGGTATGAGCCATTCTTCATAATTTCTCAAAGTAGATATATCACTTCATATGAAAGATTAAACAAAAAATCTTCAGAGAGAAATATCAAAATTTCAGATCAGGTACCGAAAGAAGGAAGCTTCAGTGAGAGGAAGAAAGTAATATCTATTAAGTTCATACACCATTGGTTTAGCAAGAAAAAAGTAGCCCTTTGTGTTAATAAAATAAATTTCTATGGGGATATTTCATAGAATTGCTATTGATGAAAGCAAGACTGTACTGGGACTGTAACAATAATGGGAAATAATAAGGTTATTATAATGCCCCTCTGTTATATCTACTAAGAAAAAAACCACCAGAACAGAGTCAAAAGAAGGATTGTGTGTGTGTGTGTGTGTGTGTACGCATGTGTGCATATATATGCACATTTTGATATTATAGTTTTGTACATTTAAGTTTGATTTTACTTTGTACAGATACCATATGGGTTTGTGTGTTTATTCTTTTCCTGGAAGCGAAAGATGAGAGGGTAATACAGACGTGGAATTTGAGAGGATGTAAGTAGTTTATAGTCTGAAATGAATATTTTGCAAGCTGTTGCTAAAGTGTCTGTCTAGTCATGATTTTCTTAAGATGGCTAGAGTCAAGCTGGCATGAGTATAGGACAAGGACAGCTTAAACAGTAAGGACAGTTATGCTTTTAATTTCATTGGCAGGAGATTGAAACTTTCTTACTTTCTTATTTCATTCAGCTGGATTGTGATCCATTGTCAAGTGAATAGATTCCACCTTCTACTATAAGTGAATGGATTCTGATATTAAATAAGGAACTTAATATTGAGTTGCTTCAGTTAAACAGATGAACTGAAAATTCCATATTTTAGCTAGGCTTAATTACTAGATTTTTACTAAAATAAACCCTGCTGTTTATTTTATTTTTTGGCATCTTATTTGATAAAACAATGCCATCAGTGTCTTCAAAGAGCAACAGCTCTATCATTGTATTGTTATAGTTTGGAAAGCAGTTACTTTGTCTTTTAGATTAGATTAGTTCCCCATTCCATCTTTCCTTTGCATCTCATTTTACTTATCCACATGGATTTTATTTTATATTGGACAGAAAAAAGACACTAATATTTGTATTTGCTCATTTAACACTTCATCCATTTGAAATATGTGTGTATTAAAACAACAGTGATAAGAATGGCGAAGAGTACCTGAACGGAGGACTATTTTTCAAAGAAATGGTGCTACAATGTTATACACCCATGTTCTTCTAAAAATGTGATGTGATTTTCTCCTTTTGTTTTTTGCAGCTCTTCTAAAAGTTAAAGTATTCATATCACATCATGTCTATGTTCCAGGAGTCCAGGATCTATTTTCACTTAAATTGAGCCATATGTAGGCCAAAAGCACATTTTTTGAACCTGTTAATGTGCCACTTAACAGAACAGAGGTTGTTGAAGTGTGCAAGATCTTTATTTTTATTTTTAAAATCATACTGGAGAAATAAGCATTATTTCTTTCTAGCTTATGCAGAGAAAGCAATATACATCAGTTAGGTTATCTATAGGGAAGTAATACAGACAAAGTTTCTCAATTCTAACTTCTGGCATGAATATACTACTTCAAAAAAGTATTCTTGAGATCAGTTATTCTACATGTAAGTATAATTCTCTTAGGTCCAAAAATTCGTTCAACATTTGTGTGAGATGTTTTATCAATTTCAATGTAGGCTTATATGCATTATCTTGTACTGTTTTCCCACTCAGCCTTTTCCTTTTCCTTGAAGTCCCTTATCTTGTTGTAGATTACAAATGTGTATGTGTGTGTCCCCCAAAATCTGAAAGCAACATTACATTAACAAGAGAGATAAAACACCTGCGTGGATTTAAAAAATGACTCTGGGAGGAGGAAATGAAAGATATATCTTGCTTACTGAAGAAATCAGATGACAGCTGTAGCTGTGACTATAATACATCAAATTATTTCCGATATGTTAAGCAAACAAATTGTTTATAGACACTAAAGCAAATGACTATTTATATGTTTGCTAGGCCATGTATAGCAGCAAGTCATGCTTGGAACACTTGTTAAGAAGCAGTGTAGTGTATACCTGAAATCCATCAAATTAGCTTGGATCAGAGGGAAATATGTGTTGAATAACATTTTGCAGTCTCTTTATACTTTGTCTCTGAGATCATCCTCCATAGATTATACATATACATATACATATATACATACATACATAGGAAAAAGCCATCCAATCTGTATACATCAACTCCACAAACCAATCAAGAAGTAACAACACAGCCAACTCTAGAGTTTAAAAGGGAAAAACAGCCACGATCACACACTTCTCCCAGGAGAACGAAGCTGAAGACACCAGCCTGAAGATGACGGATGAGATTTCGTCAAAATGTTGCCAAGGTATTCTCAATCTTACATGGGACAAGACCCAAATACACCAAGACCTACATACATACATATATATATACACATGTATATGTGTGTCTCTGTCTGTGTCTGTGTCTGTCTGTGTCTGTGTTTGTGTATTATATTATTTTATATTATATTGATTTTTGTTCTTTTTAAAAGCACAGTTACAGAAGTCAAGAAACCATATGAAGAAATTATTGCATTGTTTTTAAAACAACCTGGGCCTGACTTTTACATTTCTTAGAGCTTGTCTGTCCATATGAGCAATCCAAATTCTGAGATGAAATTATTGAGTAGTGCTGGTTGTAGCAATATTGTCTCAGACTCTATTTCTCAGTTATAGATTTGCTTGAAAAAAAAAGCACTATGTTAAATAACATTTGACATGCATTTGATTCTGGCATTTCTCTCATACCAAATTTCTGAATCGCTTTGATAGAAGTTAAAGGTGTTGCTTTCTACATTTTATAAAGTCTCAGATTTTTAGAAGGTTCTCTGGATAAGATTTATTAGCTTGTGAATGTGGATTATTTGGATATGTGTTTCTGCCAGAAGCAAAGTGAACTCTGCCCAACTTGAAAAACAGTTTTGCAAGTTCTACCATATCCATTATTGTGGAGGATTGTGCAGTATTCATCAACAAGTATAGAACCAGAACTATTATTCAGGTCATTAATGGAAATAGGTTAAACAGGATGCTGTTTTCCTCTTCCTCCACCTTGGCTCAACTTCCTGACATTCAACTTTTCTCAGGAATCTGCTACAACATTTAGCCAACATATAAGTGCTTTTCAGTCATTCTGTAATAATCATCATCTTTCAGAAAGAATCTGTGCCAGCAGATCTGTCCAGGCAACTTGACTTTTTCTATGTATCTCAGTTTTACCCCCTTGGTAGAGTCATTGTATAATAGAAGCAAAAGGAAAATGTGATTCGTCGAAAGAGATTCGCTTGTAGATCAGTCAGTTAGCAAGTAGAACATCTGCAAGTAGCCATCATTTTCTACTTGTAAATTGTTACAAGAAGCACACAGTAAGAAAGCTCATGACAAAAAGGCATATAGTGCAATGCACACACATTTTTTTTAAAAAAAAAGCACTTTAGGGAGAATAGCTTACAAATCTACCTGTGTTATGGAACATTAGGTATAGAACTGTATTAAAAAATAAACAAACCCTTCAATACCATGATTATTTGGCACCAAAAAGCAAACTCTTCTTAAGACTGTCAGCATTCCAAGTAACAACCTCCGAGAATATCATCTCCCCAAAGATCCTTTTTATTAGAGATGTCATATTGGCACATCTGGGAAAACCCAAATCTGAGAGTTCTGGGTTTTCCCTCACTCAAAGAAAATCCAAAATCCAACCCCTGCACCCAATCGTCCATCACATGGTCCAATTGTTACTTCGTTTCAACTGGAGACTACCCCCAGTGACTCCCGTCTAGGTGCAAGGTAACATGTCCTTGACTTTCTGAGAAAGGAATGTTGTTGTGGCTAATCTTCTACCGCTCCTTGAAATCCCCCTCCCAAATTCCCAGGCACTAAATGTAGCAGTCCAGAAGCCTTCGTGAAAAATGGCTTCCCAGCTGACAATGAGTTTAAAACTATAAAGTATTAATGACTATTTTTTGTGGTGTTTTTCGATGTTGAAAGTCTACACTTCTTAAAGTTGCCAAAGTTAACAAGCCCTGCTTTTGTGTATGCACATGCAACACACTTATTTAAAACACACACGCACGTACACACACACACACACACACACACAGAGGAATTTGATCATGAAGTTGAAAATGCCATCTTGACTTTTCTCAGTGCCCCTTCTAACTGAATCATGCAAAATACAGTATCTAGTAAGCTTGTATGTTTTTGGATCAGTCAGTTTCATTCATGCATTACTGTATATTTGTAAAAAGCTTTCTGGTACTCCATATTTGTGTTATGAACAGAAAACTCCCCCCCCCAAATATATTATTATAGGGTTTGTCATCATTTAAAGCTCAAAAAAGTGTTTATTTTTTCATGGAGGGATTTTCTATTTCCAGTGGAAAACTACTTACAATTTGGATCCTGTTATAAGTAAGTAAAATAATCAGATGTTTTCAGATTGGATGATCTTGTCTTTCATCTTGAATACTGACTCCATAATAATTCGATGGCAGTATATCATTTTTGAAAATGGTTAGAACTGCTAGAGGAATACATCAGAAAATCTGTATTCTTGCTGTTTTATAATGTATCTGATGGTTAGCAGTAGAAATCACATAAGCAAAACAAAAGCAGGTTGTTTGCTTTACAGTACTAAATAACATGAACTGCTCAAAATGCAATGGAACAAAATATCAGCTTCTAATTGATAAGATGGTTTTTGAAAACTACAAGATGAGGAAGATCAATTTGAATGTAGATTGGATTGATTACAAGAACATATTAAACTCCCTTTCATGTGAATGTATGATTAACTATCCAGAATAACAGAATTGGAAGGGACTTTGGAGGTCATCTAGTTGAACCCCCTACTCAAGCAAGAAACCCTCTACCATTTCAGACCAATGCTTGTTCAATCTCTTCTTAAAAACCTCCAGTGTTGGAGCACCAACAACCTCTAGAGGCAAGTCGTTCCTCTGATTAATTGTCTCAACTGCCAGGAAATTAGTTCTAGGTTGGTTCTCCTTGAATAGTTTCCATCCATTGCTTCTTGTTCTGCCTTCAGATGTTTTGGAGAATAGGTTAACCCCCTCTTCTTTATGGCAGATCTTTAGATTTTGGGACACTGCTGCCATATCATCCCTAGTACTTTATTTCATTAAGCTAGACATACCCAGTTGCAACAATCATTCTTCATATGTTTTAGCCTCCAATCCTCTAATCATCTTCGTACAAGATACAGGAAGAAAGAAGATAGAAATAACAGGAGTCAGTAAAAACATCAGATACCAATGGCATAATGGAAGACACAGTTGCTGGACAATAATACACTGGGAGAGGTTAATATTAAAAGAGGAATCTTTCAAGGAGACTCATTGTCAGCACTACTGTTTATTTTTGTGTTGACTCTTCTGTCAACAATACTGAACAAGTCAGGTCATGACTGTCAAGTATGGAAAACATCTGCCAGATTATTCCAGCACTTTTACATGCGTGATCTGAAGCTGTATGGAAAAACACCACCTGAAATAGAATCACTTCTCAACATCTCTGTATATACAGCCAAGATACTGCCATTGAGTTTGGGCTTGATAAATGTGCCACCTTTATCAGTAGGGGGAAAATAGTGAAACTTGAAGAAATCAAGATGCCTTATGGAAATAACATCAAGAATCTGGATTAAGGGGATCACTACAAATACATGGGCATCTTTCATTCTGACAATATCAAAAACAGAGAAGGATAATAACCAATACATTATGAGAGCAAAGAACATCTTAAAATCCAAACTCAGCGGAGGAATTACCATCAAGAAAATTAACACCACTGCAATTCCAGTCATTAGCCAGCTAGAATAGTGGATTGGACACAAGCAGAGCTAAAAGCTCTGGATAGGAAGGCCAGAAAAATAAGAACAGGGAATCATGTTCTTCATGTTCTTCATCCACACAGTGATGTTGACAGATTCCATTTACCAAGGAAAATAGGTAGGCATGGAATGTGGCAAGTACATCAGACAGTTGAAGAAGAATTGGAAGAATATCTGAAGGACAGTTAAGAAGATGCACTAAAGCTAGTACATTTTGCAGGCTTACTGAATACTGGAGAGACCAAACTGGCCATAAGAAAGATCAAGTGAAGAGTAGAAAGGAAGTATGGTAAGGCAAAGTATTACATGGGCAGTTTATTAAAAAAAATTAACAGGCAAAACAGATGCCAAGAAGACCTGGCAATAGCTAAAAATGAAAAAAAGAAAAAGAAAGAGGGGCTAATTTGGGAGGAACAACATCAAGTCTTAAGAACAAATGCATCAAAGGCCAAAATTGAAGAGACAGCAACAGACAGCAAATGCCTCCTCTGCAAAGAAATTGATGAACCCTATGCAACCCAAGAAGATTGCACAGGATGACTACAAACAATGGCATGACAAAGTAGCTCAATAGTGCATTGAGAGGACCTGCAAGAAATACTATTTGCCTGCAAGCAAGAACTGGTGGGGTCACTAAATAAACAAAGTATTAGAAAATGAAAAAAAACTAGTGCTCTGGGATATTAGAATTCAAACACATAAGCACCTGCCACATAACAACCCAGACTTTAAAAAAATTGATAAGAAAGACAAGGAAAAAAAAGAATAGTGGATGTTGCAGTGTCTGGTAACAGTGGAAGAGAAAAAAAACCCTGGAGAAATCACAAAATACAAATACTTGAAAATAAAAGTAGAACTGTGGCAAAAGAAAGCAAAAATAGTACCGATAGTGTTATATATGCAGAGTTTGAATTGATTGGTTGTTCTTGTAAAGTGTTTGAAATCATTGGTTAAAAAGTGCGGGAAAACCCTGCACTCTGATTGGCTGTCAGCCAAGGCAGCCGGTTATATATAGCTGCCTCGGCTAAGCCAAATTGGGTCCGTTCTGAGCTGAAGTCACTAATAAACTTAAGAGCTGAAGCACTCCGCGTCTGCCTCTTCATGCAAACTTAACAGATAGTGTCATGGTTGTCCCAAAGGTGCTTTTTCAGGAGGCAGCTGGACTTTCTTTTTTTTTCTTTGAAGACATTTCACTTCTCATCCATTCTTCAGCTCTGACAGAATAGTGGGGAATGGAAGAAGAAGCTGAAGAAAATCCTGTCAGAGCTGAGGAAGCTTTTTGGATGAGAAGCGAAAGATCTTCAAAAGAAAAAAAACAAGAAAGACCAGTTGCCTCTTGAAAAAGCACCTTTGGGACAACCATGGTCTAGATGACTGAGAATGTCTACAGACTTTTAGCACCAATAGTGATAAATGTCTTGGGTGCAATTCCAAAATATCTGGAACAACACTTGAACACCACTGTCATTGACAAAGTCACCATCAGTTGATTGCAAAGAGAGCTTTAGTTAGAACAGCCTACATCCTATGTCAATATCTTTAATATCATCAAACCACATCTGCCTATTCCAGGTTCTTGGAAGGGACTTAATAGGTGGATAAAATACCAAATCATCAAACACCTGACTGACTATTTGACCAACCTACAATAATCTTACTTTGTTAGATAGCTGGGAGGTACAAGAAATACAGATAACTCATTGTATTACTTATTACTGAATGAAATATTTCCAAATAGGACAGTAAAAAGATCAGATCTTTCCAGCATGTTCCCAGCCCGTGGAGCAAAGGATCAAGAAGATACCTGTTTCTCTTATGCAGTTCAAATTGAAGGTAATTTTTTCCCCTCTGTGCTCATTTAGACGTGGGAAACTGCTCCCCCTCCCCAAAACACCTCTTGAACAAGACTATTACAGAAGCTTTCATCTCTATCATTACTTTGCCCTTGGCAGGCATAATATGAGAATGATCCAAATTAATCAAATAGAGTCTAAGCTTAGGCTACAATGTTATAAAAGCCGGTGGACTCATAGGATTTCATTTAAAATGCCTGCAGCAGTTCCAAAGCTTCATGAGCTGTAAGGCTTTACTTCTGATGCCTTTTCACTGATAAATAGGAACTATGGTATCAGCAGAAGACCAGTGTTGCTTGACCTCCAGGGGCAGCTGTGAGCTTAGGGAATAGTAAGGTCAATAGGATAGGCTGAATTGATTTGATACTGGTGCTTGCATGTTAGAAGTGCAATTTTAGGCCCACTCGGTCAGAATTTATTATTTTCAGCATCTAGGGAGAAACAAAACACTGGGTCAGAATTTATTTTTCTCAATGTCTAGGGGAGAAACAAAACTTAGTAAGACTTGTAGTTTACGGGGTTCATAAGAAGTAGAATTTCTAAAGGACCCCTTCAAGTGATCTATCTCATATTAGCATTTGACAATTCCTTCTGTGTATTCATCAGTTTTGGAACCTTTGGAAAACTGGAACTAGAATAGTATATTTCAACCCAATCAGATATTTCAGTATTTCTGATATTCTTCATTTTGATGCCTGCTATAAACTAAGTAGACACTTCCTATAGTAAAATAGCTTCTATATTATTTCACCTCCCAATAAAATTACTTTTGATGCTTGGCTTTTAGAAGATTGAGAGCCTTTGTCTCTGGCTCACATTCCAGCTCTTTTTTCTTTACCTTCCAGGAACACCAGGTGCCAAACAAAAGTATCCAAGGTAAGCCTTCCTGGTTTATGAAAGTTGTTCCTTTGTGACAGGTTGCCATTGCTTGTTTTAATTATATCTCTGAGCCAAAAGATCATTACTTCTGACTGTCTATGGAGATTCTCAGTCATCCAAGTCATGAAGTCCTTTTGATGTCAAAAGGCAACTGGAGTTTCTTTGTTCTTTTTTTAAAAAGACCTTTGACTTCTTGTCCAAGAAGCTTCTTCAGTTAGAACTGAAGAACCTTCTTGGATGAGAAGTCAAACATCTTCAAGGAAGAACAAAGGAAGTCCAGTTGTCTTTTGAAAAAACATTTTGGGTTCCTTCCTATTATTAATATAATTTCATATCATTTTAAATATGAAAAACTATAACACAATGTTGGATGCTGGAACATTCATGGGGTGGGATTGCAAAAAAGATGTAGGCCATGGCTATGCAGTCAAAGCTTCACTCTTTTTGCATGTGTATTTTGCATGAGGTGCATGTAAAAGGAGTATGGTTTGGATTGTGCAAACAAGGGCTCATCTTGATATAGTATAGTATATCAAGTAGATGGGGAATAATAGTAAACATACAATTAATATCATATGAAGGTAACAGTCATGCTATTGTGAATGAAAACTCTCTAAAGTACAATATAAGGAAAAACTCTTTCTGAAAATTTCAATTCTTTATCCATGATGACCATGTCCCTCCACCTATTTATTTTCAAATAATGATCACATAAACCATAAAGATCAAGGGATTTCCTAATTATTGGGTCAAATTAGAATTCTGAAAAATACCATAGATGGAACAGAGTCCTATTGAGAATATTTATTTGGAAGATTAAATAAATGTGAAGTATTATTTTTTTTAAAGTTATTAACCAAAGGGAAGAGGGCTTTATCCTCCCTGGTATGAATTTGTACCCTTACTTTCAATTTAACATCTTAGAACTGTCTTCCTACCTTCATAGCAAATGATTTTATATGGTATTACATTTAAATAATTGAAGTTGGGATGTTAAACATTTTATTCATGTTCCAAAGAAGTCTCTAGACTTTACATATAGCAGCATTTGCTCCATCTCTAGAGGCAAGGTTTCTGGAATTCAATATTTAGTGTAGCCTGAAGAATCCTTGCATTAATGATTTCAAAAGTGTATGTTACACTTTGAAAGGGATGTTGTTGTACTTGTGTAATCTTGGAACAAATCGCCCTTCTTAACTAATTAGGAAGACATTTTTCATATTTTTTCTTTCTTATAGAAGCTAGGTTAGAATTAGCTAGGAAAACTGGATTGGGATTCAGTGAAACTTGTCATTTTATGGAACACCCAGTACTTCTAAATGCCCGTGGAGAAGAATAATGCCACTTGCTCCAAGCAGATGGCTAAGAAGAACAACTAACATTTCCATTAGGATAAAGATAAATCCCACTCTGTATCTTGAACACAGCTACATTGTGATTCACCTGTCCATCTCAACTTCCTCATCTAAAATAGTCGATCTTTCGTCCACTAAATTTTGTTTAGTGTTAAAAGGATTGCATCAGTAAACTAATTGTGCAAATAAATTTGCAATTAAGTGCACAATGGGACTTGTTTTTAGAAGACAGAAAGTACTAAATATCAGTTCCATGTTGCAATCGAGAGGAGGAGAATTTAAAATGGAACATCGCATGGGATAATAAGATAAAGGCTTCACTTTCTTTTCATTCTAAGCATGAGCTTGAGTTTGTAACAAACTCATTTTCATTTTGTGTACACCTATTACTCTACAGTTATTGATATTATTTTAACACAGTACTAGCCAGAAAAAAGGCTTTATGTGACCTTTCAGTAGAGAAAAAGAAATTTAACAGCATGTAAAGATCAAGAGGGGTTACAGAGACTTAATATTATCCTTCAGAATGTTAAATATATGTTACAAAAGCTATATCCAGATTTTAAACATGTCTAACTTGTAGCATGGATTTCAATGTTTCCTAAAGTGAATTAGCATATGTATGACAGAAATAGGGATCCTAATAGCTGCCAGGCCTCAGTTGGAAAAAATGCAGTTGCAAGGTATTGTGGGAATTGCAATCCAATATCTTTGCAGATATTGCTCTGTTCAGTGCTGTGCTTTCCTTTAAATGTTTGAAGTCTGCTTAAAATAAGGAGCACTAATGGTCTCTGCTTTCTCCATTCCAAGTCCTGACCCATTGCAAGTGTGGGTCATTCTGTTCCCCAGTGTTCATATATTCAACAGAATGGAATATATCATGCAAAGGATTGTGCAGTTTAATACACATCCAAATCAGAGGAGTCATTTTGCACTGCAAACTAAGTTGCTTGTCTACCATACTGATCCAAATTGTTTCGTAAACCGATTTCTGAACTCTAGTCAAGATTACAGTGGGCTGGCAATGGGTCAAAGTTGGTGCTCAATTCAGATAAGGCTTACACAGGACCTAACTGATTGTTTATTGTTTCTTGTCCTACCCATCTGAGTAGAAAGGCAAGTCTTTCTGGCAAGGCTCCTATACAGACTAGTCTACCAATAGTCCCAAAGGAACTTTCCCAAAAGCAACTGAACTTTCTTTCTTTCAAAGAAAGTCCAGTTGCCTTTTGGGAAGCAGGTTTGGGATAACCATGACCTGAATGATTGAGAATCTCCATAGACCTATAGTCTACCAGTATTTGTCTACCAGTCGAAGGTGGCATTTGCAGGTTTTCCGAACTACTCAAAATTTCTGCTACCGTTTTGCCAGAACTGGTCAGAACCTGCTGAATACCACCTCTGCTGAGCACCATAGAGTATTTGAGCCAGGCATTTTGCTACAAAAGAGTTTCAGTGCTGTTAATATATATTTCTGGCTCTTTTTCTGTGGTGAATATCATAATAGTTCTGTACTCCTTTGTAACTCCTTTGTAACTCCTTTGTAACTATAATAGAATATGGTTAATGTGCATCTTCTAGGTACTATGTGTACAGCACTACTCTGAAATATTTGATGTTTTTAATCCACTCAATTTCCCTCAATGGCCCAGTTAATTTTCTTAAACATGCTAGCAATATCATTTTGCACTGCAAACTAAGCTGCTTGTCTACCATACTGATCCAAATTGTTTCGTAAACCAATTTCTGAACTTTAGTCAGGATTACAGTGGGCTGGCAATGGGTCCAAGTTGGTGCTCAATTCAGATAAGGCTTACACAGGACCTAATTGATTGTTTACTGTTTCTTGTCCTACCCATCTGAGTAGAAAGGCAAGTCTTTCTGGCAAGGCTCCTATACAGACTAGTCTACCAATAGTCCCAAAGGAACTTTCCCAAAAGCAACTGAACTTTCTTTCTTTCAAAGAAAGTCCAGTTGCCTTTTGGGAAGCAGGTTTGGGATAACCATGACCTGAATGATTGAGAATCTTATAGACCTATAGTCTACCAGTATTTGTCTTTCCCCTTCAGGAATTGTTCCCTCCTCACTTGTCTCCATGATCTTCTTTTGCTCTCCAATTCTTTGCACATATATATGCCATCATCTCCGTTCACTTTTCACATTATCTCTTTTAGCCCTTACACACCCTGTCCCTTTCTGGTTTCATCATTGCTGAGATTCAACAGTGATCAAAGTGAGAAGGAACAGGTTGTTCTTTTGTTTCATGGAAATTGTTGCAGGAATAAGGGAAATGACAGCTTCACCAAAAGGAAGTAGCTACATTCCTACATTTCAATGAAAGTTGTGTAAAGGTGAGGGCTGGAAGGGAATCTGTTCAGTAGCCTAGGCATGGGGTGAACAAACAAGGGAGGATACTTCAATCAGCAAGGGCAGAGACAAAAATAGTGGACTTCTAGGGTTGAAGATAGTTCATAAATTTAATGAGCTATCATTAAATCCACCTCCATATTGTAAAAAAGAGGGGGGGGGAGGAAACATTGCTGGAAGGGGCATGCCAGCACTACAACCAATTAGAGGCGGCCAGGCTGCTGTTAAATCACAAAGAGGCAATTGCTCTGAAGTTCATTTTAGAAAACAGCAGTTTTGAACTGAAGCTAGAAAACATGGGTGTGGGATGCATTAGCATTAGGTTGAGAATAGGAATAAGTTGACATCATCTGTTCCTGCAGTCAGGAAGCACTGAGTGGTCTGCATTGATGATCTGCCCTTATCACCAGAGAGATCCTTTTCTCTTTAGATATTGACACTCTTCTTTTTGCTGATGGGGAATTCAAATGCATTCATTTGCATCCTAGCTACACAATATAATATCAGTCACTAATCTCCATGCCACAATGACCCCTTCTATGATTTTTTTAAAATTGCTGACGAGACTGAACATTTTGCATTTTAATTATTGTTGGTAAAGGGATTTTCCTTCAACCACAATTTTCAGTGGCCTGTCATAAAGCCTTGCATCAGGAGAACCCCATGAAAATATTGCAATGATTTTTTTTACACACTTTAGGTGAGAATGACTTTCAAAAAGGATTGAGAAATATATCTCACCTGTGCATGCTCATTAAGGACTATTTATTCAAAGGTATATTTCTCAAGATGCACTGTAAACTAGAGATCTGCAAAACATTTGAGGCTGAAACATTCCAGTCTAAAGGTGTTCATTTCTGCCTTTGCTGGAAGTGGTGCAATTGCAAACTGGTGTTATCTGAAACAGAGATTGGAATGCTTTCTGTGGCCTAGAGTTAGGTGCCTAGAGTTCTTTGGGAGGGTCTATAACAACTCACCACAGCACACTCGCCATGGCCAATTTGCTACAGCCAACTTGCCACGGCCAATTTCTTGCAGGCAATTCTCCATGGGACAATTTGCATTGGACAAACCACCTCAGGACAATTCACTGTGAAGCAAGAATTACACTAATATCAAAGAAATAGTGGAATAGGAACCATTAAAGAAAGGATGCCAAAGAAGAATAAAATGAAATGTGAATGACAAAAGTTAAAATATTTTTTAACTATTTTAAATAATTAAATTGAATTGTTGAATTGTCTCATAGTGAGTTGTCCTGTGACAAGCTGGCCATGGTGAGTTGTCTCGTGGTGAGCTGGCTGTGGGTGAGTGGGCCCTGGCAAGTTGACTAAGGCAACTTCTGGTAGACGTTCCCAAAGAACTTTAGGCACCTTTCCCATTCTGCTTTGGAAATATGATGGGGTAAGAATCTGGAATTAAAAAAAATATTCAAGCATTTCACTACTATAAATTCTACAACTTTAGCTATTTTTTTTTACAAACTAATAACTTTTGTGAGTTCACCAACAAATTGCCTCTCAAGACTGTTTCTTTCTTTTGACTAACTTTGTCAGTGGCCAGCTTCTCCTAAACTCTTGACTTCAGCAAGTTTTTTGTCACTTTGGGGTCCCCCCAATTTCAGCTGCAGCTTCTCTTTCCATTCCTCTCTGACTCCCCTAAAAAGAGTAACTATACTCAACCAGATTTCATTGTGCTGCTTCCATTCTTAGAATTACACTACATATGTATCTAGGTGCTTAAAACAGTAAGGGAAAATACTTAGTTTCTATACTCTGAAGACATTTATAAAATGAAGTGTTATTACTGAGCACCAGTGGTGGGATTCAATTTTTTTTACTACCAGTTCTCTGAGGGTGGCTTGGTGGGCGTGGCAAGGGAAGGATACTGTAAAATCTCCAGTCGAAGGTGGCATTTGCAGGTTCTCTGAACTACTCAAAATTTCCACTACCGTTTTGCCAGAACTGGTCAGAACCTGCTGAATACCACCTCTGCTGAGCACCATAGAGTATTTGAGCCAGGCATTTTGCTACAAAAGAGTTTCAGTGCTGTTAATATATATTTCTGGCTCTTTTTCTGTGGTGAATATCATAATAGTTCTGTACTCCTTTGTAACTCCTTTGTAACTATAATAGAATATGGTTAATGTGCATCTTCTAGGTACTATGTGTACAGAACTACTCTGAAATATTTGATGTTTTTAATCCACTCAATTTCCCTCAATGGCCCAGTTAATTTTCTTAAACATGCTAGCAATATCCACAACTTTAGTTTTCTCACTGTTGATTACTGAAAGATGCTCCTGGTAGTAATGGGTAAAGGCTTGGAGAATTTGTTGATGTCTTCTTGATGTTACTGAAAAATAGCCATTTCATCAACCTATAAACAAATTAAATTTATTCAGCCTTGCAATGATGGAAATTTAAATTGGATAGACTGTCTGCTAGACAGTTTAAATAGTGATTAAATAAGATAGAGGCTAAAATATAGCCCTAACTCCCTTTTAAACAAGGATATCGTGACACAAAACACTTTGACTCTAACAGTGGTTTTTTTATTAAGTTATTGGATTAGGAAAAATCCAATTGTTGCTAAGGTCGGTTAAGTGGAATCGAAGCCACAGGCCCCCAAGTCCTGGCTGGTAGCTTCCATGGAGCCTACACCCAAAGGCCACAAACACCTGGGCGCCTTTGGGATTGTGTGGAGGGGGAGATCCCCAAAGAGGGCAGTCTGGAAGCTCCCATCCTACATTCGGAGCCACCCAGTGTCCTTAGTTTTTTTTGGGCAGCCTTCCAAGTTTCAGGCAGAAGGCTTCCTCATCCTTTTAAGTTCCCCGAAGTTCCCCCTTTGCAGCCTTAGATGGAATCCAAGCCAAAGAGAAAGCGCAATCCCCTAGACAGGCAGTGAAGAGTTTATATATATATATATATATTTAATAAGCACCTAGCCGGGAGATTAACCGTTATAAGGAGCCCATGCAACTTAGGACTGGAGGTCCTAAGGACCTCCAGGACTGGAAGTGACGGGCTTGGGAGACAGGTGGGCAGCAGAAGCCAGTGGCAACCTCCGACTCCTATACCGGTTCAGCTGGGAAGGCTGGAGGGGGCTGCAGCTGCGGGAACTCCAAGCGGCTGCTGAAAAGCGGCGACATCGGTCCAGCGAGGAGAGAAAGGAGGCAGGGAAGGACTGGACGAGCGGCGGTGAGGAGCCAACGGCTGCAATCAAGGCAGGAGTACAATGCCATACTGGGGAGATACCTGTATTTTAGGTAGAACATAATGAGGTAGATATCTCAAATTCTGAACATGTAGGTCTAGTTAGTTACATCTAACAACAGTGGTTTTTATCCTGATATATCAAGCATTTATTGAAGAAAGCTGTTCTAATATATCATTCAGATAAGAGTCAAAGCAAAGAACAGTCATATATAATAATGATAATCCAGTGCAAAAAAAATTGCAAGGATACGTCCCTCCAAAGGAACTTGTGAAGCATTTTTAAAAATGTGTGATTAATTACTACAATGAATATATTTTATTGAGATAAGTGGTGTGTCCAAGCAAGAATATTTAACATTTATTAGTCAAGTATTATAGAAATAAATGCATTTCTTTGTTGTTCATATTTACTTAATATTCTGTGGATGGCGTTAATATGAATTAATATACTTCCTTGGCTGCTAATTAAAGGTGTGATGGGAGATCAGATAGCAGCTGGTGAGTTATTAGGCATAAAGTTTAAAACTCTTGTTTTCTAAAGAAATTATTCCATGAAGATTTAACACTTTAATAGACAAATAAGGCATCATCCACGATACATTTCTTTTTGTTACAGAGTTACCATATTTATCTGCAAACATAAATGCAGCTTATCATTAAGACTTTTTTTCTGTAGTTCTGGAAGCTCTGTAGTTCTTGAAGTGGAAGTTCAAAGTAGTGATAATTATTCATTGCAGGAACATTAAAAACAAAATTTAGGATTACGTCTTCACACTTCTATAGAATGTGGCAGAGATATCAGATCCATTAGCAACACCTACCAAAGTTCTTTCCATAAGATGTGTTGATATATGTGTATTAGGATCAAGCATATAGGCAGGGGAACCAGTTATGATAAGTTTGCACAGTGAACAGTCCTTCTATAAGCAGCTGTGTCCACTTTCTAATAGTATAAAATGTTCAGCAGCCATAGGTATAATGTGCTAGTAACAGATGGACCATTTTGATCCATCTCACAGCTCTTCTTCATATGGCACTATATGGTTCTAGTAAATTCATTCTTTCCCATCTGGTTTATGATGCAAACAATGAATGAATGAACAAATGGATAGATGGATGAATTTAGATTTCAACTTTTTAAGCAATAAATCCATGCAACTGCTTTCCAGAATCATTATTTTTGCTATTCTGGTTATTCTTTTAATGTGGGTGGATTTTTTTTGTTTTCATTGTTGTTGTTTTTATCACTGTTATTCTCTTTTGTTTCAAATGCTGCTAAAATCCTGGAAAGTTAAGTATAGGCTCAGAAAGAAGTATCACTTCTAAAAATCCAAGTTGTCACTACTCACTTTTATAATGTGTCCAATAAATTAATTTATGTTCATATAAATTAAATCTCATGATGTATGCTGTCTCCTAAAGTGGCAAGATTAATGTTTTACCTTTTTCACTAACATTATTCACTGATCAATTGTATTCTATTGTCCTAATCTTAAATCAGAAAGTTAATGAGATGGTCCACCATAGGTTGTCATTCTGGTCTGTTGCTAATGTTAACCATCCCAGCAAACAGATACGCTCCTTTTGTTTTGCCTGATATATACAATTAAAATGGAAAGTGTAATTTAAAGGTAATGCTATTTGACAAAGTCTAATGCTTGTTATGTGTATAATCTTTATTGCTCCTTTTGTATCTCTGTTCAAATTGTGTACAGTTATGAGAAGGTAACTTTATTGCACATATAATAAACTTGAGATTATGATTTCTATAGATTCACTACTAAAATACACTATTTTTCTGACCTCAAATTGGAAGCATACATGATTCTTAAAGCAGAATATTGTATATACTTGATTGATTTTGATGAAACTACATCAAATGTTGGTGCATTTTTCCTTTTTAGAAAGAAATGATGCACAAATATGTCGATAATTGGTGAAGACAGTATAAGAGTTCCTGAAATTCTAGAATTGATAAACAAAGAATATCAATGTGCATAGTGGATAAAAGTGAGAAAATCTGTAGGTGGATTTTTGAAAATTCATTCAGTTAAAGATATTGTTAAGGATTTGTTTTCGAGAGTGCATTGCCTGAAGCCTATGTAAAATGTAAGCCTACCTTGAAGTAGTCTGGAATCCATGGTCATGTGAAATTTTGTGGAACTAAAAAGGCTTTTAGTTATCTCCCCAGGAATGCAAATTATCCTAGTGAAAATATAAGAGAAGGATAATAATCTGGGATTGACTATAAGAAATTTGTAATGTACTAGGGATCAATGTTTCAAGCAGAGCATTGTTTTGAGTAAATGGTTTGAGTTAAAAGCTTATATAGGATTTGAAGTCATGCTCTCCACTATTACTTTAGCCATGATTATATGCATTGTTTAGTATATTCATAGCATTCTCTAGCAAGATATTTTACTTTGCAGTTTATCATACGTGATCACTCTTTAAAACAGAGAATGCTGCTGTATCGTTAAAGCTTTTGATTTGCTCAATACCTGGGGAGGGAATTGCCTGGGAAGATAATGCAGATCTCTCTAGTTTTCATGGGCTATCTCACAATATAGGACCTTTCTTAATAATCACAAGGTTTTCAAAATAGCAGTATTTCATTGTCATCAACTGGTCAAAAAAGAAGTACCACTTTAATTTCCACTTTCCAGCAAATAACCAAGAAAAAAGAGAGAAATTACTGATAGAGGAATTTTCTAAACTACTTGAAAGGAAGGGTAAAAATGTATTCCTTCTTGCAAGCATTCCTGCTTTTTCTTACTGAATTTATGAAACATCAGAATCTTTATTAGTGCTAGCCCTAATACCACCATTTCCCCAAACTTGATTCCCAGGCTATATCAGAAATAGATATCTGTTCTGATCACCAAGGTTGTAAAACAAATTTGCAATGAATTTCTTTTAACTTGAAATGCTGCGGGCTGCCCAAAGTGAATTCCACCACAGTGACAGCAGAAATGAATTGGGTCTGCTGCCTTCCATCATTCTGTAGTGATGGAAACCTGTACGTTCCAGCAGGTTTTGTAACAATCAAAATATTTTTCTGGAAAATGGAGTGTGAATAACCTTTCACAGAAAAGCACAAAGGAAAATGCATATGGTTGGAGTAGTTGCATAGTATACAGTGTGCATATAAGTATGTGTGAGTGTGTTTATTTGTAAGGCGAGATGAGATAAGATAGATAGATAGATAGATAGATAGATAGATAGATAGATAGATATTAGAGAGATGAGAGATGAGAGAGAGAGAGAAGATTGACAGACACAGACAGATAAATATATGATAGATAGATAGATAGATAGATAGATAGATAGATAGATAGATAGATGGATGGATCATATATAAAGTGATCTACATAGTATAGGCATAATGAAAGGCACATAAATACAAAGGAACAGACAAACCAAGCTACCTGATGATCATGCAGAGAAAAGAAACAGATAAAAGAAACAACGTTGTTGAATTTTCCTTATTGTGAAAGCAAGCGGTATAGGAGCACAATATATGACATTGCTCATTGTATATCACATTATTAGCTGTAATTCATACTAGTTAAATTCCCACTAATAGAGAAGAATTTGAAACTGGTGGGATAACTATAGTTATTTCATAGTATTTTCAGGTGTTACATTCCAGTTGTAAAGGTCACAGATTTTATTCTTGTGTAACATTTCTTGGGATATATGCCATAAGCTTGCCCAGTTAAGGCTCATTTGTATTCTTTTAGCTGGGTCAGGGATCCCTATAGTTGTATATGTCAATAAAAGTTACTTTGTTTCATCATCTGCAAAAGTTTTGGTTCCTTATGTAAAATGGACATTTTTTTCCAAAGAGACTGAGTGAACGAGCGAGCAGAAATACATACAAAATCATCCCTCCCCGCACCCTTCCTTCCCTCCATCCTGCCAGCCTTTCAGTCACCCCGCTAGCTTCTGAAGAGTTTGTGGACAGGTTAAAAACACAATAAATTGAAAAAAATGAATATGTATAGCTACTGACACAGATAATATCTCTACTAATCTGTATCTTCTTAGTGACCACCTGAGTATTTGGCTCATCCTTGAAATGCTAATGTGAATTTAAACACCACTCATAAAAAGGAACATGGCGGATCACCCAGATAGTTCAACACAGTAAGCCAGAAGCTTCTCTAGAGCACATAATGGATGTTCTATATAGAAAGCAGATTCAGATTATTTGAATACCAAATTCTATCCCATCCACTTTATGTTACAGGCATAAATCACTATGGGATGATAAACATCTCTGCCACTTTACTATGTGACTCCTTCATAATTGTGCTTCAGGACCGCTCCACTTGAAGGTCCCTACCATAATGAAATAAATGAAAGCAGATATTAAATGGTAACTGCAGATGACTGTGTCCTTGGGGAGGGAACCCCCACAAAAACCCTTGTTGAATTGCTTCAGATGGCCCATGATTTGTACGTTTCTGTTAATTTTGTCTGAAATAGAAAATGGTATACTTGGCAGATACCTGCAAGTGAGCTCGCATTATGTGACCTTTTTCAAAGTTGTAAGTGAATGGTTGTTGTTTTATATTCCCCAGTTTGGAATATATAGACCTCTGATCATGTACTTTGCATTTTAGCTGACAGAGTTTATAGGCCAAGTCTACTAAAGGTAGCTTTTGCAAGTAAATTGCTTAGTTTAGTAATATCTGCCCTGTGTACTTAACTTACATTTTCATTTCATAGAAGTCTGCCATTTAAAAACTTACCAAACATTTTCTGAAAAATCCTAGGCAAATGTAGTTTATTTTAATTGAGTTTGTAAAAAAAGAAATCTTGCTCTCTCAATAAATTTACAAGAGAGGAGGAATACCATTTTGAAAGGATTATTTGCACACAAGATATTAAAACACATTTGTATTTAACTTGTATACTCAGTACTTCAGCTAGCAGCAGTCTTTTAGCAGCATTGGGAATGTTGCAGGTATTTTTGTCCACCTATTGAGTCCTTTCCAAGGATAGGCAGATGTTGTCTGATCGTGTTAAAAGTTGTCAACACAGGATGCAAGCTGTTGCAAGTAAAAGTATCTTTTGCAATTGACTGATGATGATTTTTGTCAATGCTGAAGATGTTCAAATGCTCCAGATGTTTTGGAATTGCACCCAAGAGGTCTATTATTATTGGTTCTATCTTTGCTTTCTTTCACCACAGTCATTCTACTTCTATTTGGAGGTATTTGTATTTTGTGATTTTCTCAATTTTTTTTCCTTCTCTTCTGCTGTCACCATTTTTTTTTGACTTTCTTATTATTTCTTATCAACATCAAGCTGTTTTTAAGTCTGGGGTTTTACGTGTTTATTTGTTTGAATTCTGATATTCCAGAGAGCTTTATTATCTTCATTTTCTATTACTTTGTCTATTTAGTGGTCCCACCAGTTCTTGCTTTCAGGCAAACGGTATTTCTTGCAGATTTTCCAATCCACCCTTATTGTTACTTTGTCATGTTGTTGCTTGTAGTCTGTGCAGTCTTCTTGTGGCAGTTAACTAGGTGAAACTGTTTCTTCAGTTTCTTTGCAGAGGAGGCATTTGCTGTCTGTTGCTGTCATCTCAATTCTGGCTTTGTATGCATTTGGTCTTGGTGCTGTATAGCCAGAATTAGCATCTATCTCTTCCTTCAATTTACCTGCTCTTAGCCATTACCAGAGCTTGTCAATATCTGTTTTGCCAATTGTTCTTCTTAATGGTGATATAATGCATTGTCTTCTGATGCTGTCATTCTGTTCTTCATTTGATCTTTCTTGTATTCCACCTTGGATTCTCTGATATTCAGTAAATTTCATGGCATATTAGCTTCAATGCATCCTGTTCACTGTCCTTCAGATATTCTTCCTGTGCCTTTTGAAATTGGGATAGTGGGAGTTCTAATCCCACTTTAGGCACAAAGCCAGCTGAATGACCTTGGGTCAGTCACTCTCTTTCAGCTCGAAGAAGGAGGCAATGGCAAATCATTTCCAAAAACCTCACTAAAAAAAATCTTCAGGGATTAATCCAGGAATTAATAACTGATTCAAAGGCAGAAAAATACACACATAATCATATGCCTATATATATAAAATCACACATATATTAACCTATCTATTTAAATATATAAGCCAAGGCAGTGCACATATATATTTTTTAAAATTCATATTTATATCCCGCCCTTCTCCGGAGACTCAGGGCTTACAATTTTTGGAGCGCAACCCAATGCGCTCAGCAATAGCCTTCATTCCATTGTATATGCCTGCTTATTACTAAGGGGCATTTTTACAAAGTCAGCTTATTGCCCCCAACAATCTTGGGTCCTCAATTTACCTACCCTGAGAGGATGGAAGGCTGAGTCAACCTTGAGCCTGGTGGGATTCGAGCCTGCAGTAATTGCAGGCAGATGGAATTAAGTGCTAGGCATTTAACAGCCTGCACCACCAAGGCCAAATCTAATACCTCTGCTGTCCATTTTTCTGACAACAGCAACATTGTGCTTAGTGAATAGGAAGGAAAGTCGTAGTTCTACATCACAAGTTCTAACCCCCAATTTGCTTCATTTGAGGTTATGTTTGTTGTTATCTTTCTTTTGTGGCAGGGGCCGTCCTTCCTCTTGCTTGTTCTCAGCATTTCATGTATACAGAAACATCATAACTGTTTTTCCCCTATAATCTTCAG
This sequence comes from Naja naja, assembly GCA_009733165.1. Lineage (NCBI taxonomy): Eukaryota > Metazoa > Chordata > Lepidosauria > Squamata > Elapidae > Naja > Naja naja. The sequence goes on from CM019150.1 coordinate 138,240,039, forward strand.
GGGAGACTTCTGAAGTGTTTCTTATTTTTCTAACTAAATGAAGACTGTTAGATCTTATATTATAGCACTGCAGTTGTTGGTGTTTCTCACCTAAAAATGGCAGGAAAGTATTTTAGAAGTTATATTCAGAGGCAGCTATAATTGTACTTGGGGGATGCCACCTTGTAGCTTGCTCATCCCTGAACTATGATCTACCTACAGGGGATGTTATTCATGGTGAAAACTGTTTATTAAAATTTAGAAGATTATGATGATGATCTCCTGGAACCTAAAACTTAAAGGTGTCATCTTCGTCAACAATAGGGCATATTACCTTTGTTTTAAATCATCAGACAATGTGTGTAAAATAAGCAGTGGTGCAAACCTTTGCTTCTACAGCTGGAGAAATCCTATATAAAATTTGGATTTCCAACTTGGGGAAAAACAGGGAGTAAACTGAGCTCCATGGATGACCACATAGCAATAGCACTTAGACTTATATATAGCTTCACAGTGCTTTACAGCCCTCTCTAAGCAGTTTACAGAGTCAGCATATTGCCCCCAACAATTTGGGTCCTCATTTTACTGACCTCAGAAGAATGGAAGGCTGAGTCAATCTTGAGCCATTCAGATTCAAACTCCTGGAGTGAGCAGTGAGTTAACCTGCAGTACAGCATTCTATCCACTGTGCCACCATGGCTCTTGTATAAAAAATAGAGGACAGACTGTTATGGATCATTAGCTCAATGTTACTGATCCCACTAGGGAGAGATATTGCTCAAAAATATTTTCTGAAGTCTACCCATCTTTAACACTGATGAAAGACCATTCTGTCAAATCAGTGCCTAACTACTATTATATTTCAATGCTGAGAGACAGAAAGGGTAAGAGGTGGAGGATAACTACAGCTGCATATAAAGTACTGGAAATTGAACGCTAATCCTTTTCTAAATCTGAGTCTTTCATACTTTGTGTCATTTATCTTTTGCATTCTCAAAACACAACCTAGTTAGGAATTTTGGAGTTTATCAGAGTATTGATGAAATTTAAACCCTGAGATAGCAAATGACCTTTATCAGGACATAACAGCTACATATTCTCAGGTATTCCAAAAGTTCAGTGAATCACTCTTCTCAACCTTATCTAGTAAGTTATTAACTTTGCTCATTTCAGTTCGTTACTGAGTGGGCAAAGCCCCCCCCCCTACCAAAGTGAAATACATTTCTCCTGCAAAGTGAAATTTATATGTTGAAGAATCAGAAGAAAAGGCTTTTCAAAAGAAAAAAAAATAAGCAGAGATTTTTATATTTCTCTTCATTCTCTTTTAGAAACAATCCTCTATCAATAGGAAAATAAGTATTACATCAGTATGGTTTGTAGTTTAAAACAACTTGGCTTTAGAGCAGTGGTAGCCAACCAGTGGGCCTGGGACCACTGGTGGTCCGTGAGAAAATTTTGGTGATCCGCAGAGAAATGTCACCCCCAAAGCATCCCCCAAAGCAATTAATCCATGGCTGCGTGGGAACACAAGGCTGTGCCGCTCACATGGCCCACGGAAACACAAGGCTTGCGTTGCTTGCATTGTGAACAACACAAGATAGTGAGGGGAGGGGGGAAAGGGCAGAGGGGGGAACTTGCCCCATTCGCCCCATACGCCTCGCCTGACCACCGGCCTGCTTTTTCTGTTTCTTTCTTCTTCTGCTTTTGGCTGCACACAAGGAAAGCAGCAAAAGTCTCTCTTTCTCTCCCCCCAACTCCACCAGAAATGAGTCTTTGGGACCCTGCAAGGCATCCTGCTCCAAGAGGCTGTGCCAGCATGACAAGTCTCACAAAGACTCATTTCTGGCGGAGTTTGGAGGAGAGAAAGAAAGACTTCTGCTGCTTCTGCTGCTTTCCTTGCATGAAACCAAAAGTCTCTCCCCCCACATCCCGTATGGATCTGGAGATGGTATCCTGTGATCCCAAATAAAGAATGATCGATTGGTAGGAAAATGGGATGGGGAACTTTCCTGAAGACTTTTTTGGGATTTTCCCAAGGTCTCTGGTCCCGGGATTTAAAATTATGAGTTTGGTGGTCTGTGAAGTCCAAAAGGCTGGTGACCCCTGCTTTAGAGAGTATTATAAAATTTGTGGTGGAAAATATTAAATATGGAAATATTTAAAAATAAACTACTTTTGTTCCCAAACTGTGATATGCAGCCTGATAAAGCTGTGCTCAATTTTCTATAGATGGAAAGGTGTCATTTATTAAATAATGTTGACAAAACAAGTTCTTCTGTAGTTTAATTGCTAAATGTATTGTTTTATTTAACATAATTTGACTGTGATAGACAATCTATGCAGCAATTGCCAAGGTATATGAGTTTACCTATGTAATGTAGAAAGAGATCTAAAGAATCTTTAAGAGTATGTTATTCCTTCTTTTTCTTCAACTTGAAGCAAAATGCAGCTGACCATGCTGGGATACCAATTTTGTTAGCTAAATTAGTATATTCTCCATTGCTTCTCCTTGCAATGGGAGCAAAGCATGACTGTATTGGAAACTGTATCATGTGAAGAGCGACATCTTTAGTTTCTGATAAAATTCTTGGGACATGACAATGTCATTTTTGAACTCATTTATCTGTATCTCTGCTACAGTGAAATACTTGTGGAGTTCTTATATGATCATTTGCATTCTACTTCAAAGCCTTGGAAAATCCGTATTCCTCATTAAAATGATGGGAGATGCTAACTTCAGTTCCACTTTATGTAAAAGCTATTGGAGTGACCAGAAAAGATAAAACCAGAAATATGACCATAATAGAAAGAATTGGCATAGCACCAATCTTAAATTACATACAAAAATAGCAAATAAAATGGTTTGCTCAATTGGAGAGGAAGGTGTCTTGTCATGGGATTCCATATACAAAACAGAGAAGAAGGTCAAAGAATGTTTGGCAGACCCGTACGTAGATGGAGAAACAATATTAAATACACATTACAACAACATTGATTAACAATGGTTGAGGCCACCAGAAGAGCAAGAGTCAGAATTTTGTATCTCCCTCAATACCCAAAGAAAAAGAATACAAAAAAGAGTTCAATTAAATCAAGGAATTTTGCTGATAAATGTTGTTCACTGTCAACATTGAAAGAAGCAAGTGTCTATTCCATTGGCTTTTCTTAACATTTTATTGAGGGGAAATAAGACAAAGGGTTTTTTTAGAACATTTTTGTAGATTTGTCAAATGTTGGGTAGATAGAATCTATTCATTCATCCATAGTTCTTGCTGGTGAAATCATATCTTAGGGATAATTATATTTATCATTTTTTACTTTTCTGAATTTTGTCTTCTACAACATCCAGTACGAACTTAAAATATTTCCCTTCTCCCTCACCCAATCAAATGTTTCTCTTCAACTGAAACTTGACAAAATGTTATTTAAAAAAAATCATGAATTTTCCATGGCAGTGTCATTTCTTCTTTTCACCACTGGTAAGAAATTGGACAAGATGGACAGAACCCCTAAAGGTCTCATTTTTGCTATATGTGTATGATGAGGAGCCCGGTTTATAGCTTCAAAACTTCTCCTAATCCTGAATCTTTCATCCCTGACAATGTATCTTGCATTTTGAAGCACATTTGCAGTATTGGAGGATTTTTTGATGTTACAAAGAACATTTTCATTCATTCTGAGGGATATCTTGAATCTTGAATGTGCTGTCCTGTCACCAGCCTCAATGTTGATGCAAAACCGAATTACGCTACAGCAATAGCAACATCTCCGTCTATCCTAACTTTAGCAAGGATCAAGTTGGTAACAAATGTCTTTCCTGTTCCTCCTAGTGCATCAATGAAAATTACTGAAGAAAGCACTTACACATATAGTCATATATTGCTCTTTGCTTTACTTTGTGTCCATGTTTTATCTAATCAATAATACGAAGAGCCAGTGATCTGTTGGCGTTAAATAAAAGAGGAGATGTTGTTTTTTGTGAAGATTTGTTGCAACCTTGAAGAGATGAAAGCTCACGTTAACCTTAAGCTGGAGAATCATGGCTCCTCAATAATGTTTTAGAAGTTGTTCTTCCAAGTAGCAATTATGCATGTGTCAAAGTAGCTATACATGAGTTGCTTAATTTTATGCCTTTATCTAATAAATTTTCAGATTGCAAATAGTCCACCTAAGAATAATTTTCCATCACAAAGGCATTAAAATTGCATATGCAGTTTTTTTCCAGATTGAAGTTATTTATAGTTGTTTTCTAGGAAGGAAGAGGGTACATTTGATTGACAATTTAGTGCTCAGATATGTAGCTGCTTAGGAACCTGTCCTCTGAAGCTCATTGTGCTTATTGATTTCTCTGTGTATTCATTAAAGATGGCTTAACAGCTCAGAGTTGAGTCTGCATTTCAAAATACTTGCTGATATCTCTAATTTTAGCAGCCTTAATGATTTGGACAAAACTTTTGTGGCAATAACATCAAACAGTTAGCAACATAGGAAACTGTCTTTTAATAGCTTTCATCTGGCTTAGCTTTGTCTGTAATGGCCAGCAATGTTCTCTGAATTTTCAAACAAGAATTCTCCCAATGAGAGAGGAAGTGGGCTTAAAAAAATGACAACCATGACTGTGCAATTAAGCTTTACACATTTTTTAAAAAATATTCATCATGTGTATGACCCAAGTTGGCCATGGTGAGTTGTCCTGCAGTGGGTTGGCCACAGTGGGCTGACTGTGGCAAGTTGGCAGGGGTGAGTTGGATGTAGTGAGTTGGCCACACTGAATTGGCTGCATGGAGTTATCCTAGACCCATCTAATCCCAAAGAGACATCTCTAGGTAGATTATAAAACTTGCATACAAAATTAGTTATTGTACCATGCAAATTCTGTTGGTTAGGGTACAGAGAATATCTGGTGCCCATGAAGTTACATCCCCTCCTATTGTTGTCTGCTGAGTTATAGATCTTCTATAATACAACACTGATAGAGATTCATCATAGTAATAACACACTAAGACTACAGGTAGTTCTTGACCTACAAACATCCATTCAGCAATGATTTGACATTATAGCAGTACTGAACAAAGAGACTTATGACTGGTCACTAAAGTTATGGCCATTGCAGTGCTCTCCTTTCCCATCCCATGATCCAAACTTGGGTACTTGGCAAGCTGCATAAATTTCCAACTGCAGGTGCACTTCAACTCTACCTGACTACAGATAGTCATCAACTTAAGACCACAATTAAGCCCAAAATTTCTGTGGTTAAGCGAAAGAGTTTTGCCCCATTTTACAACCTTTCTTGCCACAGTGGTTAAATAAATCACAGCAGTAGTTAAGTTAGTAACACAGCTGTTAAGTGAATCTGGCTTTGCTTGTCAGAGGGTGGTAAAAGGTGACCCTATGACCCCAGGATACTGCAACCATCATAAATACGAGTCAGTTGCCAAGCATTTTAATTTTGATCATGTGACCAAGGGGATGCTGCAATGGTTGTGTGAAAAATGGTCATGAGTCAATTTTTTCAGTGCCATTGTAATTTTGAATGGTCAGGAAATGTGGAGGACTATCGGTATTTCCCTCTATCTATGCCATGTCACTCTGCAGCCCCTGCTGTGTTTCCTGGTCTTGATCATCTTCTTGCTCCTGCTGCTTACCAAGCAAGCCTGCCTTGGTCCTGCTGCTGCTGCTGGCATTATGCAGCTTTATTCCATAGGTCATGCATAGTGGTTTCCTAGACTAGAAGCATTTGAAATGTGGATTTACAGGCAGCTGTTATGTACAAACTGGGTTGACAAAATCAGAAATAAGGAGGTGATAAGCAGCCTGGGAAAGCCAAGGGAAATAATCAAAGCCATAAAAAAGTGAAAATTGGAATATTTCAGACATGTGATATGACACCCGGAAAAATATGGCATAATTCACTTAATCCTCCAGGGAAAAATTGAAGGCAAATGAGGTCCAGGCTGAAGAAGAACATCATGGCTTCAAAATCTAAGGGACTGGTTTGGACAAAACTCAGCAGCACGTTTTCGTGCGGCTGTTGATAAAAATAAGATCACCAACATTATTGCCGTCCAATGATGGATATGGCACAAGAAGAAGTGGTTTCCTTGTGAGACCTGGGGAAGACTCACATGGCCAGCAGCTGCCTCTCAAGGGGCCAGCGTGGGCACATGCTTCATCAACACTGTGAGCAAGAAGATGGCAAAGGTCAGCTGGGCTGACAGACTGAAGGTTGACAGATGTTTCAGAGTCAGGAAGCAAGGCTACTGGGCTGCTGGGCTAAGGTGGCTGGAGTTTTCTGGGTAGCAGCTTTGTGCCCACTGCTGGGTCTTTTTAGGATGCCACTTTGCACAGTGTTGCTGGGGCTTCCTGAGGTGGCCTCACTCCATATCACTAGAGCTTCCTGGTGGCTGCATTATGCTGGGCTGGGCTGACCTTTATGATACACTATGGCTCAGAGGCTGTAATGGTCTGTGAAAATGACCTTGAGCAATGAGGGGAAGACATGCTGCCTAGAAAACAATTAAATAAGAGAGGATGAGTCCAGTGTCTTAACTACCTAGAGGAAGAAAGCTAGGAAAGACACGTCCTAATTGATTTGGTGGCTAAAAGTGGTGCTAGAAGATTCATACCTTCAGACTTAAACTTGAAAGATTCTCTTAACCCTTAACCACAGACATACTATTTCAGCTACACTACTACATTCATGAGGACATAATGACTGTTGTAGCTGCTGGCCATAGCACTACAATATTGTGACTAGTGGTTCTGGAGCTGTTGCTTCCAAAAATGCAGAAGACTATTTGAATTTGTTCTTGCCATATAAATTATTGCATAATGTAGATTGTACCTAGTCATCAATTTCATCAGGAGCTTCATCATTGCTGATGTCAGAATTGGCGGCAGTGGTGGGTTCCTCATCATCCATTACAAATTTTTTGTTGCAATCCAATTCCACTTCACTCAGATAACTCTCTGCTTCTTCATACCATGTTAGAACAGTTTCTTCAAAGTTTGGATCACCAAATTGCACTCCTTTTGGTGGAAAACCAAAAAAAATAAAAAATATATATGTTAACAAAGATCTGTGGTCAAAATGACTGCAACTCAAATTCAAATGCTGTTATAGAACACACCAAATAACTCACACAAGCACGATGTTATACTCTTATTGGCGGGAAAACAAAAGCTATTTGCAACCGAAATGGACAATTTCTAAAAATAGGGGTGTTCCGAACATTTTGAAAAACTGTTGCAGTCACTATGACCACGGGTCTGTGGTCATGTGTTAATGTAGCTTTACAATAAAGTAGATTTAGCTCATCTGATTGTGTTTTCTGTCTGATTTATCTGGAAGGGCTGACAGGGATCTTTTGGAGCTACAGAGCTGTTGGGTACCAAGATATCTCTGAGTCTGGTTCTGGAGTTGCTTGCTACCCCACAAGGCAGGGTATAGGATAGCCAAAAGGGCAGAAACGGGGGGAAGATACGCAGGTTGTGGGAATTGAAGAGGAGGCAGTCCCATACCTTACCAAGTCTGAGAGCTGGAAGAGACCAAACCCAGAATTGCTTAGATTTTGAGGTGAGTACTTGCTTAATGACCCACAATTCTCACTTCATGATATCAGCTGGGAATATTAGGATTGCCATTGCCATTGCTAAATAATGTGCTCATGTGATATCCCACTTTACAACCACATTGCTTAGTGACAGAAATTCTGGTCCCAATTTAATCATGTGTAGGTTGTTGTTGAACTGAAGTATCTTAGTCAGTATTTTTACCCCTTCTCAGAGTGGGAAAAAGTCTTCCAAGGTATGTATTTTTTTACTTTACAACAATTTATGCAAACTTTGTAAGACTTAAAGCAGATTTTAAGTGGTGGAAAGGATAAGTGAAAGACCTGGTGAAATTTATTTATTTATTTATTTATTGCTTGGACTTGTATGCCGCCCTGTCTCCCGAAGGACTCAGAGCAGCTCATATCATAAAACCCTACAATACAAAATTTAAAATTCGTTAAAAAGTTATTAAACCCAAGCCAAACAATATCTAAAAACCCACAAAAGACATTACATTTAAAACATCTAAAAAACCAAGCCTCAGTTAAAATTCTTAGAACCGTATTTTGCACTGTCTACACCCATAGATTTTTGCATCAGTCTTGACTCTGGAAACTACCTGAAATTAGTCAGTTTTCTTGGCTATATTTTTAAGCTGGCTTATCATTGCATTCTTGCTAGGGCTAAGAGAAATTGACCCCAAATCATCCAACTGGCTTCAGGCCTAAGGCCAAAATAGAAATAATGGACACCCAGTTCTTGCCAGGTATCTTTAACCACTGCAGCACAATGGCTTATTTATGTATAGTAGGACCAAAATAATGATATTTAGGAGATTTAAGAAAAATAAATGACTATAAGATAATAAGGTAAAAGATATAGTGAACAAAGATAGATTAAGCAACATAGACAAGTGTATAGATAGTTAAAGATTTCTGTAAAAGTATGTATACCATCATGAAAGCATTGTAATGAATGGAAATGATGTTGTATACAAGAAAAAATGTTTAATAAAAATTATTTAAAAGAAAAAAGAAAAATAAATGACTTGATAGTAGATCAGAATAAGTTAGAACACATATTTTGGTCTCATTTTTTAACAGCATATGGAAATTTATTCCGAAAGGGCAATTTATTTAATTTCTCACTGTTGATTTTGCTTCAATCAGTTTATGATGCTCCTTTTTAGAACAGGGATAATTCCCAACCTTTAAGAAGGATCCAGAACAAATTTCTTTGTACATTGAATAGATGAACATGGATATAGATCTATGTGTCTGGGCAGGAATTTTAAAACATAATTGTTCACATTTCATACATATATTGATAATATACTTGTGCTGACATCTTTTTACAACATCTAGGCAAAGATTCCATTAATATCAGAAAAATGTAGACTGATCCATTTAATTTTCTTTAAACTACTAAAAACACAACCTTCAAAAATACTTTAGAGATGAGTATGAGCTTCTGACTTCCCACAAATTACACTTAGTCTAACGAAAATAAAAATTAATATATGTAGGTTATGTTTGTAAGATAGCACTTAGTCCTTAAATATATCATGGATTTATCCTATATATGAAGGCCACAAGTGAATGTCATTGTCTTATGAACTATAATATGTGAATGATGATTTATTCAGTGACTGCACAAGAGAGGAAGAATGTAAGGGCACAATTGTGGGTATTCTCTATCTGTCTGCTGTCTGTCTGTCTCTATTCTATCTGACATTATTTTGAAGGCTATAAATAATATTTTTGAAGACTAGAAGCATAAACATGGGGTAGAATATAAAGACTAGACACCTCTTAGGGATCAATTTATTTTATTTTAGTTTAGTTTCAGCTATATTTATTCTATGACAACATGAGTTGAACATATTCCCTAAAACAGGGAGAATGTTTTGCACATTTGAGAGAAACAATGCTATGTCCTTCTCTTTTCCACTGGAAGTGATTTAATATTACTTTCCTTTAGGTAGGAAAGGGATATTTCTCCTTCCTCTCCTATTTTCTTTTATAATTCAGCTATGACACTAATTGAATTGCATAAGTATGGGTGAAGTCACCATTTGCACACTTCCTGCAATCAAGATATTTCTGGGCTGATGTAAAGAAAAAACACAGTATATATCCATTCCCACTACCTGTCCCTTCCCGCAGCACTGAATAACCTTAAATAATGCCAATGTTATTTTATTGGATGTGTGCAATTCTTTAGTTCCAAATGGAAAGATGAAGGATGAATAGCAACAATTTCAAAAAAGCACATGTCCTCTAGATAATAGAGGTGCTGGAAGTTCAGGAAACAATTAATTAAGAGTCTACAGATGCTAATTACTTTTGAGTACTGTTAAGAGACACAGGGACAGCTTTACAAGAAACAGAATATATGAAGATCAAGGTAATGTGATCACAGTTTAGAACACTCCCTTTGTTTGTACACAATTACCTGAAAGTAAGTGTCACTGCGTTTACCTTATCATCTAGTTCTCCATTATAAAATCATTCTCCCACATGAGTACTTTGCTGCTGTGTGTAGCATCGCCTGAAAACATTCCTGAGCTGATTGAAAGGAATTTTTTTTGCAAAATATCAAACAAAACCCAAACAATATAACTAATAAGATTTTGATGGACCTGCAGAAATTTGCAGTGAATTCCCCTATACTCATGATGGCTAACCTATGGCACACATGCGCCAAAAGTGGCATGCAGAGCCATTTCTCTGAACATGTCAGCCGTCGCCTGTTGCTCTTCCAGCTGGCTGGTGTGCACATGTGCATTAGAAACCAGCTGGCCAGCTGGTCTTCATGCACATGGGAATGCCAGAAACCAAAAGAGTAGCTCCCGGTGCATGCATGCGTCCTGGCCACCTGCACTTCCAGTTTCTAAGACACATGCGCACACAAAGACCAGCTGGCCAGCATTTACTCTCTATGCAGCCTTTAATAGAGCTGCTTGGTTTTCCAGGGAATTCCAGGGATGATCCATCAGAAGTGTCACTTGCAGTGCCATTGGAGGACATTTAGTGTTTAATTTTATTTTAGTAATGATTTTATTACCTGCCACCCAAAATCTCTATAGAGTGGAGTGTCCTTATACATTTAAATTAATAAAATAGCTGTCCAGTGAACATGTTTAATTATTCATTGCTGGGGAGGATAAGCCACAAGCTTATCTGCAAGGATGTTCTGAGGAACACCTTTGCACAAATTCATGTTATGCATAAATTGTTAACTTCTTATCGAGCAGGGATCCTATGTAGATGGTTGCACTTCTCTTTTACTAGTAGGTTAATGGGAAGCTTACCTACCAGCCAGAAAAGGGATGCAATCTGTAAGGTAAACTCTGGAGTAAGCTTAATAGAATTTGAAAAACAAAATAAGATACCTCTCTTTCAGACGCACAAACATACACCCCACTTCCAACCAACACTTAGCTGTATTGTTATTGAAATTAAAACATTTGGAGGAAATCTATATAAATAATATCACAGAGCTTTATATTTGGTCTAGGCGTAGTTTATTTTAGCTATATACTAATAGATTGGAATATGTTCTTTCGTGTGTGTGTGTGTGTGTGTGTGTGTAGGTTAAGTTGAAGGGCCAAATGTGTATGTCTTCAGAAACTTAGTGATTTTTTTTTTTTTAAAAAAAATCTGTAATGATTTCTTTAGCTCCAGGTGGGTAAGAGCCCCAATGGAAAAAGCAGCTTTGATAGCAAAATGTTTATTGCTAACCTAACCAGACTTGTTTGCTTGATTGCTTCAAGGGAAAAATTGCCCAGCAGGGAAAATGGCCCTTGTGAGTCTCATTACAAATACTGTCATTAGCCTATCCTTTTTGACAAGCCTGATGGGTAGTTAGTTTGATAGCTTTGGTGTAGTTTCTTGCTAATCAAATTGCAATTACCCTGTCAGATCTAGCAAAGTCATAGGGTGGGATTTGATAGTGCAGCTTTTTCTATGAGAAATAGAAATTCGGCTCATCCCGTCTCTACAATCAATCAAATGATCCATTCAACCCTCATATCTGAAAAAAAATGGAAATTTTGCTAAAGTCAGAGGAATTGACTTTCTGAAAGCCAGAATAGCTTTCAGTTTAACGTGTACTAGAGCATAAAAAGTTTAACATGGTTTTACAAACTCACTACAATATAAATAACACATTAATTAGCCTAAGCCCACAATTATTCCTCACCACAAAACACTGAATAAATCATATGAAAAACTAAAAACTAAAAAAACTACATAAACTCTATATGATGTCAGGAGTCTCTGAAATCTAATTCACATAAAGCAAAGGATGGACTGAATTCATAGTACATGCAATCCTTTGCTTGCACTTTCCTTTTCCCAAATATATGTTTTCATGCAATTTTCAGATATATTAGGATACTTTTTGAACTTCTCATATGTGAGTAGCAATGATTGCACACAATGGAACAATTGCTACTTTTCCAAATGATGATAACACTGCTATCAGGAAACTGGTAGAAATCTAACCACCACCATCCCATATTTGAGATAAAGAGCAATTCACCACAAAGTTCAATGAGCTATAAAATAATGAATCACATCTAACAGTAGGCATGTAGACTTCAACTGCTATTGTCTTTGCTTCACAGCTTATATATTAAATATACAATACTAATAAAGGAGAATATTTGTAGCTCAGGGTTGAACTGAGAGATCCTTGGTGTTCTCTGAGCTTGCTTGTTTTCTTGTGGATATTTCATTATCCTAACTGGGTAACATCATCAGTCCTAGTAAGGAGTGCTGTTTGCTGTCAGTTTATAATCTGATGACTTGCCTTTCTGCATGGGTGAGAGTGCTCTTAGAAATTCTTTGTTTGGGCTGTTTACTAATGACTCTTTGACAATTTCTTGACTGGGGTATTGCTTACTTGATTGTTAGTCTAAAGTTGACTTTGGAGTTAATCTACCGTGTGTCCCTCAAACTAAGATCTCTCCGGGTAATAAGTCCAATCGGATTTTTGAACTCATGTGCTACAATAAGCCCCCCCTGAAAATAAGCCCACCCCCAAAATATTAAAATGCATGAACAGCCGGTCCTCCCTGCATCTCGCTTCTCCCACACCCCACCCCACCTGCCACCCCCAAATTGTATCCATAAAGAGTGCAGGTGGATAAGCAAGGGGCAGGAAGCTTTGCCATGCCCGACGAGGGTGTGAGAAGATGTTCTTGCCATCTTACCTGACTTCCAGCTCCGTTGCATTTCGTTGTGTGCAGGGAAAGAAGTTGTACCATTAAAAAAACCTTGCAAGTTCGAGGAGTTAATTGATTGAACTCACAAGAAGGGTTTTTTTTAACGGTACAACTTGTTTTCCTGAACACAATGGCAAGAAACGTGATGGAGCTGGAAGTCAGGTAAGAAGTGCATCTCGCTTGTCACCCCCAAATTGTGCCCCAAAATACCGTAATAAGACCTCCCTGAAAATAAGCCCAAGTGCTTATTTTAGGGTTAAAAAATATAATACAGGTTCAAAAATATAATACAGGTTCTTATTTTCAGGGAAGCATGGTGTGCTGATTTGAGTGGAGAGGTGCTGGAGTCTTTTCTCTCTCTCTCTCTCTTTTGGGCTGATTGAGTGTCTCTTTTGCATAGTCTATAAATGTTGTTAATGTCTATGCATCTATTGATGGTGGATTTGTTAGCATGCCAGGCTTCTAGAAATTCCTGGCATTTTTGGCTTTGGCCTGGTCAAGGATTGTCACATTTTCCCAATTGAAACTATGGTTAAATCTGTCTATATGTTGTGAAATAAAGAATTTTTGTCATGCCTTCTGACTGTTCATGAATGTGTTCTGCTAGTCTTCTGCCTGTTTGTCCTACGTACTGTAGTAGTTGTTGCAGTTCTTACATTGTATGTTGCAGATGACTCCTGTTTTTTCCTTCTGGGGTTCCTGGGTCTTTCAGTTTGTTTAGGATGTTTTGAAGGGCTTTAGTTGGCCAACTAACAATACTCCTTACTGACACTGATGAAGTTACCTAATTAGGGTAATGAAACTTCTGCAAGAAAAAAAGCAAGCTCAGGGACCCTTTAATATACAGTGATTGTTAAATAATGAAAACATATTGCTTAATATTAACCAACCATACTAGGACATCATAACAGAAGTGTTAGGCAGAAGTTATAATATTATATGAAATAAATAGTAAACTGGTTGTTTTTCCCCTAACCAACTTCAGGGTCATCAAAATGGGAATTGAAGAATATATTGGAACAAATGAAATATTTCACACATCAAACATTTATCTGATAAAAATTGTGGCCCTGAGGTGTCCTAGCAATAGACATCTGCATATTTTTATAAAAAGAGAAGGTAAATTAAAATGTGACCACCAAGATATTTATCAGTGATCTGCCTAAATAGATTATGGTGTATCAAATTAAGTTCTATGACATTTTAAGGCAAGGGTCTTCAAACTTGACAAGTTTAAGACTTGTGGACTTCAACTCCCAGAATTCCTGAGCTAATATGATAGGAGGAGGAATTCTGGGAGTTGAAGTCCACAAGTCTTAAAGATGTCAAGTTTGAAGACCCCTGTTTTAAGGTTTTGCTGCAAAACTTTTTTTGCTGTGTTGAGAAGGTTCAAAGAAAGAACTGTAAATTGTACTTAAATAAAACTTATATAAAAAAATGCACAAAAGGATATATATTGATCATTTTTATGCAAATATGGTATATATGATGTATATGATGTATATGATAACTACACACACACTATATCCTAAGATGCAAGAGACATAAATTACTTGCTTATTAAAGCAGCTGGCTGCATATTGTTATAAAAATATGCCAGATACATAGTACATTTAGCTGTTGGAATATTATACATTTGTGCATGTATATGCTTTTATGTGAGGAATCCATCTTTTTCAGCACTGTGTAAATATTTTATAGCTGCAAGCTTAATGCAATCTTTTTCTTCAAAGATTTACAGAATCTTGCTTAAAGATTGTATAGAGATTTTCAGTGCATTTTTTTACCACTAGTCAGATGAAATAAAACCTTGGCTAACTGCAAAAATGCAATATGCAAGCCTATTGTCCTAAGCTTTATTCTTTGATTTCTTACATTGACAGAAGAGCTCTTTGAGAGACAATAATTCTACAATATTTGCTTAATTGAAACAGAATAGCATTGTAGTATGGAATAGTTCTTGTTTTGTTTTGGAATTATGCTACCTTTATCTGTTTTTGTTGTTGAAGCAGAATATGCTATAAATTATCTTGTTACAAAAACAATTTAAATGAAATGTTTGTTTTAAAGCTGAATGCCTTTCTTTTCCCCTTTCCTTTTCCTTTCCCTTCCCTTCCCTTCCCTTCCCTTCCCTTTCCTTTCCTTCCCTCTTCTGACTTACATCAAACTTGTCAAATGCCTCATTTAGCAGCAAACAATATATTTTATTTCAAGAGATATGCAGGAACTGCCAATTTCCTCTATAAACTGGGGATGTATGAGCAAATTCATTGCTATGCTGCCTTTGGGTATTGAATTAACTGAATGTATTATCTACACCAACTTTTACCAAACAATGCCCCTCAAGGCTTTCATTGACATCCAACAGGTGATGTTCAACATATCTGAAGGACACATATTTAGAATGTTATTTATATAAAAATAATAGCAAAATTTAGGATTGTTCAACTTAATTAGACTTAGCAGTGAAAACTAAATTTCCTCAACACATTTAACTGTCATTTCCATTGTATGAGAAATTGTAGTTTTCTTTGGGAAGACTCCTGTTAACATAATATTTCCAACACTTCACGATTCGGAAGAAGGGAGAATCATAATTGTATGAAACACATACATATCGATATAAATATAGTTACTACACCAGTTCACTATTAGAAATAGCTTTGCAGGTGTTTTCACTGAAACTACCCCAGCATTCACACATATACACATATGGATTTAAAAGAGTGAATAATAAAATTAAATTATGACATATTTTGAAAAAACAGATGTTTTAAACCAACAACAGTGAAGAAATCACCCCGGTAGGCTTTATTAAAAATTAAAATGATACCATGTGTTAAATTAATGGAGGTATGTGTTCCTTTTCACTGCATGTTTTAGTTGTTCAGCTAATAGCACATAAAAAATTACATTATGATGGAATGTTTTTATCATGCAGAGAATCAGATCAGAGTTATGTGATGCATCCCTGAGTGTTATAACCAAGCACTGTCCACCTTAATTACTTCCATTGACAAAAGTGCATCCAGTACTTGGCCTTAACTAGCAATTTCATTAGTGTCAATCTCTTTGACAGATTTGTAATGGGAATATTAAAGAGAAAATGGTAGATGATTCTCCTAGTCACTGAGCGACAGCCTACTGGGTAACATCTAATCTGCTGCAGAATGTGCTGTAGTAAGAAAAACACAAATTTTCAATCATGTTTTTGGATTGTGACATATTACTAATGCACAAGAGGGAAAAAGTTTTAGTTATCTGTAACATTTATATTGGACATCCTTAGGAAAAGCAACAGGCAGTTCAATTAGAAGTTCATGACAACAATCACATTTACAGTAATGGAAACATTGATAATCTGGACTGGGACATTCCATTATTGAAATGGTCCTAGGGCAGAATAAAAAGGAAGATTGGATAAGATGCAATAATGAAGGTGCAAATCACGAGAGCCACCTTGAAGTCTGTTCCAAGGCATTTTGATGTGAACATTTTGATTCATGCTCCCTTGGCCATTAATAGAACATCCTCCTCCTCTGTTTGTTAAGAAACCAGAATAGCTTAAAGGATTCAGGGCAGCTGGTATGGCACACAGTAAACCCCTCTGCACTGTGCTGCCTCACTGTCTTGATGCACTCCTACTTGATAATGGTAGAGCCAGCTTTGGCCACATGAAACAATTTCATGATTCTTCTTGATCCCGATGCCCTTTGAATAATTGGTTGTGGTTATTTATCTTTCCTTCTTAAAGGTTATATGCAGGTCACCAAATCCAGAAACACAGCCTGCAGAGATGTAATGGGTGTGAGTAACTTACATGCCTAACACTGGAGAATTCGAATTTGCTAATATCGTCAGTTAAGTCTGAGTGCCAAAAATCCATATAAAAAAATTAAAATTCTTACCTCTCTTCTATGCCCTTCAATCACTCTTCTTCATGCTCTTAAAATGCCACACATCAAATTATTTGAAGATTGTATCAAGAATATTGAGTGAGCCATGACCACTTAAAAAAAAAAGAAGTACAATATTTCCCTTGCTCCATTCCTCTGCAATTTCTTCTTTGCCTTCTCATCAGCAAAGATGCCATTTTTGTGATTTTTCCCTTCTGCTTATCCATCAACTATATAAAATGTCATGTATTCATTGTGTAATTGCCGTTTACTTGACATTTTAGTCCTCCCAATGAAATACATGGCAAGAATAAAACGTCAGGGAACTCTGACATTTCATTCCTGCCTTGTCTTTTAAAGATGCAAATGCAGCAGTCACATCAAGGAAGACAATAGCGTGGTTAGGGAGAATGAAGTTAAAAAACATCCAAAGGCCATGAGTGGAAGGAGAATAGAGGCAATGGGTAAAAACAGCCAAATTTAACTTGCAGGGGGCAAAGCAGATGGTGCTGCACAATCTCAAAAAAGATATCTCAGAGCGCTAATGATGTAATGTCAGAAGCTAAGGACTAAAAACCCTCAGCCTCTTTAGTTTTCCAGACGCCCTGTGCATTTTTATCCAGAAGATCCAATTAATTCAATAGCATTCATCACAGGTTGCTATGTATAGGACTGCTGCTGAAACAAAAGGTCTAAATTTATAAATCTATTGTCCCCATTTAATCGTACCTATTTTCTGTATTCTTACTCATGTTTATACTTATACCTATTATTTTGTAAGCGATTGACAAATCAAATAAATAAATAAATAAATAAATAAATAAATAAATAAATAAATACCTTCTGCTTCTCCAGTCTAGAAGCCATCTTCAAGCCATGAACTCTGCTGAGTGTCCTATTCTTAAATTGATAGCATATTTTGTATATAATCAGTTGTAACCCTGCAGCTGCACAACCTGTGTCTCCCCTCCTATAGTTTATCTCTGACTCCAGGAGCCTTTCTAAAACTGCATTTATTTGTTATTTTCCCTTTCTTGTACATTGCCACCATTGTGCATTTCCAGACAGCTTACAAACCTAAGTCATAAAACAGTGAAACCTCTAAACTATACCATAACAGTCTTTAAAAATAATATAAAATTCAGATAGCACATTTTCAAACAAATAACTGAAAAGAGCAGATATTGCTATCTAAAGGCTTGTAGGAATAGCTATGCTTTAGCAGTTTTCTTGAAGATGCCTAAAGTTAAGGCCAACTGGCTTGTAATGGGAAGCTTATTGCAGGTTTCAGTGCAACAATGGAGAAGTAATTTTTCTGTGTTCCTAATCCCTTTTCCTCCTGAGCAAGGGGACTTAGAACATCATCTCATGAGTAAAGTCATCTTGGAAGAGAAGGTCACATAGATATCCTGGACTTAATAAGAATATTGCAGTAATTCAATCTGGCGATAATGAAGGCATGGATGACCGATCCCAGAGTATCCGATTCCCAAAAGGGTCTCAACTGGAGCACCAGCTGGAGTTAGGGAAGGGTCTTGCTTATGGCTTTGTAGCCATTCTTTTCAGATGGACTAGTTCTATTGATTTGCACCAAGGTATTGTGATACTGTCAATTTATTTTGCATTTGCTTCCTAATATTCCTGCCTGGAATTTGCAACTGTTTCTCTTACACCATGCATCAGAGGGGTTTTTTCCCATTCAACTGTTTTCAACTATCTGAAGAGCTCATCAAAACAAGAATAAGCAACTTATGACCCTTCAGATGTTCTTGGACCACAACTCTCTGCAGTATTTACACTGCTCCCTCTCAAATTATCATTTTAAATCTATTTACTTTGAACTTGTACTTCAATTGAGGTACAGGGATTGAAACTGTAGGCTTCTTTGAGCCTTAGTAGAATAATTTCCAAACTACTGCTTAGCAGATTATCTCTGTCCTCTTCCTGGCAGGTAAACCTTTGTGAAGCAAGTGGATGTCGGTATTTATAGCCTTTGGGGCAAATGTTTGAGCTGGTGGCAGCATATAGCTGATCTTGGCTAGTCTCTAAAATGAGAACATAGATGGGGAACATCTGGGAATTCCAGAGCTGTAAGATAGACTGAGAGGTCAAAAGCACATCCTGGATAAAGCAAACACAGCCATAAAACTTCCAAGAAAAATGTATCACTGTAATTACCTGGAGCTGACCTTGACTTTGAGCTTTACAAGATAAGAGAAATAATAGCATTGTCGATGTTTGAGTGGTGGGTGTTTATTTGTACAAGAAGGAGCATCAGTATTAAAAAAAAATATATCAACACATTTCACTTTCCCAACAGATTGTTTTTCCTGTAATTGCAAACAGTTGACATCTACCTAGATTTTACACCCTCCCACGATTGGAATTATTATCATACCAGACAGAACTGGATGCTGATGCCAAAGAAATAACAAAAGAGTTCCATCTTCTGCTTGCTGAAGGTACTTGGATCCACCCTTATGATGAGAACCATCCATTTCTAACCTTCTCCTTTTTTTCTGATCCTCCTTCTCCTTCCATACATTTAAGCCAATAAAAAGGATATAAGTTGCTGTTCTAAGACTCCAGAATCTTTTGCATACCAAATATCTTGGAAAGTGTACCATCAGCCACAGGAAAGTAAGATATAGGAATGCACATTATCTTAGATTTGCCTATTGTTGAGTACTATGCCATGTTACTGAAAAACCCACCTTCTCAATTTCCTTAGCAGAGACTGAAGTTAAATTCACAGCTCTTCAGTAGAAAATACCACGTTTCACCTTTCCCATTTGTGCAGAAAGCATAACAGCAAAAGATATAGAGAACTTAGCCATGCCTTATCCTAAGCATACTTTTTTTTCAGGAATATATATAGATATAGATAGATAGATAGTAACTATTATTTAATAAACTCTTCATTTGGCCGCCAATCACTGTAAAAAAGGGGCTAACCTCTTTAATAAGGGGAGAAATAGACTAGGTATTTAGTCAGACCAGTTTTATTTTTAGAGTTTTAGATGTCAAGAATTAAGGGCATTTTGTGCCATTTTGTACCATCATCCAATGTTAATTGCATTATATTTTACTATTTCCTCTTTATATATCACACTGAAATAACCTTTCAGAGAAAAGACAGAAAATGTTGGACTTCCAGGTGTACTTAAAATAAATAGTTCTACATAGTTTTAGTTCTTAATTGTGTACAGAATGAGAATGCCTTATCACCTAGACCTACTGGGGAAGATTCTGAGCTTTGGAAATAAATTGGAAAATAAATTGCCAATAGATGGTAGATGATGATAGATTGATAGATCTATCAATAGATAGGTAGGTTGGTAGGTAGGTAGGTAGGTAGCTAAATGGACAGTAAGACAGACAGAGATAATTTCTATTCAAGGATTGTGTTTCTGACATTTCTGAACAGAAGGAAGTAAGCTGATTGGCTCCTGCTGGCTAGCAGACACAGAGTGCTTTTAATATTTACTGATGCAGTCAACAAAGGGGTCACAGTCTCTAACAAGACTTTCAAAATAAGACCATGGAGTACCTTAAGTGAGTATAGAACATGCAACAGATTATTATAATGGTTTGCATAAGAATATATGTTTTATAGTAATCTCAGATCATTAGTTTACCTCGAGTTTGTTTCAATTGGAAAAGATCATAGGGACACACTGTTGTTTGAGATTATCTTCAGAGGACATGCTAAAGAATTTAATCTGGAATTTACCTCAGTGCATGGAAGACATAAATCAATTATATAGACTATCCAATTATATAGACATGTATGCAATGTCTACCAATAGGAGTTTGTATTTGTTGGCATAAGAAATGTTAGACAGGAATAATAAAAAAGCAATGTAAAACATACAATGGCCTTAACAGACAGAACATATGATCTGGTTTGACCTTCTTATGGTTATCCCACCATCTCTATATTCTTCCTTACTAATGGCATTCTAATCAACCCTAAGTCTAGATACTAGCATTGTGTAGCATAGACATTTGCATTTATGGTATCCTTATATTGTCATTCTTAACACCAAAGGAACACCATCAGTCTGGCTTGTAATATCTTCTATCTCTCCAGGATCTTCAATTGACTTCATCCGTCTGCTACTTTGTATTTCTGTTCCTTTCTTCAGGCTTAGGCCATGAACAAGCATCATACATGACAACTCGTATCTTGTAAATTGTTTATTTTTGATAGTGAGGAAGTGTTTATATATTTTAGAAAGAGAACTATCTAGCAGGATAATATGCATTCTCTGTATGTCTAAGTTAAGTTCTTTTGCCTATCTCCTTTCTGAAATTGGCTTCTGCATGGAAAAAGGCAATAATCCCAGTGGAAGAGAAGAGAATTTTATTGTGCCAATATGAATATGCAATCAGGAGACTGTGGTGTGGATATTTTTAAACTCCATAGACTTGCTTCTCAAAGGAACAAAGCTTGCCTTGTTGGATTTAAGCTTTCTCATTTATTATAGAAAATGACTGCACTTCAAGCCGTTGCTATGCACCATGCTGTGCAAGACAGTGCTTAGCTGATTTCATCTGAACTCCAGTTAAGTTACCTTGCAGTGATATGCAAGTGATAAACACAGTCCACTCACTATCTGTCAGTGTGAAACCCCCAACTCCCCCAAATATTTTTTCCCAAAGATGCAATGCAAAGGACTTTACACTTCAATTAATTCAGAAGTACTTCAGTTTAATCAGATTTTGCTCTGTAGAGCAATCAACACAGTCAAGTCTGACTATGTGGAACATTCCCTCATGTAGGTGTAGTGATGGCAGTTCAGGACAATGGGATGAAATTAAGGTATGCTGTGCTCATGAAAAGAAAAGCCAGAGCACTCTACAGTTGGGAGGGGGCAATCACCCCACTTGACCATGTTGGTGGGTGAAATATTTTACAGATGTGTGAGTGTTCCTGATAATGGGTATCTGATCTGAGCAAAGATTAATGAAGTGGGTTTTGTAATTTCTATATAAAAACGTAGAAAATACATCACAGGATAGAATAGCTTGTTATATCCTACAGGAGAAGAGTAAAACAATATAACATAGAATATGTTCCATGCAAATATCCCCGTACTGTGCAGAAAAGCAGAAGACGTGTGCTCAGATAAGCAATGCTTTAGAGAAGCAGCAGCAAAGGGTTAGACACAGAGGGGACTACAGAGTAAATTTTTCTTTCTACAACCTAATCCCCCTCTTGTAATCAGTAGAATGTCTGTGCCATTGGATTGAATCTCCAATCTCCTATACCTCGGAAATGGTTGCTTTTCATGGGCCACATGGTAGTTTTCCACACAAAATGATTTATCAGTTTGAGCAGTCAAAACGTAAAGAATTAAAAGATGTCCTCACCATAGAATTAAGTCATCTAAGTATAATCAATGAATTGTATGCAAAAGATCTATGCAGTAAGCTGGATAAATGGTTAGAACAAGATATCATAGTAAAGGATGAGTAAGCATGTTTTAGGGAATGAATGTCCACTTATGGGTATCTGACCAACCCAATAACATCATCAAGACCTGTAAGATAGTGTTATATTTTGGTTCTACATTATTAAATATACAGTACATTAGCTCTCTGATCAAATATTTGAGAGGTTGTGATCTACATGCTCCAAAATAGCAGACAAACAACTCCCTACGTTAATTAATGATATTAATTAATGATTATTAATATATTCAGTTATCTTTTCTTTTGACCCAAGTTGGATTTAGAAAAACCTTTATTGTGTTCAATCAGTCTTGTTTTGAGAACCACAAATTATTAACTATCCAAAACCAAACTAAAGCAATTTTCTAGTAGCTTCAGAAAATACAATTGATACATTGATAAGCATAAGAGAACAGGTCACCAGCTTTAAGTACTGGGATAGTTTCTCAAAATTTTAGATACATCTCAGATATGCCATTTTCTGTAGCCCAGGGAAGTATTGTATGGCAACCATGTTAAGATTTTTTTAGAAATCAGGGTGAATATTTTATACTAGTATCAACTGAATTGTTTGCTCAACTTATAGGGGTTTCTGCTTGCTCACTATGGTCTCAAGAGTTTGAACAGCCTTTATGTAATCTAGGATTTGAATGGCTGGTTCTTCTTGCAGCCCATGATACTTTTAGGGGAATTCTGAACTATAGCCATAAGCCTGCTTCATATTAATGGAAGCTAGACTCCAGCCACATTAAACAACTGAGTTTGCATTGGAATGCTTTGACTGTGGATTGTCATGTGTTTCGTCCAGAAGAAATTCAATTGTGCCCAATTTTCTTTATTTTAATAGTGAAATATATCCTCTAAGCAATAATATAAATAATGGTTATATTCAGACCCACACACACATAATCTTTAATTAACAAAATATATTAAATTAATATAAATGAATATAAGCACCTATATAAAGTTGATTCAGTCATTAAGCTTATAATTAAATCTAGACCATACAGTAACAGATTGTGTGAACTTCACATTTTCAGAACATGGAGGCTTTTCAAAAACTGATGACAAAGTTGTAAACTGGGTTCCTTCCTTAAAACCAGAAGAGTAGTTTTCTTTCCAATTATGCAAAACTAATTGTAGATGTTTAATGTGCTGAGCCTTCCCATCATACTACAGTGGTAAGATATTAAATAATTGAAAAGAAAAAAAAATACCTTTTAACATTGCATCAAGCACTAAACTCAGATTACTTTCTATATGCTTTTATGCCTTTCAAAATTACTGAAATATAACAGTTTCCCTAGATATGTATTCTAATTGGTCCATCTTCACTTGTATTCTGACTTTGCTAATGCTTTCACTTGTATTCTGACTTTGCTAATGCTGCTATATTCATTTTTAAAAATATACTTAAAGATACAGATCCATGCCTTTATTTTGAATGTGACAATAGTGGTGGTTGAACCATGGTGGTGGTTCCAATGCTTCTATATTTCACTGTGCATGAAAAAAAAATAGAAAATACTGTAATCCTAGACTTTTTTAAAAAAAACCCTGCTTTGTGTGACTCAGAAGTTACATTCTGAATTTTGGTTTGGTTTAGTTTGGTTGTCATAACAGATTACAACAGAATAACAGAGTTGGAAGAGACATTGAAGGTCTTCTAGTCCAACCCCCTGCTCAAAGCAGGAGACTCTATAGAAGGGGTGTCAAACTTGCAGCATCACGTTGTCATCATGTGATATATCACGACTTTTTTCTCTCTTTGCTGAACTGGGTGTGGCCAGGACATGATGTGTCCAGTCTGCAGACCATGAGTTTGACATCCTTGCTCTATAGCATTCCATAAAAGTGGCTGTCCAGTCTCTTTTTTAAAAGCCTCCAGTGATGAAGCACCCACAACTTCTGAAGGCAAGCTGTTCCACTGGTTAATTGTTCTCACTGTTAGAACATTTCTCCTTAGTTCTAGGTTGCTTCCCTCCTTGATTAGTTCATTAGTTGTTTTTTATAAGTTGGGTCTTTCTGAAAGAATGCCTTATCAGTCATGTCTGAATGTTTGACATCCTCCTCCTTACAATAGCATAAATATGCCTTAGTAATATTTTTTTATGCTATAACCTTGGATACATACCCAATCCAAACAGAGATTCATCTTCAGTTATTCCAGTGTTTTCCCTGGTCTTCCACCACTTTTTGCCATAGCATATTTTTATTGAAAATACGGGTTTATGGGCTTATTTATGAAAATGTGGGTTTAAAATATAGTCAGCAGTTGGAATCTGCCCAGCTTCTATTTGCCAGTTTAGGCTAGAACAAGCATGTTTGTTCCCCTTTTCTTCCCAAGCACTCTCTTCTTGTTAAGGGAAGAAATGGAAAATAGAGAAACAGAGGAGCAGTAGTCAAGAAAATATTGCCTATTAAAGTGCAGCTGATTAATAAAAGGAGAGATGGAAGAAAGAAGGAGGTGAATAAGAAGTCAAAAGACAAGATGAGGGACTGAAAGGGAAGAAGGAGAAGACAAGAAGAAGAATGAAGAACAGGACATGAAAAAACAATAAACTGAGTTGATTCAAGCATGACCAGCTTGTTCCCTCTATTTCATTACAACACCTTTTTTCAATTTCATATAAGAAATAATGAGGTAGAATGGGAAAAGAGGCACAACACAGGATGCACTGACTGATCTCCCCATACTCAGCCCCCTCCCCCCAAACTTGTTTTATCCTCTGAGGTTATGTGCAAGAAACATCCAAAAGCATGTATTCCTTGTATTATTAAAAACATAAAATGCTTTTTTTTTGTTTCAGGTAGTGGTTTTCAGCTGAAAGCTTTTAGCACTGAAATATGTTGGCTAACAAAGCCTACCAACCCTCATTATAACTCTTTAACCCAAAGCCTGTCTTTAGCCTGCAGCTTTTTCACAGAAATTGCTGGCATTGTAATTTAAAGATCTGTAATTAAAGGTATAGTTTAGGTTAAGGCAAAGATTGCCAGTTCATCAGAGAAAGGAAAGTTGAGCATTAAGTCTGTCATGTCAAATGTCTGTTTTCCATTTAGTTGTCAACCAAAGGTCATTGCAAAATACATTTGCAAAATCATATCCAAAAATGGAAAATAACAATTGTTTTTTTCCCCTTTTCTTTTTTAAAAAAGGCTGCTTTCAGTGAAGGCTTAAAAAGAGAAAGGGAAGTAACAGTTCTCTTTCCCTTATATGGTTCAGACAAAATGTCTCAGTAACTTTTCTTTATAAACAGAGGGGAGAAATATTATTTTAGTAAAGGTTTTGTTTAACCATTGGTCCAGCACTGACCACATCTGTTTCAAAAAATATTCTACATATCTTTGGTTTGCAATAACATTTCTTTGGTCTTTCTTTAGCTGGATTTTGCTAGTATTAACAAAATTCTATTTTCTAGCTTCATTTTTTACTTAAGCTGAGCTTTCCAAATCCATCCTGAAATCTTGCATTGCTATAATTTTACCAAGGGTGCTGAGAGTTTAGTCACTAGAATGCCGCTGGATCAGAATTACAAACTTCATGCCTCTCAAGACCTCTCAGGGTTTGGGTATGTCTCCCAGGTGTTCCAAAACATTCCACCAAATTTTCATGGTTATTTATTTTATTTATTTGATTTGTCAATCACTTACAAGATAATAGATATAAGTATAAACATAAGTAGGAATACAGGAAATAGGTATGAATAAATGAGGACAATAGGACAGGGACGGTAGGCACGATGGTGCACTTATGCATGCCCCTTACAGACCTCTTAGGAATGGGGTGAGGTCAATAGTGGTTAGTTTGAAGTTAAAGAAGTGGGGGTTAGAGGATGTAACAACAGAGTCAGGTAGTGCATTCCAGGCATTGACCACTCTGTTGCTGAAGTCATACTTTCTGCAATCAAGTTTGAAATGGTTTACATTGAGTTTGTATCTGTTGTGTGCTCTTGTATTGTTGTGGTTGAAGCTGAAGTAGTCATTGACTGGTAGGACATTGTAGCAGATAATTTTGTGTGCTATGCTTAAGTATAACCGTAGGCGGCATAGTTCAAGGTTGTCCAAGCCCCAAATCTCAAGCCTGGTGATATAGGGTATTCTGTTGCGAGCAGAGGAGTGTAGTACTCTTCTTGTGAAATACTTCTGGACTCGCTCGATTGTATTAATGTCTGATATGCAGTGCGGATTCCAGACTGATGAGCTGTATTCGAGTATTGGTCTGGCAAAAGTTTTGTATGCTGTAGTTAGCAATTCAATATTTCCTGAGGAGAAGCTTTGTAAGATTAGATTTACAACTCTTAATGCCTTTTTGGCAATGCTGTTACAGTGAGCTCTGGTGCTTAGGTCATTTGATATTTGATATATTGTATCAGGATAGATAAATCCTTACATATTCAGGGAGACACATCAATTCTATTAATACAATTAATTCATTTTAATTAAATCTAATTTAATATTTGTCCTGGATCCATATATATGTTTGAGTATAATTTGAGGAGGTCAAAAGCAATGACTCCAAAGCCTAAAAATGATCATACGCTGATGAAGTAAAATACTCAGAAATGTTAAGAAGCATCTGATCCAAACTTTCTTTATGCGCCACTCACCACTTTTTGAGGACAGGAATAGGTGGTGTCTCCCATCTTATGGCAAATGAAGCACCCTCTGCTTCAAAATTGCTATTTTCCACCCTAGGCCAACTGATTCCCTTTCCTTTATATCATTAGTATTAGCATTGGTGAAAAGAAGAAAGGAAGGGATAGAAAGAGAAAGAAAGAAAGAAAGAAGGAAGGAAGAAAGAAAGAAAGAAAGAAAGAAAGAAAGAAAGAAAGAAAGAAAGAAAGGAAAAAGAGAGGAAAAAAAGAAAGAAAAAAAAGAATAAGAATGAGCAAATAGGTTCAGTTAACATTGGAGTTTTTAACATTAGCTTTAAGAACAGCCAGAAGCAGCATAAAAGAGAGGCAATTTAGGCATTGGTGAAGAATTGCCCAACCTTTTATCCACATCAGTTACTACAACAAAGTAATACATTCTATTTAAGCAGGGATTTTGAAATTCCCAAGGGAATCAACAAGTTTATCCCCCAAATCTTTTTTTTTCTTGAAGTAAAAATAAGTATTTGCTTGAACAAAGGCAAAATCCATATTTGTTTGAAATACTGTTTAATGGTAGCCATTCTATTTGCCTTGGTTCTGATTTTTAATCTGTGCCATTCAAGAAAAAACATCAGTTAAGGAGAGCTCAACTATAATCCTACTTTTCAATTTTACTTGGGAGCACCTCCTGTTGAACTCATTACATCTACTGAAGTATAGTTGTAATAGTGTACCATCAAATAATTATTCTCAATTTTTATTTCTGATTTCTCTTCTGAAGTCCTGTGTGAGTAAAATCCTCAGAATAAGTGCAGTAATTGTTGTGCAAATCATATAAATATTCAACTCTTAATCAGAAAACAAAAGGATGTGGTTTTGCATGATAAAACACTTTGAATTAGCAACACAAGAAAAATCTAAAACATAGACAACAAATGCATCTATTATTTAGCATCAGAAAAAAAATCTATAAAACAGGATGTTATCATCCTTACAGAGAGAGTAAAGTGGATGGAAGGAAAACATAATTCCAATATTTCTTCTGTAAGTCAAGCAGCTTAATTGTCAGTAAAGTCATGTCTTAATGTTGCAGAACATTTCCAAGAAAAAACTGAAGTTTTTTAAAAGCTAAGCAAATATAGGTAGGATTAAAAATAATACTAAAATTCTGTTACTTGTAATACATTGGATTAAAAAACCCAAGATGATTGGATTAACAGATTTAAGGAAGGCTTACTGAAATTAAACATAGTTGTACTGGGATCTCATGCAAGACTGTGGATTATCAATGATAGTTTTGTCAAACTCAGTAAGTTATGAGTACTGCTATTCATTAGTCCTTCATTGTCTCAGTGAAAGTAAAGTTCTTTAGTATAGTAAAATGTTCTTGCAAAAACTAAGTTGAAATGAGACACAAAATTACAAATCTGGATTAACTGACATACAAGAGACATTTTCAAATATAGATTAATGGGGGAACAGTATTCTCAAAACCAAATGTCCATTGAATAATAAATAAGGGTTTTACGTGTGTATGTGTATGTGTATGTATGTAGATAGATAGATAGGGAGAGAGAGGGAGGGAGAGAGAGAGAGGGAGAGAAACACGCACTATATATATCCAGACGTGGTATTAATAATAATAATAATAATAATAATAATAATAATAATAATAATATATATAATTAATTAATTTATGACTTGTATGCTCTCTCCTTAAGGACTCAGGGCGGCTCACAGTATAAAACCCAATACAATAATTTACTTTAAAAACCAGTTAAACATTACACGCCTAATAACAATAAATAATTAAAATTCATTAAAATTACTCTAAAACAACCCCCCCACCCCGTTCAGTCCAGACTGGCCTGTTGAAAGAGCCAGGTCATTCAGCCAGTTTGGACTGGTTCTGGCATACCAGAAGTGGAAATTTTGAGTAGTTCGGAGAGCCAGCAAATGCCACCTCTGGCTGGCCCCACCCATCTAGTTCCGCCGTTTCCTGACCTATGCTCCTTTGTTTTTTAGCTCAGCTGATTCACGAGGCAGAGCACATTGCTGCACCTCAGCTGAGCTAAAGAACAGCTCACCTCACCAAGGGCAGTCTTTGAATGCTGCGTGTGCAAAGTGCTCTCTCATAGAACTGGTAGCGTGCAATTTGGAATCCCACCACTCATATTATATCATATTATCCCACATATCATATCATATTATATCATATCTAGTATATGAGGAATGTAAAATGTAAACTGTTTCCCCAAATAATCTTTGTTTCTGGGAGTGGATGGCAAACTCAGATTTATATCTGAGTTCCAATGAATCAAGCTTTTCAGTGACAATGGAACTCAGGATCTTTCTTTCTTTCTTTAATAGAACACCACTGGATTGCATTGCATATGGGATTGGGTGTTGTAAATGAAAATCAGAACATATACTTCATATCCCATGATTTCATAGCTCCTTGTCAATTTGTGGACAACAGGTTCATCCCAAACATGGTTTATTGAGGAAGGATTCCAATGAGAAAAAATTAAACTGTTCAGTGAGATGGGAAGGGTGTTTTGTTCTGAAATTAATTGTGACTGTTGCAAAGTAAAACTTTATTATACTGATATCCAGTGATAACTGATGCAAAACAAGAAAAGGAATATGAAAGAAAAAGCAGAAGATTTCTATGCAAAGTGGCCAAAATATAGATACTGCAGAAGAAATAAGAAAAAACTGATTTTTTGGAAAGAGTACCTAACACTATACTGCTATTTATTCAAAACTGCATGAATATCAATTTTTTTTCTAGCTTTAATTCACTATGTGTTGAAACACTTATTTAAAATTTTCATTTTCTAGGAACTTTTCAAGAGAAGGAAAATGGTTTATCAGGCACATATTGATTATTTCTTAAAGCAATTTCATGTAAACATTAAAGAGCATGGCAAACAACATGAAACCTTACAATTTTAACATCCATTGACCCAAAATAAAACTTTTCTAAAATTATTAAAATAAATTTATTTTATATAAAATAATGACTCGATCCAGAATGCTTAATTAAAATCAAAATCACTGACAGATCCAGAAGAACAAACAACGTTATGGTGCATTCCATCATTTTCTTCCCTGTCTAAATCAACCAAAGTAATCAGTTTAGACATAGCATGAATCTGAGTAAATAATATCCTCAAAAGTTGTCTGTATAGAGAAACTTATACAAAACTGCACAATTGAAAAAATGGGTAATAATTTTCTCATGTCAAAGGAATTAAATTGTGTCATCCTTGATGAAGCATTCAAAGTCAAGTAATTTTATTGGCTGTCAAAGAACAGATAGTCCAACCCTCTAAGCAGCTTATTGATGTACTTGGGTTATACAAAACAAAATATTTCTGTAACAGGATCCTAAATATTTGTATCTCAGATTATTTCAAAATTATAAGATTTTTAGAAGCTCATATGGAAGACTTCAAAATAGATATTTTACAGAACTGCATGTATAGACATACCACTTAATTTTCAGCAGGAAAAGCTGAAGGAGTAAAATACTTACATTATCGCTTAATAAACTAGGATCTCAAAACACATGAAAAGTACTATAGAGTAGCCCTTTCAGGTGAGTAGGTGAAAAGTAGGTGAATAAGCTGGTTTCCCACTAGCTTTGGCAGTTACAAAGTTACCTAGTTTGGTAATGAAACATCTGCAAGAAAACAACCAAGCTCATAGAATACCAAGGAGCCCACAGTTCAACACTGAGCTACAAATATTATTTTCTATCACTCCATTCTTTGAAATTCTTAATAATAGCATAGAATAGAATTCTTTATTGGCCAAGTGTGATTGGACACACAAGGAATTTGTCTTTGGTTCATATGCTCTCAGTATACATAAAAAGAAAAGGAAAAAAATACATTCATCAAGAATCATAAGATACAACACTTAGTGATAGTCATAGTTACTAAATAAGCAATCAAATCATACTAGGAAACAAATAAAACAATATAAATTGTAGAGATACAAGCAACAAGGTTATAGTCATAAGTGGGAGGAGATAGGTAATAGAAAAGATGAGAAGAATAATAGTAATATGGTCTTAGTAAATAGTTTGACAGTGCTGTGGGAATTAGTTGTTTAGCAGAGTGATGGCATTCAGGGAAAAACTGTCCTTATGTGTAGTTGTTCTGGTGTAAAGTGCTCTATAGTGTCGTTTTGAGGGTAGAAGTTGAAACAATTTATGCCCAGGATGTGACGGGTCTGTAGATATTTTCATAGCCTTTCTTGTCTTGTTTATTGGTACAAAGGTACCTTTGTATCAATCAATATGTGTTTAGAATTTACAAAAAGTTTTGCTGATCTCTTGTTTTGGACCAATGGTAAGGTTCAAAGGATCTAAGTAATTTTCATTGGGTTGTATATCATATTCTTACAAGGGGAATTATGGCACTAAATGTGTCTGTATGGTTATTTTTTTAAAGAAATACAGAGTTATGCTGCCTTCAAGGGGGAGGGAGAGAGAGAGAGAGATAAAGAGAGAGATATCCTTACTGATTTTTTTTAAGGGAAACAGTCCCGATTTTCCGTTTATGGAGAAAAATGAACTCCAGAACTGAAAATTGTTGAGCATTTTTATATTTGAGAAGCTAAGATAATTGCTCACATTCAGATGTTTCCCACATCACATTGTGTATATATTGTAGTCAAAATATTTGCCTACATGCTTTTACAAAGTGCTAATTTCTATGTTAACATAGGGTGGGAGTTTGGATAACATCAGTGATGTTATAAAAACAGTAAACATGCCCAAATAAGTTTAAAGTACAAGTTGTGAAATATTGAGAATATATCCAGACTGGTATATCATTGTGTTCTGAAATAAACATGATTTGTAAGGAGTGTGTCTTTCCCCCCAATCTTTTAAATCCATTTTTTTCTCTTTTAATCAACATGTTATGGATATAGAGATAGGGTATTCTTTTCTACTTTGAAACCCTGATTTCTAGAATTAAATTTCTTTTTCTTTTTTTTAGGTGGGTATTATTTGGGTAGTGGTATTATTAATAATCTCTTGCTATTAAATATGAACATATTCTTTGCTAGCCATCTTTTCAGCACACAGTGCTTTTCAGGACTTTCGGCAGGCTGGAATAAATAATATAAGAGAGTTTCTTTAACCTTCATATCATATTGCATTTGTTTAATTCTAGAAAGCAGTGTTTCAAAGTAGCAAAGAATACCCTACCCTACTGTATATCTGTAACATGTTGATTAAGGGAATACAAATTATCCACTCTTTAGAAGTTTTCCTTTTGTATTGAATTGTGCAGCAACATTACACTTCTTCCAATTATTAGAGAAAGATAATTGTGCTATATCTGCATAGTCCAGATACTTTATAAAGTTGAACAATATTTGGCTCAGGGCAGGACATAAGGCAATCTTCACTTCTCGCCAGGGTGATGAAGAAATTTTCACAGTCTTTGACTATGGTCCCAAAGCATATTCTGATGCAGTTCATCACAGCCACTGATGTAGTGCTGCAAAGAAACCTGGAAGAATCCAATAATGTTCCTAGGTCCACAGAATGCTAAATAGAAAGTGTGGGTGATTTTGAAGATTTAGAATTGAAAATAGCAAATAACCATATTTTATTCAACAGTGTCTATATTCCTGTAATAAATTAGTTGACCAGCTATTTAAATGTGTGTGTGTGTGTGTGTGTGTGCATGTGTGTGTTTGTGTCTGTGTCTGTGTCTCTCTCTGTGTTTAAAGATTACCTTAACACCAAATACAATAACAATCATAAAATTGGAAGAGGCCATTTAAGCAGGGGTGGGCTTCAAAAATTTTAGCAACAGGTTCTCTGCCCAGTTGCTGGGTCGGTGTGACCATGGTGGGCATGGCCTAGTCAGCCTCCTGCACCATGGTGGGGGGGCATTTTTGCCCTCCCCGGGTTCTGAAGGCTTTCTCAAGCCTCCAGGAGGGCAAATATGGCCTCCCTGGGCCCCAGAGCTCTCTGGAAGCCGGAAATGGCCTGTTTTCAGCCTTCCCAAACTTCCGGGAGGCCCATTTTTCACCACCACCACCCGAGCCACTGCATGCACCCTGCACTTACCTTCATCCCAAACAGGCTGTGTGGGGACTTCGGGGGGGCAGGGTGGGTGGAGGGGGTCAGCCAGGAATATGATTTGGGGGTTGTCCAAACTGCACAGAATCTTAGCTAGGGGCTCTCCAAAACCCCTGTGAACCGCCAGAAGCCCACCCCTGCATTTAAACCATGCTAATTGCAGGAGACCTTATTAAAGCATTTTTCAACTCTGATATTTATATTAATGCACCTTTGAAACAATGGTAAAAATATTTATCCAGATTTATATGTCCAGGAAAAAAAATGAAGGGTTAAATTTAAAATTGTTCAAGATTCTTTGATTTTAAAATGTATTTTCCTGACTGTTATTTGATTTTGATGAAAGAATGACTATTGTTATGAAATAGGTGAATGTTAGAATTAGAAGACATGGTCTGAGGTTTGGGTGGCATGTTTTTTTATAGTATGATAAAGTTAATGTGGACTTTAAAAATGATTATATTAGGAACACCATATTGTGAATATGGAATAGATGTCAACCCAAACTTCCTTCATTGGCCTCAACACAAGAAGGGCAAAATAGGGGGATAGGAATAAACAGCAGGCAAAGAAAATTCACATATGATAGATGAAATAAATAGAACAAAGGTCTGCTGAGGGATTTACTTTTCAATGCTTTTCCTATGCACAACTAAACTGAAAAGCTACCAGGTATAGAATAACATGTAACAAAATTTGAAAGGAAAGTTCACAAATGATGAACAAGTAATTGCTAAAATATATAAATTATTGACATTTGAAATTGAATATTTCAAAGTTCCATTTCAAGAAGTTCAATAGTGCATGATAAAACAGTCTAAGAATTTTGGTTACAACATACAGATGTGTCAGTGGGAAAGAATGGTTAAAATAATTGAAATTCCCATTGTCTTATAAAGTTAATTTCAATTCTCTTGAAATTTAATATTTTAATTTTAATTAATTTTAACAATTTAATTTTAATATATAAAATGAATTTTTATAAAACAGTGTACCATTGGGGTATGTCATCAGAGAAATTATATAAAATGTATCATGTTACCTTGTAATTGTTGTTGGAAATGTTACAAAGGAATATTTTACCATGCATGGAGGATTTGTGAAAAAATACTGGACAGAAATACATTCAATGCAAGAATTTCAAAAATTAATATTCAGTTAAAATCAGAACTTTTCTTACTAGGACACGAATAGGCAACTAGACTCATGGAAGATTGGTTCTATGTATGGAAACTGCAATGAGGCTATTATATGCACAAAAATATAAAAATAGAGAAAGACCCACAATAGAAGAGTGATTGTAGAGATGGAAGAACTTGAAGAAATGGTTAAATTAACTTGTTTGATTAAGGAAGATGCAATAATTATTTTTATAAAAGAGTGGGCATCCTTTTGAGTTTAGCTGAAAATGGAATAAATGGTGATCCCTGAATTTACTGATTAATTCTATATTCTTTTTTTCAGTAGCTTTGAATTTTGTAAACGTTTTCTTCAATAAACATTATACATACATATACACATATAGGGATGTGGTGGCTCAATGGCTAAGACGCTGAGCTTGTCAGCCAGAAAGGTTGGCAGTTTGGCAGTTCAAATCCCTAGCACTGTGTAACGGAATGAGCTCCTGTTACTTGTCCCAGATTCTGCCAACCTAGCAGTTCCTCTGTAAGAAAGCAAATAGAAAAATAGGGATCACTTTGGTGGGAAAGTAACAGCATTCTGTGCACCTTCGGCATTTAGTTATGCCAGCCACATGACCACAGAGACGTCTTTGGACAGTGCTGGCTCTTCGGCTTTGTGATGCAGATGAGCACAGTCTCCTAGAGCCGGAAATGACTAGCATGTATGTGCAAGGGGAACCTTTACCTTTACCTTATACATATAAACTGCAAACCTAAATGGGAAAACTAATCTGTCAAAGGAATGGAAGGGAATCTTCTAGTTAACCTTATTTGTAAGAAATATCCACATTCAGGGCATTACCCACTGAAAAGTCTCTGTTGCTTTCCTGCATGGACAAAACAGAAGGCGGAAGAAGAGGCTAATCTGAAGAAGTCATAGATTTTGACACAATTCAGTTACTATCCACTCATCCAATGTAAAGTTTAAAATCCACCCAAAGTAAATAGAAAAAGAAGAAATAAAAGACTTCATGTGTTCTGAGCTACCAAAATAGCATATGGATATATGTACTGCACTAGCACAACTGAAGTTAAATGATGCCATTTTTGCTTAGTTGGAGGTAATTATGTTAAAGCAGATTCATGCAATGTTGTGATACCAGAAGTGGTATTCAACCGGTTCGCACCAGTTCTGGTGACCCAGTAGCAAGAATTTGGCATGGGTTGCGGAATTGGTAGTGACTTCTGGCTGGCCATGCCCCCGAAACAGTTCCCGGTTGCCCAGTTGCCCTACCCACCCAATGCTCACTCGCTCGTGCATCTCGCTTGCCCGCCGGTTGCCCCGCTCAGTCACTCCTCCCTTCCTATGTGGCATGCTGGGCCCTTGTGGCTTGCCTAATGTGACTTTCCCACATGGTGCCCGCACCTCAACTGAGCAGCCTTGATCTGCCTGCTCACAGGTAAGCCTGCGAGTCCTGCTAGGCCCTTGCCCACTGCCCAGGGCCTTTCTGTGCCTCCGCCCCATCACCTGGGACCTTTCCGGGCAGGAGGAGGCCAAGGTGGGATGCTGTTTTTGAGCCAGTCCAGAGGGCAGGAATGGGGCAGTGGCGGCAGCAGCGTGGCTATGGGAAACAGCCCCAGGAGTTCCCGGCCTCCCTTTCGGGGCACCTCCATGCCCCTCTCAGCCCCAGCAGAGGGGAGAAAATGAACAGCTTTCCGTTGGCTTTCTCCCTCCCTTTTGGGGCTCTTCTGCACCCCTCTAAACCCCATCAGAGGGGAGAATGTGGCTTGTACATGTATCTTTGTTCTTTATCATATGGTAACTTTTCGTATCATCAACAATGGTATCCTTCTGCTTGGCTTAATATTTTGTCTAATATTTCAATTTTGAAAAATCTCTTTACCCATATCTTATTCCTTATCAATAATCAAACTGTAAAAAAACTCATCATCTAATCTCAATTGGCATAGCTCTACTAAGAGCTGCCAGAAATAGTAACCCATATATTTTAATTTTAAAAAATCCATTTTGTAATCCAATTTATCAACTTTCTGTAGGAAATAAAGCAAAAGAAACCTCCTCCCTTCCATGTATAAACAGTTCTTTAAGGCCTTGTCATTCGGTTCCAATCAAAAATAATATCCCACATGTTGACTGCTTATCTTTTTGTCCTTGTCTCCTTTTAGTAATAGTTTTCTTGATTTCACCCATTCCTTTTGAAAATCTAAGATAAGAAGGCTTTCCAAGTCACTCTTCTGATTATTTGCATGTCCCCTTTAATTATTAAGACATCCTCTGGTTGCATTTGTAAATCCATTTTGGCATCTTTTTCCATATCATTTTATATGTTGGCATCTTTAATTTCATTTTCAGATCAACAACAACTTTTTCCATACCATTTGTTAACCCAGCATTTTTTAAACTTCCAATTTTCATTCATTCACAGCTCTTTTTTAATCCAATAAAATATATTGTTTTTCTGTATCCTCTGTTACAGTATCAAACAGCCAATATCTGAGTGTACTGCTCCCAAATTGATTCAAGTTCTTATATAATCAATATTGCTCCATTTCATTAATGGGTCTCTTTTACTTTAATTGTTTATTCTCTCTGACTCCCTCTCATCAGCCTTCAAGTTTCTTCTTTAAAAGATAAATATATGCTAGTTGTTTCCGGCTCTAGGGGGCAGTGCACATCTCCGTTTCAAAACTGAAGAGCCAACACTGTCTGAAGATGTCTCTGTGGTTATGTGGCCGGCATGATTAAATGCCGAAGGCACACAGAATGCTGCTACCTTCCCACCAAAGTGGTCCCTATTTTTCTATTTGCATTTTTACATGTTTTCGAACTGCTAGGTTGGAAGAAGCTGGGACAAGTAATGGGAGCTCACACTGTTATGCGGTGCTAGGGATTCGAACTGCCGAATTGCCGACCTTTATGATTGACAAGCTCAGTGTCTTAGCCACTGAGCCCTAAGGTAAGATTGATTCAATTTTTTATATAATCAATATTGATCCATTTTATTAATGGATCTCTTTTACTTTAATTGTTTGTTCTCTCCGATTCCCACTCATCAGCCTTCAAGTTTCCTCTTATCACCTGTTTATTTCCCAATCAAAACTTTCCACAGGAGGATATTTTACAATTAATTTCAACATCTTATATTTTTCATAAATGTTTTACACCCCCCACAGGGAATATTCTTTTGAGTCCATTTCACCCCTTAATTTTTGAAAAAAATCCACCTTCTAGACATTCTTTTACTGTTTTCCAATTTTTAATCATTAAACTTACATCGACCTTCTTTCATACTGGTTAAAAGGAGATTCTCCTACCGGCATAATAAAACTTACCCTTTGGAAGTTCTTAACTGCTGAGAAATCAATAATAACAGCTTCCTAAAATAATTAAGAGAGAAAGTGGGTGAATTCAATATTTCTTTCAAAAGTGTAGAACTCTGTCTTAGGCAGGATGGTTTTCCCCACCCCACAGCTCCCAGCTCCATCACATCCACTGAACATTGCCATTTTATCGTATCTTTGCAGGGACAGTCTGTCTGCAGTAAACCTTGTGGGAAATGCTTGTCCTCTCCTTGATCCAAGAGAGTTTTGAGGAGCCTATCCATTTATTATCTCCTATTTTTGCCATAGTTGCTGTCTCTGTGATAGCAGAACCATATTCAGTACACTATTGCTATTCAGGGAAGTTGAGGGATCACCTCTCTCCAATCACATCTATCCACCCCATCAGGTCCAGAAGGAAGTTCATTCTCCATGTCCTGTCTGCCAGGAAGTGTCATCTGTAGGGGCCCAGGAAGAAAGCCTCTTCTGTTGTTGTTCCCAACTTGTCGAAGATCACCCCCTCCCAGAGATCAGGCTGGCCTCAACTCTGCTAGCTTTTTGCAAGGCCTTAAAAACTAGTTTAGCCAACAAGCATGGAGACCTGGAGTATGGTACAGCCAGGACATTGGCTATATTAACTTTTATGTGTGAAGATAATTACCTCAGCTATGAATTTTGTTTTGTGATTTTAAATGGTTTTTATATTTCTTGCTTTAATTTCTTGCTTTGGTTTGCAGTTTTTATACTGTTTTAACTGTTAACCAGAACCTTATACAGAGATGGGTGACTACATACATTTCATAAATAAATAAATTAGAGGTGAGAAATTTCAGCTTTCCTGAGATTAAATTCAAAACCCAGCCGAAGTTAAAGATTTAATGTCTAAAGGCCACATGTGCCTTGCCTTTATGTAAAGCTCTTTGAATACATATCAAGTTAGGCAGGCATGCCAAATCTACCTAGGCTTCAGCTCGTAACTGAATATGTAGAGACATCTCTACATAACTTCCTTCAGTGTGAACATGTGCCATGAATTTTGAGCAGAACACCGAGTCACTCAATTGTGGACAGCAAACATCCAGATCTGCACAATTTATTTATGGAGCAGAGGAACAGTTTTCCACATATCCTTTAAAGCTCTTAAAAACAGGCATGAATAACATTGGCAGCCTTCAAAAGCAAAGAATTCAGGCAAAAACAAAATTAAAAAATGTGGCAAACACAGTCTTATTAAAGTCTTCAGATGAAATAATAGGTGAAGTGGGAACTTTCACCAGAATAAAACAGTCCATGTTTTTTAACAAGCAGTTATACAGTTAAAGATCCTATCACTGGTTTAACATTCTCATGATCATATATAACATTCATCAACATGCGGAAAGTATGTGGATTGTCTCCTGAAGAACAATGAATTAGGCTTCTTGATCAGAACAGAAATGGAAATGTAATACAAATGCTATCACATTCCGAGAAGAGCTCCGATTGTCAGGCAGGTTAAGCATATTTTTTTAAAAAATCACAATTGGGTTGCTAAACTTTTCAGTATCTGTAAGAGTTTCTGCTTTCCAAAGGAACACAAGGAGGAAAAAGTCTGAACTGGGAAGAATCTGCTCTTGAGTTCTTGTCAAGTATGTTTTCATCAAAACAGAAAACACCTCTCTTCTTCTGTATTTGTAATAGATAGAAGAAAAAGATGTTTTGGATTTATTTCATTTCTTTCTCTATTGAGGAGTTAAGAATCTTTTATGTAAGGCATCTTTTCAGAAGATGTGTTTTTGTTATTTTTTCAGTCAACAAGGGGCAGCTTAACCTCTGTAGAGTTTTTCTTAAGAATGAACAATTTCATCTCAGATCTTGTTGAATGGTTCCTTTCTCACTTATGCATCAGTTCATGGTGATAGGTTGTACAAAATGGGTTAGACACAGTATTTTAAAAATGAGCTATATTAATGGAAATAATTAAAAAGGAACACTACTGAAAAGAAAATAAGGCTTTATTAAAAACGTTGCATATACACAAGCTGAAGTTGAGTGTTGCTTATCTATATTGTTCCTTATTTACAATCAGATATCTTTTTAATTAATTTCTTCAATTTTTTTTCACTTACTAGTCTCTCTTTTGTGAAATATAGAAATGCCTTAACTAAATTTGTTTGGATGATGTATGGTAGTAAACATGAATGGAAATGAAGGATACAGTTCAAGATTCATTTCCAATTATACCCCATTGTATAATTTGTTCATCTGTAGAAGTTTTGTGGACATTGTGCATGGCTGTCTTGTAGCTCTGCTTGGATTGGAGACCACTTGGAAATTCCAGGGCTACACACTAGTGTATGTGTGTGAGAAGGAAGAAGGGGGGAGGGAGGGAGGGAGGGAGTAAGGCACGGAGAGAAGAGAGAAAGCAGAGCTTTCTGCTTTGCTTGGAGACCATGGTCATTTAATTCAGCTGTGTGTGTATGTATGTATGTGTGTGTGTGTGTGAGAGAGAGAGAGAGAGAGAGAGAGAGAAGAGAAAGAGAGATTCAGAAACAAAGAGACAGAAACAGAGACAGAGACAGAGAGAGATGATTTTGGAGAAGCTATAGAAAAAAAGGGGCGTGGTAGCTCAGTGGCTAAGACGTTGAATTTGTCAGTCAGAAAGGTGGGCAGTTCAGCAGTTTGAATCCCTAGCACTGTGTAACGAAGTGAGTGGCCATTACTTGTCCCAGCTTCTTCCAACCTAGCAGTTCAAAAACATGTAAAAATGCAAGTAGAAAAATAGGGACCACTTTGGTGGGAAGGAACAGCATTCTGTGCACCTTTGGCATTTAGTCATGCTGGCCACATGACCATGGAGACGTCTTCGGATAGCTCTGGCTCTTTGGCTTTGAAATGGAGATGAGCACCGCCCCCTAGAGCTGGAAATGACTAGCACGTACGTTACCTTTACCTTATAGAAAAACAAATACAAAAACAAAAGCATGCTTTAAACCCAGGAAACAAAGAAAGCATTAAAAAAGAATCTCAGGATAGCTTTATCCTAACTCACTAGCATGTAAGAGGGAAACAAAATTCTGGCTTTATTTTACTATAGCATTTCTCAATAATGTAGAATTCCTTTCAAACTTAGGGTACTTCTTTGCTGAAGAGGTATACATCGAAGAGCCAAGAGAGTGTAAAATATAAATCCATCCATCCTATCCTGGATGAAGGCAAGGGCAATCTACGTCATATTCAAAAAACAAAGCCCTTCACTGTATGGATACAATCTGTCACAGTCAACTTCAATTTGCATGGCTTTATTTTATTTAGGTAACTGACTTAAAGATTCCAGAAAAAAAGGCAAGGGAAATCATGTCTTATACTTTCTTCCAGTCTTCAACTCACAACCACCTGGTCTATTATAATCCCCCATTATAATGATATTTTGGCTGAAAATTTCACCAGGTGCTGTCAGATAAACCAGAAAACAAAAAGACTATGGTACAATAAAGGAAATTTATTAATGTCCCATTTTCAATAAATTTAATGCATTTTATCCATGTGGGCCATTCTATTGTTCTTATGCATCTCATCCTCAAAACACCCAAAACATTATAAATAATTTCAAGAACAACTCTTACAGACATAGCACTGAAATGCCTTACATCAATTCCTATGATGTTAGGCATGCTTTTCCAATCACACCTCACCCCACCCCACAATCCCCAATAATCTGGAAGTACAGAAATTCTGATTTCAAGATTGGATTGAATTGGATTACATTCTATCCGGAAATACCAAAATGGATGGAAAAGTACATTCATAGAGGTCTAGATCTAACTCTTGAAACCAACCAGGGGTTTTTTGCAGAGTGTTTAGTATGGCTTACCAGGACTTTGCTACTACTATAAATATAATTAAATTTTCAGGGCAGCTCATGTTCTGTATTCCATGATGAATTGTCTACTCAAGGAAAAGCTGATTGAACCAACAACTACAGTAAATGTCTGATTCAAATACCTCAGCTTGGACAGTAATCTACATTTATATAAATGGTGTGATGATTTAGAGGTGGAGGTCTCGCCTCACAATTAGAGCTGTGAGTTCAATCCTAGGTAAAGGCAGATATTTCTCTTCCTGGGCACACTGAGGATATATCTGCTGAAAATTCTCCGCATTGGTGACAGGAAGGGTATCTGGCCAGTAAACATTCAGTTCCATTCAGTTGCCCAGACTCCACCCTGCAAAGGATTATGGGATCATTAAAATAGGATGATGAATCTACATTTATGTCTTAAAATCTTATTCATGTCTTCAAACATCATTGAGTAAATAAAGTTTTATTTGAATTTTAGCATGATTTCATGGAATTAAAGCCAGGATGAGGAATAGACAAGTCCAGTTTTACTCAAGTGATTTTTTTATCCTTTTCCTTAAGCATTAATATTCATGCATATATGTATATATGTATGTTACCATATTCAGGTTTACTAATACAAGTATACTTTTCCGTTATTAAGTGCACTTTGACAAATATGTGATCTTCTAGACAAAAATTTACTGTTGTGAAATTGGAGAATATTAGATTTTAGTAAGCACATGCAATTTAGTTTACCTATATAAGTAAGTACAGAAATTGTGAATGAAAATATGGGATAGGACAAATTCTCATTCATTCTTGGCTAGGTTTTCTGTATCTATAACTGT
This sequence comes from Naja naja, assembly GCA_009733165.1. Taxonomy (NCBI): domain Eukaryota; kingdom Metazoa; phylum Chordata; class Lepidosauria; order Squamata; family Elapidae; genus Naja; species Naja naja. The sequence continues at coordinate 138,281,996 of CM019150.1, forward strand.
TGTACCAATGAGAGACTTTTTGACATATTCAGGTAATGTAGCCACACACTGGCAACTGCTACTAGGAGATTTTCTCTAATAGGCAAATATTAAATGCAACAAGAAAGTTGATGTCTATCATTAGTTTCTATTCTGTATGCACCTTTTTCCATACCAGACATACCTTTTCCTGTTTTCTTTTCATGGAAGTCTTTGAGTCTTGGTTAAGGGCCTGATATCCGATTCCTGCTACACATTCATTCATATTTTGTAACTTCTCAGTTTCTCTTCTCCCTGATTTTTGAAGTTAACTAAATCATTAGGAAAGTGGGTGGAGGGAGAGCTTCTTGTCATGAAAGTGGAAGGGACGTGTAAGAAGTTTTTAAGCGATCTCTAATAGATGACAAATCTGATGTCAAGCAAGGTCGGCCATGGAATTGCAAAAGGAATTTTAATAGAATTGATTGGTCTGACTTAGTCTGAAATCATTTTAATAGGGTTTGTAGTATACAAATTATATTGAATGGGATTCTCCAAGGAGACGACTAAAGCTAAAGGGGTTTACATATTTATATTTCTTTTTAATCCTCCCAAGGTATGCATATTTCTCCAATCCTTATTGGTAATTATTTCTTTTTCTACAGATCGTTCACTCCTCCTAAGTGCAGCATGGGGATTCCAAGGAAGCAGAATTACATCTAAGACCTGAATTTTCAAAACTCATGGGAATGTGGGATTAGCAAGGTATATGAATGCCTTGAGCATTAGGCTTCTCTGAATCTGTAACCCTGTGGCACTGAATCATCACTGTATTGCTGCATCTTTGATGAAAGAAGCCTATGCAGTAGCCCTCTAGCACTTTACCTTTTATAGTCTGGTTTTAACAAGCTTGCTTCTTAGCAGATTTGTACTAAAATCAACAGAAAGCACTTAGAAAAGCATTTATGTTTGGGTGGGAGGGTAGATGAAAGCTGGGTAGAAAAGAACTGGAATTTTAATGCACATTAAGGGACATTAAGGTACATATTTAGAGAAGACAACCCTATTGAAAAAGCAACAGTTTATACAACTGATAGAACATTCAGGTATACCCTATTCTCCTGTATTGAAAGAAGTGTTGGAAGTAAATTTTGGGAAATCTCTTTGCATAACCTTGCACTTCTTTAGGGTTTTCTGTTTTTATTGGTATGCATCTGGTTGATTTTATCCATGCAGAGTTGGATAATGATGCTAATTACTGTTTGTTTTAATTTGATTGTATATGTTTTTGTTATGTATGTAGGTTTGAATGTTATTGGTTTATTTGAACTGTTCTTGTAAAATGTCAAATGGTATTGGTTTAAATAGTGCGGGAAGAAACCCTGCACTCCCATTGGCTGGCAGCTACGGCTGCAGGCTATAAGAAGCAGCCGTAGCCAAGCCAGAAAGGGTCCATTCGAGCTGTAGTCACTAATAAACTTCTTTGCTGGAACTCCTCGCCTGACTCTTCATGCAAACTTAACACTGGCGACGAAGGTGGGATTTCCTGAAGAGAAGACGACGACGAACAAGCAACTGAGCGAGATGGCTGCGCTGAACACCCCCAGCACCGCTCGATCCGGCGACGGAAGACTGGGAATCGTATGCGGATCGCTTCCACATGTTCTGGAAGGGAACGATCTCGCCGGCATCCCCGAGAGACGGAAGAGGGCGGTCTTTCTCACGCACTGCGGTCCGCAGTCTTCAAAATGGCGAAGGCGTTGGCGGGAGCAGCAGAGCTGAAGGTAATGGAATGGCCCGATTTAGAGAAACTTTTAAGAGCCCATTACGCCCCACAAGTATCGTGCCTCATTAAGAGACACGAATTTTACCGTCGGGATCAAGGGGATAGCGAGAATGTTAATGACTTCGTGGCAAGTTTAAGGGACATTGGGGTGCTTGTGACTTTACCAACTTAGAAGAGGCCATGCGTGATCGGTTTGTTTTAGGCCTAAAAGATAAGGTCTTACAAAGCAAACTTTTAATGAAACCTAAGATCACGTTTAAAGAGGCCATTGAAGAAGCTGTTTCAGCGGAAGCCACCAAGTCCTCAGCAGCGGCCATGAAAAGATTAACAAGGCCTCAAGCCAGGCCTCAAGCCATTCTGATGGGGAAAATCCACAACAGCTCATTGCGAACAAATAGACTCTGATTCTGATGGCAGTGAGGCAGAGGAGGGATTTTTAAACTCAGAATGGAGAAGAAAAGAAAAGACTCTGGGAAAAACAGGCAAGGGTTCTATTGCAGAGGCTGTGGGGGCACCCCGCACTGAATGCAAGTTCTTTGACTCCATTTGCCTACGTTGTGAGAAACGGGTCACATAGCCAGAGTCTGCAAATCATCCAGAACTCCACCAGTTAGGAAGAAATTTCCTGATAGAGACTTTAAGCCCAACAATTTCCTTGAAAAATGGGGCAAATTTAGAAGCAAATGGCAAGAATGAAACTCACCAAACAATCACTATTGGTCATTCTTCACCCTTAAAAGCAGAAAAGTACATGTGAAGGTGTTTATTGAAGGAAGGCCTTGCCAAATGGAAGTGGACTCAGGCTCTTATTTATCTATGGTGTCATGGGACACTATCCACAGACTCTTTCCCAAAATTCAGAAAAGCATTTCCAGAAGCAAGCACTGACTCTCAAAGACTACCAAGGGAACAAGATTCCAGTAGTTGGAGCGAGAGATTTCAACGTGCAGTTTAAAGGCCACACCAAACGTTTGCCCCTGACCATCGTGGACAAGGATCGCCCAAGTTTGCTGGGACTTGAGTGGTTCAAGCCACTTGGCATCGAGGTGACTGGCATCCATCACGTGAGCAGTTCTGACTGGGAAGAGTCCTTGAAGTCTGAGTTTCCAGAGGTCTTCAGCGAAGGACTGGGCAAGTATATGGGGACCCCTATTGCTTTCAGCCTAGACCCCAAGGTGCCCCAATTCGTTTAAAGCCCAGGAGGGTCCCATTTGCTTTAAAGGAAAAATTGATGCACAATTAGATAAGCTCATTGCTCAAGGGGTTTTAGAGCCTACTGACCACTCCAGATGGGAAACACCCATAGTCACACCAGTCAAGGCTGATGGGTCAGTGAGAATCTGTGGTGACTACAAGGGGACACTTAACCATGCGCTGCAGCAGAGCGCATATCCTGTACCAGTTGTGCATCATCTGCTCCATTCCCTTGGCAGGGGTACAGTATTTGCTAAACTGGACTTAGCTCAGGCATATCAACAATTAACAGTTGATGATGCCACTGCAGAGGCACAAACAATTGTGACTCATAGAGGTGCCTTCAAATGTAAAAGACTACAATTTGGAGTAAGCGTGGCACCTGGCATTTTTCAAAGCCTTATGGAAAGAATGTTGCAAGGACTGCCAGGGGTAGTGCCTTATTTTGATGATGTATTAATCTCTGCTGAAAATGACACTCAGCTTCAAGAAAGACTCAGAGAAGTCCTTACCAGATTCAGAAAAGCGGGTTTAAAAGTCAAGGAAGACAAATGTACACTCAAAACAGACAGAGTTGAGTTCCTGGGGTATATGATTGACAAGCATGGCATCCATCCTACTGATGCCAAGGTTAAAGCAATCAAGGAAGCCCCTAAACCTCGATGCAAGGCAGATTTGCAAGCCTTCCTTGGACTTATTAACTTTTACCACATGTTTCTACCTCACAAAGCATCTATTGCTGAGCCCTTACATCGCCTGCTTGATAAGAAAGCTGTTTGGATCTGGGGCGGAAGGAACAGTCAGCATTTAACAGTATTAAGAGACTAATCACGTCTGATGCTGTGTTGATACAATTCTCTGAGAATTTGCCTGTTGTTCTGACTTGTGATGCATCCCCTTTGGAGTGGGGGTTTGAGTCACAGGCTTCCCAATGGAAGGGAAGCCCCAATTGCATTTTACTCTCGCACTTTGTCCAAAGCAGAGAGGAATTATAGCCAATTGGACAAGGAGGCTTTAGCAGTTGTTGCAGCTGTTAAGAAATTTCATGAATATCTGTATGGCAGGTCATTCACCATTGTTACAGATCACAAACCTTTATTAGGCATTGTGGCAGGAGACAAACCTACACCTAATATCCTGTCACCAAGAATGCTGAGGTGGACTGAATTTCTTGCAGCCTATTCATACAAACTGATTCACAGGCCTGGCAAGGACATTGGACATGCTGATGCACTGAGTCGTTGCCCACTACCTTGCCACAAGGAGGACTTTGAACTTGAAACTCACACCTTTTTCCTGGAGACCGTGCTAAGCTTCCAGTCCATGCTGCTGAGATTGCCAGAGAAACTACCAAAGATGCTGTATTAGCACCTGTTATGGGCTGGATTAAGAAAGGTTGGCCTCTTCAAGATCTACCTCACCTTGCCCAACCTTTTAAGTCCAGGCAAACTGAATTATCTGTATTAAGAGGATGTATTTTGTGGGGTAACAGGGTGGTTATTCCTGCAAAACTGCAAAGGGAGGTTTTGGAAATGTTACATGAGGGTCATCCTGGGATTGTAAGGATGAAAGGTTTGGCCAGGAGTTATGTATGGTGGCCAGGTATTGACAAAATGGTTGAAAACTGGGTAGCATCTTGTCCCAATTGCCAGGTAGTCAGGCCTGCCCCACCTCACGCCCCCACACAGGAATGGGAATGTCCTAGGGGCCCATGGTCTAGAATCCACATTGATTTTGCAGGCCCTACAAGAGGGCACACTTTTCTAGTGATAGTAGATGCATACTCTAAATGGCTAGAGGTAATTCCCATGACATCCACTACAACTGAGGCTGTCATCAAGCAGCTCAGAAAATTGTTTGTCACCCATGGGTTACCAGATGTCCTTGTTTCTGACAATGGCCCTCAATTCACATCTAACATTTTGAATCCTTTCTAGCTCAACAGGGCATCAGACATGCCCTCACTGCCCCTGGGCACCCTTCGGCCAATGGCCGGGCTGAACGCATGGTACGCTTCACCAAAGAGAAGCTTCAGCAGCTGGGTCCTGGGGACATCACTGAGAAGCTTGAAAAACTTAGTGTTCAACACATCACTCCTAGCCCATCAAATAACTTGTCCCCAGCAGAGTTGTTGATGGGCAGGAAACTTAGGTCTTCCCTTGACCGCCTTCATCCCACTTACGCACCCAACGCACCACTGGATTCCACTTCCAAAGTTCGTTCTTTTAGTGTGGGAGATTCTGTCTATGCTAGGAACCTTATAGGTGAACCTTTGTGGATTCCTGCTGAAATAACTCACATCACGGGCCCTCGTTCTTACAGGGTACAAACAGAGGATGGCCTCTCTGGAGCAGGCACATTGACCAACTTAGATCCAGGTTCCCTCAGGAACATCGACCCTGTCCCTCTCTAGGTCCCTCACCTGATGTCCCTTCTAGGGGAAGGAGGGGAACAGGAGGAAAATCAGCAAACAGGAATCAACCCCATGTGTAATGAGCCATTGCGACAGGAACCATCCCGAACCCTGTCACAAAGCCAAGATCCATCCTTAGAAGTGGAAGATTGCACATCACTACCTGACTTGGGTGCTGACATTGGAATGGAGATGGGTTGGGAGGAGAGACCAGATTCTAACAGTCTAACAGGGTCTTCTTCCTCAGGAAGTCCCAACAGGGAAATGTCAGTAGACACATTTCCCTCTCACTGGGTGAGAACGTTAAAGCTTCTGAACCACGAAGGTCTCAACGTACACGTAAGAGCCCCACCTATTTAAAGGAATACATTAGATAGGTTGGGGTTTGGTATGGACTGAACCTAGTGGGGAGGGGTGTTATGTATGTAGGTTTGAATGTTATTGGTTTATTTGAACTGTTCTTGTAAAATGTCAAATGGTATTGGTTTAAATAGTGCGGGAAGAAACCCTGCACTCCAATTGGCTGGCAGCTACGGCTGCAGGCTATAAGAAGCAGCCGTAGCCAAGCCAGAAAGGGTCCATTCGAGCTGTAATCACTAATAAACTTCTTTGCTGGAACTCCTCGCGTCTGACTCTTCATGCAAACTTAACAGTTTTGGTAATATTTTTTTGTTTTAATTTTATTTGATGTAACTTTGGACTCATGTAACTCCCAGTTACATGACTTACTGTAGGTAACTAAAGAAATCTTATGAATGAATGAATGAATACTGACCTATATTTTATCCTGATATAAGACAAATGTATAGAGAAGGTTCTATGAATGTAGGATTTTTGCACCCAATAACCACCGACCACAAGGCAATAGAATGCACTTCAAGCAAAATTGCAGAGGTTTATTGAATCAACATTTCAATGCAATTACACCTTTAATGTGTGCTCCATTCCAGCACAAGCTGTTTTGATAGGCACATTTCTTTCTCAGTGAAGAGAGTTTTCTAATTTTAATTGGTGCTACTAATAATTTTATTTATTGACCTCCTGCTCTAGTGTAGGTTACTGCAAGAGAAAGTGAGTGCAGGAAATCACCTGAGATCAACACCCAGAGCAGAATTATTGAGTCCCAGTCATTAATCTTCATGGATATAAGTCTGTTCTCCATGTAGGGCTCCTAATCCTTTGTAGTTTAGACATTGTGGGAGGAGACCTGGCATAGCGTGGAAGGGGGGAGGGACAAAAATCAGGAACATGATTACATTTTTTCTGACTAACACCTTGATGAAGTCAGATGCAGCTCCCAAAACTTATGCCTTTTAATAAGATTTGTTAATTGAAAAAGGCTCTACCAGATTCATGAATTATTTTTTCCATCATGGCACTTAGGTGATTGCAATTTGCCTCTGGAAGGATGTTACTACTGCCCTTGGATTATTACATTGCAAAACCAAAGTATATAAACCATCGCTAATACCTAATGCATTTTTATGAAATATGTCTTTATCTCTTACACCCCAGTTTATTATACCATGTTGGAACTCTAACAGCTGAAGTTTATATTTTCTGCTCATTCTATTCGTCCGTTAAGAACTGTAGTTCTTACCACCTTCTTCAGTTCTTATTCATGTGTCAAATGCATCTTTCACACTAGCAAAAGACAGCATGCAATAGTTATTTTCATTTATCCAGTAATGTTTAAATTATAGGTTGCAGTGGAAAAACATTTGTATAACCCTGACTTTTCTACTTCTTTCTGTTAAAAAGATTAAAATAGGAGATTAGCAAATTCTGCAAGATAATTTTCCCTTATACACAGGTGTCAGAAGAACTAGTGGCCATCCAGTTTCCACCTGTTGAGATGAAAGCATATGGAAAGTTGCTAGGATCTAAGATAAGGCTGCTAAAGAGGAAATTAAATGAAAAGCTGAGTTAACTAGCTCTTTTTATTATACTCATTGGCAAGGCTCAGACCAACAATTAATGTTCAAAAGCAATACATTATTACAAGTGTGCTCCCCGATACTGTAGGAAGGGAAATATTGGAACAGGTTATTTTCTTTTGGTCTGAATAACGTGATCTTCAGATATCAGTCTTACAATACCTACATCCATCAGAATAAACATGATCTTTCAGCCCTTTGATACCCAGTACCATTGCAGTTTGCCAATCTGGTATGGAATATCCTCTATTCTATTTGTGTGTATTTCTGGTAAGATTATTTTCATTGATCATTCTAGCACTAGCATTCAGCACTTAGACTTATATACTGCTTCATAGTGCTTTACTGCCTTTTCTAAGACAGCATATTGCACCCAACAATCTGGCTCCTCATTTTACTACTCTCGGAAGGATAAAAGGCTAAGTCAACCTTGAGCCAATGAGAATCAAACTGCTGGCAATTGGCAGAATAGACTGCAATACTGTATTCTAACCACTGCACCACCACAGCTCATAGATTATTGATGGAGTTCAAAGACCAGTCATTGTGCAGGGTGCCAAGATGTCTGACTGCCTGGGCAATGTTTATTACATTTATAGGGTTTTTACAAGAAGACAAAGGTAATACAGATACAGCATTTGGATTGGTGAAGCTCCCCAACCAATCCTTAAGAATAGTGGTGATGTTAGTAGGGTGAGATCACGTACAAGTCTGGGACTTTCCAGCCCAGGACAGGGAGTGAGATCATGCAAAAAGGCCCCTGTATCAGACACAGGAGTGTGCTGCATGAGCCATCTATAGGATCTTTTTTGTTACTACAGATTATCATTGGTTTTCTTTAAGTTTATCATTGGTAAGCAGTCACTGAGCTTATTCACGAAAATCACTTATCTCTCAACATGGATTCTCTTAAGTTTATTTTATTTATTTATTTATTTTTATTTATTTATTTTATTTTGTCAAGCAATTATAAGATAACAGGTATAAGTATAAACATGGTTATTAATACATGAAATGGAATGAACTTTATATATCCTTCCTCTTTCAATAGTACCACTCCACAGACAGAGGTTCCATGTCTTATACAATGATATCCAAGGGTTCAGCCCAACCTATGAGCAATTCTTGCAGCAGAGATTCTTAAAACTGGCAGAATTAGGAATATTTAGATGTTGAAGGGCTGGGCTGATATTAGATGGGACAGTGGTGCTGCACCAAAAGCTAATTATGTTTATTATTTTCTGAGCATAGTACATACTTTTATCTTTGAGTGTTTTATTGGCCAGATCTGCTGTTAAAAATATTGATATATTGGCATTTTGAGGGACAAATAAGCCTGAATGATTATTGAGCTTCAAACAGCAGCCAAATAGACAGTTTAGTAAAATAAATACCACTTCTTTTTATTCTTGTCAACCACTTTAGTCCAGATATAAAATCTGAGTAAGAAATATTTAGAGGAAGGGAAGAAGGTGAATTCAGATGGATTTGTACCAAGTGAAGGCTGAACAGAGAGAGTTTATTTTATTTGTAAAAATTAGCAGCTACCCATCTTGCCACATGGTATATCTGGGTGGGAGATGATAAGATTCTCTCAGAGTCAGATCCCACTGTGGGATAAAAATAACTTCTTTCTTTCTAGAATCTTTGCTAATAACAGTGTGACATCATCCAGCACCATTGTTAATAACACAATGTTCCCTTTCCATATTCCCAAGGTACACCTAGCTCCCAATATTATGAAGCCTTTATGTGACTCATGCATAACATCCTGAAATAGAAGGATGCATTATGCTTGTAATGATAGAGCTGTGAATCATGATGCTGGGTGAATGCAAATGTTTTGATTTTGCTCACCATAGGAATTAATAGTTTTGGTTATACCCTTCAGACAACATCAAAAATAATCTGCTACTAAGATGTTAAAGAGAGACAAGATAAAAACTAAACCAGATTAAACCAAGGAGTGATTCACACAATTTCTTCTCCTTGACTGCTCTACATTGGAGTATGAATTGCAGTGCATTTCTTCAACTGCTGACACATCCACACATCACTTGAACATGAATGAGTGACTGTTGTTAAAATGCATAATCGAAAGCGTTCTAGTTATGCCACTCCAATTGAACTAGCTTGTGCATTAATCGGATGCAATGCTAAAATATGTTTGCACTCTCTTGCCTCTGAGATGAAATGTATCATTCATGTCTGAAAAGGGACAATTCATGAGGTTGAATTTGGAAAGTGCTTTTGGTGTTATTGCCAAGGCTGAGGGGGATTGGTTGTATTTTGATGATGCAATTGTATTTTAATGTAATATCATTTTGTGAATCATGCTGAAATATATTTATAGGAAAGATGCTCTACAAATGGCATTATGATGCTGAGCTTTCAAATCATATCAGGCACAATTTCACTGGTGCCCATGGTATTAATGCCTACTGCAGGGGTGTCAAACTCACATCGTCATGGCAGCATCACGTGACATATCAAGACTTTTTTCCCCTTCGCTAAACCAGGTGTGGGAGGAGTTGACAGTCCTGGCCTATTGGCATGTATGGAAGACCATGTGATTTTCATCCATGTCTGATTAAAGTGCAGTAACATCAAACTTAATCTCCCACTGAATGGATGGCCAGTCCTCATACTGTATATTTCTTAGATAGATCAAAATGGGCTGCTCATATGCAAAAGTTCAAATGTCAGAGCAATATGTAATTTTTTAATGTGATTTTTTTCCATTTCCACTTTTATTAATACATTTCTGAATATAATGCTTACAAATGCCAGATCCTTGTTTTCGTATTTGCTTCATGGTGGATTGTAAAATATGCATAATTTTACCTGTGAAGAGTGAATGTAGCTTGTGCATATTTAGGCAGATGGCTTTTGAAATGCGTGCCTTTAGGGAGGGGAAAACACTCTGAAAAAGCTGTTACACTCTGTCAATTAAATACATATTTATCAAATACATGTATTATACATTATATAAACAATATAGGCATGCAAAATTATTCTTATGCAAATTGTGTTATTGCTGGCATAAACAATCATACCATTTGAAAAACAGTGCTTGTTCTAAAAACAGTTCAGGCTGTGTTCCTACTTTTCTGTAGTTATGGCTGATCATAGAAGTAAGGACTTGAGGACCCTAACTTTAGACAGGACCAGTTTGTATGACTTGTAGAAGCCCAATTCAATGAACCTCCTATTCTTTTTTCTAAACTTAGAAAATTCTAAACTTAGTATCTATTTTGCAATAGATAAACTCAAGTAAAAATCTGCCTCATATTGAATATTCCTTGGAGTCAAAGAAATTTGGGGATATTTTCTAGATTTTTCTTCCATAAAATTGTCCCCTTTAGATTTCTGTTCTGTTTGGACTTGTTCTGCAAGTGGGGTAGTGCCACATATAGTGACTTTCTGTCCTTTCCACTTATCAATGAGAATTGTATGATGAGAGTATCATTTCAGTTTGTAACTCCCCAAAACTTCCATTAAAGAGATCCTGTATATGAGAAACTGTTTAATGCTGTTCTTAGTTTTCTTTCAAATAAGACTTCTAAGTCTGCATAGTGTACATCTGCTACATTAAAGACTGGTGAGGTCTCTTTTCTACACAAACTGTGGGGTGGGGGAAACAACTCAAAGGATAGAATTATGCTTCTAAGAGCTTGTTTGCCTCTATATATGTTTAAAAAAACCTCACTGCTTTCTCTATATTGAATCTCTCAACAGAAGAGAGGTCATCAGACATATTTTATAGAGTTGTTGCATTTTGCTATTTGAAGGGTCTTTGGTGCTCCCCGAGTTTGTTTGTTTTCATTACCCAAACTAGGTAGCATGATCAGTGCCGGTAGGGAGTAGGATTTGTTAGAATTTATATTCTAGTGGCTTGTTCTGTCATTGTTGGTGAGAGTGGTCTTGGTGATTCTTTGGTTGGACTGTTTACTGTTAGCTTGCTTGGCAGTTCCTTGATTTTATTTCTTTATTTATTTCTTGATTGTTCATCTGATGTTAATATTGGTGTTGATCTATGCTCATCTGGATTCTGATTGCTGGTGGAAAGGTGTTTGGGGCTTTTTGTTCCTTTTTCTTATCTTGTTGATTGTGTCTTTTGCACTGTGTGTAGATATTGTTTATGTCTACGGTAAGTGTCTATTGATGGCCAATTTGTCAGAGTGCCAGCCTTCCAGGAATTTTCTAGTGTTTTTGGACTTGGCTTGGTCTAGGATGGTCACAGTTTCCCAGTTGAAACTATGGTTAAATCTGTCCATATGTTGAGAAATAATAATAATAAAGTTTTAATCATGGCACTGTTATCCTGTTTACCGGTTATATTGGTTGTGCTATATTGGGTTGAATGACAAGGTATTTTTTGATGAACGTTCATGGATATTCCTTTTGTTGGATGATGTTCTGTAGCTGATTTGTTTCCTTTTTCTGATGTTCAGGATTGTTGTAGTGTGCTTGTGCTTGTCTAAATATTATAGAGCTTCTCTTTTGGGAAGTTATGTTATTACTTTGGTAGTGGAGCATCTGGCTGGTATAGATGTTCTTTTGGTAAAATTATGTTTCTAGTTTGCCATCACAGTCTCGGCTGATAAGGATATCCAGGAAGTGTAGCATTTTGTGTTTTCTTCTTTCCTTCTGAATTTGATTGTTTAAAGATATTGTTAATGGTTTCAAGTGTGTTGTCTAATTGGTCAAAACTGGGTCTGGATGTGAAAAGGACATGATATCATTTGTGATATCAAATGAGACCATGATTTCATCCTCATCTATTGTCATATCTTTAATTCTCTGGAGGCACTGCATTGGAGAGTTGGTGGGGTATTTGCTTCCTTCTGTGAGGTGCCTAAGTTTTTTGATTGATTCTTTCACAATGTTGTAGGTACCTGGTAATGATACAATTGAATGGAAAGGAACCTGGTGGTACAGTGGACAAAGAATAGAATGGAATGGAATGGAATGGAATAGAATAGAATAGAATAGAATAGAATAGAATAGAATAGAATAGAATAGAATACTTTATTGGCCAAGTGTGGTTGGACACACAAGGAATTTGTCTTGCTGCAAATACTCTCAGTATACATAAAACAAAAGATACATTCATCAAGAATCATAAGGTACAACATTTAATAATAGTCATAGGGTGCAATAAGCAATAAAATCATACTAGGAAACAGTCAATATAAATTGTAAGGATACAAGCGACAAAGTTACAGTCATACAGTCACAAGTAGGAGAGGATGGGTGATAAAGAGTGATGAGAAGATTAACAGTAATACCAGTGCAGACTTTGTAATAGTTGAACAGTGTTGAGGGAATTATTTGTTTAGCAGAGTGATGGCTTTCGGGAAAAAACTGTTCTTGTGTGTAGTTGTTCTGGTGTGCAGTGCTCTATAGTGTTGTTTTGAGGGAAGGAGTTGAAACAGTTTATGTCCGGGATGTGAGGGGTCTGTAAATATTTTCACAGCCCTCTTTTTGACTTGTGCAGTATAGAGGTCCTCGATTGAAGGCAGGTTGGTAGTAATTGTTTTTTCTGCAGTCCTAATTATCCTCTGAAGTCTGTGTCTGTCCTGTTGGATTGCAGAACCAAACCAGTCAGTTATAGAGGTGAAGATGATAGACTCAATAATTCTTCTGTAGAACTGTATCAGCAGCTCCTTGGGCAGTTTGAGCTTTCTGAGTTGGCACAGAAAGAACTTTCTTTGTTGTGCTTTTTTGATGATGTTTTTGATGTTAGGTGTCCATTTTAGGTCATGTGATATAGTAGAACCTAGAAATTTGAAGGTCTCTACTGTTGATACTGTGTTGGCTAGTATTGTAAGAAGTGGTAGTATGGAAGGATTTCTTCTAAAGTCTACCACCATTTCTACGGTTTTGACTGTGTTCAGTTCCAGATTGTTCCAGTTATACCACAAAGCAAGTTGTATAACCTCCTGTCTGTATGCGGATTCGTCGTTGTCTCAAATGAGACCAATCACTGTTATGTCATCAGCAAACTTCAGTATTTTAACAGATGGATCATTTGCAGTCACTGGTATATAGGGAGAAGAGAAGTAGAGAAAGCACACAGCCTTGGGGGGGGGGCTGTGCTAATTATACAGGTATCAGATGTGATTCTGCCTAGCTTCACCTGCTGCTTCCTGTCTGTTAGGAAGCTTATGATCCACTTACAAGTGTGTTCAGGTACTGCTAGTTGGTTTAATTTATTTAGAATAATGTCTGGAATGATGGTATTGAATGAACTGAAGTCTACAAAGAGGACTTTTGCGTAGGTATTGGAGATTCAAGGTGTTGTAGGATGTAATGCAGAGCCATATTAACAGCATCATCTCTTGATCTATTTGCTCGGTATGCAAACTGCATGGGATCTAACAGTGGATCCGTGATGGTTTTCAGATGGGACAGCACAAGCCTTTCAAAGAATTTCATTACTACAGTTGTTAGAGCAACTGGTCTGTAGTCATTCAGTTCCTTGATGGAGGGCTTCTTTGGCACTGGGATGATAGTAGAGCATTTGAAGCAGGAAGGAACATAGCACATCTCTAGTGATCTATTGAAGATTTGGGTGAAGATGGGGGCCAATTGGTCAGCACAGACTTTTAAGCAAGAAGGAATTATCTTGTCTGGCCCTGGTGTTTTTCCTGGCTTTTGTCTGTGAAATAGATCTTGTACTTCTTTTCTGTGATCACCAGAGGTTGTGAACCCAATGGGTTGGGGCCAGTTGTAAGAGGCTTGGCTGTTGTTGGTGGGGTGTGTGGAGATAGGTGGCTGTAGTTTCCTTTCAAACCTTTGACTCGTGCAGTATACAATGCAGTATTGCAGACAACCTTTGCCCACAGCCTGGAGTTTGATGCTGAAAGGGCTCAAGGTTGACTCAGCCTTCCATCCTCCTGAGGTCGGTAAAATGAGGATCCAGGTTCTTGGGGTAATATGCAAATAAGGCTTACATTGTAAACTACTTACAGAATGTTGTAAAGCAGGACACAAATCTAAATGCTATTGCTATTTCTATCCATAGAAGTGTGGGAAGATGGGTCCATTGTTTCTCATCCCTTCTTGTTACTGTTTGATAATTTGACCTCTCTTGGTGATGTTGCTGAGAGTTCTCTTGATCCAATTGTCTGGTTTCTATATTGGATTGGTGTTCACTGGGATGTAAATGTCTTTGTCTTCTAATAATTCTTTTCCTTTTTGAATATATTATGATCTGACCATGATAACACTGGTTTGGCCTTTGTCTGATGATAGATGATGATGGTCTGGGTTTTTTTCAAGTTTTTGAGGGCTGCATTGTCCTCTGCAGTGAGTTGGTTTTGTTCTTATCTTCTAGTTTGTAGTGATAGATTGTTGATTTTTAAATCTCTTTGGGAAGACCAGTGGTTTTAAATGCTCCTTCTGATGCTGCATGGAATTCTAGTTGATTGACATCATCTGTGTTGTAGTTGAGACCTTTATATAGAATACTGTGTTCTGTGGTGGATAGTACATATGTTTCTGTTTGTTTCGATATGTAATGGATTGTTAAGAGAGTCAAAATCAACTCACTGAAAACAAGCATAAACTTGAGCAAGATATGATAGATCATTGTAAAAAAGGCATTTAGAAAAAAAACAAGGAAGTCTTTATCTATCTATCTATCTATCTATCTATCTATCTATCTATCATCTAAATACTATGATAGAAACAAGGAGAGAGAAAGAGAGCATATTTTATGAATGATAGGGAGTACATTAATTTGGATGTTTATATAAAAATATAAAAATATAAAGAAAATATGTCATATCAGTAAGGATCATGTTTAATATAATGAATCGGAAGTAGTTTTCCATGCAGTTGCTTCTATCTTGGAGAACTTATAAACAGATAATAAATGGGACACTAAACTGAATACAAGGGAAACCAGACTTCAAAAGTTGAAAGTTTCAGACTGAAAAATGATAATAGTACATGTTTTAGAAGACCTTAGCGTTTCTTTTATCTTCCTTGGAAATTTTACTATATCAAAACAATAGTAATAGTCAAAAGATTACCAACTAAATTGTGCAGAATCTCTTCCATCATTCCTAAAATATAGCTTCCCCTTCTTTTCCCATATTCATCTCTCCGTGATGTGCTCCTATTTTCTAGATCTGTGATGCTTCATTACATGACATGGTAAAATGACATTTAACAGAGGGCATAACCTACATTTAGATTGTGTTGTTTGTGACTGGGCACTTAGCTGTTCAAGTTATTAAGACTGAGAAATTAGATAATGAAAAATGCTATTTCCAATAAACTCAAAATAATCTATTTATCTTGCAGTAAAATAATTTAATTTTTTATTTGATTAATGATAGGAATATTCAAAATCTGTAATAACAAGGAGGATTTTTTCATTGCAGAGTAAATAGTCAATCTTCCTCTATTTAAACTAAGATTAATATCAAACTGTAGAGAAATTTGTAACCAATGTAATTGCTGACTGTTAAATACAATAGAGAAATGAAAATACTAATTATTCAAGCCTGCTAGACAAAATTAGTATATTGCTATCCTGATACCCTGATCTTGTTCGGTAAGCCATTTATGAAAATGAAGCAGTAATAGCAACTAAGCACCAATCCATAGAATCAGGGTTCTACCACATTAGACAGGATCCAAGGTGCAGACTACACAAAGAGGCCTCAGAGACAGCCCAACACACAATGGCAGGTTATAAAATCTAGGCAGGTACAGCATATACTGACCAGCACAATCAAAAGGTTAGATTAAGATTAAGATTAGGGTTAAGATTCTGTGGAACTTTAATATTGAGACAGACAGATAGGTACTAGTCAATCAACCAGACATTGCAATAGTAAACAAAGGAAGATAGTGGTGTTGATAGATGTAGCAGTGCCAAATGAAAGCAATGTCAGGAAGAAGGAGGATGAAAACCTGGAGAAGTACCAAGGTTTGAAGAAAGAAGCAGAGTATAAGGAAAGTAAATGCTAAAGTGTTCCCAAATAGTAGTAGAGCTGTAACTCCTAAGCTGGGAAAGTGGGTTCAAGAGATCCCAGGGACAGTGTCAAAGCTCTCTGTCCAGAAGAGTGCAGTGTTAGGAACAATTAAGCTATTGTGCTGAACCCTCAAATTTCAGGCTTCTGGTATAAGACCTGAGATTGAAGAAGACACAGACCATCTATGGGGTGAGAAGGGTATATGTCTGTGGCTGTATCTGTATACAAACATAAATAATACTAAAGCTGTCAGCTAGTAAACTATCTTTTTAATATTTTCTATATTCTCTGATGACACTCTTTTTAAAAAAATATTCAAGAATTAAAATATAAACTTACAAAAGAATAACCAAGAACAGAACAAAACTAAACAGGACAAAAAAAAGCAAAAATAAGTGTATTTTAAAAAGAAAAGAAGATACACATATATTGTTTCCTGCAAACTCCCCACCCCCCAGTGGACTATGGATAAATATATTACATTAGTAATTCCCTTCCCCCCTTTTCAAAACAGGTCTACAATATATAAGCTTCTAAAATTCTATTTACCCAAACAGTTTGACCTATCTACTACTATCATCTATCTATTGCAAAAAGAAAGGTAAGACCCACAACAGAAAACGAACTTCAAAACCCTTTGTTAACAATCCATTATTTTGTTTTACTCACAGAAAGTCTGCAATGGCTTCAGTTCCTACCTTATCCACTACAGTCATTGTCTCCTAACAGCTAACAGCTACTACAATACTGTGTACTTATGACTGGAAACTACTGAAGAAACAGTAGAAAAATGGAAAACAAAATTATAGGACTTTGGCTTAAAGGTCTAAGCTAATTTCATATTTGAAAAATAATTTTGACTCAGATTTTAACTTAGAAACAATTTTTGACTAGTATATTTCTATCCATGGGCTTGTTCCATATTCAAAATTTCAGTTTCTCTTTATATAAACTTTCAATATTTAGGTTATGGATGATTTTTAAATAAGAATACTATCTCTTACTGATTAGATAAAACTAAAACTTTTAACTCAAATTTATACTGGGCTTATTATTGTCATTGTTATTTGTACATTAAATCAATTGTGAAAATGAGCTGTCATTTTAGAGTTTTAAAATGATTTAAAGTGTTTGAATAAATTAAATTAATGTTACTTTGAGAATTAATAATTAATTTACATGATCTCATGGTATTGCAAATTTCTTGTCTATTTATTTATTGCTTATTTATTTTTTCCCACTTTTATTTATTTTTTCTCACTTTTTGTTTTTGGGAAGGAAGGAAGGAAGGAAGGAAGGAAGGAAGGAAGGAAGGAAGGAAGGAAGGAAGGAAGGAAGGAAGGAAGGAAGGAAAGAAAGGGTTCAAATCCTTTGTACCATGCCGGCAGGAGAAAAATGTGTAAGAATTGGGGTGTTAATTTGATATATAACTGCCTTGCATTTGATAGATAGCAGCAATTGGAATGATTTTTATTGACTTTATTCATTTTGGTTTGTTATTACAATAAATCTACTTATCAAATATTTACATCCTTGAATTCCAACTTGTGTCTGCTTCTGATTCCAGTGTTGTTGAATCTGACAAACATTGATATGGCTGATCAATTCAACATTTGACCTTAATTGACCTTAAAAGAGCTTGGAAGGAACAAGCTCTTGATCACCACATTATTCAGAAAGTTCTTTTATGGGACATCTCAAATGTCTTTTCTTCTAAGTTATCTAGTTCAAACCTTATGCCTAGGTCAAATGAGAGAGCTCTCATTTGCATTAAATTTAATATTTTTATGTTCCCATTGATGGAGGTAAGAGTGAACACTAATCCAGTGCAGGAAGAGCTGTGCAAGTTTTGGCACCATTCTTTCTATTCAATTTAGTTACCCTATTGATATTTCTTAACTTACAGCACTGTAGTTTAAAAAAGAAGAACACTCTCCTTTTCTTAGCCAGCAGATTGACCAAGAGATGAACATTCAAGAAGTAACACTACATTTTGCTCAATCAACATTATCATTTTATATTTAATACTATAGCTGTCTTGGTAAATGTATTTTAAAGATGCTCTTCATTCCACCATGTATAATTCTCCTATATAGTTTCTTCTACTCTCTTGCTTTTATTATAAGCTGCTCAAAAAAAATAAAGGGAACACTTAAACAACAAAATGTAAGCTGCTGAAAACAATAAAGGGAACACTTAAACAACACAATGTACAGTAGTTGAATGTGCTGACAACAAAATCACACAAAACTTAACAATGGAAATCAAATGCATCAACCCATGGAGGTCTGGATTTGGAGGTACACTCAAAACTAAAGTGGAAGAAAACACTACAGGCTGATCCAGCTGTGATGTAATGTCCTTAACACAAGTCAAAATGAGGCTCAGTAGTGTGTGTGGCCTCCACGTGCCTGTATGACCTCCCTACAATGCCTGGGCATGCTCCTGATGAGGTGGCAGATGGTCTCCTGAGGGATCTCCTCCCACACCTGGACTAAAGCATCCCCCAACTCCTGGACAGTCTGTGGTGCAACATGGCATTGGTGGATGGAGAGAAACATGATGTCCCAGATGTGCTCAATTGGATTCAGGTCTGGGGAACGGGCGGGCCAGTCCATAGCATCAATGCCTTCGTCTTGCAGGAACTGCTGACACACTCCAGCCACATGAGGTCTAGCATTGTCATGCATTAGGAGGAACCCAGGGCCAACCGCACCAGCATATGGTCTCACAAGGGGTCTGAGGATCTCATCTCGGTACCTAATGGCAGTCAGACTACCTCTGGTAAGCACATGGAGGGCTGTGCAGCCCTCCAAAGAAATGCCACCCCACACCATTACTGACCCACTGCCAAACCGGTCATGCTGGAGGATGTTGCAGGCAGCAGAATGTTCTCCATGGCGTCTCCAAACCCTGTCACGTCTGTTACATGTGCTCAGTGTGAACCTGCTTTCATCTGTGAACAACACAGGGCACCAGTGGCAAATTTGCCAATCTTGGTATTCTCTGGCAAATGCCAAACGTCCTGCATGGTGTTGGGCTGTAAGCACAACCCCCACCTGTGGACGTCGGGCCTTCATACCACCCTCATGGAGTCTGTTTCTGACCGTTTGAGCAGACACATGCACATTTGTGGCCCGCTGGAGGTCACTGTGCAGGGCTCTGGCAGTGCTCCTCCTGTTCCTCCTTGCACAAAGGTGGAGGTAGCAGTCCTGCTGCTGGGTTGTTGCCCTCCTACAGCCTCCTCCACATCTCCTGATGTACTGGCCTGTCTCTTGGTAGCGCCTCCATGCTCTGGACACTACGCTGACAGACACAGCAAACCTTCTTGCCACAGCTCGCATTGATGTGCCATCCTGGATGAGCACTTGTGTGGTTGTAGACTCCATCTCATGCTACCACTAGAGTGAACGCACTGCCAGCATTCAAAAGTGACCAAACCATCAGCCAGAAAGGATAGGAACTGAGAATTGGTCTGTGGTCACCACCTGCAGAACCACACCTTTATTGGGGATGTCTTGCTAATTGCCTATAATTTCCACCTGTTGTCTCTTCCATTTGCACAACAGCATGTGGAATTGATTGTTAGTCAGTGTTGCTACCTAAGTGACAGTTTGATTTCACAGAGTGTGATTGACTTGGAGTTACATTGTGTTGTTTAAGTGTTCCCTTTACTTTTTTGAGCAGTGTACATCTTACAAACAAAATGTAGAATTGAAGTGCTATAATCGCAATGTAGCTGTACCAATTTATTGTCCTGGTGTATGTCAATAGTATTTTGATTGTTTTTGATTACATAGTTTATTAGCCTTGAGTTAAAAAGCATTACTAGGGAGCAGCATTAGTTGTGTTTTAAAGCTCTGTTATGTGTCAAGAGGCTGTGAAAGGAAGATTTCAAATTCTGTACCCTTCTGGAATGTGTATCAAATTAACAATTTTTTTTAAAATGTAAACAGTAGTGTAGGAATACATTGAAGATATTTTCAGGAAGAAGTTACATGGTCAAATTTATCAATTTATCTCTCTATCCCTCTGTAGCATGTTTAAAGTCAAGATGGTTTAACTACTATAAGGTAATGCAGCAACTGTTTTTCTGTAGCAAATAGCAGATTTTTAAAGAAAGCTTATGTACCGATGCTAAACAACTGGGTACAGAAAAAAAAGATAATGGTTATCTCAATAATGTGCAAATTTAGCTTAAGTGAGCAAGCATTGTAGCAATATTTCTATGTGCCAACTGTTAAAAGGAATGAATGGAGTGGCTTCAGCACAGAAGGGAGAGGTTAATTGGAACAAATTTGAAGCTGAAAAAAAATAACTAAAGAGGGGGAAAAAGTTTTTCATCTCATTTTTAATCTTACAGCCAGTGCAACTATTAAAACTAATTACACATTAGAGTGTACATATATTAACATTATAAACTTAATGAAGAGGCAGTAGTCACTGAATAGTCTAATTTTAAATTTGCTATTTATGCTAAACCCAGAATTTGAATCCCCTCTGTGATTAGGTGGGGAGACTAATTTAGATAAAACGACAGTAAGTAAAATAAAAGAAATTGCAAGAGGGATTTTGCTGGGTCCTCCCTAGATGAATTGTGAATGCAATGTTCTTTAGACCTAGGCCATACTCTGTTAAGTTGGAATTTGCATAGACAGTGCCATAAGTAACCCTCACTTTTGTATCTTTCCTTGATTTTTTTCCCTTATTTTTCTTCAAAATTCATCTCACATTTTCATTAGTGAAACAATCTCCAAACTTGGATTATTTGTTTTTAAGTTTGATATAAGCCTAATGACTTCAAGACACAATTTATTAACAGTCTCAAGAATTGTATCCAATGAATAAGAGAACAGTGTACATTCCTCCTGAAGAGCTTCCTGTGAAAACTGAGTAGTGGCATGTAGGATGACCGTAGCTTTCCAGCTGTTGTACAATGTTGGATGCAAAGATATTGTATAGCAGTAAGCATGTGCTATGGATTTGATTTAAGGTGGTAGGCTGAAAACATAAGGACAACATGAGGGGCGGAGGAAGAGGAGGAGATTGTTTTAAGATGATTACAAGAACAAAAGTATATGGCATGATCATACAAGTGATGATATATCTGTAAGAGCTAATTTGAATTCCTCTGTTCTATTTAAGAAATACTTTGCTTTCAGTAATTTTAGATATAGTGTACAGCATATACATGGGACGCACACATAATATTATATTTCCTCAAATCCAAATTAAATCACTCTAGTTATTAATATGATATTGATATTAATGAAACAAATTATTTGCATTTAACTATTTTTCCATTGATGTCAGTGAATTTTCAACAGAAATGCTTCAAGATTTGGATCATATGCCTTCCATTTTGAAAATGTTTTATTCTGTGTTTCATAGACAGACAGACAGATATAGATTGATTGATGGATAGATATAGATATATAGATAATAGATAATAGATCTATAGATACAGATATATAAATATACACACACAAACAAAATGTGTGTATATATTCCTTCAGATAGATAGATAAAGATAAAGAAGATAAAGATAAAGAGAGATAGATACATACATATATGAATTAATATATCCACATGTGTTTTTATGTGTGTGTGTATGTATGTATGTATGTATGTATGTATGTATGTATGTATGAATGAATGAATGAATGAATATATGTGTTGCTGCCTCTGAACAAAGGGCCTTGCTTATACTTCTTAAATTCTGGATGTGAAAACGTGTACATTACAACTATTATAGATCTTTATATGCCTCCATTTTGTTGATCTGTTCTAATTTCTAAACTTATCTTATGAATATCTTTAATTTATTGCCATATTCCCTGGATATATTCCAGTTTATTTTTTGATAGTGTTGCTGAAGTTGCCTTACAGTATAATTAAGAGATGGTTGAGGATATTGAAAGGCTCTAGGCTGCTGATGTAATTGTACAATGGAAGGCACATTTCTTAGGTGCCCTAGCATAAGAATCCCACAACAAATCTACTATGGTGCTTATCTATTGTCTTTAAACACATATACAGAGACAGACACACACCACATTTCATTTCCATCAATATTGAAGGAATTAATTTTCAACATAACACTTAAGTTTTAAAATTAACTGCCTCCAAAGGTTATGTTCCAGTTCGTAGTTCTTAAGCTCAAACCATAGATGAAACCTGAATTTGGTCCAAATTCTAATAATTCAGAATCTGCTAAATAAATATATTATCTATATATTCTAAGAAACAAAAAAAAATGTGTGCTCATTATGTTATCATTTATGTTGTTACCATTTGGAGACAATATAGACTGGTGTGGAAAGCTATTTTAAAATGTGTGTGTGTGTATATATATGTGTGTGTGTGTGTGTGTGTAAAGCTATTTTATTTCTATCACACTTTCTAGGATTCTTTCCTCTATTTACTTTCATAATATTGCTTGTGGAACTGTTTTTAGTTAGTGAGCAGTCTACAAGACAGTACTCCTGAATCTCTGAATCTTGGATTGCTTCCTTTTCTTTTTTCTTTTCCTAGTACAGAAGTCCCAATCTTTCCAACTCGATGGACCAGTGGCGATGGGTTGGGGGAACGGGGATGGTTTTGTACATGCACTGCTTTCACAAATGCAGCTTTGTGCGTGTGCTTGCCCATCA
Organism: Naja naja; assembly: GCA_009733165.1. Lineage (NCBI taxonomy): Eukaryota > Metazoa > Chordata > Lepidosauria > Squamata > Elapidae > Naja > Naja naja. Next base: position 138,304,930 of record CM019150.1, read on the forward strand.
CTTCGGAAGGCTAGTTCTGAAATGCTGTGACCTTGCACTGGGCTGCAGCATGAGGGTTGGGGACCCTGTTCTAATATATGTAACTTTTATCCAACACTTTACATTTTTATAAGATTTTTATAAGATTTTTTAAAATATTATTTATTATTTTATCAAAAAATAAATAAAATACAAAACAGTAAAACAAACAAAATGAAACAAAACAAAAGCATACATTCAACAACAACAACAACAACAACAACAACAAAATAGTGTGCAAAACAGAAGAAAAAGTGATCAATTCAATTTTACATTTAGGATCCACCCTAGCTGGGTGCTGAAAGAAAAGAAAAAGCAGTGAATTCTCCTCTTCTTTTACACACACACACACACACACACACACACAAACATGTATGTATGTATGTATGTATGTATGTATGTATGTATAGATAGATGGATAGGTAGGTAGATAGATAGATAGAGAAAAAAGGTTGAACTAATCATTATATTAATCTTCAAATCCCTGTGTTAACCATATGTTATTATATTTAGTAAACAGAAAGTCTATGAACGGTTTCCAATCTCTTATAAAGCTACCTAGTCCATTATCTCTAATCAAAGCAGTTAAGATTGTTATTAAGCAAGACATTTCTTAATCCTGATGTAGTTTCAAAATCATATTTTAGAATTGTATTTTACAATGCATGTGCATATATTTTTAATGTGATCCAGGCATATAGCAGAAGAGTTGCTATTTTGTATTTCCGCTAGGATTAGCACATCCAGAAGGAATAATTTAGCATGGAGGGAAAAAAAAACCCAAATGTTTGTTTAGAACATTTGTATGGGAATGTTATAGGCTTTTAGTGATCAGCCCTATGAATTGTTTATTCGGAACTAAGTCATAAAGCCTATGCACACTAGTGATTTATAGTATTATCCAGTTATCACAGGGGCTATGTAAAGTCTGTATGCATTAATGATAAATCACTACAGCAATGGTTGGATGTTACTATAAATCACTGGTGTGATAGACTCATATTTTGTGCAATGTCTTATTCCAAGGTAAATGGTTATAGGCCTATGGTAAGAATTAGAAATCTTAACAAAAGTTATTTTTACTTATATGCTGAAAGTAAAAAAAAATCTATTCATATTATTCCTTTCATATTTCATATCACAATGTTAGAGAGACACCAAGACTATCATATTTCACTGTTCAAAGAAGAGTCACAGAACAGCAGGTAGTTTAATGTAATGTGCATACCGTTACATTTTAAAATGTATGCTTTGGTTTATTTAATTTGTACTATTCCTCCTGACAGCCCTATTGTGCGTACTGCCTTTTCAACCTAAATTGATAGATTTACCAGAATAAGATATCAGTAGCTAGGGTTAAAATGGCATTTACTGCTGTAAAAATAGTCTTTCTATTACCCTAAACCCAAATCAAGACATATATCTTAAAAACTGTCAGTTAACTAGGACTGAAGTACTATTGTTATGGTTAAAAGTGATCTTCCTCCAAGCTCAAAAGTGTGCTTAAACTTTAAAATGTATTATACCATGGTAATTAACATATGCATCTGATATGTATCATTTAGTCCTTCAGGTGTCACATAAATGTGACTGTTGTTTTTTCTGGAAGAATTACAGGTGCAACTCAAAAAATTAGAATATCATGCAAAAGTTCATTTACTTCAGTAATGCAACTTAAAAGATGAAACTAATATATGAGATAGACTCATTACATGCAAAGCAAGATAGTTCAAGCCATGATTTGTCATAATTGTGATGATTATGGCTTACAACTCATGAAAATCTCAGAAAATCAGAACAAAGGTGCAATATTCTAGGCTCAAAGTGTCCCACTCTAATCAGCTAATTAAGTCATAACACCTGCAAAGGTTCCTGAGCCTTTAAATGGTCTCTCAGTCTGGTTCAGTAGGAATCACAATCATGGGAAAGACTGCTGACCTGACAGTTGTGCAGAAAACCACCATTGACACCCTCCATAAGGAGGGAAAGCCTCTTTATTATTTTTTAATATTTCTAGTGCATTGTTTTTAGCATTGTAAGCCGCCCTGAGTCCTTAGGGAGATAGGGCAGCATATAAATCTAATAAATAAATAAATAAATAAAAATACATACATACATACATACATACATACATACATACATACATAATAATTGCAAAAGAAGTTGTATGTTTCCAAAGTGCTGTATCAAAGTACATTAATAGAAAGTTATGTGGAAGGAAAAATGTGGAAGAAAAAGGTACACAATCAGCAGGGATGATCGAAGCCTGGAGAGGATTGTCAGGAAAAGGCCATTCAAAAGTGTTGGGGACTTTCACAAGTGTTAAGTTTGCATGAAGAGACAGACGCGGAGTGCTTCAAGCTCTTTGTTTATTATTGACTACAGCTCAGAACGGACCCACTTTGGCTGGGCTGCAGCTGCTACTTATAGCCAGCAGCCGCAGTTGCCAACCAATCAGAGTGCAGGGTTTTCCCGCACTTTTTAAACCAATCATTTCTTACATTTTACAAGAACAGTTCAAACTAAACCAATGACTTTAAACCTGCATGCATAACACCCCTCCCCACTAGGTTCAGTCCATACTCAAACTGCAGCCTATCTAATGTATTCCTTTAAATAGGTGGGGCTCTTACGTGTACGTTGAGACCTACGTGGCTCAGATGTTTTAAGGTTCTCACCTTGTGAGGGAGGAAATGTGTCTGCTGACATTTCCTTACAAGGACTTACAGTAATGGTAGAACCTGTTTGGTTACTACAACCTGGTCTCTCCTCCCAACCCATCTCCAACCCAATGTAAGCACCTAAATCAGGTAGTGATGTGCAATCTTCCATTTGTGAAAATGGTTGTTGGTATTGTGACAGGTTTTGGGATGGTTCCTGTCATGTTAGTTCGTTACACATGGGGTTGATTCTTGCTTGCTGATTACACTCATGATCCTCCCCTTCCCCCCTAGAAGAGGCAGTAGGTATGGGAAGCGATGCTCCTGAGGCAATCTGGATGTTAACTGATCAATGTGCCTGCTCCAGAGGACACCATCCTCCGTTTGTACCCTGTAAGACCTGGGGCCTGTGATTTGGGTTATCTCAGCAGGAATCCATAATGGTTCACCCATAAGGTTCTTAGCATAAACAGAATCACCCACAGTGAATGTGCGAATTTTGCTAGTGGAATCTAGTGGTGCGTTGGGTGCATAAGTGGGATAAAGGTGATCAAGGGGAGACCTGAGTTTCCTACCCATCAACAATTCAGCTGGGGCCAAATTAGTTGAGGGGTTGGGAGTGATATGCTGAACACTGAGAAGTTTTTCAAATCTCTCAGGATATCCCCTGGACCCAATTGCTGAAGTTTTTCCTTGGGAAATTGTACCATACGTTCAGCCCGGCCGTTAGCCGAAGGATGCCCAGGGGCTGTCAGGGCATGTCTGATACCCTGTTGTGCTAGATATGATTCAAAAAGGTTGGATGTAAATTGAGGGCCATTGTCAGAAACAAGCACATCAGGTAACCCGTGAGTTACAAAAAGCTTTTTAAGCTGTTGGATGACAGCTTCAGTTGTGGTGGATGCCATAGGGATGACCTCTAGCCATTTGGAATATGCATCAACTATAATAAGGAAAGTGTGCCCTCTGGTAGGGCCAGCAAAATCAATGTGAATCCTGGACCATGGGCCCCTAGGACATTCCCATTCCTGTTTGGGGGCGAGAGGTGGGGCAGGCCTGACTACCTGAAAGTTGGGACAAGATGCAACCCAGTTTTCAACCATTTTGTCAATACATGGCCACCATACATAACTCCTGGCCAATCCCTTCATTCTGACAATTCCTGGATGACCCTCATGTAACATTTCCAAAACCTCTTTTTGTAGTTTTGCAGGAATAACCACCCTGTTACCCCACAAAATACATCCTCTTAATACAGATAATTCAGTTTGCCTGGATTTGAAAGGTTGGCAAGTTGAGGTAGATCTTGAAGTGGCCAACCTTCTTAATCCAGCCTATAACAGGAGCCAATAAAGTGTCTTTGGCAGTCTCTCTGGCAATTTGAGCAGCATGTACTGGAAGCTTGGCAACAGTTTCTAGGAAAAAGGTATGAGTCTCAGGAACAGGGTCCTCAATGTGTGAAGGAAGTGGGCAGCGACTCAAAGCATCTGCATGCCCAATGTCTTTACCAGGTCTGTGGATCAGTTTGTATGAATAAGCAGCAAGAAATTCAGTCCATCTCAGCATTCTTGGTGACAGGATCGTGGGTGTTGGTTTGTCCCCTGCCACAATACCTAAAAGAGGTTTGTGATCTGTGACAATAGTAAATGTTCTCCCATATAAATACTCATGGAATTTCTTGACAGCTGCTACAATTGCCAAGGCTTCCTTATGCAGTTGGCTGTAGTTCCTCTCTGCTTTAGTCAAGGTGCGAGTAAAATGCAATAGGAGCTTCCCTCCGCTGGGAAGCATATGGCTCAATACCTTCCCCCACTCCAAAAGGTGAGGCATCACAAGTCAGAACAACAGGAAGATTCTCAGAGAACTGTATCAGCACAGCATCAGACGTGATTTGTCTCTTGATATTGTTAAATGCAGCTTGTTCCTTCCTCCCCCAGACCCAAACAGATTTCTTGTCCAGCAAGCTATGTAGTGCTTCTGCAATGGTTGCCTTCTGAGGTAGAAACATATGATAGAAGTTAATGAGTCCCAAGAATGCTTGCAGATCTGTTTTGCATTTTGGCCTGGGGGCTTCTTTGATTGCCTGAACCTTTGCTTCTGTGGGGTGGATGCCATGTTTATCAATCATATAACCCAAGAATTCCACTTTATCTGTTCTAAGTGTGCATTTTTCTTCTTTGACTTTTAACCCCGCTTTTTTGAATCTGGTTAAGACTTCCCTGAGTCTCTCGTGTAATTGAGTGTCACTTTCAGCAGAAATTAAAACGTCATCAAAATAGGACACCACCCCTGGCAATCCTTGTAACATTCTTTCCATAAGGCTTTGGAAGATGCCTGGTGCCACGCTTACTCCAAACTGCAACCTTTTGCATTTGAAAGCACCTCTATGGGTTACAATGGTTTGGGCTTCAGCAGTGGCATCATTAACTGTTAATTGTTGATATGCCTGTGCCAGGTCCAACTTGGCAAAAACTGTGCCCCCTCCAAGGGAATGTAATAAATGATGCACTACTGGAACTGGATATGTGCTCTGTTGTAGCGCATGGTTCAATGTCCCCTTGTAGTCTCCACAGATTCTCACTGACCCATCAGCCTTGACTGGTGTGACTATGGGTCTCCTACCTGGAGTGATCAGTGGGCTCTAAAACCCCTTGGGCTATTAGTTTATCTAATTGTGCATCCATTTTTTCCTTTAACGCAAATGGGATCCTTCTGGGTTTTAAACGGATTGGTTGTACCTTGGGATCTAGGTTAAAGGAGATAGGGGTCCCCAAGTACTTGCCTAATCCGTTGCTGAAGACCTCTGGAAACTCAGACTTCAATGCCTCTTCCCACTCAGTGTTGCTCACGTGATTGATGCCAGTCACCTCGATGCCCAGTGGGTTGAACCACTCAAGGCCCAGCAGACTTGGCCAGTCCTTGTCCACGATGGTCAGTGGTAGGCGTTTGGTGTGGCCCTTGAACTTCACGTTGAATTCTCTTGTTCCAACTACTGGAATCTTGTTCCCTCGGTAGTCTTTAAGAGTCAATGCTTGCTTCTTGAAGTGCTTCTTCTGGATGTTGGGAAGAAGACTGTGAATAGTGTCCCATGACACCATAGATAGGTATGAGCCTGAGTCCACTTCCATTTGGCAAGGCCTTCCTTCAATAAATACCTTGACATGCACTTTTCTACTTCTTAAGGGTGATGAATGACCAATGGTGACTGTTTGATGAGTTTCATTCTTCCCATTTGCTTCTGTGCTGCGCCCCATTTTCTCACAGAAATTGTTAGGCTTGAATTCTTTCTCTTTGCTTGTAGCAAACTTTCTTCTGATGGGTGGAGTTCTGGATGCTTTGCAGACTCTTGCTAGGTGTCCTCTTTTATCACAACAGAGGCAAATGGTGTCTAAAAACTTGCATTCAGTGCGGGGGTGGCTCCCCCCACACCCTCTGCAGTAGAAATCTTGCCTCTTTCTTCCTAGGTCTTTCTTTTTCCTCTCCATTCTGAGTCTGTAAATTCCTTCCTCCACCTCACTACAGTCTGACTCAGAATCTATTTGCTCACAATGAGTTGTTGTGGACTTTTCTACATCAGGATGGCTTGTGGCCTTGTTGATTTTCTTCATGGCCGCTGCTGAGGACTTGGTAGCTTCTGCTGAAGAGGCCTCTTCTATTGCTTTCTTCAGCGTGATCTTAGGTTTCAGTAATAACTTGCTCTGAAGCACCTTGTCTTTAAGGCCCAGAACAAATCAATCATGCATGGCCTCTTCTAAATTGTTAAATTCACATGCACCCCCAATGTCTCTTAAACTTGCCACAAAGTCATTTCGCTTTCCCCTTGATCCCGACAGTAAAACTCGTGTCTCTTAATGAGGCACGATACTTGTGGGGCGTAATGGGCCCTTAACAACTTTTCTAAGTCAGGCCATTCCATTACCTTCACGTCTGCAGCTCCCGCCAATGCCTTCGCCATCTTGAAAACTGCCGGACTGCAATGCGTGAGAAAGACCGCCCTCTTCCGCTTCTCGGAAATGTCGGTGAGATCGTTTCCTTCCAGATACATTTTGAAACGATCTGCATACGACTCCCAGTCTTCTGCCATCAGATCAAATGGGGCTGGGGGGGTGTTCAGTGAAGCCATCTCGCTCTTCTTCTGTTCCGCGTTGGCATCTTCTTCAGGGGAATCCCACCCTTGTCGCCAGTGTTAAGTTTGCATGAAGAGACAGACGCGGAGTGCTTCAAGCTCTTTGTTTATTAGTGACTACAGCTCAGAACAGACCCACTTTGGCTGGGCTGCAGCTGCTACTTATAGCCAGCAGCCACAGTTGCCAGCCAATCAGAGTGCAGGGTTTTCCTGCACTTTTTAAACCAATCATTTCTTACATATTACAAGAACAGTTCAAACTAAACCAATGACTTTAAACCTGCATGCATAACAACAAGGAGTGGACTGAGGCTGGAGTCAGTGCATCAAGAGCCACCACACACAGACGGATCCTGGACATGGGCTTCAAATGTAATCAGAAGTGTCTTACCAGGCTAAAGAAAAACAGACCTGGTCTGTTGCTCAGTGGTTCAAAATCCTCTTTTCTGATGAGAGCAACTTTTGCATCTCATTTGGAAACCAAGGACCCAGAGTCTGGAGGAAGAATGGAGAGGCACACACTACAAGATGCTTGAAGTCCAGTGTGAAGTTTCCACAGTCTGTGCTGATCTGCTGGTTTTGGTCCACTGTGCTTCATTAAGTCCAGGGTCAACACAACCGTCTACCAGGAGATTTTGGAGCACTTCATGCTTCCTTCCACAGACGAGCTTTATGGGGATGCTGAGTTCATTTTCCAGCAGGACTTGGCCCACACTGCCAAAAGCACCAAAACCTGGCTCAATGACCATGGGATTACTGTGCTTGATTGGCCAGCAAACTCACCTGACCTGACCTAGAGAATCTATGGGAATTGCCAAGAGAAAGATAAGAGACATGAGACCGAACAATGCAGAAGAGCTGAAGGCCGCTATTGAAGCATCCTGGTCTTCCATAACACCTCAGCAGTACCACAGGCTCATAGCTTCCATGCCATGCCGCATTGAGGCAGTAATTGCTGCAAAAAGGCCCAAACCAAGTACTGAGTACATATGCATACTTATATTTTTTAGAGGTCTGATATTGTTCTATGTACAATCCTTGTTTTATTGATTGCATGTAATATTCTAATTTTCTGAGATTGTGGATTTGGGGTTTTCATGAGCTGTAAGCCATAATCATCACAATTATGACAAATCATGGCTTGAACTATCTTGCTATGCATGTAATGAGTCTATCTCATATATTAGTTTCTCCTTTTAAGTTGCATTACTTAAATAAACGAAATTTTGCACGATATTCTAATTTTTCGAGTTTCACCTGTATATGGTTTCTTCCAATTGAAAATTAATCTGTATCAGTGACTGTGTATATGAAACTGGGAGAAAAGGAACAGCCCTTGTTCCATCCTTAGAGAAATTAATCTCAGATGAATAGTTATAAATTCATAATTATTCCTCATAGAAACTAATGCATAATTTGTCATATCCATTTGTTGTTTACACATATACCTATATCTAATTCTACCATTAGTCCCATTTCTCCATGCACCATTTCTTGCACAAGAAAATAAGAGTATTTCTGTTGGCTTATAATGTAATTATTTTTCTATAAACAGTTTTTTTGTGTTGTCCCTAGCCACAAAAATCTATCATATTACTTTCTGCTATATTACTTTTTGTATAGCAATAGGATCTAAAGCAGAGAGAAAATCTGTTTTATATACTGTGCTAGGAACCTATACTGTTGGTTGGTAAATGAATCATAGCTGCTGTTTCATAGTTCCAATCTTTTCCAACCAACAATAATTTTGGATCTCAAGTTCCATAATCTGTAGCTTTACTTTGTCCAAATATAACAGAATAACAGAATTGAAGGGAATTGGAGGTCTTCTAGTCCAACTGCTGAACCCTATACCAATGGTTCCCAAACTTTGTGCTTGGTAGCCTAGGATGGGTAAAGCAGAGAGAAAATCTGTTTTATATACTGTGCTAGGAACCTATACTGTTGGTTGGTAAATGAATCATAGCTGCTGGGTTTCATATCCTCCCTCTTGTTCCAATCTTTTCCAACCAACTGCCAATAATTTTGGATCTCAAGTTCCATAATCTGTAGCTGAGAAGGAAGAATGATGAAGAAGGTTGTTTTACTTTGTCCAAATATAACAGAATAACAGAATTGGAAGGGAACCTTGGAGGTCTTCTAGTCCAACGCCCTGCTCAAGCAAGAACCCTATACCAATGGTTCCCAAACTTTGTGGCTTGGTAGCCTAGCTGCAGTGGGGGGGGAGGGAGAGGGGAGCTGGGCCACTTGAGTGGCAGACCGGTGTGTGCATGTCCACAGCCGTTGAGCAAGCAGAGGCAGGCATGCACACACATGACTGCCCACTGGTCCGCAGCTCAAGCAAGTATTGAGCTGCATGCATATGCACATGCTCCAGCCAGCCACACACATGGCCCAATTCGGAATAGGCCATGCCCTGATAGTGGGCCACAGCTCAGGGTTTGGGGACCCTTGCCCTATACCACTCCAGACAAGTGGCTGTCCAGTCTCTTCTTAAAAACTTCTAGTGATGGGGCACCCACAACTTTGGAAGGAAAACCATTCCACTGATAAATTGTTTTCACTGTTAGAAAATTTCTCCTTAGTTCCAGGTTGCTTCCTCCTTGATTAGTTTCCATCTATTGTTTCTTGCCTTCTGGTGTTTTGGAACTCTTTTTTCTTTGTGGAACACTGCTATGTCTCATCTCATCCGAACTTTCTCAGATCCAAATATTTGGAATTTTCCAAAAAAAATTCAGTGCCCACTGCTGTCTTCTACTCCACTTAAAATTTGCAGAATACTTTACAACTTCTGGCTCTTCTTGTCTTTATTGCCCACTAGCCTCCAGATACCATCATCTGTATTAGTTCTCTCACAGGCTTTATGGCAGCACATGAGCAAACTGTAAGAACAAATTGCTATTTCTCCATCAAGAGAAAGTTTTCCATGAAAGCCCAGTTTGAAATGCTCCCAGCATATCCCAAGTGACCTTTATCACAAAGAAAGAAGTCCATGATAATGATTAGGGGAAATAATTTTGCCTTTGCAAAAAATTATTATGGCAGAAGACTTGCAGTCAGCTATACAGCATCTGAATGACTAATAATTCAAAGATACCTTTGTTTTGTAGAAAGAGCTTAACTGAACACCATATCCCAGTAGGCTAAATATTTTTAGATCTTAATGATTTTCTTCTACAATTCAGTGAATAAAGTTGATTAAAGGTTTTGTTTTCTCTATTATAACAGGAAATATCCAAATATTCTGATAGTAAGCATACCATAAGAAAAAAATTGAGTAGAAAAACACTCCACCCCAAGGAAATTTTAGAAAGAAAATATGGGAAATGTTTAGCCTATTTCTCTCTCTTTTTTTTTTACAAGGGACTCAGAATTCAAACTATGAGTCAAAATATTGTACTCATTTTATTTTGAATAGTTTTTATCATATACAATATTATAAGAATATATTAGTACTTTAAAAATAATATAGCATTGTTATTTTCACAACACTCTGCCATGAGTTATTTTTGCATTAAAATTTAAGCCTTCTCTAACACTTTGTTTGGTTGACTGCAATCATTTTTACTTCTGTAGTACATATGGCATTGGTGGGGTGAAGGCATCAAAATCATAACTGCAAATAAAATAATGATTGCTAATAATTAACCATCATGCAATCATATTGAATTTGTGTACAAATGTATATTGTAACTTGCTTCCATATACCAGAATTCATGGTTAGTATGGGTAGGAGAAAATGCTATGTAGTAATTTTAGCTGACAACCATTTCTTATTGATTCTAAGGTTTATTCCAAGAGGAAATGTGGGACTTGATGCTCCATCAGAATATAGGGCATGTTTCCTCTTCTTTTCAGGATCCAAAGCATGGGGAAGATGTTACTTCATGGGTATGACTAAACTACTGTATGTGGTCCATTTGAGTCTGAAAAAATCCTGATGTACTTCTATGATGTAGTTGGGGTTAGCAATTTTCAAATAAAGCTTATTTCCAGTCCTTGGTTCTTGCTGAGTTCTTCCAGAAAATTGTTTTATTTGTGGCTTAGAAGTTGAATAAATCTTCTACTACTGAGGTCTGTGTTACCTTTCCTTTCATACCTTTGCCATTATACAAATGAAGTGGTTCTCAGATATTATGCTTTGGAGAAAATGTATCATTTTAGTTTTATAGCAGAGCCTAAGCCTGTTGAGTAATACGTTCCAGGCTGATTTAAATCTTCAGTCTTATACCTGTGTGTAAAATAACTGCTGATGATCAGGAGCTACAGAGTTACCAGATTTTATAAAACATGACATTACACTTAATCTCTGAATTTTAAAGGGGAATTTGTTTACCTTAGGAATGGGTTGCCATTTGGATTTGTCAGTAATTCCTGAACCATGTTTCTCATCCAGCTAAAGTCATCAAGAATTTGGAGATAACTTCAAGATTCTTAAATGCCAACTTCTGGAAACTGTGGCACCTTTGAAATGTAAAATTTATTAACTGCTGTTTTTTTTGAATAGAGAAATTATAGTGCAGCAAAACTTTCCTACTGTGCAAAAAAAGGAGTATTCATTAATGAAAGGAGACAGTCATGTATTGTGTTAAAGCAGGGGTGTCAAACTCAATTTCATTGAGTGTCGCATCAGGGTCGTGTTTGACCTCAGGGAGTTAGGTAGGCATGGCCAGGGTGGACATGGCCAGCTTGACATCACTCGTGTCAGGGGCATCTGTGGTGGTTCAAGCACTCTGCCAGCGAAAGTGCTCCAACTCCCTCCCAAGCTTCGTTTTCACTGGGACAGCCTCCCGCAACCCTCTGCCAGTGAAAACAGAGCTCAGGAGGGAACTTGGAGCATGTAGCCCTCCTGAGCTCCCTTTTCACTGGCAGAGGCACTGCAGGCCGGTCCTTTGCTGTATCCAGGGCAGCCCCACAGCCCCAGAAACAGCAGATCTAAGTAGCCCATGAGCTGGATCTGGCCCATGGGCTTTGAGTTTGACATCCCTGTGTTAAGGCCATAGGCCAAATCTGTTCAAATTATTTCTGTCTGCTTGAGATTATCTGATCCCAACCTAAGTAATAAATAAATTAGTGTTAGAATTCAGTGTCTCTGTGTGTATGTGCATAAGACACACACATACAAAGAAAGATTCATTTGTGGGGCTTGAAATACTTTCATACATTTTTTTTCTCCTAGCTTTCATCCCCCCCCCCCAATCTGTACTTCATGTTTAAGTTATTCTTGTCTTGTGCTTATGCCAGTTTGACTCTAAACTGGCTTTAGAAAATCCTCTCCTTATTAAAATGCTTTGCAAGCAGTTTGCAAGATATTCTGCCAGACTTCAGGATACAACATCCTCCCACTGGAAAATTCCCAGATGAAGTTCCCCTCCCAACTTTCTCTTCCAAGAAAGCAACTGTTAATTACTTTCCTTCCTTTAGATAGTCTTATTTTGTGTGTGTGCACACACATACACCCCCACCACTACCCAGCCCCACACACATACATACATACATAAAGTCCACACAGTTAAAGTTATGTATACAAAGTTAATGCATCAAAAAAGGAAATATATGCAGGCACAACAATCGACTTTTAAAAAAAAAAACAATTTTCTTGTATTTTCCCTGTTTTTCCAAAATAATGTCTGTAACATCTGGGACAGATACTGTTAGATGAGGTTTTCTTTACTTCTTTGGCATAATGGTTTTATGATTTGTATGAAATGCTCAACATTCCTGATCTGAAACCCAGTAGAATTATTTTAATTACTATCTTTCTTTCCTTTCAACTTTTCTGTTTTTTGTAGGGTGTTTTTTAAGTTCCATTGATACATCTTTTCGGTTTTTTTGCCTTCACACTAGTCTTTGGATTTCTGAACATAAAGTTCTAGGCTCTTTGAATGGTTACTTCTGTAAGCGATTAAACTTGCTTTGACATTCATCTACTGATTATATATATATATATATATATATATATATATATATATATATATATATCCCTCAGCCATAAGGAAAAACAAGATTTAAACCCAATAATCAAAGGAAAGCAGATTTTTGTAACAAATATGCTAAGTATATTTATAATCAGTTTTGTTAAATTATGCATATTTTTTCCTGTTTCAGCAGTCAGAAGGGTAAGGTTTTAAATAAAGCTTTCTTTTTTTAAAGATAACTATTAGGAAAACATGAGAAAATAGACAAGGGTTCACTTGGGTTATATAAAAGCAGAATTGAGACAGGATTCAGTGAAGAATTCTGGGGTCTACACAGTTCTTTGGATGCAGCCATGGACCATATCTTAATGGTTAACTTGAAGCTGATAATTCTCCTTGGATAACAGGAGATATTTAACTGTCCTCTTTACTTTACTCAGTGCTGTTTTTTGTTTTGCCTAGACTTATGAGGGTTGAATATGAAAGTTTAATCTCCATGTCTGGCCAAAACAAAACAATGCTAAAGACACTAGCTTTTCAACTACAAATGTCCATCACTGTTTCAAAGCTATTCTTTACATTAGATGAAATTATGTTCACTTTTTCAAACAACTTTGCAGTATTTTCTGGTGACCAGTTATGCCATGGATCTAAATCAAGATATACAGCAAAATATGCTAGTGTAGCAATAATGGAGAAAAGATGTGAAAAACATCGTTGCAGGAAGATTTTGTGGTGCCACACAGAAAGAAGGAAGGGGCATGCTGCCTTTCACTAAAATCTTCTTTCACATTTGTTCTCTAAACTACATTTAAAATCTTTCACTCAGTGTACCATAACTTGTTATCTTTATTATATAACTTTAATAGCTACAACAAAGCAACCAGAGGAATTTAGCCTAGATCCCATTACACTGGAAACTCAGGAAGGAATGCTAAAATCACAGTTATTGGCTTTTCTGGCAGATAAAATATCAAAGAGAATTGAGTTTTTTTAATAGTAACCTCACTGGCTTTGGATATAATCTTATTTTCCCTGTGAAGAATCAAAAAGGATAGATACCTCTTGATTACCAGTATTAGTTCCTTCAGTGATCCTAAGCTTTATGCCTCCTTCTCACAACAGATTGCCAAACAATTCAACAAATGTCAAATATGTAATAAATGAGGCAGAAAGTTCTACTGAATCAGGTTTTTAATATGTTTATAATTATTGATGGAGCTTTGAATAATAGTTATCTTCTACAGATGTGAGTAGCTCATCAATAAAAGTTAATTGCAGAAATGCCCTAGGTCTATGATGGTTAACCTATGGCATGCATGCCAGAGGAGGTACACAGAGCTCTCTCTGTGGGCATGTGAGCTGTTGCCCCAGCTCAACTCCACCATGCATGTGTGTGTGTGCCTCCTGCTGGCCATCTGAACTTTGGGTCTCTTCCATGCATATGTGGGGGGCAGGGTGCATGCACAGGGGTGGGGTACATGCACAGGGGGCGGGGCACATGCATTGGTGATGCATGCATATTGCATTTTGGGGGTACACATGCATGTGCTCTGGGCACTCAGTGCCAAAAAGTTAGCCATCACTGTCCTAGGTGAAAAGATTCAGGATTTGTTTTTCTTAGCCATGTATGATGTGAAATGTAAAGAACTACAGAATCAACCCCATAACTAAAAATATTATCTAAGTATAACTAATCTTGAAGAGAGTTTAATAAATTAAGCTGGTTATCCTCTCTCCCCTCCTGTTCAACATCTATATGAAGCTGCTGGTTGAGATCATCCGTGGTTTTGGGGTGAGGTATCATCAGTATGCTGATGATACCCAGCTCTACATCTCCACCCCAGACCAACTCAGTGATGCCCTCACTGTGATGTCCCAGTGCCTGGAAGCGGTGCAGATCTGGATAGGGAGGAACAGGCTCCAGCTCAACCCAGCCAAGACGGAGTGGCTTTGTGTGCCGGCATCTGGTATGATCCAGGAAGTTCCACCTTTAACCATGGGGGGGAGGTGTTGCCCGCCATGGAAAGGGCTCGCAACTTGGGGGTCCTCCTGGATACATGGCTCAGGTTGGAGGAGCAGGTGGGAGCCATGACCAGGGGGGCATTTGCCCAGGTTCGCCTGGTGAGCCAGTTGTGCCCTTACCTGGAATGAGATGCTCTATGCACGGTCACTCATGCGCTTGTAACGTCCCGACTCGACTACTGCAATGCTCTGTATATCAGGCTGCCCTTGCGGACCACGCAGAGGCTTCAACTGGTGCATCAAATTCCCATCACCCTGTGCGATCCCACAGGCAGGGCCTCCTTGGGGTGCCATCGGCAAAACAGTGCCGGCTGGCGGTCTCTATGGGTAGGGCCTAGGGCCTTCTCTGTGGGTGCATCCACCTTGTGGAACCAGCTTCCATTGGAGCTCTGTTTGGCCCCCGACCTCTGTTTCTTCCGCCACGGCCTAAAGACTTGGTTATTTGAACAAGCCGGCCTGGACTAAGGGGGGGGGTTGGGTTAGTTTTAAATGTTTGTTCTGGTTTTAGATAATTATTTGGTCATATTGGTTTAATAATTTTTTAACTTTTTAAAATTTGTTATTGTATGTTTTTTATGATGTGAGCCGCCCTGAGTCCCTAGGGAGATAGGGCGGCATATAAGACCAAATAATAAATAAATAAATAAATAATCTATTAATCTATCATTTATCACCTATCAATCAATTTATCTATCAGTCTACCCATCCATCATCCAACCTCACCATCTTCTAAATATATAGGACCACTTTCCATCCTTCCCTAGCTAGTCTGGTTATTGATGATAGTCTAGAGCAGAGACCAGTACATTTTTCTCTTACAGGGGAATACATTTTCCCCAAGGAAACTGATGTGTTAAGCATCAGGTAATTTTGACATATATAAAAAACATTTTCTCCAATCCTGCTGGTATCATATTATAATTCAGGGGCATCAAACTCACTGCCCACGAGTCAGATGTGTCACGTGCTGGCCCCATACCCACCTGGTTTAGTGAAAGGGAAAAAAGTCCCGATATGTCATGTGATGCTGCTGTGAAGCCACGAATTTGACACCCCTGTTATAGTTGAAGAGGTTATTTGGCTATTCTGCTCAAAGCAGGAATCCCAAATTAAAGGAACTCTCAAATATGGCTCACCTTTTTATCTTTGGATTATCTTTACTTGAACACATTCCGTGAAAAGGAACCCATTACCTCCCCTATATAGCCACACAGCCCTCTAAAGATCTGCCAATTCAAGAGTGGTTTAAGATAGCAGTTCTGTGAACTTTTTTACCCATTTTCCTAAACTTTGCCAAAAGGAAAGGAAAGGTTGAGTTAAAGTTCTAGAGAGCCATTATTTAATGGCACACTTCAAACAGCATTTTCAAATCATTCCATTCTACTTTTACTGCCCCTTGACTATCCCAATGCAGAAAGGGTAGGAAACAGCTCTGTTGGAGCTGATGGAGAGTTTATTTCTCTGCTCTGTTTAGGAGAGCAAACAAAGACCTAAGTCTGTTTAAAGTCCTGGGGAGAACAGGAAACACAGTGAGCTGAAATCAGCAAACAGGTTATAAACTTTTTAACTGCAAACAATTAGTACTGTATAAAAATTCAGTATTTCATTCTTTATAGTCAGAGTCTGCAGGAGTAAATTCCCATAAACCTAAAATAGTGTATTTCTGATTCATAAATATGATTGCATTGTTAATATGATCCAGCCAACTCTATTCATAGGTTGTCCAATATTGTAATCTAAGAAAAGGGCAATGAGAGAATTTTTTTAAAAAAACTGAAAACATATCCAATTTTAAAATGTGACAATAAAAAAAATTACATATGCCTCATCAAACATATGGAACTATTGTTTTTATTTTTGCCCTTTCCTGGTACAGTTTAACAACTTTCTGTTGTTTAACAAAATTCTATGGGTGTTTTCTCTTTCTAAAAGATGATGTAGCTTTACCATATCTTTTTCCAGTCATCACTGAGAAGACATTGGGTAAAACATCTGGGTGAGTTACATTATTCAGAAGTGTTGGCATTACTTCATCTTTATTTTCAAGTTCTTTAATTGAGTTTGGACAACTCTGGTCAAAAGTTCCACTCCTCATTTCTCTGGCAATTTACCAGTTCCACTCTCAACAATGCTATATTCTTACACAGGGCATCCAAATTAGTTTTTTTTTTAGATTGAAAGCCTGTTCTGCATTTTAAAAAAATTCTAAAAGAAAAGGCATTTGGAAAGGCTGTTTTGGACTCTAAAATTGTATTGATTATTCAAGTATTTATTGGCACTTATATAGAACACGTTTACATTTCTATGCAACATTTGGTGTTAGTAGTTGCTTGAATTTAACTGCAGTTCAAGAAACTCCTTTACTCTTAAGTTTTCTATAGGTGTCAGTGAAGAATTCACACACTTAAATGCTGCTGAATGATATAGCATCCATTACTTTTGTTGACTTTTTAAGACTCCAACATTTATTGTTTTATTCAAGTATAAAATATAAAGGAAAATAGAAATAGGAAATTAGGGGAAGGAAAAAGAAAGGGGGAAAATATGGGGTACAAGGGAAAATAGAAAAAAACATTGATTATCAACTTTTTTTAGCATAGTAGAAGATAATGTTATAGCCTCAATTTTTTATTTTATACTAGCCATTTCTATAACAAACAAGTCTATCTAATTGGCAAAGCCAAAGTCAAAGTTTCATTTTTTTCATCACAAGCACAAAATCCAGAAGTGTTTTCCAAATAGAAAACGTAATTAAATATATTCTCCTCTTTGAATAAGGCAATCAGTTTAAACATTTTTGCTTTTTTTTTCTTGCTGTGGAAATAATATATATTTCTGTTTGCATTTAATAATCTTTATAAACTATCATGATTTATATTAACAAAATTCACTATATTCTTTCAGATTATTTAACCATATTATTTAACCAGGGAAAATATTTTATTTCATCTATTTTAAAACACTAAACTGTCTTTAAAATATTTCTAAGATCAAAAAGTTCTAATAAATTTTTAAACTTCCTCTTTTAACGTTCATTTTCAATTAGACAATACAGTTCCAATTAACTTCAATTAATCTTTTTCTTTAATTTTCTCTTACTTCCAAATACTCTTTCAGTAATATTTTACAAGCTTTAAGAATTACTTAAGCATTATATACAAAGAAAAGAATGCATTTTCAGACCCACTTTGCATTAAATCTTTCTTTGAATATCAGACCAATAAAAATCCAACCTAATGCCAATTGACTCATTAAGTTTAAGTCACTGCTTCCTGCTTATCTTCATGAAATAAAATCTTTTCTTCTCTGGAATGTTTATCAAGTAGTTATAAACTTATCTTTTTCTCAAGGATTTCTCAACCTTGTTAGCGTCCATGGAGAAAAAGTCCCATGCTTGTTCTTTTGAAAGTTGAAGATTTTCTTGGAATTCTTCTTTCAATTATGTTGGGAGGTTTTTATTTAAACCATCATAATAAAGATTGGTGTCAGATCTATATTCCAAAATTACAATTGAGTTCTCTATATTGTCAGTTACCTGTGAAATTGCCTCGGTGGCTTTGTAACTTTCTACATATATTAGCATCTCTGAAGTAGTTTGAGTAATTTTTTTTAAAAGATCCTTGGAGCATAGCTGGTCTATGAATTGTTGGATTTTATTTAAGGATTTTTCAAATACATCTCCTAATATTTTGCTCCTCCATCTCTTTAGTAGAAGAGTAGCTTTTTTTGTAAGTCACTGAAGAATTGCTGGCCAATCAGGAATAATTGTAAGCCGCCCTGAGTCTTTGGAGAAGGGCGGGATATAAAAATATGAATTAAATTAAAAATTAATAATAAAAACCAGAAAGTTTTAGCTACTCATAGCAAAGCAGGCCAAGCTACAAATGACTAAAACTAATAAACTAAAACCACAACTTTCTACCCTTATATTTCTCCATCATTTTTTAAAAGATACTCTACACTTCCTTATTTTAGCTTGCCTTATCAGCCTTCTTCCTTGTTGTTTAACAATGAAGAAATCCCCCAAATGGCATAGAACTTAAAAAGGAATAGCAGGTTGTTGCTAAAGAAAGCCTCTCCGAGTTTAATAAAGATTAATAATCCTTAAAAATCATTAAGAAATGAAAGGCGCAACTTACTGTTTGAAAAATAAATTCCAAAATGGCTGCTTCTTCAACAATGAACTGATTGCATCCCACCCACCCACCCACCCACCAGCTATCAGCATACAGGCTATTTCAAAGCACAGCCCATAAAGCTACTTGTAGACCGATTGCTGTATGGAGGATCTTGTGGAATGATTCCAGGACTTTCCCTAACCCAGGAGAGTCATGTAAGCTAAAGGAATGCCAGTTGGGTTAGGGTTAGGTAAGTTGAAAAAGTGACAGCCCGGGGAAAAAAATCTTCAGGGATCTTTCCCTAGGCATGTCATTTAGTTGGCCATCTTCACTGGAAGTCTCTTAGCTCTTATTGATTGAATATGGAGTTGAAGCAGTTTCACAAGGAAGACAAAAATAAAAGTTCTGACTGCATTTTCTTCAATATTTTTACATTTTCATAATATCCCAGGGCATTTGTCCTCACTTAAACTTGAAAATAACTTGTCAAAAGCACCAGAATTTTAACAGTACATAGTCTGAAGCAGAGATAGCTATCTTGTCAAAACATGCCATCCTGGATTGCAGTCATTTACTTTAATGTAATTACAGAAGTCCTTCCGCTTTGCCAGTCTGTCAGAAATGTTGAAATAGCCATACATCTTGATAACATAAAATTTGGGGACATCAAAAATATGTTTTCCCAGATGCACTGCAGAAAACAAAGTAAATTGTTTGCAACCATCAAACTTTTAAAAACTTATCCTATAGTTTTTGATAGACGTTGTTATGTTTTCAGTAACATATACATTGTTGGATGATGTAACCTACAAATTTATTCAGCTCCAATTTGGAAATTACAAAGTTGCATTATAGTTGCTGAAGGTCTCTTGATTGTTATTATAACAATCCAAAAACCTATGTTGAATTCCTTTCTCAAAATTAAAAAAAATGAAAAATATGGGGAAACCCTTGATTTTAAATACTGAGTTCATATTCATCACTTCTTTTTGAGCAAATAAATATATGTCAAATATAGTTATGCCTAGGATCAAACTCATGTACAGAGAATAAAGTTCTCTGTATACGGATTTGATCCTAGGTAGAGGCAGTCTGGGCACACTGACAATATATCTGGTGAACAAAAGCTCTGCATTGGTGACAGGAAGGGCATCCAGCCAGTAAACACTCTGCTCCATTCAGTTGCCCAGACTCCACCCCACAAGGGTGTATGAAGGTCATTAAGAGGATGATGATGATTATAGAGAATAAAGAACATTCAGAGAAGTGTAGGAGGGATCAAAGTAGGCAGTTCCTATGTGCACAACTGTACAACTATTTCAAAGAAATGGTTTTGCTGACTTGAAAATGACCATTTTTATGGGTTTTGCTTTTAAAAACAATTTAGAACTGAAACTGATGCTGAAGCATTGCCCAATACTGATTGAAGTAATCCTTTGCACTATTATAAATCAGTTTGAAATGTGCTTAAAGTCTCTCAAACTACCAATTTAGATCTGGTGCAAGTATGATTAATATCTCAATTGTAGCTATTTAAAATTCAGGATACAGTATATTAATGTATATTTAACCTGTTAAAATTAATTGGCAAATGACACATAACTTTTATATAACCAAAAAATCACATTCTTTATGTTGAATTTGTTAACCTTCCACGGCAATATTCTTTTGTTCCTTCACCATACCAAAGGGAAATAAACTAAATCTTTTTTGTTATTTTATCCTTCTCTCCTCCACCAAAGGTTGTACACCAAAGGTGTACAAAGGTTACATGACTTTATCCTTCCCAGTTATTTCAAGTTTTTTGCTTTCTTACATTGAACAAAAGGCGGTGAAATCCTATAAAATTTAGCAGAACTTCTCTGGGTCAAGTTTTAAGTTTGTATAAACAGTAAAATGAACCATGGTCATTCCCTCAATGTTGTTAACAGTATCAAAACAAGGAACAGTCCCATCCATACTTAAACAGTGCTTTCTTGATCTAAATTTTCCCCCTGGCACTTTTTTCCAAGTTCATTCTAATAGCCTCCTCTGAAAAAATATTAGTAAGCATTGTAGTTTAGGAGTATATAAAGTAAAAGAAGACTCCAAAAATCTGATTGGTGGAGACTTTGCCGGAGGGTGGCTAAATTTTTTTATTGATTCTAATTGTTTTGGTTGAGGAACACGTTGCCATGTCACTTGTTTTCATGCTTGGATTTTGTTTCAAACTGACATTGTAGGTTTAAAATGAAATGCAAGCACAATGACAAAACTGAAGCTTGATCTCCAAAAATAGTGCCTTGACTACCCCTGTCAATACCATCCTGTCCCTTGTTGACTTCAGCAGTATTTACTACCCATAACCCATCTCTGGCAAATCAAAATAATTGTGATCTAAAGAACCTGGGAGAAAAGGAGCCATATTAAAACATGTTTCTTGTAAAGAACTTGCTTCTATGAACTAGATTCTGGACTTAGGGCTTTGCTTTCAGATTTAAATGAGTTCTTTATACAGCCAGAAAAAAATATATATATATATATATATATATATATTAATTACATTTATATCCCGCCCTTCTCCGAAGACTCAGGGCGGCTTACAATTTTTGGGATACAGCCCAATGCACTCAGCAATAGCCTTCATTCCATTGTATATGCCTGCTTATTACTAAGCGGCATTTTTACAAAGTCAGCTTATTGCCCCCAACAATCTTGGGTCCTCAATTTACCTACCCCGAGAGGATGGAAGGCTGAGTCAACCTTGAGCCTGGTGGGATTCGAGCATGCAGTAATTGCAGGCAGCTGGAACTTAAGTGCTAGGCATTTAACAGCCTGCACCACCAAGGCTTGGTAATAACCCTTTAAAAAGGGTTATTACTTGCAGAAAGAAAAAAAGATCCGTGGAAGGATCTGAAGTTGTAAGTAGGAGGGAAAACCATATTAGAAAAGGAAACAACATTTCCTTTTTTAATGCATTCACTTTAGCTTTTTTAAAAAATTTGTTTGTTGGTTGGTTGGTTTGCACTTTCAAGTCAGTATTGACTCCTCATTACTGCCTTAACTAGCCCCTGCAGTTTTCTTGGTGATATTGCAGAAGTGATTTGTCATTGCCTTTTTTTCTGGGGCTGAGAGAATGACTCGCCCAATACTTAATTATAAAGCTTAATGGCAAAGAGAAAAATATATAATATAGCAAATCTAAAAAAATTAGAAATACTTTTGTTACTGTTAACTGATCAATTAGCTAGACAGTAATGTTGTAGTTCAATTTTACTTCTTAATGTATACATAAGTACATAAAAACATCCCAGTTTTTATGTTAACAACCTATTTCTTAGAAGGAATAGGCCATATCAGGGTTGTGTTTGACTTTGGGGGGCTGGGTGGGCGTGGCCAGGTTAACATTCATGTCGGGGGCCCTTGTGGTGACCTGGGTGTGGCTGTCCTCCCAGGTTATGTTTTCAGCTGCAATAGCCTCCTCCAGTCCTCTGCCAGTAAAAACAGAGCCAGGGAGGGCTACACCATCCCTCCCAAGCTCTGTTTCTGCTGGCAAAGGAACTATGGGCCAGTCCTTCACTTTTCCAGGGTGGCCCTGTAGGCCAAATCTAAGCACCCCATGGATCAGCTCCAGCCTGAGGGCCTTGAATTTGATACCCCTGTTCTAGAACATCAAGAAAATTGGGAATCATATGTAGAAGCAGAGTTCCTGAATTGTTGAATTTTAAGCAAAGAACCTGTTCAGACCAAAGAACCTATTTAGACCAAACACTAAGGATTGTGTTAACACAGCAGCAAAAAACTAAACAAGTGAAATCTGATGTTTATTTATTTACCTATACCTGAAATCTTACTGATAACCAGCACAGCTAATGCAGCAGAAGTGTAACATGAGTATACTGAGGTATAACTATAACTGTCCATGCTGCCACATTCTGGACCAACAACAGCTACTGAATGGTCATTAGAGCCAGTCATTCCAATAGCCCATTGAAGTATTTCACATGAAAAATGATTATGGGATGGGGACCTCTAAAAGGGTCTCATGTTGTAGAATCCAATTGATTTAAATATTACGGTTTGCTTAATTCCAGTCCTACTGCAAATATGTCTTGTCTCATGTATTGGGAAGCACCTATAATCCATTACTTGAAGATTTATCAGTATGCATTACATATACAATCATTCAGAACATATAATACTTATGATTTTTTTCTCTATCTGCATCCTATTCATACTAATGGGAAAAGATTTGGGTAATCAATTATTTAGAACAGTGTATCCTAACCATTACTGGGTTTATGGACTTCAACTCCCGGAATTCCTCTGCTAGCATGACCATTGATAGGAATTCTGTCAACTGAGGTTCATACCCCTGACCTAGAGGGATAAAATATTGCAGGGTTCCATAAGTAGGATGCAAAAAATGAAAGCTTTAATGTAGCAAGATCTAAACAGACATATTTTCCTTCTTTTAAGAGAACATATAGGGCAGAGGTTGTGTGCTCTCCTGCCACATAAAATCACTGCAATATAAAGTTCCATATTTGATTTCAGGATTAGAGCCTCAGCTGCAATTTCAAATGTGTAAGAGACTTTTTGAAGCACTATTATGGTTTGATTTTTGAAAGTGCTGATTTTGTTTCTACTTGAGTGTTCCAGTTCCTATGGGTGAACCCATCAGCAATCCATAAAATATACTTTGCTGTATGAAAATTGTGGGAAAAACTTCCCCTGGCCAGTTTATAGAAATAGAAAAGAGCAAACTGCATATTTCTGCATCTTATTACATGGCTACCAAAATAATATACATTAAAAAATATTTTATGAACTATGAAGACTTAGAAGATAAAAAGCTAACAATCATTTGTCTAAAGATGGATTTAAAAAGAAGCAATATTGAAATGGGAATATATAAGTACCTTAATGGGCCTGTTTTATTTTTCCACTGCTGACTGAAATACTTAAATTTAATGTTAATTCTTGCAACTACAGTCTAACTGAGAAATTGAATATTTAGTGAGACTGTGCAAATAACTATATCAATGTCTATTGTCTAAATTTTCTCATCAATTTTATAAGATAAAAAGGCCTTCAAGGGGTGCTTGAAATATTTTACTTTTAACTGAGAATAAACTTATGATTTTTTTCTCTAAATTGTAATTTTGTAATTTTGTAAGTTGTAAATGTATACAGGTCAGGTATAATTGACAAACACCGAGATGACAATGAGCATGGAATATGGAAGACTGTGAATTGTAATGAATAAACAAGTGAAATGAAGTTAAAAAAAAAGTTGCATTGTATGTTTGGGAACAATATAACGATTTTGAATGAATGCAGTTTGATCCTGTAAAATGAAGTGGCAAGTGAAGCATAGATTTAGTAATGAAAGATAGTCTATCATATATGTCACATAATAAGAATTAGTGTTATTAATATTATTATGGTAGTGTATGAAAGTAGGATTTCTATATGATGAAAGTTGTATGTAATGCTCTAGTGCAGGGCTGTCAAACTTCCGGCCCACGGGCCTGATGGGACATGCACTGGCCATGCCCACGCCTGGTTTAGTGAAGGGGAAAAAAGGCCCAATATGTCACGGGATGCCACCATAATGATGTGAGTTTGACACCCCTGCTCTAGTTGTATTAAAGCAAGAAAAAAGGCAGCTTTTATGAAAAATTGTAAAACTTTCTGAATCTAGACAAAAAGACTATTCTTCTAGGTTATCTGCATGGAGGGTGAGAACAAGGCAAGAAACCAAAGAAAAAAAATGGTTGGACTACTCATAGACCCAAGAATAAACAAAAATTGTGATTGGTGAATATTTGCTTAGCAAAAGGTTTATATTCTTTAAATAAACAATAAAGTTTAATTCCTGGGTAAGTATGACAAAAAGAGTGGATAAAAGGCATAATTAATTTGATTGCCTATCACAAAGATTCAAGAACTCAGTGAAGGTTATAAGAACAATTTAAAAATTCTGAATGTATGACAGACCATAATTTGGTAATATCAAGACTTGATCTTAGAAAAAAATGGAACAGAAGAAAAGGTAAAGGTGACAGAAACTTGAATAAAAGTAGAATGACTGTAGGAAGATAACATATGATTAAAAGACAGATGTCTGTACACGATAAATGGAAAATAGAAGTGCTATTGAAATTGCTTGAAAATGAATAAAAATTAAGTTAAAAAGCACCTTTCTGGAAGTAGCAGAATTCTGACTGAAAGTAATCAAACTAGGAAAAAGAACAAAAATTGGGAAGAGCCTGGTTTTATCATGCTCACTCAAGGAACACACAGGCCAGATTTTTATTTTACAGTGAGAAATATAAGGGTGGTTGTGAAAAAGTTTATTTTCTCAGATGAAAATAATGTATTTTCAGAGAGTAGGAACCTAGTCTGAGAAAGAACTAGTGAAGTAGCACTTTGCAACTTCAGCAAAGGTTCACTTACAGGAAATATAGGGTGGGCAAAGTGTTACTCCTAGTAGTTACTTTCTGTCTGGCAGAAGATCAGAAAAGAAATGATCATAGTAAATATTGGGAAGATGGGGGCAGAAAAGAATAACCTCAATTTCTCACATAATTCCAGATAAAGTGTAAGATGAAGAACCATTTAACACATTTATGGATAGGTGGCTAGAGTTAGGGAGAGGTTAGGGGCTAGGGACAAAGGCGGAAGCAGACTGAATGCTTGCATGATACTAGAAATTTACTAATTGAGGATATGAATTTTGTATGCAGATGATTCCAGTTACCTTGTTGTTGGCTAAGAATCTAAATTAACCTATTAAAAACTACTATAAATATATTTAAAATGCAAATATAAATCAATATATTTGGTAGCCCTGGATTACCCCAGGCACCATTTTGCCCTAATGGAATCTGCTGGTCTGGTGAGAACATTTTTGAAAGCTTGGTAAAAGTCCTCACTTTCTTTGAAATTAGAGGGAAGACACTGTTATATTTATTGTTAAGTTTGCATGAAGAGTCAGACGCGAGGAGTTCCAGCAAAGAGTTTATTAAGTGACTACAGCTCGAATAGACCCGTCCTGGCTTGGCTACAGCTGCCTCTTATAGCCTGCAGCCGTAGCTGCCAGCCAATGGGAGTGCAGGGTTTCTTCCCACACTATTTAAACCAATACCATTCAACATTTTACAAGAACAGTTCAAATAAACCAATAACATTCAACCCTACATACATAACACCCCTCCCCACTAGGTTCAGTCCATACCAAACCCCAACCTATCTAATGTATTCCTTTAAATAGGTGGGGCTCTTACGTGTACGTTGAGACCTTCATGGTTCAGAAGTTTTAACGTTCTCACCCAGTGAGAGGAAATGTGTCTGCTGACATTTCCCTGTTGGGACTTCCTGTGAAAGGAGACCCTGTTAGACTGTTAGAATCTGGTCTCTCCTCCCAACCCATCTCCATTCCAATGTCAGCACCCAAGTCAGGTGGTGGTGTGCAATCTTCCACTTCTAAGGATGAATCTTGGCATTGTGACAGGGTTCGGATGGTTCCTGTGCAATGGCTCCACTTCTAAGGATGGATCTTGGCTTTGAGACAGGGTTCGGGATGGTTCCTGTCGCAATGGCTCGTTACATGTGGGGTTGATTCCTGTTTGCTGATTTTCCTCCTGTTCCCCTCCTTCCCCCCTAGAAGAGACATCAGGTGAGGGACCCAGAGAGAGACAGGGGCGATGTTCCTGAGGGAACCTGGATCTAAGTTGGTCAATGTGCCTGCTCCAGAGGAGGCCATCCTCTGTTTGTACCCTGTAAGAACGAGGGCCAGAGATGTGAGTTATTTCAGCAGGAATCCAAAAAGGTTCACCTGTAAGGTTCTTAGCATATACAGAATCTCCCACACTAAAAGAACGAACTTTGGAAGTGGAATCCAGTGGTGCGTTGG
This sequence comes from Naja naja, assembly GCA_009733165.1. Classification (NCBI taxonomy): domain Eukaryota; kingdom Metazoa; phylum Chordata; class Lepidosauria; order Squamata; family Elapidae; genus Naja; species Naja naja. The sequence goes on from CM019150.1 coordinate 138,331,695, forward strand.
GTGCGTAAGTGGGATGAAGGCGGTCAAGGGAAGACCTAAGTTTCCTACCCATCAACAACTCTGCTGGGGACAAGTTATTTGATGGGCTAGGAGTGATGTGTTGAACACTAAGAAGTTTTTCAAGCTTCTCAGTGATATCCCCAGGACCCAGCTGCTGAAGCTTCTCCTTGGTAAAGCGTACCATGCGTTCAGCCCGCCATTGGCGAAGGGTGCCCAGGGGCAGTGAGGGCATGTCTGATACCCTGTTGTGCTAGAAAGGATTCAAAAATGTTAGATGTGAATTGAGGGCCATTGTCAGAAACAAGGACATCTGGTAACCCATGGGTTACAAACAATTTTCTGAGCTGCTTGATGACAGCCTCAGTTGTAGTGGATGTCATGGGAATTACCTCTAGCCATTTGGAATATGCATCTACTATAACTAGAAAAGTGTGCCCTCTTGTAGGGCCTGCAAAATCAATGTGGATTCTAGACCATGGGCCCCTAGGACATTCCCATTCCTGTGTGGGGCGTGAGGTGGAGCAGGCCTGACTACCTGGCAATTGGGACAAGAGGCTACCCAGTTTTCAACCATTTTGTCAATACCTGGCCACCATACATAACTCCTGGCCAAACCTTTCATCCTTACAATCCCAGGATGACCCTCATGTAACATTTCCAAAACCTCCCTTTGCAGTTTTGCAGGAATAACCACCCTGTTACCCCACAAAATACATCCTCTTAATACAGATAATTCAGTTTGCCTGGACTTAAAAGGTTGGGCAAGGTGAGGTAGATCTTGAAGAGGCCAACCTTTCTTAATCCAGCCCATAACAGGTGCCAACACAGCATCTTTGGCAGTCTCTTTGGCAATCTCAGCAGCATGGACTGGAAGCTTAGCAACGGTCTCCAGGAAAAGGTGTGAGTTTCAAGTTCAAAGTCCTCCTTGTGGCAAGGTAGTGGGCAATGACTCAGTGCATCAGCATGTCCAATGTCCTTGCCAGGCCTGTGAATCAGTTTGTATGAATAGGCTGCAAGAAATTCAGTCCACCTCAGCATTCTTGGTGACAGGATATTAGGTGTAGGTTTGTCTCCTGCCACAATGCCTAATAAAGGTTTGTGATCTGTAACAATGGTGAATGACCTGCCATACAGATATTCATGAAATTTCTTAACAGCTGCAACGACTGCTAATGCCTCCTTGTCCAATTGGCTATAATTCCTCTCTGCTTTGGACAAAGTGCGAGAGTAAAATGCAATTGGGGCTTCCTTCCACTGGGAAGCCTGTGACTCAAACCCCCCCACTCCAAAAGGGGATGCATCACAAGTCAGAACAACAGGCAAATTCTCAGAGAACTGTATCAACACAGCATCAGACGTGATTAGTCTCTTAATACTGTCAAATGCTGACTGTTCCTTCCTCCCACAGATCCAAACAGCTTTCTTATCAAGCAGGCGATGTAAAGGCTCAGCACTAGATGCTTTGTGAGGTAGAAACATGTGGTAAAAGTTAATAAGTCCAAGGAAGGCTTGCAAATCTGTCTTGCATCTAGGTTTAGGAGCTTCCTTGATTGCTTTAACCTTGGCATCAGTAGGGTGGATGCCATGCTTGTCAATCATGTACCCCAGGAACTCAACTCTGTCTGTTTTGAGTGTACATTTGTCTTCCTTGACTTTTAAACCCGCTTTCCTGAATCTGGTAAGGACTTCTCTGAGTCTCTCTTGAAGCTGAGTGTCATTTTCAGCAGAGATTAACACATCATCAGAATAAGGCACTACCCTGGCAGTCCTTGCAACATTCTTTCCATAAGGCTTTGAAAAATGCCAGGTGCCACGCTTACTCCAAATTGTAGTCTTTACATTTGAAGGCACCTCTATGAGTCACAATTGTTTGTGCCTCTGCAGTGGCATCATCAACTGTTAATTGTTGATATGCCTGAGCCAAGTCCAGTTTAGCAAATACTGTACCCCTGCCAAGGGAATGGAGTAGATGATGCACAACTGGTACTGGGTATGTGCTCTGCTGCAGCGCATGGTTAAGTGTCCCCTTATAGTCACCACAGATTCTCACTGACCCATCAGCCTTGACTGGTGTGACTATGGGTGTTTCCCATCTGGAGTGGTCAGTAGGCTCTAAAACCCCTTGAGCAATGAGCTTATCTAATTGTGCATCAATTTTTCCTTTAAAGCAAATGGAACCCTCCTGGGCTTTAAACGAATTGGGGCACCTTGGGGTCTAGGCTGAAAGCAATAGGGGTCCCCATATACTTGCCCAGTCCTTCGCTGAAGACCTCTGGAAACTCAGACTTCAAGGACTCCTCCCATTCAGAGCTGCTCACGTGATTGATGCCAGTCACCTCGATGCCTAGTGGCTTGAACCACTCAAGTCCCAGCAAACTTGGGCGATCCTTGTCCACGATGGTCAGGGGCAAACGTTTGGTGTGGCCTTTAAACTGCACGTTGAAATCTCTTGCTCCAACTACTGGAATCTTGTTCCCTTGGTAGTCTTTAAGAGTCAGTGCTTGCTTCTGGAATTGCTTCTTCTGAATTTTGGGAAAGAGTCTATGAATAGTGTCCCATGACACCATAGATAAATAAGAGCCTGAGTCCACTTCCATTTGGCAAGGCCTTCCTTCAATAAACACCTTCACGTGTACTTTTCTGCTTTTTAAGGGTGAAGAATGGCCAATAGTGATTGTTTGGTGAGTTTCATTCTTGCCATTTGCTTCTAAATTTCGCCCCATCTTTTCAAGGAATTTGTTGGGCTTAAAGTCTTTATCAGGAAATTTTTTCCTACTAGGTGGAGTTCTGGATGATTTGCAGACTCTGGCTATGTGACCCCGTTTTTCACAACGTAGGCAAATGGAGTCAAAGAACTTGCATTCAGTGCGGGGTGGCCCCCACAGCCTCTGCAATAGAATCCTTGCCTGTTTTTCCAGAGTCTTTTCTCTTCTTCTCCATTCTGAGTCTAAAAATCCCCTCCTCTGCCTCACTGCTATCTGAATCAGAGCCTATTTGTTCGCAATGGGCTGTTGTGGATTTTTCCCCATCAGAATGGCTTGAGGCCTGGCTTGAGGCCTTGTTAATCTTTTCATGGCGCTGCTGAGGACTTGGTGGCTTCCGCTGAAACAACTTCTTCAATGGCCTCTTTAAACGTGATCTTAGGTTTCATTAATAGTTTGCTTTGTAAGACCTTATCTTTGAGGCCTAAAACAAACCGATCACGCATGGCCTCTTCTAAGTTGGTAAAGTCACAAGCACCCCAATGTCCTCAAACTTGCCATGAAGTTATTAACATTCTCGCTATCCCCTTGATCCCGACGGTAAAATTCGTGTCTCTTAATGAGGCACAATACTTGTGGGGCGTAATGGGCTCTTAAAAGTTTCTCTAAATGGGCCATTCCATTACCTTCAGCTCTGCTGCTCCGCCAACGCCTTTGCCATTTTGAAGACTGCGGACCGCAGTGCGTGAGAAAGACCGCCCTCTTCCATCTCTCGGGATGCGGCGAGATCGTTCCTTCCAGATACATGTGGAAACGATCCGCATATGATTCCCAGTCTTCTGCCGCTGGATCGAACGGTGCTGGGGGGGTGTTCAGCGCAGCCATCTCGCTCAGTTGCTTGTTCTTCACGTCGTCTTCTCTTCAGGGAAATCCCATCCTCGTCGCCAGTGTTAAGTTTGCATGAAGAGTCAGACGCGAGGAGTTCCAGCAAAGAGTTTATTAAGTGACTACAGCTCGAATAGACCCGTCCTGGCTTGGCTACGGCTGCCTCTTATAGCCTGCAGCCGTAGCTGCCAGCCAATGGGAGTGCAGGGTTTCTTCCCGCACTATTTAAACCAATACCATTCAACATTTTACAAGAACAGTTCAAATAAACCAATAACATTCAACCCTACATACATAACATTTATCACCACTGATGTCTTCTGGTCCTTGTTTATTACCCTGATGTCTGGTTGATTGATGAGTACTGGTCTCTCTGTCAGGATCTGGAAATCTCACAGCATTTTAATCCTGTTATTCTCCATGACCTGCTGGAATCTCGAATCTGGACATGGGAAAGTTTAGCCCTTATAATTGCTGATGTTTCTGCACACATTTCCATCTACTTGGTTGTGTCATTCACTGTATGCTATTTCTGCTGTATTAATTCAAACACATACACACACATACACACACACAATGGACTGTCTCTGAGATCTGTTTGCATAGTCTGCAGCAAAGGTCCTGTCTAGTGTGATAGAACTGTGCTTTTATGAATCCAGTGCTTAGTCCCTGTTCTTCAGTTGCTGTGATCAATACCTCTTTTAGTCCAGCAGTTTCCATTCACTGGTAGGATTTTCCAGTATTAGGCACTTTAGCTATCAATTGGTAAATTGCATATAGGACACTTATATGTCACACCATGGCACTTCCTCTGCTTAATCTTTCTTCCTCCGCTGTCTGCTTTAGACATTATATATTCTGTTGTAATTTTTCCAGAAGGTTTGATTAGGGCAGGCTCTAAAAATATAAAATGTTCAAACCTATTGAGGGTGTGTTTATCAGAAGACATGAAAAGAATGAACTTATGATGGAATAAGATTTTTTTTAAAAATGTAGCAAAAGAAAAGAATGAATGGGAGCTGAATGAATGTGGACTGAATGAAAAAGTGAATGACTAATATGAAAAACGTGTGCATGTTGAGCTATTTTAGTCATATTGAAAGAATGAATTAGAACTGGATTAAAAATAATATATGGAAGAAGAATGAGTGATTAATATGAAAGGGAAGTTAGAAAAAATGTAGTTGGGGATCCTCTCCCAAAATGTTATCAGGGATCCTCTCCCAAAATGTAGTACTGAGATCCTCAGAAACAAAAAGTTAGGAAGGTTAAATAAAAGCAGAAATATATGAATTGGTTTTTGGATAGGATCAAAGCAAATATAGACTACAAAGATAGAGAAGTATGGAAAATTATACTGAGTTGTGTTGGCATAACTTAGACTTGGATTTTCATTTCTTTTATTCATACTTCCCATTTCTTTTATTTATTTATTGCTTCTTCCTATTTTTTCTGTGCATTATATAGTGTAGATCAAAACAAAATAGCTTGATGGGAATGTATATATTTATAGGGGAATTTTTATCAACCCCACAAAGCACAAAGCAACAGTTGAAGAGTGCTTTGAAGGTACTTAACTTGGATTGTGGCTACAGGAAGATCTCTGCCCGGAGAAATCAAAAATTTAATGCAAATGAACACTTTCCTCTTCCTGAATACCTTATTGGAGAGAAAGATGAAAATCTTGTTGTTATTGTTGTTGTTCAGTACGACTCTTCACAACCCCAACCTTATTGAACAATAATTGGTTGGTTTGAATAAAGAACAACCTTGCCTTTGACCAGGAGGTTATCACAAATATGTTCAAGCATAGCTTGTTTCTATTTCCACATAATTTATGCATGTTATGCATACTTTCTTCCAGTAAAGTGCTTTCCTTTCTTTGTAATAGCTTCCACTTTAAATTCTTTCTGGAGAGGTCCCTGCAGAGGTGTGGTAGTTAGAATGCAGTATTGTAGTTAACTCTGCCAACTGCCAGTAGTTCAGTCCTGAACAGTTTGTTTGTTTGTTTGTTTGTTTGTTTATTTATTTATTTATTTATTTATTTATTTATTTATTTATTTGACTTATATGCCGCCCCCTCTCCCAAGGGACTCCCAAGTTTAAGGCTTATTTATCCTTCCAGCCTTCTGAGGTGGTAGAATGAGACCCAGATGGTTGGGGGCAATATGCTGACTCTATAAGGGGCTGAAAAGCACCATGAAGTGGTACATAAGTTTAAGTGCCATTTCTATTGCTAAATGGTTTCTAGCTACGTCTGCTGATTCTGAGCCACTGTGTATATTAATATACTATATCACAGAAGCAATATGTCATAGAAATATGATTTTGAAAGAAAACCCTCATAAATATATCGGTAGATATGTTTGCATCTGATCAGATTTAAACCTCATATTAATGTTACAAAATACACTGAACTCATCACCAAAGTCTCCACCCACCAATGTCTGAACACATAACAAGGCTTTTTGAAGTAAGCTTACATTTTGGAGCTATTTCCTACCATTCAGAAAAACAGGTATCTGATATCACATTTTTGACTAACATTTATTGAAAAGCAGAAGCTTCTGTGACCTATAGCTCACTTCATCAGATGCATAGAGTGACTAGATTGATTTAGTATTCAAATTGGACTGAGGTGGGGGGAGGAAATGGGGGAGTAAAAGTGTTGGGAAAGGAAGAAGAAGATAAATTGATTATGAAGATGCAGCTCATTGAAAAATGCCTTTTAATAAAATCGCTAGTCAGAAAAGGTGCTATCATATTTTTTGCTATCACTAATATGGCTGTTCTTCTACATTCTAGAATGTTCACAATTTATATAGTGAGTTTCTTCTTCTTCCTCATCCTCCTCTTCCTCCCAGCTCCATGTAACATAAGGGTAATGTTCCAAAACCTGATGCAAAGCTACTATGTTTTTCATATACAAAGATAATTTGAGTTTTGTGGTTTGAGCAATCTCTATAACATCCAAGTAAGAGTAAATTTCTTTGGCACTTTGGAACTTTAAGTATAGATTCAAGCTATCCTTCTCCTTAACAAGAAGCAATTTGGTCTACTGCCTTTGCAGATTGACAAAAATTGGGCAGGCCTGCAGCAAAATTCATACTGGAGAAATTTTAAATTTTTAATAAACTGTGGGATGATTTATAGGAGAAGAACTACCTAATCATTTTACTTTTAGAGCAACATGAACAGTTCACCATGTCTAGTCCCATATTTACACTTATATCAGACATTTCCAACTTATATTGCAAATTATGCTTTATCCAGGTGGTTGTGTAAGGTAATAATGAACTAATAACATTATCAGCAAATTTCTGCCTAGATTATATTTCAAGACAATGTGTAGCCCTTTTCTCAGGAAAAGTATTTGAGCACTATCGAGAGAAACTGATATGCTCAGTAATAAAGCTGGAAACAGGCATCCTCCTGGCAACTTTAAGTTAGTGGTATTAATATTTCTTCTCAGCAGGAATTGCCTTGCACTTGACAGTTGTAGTACAAACTGACAGAGAGTATTTCCAAATGTGTAGTGATATGTGTCTCTCGGTAGGAAGTGCTAAGTTCACTATTGCAAACCCAAATCCTGCTTGTAAAGCATGAAGCTCAATTATTCCCCATTACACAGTTGATTGAAGGATTTGATCTTTCTGAGCAAGTATCAAATGAGCTGACCCACAGCTGCTGAACTGACATGAACATCAAAATTAAGACGTCCACAAATTATCTATTTAATGTTCTGATTTAGTTTCCAGGTCTTTAAACACAATAAAATATGCAATGATTGTGTAAAGAATTATTTTAATCAATTAAAATACTTCAAGGGACTTTGAAAAGCAAGCATAGGTTTTAAAACAAAAGAAACTATAGGTAAAAAAAATAGGGCAATGCAATTCCACTGAGATTTCAATGGAAGTAAAATAGGATGCTTGACAATGTCAACTGCAGTGAACACAATTTGCCACTATTATGGTTTTTTTTTTTTTGCTAAAAATGGTGTACAAAAATAGCATCCATTGAGGAAGTATTTAATTGCCTGTGCTGTGCTGATGACAACACCTTGTTAGCTGAAAATGCAAAGGATCTGCAAGGCCTAATACTGAAAGTCAAAGTGAAAAACATAAGACTAAAATTAAAAAAACCAAATTTTATGGACTTAATGACAACAGGTAGAACAAACAGCCTTAGAGTGGGTAATAAAGATATCTAAGTATTGGATAGTTTCTGCCCTTTAGGATCAACTATGAAGGGACAACAGTCAAAAAGTGCAGCACATCACAGATTCACATTTAGTAGAGCAGCCGTGAAGGCCTTGGGGGAAAAAATATTCCAATGACATGTCTATACCTACAAAGATAAAATCATGAAAACCACGGCATTCCCTGTGACACTCTTAGGAAATGAAAAAGGGGAATAATTTGTGTCCATTTAACTGAGCCCAGAAACTAAAGTGTTATTTTAAAATGCTATCAACAGAGGCTATCCTTCCAGGAAAAGAATGAGTAAGACAGTGAAGCTTTGCAGATCTGATACAATGTCCATGAAATTTAGCTAATTTGGGAGTGTGGCAGAATAATTATCTTTTGCATATACAGTATGTGATTATTGCAATCTGTTTTATTGGTTTCATTATTCAGGCCCATTAAAAATCTATAGTAAATAACATCTTGTTTGGCTTCCAATCTTCCCTAAATATAAGCTTTGTGTATATATGTATGCGTGTATGTGTGTGTGTGTATAATCTATGTAGTTTTCAAAAAACACACACAGAGCACACTGTTTTTATTCAATTCTCTCGATGTCCTTTTTTAATATAAATTGTCACACTGCACTTTCCCTCCCCAACTATATGTTCTTAATGTAGGCATTTATTTTGTATGCAATTTCCATAAAAGTTAATTCCATTTGGTAGATTCATGAGAGTCCTTTTCCTCTGCAAGTTTTTGGTAATGTATAGTGAATCTTGATTAAAAGAAAGACCTTCTACTTCATGTTGGTCACTGAGGACCAGAGCTGATCACAAAAAGATTTATGAGAAGTGCAGGCCACGTTGCCACTACATTTGCCAAATATATTATTTAATTCCTTTAAAGCAGCATTCAAGCTGTTTCAGAATAAAGAACTTAAGAGCTGTCAAGTTTAATAGAACAAGGGACTTTAGGGGCTAATAAAAAATATAAATCTCTGGTTCTGCATTTTGGGTTTTTTTGCTTGTCTCATGAGGGAAATGTATTTTCCTGATTTGTATTTATAACTGAAAATATGGTTTTTGTATGGTGGTTGTTTCTACATGAGACTTGTATACTAATAACCTTTACTGATAATATTATCAAAAGATTTTTCCTCATATAGTGCATTCAGAAAGTATTTAGATTCCCCCCACTTCATTTTGTCAATATTGTTATGCTGCAGTCTGATTCTACAGTTATTGAAATTCATTTTTCCCTCATTAATCTACATTTAATACTCCCATAATGACAAAGTGAAAACAGAATTTTTGGTCAATTTCAAGGGCAACAAATTATTTATTAATTTGATATCTTTCAATTGTAAGATCAATAATAATAGAACCCAAATAAAATATGCCTCCATCCCCAAATAAATTCATTATCTCGAATTTAAAATCTGTAATATAAAGGAAAACCCAACACAAATAAGGAGGTCAAATTCAACCCCTTGAAGTGACAAAATAAGGTAACAAATCTATGAAGTTTAGTTACAACGGCTGATCCTGAATGTAAGTAGAAGCAGGCCACATGAAAGCCATTTTCCTAAAAATTGCAGTAATCTGACTATAATTCCTTTTTTTAAGCTCCCCCAATTTTCTTTCTTATGTCCAAAGATAATGAAATCCTCAGATGTACTTTCATCTAACTTAAGGAAATATCTGAGTAGCATCAAAATTATATCATTTCTGGCAGTGGTGGTATTCAATTTTTTTACTACCAGTTCTGTGGGCGTGGCTTGGTGGGCATAGTATGGCTTGATAGGTGTGGCGTGGCTTGGTGGGTGTGGCAGCAGAAGGATACTGTAAAATCTCCATTCCCACCCCACCCCACTAACCTGCTTTCCAGCTCCGTTCTCCTGTGCAGAGCAACAAAAGAAGACCCAGCCGATCAGCTGGGACTTGAGAGGCAGTGAATAGATGGGGGTGGGGCCAACCAGAGGTGGTATTTACCAGTTCTCTGAACTACTCAAAATTTCAGCTGTTAGAACTGGCTGAATACCATCTCTGATTTCTGGGTAGCATCAAACTGATATTGCTGTGCCGAAAGTATATGGATTTGGGACAATCCATATTTTCCATAGAGGGCTGATGTATTTTTTTAATTTCAGTTTCATGGAAGATGGCATAGGCAAGAAATATCACTAAATATATATCTTTTCTAGTTCTCCTAATAGTGGTAAATGCATTCTGTGTAAATGCAGTCTATTTTTCTTTTAAAGTTATTCCTTCATTTTGATATCTTGATTGGAAAGTTTTCTCCTTCAGATATCCCCCCCCCTTTTAGAGAGACAGAGAGAAAGAGATTGTCTCTAATATTTGTTTCTTGCTCCTTGTATAGAATTATTTGCCCATGACACTAATAAATAACTAGTTTCTCTAGTTTTGAGAAACTATTTTCCGCTGTGCATTCTGGTTTAGATATCGTCCTTCTCACAAATGATGGAAAAAAGCTACATGAAACTATTTTTGATTTGTTTTTAATCTCAACGGAACTCTGATTCTTTGGCCTTTATGAAACATCAATGTGTAGACCATTTATCTCATTCAAAATAATCTAAGTTGTGTATTGTTTCCAGCACAGACTGCCAAATATTTCTCAAGAAAGAGTAAATTAGAAGTTTTAATGCTATAGACTTTTTCTCAATATACTTCCAAATCAATTTCGCCTGAAATACCTAGTATTGGTCAGTATCAGTGAAAGCTATGTATACAATTAAGTTGATGTTGGTATGACAGCTGTTTTGAGTGCCTTGGAGTTTAACTTAGCTATAATGCTAAATGTAAGAGTGTATATTGAGAAAGGCAAACCCTTTTCTTTTTATTCAAACTAAATAAATCATTTGCCTATTACTCTGCATATTGAAGCATAACCCACCATGTATGCCATGTGACATCTGACAGGTTTTTCCCCCTGTTAAAATGACCTCTCACATTGTTTGGAAACATGTAATATCAAAATCTTCACATTGAATATTTTTATAGGATGGAAAAGAGAACCAAGACTTTAGAACTCAAACAATAAAGATATTCAAATAATAATAATCATTATCATCATCATTATCCTCCTCCTCATCATCATCCTGTTGAAAATTATTTCTAGACATGGTTTTAAAGAATAGAGAAACAAATCAAAACAAAACAAGAGAGTTAATGATCAACCACTTGTTCAATGGCTGCTCAAACTTAAAATAGCAATTGTGTTTAGACTTATATACCACTTCACAGTGCTTTATAGCCCTCTCTAACAAGTTTACAGAGTCAGCATATTGCCCCCAACTATCTGGGTCCTCATATTACCTACATTGGAAGGATGGAAGACTGAGTCAACCTTGAGCCTGGTGAGATTTGAACTGCCAAATTGCAGGCAGCCAGGAGTCAGCAGAAGTAGTCTGCAATACTGCATTCTAACCACTGTGCCACCATGGCTCAATGGAACTGAATGAGTGGTATTTCATTTCCAATTACCATAGCTAACTCAGAATTACCAGTAGCTCACGTGATTGATGCCAGTCACCTCGATGCCCAGCGGGTTGAACCATTCAAGTCCCAGCAGACTTGGGCGATCCTTGTCTACGATGGTCAGTGGTAGGCGTTTGGTGTGGCCTTTGAACTTCACGTTGAATTCTCTTGTTCCAACTACTGGAATCTTGTTCCCTTGGTAGTCTTTAAGAGTCAGTGCTTGCTTCTTGAAATGCTTCTTCTGAATGTTTGGGAGTAGCCTGTGAATAGTGTCCCATGACACCATAGATAAATATGAGCCTGAGTCCACTTCCATTTGGCAAGGCCTTCCTTCAATTAGTACCTTGACATGCACTTTTCTGTTATTGATAGAAGAAGAATGACCAATAGTTACTGTCTGATGAATTCCATTCTTCCCATTTGCTTCTGTGCTGTGCCCCATTTTCTCACTGAGGTTGTTGGGCTTGAATTCTTTGTCAGGAAACTTCCTTCCGTTGGGTGGAGTTCTGGATGATTTTCAGACTCTTGCTAGGTGTCCTCTTTTTTCACAATGGAGGCAGATGGTATCTAGGAACTTGCATTCAGTGCGTGGGTGGCTTCCCCCACAACCTCTGCAGTAGAAATCTTGCCTCTTTCTTCCCAGGTCTTTCTTTTTCCGCTCCATTCTGAGTCTATAAATTCCTTCCTCCACCTCACTACAGTCTGACTCAGAATCTATTTGCTCACAATGAGTTGTTGTGGACTTTTCCACATCAGGATGGCTTGTGGCCTTGTTAATTTTCTTCATGGCTGCTGCTGAGGACTTGGTAGCTTCTGCTGAAGAGGCCTCTTCTATTGCTTCCTTCAGCGTGATCTTAGGTCTTAGTAATAACTTGCTCTGAAGCACCTTGTCTTTAAGGCCCAGAAAAAACCGATCACACATGGCCTCTTCTAAATTGTTAAATTCACATGCACCCCCAATGTCTCTTAAACTTGCCACGAAGTCATTTACTTTTTCGCTTTCCCCTTGATCCCGACGGTAAAACTTGTGTCTCTTAATGAGGCACAATACTTGTGGAGCATAATGGGCTCTTAACAACTTTTCTAAGTCAGGCCATTCCATTACCTTCACGTCTGCAGCTCCCGCCAATGCCTTCGCCATCTTGAAAACTGCCGGACCGCAGTCTGTGAGAAAGACCGCCCTCTTCCGCTTCTCGGAAATGTCGGCAAGATCGTTTCCTTCCAGATACATTTGGAAACGATCTGCATACGTCTCCCAGTCTTCTGCCGTCGGATCGAACAGGGCTGGGGGGGTGTTCAGCGCAGCCATCTCTCTCTTCTTCTGTTCTGCGTTGCCTTCTTCTTCAGGGAGATCCCATCCTCATCGCCAGTGTTAAGTTTGCATGAAGAGACGGACGCGGAGTGCTTCAAGCTCTTTGTTTATTAGTGACTACAGCTCAGAACGAACCCACTTTGGCTGGGCTGCGGCTGCTACTTATAGCCAGCAGCCGCAGTTGCCAGCCAATCAGAGTGCAGGGTTTTCCCGCACTTTTAAACCAATCATTTCTAACATTTTACAAGAACAGTTCAAACTAAACCAATGACATTCAAACCTACATACATAACAGTTTTCTTCACAACTCTCAGGTCAGCAGTCTTTCCCATGATTGTGATTCCTACTGAAGCAGACTGAGAGACCATTTCAAGGCTCAGGAACCCTTTGCAGGTGTTATGGCTTAATTATCTGATTAGGGTGGGACACTTTGAGCCTAGAATATTGCACCTTTTCACAATATTCTAATTTTCTGAGATTGTGGATTTGGGGTTTTCATGAGCTGTAAGCCATAATCATCACGATTATGACAAATCATGGCTTGAACTATCTTGCTTTGTATGTAATGAGTCTATCTCATATAAGTTTCACCATTTAAGTTGCATTACTGAAATAAATGAACTTTTGCACGATATTCTAATTTTTTGAGTTTCACCTGTATTATAATGGGTTATTCAATTCTGAGTTTGAACTTGAATTTTTCATGGTCAGACATCTTAAAAATCAAAAGTGCACTTAAATTGTTTTTTGCCAGGAATGGAGAGGAAACAATCCTTAATGCAGTTTCAGAAATAGTTGGCAACCAGGTCAATATGTCTCTCAGTGAAAGACTTGTTTTATATTCTATTTCCATAAGTTTCAATTATATTTATAAGTAGCTCCTGAAAGAAGTGGCACCTTATGCATTATGAGGCTAAGGAAATTGGAATTTCAAATTATATGTGGTTATAATGACTGCCAATTCAGGAACTGTTTTGACCTACTATAATGTTTTTATTTTTTAAAATAATCACTTTGCAAAATGCATTATAGAAGGAAGATGTGTTTATATCATATATTAAAACTAAACACAATAGATAAAATATGTCTATGGCTATTGTTTGTTGATTAGTGTACCTTTTGAGATCCATACGTATGAACTGTTCATAGTCTAGAAAGATAAATAAACAGAAAAAATAAAACATGTTAAAGGAGCAACCAGAAATTAGAGAATGTCTAACACTGGAAAATTGCTAAGGTTTTTTGTCTACATCTTTTTTCCCCACAAAAATCATTATACATTATTTTTCACTTCACAGACTGTAATCTTCGGGTCTTGCTTTAAGCAAGTAGACAAAATGGGAGTTCTGTGGTCCATTCTGTACATTTATACCCATCACTCATTCTAAGATAATGGACATGATAATGGAATTGATATTTCAAGTCTTTCAGGATGACTGTTCTGTGGGATTTCAGCATTCAAGTTACTATTCCATTGGGTGGTTCAGAAGCTGGGCCAGCGGATCCAGGGGATATCTTAATTAATCCCCATATATTACAGGACAATACTTGAATAGATATTCCAAAGGTGCTTTTTCAAGAGGCAACTGGACTTTTTGGTTTTTCTTTGAAGACATAAACATCCAGGTGACCTTAACAACTTGCTTAAAGAATGCAAATGACCAGCTGTCTGCAAGGAGTCTAAATCTTTCCATTCCCCATCATCCAGTCACAGTTGAAGAAGCGTCTTGAAGAAAAGGCAAAATGTCTTCAAAGAAAAACCAGAAAGTCCAGTTGCCTCTTGGAAAAACACCTTTGGAACAACCATGACCTGGATAACTGAGAATCTCCATAGACTTAAATAAATACTTCCTGCTAAGCAGGAAGTGAGGATTTATGTAGCTCCTTTCTTATTTTTAATTGAAATTTTGATTTTTAATGCCTATTTTCATTTTTAATGGTCTGCTCCTGAAGGTAAAGACCAATGTTGATTTGCCTCAGAGGCTCTAGGGGATTTTCTGATTACTGTGACTAACATGATATCAAACCTTCCCTGCTTTTAGCATGCTGAAATGATTAAATACATACCACTTCCAATTCTTGCATCTGGAAGCAATTTCTAACTATAAACAATAATTAAAAAGAAATATGACAGTTGCAGTAAAGGGGTGCCTTTGCTTGCCTTATGGAAACCTATGTGTATGCTAAGAAGGATGGGTCCTGCTTAGAAATTTTCCCTTTTGGGTTTTATATAACTAGAGTCCATTAGATTGAGATTGGTAGCTAAAGAAACTGAATAAATAAAATAATAATAATACATATGGCACAACTTGGCAGCAATGAAACCATTGTTATCCATGATGGCTTCCAGGGATGCTGCTCTACAAATAACTGGTTGTGAGACCCTGATTTGGGTCTCTAAGCATCAACTTGAACTGCTAACAGTGCATCAGTGTCTCTGCTGCACAGCAGCCTCCCTATCTGAGCTGCTGAAGTCTATGACTGTTGGCAGTGGAGTTCCCCAAGCTTATTTTAATTTACTATCCTTTGGTCCAGACTCTGGGACTAGTCAAGAATTCAGAGCCACCTCAACAACTTTGGATCTGACTCAAGTTGTGATTGCCTCACTTGGGGGAGGGGAGATCCCTACAGGGTGGTGGTGATTGTTTTTTGAATCTTGGGCAACAGCAATGTGAGGTTCTGGAAACTCTTGTGGGGCCACTATGAGGATTATTTTATGCATCTTTCAGATAACGTTGCTCAGATTCACTTAGAATTGGACTATAGATGCAGAAGTCCTGTGGAGGTGACTGAGGCATAGAGCTTTTTGAGTTTTGAGACTACATGGATCCAAATATAAGACAAGGACTTTCCATCCTTGTTTCTGAATGAGACTTCACATTCCCAATGCCAATACTGATTCTGTGGCTCCTTCTGGTCTCATGGCTTCTGTTTGAAAAATAGGAGACAAACTTAGTTAGGAAGATATTTGTAGATCTCGTAGATCAGCTGCACACATTTCTGTCTGGCAGACCTATTCACAACTGGCAGGATTACTATAAAGCCCTCTACATGGGAAAATACAAATGATCTAAGATGCAGCAGCATGAGCAATTTTGGGAATTCCATGATGCATTCATATATCACCTCTGCTTCATAGGTTGCATTGACTTTCTGGAGGATTCCACATGCAATTCAAGGTGCTGGTTGTCATCTATATAGCCCTAAAAGACACAGGAACATGTTATTTATGGGACTACCTACCCCATCCGAACTAAGGGTTGGCATAAATCCCTTCTTTTGTGAAATATTGTTTTGTGGGACCTAGAAACCATGTCTTCTCTGTCTCAGTGCAATAGTATCTATGCAAAAGCATCTGCCCAGAGAACTGGAAGGTCTTTCAAAAATGTTACATGATAAGCCTGAATCTGACTGAGTAGTGGCCAGTTCCTTTCCAGTGGTGGGGATTTGCTTCAGTCAGATTCAGGCTTGACATTACAAACATGGACATTTCCTTAGGCATTTGGGTCAGGAAATTAAGCTAGTTGGTTTGTCTGGTTCTTATCTTCATGGACTGGAGATAGAATGACTTTTAGCCCTGACTATGCATTTTGGATGTATATTTGTACTTGATGTTGATTTGTCAATTATGTAAATTTTGTCACTAGGTTTTGGCTTGGTTATGGTTGTAACCAGAGGT
The DNA here is from genome assembly GCA_009733165.1 of Naja naja. Classification (NCBI taxonomy): domain Eukaryota; kingdom Metazoa; phylum Chordata; class Lepidosauria; order Squamata; family Elapidae; genus Naja; species Naja naja. The sequence goes on from CM019150.1 coordinate 138,347,963, forward strand.
GGTATTCAGCAGGTTCTGACCAGTTCTGGAGAACTGGTAGCGGAAATTTTGAGTAGTTTGGAGAATCGGGAAATACCACCTCTGACTCGAGATTTTACAGTATCCTTCCCCTGCCACACCCACCAAGCCACGCCCCCATAACTGGTAGTAAAAAAAAAATTGAATCCCACCACTGGTTTTAACCTTCTTGTGCCACCTAGAACTACTCAGTAAGATGGATAGCTATATAAGTCATTTAAATAAATAAATATTAAAATGTCAATAAACTTAATGGGATTAAAGAATGTGGTGGGAGGGGCAAAGAAATAATCATATCTGCTTGACAATTTATGGATTAACTACAACTTCCAGATCAAGTGCAAGATATTTTCAGAGATATATCCTAAATGTAAGATTAGTTTTACATTTCAGAAGTGGATAACATTGGGTAGACTACTCTTGTTGAGAGGGGAAAAAAAGAACCTGACTGAAGTTGGTTAGATAGTGGCCTTGCTATGATATCAGTTCAAATTTAATACTGAGATCCAAAGTGTCAAATTTTAGTTTTGACACAACTATTCCTGATGACATCTCCTGGCAGATCATAGACAATTCTTAGATATATACCTGTGTTGAAAGCAATGAAGCAAACAGATTTTCAAAATGCTAGTGGCAAAAAACTTGTAATAAATTTAGTTAAGCAGTAAGAAAAGTGACTGATCCCATTTTGTGGTCATCACTTCTCCACCAAAATATGAAACCATGAGATGAAGTCAGATCAATATTATGTTTTGCTACACAGTTGGTAGGTTTTTTTTTTAGGACTTCTGCTAAACCTTACCTGTTTTTCATGCTGGAATATGTCTATCATAACAAAAGTATTAACAATATTAATATTTGTGGATGTCACTGACTGAGAACTAAATGCATTACCGCTGCAAAACTGATTATTCAAGTCATTTGTCCATTCTTTCCCTCTGGTTCTGGGTAAAATGTATTTCTCGCTCCTGTGTGAAGTGGAGTTATTTTTATTTTTTTTATAGAGCAGTGGAAAACAGAGATCTGAATCAGCCAACGTGCCCCATCCCCAGCTTTGCTTTTTATAATGTACAAAATGTTTCTGAACCCATTTGAATGGTTTGAGAATTCACACTGCTGATAGCTAGGTGGTGTTTACATGGGTGTGCTCTTTCTATAAATTGATGCTTTATGTGAAGGCTGCATCTGCCACTGTTGAGGTCTTTGAAATTGCAATGGCTCAGGAATTTCACAGACAATGCCTGCTCCTGCTGAGCTGTAGACTAATGGCAATGTCTGAGTGCATCCTCATGAGGATCTTTCTCCTCACCTTAGGGCTTTCATGTCTTCCCAACACATTATATTTGGCAAAGGGGGGATGCTACTGGTGAGAGTGATGATGGCTTTTGAACCTGAAAAAAAATAGGGTGATTGAAAGAAAAATGATCAGCGAGAAAAAAAATAAGTTAAAGCTTAAAACTCTAGAGTATCAGATGATGTGATTTAACTTAGAGAAGGTTTGCACAGTAATATTTTCCACTTTCGTATGACAATCAGGAAAAAGAGGAGGAGGGGAGGAGGAAGAGGAGGAGGAAGATTTGTTCCAGAATTGAACAACTGCATTTTCAAAGATATTCTTACTGCATAATTTGTTCACACCATTCACAAAAAAGTGCTTCAAATTGCCATTGTAACCAGGTGCAATTTGAATCAATTTAATCAATCTCTCATGATAACAATTCAACTTGAAATATAAGTTTCATCTGCTAAGGTCATTAATGAGGTGAGTCTCATCACTGCTCATTAGAATGCACTTCCCCCTCCCTGTATCTGGAAATAACCTTTTAACATGAAATGGACTATTAGACTTCAGTGGAAGATATTATCCGATGAAGAGTGATTATGATTCAGTTCTCTTCCCAACTCATCATTATGCCTTCTGTCCACTAATACCAGAGAGGTTACTTTTCTGATTAGTTTCTTTTCTACTGTAAAAGGGGCCACAGAATATTAAGGGCATAAGTGGTCATTAAGGGCAATGACAAGGTAATGGGAGGCCCTTCTCTATTATCTTAGGTAGAAAGCAATTGCCCATACATTGCAAGCCCAACCAGACATTGGGTATTAATGAAGGGGCTTAGCCCATCATACACACCTGGGGGTGTGGAAAGGCTGAGACTTTTCTTCTTTTCTCACAGCTATTTTTCTGATGGTATAGCTTCATAAAGGTCTTATGTCAATCCAACCACAAGGCCCTGAAGGAATAAGATAATCATTCAGATTCATGATTACCTATACAGCTCTGACTCAAATGAAAGAGCGGGGGGATGCTACCCTCAAATTTTAAATAATCTCTCTTCTGCTGATTGGGCCCCTGACAAATGAGAATCACTTCCAGCAGCCACTTCCTCTCTGCCTCAGCTACTAGCATATAGCTTTAAAAGCAATCAAAGACAATTTTGTGTCTTGGACGTTGAAGCAGGTAGGGTAAGGTATTAATTTTAAACAATTGTGAATATTCAAAGACATCTCAAAGTTATCTGATTCAGTAAATGTGCTTCAAAAAGAACTTGGAAGCAAAACTGGACAGTTGCTTCATGTAATTCAACCCTCATCCTCTCCATTGTATCAACAATTCTGATCACATGTTTCAATTACATGCTTAGTAATATAGAGGTAGTTTTCATTCATTCATTCATCTTAATTTTGCATATAAAAAAGAGAGCTAGTAAAATTAAATCTTGTTTTGTGGTGAGGAAGAAGTTCTATTCCACCATGTTCCATCATATGTTGTTCAGGATGGCCCAGGATGAGAGACCTTGAACAGAACAGGTGAGTACATTGGGGATATTCTTTTCTTAAGTTACCAATAGTTGATTCAAGTACAAGCTTTCAAACCTGCTAGTCATTTGGTTCAAACCATGTCATTCTCACAAGGGTAGATGCTGTTGTGGCCCGCCAGCGGCCAGTGGAGCTGGCAGTAGACTCAGACAGTGAGGAGGTTGGGGAGGAACATGGGCAAGTCCTGGAGTCAGGGGAAGGCTCTGACAAGTACTCTGCATCGAGGCAGAGGCCAGGGCCATCTGACAGTTATCAGCTGCCTTCAGAGTCAGACATCAGTGGGGCAGGAGAAGAGCTGGAGCCTGTTCCCAATGTGTGCATGCGCAGAGCTGCCAGAAGAAGGGAACAGCTAAGGAACAAGGGTCGACCCGGCAGTAAAGCCACAGGTGGGTGGTGAATGGCCCTTCCCATAGGAAATAAAGAGGAGTGGTGTTTGCAGGAGACAATTAGTTCAATTCATTAGGGTGAAGATCTGTTCCTGACTTCTTGCCAAGTATTGTCTGCTACAGAGTGGCATTTGAAAGATAGCAGCCTGGCAGCTCTCCAAGCCTGATAAAGGTCTGTAATTGTGAAATCACTTTAAAGACTGTTGGCCTGAACTTTGCTGGAGAGAAATTCACTTTAAACTAAATAAAACGGGTTTTATTGGGACGAGGAGTTGGCTTCGTGATTTTGGGAAGCCTAGATCAGAACAGATGCTTTATTTATATTTATTTATTTATTTATTTATTTATTTATTTATTTATTTATTTATTTATTTATTTATAGTGAGAACTAAGTATCTGCTATTTGCTGGGAACTAATTTTTTTTTTTTTTTTACAATCTTATAGTCATTCAGGGTAGAGTCGGGGTGACTGGGTGGAGCTGAGTGTTTACTGGCCGGATGCTCTTTCTGATGTCTACATGGAGCTTGCAGCAATTTTTTTTCTTTGGGCCCTAAGAGAGAAACATCTGCCAGTATCTAGAATTGAACTCTTCCCAGTGGGAGGTGAGCAACTTCACCCTTAGGCCACCACACCGCTAATCTGTGGCACCAAATATTTTCATTTAAATATTGAAAAATATGTTTAAAAAGAGTCTGGATTTCTACTTCTCACTAGCAAGAAATTTTGATGCAATGGTGTTGAATCTGAGACTTGCCTTTTTTAAAAACCAAAACAAAAATGATAGGTGGATGGACATGAGACAATCAAAACCATCCATCAAAATTTGATGGTTTTGAGGTTTAGTGTATGGTTCCAATTAATGTTATTGTTTAGCATTTGTTGCCAGAATGCACATCCCATCTTAAAGGCTCCACAAGCAGCTGAAGCTGAGAGGAGACAGAATAGAAATAATGGCAAATTCCTGCAAAAGTGAAAGTGCAACCAGTGGAAATGTGTTGTCACTGCAGAGGACAAGTTGGAATGCTTGAGGCACCTGTCAGAAGTGTCACTGTCAAGCTGCTACAAGTATGGAGCCACATTGACAGTTCCAGAAAAGGGAGGGAAAAAGCGTTTACTGCACCACAAAGAAAAAAACCAAATTTCCACTGTACACATAATTATGACTTTTAATATTATTGATTAATGCGCGCGCGCACACACACAACACACCAATTCAAACTCCTGAGAATACCATTCAACAATTGATTTCATACAGGTACCTAATGATGCAAAAGTTCAGTAGTTAAGGATGCATATGAGAATCATACAGCCCCCATGATTTGAGACTGCTAGTGACATGGAAGACGTATCTTTAGCTGGAATTTTCAAATAAACATTAGACATTTGGAGGTCAGTAAAAGTCAGTAGGAATCAGTGTAACAAAGCCTTATGCCTCAACATAGTTCAACATTTCCCCTTAGAGCACCTATATTCTAGCACCCTGACAGGAGATCTATACAAATAACATTTTGACTGCAGTAATTAATTGGAGTTTTGAACTTTTGCTATATAAGTTTGCAGTTGCTAAGCAATTACACCTAGCTTCTATATTATATTTTGACTAGCTGATTATATCACCGACATTAGAGATACCATGTGTCTCGTTGTTGGATAAATAAAATATATATTTCCATTGAAGGATGAGATAATGACAATTGTTCTTTCCCATCATTTAATCATTGCCCTACATAGAAACTTTCATATTATACTTTGCAAAAACACTCCACGTTTCTCTAAAATTATTCAAGATCCTACTAAATAGAAAATATGTAAATGCAAAAGTAAATATGTAGCCTTTTGATATGTTACCAGGATTGCTTGGTTATTTTGGTTTTGTTGCTATTGCTGTTGTTGTTTTTCTGCCAAAGCCTTTGCCTCTGGTGATATGGCCAAACTGTTCAAAACTATATGCAGACAAGATAGTCAATTTTTACATTTTTTGTTAAATTGTTACATTTCTATTTTCTTAGCAACTCTTCTTTCTCCTGCTCCTGCTCCTGCTCCTGCTCCTCCTCCTCCTCCTCCTCCTCCTCCTCCTCCTCTTCTTCTTCTTCCTCCTCCCCCTCCCCCCTCTCCCCCTCCTCCATGGGAAGTATTTCAAGGTTTTAACTTTAACATACAAAGTCCTACATGACATGGGTCCTTATTACTTAAGGGAGCGACTGCTGCCGACATCGAATACTAACCGCCCTGTACGAAGTCACAGACAGGGACTCCTTGGGGTCCCATCAGCCGGGCAATGCCGGCTGGCGGTCCCCCGACGATGTGCCTACTCTGTCGCAGTCCCTGAACTCTGGAACCAACTTCCCCTGGGGCTCCGCTTGGCCCCCGACCTCCGCATGACTTCCGCCATGACCTGAAGACCTGGTTATTTGACCAATCCGGGCTGTGACCCATGGGTGGGGTGGTTTTTAGTTTTTGGTGGATTTTAAGTTTTGTATTAATTGGGACCATTAGTTTAATTCTTTTTTAAATATTTATTGTGCTTGTTTTATTGTAAGCCTCCCCGAGTCTTCGGAGATGGGGCGGCATATAAGTCCCATTAATAAATAATAAATAAATAAAGTATTTAACAGGCTAGTATAAAGTTTCCTGTAGTAATCAAAATTCGAGCATTTCAGGTGAATCACTGTAACAGATGTCATAATTGTAACGATGAATTATGATACATTGCAATTGTGGTATTTTGGAGATGACTAGTTGAAAACGAATAGGTCCACATCAAGGTATTCTTTGTTATCATGCTGATCACCCACAGCATCACATCCTTTAAAAAATCATTTTATATTTTGTTTTTCAAGCTGAATTTTGCTCATTTCATTGAAATTCTTGCTATTTGATAATTTATCAGCTTTTGATTGATTATGTGTAACCATTATTTTTGACTCCTAATGACCACATAGATATAGTTTCTTTATGATGATCCATCCCTAACTTGTTCTTTCAAATCTTTGCACAGTGTATTCCATATGAGGACAAATTATACATTATAAAGATCGCTTGGAGTTGGGAGATACTTTCAATGTAATCTACCAGATCCCCTGCATGAGTGACCCTGTGACTATGTAGGACAAATGGGAAGGAAGCTAACTACCAGATTGCAAGAACACAAGCAAGCTGTCAAACAAGGAGACCCAAACTCATAGATAGCCTCACATTGCAATGAACTGGGACATACATTCAATTTTGCAGCTTCTAAGATTGTTGGACGAGCAGGGATAAAAAACAGCCAGGGAAGTGATTGAAGCCTGGGAAACAGCTCCCAATCAACTGCTAAAAAGCCACACACAATCAGGCACCATATAAATATCACACACAGAATAGTTCAAGGCTTACATTCTATTAGAAAGGAATTCCCTGAGGATGAGCTCCAGCATAAGTCCGAAAGCTTGGAAGATTAAACTTCTGATCTTGGTGACCAAACCAAGTTGGATCCTGCAGTGTATTCCTTGCTATTGTACCTGAGTCCATTTATCTTACAGCTCATTTCTTTCCTTTTACTTTTTCAGCATCACATCCTTTTCCAGAGAGTGGATGATAATGAAACTGAAGTGGGATAATTTAAACACAGTCATTTGCACGAATGAGACCTCTGAATTAATTGTTCAATTATCTAACAGTTTATTTCCTTGGCTGTCTGCAGTATTTTCAGGAATCTACTCCCAGACAAAAGATCAAAGGGTTAATACTCTCCCTATCTTCTTCAAAGCCCAACTTTGATTTCATAGCCAGGTTAGCTGGCAAATTCTTGGAGTTGAAGTCCTCAAGTTTTAAAGTTGCCAAGTTTGGAGACCCCTGCCATAAAGTGTCATAGGGAATACCATTGCTTATACAATTCTGATATTTCTAGGTATACACACATCATGGCATTTTCATATAATTTCCCCAAGACCTTCATGTCAGCTCTACTGACTGCTACTCTGCAGTGTATTTCTTGATTATTTGATTCTTTACTGTTGATAAAAAGACTATCAACCATTCAATAACTTAACTGTCAATTCTAAGGCTGGTTGCCATTACTTTTCGGTCATTGGTCTTGTTTGTATTTAAATTTAGTTCTTAGAGTTTGCACATCCTTTGAATTTTTAGCTATCAGGGTTATGTTATCAGCATAGCACAGGTTACTGGTGTTTCTTCCCCCAGTTTTTAAGCCACACTTATTTTGACACTTATCTGAATAAATTATTTTATTCAGATAATCATAAAGCTTAATATATTTTCAGCATATTGGTTGAATAAATAAGGAGAGGACTATGCAGCCATGTCACACTCCCGAAACTGTATTCTTCCATACAGTGGCTTCCTAATCTATATATAAATTTTTCGTGAGGACAATGAGATGTTCTAGCATTCCCATTTTTCTGAGCACTTTCCACAACCTGACATGATTGACACAACTGGAGGTTTTTCTATAATTACCATAGAATTAGAACCTGCAGCTTCATCTAAAATTAGACACGATAGAAAGATACTATTCTTTTCATTTTAACATGATATTGTATATTGATTTTCATTAACAGTTGAACTGAACAACCGGATCTGGCTTTATATTTGTTGTTTAGCTTTGAAACTGAAAATCTTTAGTTGCCCTTTCATTTAACTTTACAAAATACTTTGGGATTTAAAGAATTCAAACTTTCCAGCTTTCCAATTGCTGTCGTAATCAATTTTCTCTCTCTGTGTGTATGTGTGTTTTCTTTTTTTATTGTATTCATTTCATTTATTGATTCTTCCATGCCTTTGCCTTCTTTGACTACTTACCACAATGCTTGTCAAGTCTGAAAATTATTAATTTGGCTATGGACATACTTTCACATAGGCAGCTAATGATGAGCACATTTGTGATCCAATCTCTTATTCTATGCATATTTCTCACTCATTTTTTTCTTTTCCATTTTCAAAATTTAAGGCATGCCTTCAGCCAGATGCCTCTGCAATTCTGTCCTGTTAATTTACCTCTTCTTTCAAATGTCTAGTCCCAATGGAAACCTATGCTGTTTAATTTGCTGATCCCTAGGCTTTTTTTAATTAGCAGACAGTTTTATTCAAGATCATGACATGTAGGAACTGTAGAATTGTGGTTCTATGTGCCTTTGAGTAGCTTAATCAGACAGTTACATACTGTTCATCCTCTACATGCTTCTTGTGGCAAAAATGTTCTCTTAACAACTGGATAGGCAATCAGGAGGTATCTTTAAACTTTATTGTATTAACTAGATACATGTAACCTTTAGGGGAAAACTTATTGACTCCTTTTAGAATCTGATTAGAATTAGTTCAGAGAATCAGAGGCATCCAATTTAGTCCAAACATTCAACCAAATTATTTTATTCAGAAAATAAGTTTGATTCAGAAATTCAGTCAAATAGTCTTTCCGCCACAGTTACAAACTGTTCAATCTTAGTAATTATATATTCTGACCTACGCATTCTGAAATCACTCATCAGGAATGATGATTTTTTTGGCCTGGCCATTACATTTTGTTTACCCTAGTAAACAAATCAGCATGGAGTTGTGGATGAAAATTGCAGCTGTCAAACTATACAAAAAATGTCTGTATGCTATGATCATGCTGTTGTTTAATTTCAGAAACAGGTTTTGCAAATGAGCCCTTTCACAAAAAGTAATTGAATGCGATAGGGTAAAATCATTCCCTACATGAACATTACAAATGAGCCCTCCTATCTTCAGAACAGCCAAGAATATGTAAAGTATGGTGGAAATCAGCCAATTAGACATGTTACACTTGCAGTTTACACAGGTGCAGGGCATATAAATGAACTTTAATTCATCTCAGTTTGATTGAAATCGGAGCTTCGTAAATATATAGGGATCATCAACCTACTAGGATCAACATGATATGATTAATTTTGATTTTCAACAGCGTCATGAGGTGTGTTTAACTTCTCATGCAGACAATGAGAAATGTTGTGTATGAAAATGTGTTTGAGAATAGAAGAGGTGGTTGTGTATACTTCCAACCACTCTTTGTTTTAACTGTTGTGCAGACATTCTAAAACAACTATAATATTTCACAATTTGACACAGTAGATAGATTTACTAGGTGGCAATATCCAACTGAATTAAACTGATATTAGAAACTAAACAAGATTGGTCTAATTAGTACTTTGATACACTAATACTAAAAATGTCAAAACTGCTAACTATTCTGGGAAGTTTAAAAAAAATCAAAGAAAAATGCAGCAGCAAACCATTTCCAAGAAAAGTATAGTAATGTTAATACTTTTTCTAGATCTTATATTTGAGGCCGTATTATTGTAATGAAGGTAGTAATGAGTCAATATGAAATGCTTGCATCTACCTCTGATCATCTTTTGGCTGTATTGTTTAAAACTATAGTAACTAATTATCAGGAATTGAATTCAATTCCAGAAAATAGTGATAGCCCCATATACCACTTCACAGTACTTTACAGTGCTTATATACCACTTCATATTGCTTTACAGCCCTTTCTAAGTGGTTTACAGAGTCAGCATACCGCCCCAGCAATCTGAATCCTCGTTTTACTGACCTTGGAAGGATGGAACGCTGAGTCAACCTTGAACCAGTCAGGATTGAACTGCTGGCAGTTGGCAGAATTAGCCTGCAATACTGCATTCTAACCACTGTGCCATCACACTGCATGTGGTGGTGGTAATAATGCTGCTGCTCATAACTCTTCTTTCCTTGTCCTTCAGAGGTACTCTGAAGTGTCCACATTCTGGGAATAGTCACAATATGTCTATTAAAATCTTGTAATGCAGAATAAAACACCTACAAAATTAGTCAAGGGAAAAAAAAGAAAGTGTGTCTTAATGGAGAAGGTAGGAGGAAGTGGACTGGGCTAGGGAGATAAAAATTAATGGAAAAAAGAAATTTTTTAGATTTTTTAAAAAAATATTATTATTGGAGTAAGTAGATAGGAGGAAAATTATATGTGAAATGAAATTCTGATTGGAGAAGATGAAAAAAAGATAGATGGGAAGAAAAGTAACATTTAAAAAGTTTAAAGTGCTGCTATTACAGGAGAAGGTGGGAGAACATGGATGTGGGGAAGGAAATTATAAGAAAAGTGAGCTTTTTGATGGAGGTAGAGAGAGAAAGTGGTGCTAGAAGAGGGGGAAAGTAAAATCAATGGGAAAAATAATTATGCTTATGTTTAATTGCCAGTACAAAAATATGCTATGATGTGATATGAATAAAGGCATATTAATTAATTAATGTCATAAATGAAAAAAAAATGTTAGCATTCTTGATAGGTCTTCAAACATACTAGGTTTTACCATTCTTTTAATTGGGCCCATCTCTTTTCCCTCTGGATTCTGGTCTTCAACATATTTCTCTTGCAAGATTGCAAAACTATGCATATATTTCTAAGTGTGATCTTCATGATGTCTTACTGGAAGATTCTTCAGTGACCCTTACATTCTTGGTTGGTGTGAAGACAGCTAGATTAATTTTTAACTTAATTCACAAGGGCTCACAAGTTCTTTATAATGCTACTACTTCTGGGCATTTCTTCATTTCTTTACATGATTTATATGCCACCGTCTATTAATAACTCTGGATGAGACTGCGAATTTCAGAGTAACTGCAAAAACTGACAAGAGTAAATTGCAGGAGTTCAACACACAAGGATTTGAATGCGCTAAAGCTGATAAAGGAATTCTCAGACAATGACATTTGAAGCTTTGCAGCTCTCAGAGGCTTCTGAGACAGAAAAGCTGAAGAAGAGAGAGACACGTATGTAATTATCTGTAAGGTCATCCAGATCCTCTTTGCACTGATTTATAACTTAAATTCCAGAAATGCCCAACTCTGGGCAATATAGAAAGTAAAAAAACAACAACAACCAATACCATAAACCCCTCCCCCTGAAAAAACATGAGGAAATAGATATAAACTAGTCACTTGTTGAGAATAGAACCTGTTAAGTTTGCATGAAGAGTCAGACGCGAAGAGTTCCAGTGAAGAGTTTATTCAGTGACTACAGCTCGAATGGACCAAAGTTGGCTGGGCTACAGCTGCCTCTTATAGCCTGCAGCCGTAGTTGCCAGCCAATGGGAGTGCAGGGTTTCTTCCCGCACTATTTAAACCAATACCATTTGACATTTTACAAGAACAGTTCAAATAAACCAATAACATTCAAACCTACATACATAACACCCCTCCCCACTAGGTTCAGTCCATACCAAACCCCAATCTATCTAATGCATTCCTTTAAATAGGTGGGGCTCTTACGTGTACGTTGAGACCTTCGTGGTTCAGAAGTTTTAACGTTCTCACCCAGTGAGAGGGGAAATGTGTCTGCTGACATTTCCCTGTTGGGACTTCCTGTGAAAGGAGACCCTGTTAGACTGTTAGAATCTGGTCTCTCCTCCCAACCCATCTCCATTCCAATGTCAGCACCCAAGTCAGGTAGTGATGTGCAATCTTCCACTTCTAAGATGGATCTTGGCATTGTGACAGGTTTTGGAATAGTTCCTGTCGTAATGGCTCGTTACACATGGGGTTGATTCTTGCTTGCTGATCCTCCTCCTGTTCCTCCCCTTCCCCCCTAGAAGTGACAACAAGTGAGGGACCCAGAGAGAGACAGGGGCAATGTTCCTGAGGGAACCTGGATCTAAGTTGGTCAATGTGCCTGCTCCAGAGGAGTCCATCCTCTGTTTGTACCCTGTAAGAACGAGGGCCAGTGATGTGAGTTATTTCAGCAGGAATCCACAGAGGCTCACCTATAAGATTCTTAGCATATACAGAATCACCCACACTGCAAGTACGAACTTTGGAAGTGGAATCCAGTGGTGCGTTGGGTGCATAAGTGGGATGAAGGTGGTCAAGGGAAGACCTAAGTTTCCTACCCATCAACAACTCTGCTGGGGATAAGTTATTAGATGGGTTAGGAGTGATGTGCTGAACACTAAGAAGTTTTTCAACTTTCTCAGTGATGTCCCCAGGACCCAGTTGCTGAAGTTTCTCCTTGGTAAAACATACCATGCATTCAGCCTGGCCATTAGTCGAAGGGTGCCCAGGGGCAGTGAGGGCATGTCTGATACCCTGTTGTGCTAAATAGGATTCAAAAAGGTTGGATGTAAATTGAGGGCCATTGTCAGAGACAAGAACATCGGATAACCCATGGGTTACAAAAAGTTTTTTGAGCTGCTTGATGACAGCATCAGTTGTGGTGGATGCCATAGGGATTACCTCTAGCCATTTGGAATATGCATCTACTATAATAAGAAAGGTGTGCCCTCTGGTAGGGCCTGCGAAATAAAGGTGAATCCTAGACCATGGGCCCCTAGGACATTCCCATTCCTGTTTGGGGGCGAGAGGTGGGGCAGGCCTGACTACCTGACAGTTGGGAAAAGATGCAACCCAGTTTTCAACCATTTTGTCAATACCTGGCCACCATACATAACTCCTGGCCAATCCCTTCATGCTTACAATCCCAGGATGACCCTCATGTAACATTTCCAAAACCTCTCTTTGTAGTTTTGCAGGAATAACCACCCTGTTACCCCACAAAATACATCCTCTTAATACAGATAATTCAGTTTGTCTGGACTTAAAAGGTTGGGCAATGTGAGGTAAATCTTGAAGAGGCCAACCTTTCTTAATCCAGCCTATAATAGGAGCCAACACAGTGTCTTTGGCAGTCTCTCTGGCAATCTCAGCAGCATGAACTGGAAGCTTAGCAACAGTCTCTAGGAAAAAGGTGTGTGTTTCAGGTTCAAAGTCCACCTTGTGGCAAGGCAGTGGGCAACGACTCAGTGCATCAGCATGTCCAATGTCCTTGCCAGGCCTGTGAATCAGTTTGTATGAATAGGCTGCAAGAAATTCAGTCCACCTCAGCATTCTTGGTGACAGGATAGTAGGTGTAGGTTTGTCTCCTGCCACAATGCCTAATAAAGGTTTGTGATCTGTAACAATGGTAAATGACCTGCCATACAGATATTCATGAAATTTCTTGACAGCTGCAACAACTGCCAATGCCTCCTTGTCCAGTTGGCTATAATTCCTCTCTGCTTTGGTCAAAAAGAGTAAAATGCAATAGGGGCTTCCCTTCCACTGGGAAGCCTGTGGCTCAAAAAACCCCCCACTCCAAAAGGGGATGCATTGCAAGTCAGTACAACAGGCAAATTCTCAGAGAATTGTATCAATACAGCATCAGATGTGATTAGTCTCTTAATACTGTTAAATGCTGATTGTTCCTTCCTCCCCAGATCCAAACAGCTTTTTATCAAGCAATCGGTGCAAAGGTTCAGCAATGGATGCCTTTTGAGGTAGAAACATGTGATAAAAGTTAATGAGTCCAAGGAAGGCTTGCAAATCTGTTCTGCATTTAGGCTTAGGGCTTCTTTGATTGCTTTAACCTTGGCATCAGTAGGGTGGATGCCATGCTTGTCAATCATGTAGCCCAGGAACTCAACCCTGTCTGTTTTAAGTGTGCATTTTTCTTCCTTGACTTTCAACCCCGCTTTTCTGAATCTGGTAAGGACTTCTCTGAGTCTTTCTTGAAGCTGAGTGTCATTTTCAGCAGAGATTAACACATCATCAAAGTAAAGCACTACCCCTGGCAGTCCTTGCAGCATTCTTTCCATAAGACTTTGAAAAATGCCTGGTGCCACGCTTACTCCAAATTGTAACCTTTTACATTTGAAGGTACCTCTGTGAGTCACAATGGTTTGGGCCTCTGCAGTGGCATCATCAACTGTTAGTTGTTGATATGCCTGGGCGAAGTCCAATTTGGCAAAGACTGTGCCCCTGCCAAGTGAATGTAGCAGATGATGCACGACTGGCACTGCTGCAGCGCATGGTTCAGTGTCCCCTTGTAGTCTCCACAGATGCTTACTGTCCCATCAGCCTTGACTGGTGTGACTTTGGGTGTTTCCCATCTGGAGTGATCAGTAGGCTCTAAAACCCTTGAGCAATTACTTTGTCTAATTGTGCATCATTTTTTTCCTTTAAAACAAATGGAACCCTCCTGGGCTTTAAATGAATTGGGGGCACCTTGGGGTCTAGGCTGAAAGTGATAGGGGTCCCCAAATACTTGCCCAGTCCTTCGCTGAAGACCTCTGGAAACTCAGACTTCAAGGCCTCCTCCCATTCAGAGTTGCTCACGTGATTGATGCCAGTCACCTCGATGCCTAGTGGCTTGAACCACTCAAGTCCCAGCAAGCTTGGGTGATCCTTGTCCACAATGGTCAGGGGCAAACGTTTGGTGTGGCCTTTAAACTGCACGTTGAATTCTCTTGCTCCAACTACTGGAATCTTGTTCCCTTGGTAGTCTTTAAGAGTCAGTGCTTGCTTCTGGAAATGTTTCTTCTGAATATTGGGAAGTAGCCTGTGAATAGTGTCCCATGACATCATAGATAAGTAAGAGCCTGAGTCCACTTCCATTTGGCAAGGCCTTCCTTCAATGAATACCTTCACATGTACTTTTCTGCTTCTCAAGGGTGAAGAATGACCAATGGTGATTGTTTGGTGAGTTTCATTCTTCCCATTTGCTTCTGAATTGCCCCCATCTTTTCAAAGAAGTTGTTGGGCTTAAAATCCTTTTCAGGAAATTTCTTCCTACTAGGTGGAGTTCTGGATGATTTGCAGATTCTGGCTAGGTGACCCCTTTTCTCACAACGTAGGCAGATGGTGTCCAAGAACTTGCATTCAGTGCGGGGATGCCCCCACCCCACAGCCTCTGCAATAATATTCTTGCCTCTTTCTCCCAGGGTCTTTCCTTTTTTTCTCCATTCTGAGTCTAAAAATCCCCTCCTCCACCTCACTGCAATCTGAATCAGAGTCTATTTGTTCGCAATGGGCTGTTGTGGATTTTTCCACATCAGAATGGCTTGAGGCCTGGTTTGAGGCCTTGTTAATTTTTTTCATGGCCGCTGCTGAGGACTTGGTGGCTTCCGCTGAAACAGTTTCTTCAATGGCCTCTTTAAACGTGATCTTAGGTTTCATTAACAGTTTGCTTTGTAAGACCTTATCTTTGAGACCTAAAACAAACTGATCACGCATGGCCTCTTCTAAGTTGGTAAAGTCACAAGCACCCCCAATGTCCCTTAAACTTGCCACGAAGTCATTAACATTCTCGCTTTCCCCTTGATCCCGACGGTAAAATTCGTGTCTCTTAATGAGGCATGATACTTGTGGGGCCTAGTGGGCTCTTAAAAGCTTCTCCAAATCAGGCCATTCCATTACCTTCAGTTCTGCAGCTCCTGCTAACGCGCCGCCATCTTGAAGACTGCCGGACCGCAGTGCGTGAGAAATACCGCCCTCTTCTGTCTCTCGGGAATGTCGGAGAGGTCGTTTCCTTCCAGGTACATCTGGAAGCAATCCGCATATGAGTCCCAGTCTTCCGCCAGATCGAACGGGCTGGGGGTGTTCAGCACAGCCATCTCACTTTTCTGCTTGTCTTCCGCGTCGTCTTCTCTTCAGGGCAATCCCACCTTCGTCGCCAGTGTTAAGTTTGCATGAAGAGTCAGACGTGAAGAGTTCCAGTGAAGAGTTTATTCAGTGACTACAGCTCGAATGGACCCGAGTTGGCTGGGCTACGGCTGCCTCTTATAGCCTGCAGCCATAGTTGCCAGCCAATGGGAGTGCAGGGTTTCTTCCCGCACTATTTAAACCAATACCATTTGACATTTTACAAGAACAGTTCAAATAAACCAATAACATTCAAACCTACATACATAACAGAACCCATACAGTACAAATTGAATGAATGAATGAATGAATGAATGAATGAATGAATGAATGAATATTCGTAAGTAAATATACAAAACCAATCTTACACACCCTACCCTAGGCCAAGACTTAATAAAACAGACTAGTTTTTAGGCTTTGCTTCAAAGAAAAGTTGGTTAGTTTCAATCTCTGAGAAGATACTCTTCCAGAAACTATGAAAAATGAAGATGGTACTTTCTTCTCCAAGCAACTAATGCTAATGCTAACTGTGATTTCCCCCCGTTTCATTTCCTGATTCCCATTCTTAAGTTCCTCCTTCAGTTAATTTGATTGTGCAACTTCTGATTCTTCTTCCCAATCCTTCTCTTTTCTCCTACATTATGTAACTCAATCTTTCCTAACATAGACAACTTCCAAATTTGTGAACTTCTCACTCCCAGACTCCTGCGGCTAGTATTACCAAGAATTTCGGAAGTGGAAGTCCACATATCCAAATATTGCCCAGGTTGGGAAAAATTGATATAAATTATATCCTAATCTTTTATTTTTTAAGAAAGCCATTTTTCAGTTGTATGTAAAAAGAATAAAGAAAGAAATCAGTTTGAAGTCCTGCAAACAATGATTTGCGAAATTCACAAAAAGGGACTTCATCATGCTTATTATGATAATATAGAAAATGTTTTCTTGATTTCCTTTTTTTTAAAATTACATTTATATGCCGCCCTTCTCCAAAGACTCAGGGAGGCTTACAATTTTTGGGATACAACCCAGTGTGCTCAGCAATAGCCTTCCTTCCATTGTACATGCCTGCTTATTACTAAGCGGCATTTTTACAAGGTCAGCTAATTGCCCCCAACAATCTTGGGTCCTCAATTTACCTACCCCGAGAGGATGGAAGGCTGAGTCAACCTTGAGCCTGGTGGGATTCGAGCCTACAGCAGTTGTAGGCAGCTGGAACTTAAGTGCAGGCAATTAACAGCCTGAGCCACCAAGGCCCTTTTTTGAAAAAGTCTATGTGGAATGTATCTGAAAAAACAACAAAATACAAAATCTACAAATATAAAAAGAAAATACAAAATAAAATTTAAAATATATCTTAAAATATGTATATCCTAATTTAGAACTAAATGTGAAACAAAATAGTTCCTGAAGATATGAAAAGGAGCAGCTGCATAAAACATTTGGATAATTTAATGATTCATTGGGAAAAAAGTAGAAAGCTGTAGAAAGTAGAGGAGTAGCTGGGTAATTTATGCTGGGAAAACCTATACCTGGGGACTTGATGTTACAATAGGTATCAAGAAAATTTGCTTTAAAAAAAAAAGGTTTCTCAGTATATTTACTTTAACTGTATTCTCTGGGAAAAGTACATCAAGGAAATTGTTTTAAAAATTCATAACAGCTATATTTTCATGATTTTACATTCACCATACTCTGTAGCATTATGTATTATATTTCAAATATATTGGAAATTAAGGCAGGCTTTTACTGTGCTAAAGAAACCATTCAGATAAAATAATAACAAACAGAAGCAGTTCACATTCAAAAGGGAGACTTATTTCCAGCATAGTCTCATTGTTGTGACGTTAAACACACATTCATCCAAGAGGAAGGTTTAAGACATTTATTAGAGAAGTAAGATTGGTATATTCCACATATATCTCCTTATGCTGACTTTTTAAAAAAGGATCCAGAAGGAATCAGTTCCAATTTGGAGTAAAACATGAGTAACATCTTTTGAGAGGGACAGTGTAATCACAATTTCTGTACTTGAAATCCAATGAACAAATATGCTACTTTTAGCAACCACAACTAAAACCATTAAAAAATGGAATGGTCCTTTGCCTGGACCAATTGCAAAGATAGTTTGCAAAGTTGCATAGTTTGCAAAGTTGCATATGTTAAATGTCTGGAGATGGTGGTATTTGTAGTCTAATGTATCATGTCTCATGGGTGTCAGATTGCCTCCTGCAGTGTAGTAACTTAGCTAAGGAGAATTGAACATAGAACATACTATAATAGACCTGGAAAGAACTTTGGAGGTCTTCTAGTCCAACCCCCTGTTCAAGCAAGAGACCCTATATCATTTCAGACAAATGGTTGTCTGGTCTCTTTTTGAAAGCCTCCAGTGATGGAGCACCCACAACTTCTGAAGGCAAGTTATTCCACTGGTTGATTGCTCTAATTATTAGGAATTTTCTCCTTATTTCTAGGTTGTTTCTCTTCTTGATTATTTCCAGGTTGCTTCTCTTCTTGATTGGTTGATGGAATTGATGTTTGTAGATTGGTTGGCTTTTTCGTAAGACCCTGTGTGGCTGAGGTACTGGCTGTGTGTCTATCAGCTTTTTGTGTTGTAACGACCTGGGTAATGGGCTGTGTGATGACCTTCTGAGTTCTATTGTTGTGACATCCTGGGTTCTGTGCTGTAATCTCCTGGGTCATTGGCTGTGTTATAACATCCTGAGGTTTTGTGAACCAATCAAGAAGTAACAACAGAGCCAACCAACCCGCTTACAACAGAGCCAGCACACCACCCCTCCCCACCAGAGAGATGGCAGCTCCGATCACACTTTGCTCGCACAAGCACGAAGCTGAAAGCACCAGCCTGAAGATGGCGAGTGGGACCTCGTTGAAAGGTCACCAAGATACTTTCAATCTTACACAGGAAAAGACCCAAACACGCCAAGACCTGCATACACACACACACACACACACACACACACACAGAGTTAGCCATCAAGGTTCTTATAAAATAAAAGGCAATGATATAATACTTGTTGAAAAGAAAATTAACCTCAAACTGTTCCTTTCTTGTGTGCTTTAATAAGCAGATATATTTTACATTGTTAGATCACATGCTATGACCTTACACTGTATAAGAAATTCTAAGGATCACATGAGGTGTTAACTTAACCAAAACATTCTGCTATTTTTGTGAGAAACCCCAGCTGTGTAAATGCTTTCACAATGAAGTTTTTATATGTAAAAAAATACTATAAATATAGCACTGTATATATCAGTGCTAGCAACCTCTGATATGGCCCTAATTTATGCAATGAATTCTGATTGCAGCAATACGCCAATAAGAAATTGAAATGTTTTATTTTTCTGGGTAAAATAGCTTCTTGCAGTGAACCCGTTCGAAAACCTGCAACTATATTTACTTTTCTAAGAGGATAGCTCTGCTAAACAGCTGTGGAGGAATGTGAATTTCCTAAAAGCTTATGATGAATGTGTCATCTTAAAGGTATGCAAAGAAATTGAAGAATTACTAGCATTTTTTTAAAAGGATATACACATGCACGTGTATGTTCAGATCAAAGATTCAAGATTGTCATCCTGGTTGAACTAGCTTCTGATAGAAAGTGGTTTGACCAATGAAGAATAATCATCTTCTTCTCCTTCTCTAACTATATTATATATCCATTGCAGTTGCAATCATGTTTCTTATTCACCCAGTAACTGATGCTCTCCTGACGCATTACCAAAGCATTTAAGATATATACTAATAAATAACCCAGGAAAACTGTTAAGTTTGCATGAATAGTCAGACGCGAAGAGCTTCAGTGAAGAGTTTATTAGTGACTACAGCTCGAATGGACCCGTCTTGGCTGGGCTACGGCTGCTACTTATAACCAGCAGCCGCAGTTGCCAGCCAATCAGAGTGCAGGGTTTTTCCGCACTTTTCAAACCAATCATATTTGACATTTTACAAGAACAATTCAAACTAAACCAATAACATTCAAAACTACATACATAACACCCCTCCCCACTAGGTTCAGTTCATACCAAACCCCAACCTATCTAATGTATTCTTTTAAATAGGTGGGGCTCTTGTAATGCTTGAGACCTTCGTGGTTCAGAAGTTTTAACATTCTCAGCCAGTGAGAAAGGAAATGTGTGTGCTGACATTTCCCTACTGGGACTTCCTGTGAAAGAAGACCCTGTTTGATTGTTAGAATGTGGTCTCTCCTCCCAACCCATCTCCAGCCCAACGTCAGCACCCAAGTCAGGTAGTGATGTACAATCTTCCACTTCTAAGGATGGATTTTGGCATTGTGACAGGTTTTGGAATGGTTCCTGTAGTAATGGCTCGTTACACATGGGATGGATTCTTGCTTGCTGATTATCCTCCTGCTCCTCCCCTTCCCCCCTAGAATTGATATCAGGTGAGGGAACTAGAGAGGAACAAGTGTGATGTTCCTGAGAAAACCTGGATCTAAGTTGATCATTGTGCCTGCTCCAGAGGATTCCATCCTCTGTTTGCACCCTGTAAGAATGTGGGCCTGTGATTTGAGTTATCTCAGCAGGAATCCACAAAGGTTCACCCATAAGGTTCTTAGCATAAACAGAATCACCCACACTGAATGTGCGAACTTTGGAAGTGGAATCTAGTGGTGCATTGGGTGTGTAAGTGGGATGAAGGCGGTCAAGGGAAGACCTAAGTTTCCTACCCATCAACAACTCTGCTGGGGATAAGTTATTAGATGGGTTAGGAGTGATGTGCTGAACACTAAGAAGTTTTTCAACTTTCTCAGTGATGTCCCCAGGACCCAGTTGCTGAAGTTTCTCCTTGGTAAAACATACCATGCATTCAGCCTGGCCATTAGTCGAAGGGTGCCCAGGGGCAGTGAGGGCATGTCTGATACCCTGTTGTGCTAAATAGGATTCAAAAAGGTTGGATGTAAATTGAGGGCCATTGTCAGAGACAAGAACATCGGATAACCCATGGGTTACAAAAAGTTTTTTGAGCTGCTTGATGACAGCATCAGTTGTGGTGGATGCCATAGGGATTACCTCTAGCCATTTGGAATATGCATCTACTATAATAAGAAAGGTGTGCCCTCTGGTAGGGCCTGCGAAATAAAGGTGAATCCTAGACCATGGGCCCCTAGGACATTCCCATTCCTGTTTGGGGGCGAGAGGTGGGGCAGGCCTGACTACCTGACAGTTGGGAAAAGATGCAACCCAGTTTTCAACCATTTTGTCAATACCTGGCCACCATACATAACTCCTGGCCAATCCCTTCATGCTTACAATCCCAGGATGACCCTCATGTAACATTTCCAAAACCTCTCTTTGTAGTTTTGCAGGAATAACCACCCTGTTACCCCACAAAATACATCCTCTTAATACAGATAATTCAGTTTGCCTGGACTTAAAAGGTTGGGCAAGGTGAGGTAGATCTTGAAGAGGCCAACCTTTCTTAATCCAGCCTATAACAGGAGCCAATAAAGTGTCTTTGGCAGTCTCTCTGGCAATTTCAGCAGCATGCACTGGAAGCTTGGCAACAGTTTCTAGGAAAAAGGTGTGTGTTTCAGGTTCAAAGTCCTCCTTGTGGCAAGGAAGTGGGCAATGACTCAGTGCATCAGCATGTCCAATGTCCTTGCCAGGCTTGTGGATAAGTTTGTAAGAATAAGCAGCAAGAAATTCAGTCCACCTCAGCATTCTTGGTGACAGGATAGTAGGTGTAGGTTTATCTCCTGCCACAATGCCTAACAAAGGTTTGTGATCTGTAACAATGGTAAATGTTCTCCCATACAAATATTCATGAAATTTCTTGACAGCTGCAACAATTGCCAATGCTTCCTTGTCCAATTGGCTGTAATTCCTCTCTGCTTTGGTCAAAGTGTGAGAGTAAAATGCAATAGGGGCTCTCCCTGGGAAGCCTGTGGCTCAAACCCCCACTCCAAAGGGGATGCATCACAAGTCAGTACAACAGGCAAATTCTCAGAGAACTGTATCAGTACAGCATCAGATGTGATTAGTCTTTTAATACTGTTAAATGCTGATTGTTCCTTCCTCCCCAGACCCAAACGGACTTTTGTCAAGTAATCTGTGCAATGGTTCTGCAATGGTTGCCTTCTGAGGTAGGAACATGTGATAAAAGTTAATGAGTCCAAGGAAGGCTTGCAAATCTGTTTTGCATTTAGGTCTAGGGGCTTCTTTGATTGCTTGAACCTTGGCATCGGTAGGGTGGATGCCATGCTTGTCAATCATATAGCCCAGGAACTCAACCTTGTCAGTTTTAAGAGTGCATTTTTCTTCCTTGACTTTTAACCCCGCTTTCCTGAATCTGGTAAGGACTTCTTTGAGTCTTTCTTCTAACTGAGTGTCATTTTCAGCAGAGATTAACACATCATCAAAGTAAGGCACTACCCCTGGCAGTCCTTGGAGCATCCTTTCCATAAGGCTTTGAAAGATGCCTGGTGCCACGCTTACTCCAAACTGTAACCTTTTACATTTGAAGGCACCTCTATGAGTCACAATGGGTTGGGCCTCTGCAGTGGCATCATCAACTGTTAGTTGTTGATATGCCTGGGCCAGATCTAATTTGGCAAAAAACTATACCCCTGCCAAGTGAATGTAATAGATGATGCACCACTGGAACTGGATATGCACTCTGCTGCAGTGCATAGTTCAGTGTCCCCTTATAGTCCCCACAGATTCTTACTGACCCATCAGTCTTGACAGGTGTGACTATGGGTGTCTCCCATCTGGAGTGGTCAGTGGGCTCTAAAACTCCTTGAGCTATTAGTTTATCTAATTGTGCATCAATTTTTTCCTTTAAGGCAAATGGGACCCTTCTGGGCTTTAAACGAATTGGGGACACCTTGGGATCTAGGTTGAAAGTGATAGAGGTCCCCATATACTTGCCCAATCCATCGCTGAAGACCTCTGGAAACTCAGACTTCAAGGCCTCCTCCCATTCAGAGTTGCTCACGTGATTGATGCCAGTCACCTCGATGCCTAGTGGATTGAACCACTCAAGTCCCAGCAAGCTTGGGTGATCCTTGTCCATGATGGTCAGGGCAACGTTTGGTGTGGCCTTTGAACTTCACATTGAATTCTCTTGTTCCAACTACTGGAATCTTGTTCCCTTGGTAGTCTTTAAGAGTCAGTGCTTGCTTCTGGAAATGTTTCTTCTGAATGTTGGGAAGTAGCCTGTGAATAGTGTCCCATGACACCATAGATAAATAGGAGCCTGAGTCCACTTCCATTTGGCAAGGCCTTCCTTCAATGAGTACCTTCACATGTACTTTTCTGCTTCTTAAGGTTGAAGAGTGACCAATGGTGACTGTTTGATTAGTTTCATTCTTCCCATTTGCTTCTGAGTTGCGCCCCATTTTCTCACTGAAGTTGTTGGGCTTGAAATCTTTGTCAGGAAACTTTCTTCTGTGTGGTGGAGTTCTGGATGATTTGGAGACTCTTGCTAAGTGACCTCTTTTTTCACAACGAAGGCAGATGGTATCAAGAAACTTGCATTCAGTGTGGGGTGCCCCCCACAACCTCTGCAATAAAGTCTTGCCTTTTCTTCCCAGGTCTTTCTTTTTCTTTTCCATTCTGAGTCTATAAATTCCTTCCTCCACCTCACTGCAGTCTGATTCAGAATCTATTTGCTCGCAATGAGTTGTTGTGGACTTTTCCAGATCAGAATGGCTTGAGGCCTTGTTAATTTTCTTCATGGCTGCCACTGAGGACTTAGTGGCTTCTGCTGAGAGGCCTCTTCTATGGCTTTCCTTCTTGATCTTAGGTTTTAATAACAATTTGCTCTGAAGCACTTTGTCTTTGAGGCCTAGAACAAATCGATTGGCCTCTCCAAGTTGTCTCTGAAACCCAATGTTCTTAAACTTGCCCAAACTTCAGTAAACGCGGTAATGTTCTCAATGTGGGCGAATGGGCTCTTAAAAGCTTTTCTAGATCAGGCCATTCCATTACCTTTCACGTCTGCAGCTCCCGCCAATGCCTTCGCCATCTTGAAGACTGCCGGACTGCAGTGCGTGAAAGACGCCCTCTTCCGCTTCTGGAGATGTCGCGAGGTTGTTTCCTTCCAAATACATTTGGAAGCGATCCATCGATTCCCAGTCTTCTGCTGCCAGATTGAACGGGCTGGGGGTGTTCAGCGCCAGCCATCTCACTCTTCTGCTTGTCTTCCACGTCGTCTTCTCTTCAGGGAATCCCACCTTGCGTCAGTGTTAAGTTTGCATGAAGAGTCAGGCGAAGAGCTTCAGTGAAGAGTTTATTAGTGACTACAGCTCGAATGGACCCGTCTTGGCTGGGCTACAGCTGCTACTTATAGCCAGCAGCCGCAGTTGCCAGCCAATCAGTGTGCAGGGTTTTCCCGCACTTTTCAAACCAATTGTATTTGACATTTTACAAGAACAATTCAAACTAAACCAATAACATTCAAACCTACATACATAACAAAAACTACAATAAAAAATATAGATAACTTAATATACTGTAAGCCCAACATTTTTTAAAGAAAAAAAAGTAGTTAATCTTCATGGCTTTCTTTTTCTTTACAGTGCATCATAGGATTCTGTGAATCTTTTAAAGAAATTCTATTCAATTTTTTTTCCTGACTGTCAATAAGAATGTTTCATAATGAATGGCATATCCAGTTCTATGAAGAAGTAGATTTGTTATCCTAAAAAGAAGAAGCAAGTCATATTTACATCTGTATGTTATCATGAAGCACTGTGTACCTTATAAAGAAAAAAGTCCAAACATGACAGCTTGCTTTTCTATTTACTTTCTATTTTTCAGGAAGACTAACATCAGGTTTATGAAATACCCATGTGTGTTTTTTCCAGTCATCACTTCTCTCTCATCTGAACACAACAGCTGCTTCCATTTCCTGCTCATCTGCTGGGACTATCATCATTAATGCTCAGGTTGTCACAAGTCATTCTTCATTCTTCCCTTACTTCCTTGCCCCAATCACAATCGAAGTTGGTGAGTAGAAAAGGGGGATTGTCATGTGTCTCATATTCTCTGGTACCATAATGACAAAAGCTGGCTTGCTTCACTTAACTTCTCTCTCACGAAGAGTGTTTATGCTCTAATGACTACAAAGGCTTTTAATTTCTGATAGCAATTTCCATCTGGTTTGTGCTAATCGCTAAGGACTCTAATTCAGCTTTAGTTTGAATAAAAGACAAGGTACTCTGAGCTACATCTGTAAAACAACTCCATGCCTTTGTCTCTTTGAGAAAAAGAAAATTCTAACTCTGCATGTTCAGGTCTCCTGCTTGAGCTCCAGAGAGCTTTTCTAAAACTAGGAGGCATTGTCTTCATTTTTAATGGAAGCTGCTCTCAGTGTAATGTAGATGCTGAGAAGCTCTGGCAACAATGGCCTGGACATGCTGACTGAATTAGAGCTGTAATCTTTTTTTAAAAAAATGTAGACTTTTTAAAAAGCAAAGCTTCCAATTAAATGCCACATTTCTGAGAAATTGATGGCTCACCTTGTCATACCTTGAACAAATATCTACAACATCTTATAATCTGTTTTCTCATAACCTATTCTACTGTTCAGTACTAGGTTGCTTGGAGTGTCAGGTAGGCACTAAATCAGAGGTGTCAAACTGGCAGTCCATGGGCCAGATGTGTCATGCACAGGCCACACTCACCCTGGCTCCATAAAGGCAAAAAACAACATGACACCTCATGATACATCACATGACATGATCAAGTTTGACACCTGTGCACTGGATAAAATCTGCTTAGTTTCAGTAAGATGACTGCATCATGTGCTCTCAGAGAATACATATAGAATGGGACAAAAGTTAGAGTCAAGCACTGAGTGTTGGGAGAAATATCCATCTGATTCAGTTCCAAGCCGGAAGAAAGACACTGGAAACACGGAGGCTGATTGGAAAGAAGTTTTAATGGTGAAACAGAAGCACATGGGTGATTCTGGGCAGCTGATCACATGGAATTGAGAATGAGGGGTATTTATATCTTTTCTTGGGCTTCGAAGCTGAGCTTCCATTTCCTGTGCAAGAACATGTATTCTATTGGCTGTTGTAGGGGCTACAGCTGGTTCTATAGGTTGTCCCAGGTTTGGTTGAAGTTTGGAGGGTGTGGTGCAACTGAGATGATGCAATGAAGGAGTTTGCGTTCTATTGGGAAGCTGAGGGCTAATCCTACCTTTGTTCACCTTGCTGCAGGGAATTTGCTTATGAATAGAGCTAGCTATCTCTTTATCACTTAAGGGCTGACATCTGCTGTGGCCTATTAAGGAAGGTGTAGGCTGCTTTCCAAGAGCATGTTTCTCCATTTCTCATCCAGGGAAATATAATATACTTCCTTTTTAATATTTCTCAAAATATTTCATTCTTCTAGGAGAGGGGTGTGCTAACTTTGTACATGAGTAAATCATTTTTCACAGAAAAGGAAGGAAACATAAATAGAATGGTCTCTAAATGTAGGGAAGAAGAGGGGATACCAAATGAAGGTTAAAACCAGAACTAACTATTTTCAATGTCAGGATAGAACTTAGTAAGATGCTACTGTTTTATGAGCTTGTCGTAAAAGTCATTTTGTGACTCAAACCTGCTTCTTAATGGAGAAAGAAAATCATTTCATAAAAAAAATGATTTAATTTTTAATTGAGGTCTTTATGCTTTGGGTCACCCTTTCAGGGAAAATATTACTATTTTAATGGACTAGAGAGTTCAATTTTTCTGAACCAAAGATAGTACAGGTAATCCTTGACTTACAACAGTTCATTTAGTGACTGTTCAAAGTTACAACGGCACTAAAAAGGTGACTTATGACCATTTTTCACAGTTATGACCGTTGCAGCATCCCCAAGATCATGTGTTCATAATTCAGATGTTTGGCAACTGGCTCATATTTATGACAGTCGCAGTGTCCCAAGATCACATAATCACCCTTTGCGACCTTCTCACAAGCGAAGTCAGTGGGGAAGCCAGGTTCATTTAACAACTGGATTACTAACTTATCAACTGTAGGGTGTCACTTAACCACCGTGGCAAGAAAAGTCATAAAACGGGACAAAACTCACTTAACAAATGTTTTATTTAAGAACAGAAATTTTGGGTTCACTTGTGGTTGTAAGTTGAGGACTATCTGTAGTGAGGAGTATTACAATGACTCTTTTTATGAGAAAGGTTCAGTAGCTATGTGCCACATTTTTAAAGTTATGGTTAGCAGGTCTAGCTGCAAAAATCTGGACCTTCACTAAAGAATTCTAATTCTTTGTTGCCTCCTAGCAATCATCCAATAATTTTCAATCCATATTTGGTGTCCCTATCTTAATCTGCAAATTACTGAAACAGGGAGGAAGTTATGACAGAATGATATTGCTAGTGAGCATAGGAATATGTCTAACTTTTCATCAATAATTTTGGGAATAAATTTACTTTAAAACAAAAGCATCACATTTTTTTTTCTTTTGCTAAAAGCAACATTTAAATAATACATACTTTTTTTCTTGTCCATCTTTGCTTTTCCTGTGTTAACTCCCATTGTGTAGCTCAGTGTAAACTGTATATGAGGGGGAAAATATTCTGGGTATTTTGGAGAACAGCCAGAATTCCTAGCTATAAACCAAGCTGGATAAAAACTGCTGAACTCAAAAATATCTGGAGAATCCCAGGTTCCTTAATCTGGATTTAAATAATGCAAAGTATTGATGGTTGGCAGTTATATTACATATGCTGGTTTTGTGATATTTGAATTAAAAATAGGAACAGAGAAGAAAGAGTATAGAAAAAGTTGTTGGTCTTGCTAGTTTTAATATGTTTATGTTACCATGGAACAGCAGTTTCTGTAATTACATGGCAAGTACATAGTAATTAAATATGTTTTTCTGCAAATTTATTAGCATTAACATTTGATGTTAAGCACTTTTGCAAAGTTTAATTGCATTTGTGACTTTCAGCTTCAGTACAATGCATTTTGGAAAGGAGAAACAACATGCTATTTGAGCAAAGAACTGATAATTGCTTTTTGTTTAGGAAGCATAAGAGTTTAGGAGCTTTCAAACAAAAATGAAAGCATTAAATGTGTTCTGATTTGAATAGCATGGTATGGGATCTTCAGTGGGAGGAGAGATAACTATCGGGAAAAAGCAAATATCTATTTAATCATTATTTCTATTCAGTGTCAATGAATGCCTGACAATTTTATATTTTCACTCTGCTTAAGTTATACATTTAAACTATGTCATGTCAACAAATAATCAAAGCAGTTTTTTATCTCTATGGGAATATTCATTTAAATATCAAAGTTTACAAGTCAATCAATCAAAGAGATTGATGTTGTAGAAGCTTATACTTACGTTGCAATTAACAACATTGTTGATAGATTACCTGAACAGATTGAATGTTGAATCTTGGGAAGCAAAGGTGGAATCAGATATGAAATGCTATGAAATTCCATCAAAGAAAACCTAGTTACTGAGTGTCCAATTTTGCAGAATGTGTAAAGATATAAGAAGTGCTAGGCAAAACTCATGGAAAAATGTCCAGTTTGTAGGTTATCAGATCTCTTCCATTTCCCATTGTTCATATTGGGTTTAATAATATTTCAGAAGCACATCTCTTGTTAGTTTTATTTTAAAGGAACATGTGAAATATGCATTAAAATGTGAGTATAATTTACTTTTGGACTATATCCCAAAGCAGATTTTTCTAGGAAAAAAATCAACCTTCTCTTCAATTTAATGAAATCTGAAATGTGCTTCTTGTCCTACCATTTTTATTATTATAGTCATTGTTGTTATTGCTATTATTATTGTTATTATTTATCTTTTATTCATTCACACCAAGTATCTTAAAATTTATGATGTTCCAAGTAGTGCAGTTTTTTGCAGTTCTGCTGGTGTTATTGCAGGAAGTTCTAATTTCTTGATGTATTTTATAAAATTGTTGGACATGGTACCAAGTGCCCCGATGACAATGGATATCACTGTTACATGTTTCATCCATAATCACATAGTTTCATGGCCAAGCCATGATATTTTGTGAATTTTTTCCAATTTTTTTTCTTCAGTTCTAGCGTCTCCTGGTACAGTGATATCAATAAATTTCAACAATAATTCCAACAAATTATTATTTTTATTATTATATACTTTATTCATTAAACATGAAACTCAAGTCAACTGAACATTTAAAAATGTTTCACAAATATCATTGACTGGCTCTGATGATTGATACTGGTTGCTGCCAGCATCCTAGGTATCAACCAAGTATCTTCTTAAATGCAAGTTGTTCCGAGTAGCACAGTCTTTTGCAGCTTTGCTTGGCTAAAGCAGGAAGCTGCAACTTCTTGATATAGTTTGCAAAACTCTTAGACATGGTACCAAGTGCCCCAATGACAATGGGTATCACTGTTATATGTTTCATCCATAATTGCATAGTTTCGATGGCCATAATTTATAATTTTTTCCAGTTCTTTTTCTTTGAGTCTGGTGTCTCCTGGTACAGTGATATCAATAAATTGAACACTTGGTTTTTTGATGACTGTGATATCTGTTGTGTTGTGTTCTAAATGATGATCCGTCTGTATTCGAAATCCCACAAGATCTTCACCTCATTTTTGACAACTTTTTTCATTTTGTGTTCCCATGACTTTTCGGATACAGATAAGTCATATTTTTTATATAATGCCCAGTGGATTAGTTTAGCAACTCAGTCATGTTTAGCTTTGTAATCAGTTTGCACAATTATGCTGCACTTACATATTAAATGTGAAACAGTTTCAACTTTGTCATTTCAAAGTCAACAGTTGTTGGTGTTTTTTTGTATGTTCACTTTCATGGCATTAGTTTGTAGTGCTTGTTCTTGAGCAGCGAGTATTAAACTTTCCATGGCCATGTCAAGTAGTTATCACATTTTCCTTCAATGTTTTCAAATGCTGTCCATGCAAAGCTTTGGTTTTCCATCTATTTAATCTGTCATCGAGCTGTTTTTCCTTGTATTCTGCCTTTGTTTCTGTTGTTTTAATAATGTTCTTCATTTTCACAGCCTGCAGCAATTTTTCTGTACTTTGGTTCACATAGTCATTCAAACTTCACTTTTCTTCTTCTACAGTTCGATGGACTTGCAATAGCCCTCTGCCACCTATTCTTCTTGGCAGGTATAGCCCATTGATTATATTATTATTGTTGTTGTTGTTTAATCTTTGGTGAGATTCACAGCCTTTGGGGCTTGTTGGTAACTCAACAGCTCGAGTCCTAACCAAGGACCTAAGAACTGTTCAGGTAGCGTTGGAAGATGTAAGCTGTTCCAAGTAGGGTGGTTTTTTGTAGAATCAGGGTACTCAAGTCTGATAAATTCAGGATTTCCAAATAGCGAGGCAGCCCTTTAGGTATTGCTCCAAGTCTCCAATTATAATTGGGATTACACATGATTTCTTTTTCCAAAGTCACTCAACTTCAGTTTGTAAGTCCCGATACTTTGTGATTTTTTTCTTGCTGCGTGTCTACAGTTCGTGTATCATCAGGTATTGCAATGTCAATGAACCAAACCCTTTTCTTCTCAACTATTGTTATGTCAGGCATGTTGTGGGCCAAATGCCTGTCCATCTGAATTCTGAAGTCCCACAAGATCTTGACTTTTTCATTCTCCAGAATAATAATAATATAATAATAATAATAATAATAATAATAATTAGTATATTATTATTATTATTATTATTATTATTATTATTATTATTTACACAAATATTTGAGATCCCATCTGCCAGTTCTTTAAGTGGTGTTGATCTTCATATGCATCAAATTGTTCCCAAGAACCTATGATTGTGTAATGTATCAGAATAGTATATGTATGAATTCAAGCACTGTGGCATTCTGCAATTTACCAGCGGGAATTTGGTCAATGCATAGATTTTCTAAGTGCTGTCCAAGATTTTTTGATACGTCCCCCATTGCACCAATAATCACTGGGACCACCACAGCTGGTTTATGCTATAACCTTTCAATTTTGATTTTCAGATCTTGACACATTGTGATTTTTTCCAATTCTTTGTCATATATATTTTGTCTCCTGGTAATCAATTATGCACACTTTTCTCTCTTCAACCAAAGTTATATTTAGTGTATTATGAGCCAAGACTTTATCACTCTGTATTAGGAATCCCACAATATTTTAACCTGCTCATTTTTTACTACTTTTCAACTCTTATCTTCCCACAAATTTTTATTACTGGCAAATTAAAATTTTTACAGATGTTCCAGTAAATCATTTTGGCATCTGTGTTATGTCATTGTTATAACAAATTTGCATTATCTTCTTTTATGGGCTGAATATATGATCTACAATTTAGTCTGCTTCATTGTGCAATCTGCACTTTGAATCATTTGATGATTTTTCAATTCTAACCTTGATTGCATTAGTTTGAATAGCTTGCTCTTGAGCAGTCAAAATCAAGCCTTAAGTTTCATTTTTAATGTTTCGGTTGTAAGTCATTGCCAGTTTTATTTTTATTCACTTTCTCCTCAATCTTTTATAAAAAAATATCCATGTAATGATTTATTATTATTTTATCCCACCTTCTTTGTATGTAAGCAGTGAACATGAATAATATTCCAACAACTTATTTTTCCCACAACAATCCTGTGAGGTAAATTGGATTCGTAAACCATGACTAGCCAAAAGATACCCAGCCAGTCACATTTTTCTAGTCCAATCCATTAACCAAGTTGTTGTTGTTGTTGCTGAGGAAAAGGTAGCAAATGGGGTGTTACTGTTTTGCAGTAGCTTTTGCTTTCTGAGCCATGATTGGAATTCTAATCATATCCATAAGAGTAGAGGTTGGATAATATTTATTTATTATTTTTAAATCTGGACATTTAGATTTCTTTGGAGTGATCTAAGCTAGTCTAGTCATATTTTGTCCTATCAAAATCACAGCCAATTTATCCTGTTAACTTCAATAGGAGCCAACTGTTGATTACGCAGTTTATTTTTTTAAAATAATTTTTATTCTTTAAAAAACAAAAAACACAAAAATCTCATTTCCATTAACAGTTATTGTGTCATTGTATATACAAGTTTCTTGTTTTGTGACTATACATTATTTTTATCCTTATCCTCCACCCATTCGTACCACCTCTCCCATGTCACATAGTATTCTCGATCCTCTTTGGCTTTCAGTTCCATAGTGAATTTATCTAGTTCAGCACAGTCCATTATTTTTTGAATCAAAACTTCATCTGGTGGTATTTTATCACTCTTCCAATTTTGTGCTAATGTGATTCTTGCTGCAGTTAAGATGTGTAGAATAAGGTATCTTTTATCTTTACTCAAATTCCCTTTAATCATACCTAATAAAAATGTTTCGGGCTCCAATTTCAATTTATATTTTGTAATCTCAAAAAGCCATCTCTGTATTTTCTTCCAGTATTTTTTGACCTCTATACATTGCCACCACATATGGAAAAACATTCCTTTCTTTTGTTTGCACTTCCAGCATTCTGGTTTCAAGATTACACAGTTTATATTGACTACCCATGTATATAAGAAGCTTGGCTGAAAGAAGCTAAGCACATGCCAAAGCACATGCAAAGAAGAGCAACTAAGATGATTCAGGTCTGGAGACAAAAACATACTCAAAAAAATTGAGTATGGCTAGTCTAGAGAAAAGAAAAAAGGACTATGGGTAACATGATAGGAGTATTCCAGTATTTGAGGAGGGGTCAACTTATTTTACAAACCACCAGAAGGCAAGACAAGAAACAATGGATGAAAACTAATCAAGGAGAGAAGCAACTTGAAATTAGGGAGAAACTTCCTAACAGTGAGGACAATTAATCAGTGGAACAGCTTGCCTTCAAAGGTTGTGGGTACTTCATCACTGGACGTTTTTAAAGAAAAGACTGGACAGCCAGCTATCTAAAATCTCCTGTTTGAGCAGCGGGTTGGACTAGAAGACCCCTTCCAGCTTTGTTCTGATTGATTGCTAAATATTTTTGTGGGGGAAAATAAAAGTGTTTTGTGAATTATTAAACAAACCCAGCTTGTTTCTATGCCTCTAACAGAGGTCTTTTGATGGTCAGTTCCTGTCAGTTGACTTTGAGAGAGGTCCAAAAAATCCTAACATCCAATTCATCTTACTAATAACTTTAGGGTTATTTGCAATGCAGCACAAGTTATCTGGTTTTATCCTCATATCAGTCCTTTGAGTCATCTGAGTATCTTTCTTAAGCCCACCCACTAAGCCTGATGGCTTTGATGGCAAGGATAATAAATTCACATAACACACTATAGGAGGAAAAAAAGAGTAAAGGAAATAATCTCTGCCTTGGGGTAAGTTGAAAAACTCTGTTATGTAAATTGTGAAAATGGTTTCACACCAGCTAGTTAAAGAACCCGCTGTGATTTCTGTTTTAATTGGGACTAAGGGTTAATGGGAATTTACAGCTTTCTAAACTTGCTTCTCTGGTTATAAATCTAAAACTCGGGTTGGTGATACTTTATGCACTCTTATCATCAAACCCAATACCCATTAGTTTAAATGATTTCTCACATGCTGATAATGGCTTGTAATTTTAACTCCTTCTATTTCTGATTAATAACCTTAGTGGTTGACCAGTTATTTGAAAACCAAAGTTAATATACTTCACCAGTTGCAACAGTAGTTACCCAGCGAAGCTGGCAGCATATAGCAGATGTTAGACAGTATAAGAAGGCTAAGACCAAATAGACACTTCCAGGTGGGACCACTGGGAAATACCAGGGATATAAATTGGACTTTGAATCCTGGGAGAAGGCAATAACAAACCATTTCCATGTTATGGCCAAGAAAATTGCAGAGATTTGAATAATATTTTTTTTAAATTAGATTTATATGCCGCCCTTCTCCGAAGACTCAGGGCGGCTTACAATTTTTGGGATACAACCCAATATGCTCAGCAATAGCCTTCCTTCCATTGTATATGCCTGCTTATTACTAAGCGGCATTTTTACAAAGTCAGCTTATTGTCCCCAACAATCTTGGGTCCTCAGTTTACCTACCCCGAGAGGATGGAGGGCTGAGTCAACCTTGGGCCTGGTGGGATTTGAGCCTACAATAATTGCAGGCAACTGGAACTTAAGTGCTAGGCATTTAGCAGCCTGCACCACCAAGGCCCAATTTTATTTAGGATACTTACTGTTTTTCTTTAATGGGGGAGGGCTGTATGTGTGTTCCATAGATGTTTGATTGTATTCATCATAAGTTCCCTAAAACTAGGGAAAAGAAACTGTTTGTAATATTGATAAGCCCAGGCATCAGATTTAACTCAATGAACTCAACTTATTGTTAATTTTCAGTGAAGTATGAAAACAGAATTACTGTATGAACACAATGAATCATCTAAATAAAAAAAATCATAATGTTGATGGAACAGTGATAAAGAAAAATATTTGACATTGTTGAAAAGAAACCATAATTTCTTTTCCACAACCAGGTTAAAATGCAGCTTTGCAGGCAAAATCTGCCCACAGTATGGAATTCAATCCTGACAGGGCTCAAGGTTGACTCAGCCTTCTTCTGAGGTTGGTAAAATGAGGGCCCACATTGTTGAGGGCAATATGCAAATAATGTTGACTTGTGCTAGAAAGCACTGTGGGGTGATATATAAGCCTAAATTCTATTGCTATAATAGAAAACATGGGCACAAATATAAACAGAAAATAGGAGCAGCATTAGAGCAAAGCTTCAATAGCCCTTGACTTTTCCCCAGATATGAGTTCAGGCTGTATCAAAGGAAAGACCAGGTTCCTTATAAACATTAACTAAATGTACTTGAGTTTTCCTATTTTTTTTTCTTTCTTGCAGACTTTTTTCTTCTTCTATGCTATTTCTCTTTCTTTTTAAACTGGAACTGGAGCATTTCTGGCAGAGCATATTTTTGCCTCCATTGATTGACCACTGCAGCTTTCAACATTTCTGAATTTTCTAGGTCTATTTAGCCATGCCACAGATTGAACTCTGGACTCTGTGTATACAAAGCATATGTCCAATTACTGAGTTACAGCCTTTGGCTAGTTTAGCTAAGGCTTTTTTTTCCCCACAGAAATATTTAACATATGTAGTATAATCAGCAGTTCTTGTTTTGAAAGAACCATTTAGTCTGTCAAAATGCCTACCAGCAATTTTTGGTTTTTTTTTAGAAGAGATGTTCATTTGTTTCACTTCCAGCATCTGGGCATATAAGCTGTTTCATACTACAAACTATATATCTTTAAATCTTTGCTGATCTACCCATATGTTAAGGCCATCTGGAGCATGACTTCCCAGTCTATATACAGTAAATGAGAATCAACTATAAACATCATTCTGTTTGGTGTTCATACTTTATAAACAGGGACTTCCCTAATCACTAAAAGAAAAGATTAAAACACTAGTGTTCATTAAAATGAGGTTTTTAAACATATATGATCAGCTTCTGAGATTTCAACAAATCAGCTGAATTGGAATTACAGAACATTTTTTCATTGTAAGTTTACTTTGCTGCCCATTAATTGATTGTTAAATAGCTTTTTCAGTACTTTATAAAAATGTTAGAGGGTTGATCACACTGTCCTGTTATAAACAGAGTATATCAATTAAAATCTTGTTTCTTTGCTGTTGGTATTAATAGCATAACAGTCTGTTCTTTCTATAGGATTGTTTAATTATTATTTTCAAATTGGTAATATACCGTGATTGTTTTGTTTGCAATATCTCTTACTCACCCTAGCCTTTGTACACCTCTTCCCTAATTCATGTAGCCATTAAAATAAATTGCTTACCAACCTTTTAAAATGCAAATTATCCCATTTTATGCTCTTTGATATGTAAATTTCCTTGATGTAGTCATCTTTAATGTAAATTTCCTTAATGTAAGCTCTGTTTTAAAAAGCTTTTTATGTGACTTTCAGGAGCATGTTTTCTTTTCTGGGGTAGTCTTGAGAAATTTGTCAGTGAAAATGTGTGCTATCTAGAACGTAGTATCATCAAGTCAATTTGGATCTGTTTGGTCAAGTCTCTTCTCCGTGAAATCAAGTCCTTTATAAATGTCAACATAGCCCCAACTTCAGAGGTGGTATTCAGCCAGTTCTGATAGGTTTTGGAGAACCGGTAGCAGAATTGTTTTTTTGTATTTTTTTTAAATTTAATAACAAACATAAACAAACATAAACATTCCCAATAAAAAAATATCTCTGGTTTCAAATTTATATGCTGTTTTTTCAGTTTTTTCAACCATGTGTGAATTTTAGTCCAGTATCTTTTAGTTTCCACACACGTTCACCACATATGGTATCTGATAACATTTCCAACAGTTCACCGATTTGTCCTTGAACATCCTTGCTATTCTTGCTGGGAGTAGATGCTACCTGTAAAACATCCTATACAAATTCTCTTTATATGCTGTTAACATTGTTAATTTATAGTTTCGACTCCATAGTTTCCGCCATTTTTCTAGATCTATCCCATATCCGAAAATTCCCCTCCCCTCAAGCAATCATTGCTTCTTTAACTTGTTCTTCTTCTAATTTCACTCCAAGTAAATAGCCATATAATTTTTAATCATCCTCTCCTCAGTACCTGTTAAAATTTTATCTAATTCAGTAAGTTCTTTGTAACACCCTTCTGTCTTACTATCTTTATCATATCTATGTATTTGCACATATGAATACCAATTCATCTTTATCTCTTGTTCACCTAATTCTTGCTTTGTTTTCAGTTCACCCTTTTCATTTAGTATTTCACTATATCTAACTATGTGTTCCATTTTAAAATCAATTGGATACACGAATACAGAAATTTTGAGTAGTTCAGAGAACCAGTAAATACCAGCTCTGGTTGATCCTGCCTTCATCTATTCACTGCCTCCCAAGTCCCAGCTGATTGCAGTCCCAACTGATTGGCTGGGCCGTCTTTTGCTGCCCTGCACAGCAGAACGGAGCTGGAAAACAGGTTAGTGGGGTGGGGAGAGAATATACATTTTGCAGTATATCCTTCCCCTAGAGTGGGTGGAAATGGGGATTTTGCAGTATTCTTCCCCTGCCATGCTCACCAAGCCACACCCACCAAGCCACACCACTCCCACCAAGCCACGCCACAGAACCGGTCGTAAAAAAAATTGAATACTACCACTGTCCAATTTGTATTTTCTGGTCTGAAAATATGCACTCTGGAGGCTGTTAACAGTAATCTTACAAATAAGCAATATAAACCAGTAATGTGTCCATTTGGATTTGAATCCAAATATTTCCCAGATTCCCAGTCAAGAGTGTCTCACAGCCAACCTTTAACCACCTCTTGTCCCTCAAGAGCTCTCATGACAAGTTACAGGTTAACGACCTTTCTCTGTTAGAGCCAGCAAACTTTAGGGAGATGCTGTAAACTGGTGAACAGAGATAAGCATTTTCCTGGGGCAGGTTAGTTGCTTTGGTCAACTTTCCAATTCCCTGCAACATGACTGGTTTTCCTACAGGAAGAAAGAATTCTGACTGCAATGTACCGTATTTTTTGCACTATAAGACCCTCCAGACCATAAGACACACTTAGCTTTTGGGGAGAAAAACAAGGACAAAAAATCTGCCTCTCCCACCCAGCAATTTGTCTTCTTGCAGCAAACAGCAAACAGCCTGGTCAGCTTCAGCACAGCCTGATTTAGCATAAGCAGCTGACTGGTGGTTGGATCTGCCTCCCGGAATATTGCTGATCAGCTGTTCCAGGCTGTGGGAATCTCCACCACCTATCACCACCTCTGTGTGCCCCATTTTCAGCCTCCATGCATCCCATTTTCAGCCTCCGCGTGCCCCATTTTTTACTTCAGCACATCCTGTTTTCGTCGATTGGTGGTGATAGGCAGCAGTGGAAGTGGTGATTCCCACTGCCTAGAATGGGCCAAAAATGAGATGCACAGATGCCAAAAACAAGGCATGCGGAGGCAGAAAATGGGATGCGTGGAGACCTTAAATGGGGTGTGCGGAGGCCAAAAGTGGGGTGCGCAGAGGCAGCAATGTATGGCAATAGCAGCGATGGGTAGCGGCAATCCCCGCAGCCTGGAACAGCTGATTGGTGGTATTCCGGAAGGCCGATCCAACCACCAATCAGCTGCTTCTGCTAAATCAGACTGTGTTGAAGTTGACCAGGTTGTTTGCTTCAAGGAGGCAAATTGCTGGGAGGCAGAAGCCGAAGGGTGGGGGCCAGCAGGTGGGTGGTGCTTCAGAAACATTCACTCTATAAGACACACAGACATTTCTACCCACTTTTTTGGGGGGGGAGTGCATCCTTTAATGGGAAAAATATGATTGACAGCTCAAGTCCTGCCAGATTGCCTCAGTCTACCTTTATCAGAGATAGACTGAAGAAAAGGGAAAGGATCAGTAATTGGGGCAGTAAACATTTGCAGCTATGTTTGATGAAAAGTGTGATGATGGTGATGAAGATGATGACCCCAAAATTAAAGTCAGCATGTAGGAAAATTCTATAGTTTTTTTAAAAAAAAAACTGTTGTACAACTAAGGCAATAATTTAAAAATTATGAATGATTTTAATGACTATGTCACAACCCTCAATGTACACATGCACACAGACACACACACACACACACTCCAACACACATTAAAACAGTTTCCATCTGACAACATGTGTAGTGCTTCCAATCTTTAGAAACTGTGTTGCAATTTTTCAATTAACATTAGCTAGACACAAATATATCTCACTGTACAAGCATTCTTAAAGTTTCCTATCATGTGAAATTTCATTATGACTGTGCAACCAAGTGACCTGCAGTAATTATTCCATTTCCGGTTAGCAAAAGAACAAAGCTATTTGCACAGACAAAACCATGTGATGAGGTGAGCATCACATCTTCTCTTTCAATATGCTAGTTTCCTATGTTCAGAGACAGATGTTGGGAATCATTTGAATATATCAAGCCCCACAACATTTTGTCATTCAGCTAAGAGAAACTAAAGGTCATTTTGTTCATTTATTTTTTTTTCTCTTTTGCTCATATTTTCCTATTTTTCATTGCTGTGCTGCTTTACAATTCTTTAAGGACTGGGAAACTACATATTGGACTTCATCATTCATTGTACAGGTAGTCCTCAACTTACAACAGTTCATTTAGTGACTGTTCAAAGTTAGAATAACACTGAAAAAAGTGACTTATGACCATTTGAGCCACAGTGGCACAGTGGTTACAGTGCAGTACTGCAGGCTACTTCCGCTGCCTGCTGGCTGCCTGCAATTTGCAGTTCAAATCTCACCAGGCTCAAGGTTGACTCAGCCTTCCATCCTTCCGAGGTCAATAAAATGAGGACCTAGATTGTTGGTGGCAATATGCTGACTCTGTAAACTTCTTAGTGAGAGCTGTAAAGCACTGTAAAGCAGTATATAAGTCTAAGTGCTATTGCTATTGCTATTTTTCACATTACCATTGCAGCATCCCATTGACACATGATCAAAATTCAGATGCTTGGCAACTGACTCATATTTATGATGGCTGCAGTGTCCTGCAGTCATGTGATCACCTTTTGTGACCTTCTGATAAACAAAGTCAGTAGGGAAGCCTGATTCATTTAGCAGCCATGTTACTAACTTAACAACTGCAGTGATTCACTTAACAACTATGGCAAGAAAAGTCATAAAGTGGGGCAAAATTCACTTTACCAAACATTTTACTTAGCAACAAACATTTTGGGCTTAATTGTGGTCATAAGTTGAGGACTATATATGCAGAAAATCCTTGAATGGACAAACATTTAGGCAATTGTTCACTTTCAGACAATATGCATTATTTTAGTTACTACTGTAGTTCTTCTTAGCTGTTGCTTTAACTGTCATTGGAGTACCTTCCAAGAAAGGAACAGTAAATCTATAAAGAGTATATTGCAATGTTTCCCTTAACTTTTTCTCAGCTTAACATTTAAGCAATTGGGGTTTGTATTTCCTTAATATCTTAATGACCCTATTAAGCCCAACCATCAGTATGAATCTTTTTTCTGGATAGGAGATGTATCAAAGTTAATGCCTGAATAGTGCTTAGAACCACAATGCAGAGCATACTATTAAACTGTTATTTAAACAACTTTACCAAACCAAGTGGGGTCACATAAAGGTAAAAAAAAAACCTGCAATAACAATGTCAGTGATGTTAATTAAGGATGTTCATAAGGATACATTTAAGGGATTTTCCCCTTCATGGATTTTCTCCCTCCCCCAAAAGCCACTTCTTGCAACCTATTCTCAAAAGGATTACTCCAGATCAGCACTACGTTCAACATCTGTATCTCATTTTAACAAGTCCCCAAGCTGCCTTCCTTTCTGTGGGGAAGTCATATAAAACCCACAAACTCAGGATTTCAGTGGTATAATATATATAGGAATCTAGGGATGCAACCAACAGAAATGCAATATACCCAGAAGCATGGTTTCTAGCATTTATCATGACAAAATATTTCCAGAATGGGACTATCTCCTATAGCAGTCTTACTGCTCTTTCCCATCTGCAATGAAATAAGAGATATTAAAAAAATCTTCTGAAATAATTGTTTGGGGAACAGTTTTGTAATGACTTCTTTGGTGCACTTTTTCTTCAGATTAAAGTATATGATGACCAGACTGAACCTGGGGCGGGAGGGTCAAACATGTCATGAGTTATGAGTCCCTACATGGCCACAAGAGATCTAATTCCAGCCCATCTTAAATTCCTTCCTATCCTTTTTTTATTTTTTAATTGAAAATTAGGTTTTAAAAACATTGAACATGGTGATATATAAACAACATATCATCAAACAGTCGTTTATATACATATATACAACTATTCATATATTTACATTGTAATCTTCATATCGGTTTCTATCTTAGACATGTTACAAGATAATCTCTTCTTAAATTCTATTTCACATTTTTTAGACTTCCTTTCATATCCCTCCAATTATAAAACTTTCCCCATATTACATAGAATTCTGAAGTGTCTTGCTCTTTAAGTTCTAATGTCATACTATCTAACTCAGAACACTGGAAAAAAATTTCTATTATTGCTTCATTGTTCCATATTTCTTTTAACTTCCATGTTTGGGCAATTAATAATCTTGCAGCTATAATAATATGAATGGTTAGGTGTATATCTGCTTTTTTTGAAACTCTCATTTATTATTTCCAATAAAAACATTTCTGGTGTATAATTTATTGTTAGATTCAGCATTTCTTCTAACTGTTGTGCCAAAATTCTTGTATATTCTTCCACTCCAACCACATATGATAATAGGTGCCCCATTCTTTCAAACATTTCCAGCATATAGATGATTGAGAGCTATACATTTTGGCTAACCTGGTAGGTGGGAGATGCCATCTGTAAAACATCTTAAACAGGTTTTCTTTATAGGATGTAGCTAATGTAATCTTTTTATTCTGATCCCAAATTTGCTGCCATTGATCCAAATTTACATTATGGCCAAAATTTCTAGCCCAAGTTAACATTGGTTCTTTCACCTGCTCCTCATACATCCTATAATCCAGTAAATAGTTATACAATTTCTTTACTTGTTTCTTCTCTGATCCTAATAATATTTTATCTAATATTGTATCTTGACAATTTATTCCCCATTCTTTTTTATCCCTTTCATATCTAAATTGTACTTGGAGATATGCCTACCATTCTAATATTAAACCCTGCTGGTTAAGTTCGAGTCTTTGTTTTAATCTTCCTTCATCTGTTAGGATATCTTTATATGTGATTGCCTTTTTCTGGTTGTAGAGATTCAGATATGATATACCTTCTAAGAAGGAAAGCCAGCTTGGAGTTTCCATATAATTTTGCGATCTTATTTTATTCCAATTGAGATTAGAGCTTGTCAGATTTTGTGTCTCAAAAAATATTGATGTGACATATGTCAACTGGGTCATAGATATGCATGCCAGCCCTGTTGTAGGTCATGCTCTTCTAAAAATAAAAGTCTTTTATTTTCCAAGTTTATCAATCCTTAATCCATGTTAAGGTGGCCGCTTGATAGTACAGATCCCAATCTGGAAAACCAAACCCATCTTTCTTTTGCGTCTTGGACTTTAACCCTGCCACACAAATTTTAATGTTATTTTATTCAGATCTGTAAAAAAAAATTCCCTAATTTAATCGGTATATTTTGGAATAAAAACCAAATTTTGGGTAGGATGTTCATTTTAATTGCTGAAATTCTGCCTATTAATGATAGTTGAAGATTATTCCGATTTTCTAAATCTGTTTTAATTTGTCTCAGTAAATTCTCATAGTTATCCTCCTTAATTGTTGAACAGCGTGCCAAAATATTGATTCCTAGGTATTTTATTTTTTGTAGTATTTGAATATCTAATAGCTTAACAAGGTTTTCTCTTTGTTTGCTGGTCATATTCTTAGTTATAATTTTCATTTTTTTTCTTTGTTTATTTTCAAACCAGCTACTTCTCTGTATTCTTCAAGTTTTTCTAATAACATCAGACCTGTTTGCTCAGGGTCTTCCAAGAAAATACTAAGTCATCGGCATACGCTTGTAGTTTAAAATTTTCTTTTTTAATTTCTAATTCTTTAACCTGTCTTTCTTTCCTAATTATTCTCGTTAGAACCTCTACTGTATATATGAATAGTAATGGGGACAGAGGGCAGCCTTGTCTTATACCTTTTTATATATAGACGTTACTTGACAATTCTCCATTTATTATTATTTTTGCTTTGTGTATATATTGCCATGATTATCTTTAAAAACCTTTCACCAATATCCATGTGTTTTAACTGTTGCATCAGAAAGGGCCAATTTACACTGTTGAATGCTTTCTGGGCGTCTAGAAATAATAAGGCTGCCTGTCGATCATTATGTTCTTCATAGAATTCAAGAGGATCTAATACTATTCTCACATTGTATTTTGTTTGTCTACTTGGAAGGAAGCCATTTTGGTCACTATGTATGGTCATTTAAGTAATTTTTAAATCTTTCAGTAATAATATTTTATTATCTGTATTTAAGAGAGATATTAGCCTATAATTTTGAATTCTTGTCTGGTCTGTACCTTCTTTTTTAATCAACACTATACTGGCCTCTCTTCAAGATTTTGGTATTCTCCCTTTGTCAAGTGCAGCATTGAAGACCTCTAATAGACCTTGGTTCAGGGTATTCTGATGTTCTTTGTATAACTCTGCAGGGATACCATCTGGGCCAGATGCTTTGTTGTTGTTTTGTTTGTTTTTTGCTTTGGCTACTTCTGTCATGATTATTTCTTCATTAAGTAGTTTATTTATTCATTGTTTTTCTTTGTAATTTCTTAATTTTTGTGCCAGCCAATGTCCAGGTTTATTAGCGTTTTCAAAATAATATTGTTTGGTTAGTTTGATTTGTTGTGCTATTTTCTCTGTTGTCAAGATATGTAGTTTATGTTTAAGAAGATCTAATTTGCTTTTCAAATTTTTATTATTAGGTTCTTTCTGGTGTAA
This sequence comes from Naja naja, assembly GCA_009733165.1. NCBI lineage: Eukaryota > Metazoa > Chordata > Lepidosauria > Squamata > Elapidae > Naja > Naja naja. Next base: position 138,391,116 of record CM019150.1, read on the forward strand.
TGCCTCCATTTGCTTAAGCTCTTGTTCTAATTTTTCTCGGTGTTGTTTTTTTGCCTTATTTCTTTTTGCTGTATAGGAAATTGATATATACTTTTCGTGATTCTAGATTCCTTAGGCTCTTCATATTTCCTTCCATAGTATTCTATCTTATGACCATCTCCTCTTCTCTTAGGTCTTTCTTGTGGTCTTTCTTTTTGTTCTATTACTTGTCCTGAGTCTCTATCTTCTTTATATTTTTCTCTTCCCCTTGATCTCCTGAGTCTTCTTCAATATTGCAGTGTTGCTTGTAAAAATCTTCAGCCTTTTCTATGGTCAAGCTTGTATCTGTTATTCTGCCAGGTTACCATTATCCTTTCTGGTTTTAGCCATCTGAAATTGATGTTATTTCTATTAATCTTATCATCAAAAACTGGTAGTTTCTCCTTAAATCCCTCATTTTTTTGGAACCTGTTTTAAGACTATTATTTGTTTTCCTTTATATTCAAGTTGTTTGTCTTATGTTCAATGTAAAATTTCATCTCTAATCGATTTTTAGTGAATTTCATGTGAACTTCTTTGGGGAGATGATGTCTTCTTCTACAGCTCATTTGGCCCCTATATATCTTGTCCATTTCTGAGACTATTTCCTCTTTTTCAGTCTCTAAAGCTCTCATCAATAATTTGGCCATCTTCTCTGGTAAATCTTTTTTTTTTCTTCTATTATATTTTGGAACCAAAGATATTGAGCAGCTCTCTCTGCTTCTAAGAAGATCACTGATGTTTCTAATTCTTTGTTAGTTAAGGTTAATTTCTCATTCATCTCCATTATTGTTTTTTCTTTTTTGGAAAGTCTTTCTTCTACTTCCATCAGTTTTTGTTCATTTTTTTAAATTCACATTTATATGCCACCCTTCTCCAGAGACTCAGGGTGGCTTACAATCTTTGGAGCACAACCCAATGTGCTCAGCAATAGCCTTCATTCTATTGTATATGCCTGCTTATTACTAGGGCTTTTGCCCGTCCCCCCAGCAGCATTTTTACAAAGTCAGCTTATTGCCCCCAACAATTTTGGGTCCTCAATTTAACCACCCTGGGAGGATGAAAGGCTGAGTCAACCTTGAGCCTGTTGGGATTCGAGCCTGCACTAATTGAAGGCAGCTGGAGCTAAGTGCTAGGTGTTTAACAGCCTGCATCACCAAGGCTTTTTAGTAATTTGTACCTGGAAGGCTTCAAACTTCCCATCTATCACTTGCATTCTTTCTTTTATTTTGCTTGTATCATTTATTATAACACCAATATCTTTATTAATTTGCGGGAGCGTCTCCTGCCAATATCGAATACTGATCACCCTGTGCACGCGCACAGACAGGGACTCCTCGCGGTGCCGTCCGCAAGACAGTGTCGGCTAGCGGTACCTCGGGGAAGGGCCTACTCTGTTGCAGCTCCCGCCTTGTGGAACCAACTACCTCTGGAGCTCTGTTTGGCTCTTGATCTCTGCTCTTTCCACCATGATTTGAAAACCTGGCTGTTTGAACAGGCCAGGCTGGACTGACCTCTTGGGTTTTTTTAAAAATTAGTTTTAAATTAATTTTAGTTATTGGGCTTGTTCAAGTTTAATTCTTTTTAAAATATTTATTGTTGTATTTTAATTGTGAGCCACCCCGAGTCCTTTCGGAGAGGGGACAGCATACAAGTCCAATTAAAAATAAAATAAATAAATAAAAAATAAAAATCTTCATGATTTTTTAACATGGCTTCTTGATTTTTTAGCATAACTTCTTGAATATTCTGCATCATTACTTGGATATCCTTATAGGAATTAGATTGTTCCCTCTGAATAATATCTTCGATCAATTTTTGTGTTGAAGGACTAGAAGACATCATAGAGTCTTGTGTGGTATTTTTCTTTCCCACTCCTATCTTTGTCAGGTTTGGGTTGCTTGCCATATTAAACAAACTTTTCCAAAAACTATTGTTTAACAAAATATTCCACTTATGGCTTCCACCTCTTTGTTCCTCCACTGTTAATTTATGTTTTAAGTCTTTACTTGGGCATTAACCAATCACTTATTGATGGTATTCTTTAAGTATTTTTCTTTTGCCCCTTTACATCCTTTAAGTGGGGGAGTGGGGGAGACATTTAAGCTCTAAGTAGAGGATCAACAATCAAAGAGCATCAATAAGAGTATCTCAGTATCAATGTTGTTATGTTTAACCATATAAAGTTATTAATTATAGTAGTTATAATAATATTCTCATCAGTATCACCAAAATATGGTTAGGCTATCTTATTCTAATATCCAGTATAACAATTTTAACAGTAGATGTATATTATTTTGATATTTAATAGTAACTATATTCAATAATCAGTGAGGATTTTATATAATAAATTATAAATTATTTTAAATACTTATAATCTAAAAAGATATAAAGATATATTATTTATAGAGATATAGGTTAATTTGTAAGGTATTTCAAAAAGCAACTTAATTAATTCAATTTATATAATATAGTTATATTTCAGTACAATACAGTTTTTCAACAATCACTTTTCAGGTTTGTTTTTTCTTCTCTTGATTTTTTTTTCTTGACACTGCCAATTATATCCAACAGATGTTCAACAGATGTCTCTCTCTTCTAGTTGTCACACTCTATATTGCAAAGTTATTGTTCTTGTTGAGACACCATTTTATCTTAACTATTAACCACAGTTTTGATATTTCCAAGTCTCCATTTTAGGTTTTTTTTCTATTCACAGACTATGTAAAACCAAAAGTTAATACTCTACAAAGTTTCTCTTATGTATCTCTTCTTTTTGCCTCTTCCAGTTTTATTCAGTTCTTATTATTTCCTGGTTTCCTTTTCACAAGTTCTTTTGCTGTCCAGCACTCACGCCACTACAGTTTTCACAGGTCTCACCTCTCACCAGGCTCCATGGCTCTGATCTCTTATTCACACTCCCTTCTGCTGCTTCGCTCAAGAAGCTTAGGGGAAAAAATCATCAAATTCAGATCACCGTTGTTCCACTTGTTAATCGCTTGCTCTGTCCAGCCATCAGATCATCTCGGCGGCCATCACTGGTCACCTTCTCTCGGTCCACTCGGATCCTGGTTTCTCCTGCCGATCGCTGCCAGCCGCTGCTCACAAATGGTCCTCAGAATGCCCCACTCCTTCAGCCATCCCTTCAGGACTGTCAGCTCCAGTGAGCTCTGCGGGCACAGGAAAAGCGGCCTGCAAAGCAAAGAAGATCGCTCACACTGCTGCTCTCTCCGACAGCTGGCCTGCCCCCTCTTGAATTCCTTCCTAGCCTTAACTCCTGTGAATTTCCTTTAACTTTTAATAGTTCAGATTCTTGTAGAATAAATAATAAATAAAACTTTATACACATTTGAACTGCCTGAATATCCTGATTTCCCCAGTGCTTGTCGATACATTTTAACATGAAATGTAAAGTGGTCATTAGAGATCCCTCATTCAAAAAAGAAGAGAAAGAAAGAAAGAAAGAAAGAAAGAAAGAAAGAAAGAAAGAAAGAAACCATCAAACCCCCAAAAGAGCCAGCAAGAGTTCCTTCTTAAGAAAAAAATTGAATAACAGGCAAAGCAACGTTGATATTCCATATGTTGCAGGAATATCTGAAAAGCTTTGTAGGAATTTCAACTAACATAATATACATACATTCTTTAAACCCAAAAATACATTATGGCAAATTCTTGTCCACTCCAAGGATGAAACACCCAGACACAAGCTGAGCAATTTGATATATGCAGTACAATGCCATGAGACATGTACAGTTCTGTACATTGGAGAAACAAAACAACTACTTCACAAATGCATGGCACAATGTAAGAGAACAAACTCACCAGGACAAGATTCAGCAGACCATCTGCATTTGAAAGACAAAGGTCACTCTATTGAAGATAGCAAAATCCACATTCTGAACAGAGAGAACCACTGGTTTGAAAGAGGAGTCAGAGAGGTTATTCACATTAAGATTGAACAACCCTCTCTCAACAGAGAGAGAGGGAAACATCTATTTCCCATTAACAACATTGTCCTTTCAGCAGATCCAAGAAGGTTCCACATCCATTTGCACTATTCAGGTGAACCTGAGAGCACAAATAAACCTCCAAGTGGTCTCAATGACTCTCAGAAAGAGTACTAATGACCAGATGATTTCAAGGAATATAAATCTTTCCATCCTTCACTATTCAATCAGAACTGAAGAAACTATTTGATGAGAAATGAAATGTCTTCAAGGAAAAACAAAGTCCAGTTCCCTGTTGAAAAAGCACCTTTGGGACTTGATAGGTAGTCCAAAATGTCAAACCCAGTCTGAATATCTGGCTAACTGTGTGTGAACCAATAATACCAATAAAAGGCAGAGTAAAGAAGCTAATAAGAAGAATAAATAATAATATAACCACACTACATGGGTAGTATATTGTTGTGGTTAGCCGGAAGCAGGAGCAGATGGATGAGGAGAGTGAGGACTCTGATGAGGGCCAGGACCATAGGGAGTGGATTGCTGCCTTCAGAGATTGTGGGAGCTGGCAGCAGTGATGAGGAGGTTCCCGAGGAGCCTGGGCCAAGTGCATGTGCACGAAGAATTGCTCAGAGGAAAGAACAATTACAGCAGCACAGGCGACTCGGGAGTAAGGCTGCAAGGTAATGGCCCTTCCCACAAGAAGATAAAAGCCAGCTTTGGAAAAGCGCTCTTGGCAGACAGCAGAAGCTCTGAAACTCAACTGGTGGACATCTTAGTTCGTGTTTGGAGAACTCTGTAAATTAGTTCTTATCTCTTGGTTTTTGGCACCTTGACAAACAACTTGGCAAGGCTTTTTCTTGTCAGAGCTAATTGTTGGAAAGCAGCCTTTTATCTGTACAGGAACAGAATTGTGATTAAATCTTGAAAGGTGGGGGCTGCTGCCTTTGTCTGTGTTTGTTCTCTGGGAACCTGGTTGGGTCAGAACATATATAGACATTAAGCAGCACTGTGAGAATTAGGTGTTCAGCAGAGGGGTGGCACAAGGTGGGGTGGAAATATGTGTCTAGTTGTTTTGGCATATAAAGTCCTATAGCACCATACTGAGGGAAGGAGTTGAAACAGTGTGAGGATCTGCAGGAAGTGATGAATCTGAAGATATTTCATCAGCCCTCCTTCTGATCCATGCAATATTCAGGTCTTCTATTGAAAACAGGCTGATTGTAATTGGGTTTTTTTCCTGAAGTGTTAACAATCCATTGCAGCCTGAGCCTGTCCTTTTGGTTGCTGTACCAAACCAGACAGTTATAGAAATACAAGTGACACTCAATAATTCCTCTGCAAAACGGTATCAACAGCTCCTGGGACTGTCTGAACTTCCTGAGTTGACACAGGAAACACATTCTTTGTTGTGCCTTTTAAATGGTTGTAATGTTAAACAAGGGACGTGGTGGCTCAGTGGTTAAGACACTGAGCTTGTTGATCAGAAAGGTCAGCAGTTCGGCGGTTCAAATCCCTTGCACCACATAACAGAGTGAGCTCCTGTTACTTGTCTTCTACTTAGCTTCTGCCAACCTAGCAGTTGGAAAGCATGTAAAAATGCAAGTAGAAAAATAGGGACCACTTTGGTGGGAAGGTAACAGTGTTCCATGCGCCTTCAGCATTTAGTCATGCTGGCCATATGACCACGGAGGCATCTTCAGACAATGATGGCTTTGTAACGGAGATGAGCACTGCTCCCTAGCGATGGACATGACCAACACATATGTGCAAGGGGAACCTTTACCTTTTACCTAATGTTAAGCATTCATTTCAGGTTCTGGATGATGATAGAATCCCCAAACTTGAAGGACTCTACTGTTGATACCGTGCTGTCAAATATAGTAAGAAGGGATAAAAAAGGAGTCCTACAATCCACTCTTATCTCTACCATTTTAAGCATCTTCAGCCCAGATTCTTATGGCTATACCACAGGGCCAGTTGTTCAATCAGCCATCTGTATGCAGACTCATCAGTGTTTCAAATGAGGACAATTAATGTTGTGTCATCTGCAAACTTTTGAACAATCATATAACAATCATATAAATAAGAATGGATTAATCATATTTCTTACTATTTGTTTATATATTTTTAAAATGAGGATTTAAAATCAGGTTAAAAATCAATATGGTCATGTGTTTAGAAGAAGATCCATTGAATGTCCATTCTTTTGCTTTATTAATGTATTCATGTTGAGCAAAATAGAGATAAATAAATAAATTGAAGATTGCTCAAACAAGCAAGTTGGAGAGGACATGCTTTCTAACCAAAATAAGCAGACTATATTTCTTTATGCCTTCTCTTATGCTTCAGTTTGCTTTTCAATGCATTACTTGGCCTTTCTGTTCAGGCAAGTAATACATTAAATTCAATGCATTAAAGTAATTTGCTAAAGTTCATGAGAAAGCCTTACCTTTGGGAAGAATGGAAGCCAACAATTACTTCCAAAGGACTAAAGTAATTCAAGATAGTCAAGGGTATCAACATATTTGTTAAAGTGATCTAACAATCCACCTTCACTCTTAGCTTAACCACAAACCTTTAGTTTATCAAAATATGAAATTAATGATATGTTGAGTGCTGAATTAGCATTTGGTGCTATGACTTAGTTTGGATCAAGAAACTAGAAGCACAAGAAGCAGCTGAATGAACCATGTTTCATCCAGTTCAATAATAAATTTAAAACCATCTTCTTACTGAATAGAATAACTGTATCAGGCTGATTTAATGTTGGAACTCAGTTAATTGTATTGCTTAATAAAGTTATTCCTTATTTTCAATTTGATTCAAAAATGCTTTAAAGTATGTGTGTGTGCGTATGTATGTATTATAAATATTGTTATTTTATCTGGTTGTTTTTGCAATCACACCCTCCAACAAAATATTAATATCTATGTAAAATATACATCACTTTGCTTCAAATTTATTATGTTTAAACAGTATCAGTGATTCATCCTCTCTTCTTTTTCTTCTTTGTTTTTCTTCTTTTACAAAATTATTTAATAAAATTTTGGGTGTGTTCATGCATATGTGTGCCTGTGTGGATGGATGGAGGGAGGGAGGGAGGGAGGGAGGAGGGAAGGAGGAGAGAGAGAGAGAGAGAGAGAGAGAGAGAGAGAGAGTCGTCTACTTAGTAGTGGCATTCAAATAATTTTACTGGTTCTTTGCCCTAATGACTGGCTGGGTAGGTGCATAGCTGAGTGGTCATGTGATTGGGTGGGCATGACAAACTTGACATCACTCACGTTAAGGGGTGCCTCACCCTGCCTCTATCTCACCCTCATCCTGCCCTTCCCCTCCCTCAGCCACTCCTTGCCTGGCACCATTTGGGCTCTTTCCCCTCAGCCGATGGGAGGCCAGACACTCCCACACTCTGCTCTCATTGGGTGGGCAGATGGTCAAGGGCCAACTGGTAGAGGGGTGATGTGGGTAGCACAGCCTCATAATCTCTTGCTGTCCACTGCATGCTGGTAGCCATGGGGGCAAGATGCAGACTGGGGAGGGGGTCAAGCAGCAGCAGCTCAACCCTGACTCCCCTTCCTCTCTGCCACCAGCCACAGGAGGAAAGAAAGGGTAGGCAGGGATCAGGGGTTGCATCCAGCCAGGAAAGCTGAACCACTACTGAGAGATGTCAGCAGTGGTGGGTGAGGCGGGGGCTATGGGGCACACCTGGCTTGAAGTTCCCAGCCCTTTGTTTGTAAATCTGCCCAAAAGAAGGAGGGGAGGAAGTCCCCCACCTGGCCCCTTTGTAGGATGCAGAGTCCTTGCTAACTAGCCTTGCCCACTGGCCTCTCCAGGGCTAGGAATGATTGTTCCTTTGCGCACGGTCCTGGGGAGACTGCCTAGGGATGCCCGGTGGCCTTGGGCTAAGCTGGCTGGCTCGTGAGGCAGCAGCAGAGGCCGGGGCTGGGATTGTCCCTTGGGGGATTCAGGCAGACCAGGATCTCCATGTGCTTGAGCTTTTCCCTACTCCAGCCTCCTGACCATCCTCCTGAACCCATGGAGGTGAGAGAGAAGTGGAGATGGCTGGCTTTTTGCCTAGGTTTGTCGAGATGTCTAAGGGAAAATGGATGGGGGCCTTAGGAGGAGATGCCATGGCTGCCGCAGCTGCCAGCAAGCAGGGGGCAGCCTGGCTGGGCTGCCCACATCATCCATCATTGCCCCTACCTGGCCATCTGGCCTGCCCGCACACTTCAGCCGAGTGCGATGGGCCCAGAATGGACATCAGCCTTACCTTTGCAGATAGCCATGGTGAGCAGAGTGGTATGAACCCTGTGGGGTGGGAGGTGGCTAGGAACTACAAGGCGGCACTGCCTGCATCGTCCCTCTGACAGCCAGCCCTGCCCCTCCAGCCAGTCCACCTGGCATTCCCCACCCTTTGGCCTAGTGCTGCAGGCCCAGAGTGGATCTCCCTCCCCCAACATCGGCCTTACTTCCCAACTTGCAGGGCTTGCACCACTCTGCTTACTGCGGATGCCTGGAAAGGTAAGGCCAAGAGCAGGGGAGAGAGATCTGCTCTGGGCCTGCCACACTTGGCTGAAGGGTGCTGTCAAGTGGATGGGTGGATGAGTAAACAGGGAGGACTGGCTGGTGGAGGGGCAGTATAGTCAGGGATTCAATTTTTTTAACAACCAGTTCTGTGAGCATGGCTAGGTGGGCATGGCCATGTGACTGAGTGGGCATGGCTTGTGGGAGTTTTTTAGCAGCACCCCCACACCCTTCTAGGCCTCAGGGAACCCTCCTGGGAGGCGTTTTTGCTCCCAGAAGGCTTCCCTGGGGCTCAGGAAGAAGAAAAAACAGAGCCTGGAGGGGGCATGTAGCACCCCCACACCCTCCTATTTGGGGCCTTCTGGGCCTCAGGGAAACCTCTGGGGGGTGTTATTGCTCCCAGGAAGTTTCCCTGGCACCCAGGAAGGCAAAAAAAAGGAGCATGGGGGGGTGCTGCACCCCTCCTCCTTCTGCATGTTTTGCCTTTCTGGGTCTCAGGGAAGTCCCCTGGGTAAAGCAGTAAGAGAGGAGGGGAATCCCAGCACAGCTGATCATAGGAACAGCTGATGGTCAGGAGGGGGAAAAAAGAAATACCTTAAGGAGTGACTGGGCAGGGAAGAACCCAGTCAGTGATGTCGTTCATGCACACAATGTTGCACATGTGCAATAAGGATTGACTGGGTGGGAAGGGGAAGGGTGGGCAGAGAGAGATGGAGCCAGCCAGGGGCATGATTTGCCAGTTCTCCGAACTGCACAGAATCATAACAACTAGTTCTATAGAACCGGTCCAAACTGGTAGAATCACACCCTGAATACAGTCAGTGCAGCCTTGCAGTCCCTGGCCGCCCCCTGCCTGCTGATAGCCTCCTCCCCAGGTTCCTGTCTGTTTTCCTCCCAACAGCCAGACAAACCTAGGCAAAAAGCCAGCCAGCCGAGGTGTAACTGGGAGGAGAGGTTCGAGGTGGGGGCAGGGTCAGCCAATAGTGGGATCAGTCAGTTCACCAAAGTGCAGAAAAAGTTAATTACTGGTTTGCACGAACTGGTGTGAACTGGCTGAATCTCACCACAGCTTCTGCCTTATAGTGGTATAAGGCATCAGGTTAGAAATGAGAAGACTGTGAATTCTAGTAATGCCTTACACATGAAAGCCAGCTGGGTGACTCTCAGTTTACATTGTCAAGCTTGGGCAACAAGCCAATTGGTCAATCTTTGTTGCAACCAATGGATTGAGACTTGTTTAATCCAATAAAAGTAGACTCTGCACTAGCAGGAAAATACATACATACATACATACATACATACATACATACAAACATACATACATACATACATACATACATACAAGGTAAAATATAAATGTACTTGTAAATGGTATTAAGAAATCAGGAAGCCATTTTTCTTTTTTTTCTTTGCATTTTTTTCTTTTCTTTTTCTCTGCTTTCTATGATTTTGTCTTTCAAAATTTGTATTTTTTTCTTTCATTTTTTAAATAATGCACACACACACACACACACACACACACACACACATGCACACAATGCAGGTATCCCTCAACTAGCAATCATTTGTTTAGTGACCATTTGAAGTTACAGTGGCACTTACGACCATTGCATCATCTCCATGATGAAAATTTGGATGCTTGGCAACTGACATACTGTATATTTGCATGACTTTCTGAAATCCTGATTTTTTTTCAGTTTTAATACAGAGACAGGTATATTTTGCAGTTTGTCAGCTCCCCAAAATTTAACAAGGAATAGGCAATTCAACACACTATTCCCTCTCTGTGTGTACAAAGCTCAAGCTCCAGGAAATAAATAAATAAATAAAAAAGAAATAAAACAGGACAACCATTGAAAAGGTCAACTCCAGTGCTCTCTCTCTCTCTCTCTCTCTCTCTCTCCCCAGTAACATTGCTGAAAACGTTCAGAATTGATAAAAGACAAATACTTTGAGAGACGGTTGTCTATATGTAGCCAGTGACTCCTGTGATCATTCGTCATTAAGTGTTACAAACCAGCAACATTCGGGCCTGAGGCATATGTGTCTTCACTTATCTAGGTCACAGCACCAATTAGGTCTTGCTACATTCCAGTTTGAAGAAAACTTCAAAAGGTCATCTTCCTCTTGAAAGGTTTGATGTACTTGAGATGGCGGGTTTAAATATTACATGGCAAACCTGAGAAAACAGTTATTTGATTTGTCTAGTCCATCCATCATTTAGTCAGACCCTGGATAAATACTTTAGGAGAACGTTGTTAGGTGTCAAATTTACCACAAAGGGTACAGCAGAACAGGGTGATTTTCCTATGGAAGCAAACATTGCTTGACATGGTGTTCTGTTATGATACAAAATATCCTGTCAAAACTGAAAGCTATCAGCCCCTCATAAAGAAACAAACAAACCTCAAGCAGAATAGGATAATTGGTTGATTCCTTTTATAATGTGTTTAGATTTTCAGAATAAAAGGGAAAGATAATAGCCTGCCACCGTATTTATTTTTTCTCATTATTCATATTCTGACTTGCGTTTTGTTTAGAAAATGTTGCTTTTATTCCCATTGAGTAACGAGAGAGAAAAAGCCAGTAATCATCAACCACTAAAGGGCCATAAGCTGTCTAAAGCTTCGTGCAAGCCTAACTATAATCTAAAATAAATTTCCCATGACCAGTAAGTATTGCCTCCAAATGCGCTTATATTCAAATGAGCAAACAAAAAATAATTAGCTAAAAATAGAGCAATTTTTTTGCATTTCTATTAACTGATGCTATATTGCAGGCATGTGCATGTATATATGTATATGCACACACACACATGGCTTTGTAATGTATACACAGAAGTGTTGAGTGTATTTCCAGTATACTTAGTAAGTATATTAATAGTAAGTATATTAATAGTTCGTGGATATTTTCCTGTCAAATAACCAAGCCTTAAAATTTTGTACTAAGTATAACATGGCCCTCTGGAATATTCAACGTTTTTTTACCTAATCTTTTGTAAAGGGAGGGTTTTTTAAAAATAAAAAATAAATGAATAAAATAATACATTGAGTTGAAGGTTGAAAACTTTAACCTGCATTCTAGTTTCTGTTGCTTGCTACATGGATTAATTTTGTTGATTTCATTTTTAAAGAGAAGCATCTATTACTTCCAAATCTAGCATAAGGATTGGAATGATACATGTTGGGCTACCTTAGCCCAACTGACTTCATCGATTGGTTATTGCAGGGACAATTTGTATTTCTCAATCCATTTTCCCAGTTTTAAGTGACTAAATAAAATAACTGCAAAACTAAGTGGGATGTTGTACAACACCTTGAGATTTTAGAAACAGCACACAAGATTTTAATACTTCTGCATGAGTTTTTAATGTGATTTTAGCATGGCCAGGGAAGCTTCTGGAACTCATGAACTCTTAAATCTCATGAAATTTAAGAGTTGTTATTTAATTATAAAAAGTCCTCCTGATATTAATTATATTATATTACATTACATTATATCATATTAATATATTATATAGTTGTTCTAAAGAATTACATGTTCAGCCATGTTTTCTATGCCCTTTTTTCTTGCATCTTTTAACAGAATTGCAAATATACAAAATCTAAATTGACCCTAGGTTAAAATGGTTGTGAGAAAGCTTGTAATCTAATGGGAGCATTACCAACTTATTTCCAACCACGGAGGAAGCAAAGAAAAGACCTCTGGCATTCAGTTGATAAGAAAGCACTAAGTGTAACAATAACTTTTAGACTTTTTCTGTTATGGTACCAGCTAACTGTGGTTTTTAAAAGGTTGTCGTGGCCTACTGGAAGCAAAAAAGCCTTGTTTTTATTGATGGAAAAAAAAGGATGATGAATGTATATGATGATTATATCGCAATCATATCATTTGAGTTTTTTTTATAGTGAACAAATTTGTTTGTTTGCTTGTTTGTTGTAATTTTCTGGCATTGTATGTTGTCTTTAGCATGCATATGCCAGGTCAGGAGTGTCATATTACTTTTAATATGGAAGTAGTAATTCATGTATCTAATACTTACACACAGTTCTTCCTGAAAATTGTATCTAATGTGCCTCAAACCAATTTCCCTAGTGGCCCAGGAATTTCCATTAGTCTTATACTTCTAATGCCTAATACAGATTCCAGGGTCCTGGGAAGACCATGCATAGAGAAGTGTATGTGTGGAGACTTCTACATGCCTAATACACAGGTTCAGCAGTAGGATCAGTTTAGGGTCAGAGCCAGTAGTGCAGACTCCAGATTCTATCAGTTTGGTTTGTAACTATATAGTCTATCTAGATCAAGGATGTCAAACTCACATCATCACATCATGTGATATATCAGAACCTTTTTCTCCTTTACTAAACTGGGCATGGGCATGGCCAGTGCATGATGCATCCTGCCCGCGGGTCAGGAGTTTGAAGCCCCAATCTAGATGAAATGGAATACTTTCTAAAGTTGATCAAAATATATCATAAATAGTATGATGCTTCCTGACAATTCATGTATGATTACATTGACCTTAGGAACGGTCTAATATCAATGTAATGTGTTTAAAAATGCACAAAAAAAGTTTCATCAGGGACTAATGACATATTTCAGTGTATTTCTTCCCCAGGTTGGACTCAAGCTCAACAAAATATCAGTACCATATGCAAACCTGGTCAATGAATATTTTATAACCATCTGTACCTACATGGTAGCCATTTTCTGAAAATGCTCACAACATGCTTTCAGTGTCTGATCTGACAGTGAGGGTGAGGTATCATTAATATACTGACGATACCTAGCCTTTAATCACCACCCCGGCCTACACAATTTGTACTATGGACATCCCGTCTCAGTGCTTGAAGGCTGTAAGGGCCCAAATGGGCCCCTATGGGCTTCAACTCAGCCCCCAAAAGATGAGTGACTTCTGTTGCTTGATGTGCCAAGAATTTTCCACCTCTGGTCTGGTCTACCCAGAATATACCTTGAAAAAAATATAAAGTACAGCATGCTTTATTACCCTTTAACTGAGTCCTCAACATACCATGATATTAAGGACACAAATGATAATAAGTTGGTCATTAATGATTAATGTTGAGCTGAATGGAGGACTGTACTCAGTAATATTGTTCCATTCCCTCAATTCAGACTCTGTGCTTCGCTATTAAGCTGAGATTTCCTAGTTTGACATGTCAGTTCAAACTGAATCAATGGCTACACTGAACATTGCCCTGAAATTGTTTGTCCTGGTGCCAATCAAATAAATAATAAGGGCCAAATAACCTGCCACTAAAACTGTTCTTCAGATCTGAAGGACAGTCACTAGTGTAGTGAGTCCAAGGGCTTTAAAACAAATTGAAACTCCAGGGAAATACTTCAATTTTTTTTAAAAAAAGACGAAGATGGACTATCTGTTTTGGCCTGAAGGGAAACAAATTTCATATTTCAGCCTTGAGTGGAAGCACAATGGGAAGAGGTTGTGACATCATCAGAGTGGGGCCAAAATAAGAGATAAGCTTTTAAAAATGTACACCCATATATTTTCTGCCTACTCTCAGATCTAAATGACAGAGATTATCTGTAGTTTAGGACTGAACTATAATGTTCCTGGTGAACTCTTAGCGTAGTTGTTTGCTTGTAGATATTTTATTTCCTGATTAGATAATATCATCAATGCACTAGTTGGACAATGAACTATCTGCAAGCAAACAACCAAGCTCAGAGACCACCAAGAACTCCATATTCTCAGATGCTGAACATGCACACTTTTTTTTCTGAAAATTATAGAAAACTGTAAAAGTTTCAAAGAGAAAAGTTGCAAACTTCCCTCTCCCCAACCCCCCCACCCCCCTATACTCTACCCATGTTGGAAACTCTGTCTTCCTGGGTGATGCGTGAACTCTGAGATTTGATAATTTTCTTCATGCCCTTTTCTTTGGAAGCACAAGAAAATAAACATACAGATGCAAGATCCACCCACTTGAGTATCTCAAGTTGCACATAAAATTTTGAAAGTAAAGATTATTGAAGATCATGACTTCTAGATTCTATTCCAGGGTTTAACACTAAATAATATTAGTGAGAAACACAGGTATTGGCAGACATGTATCACTTCAAGGTGCTGACAAACAGCAACTTTTTCTTTTTCCTTTTCCTTTTCCAGAGACAGCAGCAAGTGGATATTGAATCTGCTCCAAGGAAGCCAGATGGTTTCACAGCATGAATTTTATGTCTCGGTGGATGACTATGGTTATAGTCCCTAATAACTGACAACTATCCAATGTGGTAAAATGGAGCAATGTGTAGTAACTCTACATTTAAAAATAAAATTCAGTATTCTATCCCTCTCACATTACTTTTCAAATATATACCCAACTTATCTTTTAAGTTCCTTACTTCCTGGTTACAAAAGTTGTGTTAGGTTTTTCAGGCATTTTTTCCCATATCCAGGACAGATACAAAAGTAACTCACTTTTTTAAAATTACATTTATATGCCGCCCTTCTCCAAAGACTCAGGGCGGCTTACAATTTTTGGAGCACAACCCAATGCGCTCAGCAATAGCCTTCATTCCATTGTATATGCCTGCTTATTTCTAAGCAGCATTTTTACAAAGTCATCTTATTGCCCCCAACAATCTTGGGTCCTCAATTTACCTACCCCGAGAGGATGGAAGGCTGAGTCAACCTTGAGCCTGGTGGGATTCGAGCCTGCACTAATTGCAGGCAACTGGAACTTAAGTGCTAGGCATTTAACAGCCTGCACCACCAAGAGTTTGAACTCTCCTTCTTTCCCATCATCTAGAATAGATTTCACAGCTCAGGTATAGTAGTCCTATAAAGAGGACTGGGGATAAAGGATGTCATTCTTGTCATTTGTAAGTGAAAACATTGGTCCTTTCAGGGATCTGAGTAGTTACATCTAGGGTATTGCTAACCCATCCTGAAATCATTGATGCCCATTGTAATTTGCTATTTTAATTGATGCATTAAAGGGAGATTTAATTAAGTTATGTGGTATGCACCGAACAATAATTAAAAAGTGAAAAACAAGTCTGAATGAGGGAAAACCCAAGAGGTATTCAATGTGCTGCTTTTATATTTCACAGTTCAGTATTTAATGCATTGGAATGATATGTAAATGAACTATTTGGCTTGCTTTCAGGTGTAAACCACCAACGTAGTAATGGGATAGATGAGCCTAGAGATACTGAGGTAAGTGTTTGTGGATTAAGAGCTGCTTTCTCTCAAGTTACATCATCTTGTTTGATTTATTATTGTATGTGCTTGCTATTATTAAAAATCCATCTGGTATATTTAAATCATTATTTCATTTTTTTTAATGTAGGCACTTTGACTTATGATTTTATAATATATTTTACATCATAATTATAATATAAAATCTCTTTCATATAGTAAGCATTGGATTCACTCAATCTGCTTAACTTGTTAAATAAACCAGAATTAGAAATTAGACTATACTAAACCAAAATCCATTATTTACAAACCATAAGCTGGAGAATAAAATGTTTAAAGGTTGGGAGGGAGAATATATAGGGATATATCTATCTATCTATCTATCTATCTATCTATCTATCTATCAAAAATCAGTGAATGGAAACAAAATAAAAAACTATTGACTGCTATATAATTTAAACCTAAATCCAATTAATCATCTAATGTAATGATTTGTATTGCCTTTAATAATTTATTTCTCCATCTTCATTTTAAGTGAAATGCTAATGAAAGGTTTGTATTTAAACTATATCAATATGACTTTTTACCAAAAATGTGAAGAGTTGTCATTTGGTGAGAGTACTGATAATTGTGTAAGAAATACTTAAGAGACCTTTGGACCTTGACATCAATCATAATTATTAGACATGTTCACAGACAACAAAATTTGGTACAAATTTCAGTGTAGTGATTTAGAAACATAAATTAGATTCAGAGGAAGATGAAATTGTGCTGAGGGCTTCTGCATGTTGATTTTTAAAATCTGCAAAATTTGAGCCTTCAGAGATATTGTCAGCATTCCAGAAAACCCCATTTCCAATTAAAAACTCCAAGACAGGTATTTTCTCATAGTTTCCTTTTATTATTATTTTATTTTATTATTTTATTTTTATTCCTTTTATTTTATTATTAGTAATATTTTTATTACTGGCATATCTGGCAAAACCCAAATCTGAAAATTCCAGGTTTTGCCCCAATCACCGTCCATTCCAACTTGAGACATCTCCCTCTACTACTCCTCAGCCAGGTGCAGGAATAACATGACCTTGACTTTAAAGAAGAATGCTATTATGTCTAACCACATATGCTCTATGGAATCCCCCCTCCCATCTTCCCATGCTCAAGAATGTGGCAGCGTGGAAGCTTCTGGTGCTAATATGGCTTCCAAAGCTGTCAGATATCTTGCCTGCCAAATTTCATATGATTCAGTTCAGGACCTATGCACATGCACAATGACAACAACAACATGCTTCCTTTTCTCCGAAGCATTCAAGTTTTGGATATAAAAATCACATGTATCCTTGAAATGACTCTACAAACATGTTCAGAATGACAGAAGAGAAATTCACAGTGAATTAAAAGAATAAAAAAAGATGATTGATGATGATTGATTATGGTTATGATAATGATTTAATCTGTCATAGAATCAGTTAAGGTACAGGAGGATAGAGGTAGATAGTTCATACAGAAGAAACAATAACAGATGCAGAAGGTATGAAATGTTTCAAGAACCCACCCAATGTTATGCTTTGTAAAGTCTTCTGATTAAATATCATTTAAACAATCATTTCTGAGATATTGAGAGCTCTTCTCCAGAACACCATGATTAACAGAGCTGTAATTAATGAGTTGATAGATACCAATCCTTACCCCTTCCTTTCTATTCATTTCCTTAGGTTCAATATCTAGAGAACTTAGAAAATATCTATTAATTTTTGGAAGCACATTGTCTAGTCTTTCTTATTTTCCAGATGACAAATCACTAATAAATTCAAATTCATATCTGGGCTATTTAAAAGGATTTATTTTGTATATGTCACAGTTCTAATTCAGTCTCATTCAGTATGGAATTCAGCTGGATGCCTCCAAAATTATGTTGGAATATGAATCTAGATTTTTGTGGGGAAAATGTACATAAATAATAATCAGTTTCTGGGTTAAACACTTCTGTGTTTCCATTCTCTTAAGTGTTCTCAGATTGATAATACTTTTAGTAAAGTCCTTGGGAGATTCAAATGATGTCAATAGGAAAGGACTTCATTGAATGTATCTCTACCAACTTGTTTTTTTAAATATGCTAATGTGCATTTATCCTTGAAATTTTCCATCTTCTACCATGTTCTTATAAAAGATGGTACACACATTCATGAAGTAAGGATTTTCAATTTACTGAAAAAGGCACATTTTTTCATAAATTGCTTTTTAGAAATTTTCATGAATTGCTTTTTAGAAATTTTCATAAATTGCTTTTTAAAAGAGCCTTGGTGGTGCAGGCTGTTAAATGCCTAGCACTTAGTTCCAGCTGCCTGCAATTAGTGCAGGCTCGAATCCCACCAGGCTCAAGGTTGACTCAGCCTTCCATCCTCTTGGGGTAGGTAAATTGAGGACCCAAGATTGTTGGGGGCAATAAGCTGACCTTGTAAAAAATGCCGCTGGGGGGGGGGCAAAAAAGTCCTAGTAATAAGCAGGCATATAGATGGAATGAAGGCTATTGCTGAGTGCATTGGGTTGTGCTCCAAAAATTGTAAGCTGCCTTGAGTGTCCGGAGAAGGGCAGCATATAAATATGAATATATAAAAAAAAGTATTAGGAAAAAATGGCAATTATTGGGGACAACTCTATTGATACTTATTTTATTCATATTTCATATTTCTAAATTGCCATCTCCTACATATAAAAATACATTCAATAGAACTTCTGGTCATGAAAACTTCTGACCATGACCAAATCGGGTTCTGTCCAAAAAATTCACAAAATTTTTGAATCTGGTCATGAACACATACTCAGGTGGCGATCAAACATGATCCCTGACCCAGAAATTCCTGAAGATGAAACATTAGAAGATGAAGAAATCACCAAAGTTATGGAACAAATTATGGTCATGACCAGAGGTTCTACTATATGCTATAAATTGTATATATTTAAGATGAACTCTTTCTAAAATATTACTGCTTATCCCTCCCCCAACTTTTGGGATGACAAAGCTTTGGAAAATAATTGATTTCTACTATACTATTTGTGTACTATAGTATTCTACTAAATAATCTAGGGGAAAACCCTCACTCCAGAGACAGTTATTTTGAAAGAACATTATTTTTGGTCCAATATTAGATTGATTGGCAAAAGTATGAAAAAAGACAGGAATGTTGCACTTCCTTTCGTGCAATATCAAAGAACAATTCATGCAACTCTATATTGTTTTTAAATTAGACATACATTTTTCCCTAAATCAATCCTTACTTTAACTCAAAAAAAGTAAAATATATTGTATAATGGTTTCAGTTTGGTTCAGCCATTCTACATGTTAAAAATACCTGTAAATCTTCAGCCTATCTTAGTAACGTTCACTAAAATACTGTTATTGTAAAGTGTAAAATAAAGGTTAGAAGTGATTCAGCCTTACCATACTTTAACTCCGCACAAATAAAGTTTATCTATCTCATTCTTTTATACATCATTTGTTGTTTAGTAATTCATGTGTGGCCCTTAAAACTAATAAAAATATTTTGGATATTAACTGAGTTTTCTTTTCCCATGAAGAATGGTGTTAAGGTCAAAGGGAAAAATATCTATAAGCCAAATATTTTATCATGCAAACCAGCTGAAAATTGATAATTTATGGCACGTAGGCTGACCTGCTCAGCTTATAATGATGATTGCCAAATGATTTAGTTAAAAGAACTCTTCCCATCTGCTCAGGCAACAGATGTAACTTGGGTGTGCTGGCACCTGGACTGAATGAATAATAGTTAAGCAACTCTCCCATTTGTACCAATAACAAGTAATGAGTGAATTGGTGACATTGAATGGGAAGAACCTGACCTCCTCCACATCTGCTTTGGATGTATTTTATAGAAGTTAGCATGAAGATTATCCCTTATCTCACTGTTGACCAAAAACAGTCTAGATAGGATAAAATTAGAGTTTTAGGGTTCAAATCTTTTGAATCAGACCAGCTTGTAGCAATGTGTAAAAATGTGTGAAAGACAAGAAAGAGATTTGCTTTGCCAATATGTACCTTGACTTGAGCAGTAGCTGGTGAAATTGTGATCCCTGGAGTTCCACCCTGCTGTGATAATTTTGTATATTATTTCCTCGCTTTCTTCCCTCTGTCATTGTGGGAATGGTGCAAACTCTGCCCAATCCGTTACATAACACTGTTAATTTTAAAGACATGTTGTTTTTGTCTGTTCCTGCAATATCGGCACTAATATACTGCCATCAGACAAAGGTAGCACATTACTAATTCTTGATAAATACAGGTATTTCTTTGGCAAATGTTTGCAGTTACAGTAAGGTGATAAAAGGGTAACTTTACAAGCAATTCTCTCACTTAGCAATTGTGTCCCTTAACAACTGAGCTGCCTTTCACAATTGTGGTCACTAAATGAGAATTACCTGAACACTAAACTGTCCATAATTTCAGTTGGTAATATTTAACTGAATTGTAGGTTCTTTTTTGTGTGTGTGGGGGTAAGTACTGCCCACAGATAAGGAGTGCAGAATTTTTTTTCCTTTTTTTGTTCTATAATAATTATTATGCAAGTATAATCATTATTATTTAAATTAATATCACTTAATTATAATTAGAGTATTTATAACTAATTACCTATCTTCTTATATTTATCCTTCTTTATGCTTGGTATGCATCTAATTCTAATGTTACTTAGCTATAGTTTCCACAATCTCCTTATTTTCTTTTGCAGATAGGCTTGAATTGAATATTCATGCATAAATTACCAAGCTTAGTTAATCCTGACCTTTGTTGCTTTGAACTATACAGGGAAACTCATATGTCCAAATTCCAAATCTTTTTAACTACTGTAGCTATGATATTTTTGGCATTTCTGACCAAATTCATATATTTGTTTCTGTCCTGGGCGTCTTTCGATGTATATGAGGGGGAAAGTTTGTTACCAGAAAGCTGTTGGTGGGGTAGAATTGGCTACATGGTTCTGCTGCTCGTATAATTCTACCTCTATTATGTAGAGAAGAGGACATTCAGAAGCCATTAGGACAACAACAGAGACAGAAGCCCAATAGGGCAGAAAAATATTGGAGATACTCTTAAACTGGCTCACCTGAGTCTCTATATATAAGATAATGGAGGAAGGAATATTCAACTGGACTTGCAAAATTATTTTACTAGATTCTTTGTTAATAAAGTAGCATTCTAGCCATCCTGTTGAGGCAATTTCCTGGTCTGACTACCTTGTAAGGCTTTCCCACTCCCCAACAATACAAACTATAGGTGCTTCAGGCAAACTGAAAAATGTTTTATTTAGGGGATGGTCAAGTTTTCATGTAGGGTAGGCAAACAATATATACATTATATTAATATGATGTATGCAAAACCATTTAATCAAACAATAAAAGCATTGATTGGATGTGAGAAAAAGCTTGACACTCTTAAAATATGTTGCATCTTCTTTTTTCTTTTGTTTTGTTTTTGTTTCTTTTGTTTCTTTAATAGGTGCAACTCTCAAGAGATTCAGAATACTCTATGAATGCTAAATATGCAACAATACATCAAAATAAATTGTTTTGGATAAAGGAAAAACATAATTTTCAAAAGGAGCACAGGTGACCTCCTAAAGTGCTAATATCCATTTTTGTTAAAAACAACAGCAACGACTAACAATGAAGTCTAAAATTCCAGATAATATGATTAAGCTATGTAGATGATGTGTTTTTTGCTTTGGGAACAGATTGGGATCAGATCAAAATCCAGTCCTTCTAAAAATAAGGATGAAAAAAGAATGGAACAATATCCTACAGTTCTTGGATGTCTTCATCAAAATAAATAACCACAGATTACTAATGTCCACAATAAACCATCCCATATGGACTAATATCTCAACTGCTGCTCAAACTACCTAGAAAGAACAAGATAATAAAGGAATAAAGCTTAAGAACTGGTATAATATAAACCAAGATGAATGATAAGATATGGGAAAATAAAAACATAAAGGGAGTCTTAAGTAATCATAACTACCCCAAAAGACAATCCAAGAAGGGATAAAAATGCCAACCTCTAAATAAATAAAGAAAATAACATCTATGACAGCCACTCTACCATACAATGGGATTTACATAGAAAATATCAGGAGAATTTCCCAAATGTGCAAGACTCTTGCAGTAAGAATGAGTTAAGATGTAATGCAAAATTGCCTGAACACTCTAAGGATCAACATTATGCCATTTTTCAGACCTCACTGACACCCTACAAAAAAGTATATTTAGGAGATATGGGGCTGGGTGGGATGGATTCTGAAGGCCAGATCAGAATATCAGAATGTTTTGATTAGTCAAAGTAGCAGGCAAAATAAAAATTAATGGGGGGGGGGGGAGAGTCATTGATTATGTCAACTAAAAAGATACTCCTTTGGTCTTTTTAGCTGCCAGAAAAAGGGAGTGGTGGTAAACAAGGCATTCTTGAAATGCCTAGATAATCACCGCAACAGCCCAGAGTTGTTGGAGCATAAGAAGATTATTGGAGAGCATGATGGATGACTCTTGGAGACTGATGTGTCCTATTGGAGAAGTCACATCCAGGGGGTGGTGGAAAGACCAGGGTCAAGGGGGAAATGTATGATGTGATTTAGTATCAGCTGCACCCAGCCAGGTGCCAACATGGCAATTTCTAATAAACCAATTTACTTTTTCTGAGATGTGGCTAAAGACTTTTGATTTGGATGAGGGTGGATTTGTTGGAGCTCTGACAGATTATTCATTATTCCCAACATTAGCAACTTTAACATGTGTTTACTTCCACTCTTAAAAGAAGCCAAAGATTAGATAAAATGATTTTTGTGAACATCACATTGCTGGGGGATGTGAAGAACTATATAATTTTAGGGAACTAATTAACATGTATTGGAAAACTATGAAACCATGGTTGCTTTTTTAAAAAAAATGGAAGCCCATTAGAGAAGAAGAAACCCAGTCGAGACATGATGTTTGAAGGCATTTAAGAGGACAGTTAAGTAATGAAGCACTTGTAATCTTCTCACTGATTCTTCTCTGCAGATTGCCTAACTGCTATAAAAGTAGAGCACCAACTGGTTCTGTCTGTCTTTTTACTATCAGCACAGTATGTTTCTCGTTATGATCTCAGTCTCATTTCTATGTAGCAGATGTCATAAAGAAACTGTGCAAACTTCTTTCCTCTCAGTGGTCAGCTAAGCATCTATTTAGCCTTAGTGCTACATAAGATTTTTTAGCAGTTTAAGTGTCACAATCATAAATAAATACTCAAATAGAGTATTTCAACATTCAGGTAGAAGTATAGTATACATCAAAAGCCAAGAGTTAA
The DNA here is from genome assembly GCA_009733165.1 of Naja naja. Classification (NCBI taxonomy): domain Eukaryota; kingdom Metazoa; phylum Chordata; class Lepidosauria; order Squamata; family Elapidae; genus Naja; species Naja naja. Next base: position 138,414,145 of record CM019150.1, read on the forward strand.
TAGAGTTTCAAGATTAATGAAAGAAGGCAATGAGATAGTTGCACACATGCTGTTTAAAATCAAATACACAACAGGGAGTAACAGCTGAAAATTTGGAAAAACAACTTGATATCTTAGTGATTTTGATTGCAAGCAAATTAATAGTAAAAAGACCCCAAAAAATCTGAATAGTGGACATTGTAATTCATGGAGACAGCAGAACAGAAGAGAAAGAATTGGAGAATATTGCAAAATGTAAAGACCCACAATTAGAAGTAGGATGACTTTGCGAAACGAAAGAGAGTACCCAGTAAGTAAAAGAGAGTAAAAGGTGACTTGAGTGCAAACCCAGAATATATGAGGCACCACTTGAACTCCATTGATATTGAGTTTACCTGGAACAGCTTACATACTGCAACAAAATCTTTAATATTAAATCCCAACATCATCCTATCCCAAGTCCTTTGGTATGATGATAGGTCAATTAAAATGCCAGATACAGTCTAAACACCTGGTTTACTTTGTGGGCAACCATAATAATAATAATAATAATAATTTTCTTTTGGGTACATCATCCTTCAGAAAACCAATGACACTAAATCATGCCCTTGATTCTCGTGGTGACGTTAACAGACTCTATTTACCAAGGAAAATCTATGGTGGGCATGGAATGTTGCAAGTACATCAGATAGTTGAAGAAGAAAAAAAGGCATTGGAAGAGTAACTGAAGGACAGTGAAGAAAGTGCACTGAATCTAATATACCAAATAGAAAGTATACCAGGAAAGACCAAATTCACCAAGCTAGTATATTAATACAGATCAAATGAGGAACTGAAAAGAGGAGTGGGAAGACAAAGCTTTACATGGCCAGTACATTAAAAAAATAGTAGGGAAAACAGATAATAATGAGATCTGGTAATGGCTAAGAGCAGGAAAGTTGAAGAAAGAGGCAGAGGTGATAATTCTGGATGAAGAAAACCAAACCGTAAGAAAAAATGCTTATACAGCTAGAATTGAGAAGACAGTAACTGGTAGCAAGTGCCATCTCTGCAAAAAAGCTGAAGAAATAGTGAATCATCTAATTGGCTGCTGCAAGAAGATCACATAGACTGACTACACACATTGGCACAACAAATGTCATGGTTTGACAAATAATAATGGTGCATTGGAATAAAATGGCATGAAATACCATTTGATTGCAAGCAAGAACTGGTGGGATCATAAAATGGAGAAAGTAATAGAAAATGAAGAAACTAAAACTGTGGGAATTTAGAAATTAAACAACAGGCACTTGCCACATAATACACCAGACTTAACAATTGTCAATAAGAAAGATAAAACGTCTGGATAGTGGATGTAGAGTACCTGAAGATAGCAGAGTAGAACAGAAAGAACTGGAGAAGGTAATGAACCAGTGGTGGGATTCAATTTTTTTTACTACCAGTTCTGTGGGCATGGCTTGGTGGGCATGGCAGGGGAAGGATACTGTAAAATCTCCAGTCAGAGGTGGTATTTGCCGGTTCTCTGAACTACTCAAAATTTCCACTACCAGTTCTTCAGATCTGGTCAAAACCTGTTGAATACCACCTCTGAAATGAACCTTAATATAAAAATCAAAGACCTTCAAATAAAAATAGAATGATAGTGACAAAAACAAAAAACAAAGGTACTACCAACAGCAATAGGAGTCTTGGATGGCATCTCAAAATAATCAGAACACCACTTGAACATCATTGGCATTTTCAAAATCAATATCAGTCAGTTGCAAAAGAACAGCTTTACTCAGAACAACTTACATCCTGCAACAATATCTTTAATTTCATCAAATATCCACATCTGCCTATCTCAGAGCTTTGGAAAAGACTCGATTAGTGGGCAAAAATGCTAAATCCAGTAAAGATCTGGCTGATTGTGCATATCTGGCTGATTGTGCATAATCATAATAAAAAAGAAGATGAAGGCTTTATTTTAGCATCTCAAGAACAAGTCTAACCAATTAACCACATAAAAGCAACAATTCAGCATGTAACAAACAGCAGCAAATATTGCCTCTTGGAGAAAAGAATGAAACAATTGACCATTTGATCAATGGTGCTTCAAAATTTCAAAAACTGGCCATAAGCAGCAGGATGACTGAGTTATCAAAATTATTCATAGAAAACTTTGCCAGAGATTTGGATTTAAATGTAGAAAAAACTACAGGAAAAAATCAAGTTGAAAAGGTTTGGAAAATAAACAGTTTAAGATCTTATGGGACTTTAAAATTCAAACAGATAGGCACTTCATAGTCCTGTGGAAAGGAAAAGGAAGCCTTGCCCTTTAAGGAAAGGGCAAAACACTTTCCTTTGTGGATTCAAATTTCCCGGCTGGGACATTTTACTGCAAAATGATTGGTCAGCTGCACTGGAAGTCAGAATCAGTTTATTAATGGGAAGGCAAGTAAGACCAAGTCCTACAGCATTCCTGAGATTAATCTAATCTTGTGAGTAGAGAAACCTCTTTCTTATATCCTTCAGATCCTTTGATTTTGTAAGTGTGACCCCTTGAAGCCCTTGATTTGTGTGTGTGTGATGAGTTCCTGTCTCTTGAGATTGGGATCTCTTCCTGGGATCTTGGTAGGAGTAATTGTTTTATAGTAGCTGCTTGTTCACTTTGTAGCTGCTTGTTGCATTAGGTTGCAATATCCTGAGTTTCTTGTTATGCCTTTTGGTTTGCTTTTCACAAGTTTTTATAGCTTGCCTTCTATTTGATTTCTACGGGAAAGGATCTTAGCTAATCTGCAGGCTTTTTTCTGTATCCCATGCAAAGGTGGGGGCTAATGGAGCTGACCCTGCTTGTGTTTTCACCTCTCCTTTCTTTTAGGGGAATTTTCCTTCCTCTTCTAATGTTTTAAGATTTATTTTCTTTTCCTAGAAGAGATGGGAATTGTAACTTCCAACAGTCCTATCCATAATCCATAGGTCCGTAGTCTGTCTAATATAACAGTCACTGGGAAAGAAAGAAAGCCTGGTTGGTTGACATTGCTACACAGGGATCTGATGCAAGACTTGAGGAAAAAAAGCAAGTGAAAAAAATTAAAATATTGGGAGCTGCAGATCAATGTTGACTGGTTATGAAGAAGAATGTATCAACAAATATGTTGATACACCAATGATGACTGAAGCCCTCAGAGTAATTTCTAAAGGACTGCCTTTATATTTGGGTATTTTAAATTTATCAAACCTGGACACTTTAATTTTACAAAATCACCTTGCTTGGAACTTCCTATATCCTTAGGTGCTACCCTAATAATTCCTATGTCCTTGGTTAGGTGCTACCCTAATAATTCCTACGTCCTTGGTTAGGACTTGAATTAAGTTTTCACCAAAGTCTTAGGCCTTAACTGCAGATTGTTACTACTACTACTACTACTGCTACTACTATTAATAATAAATGTCAGTTTCCCTTTAGAAAAGACCAAAGTTAAGCTGGAAAAATCAGATATTAGTAATATTTAAAAAAATTATAAGAATAGAGGATGAATGGAAGAATGTGATTCCTGAAATAAGGGAATTTGAGAAGGTCCTAGTTTGATGTCCCTGAAGATAAAAGTCCCTCAAATGTCCATATGTAGATTTAATATTTGGAAACACTGTGCATTGTAACTTAATAAAAAACCTTTTGATTAACAATACAAATTGATTTGGGCAGGCCTAAGCACACTTTATTCATGTTAATTTTTACTCCATTCTGAATTATAATCCAACAAGTACAGTGATTGTAAAGGTTTTGAGAAACCCAAATTGATTTGTCCATTTTTTGGAACCTTTCTGACATAGAAATTTGTACATAAATTAAGTTTTGGATATGGAAATCCCCTTCCTTTGAAAATAAATGGAAAATTGGAGAAATGGGGATTCTCTTCAACCAGGTTCAGGACTGGATTAACCTTCAGCAATTTGATACCTTTGAAGCCTGTCTATTAACTTTATGTCCTCAGCTAATCACCATGTTTATTTTACTTTTAATTTTAGGTAATGCTTATTATGAGATAGGATTATGCAAACTTCAGAAAAGTTTTGTCAAAAATGCTTTGGGCCAGGGGTCTCTAACATTGTCAACTTTAAGCCTGGGGGACTTCAACTCTTGCTGGCTGGGGAATTCTAGGAGTTGAAGTCCTCCATGCTTAAAGTTGTGAACATTGGAGACCTCTGCTTTGGACCACACATGGTCACATTAGCTCTCTGCTATTCATGAGCCACCATTTTCAAGCTTCCATGTAAGCTAAAAAAGACACCACTGTTTTAACATGGCTTAAAGAGTCAACTTTTTAAAGCAGTAGCACCTTTTTGCACATGGAACATAGGAAAAACCATATAATTACTATACATATCATGTAATGGATAGCAGAAAGTTACTTTCTTTTAAAAATTCCAAAACTTTTCTGAATAAGTTTTTAAAACATAAATAACCCTATTAAAGATTTTTGAATGCCATTAAAAAGTAAACAAAATGCATCAAGTGGTGTAAATGCAATTAAAAAAAAACAAATAAAAAGGCTAAATTGTGAAATCTTTATGTCAACCAGCCTGAAAAAAAATCTAGATTATTCTCATCTTCATCTCCCAACCACTGGACTCTATCACAATTTCATTTTGATCAAACTAATATAGTGCACAAAATAATTATTCACGAAACAAAGGACATACATACTATACACACATACATATCTACTTGCTTATTGGCTGGGCGGGATGGCAAAGGCCTGGCTTTTCCCCCAGAGACATTGGGACCAGGATGTTGATAAATCTGGCATTGGGTGGTTGGGTGATGAATGTGTTTTATTAGAACCTCAACATTGCTTCTTGTTTTCAATTAGTTTTACTGCATTGCATTTTTATTTTGTGCACCACACTGTGTTTCTTCTTGTAGATGGGTGACTATATAAATTTGTTTAATAATAAATAAACTAATTTTGTATGCTGGAATGTATCCCTAATTTTTTTTAGATCGAACACTGAAATTATGAATGCATTCATTTCTGAAATTTACAATTAAGCTGTGCATAAAATTTTCATTCACCCTTACAACAATGTGGGGTTTTTTTTAGTTGTTGAAATTCGCAGAATGATAAGGAAATCATTTATCTAAAAAATTAATACATATGATATTGTCACAAACTGGAAATAACATAATCTGTATGTTTCTAATTGCTCTCACCATATCAGTTGGCAATCTAAGAGTATTCTGTGGAAGTCCTTAATACATCCCTTAACTTGTTAAGTAAATATGTGAACTATATACTTTTATTGACTAAACCATTTACAATCTTCCCAATTGTTTTATCTGATTTACCATTTACCATTGTTTTACCATGTTTCCTTTCTCATGAAGCAATGAATAATGTCCAAAACAATAGTTTCTTCCCATATGCAGTCATTTGTGTATTTTCAATTAGATAAAAATAATCAGATAACAGTAATCAAAGACAAATACATTGCACATGGACTTTAGTAAATGTTAAGTTAATTAAAGTGCTTCTTTTCTATTGAACAGGGCTGCTTGTTGTTATTTATGGCAGACTGCCATTTAATCATAGGCAATAAACAATACCTAAGAATACTTAGTTATATAATATAAAAAAATAAAATAAGACTTCAGCAGTTCTTGATATTTGTGCCAGCTGACACAGTTGTAAAGTAGTAAGACAGTTAAGAGATTTCAGTTATTTTTTTTCTTTTTGTGAACATTTATTGGACAGCTGGACATACCATATAAATTCAGGATGTGCATTTTTTTGCAGCTAAGAAACATGCCTGATCTATCAGAGGCATTCTGAAAGCTTACTATGAAAGAGGACCTGCAGCAATGACAAAGAAATTGAATATGGTCATGGTTTAAAAAAAGTTTATAATATCACTAGAGACAATATTATTTCAAGGATAATTGCAATTTCTCAAAACAAGCTCCCCCCCTTACTAAGCTTGAAGGATGCTATTTTGATCAACTATTCAAAAGTCTAGATCTTGATCAAATATCTAAAAGTTTAGTATATCCCATATATCTTTAGAGTTATAAATTGGACCCACTGATATAATTAATTGAAATATCTGTAAGGGCCAAAAGTACCCATTTCCCCCATCATGCCTGAGATAAGAAAACTGCACATGTAAGAAACGATGCTTCCAGACATGATTTCATGATCTCTCTCTCTCTCTCTCTCTCTCTCTCTGTATTTAAGGATATCACTTAAACATATTGTGGTTTCAGTATGTGCTTATTTTATAGGTTATTTAACTCTGACTCTCAGCAGACCCTATTGTTTACCAAATGTCGGGAAATTTGCCACCAATGAACAGATATGTTACTAATTCTCAAGGGTTAGTCATCATATGCATTGTATTTGTTTCTCAGGTTTCCATATGGTTTATGCTGAATTAAAAGTTGTGAGGGCCCTAATTGGATCACCCAATGAATGTTTATTGTAAAAGTTACCTGAAACATGAATAGGCATACAGAATATATTACAAATGTAAGAAAAGCTTGTTATATGTTTAGATGACCTTAATTATGAATTTTTCATATATTTGCATATTCATAAGGCAGCACACTTGAAAATCCAGTCAAAGGAAAGGAGGAGACATGGCAGAAAGAAGTAGCTGTTACTGTCATTACCAGGATTGGAATTAGAAATGGTGAGATCCTAAAGTATGATAAACTGTAAAGCTTCTTTTTGGCAAGTATTAATTAAGAACTATACAAACCATATCCTGTAGGTTTGTTGTTTCAGAGATTTGCTTGTCTAAACAGAAAAACAGAATGGGTGAGCAAGAAAATAGTGGGAGGAGACATGGCAGAGAGAGTTCTGCAAGGATTGGATGGTGAGCATCTTCTTAAGAACTATACAAACCATATCCTGTAGGTTTGTTGTTTCAGAGATTTGCTTGTCTAAACCAGAATTGAGCCAAAATAGTGGGAGTTGGAGCAACTTCAACTTCTTTCTGGTTTTCTGAGTTTCCTTGTGGCAAGAAGCATCAGAACCAATCTTCCTTCCTTCCTTCCTTCCTTCCTTCCTTCCTTTCATCCATGCAATAAAGGTATGCAAAAATATCACTCTTCATTCTTCTTGCACTGATAATGTTATCTAGACTGGTAATAAAATGTGTGCAGTACAATAACATCAGAGAAAACCAAAGACATAGAAGAAAAGTATCTAGAAAATGTAGGAAGAAATGTTGATGAGCAATGAGCAGCAATGGTGGCAGTGAGTCCACCATTTGGAAACTTGAAGGGGCAGGTTGGAGATATATAATCTTGGAGAAAGTGATCATTAAGTGATTGTTAAAAGTCAGCTCCAACTAGATGGCCCATAATTGTAATTCTTGAAGAAAATGGTTGTGCAAAATATATGATATATGCTTCGATGGCTACATTGCTAAGTGGACATTTTTATCCCATCTTTGCCTGGGGTTTTTATTTTGTTTTTATAATATTTATCTTTTAATGTGGATGTTTATTTTTTATATATATCTGTTGGTTTTATATTTGTTTTATAGGTAGCCCTTGACTTAGAACTGGAATTAGAACTGGTATTTTGGATGAAAGTCATGATGGTCATAAGTTGAGCTAGCCATGTGACTGTACCTGATTTTAAAATAATTTTAATGGCAGTTATTAAGCAAGTCATGAGGTACAAACCCATTCTCCCAAATGAAACCAGCAACAAATTGTGGTCACATGGCCATGAGATGCTGCCACCAGTCATAAAGGTGAGCCCTGTCATGCCCTTGTTGGAGTCTGAATATAAGGAGGAAGAAAAACAGCTGACAGGGAGTGGGAGTGTTGCTCCATTGGCTGTGGAAAAAACTGGGGAAGGGCAAAGGCCGGCTGGGCAGAGCAGGAGAGAGGTAGAACAAGGAAAAGGGAGTTCAGAGGAAGACCCAGGCCCACCCCTCTTCATCCTAGGGCACGCAGGGAGGAATGGAGAAGAGAACAATGGGGGTTGCTGGCTTATGGGGGAGGAAAGGACCCTGATTCCCTTCATTAGCCACACCTGGGAATGAGAGTTTAAAGAGATGCAAGCTGAGTGAGGCATCTGCTCGGAAGAAACATGAGTTTATCTTGTGTTGACTTTGGTTGTCTGCATCCTCCCAATCATGTTGAATTACTGCCATTCCTTCATGTCTGGAATTCCTTCTCTTGCACTGCTGGACTAATTACCTAATTGCCTTGATTGGACTTATAGTTACAGTTTTTGTTGACCATGTTTTGGACTTGATTTTCTGCAGCTAAAGGCTGTTCTTGGGAGAGTTTTTCTCCAGCCCAGAAGGTAACCAGGACATTGGGGGCAAAGTTGGAGCTAATAAAGGGATTCCTATTGATTATGGCATGGGTCCAGGATATTTATGAGAATGACTTCTCCCAGCATCAAATACCAACTGCCCTGTACGGGCCCACAGATGGGGCCTCTGGGTGCCATCCGCGACTCAATGTCGCTTGGCAATGACCCAGGGGAGGGCCTACTCTATGGCGGCTCCCACTTTGTGGAATCTTCTTCCGCTGGAGCTCCGGCTGGCCCCCGATGTTCGCACCTTCCACCACGATTTGAAGATTGGCTCTTTGTACAGTCTGGGCTGTGCTGACCCTCTGGGGGTTTGATTGTTTTAATTGTGGGGTTCTTAACTTTAATTCGGCTTGTAATTGTTTAATATGTTTTTAGGTAATTTATTTATTGTTGTATTTTTAGCTGTGAGCCGCCCCAAGTCCTTTTGGAGATGGGGCAGCATACAAGTCGAATAAATAAATAAATAAATTATCTGACTGTGTTGCCTTTGTGCCACCCTGGGTCATCACAAGCCCATTATCAAGTGCCCAAAATGTGGTTACATGACTGTGGTGGGGAATGCAATGTTTTACTGTGTCTAAACATGTAAACTGGTTATAAAGCAGAGGTGGTATTCATCAGGTTCTGACCAGTTCTGGAGAACCGGTAGCAGAAATTTTGAGTAGTTTGGAGTACTGGCAAATACCACCTCTGACTGGAGATTTTACAGTATCCTTCCCCTGTCATGCCCACCAAGCCACGCCCATAGAACTGGTAGTAAAAAAAATTGAATACCACCACTGCTATAAAGTTTTCTTTCTGAGGCTATCACAACTCCAAATGTTCTTTAAATGATAAGTAAAAGTCTTAACAGATAACAGATAATCAGAGTTGGAAGGGACCTTGTAGGTCATCTAGTCCAACCCCCGCGCACCCAAGCGGGAGACCCTACACCATTTCTGACAAATGGCAGTCCAATCTCTTCTTGAAAGTCTCAAGTGATGGTGCTCCCACAACTTCCGAGGGCAAGCTGTTCCATTGGTTGATTGTTCTCACTGTCAGAAAGTTTCTCCTTATTTCCAGGTTAAATCTCTCCTTGTTCAGTTTCCATCCATTATTCCTTGTCTTGCCAATAGGTGCTTTAGAAAATAGCTTGACCCCTTCCTCTCTGTGGCAGCCCCTCAAATATTGGAAAACTGCTATCATGTCTCCCCTGGTCCTTCTACCTGTATTTGATTGTTGTATTCCCTCCAGAGCTCCTTTGGTAAGATGGGCAGCTATATAAATTTGATTAATTTTAAAAAAAGATATATTTTAACTCATAGCCCTAAATTTTGTTATATTCAAATCACAATCTAGCACTCAGTTCCCAATCAAGGAACAAAAAGTTATATCATATATAAAGGTTACTGGAACCAAGGTCAAGTCCTGGATGAACACCTAATTAGAATTTTTAATAATACACAATTATTGGAATAACCAAATCTGAGTCTCTTTAGCTTTATCAAGTTCAGTGAAAGTCAGCTTGGTTCAATATAGTAAAATTGTGTCTATATGTATATGTATACATACATACACACACACACATTAGTAACATATATATCATGATACTAATTTATTTATTATCATTACAATACATAGATAAGCATTATACCAATATGATTTAGTATATAATATTATGACTGATTAGGGTAGTATGCTCTGATCATAGACAGAACTTCCAAGCAAAGATTCATACAGATGCATCTGTATGCATGTAGGTAACAAGCATTTATTCTCTCATGTACTGAAGGAAGGAGGAAAAAAAACTGAGTTCCAACATTTAAAAACCTTGGTCAGGATTGAGGATGGGGTTGGGGAAGCAACACTTTATTCAAGCAAAAAAATAAAAATAAAAAATAAAAACAAGATAAGCTTTTACTTAAAACCTAAGCCAAATGTATACTATAAATTATGTGCAGTAAATATACGAGACATAAACTTTTGAAATGTGACTGAATTGTTTGGTGGTGAATCAACACATGCCATTAAATGATAGGTAGAATGAAGAAAGAACATTCTCAGTTTTGTTCTCATGTCTCAAGTAAAGTAGAACAATAAACAAATTACAGGAAACCCACCTTGGCTTCTGTCAACCTAGCAGTTTGAAAGTGTGTAAAATGCAAGTAAATAGGTACCAATCCAGTGGGAATCCAGCGGCACTAAATGTGATAGGAAGAATCAAATGCAAGGTGAAATCAATGAAGAAAAGTCCCAGGTGACACCAACACTCCTGCAGAGTGTTGCTAGCAATTCTGTGTGTGGACCTAGTTCACTTCCTGCAGTACATCTGGGATGTGTGCAAGGTATGCATAATGAATTAGCACTCTTAGGCAGGCAAACTACTCTGTAATAGAATTGTAGACTCCCTGGCTCTCAATGTGCAAATGCCATACACTAAATAAAAAGGGAAACTTCTCATGTGACTCATTGAAAGAGCACAGAACTTTTTTTCCAATTTTTTTTATCAAAGCTTCATGTAATAAAAACCTTTCAATGTCCATCTTGACCATTGTAGCTGTTTGGTAGTTAAAAGCTACATCAAACATTTTCCTCAGGCAGTTATAGCTGGAACTCTTTAATACAACTTTTTACAGCCATAGGGCATGATGCAAATCTGAGTAGGTATTAGACAGAAGCCTCCTGGATGGCATCCAGATGTTTTACACTAGGCAAGATTCCCACTTGTGCTCCAAGTAAGCTTTAGCCAAGTAAACTGATATGGTGTTTGTTTGTATTAGCTGACAAAAGCTAATTTAGCCTGTTTAGAACTATCAGCAGAACATGGAGTACTGATGATTTAAAAAAAGAGTACTAGAGATGTTTTGTTCCCCTGAAATCATTACCATTAGCCAACAAGATTCTTCTATACTATTCAAAATTCTAAAACAGTCCAAAATATACAAGAAAAGGTTGTGCAGTTAAGTACATTTCTGAATCCCCTAATATAAGATCAAAATGCTCCGATCCCCCCAAAAGTGCCTTCCTTTATCCCCCCCCCCCATGTATCATTCCTACCTATAAAGGAATTGCATAGTTCCAACTGTTGCCTGATAGTTTAACATGGTATTTTGTATTTTTATTACTACTTGGATGTATACCTAAAAGTTTTAAGGCTTGATGGATCAAAATACCTTCTGTTTATTACATAGTCAGAAAGGTAAGAAGGCTGGCTATCTAAAGGTCATCTTCAGTGGCATATCTCAGCATTGTAATGTATAAAATCAGTCTCAGAAGTCTAAGAAATCACAGAATGTAGACAGGTGTTAAGAATGTGGGATGCATATATTTCACTGCACCATATGGCTTGTTATAGATAATGAAATTTATTCTAATTCAGTTGGCAGAAACCCTCTAGCTTGTGATTGCTCTTTCTGTTCCCTATAGTGAACTTGAAGTCCCCATCCTCCCACTCACTTTTTTTTTTGCAGTCTTATAAGAGGTGGAGTAGAGTGACTTTAGAGAAGAATTGTTTCCTTTTGCAGCAACAGCACGACCTCTTCAACTTCGTGTCCTCTAGCTACTTGAAATGAAAAGAAGATGGGAGGCGGGTGTGAAAATGATGAAAATAAAGCTCTCAGTATTCAAAAGCCTGCAAAAATTAACTTCAAGTCAGCTTGAAGAAACCAGCTTTATCCTCTGAAAAATAATAAGAATACTCAAGAAGTGGTGCAAAATCTTTTTTGAAGCACTAAATTGGACAGTTCACTTAGTATGATGAAAGCTGAGCAAACAGCTGAGTTTGTAATGCTCTGAATTTTAATGAAAATAGAAGAAGCTAAGTGAAAAAGCCTTGAAGGAAAAAGGAAAAAAATAGTTTTGGGGTGCTTTTTTTTAGTATTTCCTTTTCTTATTATTATTGTTTCTCTTCTTCCCACTTTTTTTCCCCCAAAAATAGATTAAATGATTTCACATGAGAAGCATCAAAGAAAACTATCACACAACCCCACCAAAATTTCAGCTGTGTGAACTTCATTAACTTTTCATCTCATTGCTGAGCACATTGGATTGTGCTCCAAAAATTGTGAGCCGCCCTGAGTCTTCGGAGAAGGGCGGCATATAAATGTAATTAAAAAAAAAAAATTCATTTCAAAGAAGAGTGTAAGGGTAATAGATATCTTCAGTTCTTTCTTTCTTTCTTTCTTTCTTTCTTTCTTTCTTTCTTTCTTTCTTTCTTTCTTTCTTTCTGTGAAGGATGTACAAAACTGATCTGTTAATCTGCAACAGATCTATTTGCATGGGCAAGTTAAGTATCATTCAAGTTAAGCTTCATCCAATAATGAATACACATTTAACTAACAATGGTAAAATGTCTCATAGACTGGGAAGGAACCCTCATAATCAAACATGTAAGGATGTTTTTATTGTTATTGTGCCACTTCTATCTTTTTCTTGTTTTGATTATTTTACAAGCCACATAGAATTGTTGGTGACTGAGTGACCGTAGAATTTGAATGCATAAATTGTATATGCAAAAAAAAAATTAAGTTTGGCAGTTTAGTGTCACAGTAATGCTGTGATTTTTCAAGAACTCTTTAAAAGTGTTCTTTATTTAACAAAGATTGGTACCTGACAATTTCAATTAAAAATTATAAGCATTGTGTCACACAAAGTATATCCTGATTCTTCAAAATACACAGTACATGTAATTATTTACAAATTATGAATCAACAAATGTCACTACCATACATTCCAAAACAATATTGGAAATTGGAAATCATGTATCACTTCAAATAATTTACATAGAGAATCTGAATTAGGAAATGATCTTCTACTATAGCACATGCTATATAGCCTTCAATTTTCTTCCAAAGTTGTTCCACCTCTGAATTTTGTACTCTACCCAAAAAGTTTGTGATTTCTATATCTATCACTGATTTGTTTAGTGAGATACAGAGATAATAATTTCCCTTAGGATGATTATAAGCAGAATTGCACATTACAATGGAATGTTCCATCATCAGAGTTACATTCCCATTTACAGAACATGCTAGTTATGTAAGAGTTAAGTAATTTTGGCTGTATGCTATGAAGCTACACAAGCCTTAAAGATAAAATAAAGATTTCCCCTGTCCAGTCATGTCTGCTTCTAGGGGGGAGGTGCTCATCTCCATTTCTTAGCCAAGGAAGTCATCATTGTCTGACAATATTTTCCAGGGTCATGTGGCTAGCATATCTACATGCTAAGGTACATGGAATGCTGTTACTTTCCCACTGAAGTGGTACCTATTTATCTACTCACATTTGCATGCTTTTGAACCTCAAGGTAGAACAGGAGCTGGGGCAGGTAATAGGAACTCAGCCTGTCATACAGCATTTCCAGTTGACAAGGTCAGTGTCTTTAACTGCAGAGCCATCATGGTTACACGAGCACAATTACAAAATTTTTCACAGGCCTTGAATACTGCTAAATAGGGTATAGACGTGATAAGAGGATGATCATATACAAAAAGGTTTATTTTTGTTGCCTTCTAAAGGAAATTATGTTCCTTACGTAATGTTCTCTTTGTGTGACTTTAAAACTATGAATATATAGGCACATTTTGGTTATGTTAACTTCTGTTCACCTCACTTTTGTCTCTGGTACCTAAGAAGAAAAAGACTGTTCATCTCTTTGCTATAAAAAGTCTTACTGAACTGAAAAGTTCAAACAAGTTTGTTTTTTTATTCTTATTCCTAACATATTCTCTTTATGAAGCTCTGAACACCAAACTAAAATCATTACATATTGACAAATGCCTTTGTCACAGATTTCTCAATATGCTCACACTATAACTCTTAAGAGTCTTTATAGGAATCCTCAGGAGTTAAGCCAAGTTTGGAGCACTTTATTTTGTACTATGGAAGATGTCACCTTCAAAATCCCTAAAGCTGACATACTAAATTATCCACAGAAGGGGTCCTGGAGAAGGTATCATACTGCCTATTATATAGAAATATGATTATTTTGTTGGCAAAAGAAGACAACTGTTTCTTTTTGCCAGAAAAAAAAATGAATTTCTGGTAGAAGAAATTTGGAGAGTCTTGGATGCCAAATGAGATAAAATATTGTTAGTATTTATAGTGTATGCTCATTAAATCAGAAGCAATGAGAGTTTAATGGCCTTACCTTGGCATGTGCCAATGTGAACCAGCTGCCTGGAAAGCTTCAGAATTGTGCACCTGTTCTGATATGATTATGCTTCTCCCAAATTCTTGTCAGAGTTTATTGGTTGTGTATTGATGGCCTGCCTTTCTTAATCCTTTGAAAAAGAAAGCTTCGAGCTCATTTTTATAAAGAAGACAGTGCAGAGGATGTGATGCAATGCCAGCCGTAGGGGGGGAAATGTATTCAGAAACACCATTCATGCTTTAAGCTATCACCTGTGTTGAATATGGAGAATTATGTCATATCCAGTGGCAAAATGCATTTCAGGCCATAATAGGAGTGATTTTTAAAGGGAAGAAGTATTACATTAAATTCACGAATTTGGTTTTCAGTAGCTCTTTTTGGTCTGGTCATTTTTTCCATTATAGAAAAAACAATCTTTTGATCAAAGCTGTATTATCTACTTGTACATATCTGAGTGCTTATAACAAAAGAGCTTGCAAATAAAGCCAAAATGGTGTGCCACACCTTCTGTCATGATTACTTAACAGTGTGACAGGACTGACAAAGTAAATTGGTTACCATATTGAGTAGCAAGAAGCATTATTTAATTGAAATGTCTATGGAGACTTTCGGTCATCAAGGTCATGGTTCTTCCAAAGGTGCTTTCTCAAAAGGCAACTGGACTCTGAAGAGAACTGAAGAAGCTTCTCTGATAGGAAACAAAATGTCTTCAAGGAAAAACAAAGTCCAGTTGCCTTTTGAAAAAGCACTTTTGTGGTATTATTTAATTCATTTTGACCTGATACTTTGAATACATGTAGGTGTAATATAATGATCTATCATGGATTTTACAGATTAGAGATCCTTATTTTGCATCATGATGATAATAAATAATCATACCAATTGTTTTATTCTATGATTATACCACACATAGTTATAAGTACATATTACTACTATTACTTTAGAGAGTGGAAATGATTCCAAAGATTCTGATCCTCAGATGAAATTTGTATTTTAAAAAAACATAGCCTAGATTGGTGTTTTCATTGAGTGGTCGTATCATATCACATTAAATCAAATATTTTGATTTAATTCTTGACCAGTGTGCAGCAGTTTACAATAGCACACGATGAAGAGATTTTCAAAGGGAAAGTGATTTTTTTATACAATTTCTTCAGTTTAGGCAAGGTTTTGTTTCTTTAAAAAAGAAAAAAAATCTTAACTATCCCTAAATTTGATGCCCTACCAAAAAAAGGTCATTTCACAGCTCTCCTCCTCACTCACTAATTTAAATAACAGAGATCCAGAAGTTCAGCTCATCTTACACAGCTCAGTTACAATAAATAGTTTAAATTCTACTCTTTTCTTTCTGTTTCTTATGGTAATTTCTTTTATTCCAATAACTGTCTGGGAATCTTTAGTGAGGAAGGTTGACAGAAGGCATTTTGTAAAGCTTTTGTATAGTCCAAGTAAACAGTTCCTACTATAAAAAAGTCTACTTATACCATGAAAGGCCACAAAAAGACAAAGAGAAAGGAATGACATTTACAGACATCATGATGTTCCCTGTTCAGCAAAACTTTTCTATGTGTCTCACAGTTTCTTCTTCCATAGTGCTTTCCATCAGTTTACCCAGGATTTTCTAGATTCTTATCATTGTTGCTTTATTTGATCACTGTTGCATTAGCCACTTTTTTTTTCCTGAGGTACAAAGATCCATCTAAGGGACATGTTTCATATTTTTGTAAGCAAATCAGTCATTTCACTTCTTAAGTTCTTTAGTAGTTTTCAGAAATGCACCATCTGCACACAAGAATATGTTTTCACTTTGTCAGTTAGATACATAACCTCATCTGTTGTTAGCATAGTTCGATTAAGCTTTTCAATTTCCTTTCCTGAAAACTCTAGTTTTCAAACTAATTTACTTTCAAGCATTTTGTTATGTATGCAGGTTTAAAGTCATTGGTTTAGTTTGAACTGTTCTTGTAAAATGTAAGAAATGATTGGTTTAAAAAGTGCGGGAAAACCCTGCACTCTGATTGGCTGGCAACTGCGGCTGCTGGCTATAAATAGCAGCCGCAGCCCAGCCAAAGTGGGTTCGTTCTGAGCTGTAGTCACGAATAAACAAAGAGCTTGAAGCACTCCGTGTCTGTCTCTTCATGCAAACTTAACACATTTCAAACACAGACCTTGGTCCTTCAAGATTCCATGGGAGATGGTAACTGTTTGTATGCTGCAGCTGAGAGCTTTTATGAGTAAGTCTTAAGAAATCCACTCTTATTATCATGTGTCATGAATAAACACTTATAGCTGGCAAGAGAGATAGAGATAGAGTTATTTTTTAGTGGAGTGGCTTCAGAATGCTGTCTTGATAAATAGAAGAAACCCCAAGGTTGCTCATTTGGAAGGGTGTGGCTCCTTCCTTATGAGGATCTTTGCAGAAAAACTTTGCTCTTCTCTCCTCTCCACAAGATGAGCCCTTGAACTGAGAGGAGCTAGCTGCTCTGATTTTTCATCTTCAGAGACCACCACCAGCAGTTATCTCTTGGTTACGATGCTGTGCTTCCTCCTCTGCTAGCAACTGCTCAGGCAGTAGCTTATTTAGCAGCTGGCTGTTCATTGACAGTCTCCTCTACAGATTTATTTATTTATTTAGTGTATGACACCTGTTAGCCAGGGATCACTGAGGTGGCTGGCTGCCTCTGTGAAAGGAATTTTTCAGGCGGTATTATCTTTACCTGAGGGACGCCTGAATTCCAGTAGGCAATTCGGGGAGGCTGCTTTATTGTCCCTCTACGGTTTGATTCTGCTCATGGGAATCAAGCTGCTGACAGTTTTGTCATGACAAAGACTTTGAATTACAAGTATATTGGCAACATATTTCCCAAAAATGTGTGGACAATAAATCTTATCTCCCTGCCACCTCCCCTGGATATCTCTGATGGTCTTAAGACATTTTACAAACAGTTCTCATTTAACATCTACTTGTTGAGTGACCATTCAAAGTTACGATGATGCTGAACAAGAGGGAGATTGACAATCAACCGATTGTCATAGTTTGTGGCTGTCACAATGTTCCCATAATCATGTGGTTGCAATTTGGGTGTTTTGCAACCTGATCACAATTAGGATGTCACAGCTTCTTGTGAATGGTGATAGTAACTGATAGCTTGTGACATGCAAAGTTGGCAGGAAATTGCAAATCACAAGCATCACCCAATCATGTATAATATTTGCCTAACTACCAAAGACCAATTGGTATTGTTGGAACTGCAATTATAAGTCAGTTTGACATTGCAACCCATTCTGTAATTGTGACTCTTTGTCACTTTAAAATGAGATCTATGTTTAGAAATAAAAAATTCCACTTACTCAAGAAGGAAGACTTACAACTAGGCAGGGTATAGTTACTTGCAAGACTCTGGTGACGGCTAAGACTAGCATTAAAAATAACAAATTATCATATCTCAGATTTACTTTTAGCATATATACCGCAAGCTGGATTGAGGTTCTTCATCTCATATGAAGATGCAATTCACAGATCAAGACCCAATCAAAATGGTATATTGTGGAAATGATGCCACAGATCTATCATTGTTCCTCCTTCAAAATTATGTGGGTAAGATCACATGTGGTGATTTGAACATGAAAACCAATGTTTCTTGGGTTCAGTGGTAAAGATGAATTGGCCTTCTACTGAGTATATCAGTCTGTCATATATTTTCCATGCTTTCTTTCTCAGAATTATGTTTCCTACATTTGTTAAAAAAATAAAACAAATGTCATGTTAGGCAGTGCTATGCCTTCTGTAGCAATTCATAATTGCCTTCTTTTTCTGATGAGCTAGAAATACTTTCACCTTTTAACACTGAATCCTAGCAAACAACAGCAAGCCTTAATAGCAAGAGACAATTTCCTTGCTCAAAAAGAAAAGGAAAAGTACAATCAGAACAAGAAGAACAATTGTTATTTTAACACACAAAGCCCAGCTTTGAATAGCAGGGAAGTTTGTAATCCAAGGATAATTTTGAAAGCTAGAAAAAGTAATAATCTCAAATAATCACTGAAGGTTGAAAAATGACAAGGATACTTTCCAATTATGTCCTTTAACTTCCCCCAATATTTTTTTACAAGCAAGGAACCAAACTAAAGTAAAATACATAAACCAAAAATAACAAATTCAAATGGACTATTGCCCATTATTTCAGGAGAAGTGAAGCCAACCCATAAAAACTGTCCTCTGTTTTTATATCAATAATAAAACATTGCTTAATTACAATTCAACATTAAATAGCAAAGCATATGTTCCCAATATGCTAAAAAATCAGCAGACTGTCTGCTACAGTCCTACGTTTTTGTAAGCTATTTATTGATCCCTAAGGCCAGCCATTGATTGATTGATTGATTCACTCATTCATTCATTCCCCTACCAACAACAAAAATAGGATGTGATAGCATGCACAGAAAGCATCTGATAAACTGTGGATTCTGAGTTTATCCCCACTAATGTAAATATATGCTAAAATCTAAGAGGTTATTCAAAGAGATAACAACTTAAATATATAGGCTGGCAGTACTAATTTTACTTGAATTGTGTTTGCCTGGTAATCATCTTTCTTGCTGTGCTTGCATTTCTCTTTTCCCATGTAAATTCCTATTTCTATCTGAAGATTTGGCTTCACTGCTTTTTCATGAAAACCTTTCCAATTTGAAAGACTACATGGTGATGCAGCTATCTTATGTGCTTGAAGATTTGCATATTTAATATTGCTGGCCATAGAGGATAAATCCAAAGCACTTTCTTTATAGTTTTCCTAGTTATGCTATACAGAGGGTTATGGGATAGAATGATATATAAATTCCTAAGCAGATGGACTATGAGATGTTAGCAGGTTCAGCTTGACTGGGACAAATTTAGCTTAATTTTATCATTTATTGGGAACCCTTGGAAGAAGGGATCTGCCAGGGATGTTTTAACTATTTCCAATCCTAGTCCAGAATTTGTTTCATAAGTGATATAAATAATATTAATAATGAGCTATCTAATCAACATTCACACACACACACAAAGTGATACACAAAGAGCAGGAATGAACTCTAAAATCTATTCCCTATTACAACAGGAAGCTTGACAACTAAGGAGTGCCATCTGAAATTTCCCTTTCTAGTTCATATGTTATAAATATGAAAACTGAAACAAAGCAATATAAATATTTAATTATTTGTTGTTGTTTATCTTCGTGCATTTATGTGAAATTTCCTGAAATCTGCATTTTTTTCACTTATCATAAAGTTTCTGGCTTTCCTGATGATTTCATTCTGAATAGAAAAAAACAAAAAAAAATAACACCCTTCTAAACCCTTTCTTATTAATAAACCCTCTCATTCATTGTTAAGTTTGCATCAAAGAAAACCATTCAAAATGGAGTCTCACAGTTGCATTTGTGTTGGAAACACCTAAGGCACTTCTGGATTGAAAGGATTAGCCAGTGACATCATCATTGCACAGGAAACAGCCAGTTGGGGCTTCTTTCATGTTCCCTGAAGTGGTACCTATCTATCTACTCACTATTACTTGCTTTTGAACTGCTGCACGGCAGAAGCTGAGACATCACTGGTGACTGAGAAAAACTTTGTTCATCTGTTCATCAGCTTCAAAGCCTGCAAGGGAATTGTTATTATTTCTTTGTTTTCAGTCATTTTGATGTTGCGACAGGTAAGCAACTTTTCTTCCAGTATTCCTCCAGCTGCTGACCCTGACTACTCAGACAACAGCCCTGAATCCTATATGATACTTGTCACCGGATGTCCAGGAATTCCTATTATTATACTTATGGTTGGTCACACAGTCAGCCTAATGTTTAGACTGGATTTGGCATTTTTATGTACCTATCAAGTTCTTCCCAAGGACATGAGACAGGCAGATGTTGTTTTAGGAGTGTGTGTGTGTGTGTGTGATCCACAGCTAAGACTGGTGGAAACTTAACAATTCAATTTATAATCAAAGACCTAAGAAATATTAAGGTAGCATCTAAGAACATAAGCATTATTTTTAATACAATCATTTATATATTTATAATAAATATATTTGTATAATATAGTTATGATCATTATAACAATGGAAAGAAATACCACTTCAGATAAATGTAAGAACAATGTTTACATTTTCTATTTGGTTCTGAGCACCTTTTTCTTTCTTGTTTAAAACACAAAGGAATACCAACTTATTGTGTTTGTTTTAAAGAGGAACATACTAAGAAAAAAAGAAAGGAAAGGCACCCCTTTATGAGGCTTTTGCATTTCATAAATAACAGGCTTCTAGTGAGAGAAAGCAGTTATGAACTGTATTCAAAGGCAGTTATTGAATAATTGGTGCTTCCACTCATAGTAAATTGTGTTGATGTACTTTCAGCTCTCTGCATGCACATCTCTCAAGCTGATATGCTTTGGATTTATCTGGTCTTCTTAACACATCTGAAAAGAAAATGTAAAGTTATGAAGTTTACCTAAAAGGAAAAACAATAAATATGAAAATGAAATGTTAAAAGGACACTGATGACACAGGCAAACATACCAGAGAGATTGAATTGATTTGGGCTCTCTCCTGGGTATGTTGTTTGTGCCAAGCGTCATGTTTTGTTGTATGCAATGTGTGAAAAAAGTTCAAAGATAAAACGGTGGAACCAGCTTCTTGAAGATATAAGAAGGACTCAAGATTCAAATGAAATGGAGTGGTGACCATTTTGTCTTAGAGCAAAAGTGGACTGAAACTGGAGCAATCCTTTTGCACTTTGAAAAGTCCAGATCTCAGGAAGTTTCAGACCATATAAATTCAAAATATGGGTTTCCAAAGATGAACTTCACATATTCTCGAAATTTATTTCAACTCAGAACAGTTAATAGGCAAAAACTGCAATTGCCAAATTGTGATGAAGAAAGCAGAAAAGGAACCATTTTTAATTGATTCCCTCCGCCATTTCCTTTTGGAACTCTGAATTCTTTACCTTTTTAAGATGCATACAGATTCATTGCAGCATTCCCTTTCAGAGTAAAAATATGAAAGTGTTACTCTGAGTACAGAGAACAAGAAAGAAACAGCAAGCCAAATAAAGTAAAATGCAGATAAGAAAAAGGAAACACTGTTATATTAACATCATTCACTATACCTCACCATTACTTTCTATCCTTGCTCCTACCACATCACTGTTTCATACACTACCTTTTATTCCTTCTTTATTTATTCCTTCTTTATTTATGGATAAAAACTCATTTTTAAAACTACCTAACTCCAAAAACAATTCTGGGAGGCTTTCAAATTAAAAAGGGAAAAACATCACAGAATCAAAAACAACATTTTATTTCCCTTCTAAGACCAACCAAGGGGGATAAATAATTACCTAGCCCAAGTCCTAAGGAAAGAGTCCTGTATTCTAGTCTTGTTTAAAGTAAGGGTTAGGGGTCATTCTAATTCCAGATGAGAGTCAGGATAGTAAAGCATGCATGTTGTATATTTACAGTGTAGGGATTCCTAAACCTTTTTCCATCTTTTATTTATTTATTTATTTATTTATTTATTTATTTATTTGTCAATTGCTTACAAGGTAATAGGTATAAGTATAAACATAGTTATAAATACATGGATCCATATAAGAAAATAAAAGAAACAATAGGACAGGAACTGTAGGCACTTTGGTGCACTTATGCATGCCCCCTACAGACCTCTTAGGAAAGGGGTGAGGTCAATAGTAGACAGTCTAAGGTTAAAGTTTTTGGGGTTTGGGGAAGAAACCACAGAGTCAGGTAGAGTATTCCAGACATTGACCACTCTGTTGCTGAAGTCGTATTTCCTGCAATCAAGTTTGGTGCAGTTAACCATGAGTTTGTATCTATTGTGTGTTCTTGTATTGTTATGGTGGAAGCTGAAGTATTAATTGACAGGTAGGACATTGCAATGTATGATTTTATATACTAAGATCAGACCGAAGACGGCGCAGTTCTAGGTTTTCTACGTCTAGAACCTAAGTCTGGTGGCATAAGGTATTCTGCAATGAGTAGAGGAGTGGAGAACTCTTCTTGTGAAATATTTCTGGACTTTCTCTACTGTGTTAATATCAGATATGTAATGTGGGTTTCCAGACTGATGAGCTGTATTCAAGTATTGGTCTAGCAAATGTTTTGTATGCTCTAGTTAGTAGTGTGATATTACCAGAGAAAAAGCTACGTAGGATTAGGTTAACAACTCTTAATGCCTTTTTGGCTATATAGTTACAGTGAGCTGTAGCACTTAGATCATTTGAGATGCGTACTCCAAGGTCCTTGACAGAGTTTAGATCATCAACAAGGTCTTGACTATTCAGTTTGTATTTTATTTTCTGATTTTTTTTTGCCAATATGTAAGACAGAGCATATATTTGTTGAGATTTGAAGTTGCCATTTGTTTGACCATTCTGATATATAGTCAAGGTCCTTTTGAAGGGTAGCAGAATTATCTGTGGTGTTGAATAGCTTTACATCATCAGTGAAGAGAACGCAGTTGCTCTTAATATGATCACAGAGGTCATTTATGTAGAGTATGAAGAGAGTTGGTCCTAGAACACTGCCTTGGGGGACACCACTGGTGACAGGTACAGAATTTGATAGGACGCTCCCAATTTTGACCATTTGTTGTCTGTTTGACAGGAATGCTTCTATCCAGTTATGCAGGTGTCCAGAGATACCATAAGATTTTAGTTTTAATAGTAGTTTGTCGTGTACCACTGAATCAAAGGCTTTACAGAAGTCTATGTAGTTTGCGTCTATTGTTTTGCCCTGATCGCGTTGTGTAGTTCATATGTTTTTGCAGTGTACGAGTTGCAGATTACAGGATAGTTTTTTTCTGAAACCAAATTGTTTATTAGAGAGTAGGTTGTTTGTCTCTAAGTGGAGGATAATGGATTGGTTAATAATTGATTCCATGACTTTACAGGTGATGCAGCATAAGGAGATTGGTCTGTAATTTTCAACTAAGCTGGGGTCTCCCTTTTTGAAAATGGGGATGACTGTGGCTAGTGATCATAGGTTTGGCAAGGAGCTGGTCCTGAAAGATTTTTGCTTAGAGCTATGGCAGTGGGTAGCTTTTAAGAAGTAGGCACATATTCCGTCGGTCCGTAGGGCTTTTTCAACATTGTCTTCTGTAAAATCTATATTTATTAGATCATTGTAGTTGTCTGTGGTTTGACTAGGAAATACTGGGCATGATCCATTGCTGTTTACAAATACTGAGCCAAAGAATGTGTTAAAGAGGTTTGATTTAATGGTGTCATCGTTACAGTCTTTACCATTAGGTCCTTTCAGGGGTGGGATGAACCTTGAGCCTTTTAGTTTGTTGTTTACAAAATTGTAGAAAGTGAAGGTGGAATTGGTGCGTAGAAAGTTTTCCTCTTGTTTAATGTGATAATTGGTGCATTCAGTCTTTATCTGGTGGCATAAATTTTTGTATCGGCTTTTGAAGTTGGCAACATGACCAGATTTGTTTTTTTCGCCAAAGTGATCTCTTTTTGGATTGGAGCTTCCTTATTGTTATGGGTAATCTGTCTTTTCTGGTTTTGGGACTAATCTTCCTTTAGTGTAATTGTAATATATCCCACCAAATGGACTCCCCTAAAACCTCAAACATCAAAATGAACAATGAAAACAGTACAATAAAACATTGGGAAAGGTGAATTTATTGTAACAATGTAACTAAAAAGTTCTTCATACCTCCCTTGTACTCTATCTGTAATTCCCCAAGGGACGTATACCTTACAGATTGGGAAATCATGCTCTAGTAGTTGATGCCACAGTGTTGGGATCCAGAGCTTGTTAACTTTCTTTGATCATAAAGGATAGGTATAAACCATTGAAGACAGATTATCAAAAAACTAGACCCCTATTATAAAGCTCATCTAGAGCTTTATAAATGATAACTAGCAATTTTTATTCAGACTGATAGTTATACCAGGGTACAATTTTTATAATCATACCCAGAATTTGAATTGAATTCTGTTGGTTAAAAGTCTAATGACTAATATGGAAGTTTATGAAGCAGAGGTGATATGTAAGCATGTGGCATGCCCATAATTACTTGTGGTGGTACAGTGGTTAGCATGCAGTACTGCACACTAATTCTACAGACTGCAATCTGCCAGCAGTTTTGTAGCTTGATTGTCAATGTCTTAAGATTGACTCAGCCTTCTATCCTTCTGAGATTGATAAAATGAGGACCCAGATTGTTGGAAGAAATATGCTGACTTGGTAAACTGCTTAGAGAGGGCTGTAAAGCACTTAAAGTCATATTGCTATTGCTGTTGCACCATCACATTTCAGTTCACCTGCAGTTTTCGAATTTGTCTTCAATGCAGATAAATGTGGATCACTATTACAAATGTTTACCTGTAATCTAAACATTATATGAGTGATTATAAGGCAGGATTCCTGGTCTAAGAAGTAGGTGAACCTGGCACACGAGATATACAAAGACCCTTCTAATCATAATTGTTACTTGTTTTTCAAACAAGAATTGAAAATACAGGAAGACCTCCAGATTGAAATGAGAATGGGAAAGGGGAGAATTGCAATGGAAAATTGAATGAGCTCTATTCAGGGTCAAAGGAAGAAAGTTCCCAATACCAAGCTGACCCAAGATCTTACAGTTTCTCAATCTTGGTCAGAGTTTAAATTTCTCATCCCTCTTATTTTTTTCAGAATTTCATCCAACCCCAACTTTCTTGTATTTCCCTTTCCTCTCAACCTATATTCTCTCCCTTCATGTATTTATAGACACTATCCATTTGATAGACATAGATATGACAGGAATTGTATTAAAGTAACTCCAATTAACCAAATAACCCAACATTTTTACCACACTGTTATACTATATTCATACATTTTGGAGTATTGATAGATAACAATAATACATAAAATATCAACAGCATATATTTTTTGTTCACCTTGATAACACAAATAATCTATCAACTGTCTAATTAAAGAAGCCAGTAGCTCCAAAGTTAAATTAAGTATGACATTGTTAATGAGTTCCATAATGCATCTTTGATGAATGAAATAATAATCCTATTTCTGATAAACCTGGCAGACAGAAGAGAATTTTAATCCAATTATTGGGGAAAAAAGAGGAAATCCACATTCCATAAATATAAATTGTATTATATAAAAAATCTTCTCTGTAGCTGATAAAACAACTGCTGCCAAATCAAACCTATCTGATTGTGTATGTAAAATATCAATTACTCTGATAATGACTGAGACTTGGCTCACTTTGATAAATCCAGATTGCACCATTACTATTGAAGGTAATAGAGTTTGCAGTCTTATGCCAAAGTAATTGTCAATATTTTATAGTCATCATTTAGCAAGTGGGAACAATAGTTTACACGATTAGTCAGATCTACAGTATACTAGCCTTCAGAATCAGAGTTACCCAATTTTTATTGAAAGAAGAAAATTTTTATTAGAAAAAAGTGTAAACCTCCAGCAACATGACAGTGAAAAAATATATTTATATTATTGTAAATATATGCATATTTATATATTAATATATATTATTAGTTAATTAGGAAAGCCCAAACCTTTCAGTCTGAAATTATTCCCTCTTTTTACTGATCAAAGAAATAATAATAATAATTGAAAACATATATGTATTTTTCAAATATTCATATCTCAGTTTTTATTTCTTCTCTTTTATAAGAGCTGTAACCCAAAACCCAATCTTGAATATATACCTTAAAAGGTTCTAAATGACTCCTATATTTGTGAAATGCCTGTTTATATCAGATTGTTTCTCATAATCTTGTTTCAACTGTTTCATAAAAATGAATCTTTAGTAGAGAGAAATTTAAATACTAGTTTGAAATATTATTGAGTTTGGTTGTACAGAACAAAAAATACATATTTTAATTCCCCACTTAATCTAGTAAAAAAAAAATCAAGAAATTTAAATGCAATCAATTTGGCAACATGTTTTACGACAAATTAAGAAATGAGTATATTCATTGGGAATGGTTTCACAAGTAACTCACCAAGCTAAATTCTAATAAATATCTCACAATGCTTTCCACAAGCAAGATTTAAGTTTATTTAACATAGTTTCATAATCAATTAAATTATCCCAAACTTTATTAAAATTTGTAGTTACAATTACCTGATTTACTCCAAACTTAAAATATCAGCAAAACTTCTATATAAGACCATCTGAATGTCTTATATAGTTAGCCATAGTAATTAACAAAACCTATAGTATACAACTCATTACTCATTTAAAAGTTAGTTATTTTTTGCTTCCCAATTTATTAATCAAGGTTACTAAATTATTAGCAGATTTTGAGTTACTACTGATTTAGTGGTAGATTTATAGGTGATAGGTAGATAGATAATCTAAAGTATAGATGGTCTATCTATCTATCTATCTATCTATCTATCTATCTTTCTATCTATCTATCTATCTATCTATCTATTTATCTATCTATCATCTATCATGGGATAACATGAATTATAAGAAAAGAACTTACATTTGGTTAAATTCTGCCTCCCCTTATAATATATAACATTTGAAAGTACTACTAAATATGACATAAATATAAAAACTGTATTTAAACATTTATTCATAATGGACCATGAGGAAAAATAAAGAAAAAAAGGGTTTCCACAGAAAAGGTCATTTTTGAAAAATTAAGAATAATATGGTGTTGGAAATAGAAATAAAAGATAAACATGTCAATGTGATCTGGATTCTACACACCCACACCCACCCAGAACCTCTTGAAGTATCCTCACTGATGTTCCATCAACACAATGGACAGACGCATGAAACTTCATCTCATCAAGGTTTAATCTGTTATTTAGAAAATTGAGGTATTTTTAGTGTAAAAGTTGTTTTTCCAGCTATTGTTTTCTTATATTATTTTTGCTTTTTTAATAAAAAAAGAGAGAGAAAACATTATATAATAAAATAAATAAAAATACTTTGGTAAAATATACTGTATTTTGCATGC
The DNA here is from genome assembly GCA_009733165.1 of Naja naja. Classification (NCBI taxonomy): domain Eukaryota; kingdom Metazoa; phylum Chordata; class Lepidosauria; order Squamata; family Elapidae; genus Naja; species Naja naja. The sequence continues at coordinate 138,441,582 of CM019150.1, forward strand.
TAATTGACATAATCATTAAAATAATAATATTTTCTGATTCTTTTGTTAGTTATCCATTTTCTTGTCCAGCATGGGAAAAAATATAAGAAAAAGGGAAAAAACACAAACATTTTAGGAAATTAGGAATTTTTGCTTATCAGCAAGACTTATTTCAAGGGAGTTGTAAGAATTATAGCCTCATGTTGAATATCATGAAAGTCACAGGTGATTTAACAACACTTTCTTGAATGAATAAGGGCCCTTTTTAAAATCTAAAATAGCAGAGTCCACACATGAAATTAAGCCAAAGCCAAATAGCTTACTATCATGTGTGAACCAACTGTGTCAAATCAATCTGAAAGACAACAAGTTTCCAGATAATTCCAGGAAGAAGATTTGGGCTCACTTTTTGCATTTTGAATTCTGGTTTTTAGGAGAAGTAATTTGCAGGAAAGCATCATCCTATTAATTTTCAGCAAGGAGTTTATGCTGAATCTGAATTTTCTCTGCCCATGGAAGGAGTCCTTCTATTTAAGAAATAATGACTGTTCTTTTCCTATTATGTTTAAAATATGATTGTGCATATAAATGTTGAATGCTATCTACTGTTTCATATCAGCTGATATTCCTAAGGGTGATTTTACCTGTCATTCCTTTGGAAGAACTTTCTGGATGGATATACAGTACCATGCATGCAGATTATCTTAGGAGACCCATACTGATAGGCTATATCTATCTAGAAAGCCTCTTGTAGTTTTCTTTATAACTGTCAATATTTCAAAGATTGTCACAGAACTGTTCATAATTTGTTTCTGATCTTATTTTGTTATTTTGTGTAAAGTAGGGAAGTCACCAGTGCCAGATAGACTATCAAATTTATATTATAAATGTTTTGAGGATCAACATTTATTGCCATGAAAGAATGTGATGGATTCTATCATGCAAGGGTCTGTTATGCCAGATGCTTGGAAGAAAACAAATATCACCTTATTACAAAAGGAAGGGCATAACTTGATTACAACTAAGAGATATAGACTGATTTCATTGTTGAATAGTGCTTATAAAATATTTAAATAATATCATCAGACTGATTAAAAAAAGATCCTGCAGGATTTTATTTCTGATGATCAATTTGGATGCTTACCTATAAGACAATCAAGGAACAACATGAGAACTATTTTGGATATAATGAAGTATTTATTTATATATTTTATTAAATTTATATGCTACCTATCTCACTGTCAAGCGACTCTGGGTGGCTTAAAAACATTGCCAACATCATAATGAAAAATAAATATCACTGATCTCTTTGGATGCTGAGTAAGCCTTTGAATTGGGATTTTATGTTCAAAGTTGTGGAAAACATGGAAGTAAAAGATAATTTTCTTCAAGAGATTAAATTGATTTAGACATTCCAGAAAGAACATATTGTTGTAAATAGAGAATTATGTAAACCATATGTGAAATACAGAACAAATGTCCCTTGTCACCTTTGCTTTTCATTTTAGTCTTGGTTGTTTTTAAATGCAGACTTTAGACAAGATGAACAAATTATGGCTTGCAAATAATAATAAAAAAGAGATTGATAAATTAAAGGTATTTGCTGACAATTTTGTTTTGATATTACAAATGCCCCAGAATGGTATAGAACATTTAATAAGAAACTGAAAGATTTTGGTACACGGGCTGCTTTAAAATTAATAAACAGATACTTATTAAAAAGTGATTATATAAGACCAAGAGATTTTGATGAAAAGGTCAAGCTTCAAAATAGAGAAGAAGGTTAAATATCTAGATATCACATTGACCAATATGAATTTTATATTATTTTAGAAGAGTTATATTAAAATATGGAATTATGTTAAGAAAAAGATGGCATAAATTGCAATTGTATTGGATAGAACTGGATAGAATAAATGCCTTACTCAGAATGTTATTTTCATTTGAAACTATACCGATATTGTTAATTGATTTACTTTTTGAACAATGACAAAAATATATTTTCAAATTTGTATGGTAAATAACCAAGAATCGACTGTGAAGTGTTGAAACATTCTAAAAAGAGAGGTGGGTTAGGACTGCCTCATTTAAAATTGTCCCAAAGGTGTTTTTTTTTGAAGAGGCAACTGTACTTCCAGAAAGTCCAGTTGCCTCTTGAAAAAGCACATTTGGGACAGCCATGACCTGGATGTCTGAGAATCTCCATAGACATTTTCAGCCATGTGTTTAGTATGGATGAAGACATTGGTGACTCTGGGAAACAAAAGACTACTGGAGTGGGAATAGCCAACAGATTTGAAATTCAAGTGGCACCCCTATCTACCGTGTTTCCCCGAAAATAAGACCTACCCCGAAAGTAAGACCTAGCACTATTTTCTAAACCTGCCCTAATATAAGACCTACCCCGAAAATAAGACCTAGTGTAAATCTCCAGTTCCAGGAAGACTTTTCAGGGAGCAACCATGCACCCAAACACCCCCTACACACTCACACCCACTATTTGGCACCATAAATATATAAGACCTACCCCGAAAATAAGACCTAGTGTGTTTTTGGGAGCCAAAAAAAATATAAGACAGTGTCTTATTTTCGGGGAAACACGGTATGCTATGACAAAATTAAGGTTAATAGAGATCTTAGAAATCATTTTTTGATGTGCCATATTGAAGGTTTGGACCAGATATAAATAAAGACTATGTGTTAAAATTCCTTTATGATTGTTGCCACAAGAAGCTTTTTAGAAGAGAAATGATAGGTACACACAATTGTTTGATATACAGTGGATATAGAAAGTCTATATACCTGTTGAAATGCAAAACAATCAGACCAAGATAAATAATTTCAAAATTATTTAAACCTTCAATATAATATATAAGATATACAATTCAGCTGAAAAACAAACTGAAATCTTTTGGGGGGAAATTAACAATAAAAACTTGAATAATATGGCTGCACATATATTCACACCCTCTTATAAGTAGGAATATGGCTGTGTTCCAAATTGACCACTCACATTCAAACTGTTGTCAAATAGTAGTCACTACACATCTGCCATCAATTAAGATGACTCTGCTCAGTCCCATATAAAGTTCAGCTGTCCTAATAACATTTTTCTGACGTCTACTGAGTCTCTTACAACAAAAGCCATATCTGAAAATTGTTTACAAAGGATCTTATTGTTTGAAGCCATGAGTCAGAAGAAGAGTATAAAAATTGTTCCAAGCATTCACGATACCATGGAACACAGTGAAGACAGTAATCAACAAGTGGGGAAAATATGGCACAACAGTGGTATTACTGAGAACTGGATGACCCTTAAAAACTAGTCACAGAGGCTGCCAAAGGCCTATAGCAACATTAAAGGAGCAGCAGGAATTTGTGGTAAATACTGATAGTGTATTACATGTGACAACACTCTCTCATATTCTTCATATGTCTGGTTGTAGGGTAAGAGGGCAAAATGGAAACTTTTTCTTACAAAGAAAAACACCTCATGGTTTTTTTTCAAAAACCACATAAAGTGTGACAAAAGCATGGGGGGGGGATAGTTTATGGTCTGATGAAACCAGGCATTTGTAATCTAAATTAAAAACTTAAAGAAGAATTGGAAAAGAAGAGTCATATTTGTCAATATTTTACCAATGCACAGTTAACAGATTTAAAATGGATAAAAAAACTCCTTTGGTTTTGCAGATAAAAAAATGGATTTTGAAAGGGACCTATGTAGTAAAAATGCCCATCATATTGCTAAGATATATAAGTTACTATTGAAAACGAATTTGGAAGGTGAATACATTAAATGTATATGCTTAAATGGGCAAAGAACATTGTATATTATATGTTTGATCAATAGGAAAACATGTAAAGGACTGAAGTTTATATTGAGTTATGATTTGAAAGAAAAATTTTGTATAATGATGTGTTAGCATTAACACTAGATAAATTGACAAAGATGTATAAGGAAATGTCAAATAAGTGTTGCAAATGTAACCAATTTGAAAGTAGCTTTTATCACCTTTGAAGGCCGCCCAAAAAGTGTTAAGAAATATTAAGATCAAATATGTATTTTGATTCAGAAGAAAAAATCAATGTATAATTAAAACCAGAGGATTTTCTTTCAGGTATTATGGATCCAGGGTCTGGAAAGAAAACATGGGTCTTTGTTGTTACATATAATAACAGCAACAAGATATTTACATGCACAGAACTGGAAAGATAACCAAACTCCTACAATGGAAAAATTGATCGTGAAATTAATGGAGATAGCTGAGGTAGCAAAATTGATCATTTTGATGAAAAACAAAAATTTGTCTAGTTTTGTTTCTATTTTTGGACTTCTTGCTCAATATTCAATATTCAAAAAATATTGAAAATCAAACTGATTCTGAGATTTGATGACTAGATCTGTTGTAATGATAGAAATATACAGTATTATTTGTGTCTTTTTTGTATAAAAACAAAGGATATTTTATTTGCATCCATACTGAAGAAAGTTGAAGGTGTCCTTTCTATATTTTTTCATACTTTTTTCTATTAGCATACTTTTAAGTTTTCTCCTTTTCTAACTTTTATAATCCTATATTTTACCAGCTTTTGAAATTCAATAGTTTTTTTTAAAGCCATTTGGTAATAATTTTCTTTCCCTCTGGAGAGTCTTAATGGAGCCCAGAATTAAATTCTAGATTGTTAAATAATATTAACAAGAACACTGAAGAATAAGAAATTTAAGACAATCTAGAGAAATAAATTGTAGGAGACGGCTGTTGGAAGATAAAGCCTTATAATGTTTTTGCTTTGCCTAAAGTGGATCTAGAGCTAGTGACAATTGGACAAGTCTCATCTGAAAATTAATTATTACAATCAGCACTAATTGATTTTAGACAGCAATGGGGAAAGAGTTTGTAGCTGTGACAAAGAGTGTTAGCATTTCCTATTAAGACCATCTTAGCAGCTTGCCAATTGTTTCTCCTTTATTGCAATTAGACTTGAAATAGGAAAAAAACTTCCACTACAAATTGGCAAAATTATTTCTGTCTTCAGAAATCTCCAAATATACACATCAACTTTCCTTGCTTCACTAACAGGTCTTTCTTTCTTTCTTTCTTTCTTTCTTTCTTTCTTTCTTTCTTTCTTTCTTTCTTTCTTTCTTTCTTTCTAACAGGAAGCTATCATACTGCAAAGCAAACCACCCCATTCTACAATCATATTAATTTGCAGTATTGCTTGGGGCAGTGGTGGGATTCAAATAATTTAACAACTGGTTCTTAACCCTAATGATCTGGGTGAGCATGTGACTGGGTGGAGTTGGCCAACTCAACGTTACTCACATCGAGGATTTGGGAATGCAAGGTACATCCAATGAGAACCAAGGAACTTGCAACATTATACTAGGGCAGATTCAATAATGACTGATCTTTTTACCCCAGATGCCCAATTATTGATATTACCACTGCATGACATAGTAGAAAGAATAATTGGTGGTTGCATTTGATTCTAGCAGGTGACACTCAGGAGAAGGAAAATTAAAGCCACAGAAATCCACCAGTTGTTTGAACAATCCACCAGTTGTTTGAATTAATATGAACCAGGACAAGTGGTTCATATTAATAGTAAAGAGCAGGCCAATTCCCCATCTTGTTCCCGAGCAAAGGAAGACTGGGCAATTGGGCTGGCCAGTTTATACTGAATTGACATCTCTGCCAAGACAAGGGCAATAGAATAGTGTGTTATCATAGTCATGAGGAGCCCTGAGTTATATCTGCAGGTTTAAAAATAATATACAGCTAAAATATAGTTTTTACAGCTTTTGTAGATATAAACATGATACTTCTCATACTATATTGCTACATTTTTTGCAAAATATATTTGACTTTGTCTTCAATCAAAGGGAATGGCTTAACAAAATTGCATCATACCTAAGGGGAAAAAAATCTAAAATGAAAAATCTCCCTAAAACATTCTTCATAATGGTGCAATAATACTTTGAAAGAGTGAAAATTGCCAAAGATGGTTTATTAGTAGATCGTCTTTTTTTTCTCACCCTGTGATGGATTTAGACAAGAAAATATGATACCGAGCCTGTGGGTCTGGTCGCTTGAAAACCTAATCACAGCTTGGCAGAGTAGTTGAATTTCCCAAAAGAATATCATATTGGTTATATTGTACTGCTTGTGATAGAGAGGAAAATGTCTTAGTTCTCTAAAACTAAGATGGCAGTCATTGCATATCAGAAGCTGTGGGTTACCATTTCTTTGGATTGTGGGATAGGGTCACAATAAGGCTCAGAGAATCATCTGAGTAATTCAAATCATCTCTGTGTTGATGAGAAGAAAGAAACTAAGAAGGTATTTGGAACCATTTCTAAATGTATGTTCTGACATTGGAGCTGTACATTTTGAGCTGAGCATAAGTACCAATAATGCAAAACATACAATGAGGAATCATTTGGTTGTGTTTTAACCTATTTTGTTTTGTTAATTACATTTTGCAATCCTAAATGTTGCAAGAAAAGGAAAAAATGTTGTAACCTACTCTAACTCCTCCTTCTTCTCAGTTCTCTCTCCTTGTATCAATCAGACTTAAAAAATAGTTTACATGGTGCCTAGACTTGAGGAAGAAGAACTATATTCTCAATAGGAAGTGCATTGTAGTCAAGATGGGGGGATGAGAAAATTGTGGATTTGAGTGAATGAATGAGAATGGGAACCAACTTGAGAGAAAAAAGGGATAAAGGAAGCAGAGAGAGAAGGAAACAGAACATGTGGCAGAGCTCTGCCTATGCCCACTTATTCTACTAATTTCACCTACTCCTGCCTCAGTCCAAACCCTCTCTTGCTCTTTGACACTTAAAGTTTCCTATGAAAGAATGACACAACTAAAAATGTTCTTCTTTATATAGTGCATTTAAACAAGCATCACAAAGAACGTTTATGAAAGCAAACATTCCCTGTATTGTAGGAACCATTGGTTTTATATGGTAGATGCTCATATAGGACATGCAATTGTATAGCTTTGCATTTGTCCCCAGTGTGGAAATGTTCTCAAGCAACCACCTTTAGTTACTATTTTGTGTCTTAACAGGGTTAGAAATGGTCCCCCCCCCCTTATTTGCAAGTAACTTATTCACAATGAAGGGAGAAGAAAATCTCTTTTTAATGGGGTGAAACTACTCAAGTCCCAAGGGTAAGTATCTGTACCTAATGTTTCCTCCAAATTAGTAAACAGCAGCAACCACAAAATCTTGAAAAGTACTCTGCAAAGGAAACACACATTTAAAATCAACCACAAAAATGAGATGTGACTTGAATCAGGCTTTCACTACTTTGGCATATCTATTGCAGCATATAAGCCAGGTGGGTGTATTATTATTATTGTTGTTGTTGTTGTTGTTATTGTTGTTATTTTGTTATCATTATTATTAACAAGTTCTTGATTGTTAACAGCTCAGACTCTTTAATGAATGGCAAATAAAGAGGCCTCAGGTTTAATATCCAAGAAAGAACATCAAATTATTTAGGATACCTGTATCTATCTTCCTTCCTTCCTTCCTTCCTTCCTTCCTTCCTTCCTTCCTTCCTTCCTTCCTTCCTTCCTTCCTTCCTTCCTTCCTTCTATCCATCTCCCAGTACATGAACAGAATTGTCATTTCTGTTTGTTTCCTTCTTTCTAAAATATAGGCATATCTACAAGGAGGGAGGGAGGGAAGGAGGAAGGGAAGAAAGTAGAAAAAAAGGAAGGAATTTTCCTTACCATTTAACTGACTTAAGGCTGATAAGTCGAGATTCCGCTTGTATAACATACTGAATCACAATGTAGTCAACACATTTTAATCCAGCGTGTAATATAAATCCATCCCATGATGTATATTTATTTATTTATTTATTTATTTGACTTGTATGCCACCCCATCTCCAAAGACGCGGGGCAGCGCACAACTAAAAACAGCAACAATAAATACTTAAAAAGAAATTAAACTAATTTCACAAGCCCAAAAATACAAAAACTAAAATTTACAGTGGTTAAAATAATTAAGAAACCCATCCCCCCCCAAGGAGGGGTCACAGCCCGGATTGGTCGAACAACCAGGTCTTCAAATCATGGCAGAAGGTGCGGAGGTCAGGGGCCAGGCGGAGCCCCAGGGGAAGTTGGTTCCAGAGGTCAGGGGCCGCAACAGAATAGGCTCATTGCCGGGGGACTGCCAGCTGACATTGGCTTGCCGACGGAACCCCGAGGAGTCCTTGCCTATGTGCTCGCACAGGGCAGCTGGCACTCGATATCGGCAGAAGACGCTCCCTTGTCGTGAAGGACTTTGTATGTTAAAACCAGAACCTTGAATCTCACCCAGAGTGCAACCAGCAACCAATGCAGGCAGCGCAGGAGGGGGGTAACGTGGGAGAATTGGGAAACTCCCATCACCACCGCCCGCATTTTGCACCAGCTGCAATCTCCGGATGGTATGCAAGGGCAGTCCTAAATAGAGAGTGTTGCAGTAGTCGAGTCTAGAGGTAACAAGGGCGTGAGTGACTGTGCGCAGGGCATCTCGGTCCAGAAATGGGCGAAGCTGATGAACAAGGCGGAGCTGGGCAAAGGCCCCCCTGGCAACGGCCCACACCTGCTCCTCCTCCCTTCATTGTGAATAAGTTACTTGCAAATATTCTTTGTTATAGTAGGAAGTGGGGGAAAAGTCAATTCCATTATTACAGCAATAATATGCAAAGATATCCCTAGAAGTATAAAAACCACAACAGACAATTGTTAGGTACTATTAAGCAAAATAATAGATGAGATTCACAACTTATATTGTCATATTTTGGAAATGTGGATGTTCCAAATTTTTGTCAACTAGATTCTGGATTGGTCATGAGCTAGCAGACTGGTAACATAAAAACATATTAACAGTTTCATGGTATGTAGTCTAATCAATAAAAGAAACATATACTCTTTATTTAATTACTAGAAAAACAATACAAACAATTAGACTCTGACTTATCATCATTTTTACTCATAACAACCCATCAAGCTTCCAGTAGCATCTTTGTTCTGCAACACAATTATTTTTTGAGAACCAAAGTATCAAGTAACAGAACTATAATAAAACAAATCCCCAAAATACAGGCAACAAGACTGTATTCTACAATAATATTTCCCTTAGCATTAGATCCTATAAAATTAGGAAATTGGGGGAGTGCATGGGCAGACAATTTAGTCTTATACATATTCACTGGGTTTTTTTTTTAATCCACTATCAAATATGTGCCAGAAAAACTACTGTCTGTGGGTGAGAGGAACAGGGAAACCAAATTTCTCAATTGGAAACAAAAAACAGCCAGGGAAGTAATTGAAGCCTGGCAAACAGGCCCCTCCTCAGTCAATAGGAGTGCTGATTTACCACCAGCCTATCAAGCATTTAGAAGGTGAGGGCTAGGCAGCACAAGCAAATAACAGCTAATGACTTAAAAGCCAGCCATCAATACATCCCAATCAACATCTAAAAAGCCACAACAGGCACTATAAATACCACACACAGAACAGCACACACGGTTAGAAGTTTCCTGAAGATGGGCTCCAGCATGAGTCTGAAAGCTCAGAAGACAAAACCTCTGACTCCAGTGACTGACTCCAGTGACTGACCCAGATTGGAAGGGGGGGGGGAAATACCAGTACTTTCTCAAGGGTAAGACTTCTTCTTAGCATAGGTAGGAATTATTTTTTTAAAAAAGTTCCATGATTGGAAGTGTTTCAAATGAAGTTCTCCCTTGGGATTTAATTGAAGCATGGGGACCAAGGTCAGATGATTGAACAATGAATCACATTAGCTCCTTGGCCACCTCTGAACTAAGTACAAGAATATCACACTCTAACCATGAAAATTTTTGTTTTCCTTTGTAAAACATATTGGGGCAAATTTTCTTTCATTAAAGTAGAAAAAAGAGAGAAGGAAGACAAATGAAAAAGATGTTAGAGGAGGAAAAGGAAGATGCAACTAGTCCTGGAAGGTGAGATTCCCTCATGATTTGCTAACCGATTAAAAATCAAAATTTCAGAGTATGGCTGGTTCCTGAAATGGAGGGATATAAACAGCAAGAACAATGTTGCTAATATTGTTCATAAACAGCTTGAAGACAGGGAAGAGTCTACATAAATGACCTCTGTGATCATATTAAGGGCAACTGCATTCTCTTCGCTGATGATGTAAAGCTATTCAACACCACCGACAATACTGCTACCCTTCAAAAAGACCTCGACTATGTATCAGAATGATCAAACAAATGGCAACTTCAAACCTCAACAAATAAATGCTCTGCCTTACATATTGGCAAAAAAAATATTTCAGAAAATAAAATACAAGCTGAATAGTCAAGACCTTGTTGATGATCTAAACTCTGTCAAGGACCTTGGAGTACGCATCTCAAATGATCTAAGCACTATAGCCCACTGTAACTACATAGCCAAAAAGGCATCTAATTATCTAAGCACTAGAGCCCACTGTAACTACATAGCCAAAAAGGCATTAAGAGTTGTTAACCTAATCTTAAATAGCCTTTTCTCTGGTAATATCACACTATTAACTAGAGCATACAAAACATTTGCTAGACCAATACTTGAATACAGCTCATCAGTCTGGAACCCACATTACGTATCTGATATTAATACAGTTGAGAAAGTCCAGAAATATTTCACAAGAAGAGTTCTCCACTCCTCTACTCGTTGCAGAATACCTTATGCCACCAGACTTGAAATTCTAGTCCTAGAAAACCTAGAACTATGCCGCCTTCAGTCTGATCTAAGTATAGTACATAAAATTATATATTGCAATGTCCCACCTGTCAGTGAATACTTCAGCTTCAACCATAACAATACAAGAGCACACAATAGTTACAAACTCAAGGTAAACCATACCAAACTTGATTGCAGGAAATACGACTTCAGCAACAGAGTGATCAATGTCTGGAATACTCTACCTGACTCTGTGGTTTCTTCCCCAAACCCCAAAAACTTTAACCTTAGACTGTCTACTATTGACCTCACCCCTTTCCTAAGAGGTCTGTAGGGGGCATGCAGAAGCGCACCAAAGTGCCTACTGTCCCTGTCCTATTGTTTCTTTTTATTTTTCTTATATGTATCCATTTCATGTATTCATAACTATGTTTATACTTATACCTGTTATCTTATAATCGCTTGACAAAAGAAAGAAAGAAAGAAAGAAAGAAAGAAAAAGAAAGAAAGAAAGAAAGAAAGAAAGAAAGAAAGAAAGAAAGAAAGAGCAGCATGGGGATTAGGTACATACTTCCATGTATGGTGGAACTGCCCAAAAATAAAGAGCTACTGGTTAAAAATTAAGGAATGGATTGAAGAGATCATTAAGTGTGGGCTGGAGTTGAAACTAGAACTGTTCTTATTAGGACTGAGAGGAGGGGAGTTTCCCTCTGACGTGAGATACCTGTTGATACATTTACTAACAGTGGCAATAATTGTACTTGCTCAATATTGGAAGAAGGCAGAGGTACCCCTGACACATGTAGTCATATTAAAAACTTATGAATGTGCCCAGCTGGAAAGGATTACACTAAAAATCAATGGAAAAGAAGATTCAGATTACTATAGGATTTGGAATAAATGGTACAATTGGTCAGAACAAAAAGGGAAACTCAAAGCCAGTTAACATAATGGACTAAAGGAGAAAGATTGTAACGTGCTACGAAAGGCAGAGTTTACAAGAAATACTTATATTTTTCCTAATATACTATATAATAATATAATTTTAAGTTCCGATAAATCTTAGTTTTCTATTATATATTTAATTTAATAGTTATATATATATAATAAACTTAGAAATTTTAGTTGTTTAGCAGGACGATGCGTCAAGACAATATGTAGAATTTTGGGAATATTCATTTGAATAGCTCATAATAGAAACAGAATTTTATATTGTATCATTGTGTATTTCTTTTTCTTTCTTTTTTTTTCTTTTATGGTAAATAAACATTAGAATGTTAAGGAAAGCTCGTCAAATTCGAATTTAAGCATATACCAGGACTTTTCTGCTTCGATACAAAATATGTATGTTTGTTTCTTTTTAACAGCTTTTTAAAGTTTGTGTCTTTTTTGTTGTCATGATTTATGTTAATAAAGTTTATTTAAAAAAAAAGGATTGCTGGCAACACCAATGAAATTTGTATGGCTAAGCCAAATAGGGAGAAATCCCAGTCTTGAAATATGCCAGTCTATGAATTCTTTGAGCAATAAAATACCATTCTACATATATCTTCAGTACATTTTATCATTTACTCCAAGTTACAATCCTGGATAAAGTAGCTGCTTCCAAGATGCTGTTAGCCACTTCCTTTGGAAAAGAACATTTTCTGGAAAAAAAATTTCCACCTCTTTCTGTCTGGATCCATCCTTAGAGCAAGTAGTCAACTTTTCCTTTCAAGCTTTTCCTTCATGTTCCCTTTAAAGCAAAAATTGGTTTCCAGGGTCTTTGCAGTCTTCCCTAAATCATGACACAGTTTAAGTTGCTTCCATTTTATGATTAATTCAGTCTCTCAGTTTATAGACTGGTGTTTTAACCACTACACCAAACTGACTATCATAAGTGTATGTACAATATATCTTATAAGAATTATTGTGCATAAGGATCTGTATAAACAAGGACTTGTCTGTTATATTGTGTATATCTATAAAATATAACTATGCAAAATATTGTAAATCTTTTATATAAAACATTGAAGCATCAAAATGTGTATACATGAAAACACCACAAGCACTTCTGTTTTTTTCCAACTTGTTTCACATTATGCTATTCTGATTTTACTTCAGCTCCCAAGTAGTTATTCTGTACCATTTTCCTCTTCATAACTCTCTCTTTTATGCTTCCCGTCTTCAACATTTCTCTTTTTGTCTTTCTCTCCTTCCTTCCTTCCTTCCTTCCTTCCTTCCTTCCTTCCTTCCTTCCTTCCTTCCTTCCTTCCTTCCTTCCGCTTGGATTCACCACTATCACTTCTTCCATTTATTTCCTTTTATTCCCAGATTGGGTTATCACTGCCAAATGGCTGTGGAATTTTAAAGAGCTACTCAGAACAATACCTTGTGATAATTCTCCTTTACTAGATAACAGTGTTCAAGTAGTCCTCAACATTAATTCAACTTGATTGAATCCAAAATTGCTGTTGCTAAGCAAGACATTTGTTAAGCGAATTTTGTCCCATTTTACAACCTTTCTTGCCACATTTATTAAGTGAATCACTGCAGTAACATAATTGTTAAGTGAATCTGACTTCTCCATAGACTTTGCTTGACAGAAGTTTACAAAAGGTGATCACATGACCCCAGGACATTGTAACCATCATAAATACGAGTTCAGTTGCCAAACATCTGAATTTTGATCAGGGGATGCTGCAATGATCATAAGCGTGAAAAATGGTCAGAAAGCACTTTTTTCAGTGTTGTTTCAACACTAAATGAACTGTTGTAAATCAAGGAATACTTTTATGCCAGTTTCTACTGTTTCCTGGCTTAAGCTACATTTCCCGTTTCTTTTGCAAAGTATGCTTATCCTTAGCTTATAGGGATAAACAAGGACCAAGTTTGAAGTTCTGTCTGAAGTGTCTCCCACAAATACATGCTTACTTCTGTATCACTGAATGTGAGAAGGATTAAAATGGTTTATATCCAAATGTTACAGAATGATTGTTTTTTTTAAGTCTTTTGCCATTCTGAATTAGCAACAAGGTGATAAAAAATAATTATTTACCACAATCTTAAGGCTAAGTGAGCAAATGTTTACAAGCGAATTTTACATTTGTCTTTAAAAATCTCTGCTTTTTAAAGAGCAAAGAAATATTTGAATTTGGTTTTGTACTGGCTGTTCTTCACCAGTCCAGGACATTATACAGTTCAGAACATTTAGATTTTGTTAATGTCTTTCTGTTACTAAATCCCCACAAGCTGTACAAAGAAAAATGTATTCACTTTCAGTGAATTTCCTCTTAGCTCCCAGGGAAACTTTACCTTGGGAAAAAAAAGATTTAGTTCCAATTACTATACTGTCAGTAGAACTTCAGCCTTAATTTAGCCCATTAGTTTAATCTTAATTTATAATCTGGAGCAATTAATATGCCTGTGCTGCATGACAAATCAAAACTTGGCTGACATTTAGGTACATTTGAAAGGCAAATTTTGAACCTTGTCTGTTACCTCATGAGAAAGCAGGAAAAAAGTTTGGATTTTTGCCCTGTTTCAGCTTCAATGCATATAACAATAATTTATTATTTTAGGACTCCATATTTATAGCTGATTGAAAGAGGAATTGTCCTTCAAATTATCATTTTGGGCTTTAAATTCATTCTCTGAAGAAATGGACCAAATTAGATTTTCAAAGACACACATAGATCTGATAAATTCCAGTTAACCTTATTTGGTATAGACATTCTGTAATATAATCAAGGGCTCAGGTGTTACTCTATTGATCAACTTGCATTTAAAGTATTAATAATTTATCTATTTTTCTCCACCCCCAAAAATAAAGGCATGAAAATAGAAGAGAGTAAATGGACGTTTATTAACAGTGACAATCCCTCAGTTTGACTTCAGAGGAAATGAAGTATTTTCTTGCAATCTATCACAGCAGTGGCAGAGTGTGGGGATGGCCGGTCAGGAAATAGTAAGGATTGAGGATCTGTTGGATCTAAAGCCCGGCCCTTCATCATGAAATCTGATATCATCAAGATGAAAGTCATCAAGATGAAAAAAGATAGAGAATAGTATGGATCCAGGGAAATGTTGCACTTTATTTAACATAATCTTTAATCAATCAATCAATCCATCAATCAATCAAATAAAGCTGTTCTTGTTGCACAGATAGCAATTAAAGACCAAAGATTGTAATCAAGATTTATCTATCAATTTTTGTTAATATTAGATTGACAATAATCACATTCATATCAATCAGAATAGAGCTGGAAGGGACCTTGAAGATCTTCTAGCCCAACCCCCTGCTCAAGCAGGAGACCCTATACCATTTCAGACAGATAGCTGTCCATACTTTTCTTAAAAACCTCCAGTGATGCAGCACCTATATAGCTTCTGAAGGCAAGCTGTTCCACTGGTTCTCACTGTTAGGAAATTTCTCCTTGACTCATGGTTATTTCCAGGGGTGGGATTCAAAATTTTTAACAACCAGTTCTGTGGGCGTGGCTAAGGTGGTGGGCATGGCTTGGTGGTCATGTGACTGAGTGGACATGGCTTGGTGATCATGTTATTGGCTGGGCGTGGCCAATTCAATATCACTCACATCGAGGCATCTCCTTGCCTGGCCTCTCATGACTGTGGGGATGCTGCAACAGTCGTAAGTGTGAAAAATGGTCATAAGTCACTTTTTTCAGTGCAGTTGTAACTTTAAATGGTCACTCCACACAAGCAAAGTACCAGCAAAGGAGGGGGGGAAACTCCAGAGACATTCCTGAGACAGGAAGTCTAGTCCTGCCAAGAATGTAATAAGGGTTAATGGAGAGGCACTTTCTGTAAGCAACCCCAGAATGTTTCCTTCCTGCCTTCCTTACAGGATTAGGCCAGTAATTTCTTCTAACAACCGGTTCTCTGAAGTGCTTAGAATGTTAACAACTGGTTCTAGCGAATAGGTACGAACTGGTAGAATCCCACCCCTGGTTATTTCTCTCCTTGATTAGTTTCCATCCATTGTTTCCTGACTTCCTGGTGCTTTGGAAAATAAATTGACCCTCTCTTCTTTGTGATAGCCCATCAAATACAGGAATACTGCTATCATGTTACCCTTAGTCCTTCTTCTCTCTAAACTAGCCAAACCCAATTCCTGCAACTGCTCTTCACATATTTTTGTCTCCAGGCCCTTAATCATCTTCATTACTTTTCTTTGCACTTTTTCCAAAGTCTCAACATCTTTTTTGTTATGTGGTGACCAAAGCTGGATGCAGTATTCTAGGTGTGGGCTTACTAAGGATTTATAAAGCAGTACTAATACTTCATGTGATTTTGATTGTATGCCTCCAATTAAATCAAGGTTTGTATTAACTTTCTTGGCTGCTGCTGCTGCACACTGCTGACTCATGTTTAAGTGATCATCCACTAGGACTCCAAGGTTCCTCTTGCACTTACTGTTTTTGCACAAGGTTTCACCTAATCTGTATTTGTACTTTTGGTTTTTCCTGCCTAAGTGTAAAACCTAGCTTTTCTCCATGTTAAATTTCATGTTGTTGGTTAGGGTCCATTGTTCAAGTCTGTCAAGATCTTTTGGGATCATGTGCTTGTCTTCTGGGGTGTTGGCTATTCCTGCCAGCTTAGTGTCATCTGCAAATTTGATTAGTTCCCTTTCTATTATCTCATCTAAGTCATTTATGAAGATATTGAAGAATACTGGACCTAAGATGGAACCTTTTGGCACCCTACTGCTTATTTCCATGCAGATGTACCATTAAGGACTACTCATTCAGTACAGTTCATGAACTAGGTACAAATTTTGTGGTGATTCTGTCTATCCCACATTTTTTAGTTATATATTCTATTTAATCTGTTTTTTATTGTCTAGTTATATATTCAATGAGATTATGGAGAAAGAATAAAATGAGACCATTGCTCTTTCCCTGCCTTCAAGTGTTCTTTACTTGTCAATCAAATAGCAAATATGTCTTGTTTTACAGTTTTACAGTTAACATTTTTATTAAGTTAAAAAAAATATTATAAAAAACAAAATACAAAATAAATAGAAAAGCAGTGGGGAGAAAGGGGAAAAGATAAGTGAGGAAAGATAAGAAAACAGAAAGAAAAAGAAGCATTGACTTCCAACTCCCTCTGTTACAGTAAAATAAGGCATTGACATCAAATCACAACTTTTTGCTTTTTCATAATAATATGAACAAGCCATTTCTATAATGATCAATCAATCCAATCAGTAAAACCCAAAGTCAGAGTATCATTCTTTTCCACATCAAGCACGAAGTTCAGAAGTGGTCTCCATGTGGAAACAAAGTACTTATGTTCTCTTCTTTTATCAAAGTGGTCAATTTTGCCATTTCAGCCAACTCATCAATTTCTGTAACCTTTCATCCATAGTAGGAATCAAAGTCCTTCCATTTTTGTGCATACAATAGTTTTGCTGTAGTCAATATATATAATAACAAAGTTCCGATTTTTTTCTCCAGTTCTTTTTCACAAATATTTCTTGTTTTACTAATCCTTTTTATATGCTGTCATGCTAGGAAGGAAGCCTTGTTAGGCTTCTACTGGTTGAATCCCTGGAAGGAGGTAATGTATCAGCTGTATTGGTTACTTGATCCTCCTAATTTTTTTACTTGATCACTTTGCCATTTTACTGTACTTTAAGTTATTTCTTGTCAAAACATTCTCAGTAAGTTTAGATTTTTCACTCAGATTGTATTGTGGCCAGTGGTGGGATTCATTTTTTTTTACTACAGGCTCTGGGGGCATGGGTTAGTGGGTGTGGTGTGGCTTGGTGGGTGTGGCTTGGTGGGTGTGGCAGGGAAAGGATACTATAAAGTCTCCATTCCCTCCCCACTCCTGTGGGGAGGTTACTGCAAAATCCCATTCCCTCCCCAACCCCACTAACCTGCTTTCCAGCTCTTCTCCTGTGCAGAGCAACAAAAGAAGACCCAGCTGATCAGCTGTGACTCGGGAGGCAGAGAATAGATGGGAGGGGGGCTAGTCAGAGGTGGTATTTGCCACTTCTCCAAACTACTCAAAATTTATGCTCAAAATTCTCCAGAACTGGTCAGAACCTGCTGAATACCACCTCTGATTGTGGCTAGTGTGCATTTACTCATTTATTATTCTATAATACTCCCATTGGGTACTCCCATGTTACGCCCCTCCTGCGCGAGCTGCATTGGTTGCCAGTTGCCCTCCTAGTGAGATTCAAGGTGTTGGTATTAACATTCGAAGTCCTTCATGGCTTGGGTCTGGGGTATTTGCAGGAGCGTCTCCTGCCAACATCGAATGCCAATCACCCTGTGCGAGCGCACAGACTGGAACTTCTCGGGGTGCCATTGCAAAACAGTGTCAGCTGGTGGTGCCCTGGGGAAGGGCCTACTCTGTAGTGGCTCCTGCCTTGTGGAACCAACTGCCCCTGGGGCTCCATTTGGCTCCGGATCTCCGCTCGTTCTGATCTGAAAAGTTGGCTGTTTGAACAGGCCAGGCTGGACTGACCTCTTAGAGGGGGTGTGTTAAATTGATTTTATTTGGGCTTGTTGGGTTTAATTTGTTTTTAAAGTATTTATTGTTGTATTTTTAGTTGTGAGCCGCCCCGAGTCCTTTCAGAGAGGGGGTGGCATACAAGTCCAATTATTGAATTAAATTAAATTATAAAACCACTAACTCCATAATGACTTTCTCATGAATAGATTGTGGTATATCTATTCAACTTTCTTGCTCCTGATTGGTTCATTTTATTTTTCAACTAGCTGGTCCATGAACCTGGTATTTATCTTAATAGGGCTCACATGCTATTTTCTAGTCTTTCTCAGTTCTTCTCTATTGTCTTTTTCTTTGCATATTTTAAGCTTTTCCCTCGCCTCATTCTGACCTTGTTTCAGAGTACTTCAAACTTTTCACTCATTCTTCCAATCATTCAGCAAAAATATTTGCATATAGCTTGTTGTCATAGTTAGTGTATTATTAATTTTGAAAAATGTGTTAGCCTTGGCCAACTTCATTCAGAATAATAGTTTCCCATTATTTGTTGGGACTGGAATATTGAAAGAAGCAAGAGGGGAAAAATGAAAGCAAACTATACCTTCTTCACTTCAGAAAAACCCTGACAGACTTTTCTTTGTCAGTGAATTCCAATTTTGAAGGCATGATTGTTCTGCTGGATATTTTTGTCCAGCAAAAATTCTCTAGATATAAAGAAACATAATCAATTTATGATACATATCCATCTTAAAGCATTGAATTCACAAATACTGTATCAATGCTGAAGAATGTAATCATTAAGAAATGCAGTGTACAGAGAAGTGCAGAGTACTTAGAAATGCCCTTTGAGATCTAAAAAACCAGCTAGTTGGCACTCTAGTTTCTTTGGTTCCTTATGCCCTATAAATTTGCTATATTAAGGCAATCAATCAATTCATGCTAAATTCCCCCTTGAAATTTTCCACAAATTAAAGCGTTACTTCCTTTCCACCCATAAAATTATACATTGGAATGAAGTATATCACTTCTCCAATACAAATTGTTGAAGCCAGCCTTTGATTTTGTAGAACAGATTTTTGATCTGGAAAATTTGATTTTCTTGAGTTTCTAGATTTATTGTGCTGTTCATTTATAATGAGACAGTGACATAAAAGGAGAAGTGACTGTTTATTATAGTTATATCAGATTCAACTATGAACAGGTACAGAAAGAAACATCTTGTAAGAACACATGACTACTCTCCAAAACTGAGTTAAATACAACTTTTGGTAAATACAAGTTCCTTACTCTGAAGTTATCCTTTCTCAGTTCTTTTCCTGCTAGTGTAATATTTCAGGCATGAGTGGTGGTGATTGTGGTCTTTCTTTATTGATTTTACAATCACATCACATACTATGTTTGTGACTTTCTTTGACAGAGAAATAGATACACAGACAGGTAGACAGAATTAAAATGAAACATTGAAAATTATATGTTATTAGCAATTCAAAATTAGTCTTGCTAGAATGTGAAATGTCAAGAGGTCTGCTTTGTATGCTACATGAGCACTTACATAGATGTGCATATGCATTTGTTAATATAGCTTATAAGCTTTTGTAGGAGTAAATTGTATTGTATGGCTAAAACCTTTTGCCATGTCTTCATGCTTTTTGTCATGCATTCTGAGAATACTTTTTACTCAGATATCACAAGAGCTAGTAGTGATTAAGGTATTGTCTAGTTTCTAGACAATTGATAATCTAGAAACTAGACAATTGTAACTTCTAGTCCTGCCTAAAGCACAAAGCCAACTGGATAAGCCAGTTGCTTTCTCTCAACCCTTGGAAGGAGGCAATGACAAACTACTTCTGAAAAAAAATCAATTAACTGCAGGGACTTATCCCAACAGTCTCTGAGAAACTGATATGATTGAAGAGAAGATACAAAAAATATTCCCATGGGAAATGACTCATAGGATACAGGAAGAGTGGCTAATGTATGAATTGACATTAAGGGGGAATACTTTAAAACCTCAAACAGAATTCTTGGAAAAGAACTGAAATGGTTACCGGTTGCGCTCCGGGTGAGATTCAAGGTTCTGACTTTAACATTCAAAGTCCTACACGACATGGGTCCACAATATTTAAGGGAGCGGCTCCTGCCGATATCGAGCACCACCCGTCCCGTGCGGGCACATAGGCAAGGACTCCTCGGGGTCCCGTCGGCAAGTCAATGTCGGCTGGCGGTCCCCCGGCGGCGAGCCTATTCTGTAGCGGTCCCCGACTTATGGAATGAACTGCCTCTGGACCTCCGTCTGGCCCCTGACCTCCGCACCTTCTGCCGCGACTTAAAGACCTGGTTGTTTGACCAAATCGGGCTGTGATTACCTCACCTGGGCCATGGGATAATTTTAAGTATTTTAATTTGGTTTTATTGGGCTTAAATTGTTTAATTCTTTTTTAAATAATTATTGTATTGTGTGTTTTAATTGTGAGCCGCCCCGAGTCTTCGGAGATGGGGCGGCATATAAGTCCAATAAATAATAATAATAATAAATGATGGTCTTGAAAATAGCAGGCAGCTGAAATGATAGGAAGCTGAATAAATAGGAAAGTGTACTGCTAGTTTTAGGGGGAGATAAAGGTTGGCTTAGGATCCAAAAATGGTCTGGGCAGTGTATATACTCATGAAGACTTGTTAGTTCCAGAGCTGTTGGTCAGCATGGTGTCTACCTGAATGGCACCCTTGCACCTGTTGTCATTACATCTGTGTAATTTTTCTTATCTATTCTGTGCTCTTTCAGTTAACCTTTCTTTCTAATAAATCTGTTTGGCTAAGGCTAAACTTCTTTATTAAGACTAAATTCCTTATGAAACCCTAAATTCCTCTGTCTTACAAATTCCATACTGTTATGTATGTAGGTTTAAATGTCATTGGTTTAGTTTGAATTGTTCTTGTAAAATGTCAAATAGGATTGGTTTAAATAGTGCGGGAAAACCCTGCACTCTGATTGGCTGGGAACTATGGCTGCTGGCTATAAGAAGCAGCTGTAGCCCAGCCAAGTCGGGTCCATTCGAGCTGTAGTCACTTAATAAACTCTTCACTGAAGCTTTTCGCGTCTGACTCTTCATGCAAACTTAACACATACTAGTACTGAACAAGCATATAAAGGTGAAAAGTCACATCAGCCTTAGGAATTAAGAGAGACATTAATCTAAATTCTGCACTTTATTCATTAGGCCTTGTTTTGCAATCTAATACAGGAAGCTACATAATGAAGACTGTCAAAACATTCTGAAAATGCTGTCAACTCATAAAACATTCCTATGCCTGTTTTAGTAGTTGCCATAAAAAAAAGAGGGGAGGGAAGGAATCTGGAAGAGTAGTGCAGTAGTTGAAAGTGAAAGTACATTCCAACTCTTATCTTTAAAAAAATTGTAACTAAAATACTAGAGCTTTTGCTTTAGAATATATTTAATTGGAAAACGTGACACCCAGCCTGTGAATGTGCTCAATTGGAGAATCTGGTTTATGAGACACCCAATGGGGGAGCGGGAAAACAGGGACACAAGTGACTGTAAATTACATATGCCAGAATTGGCTTCATACAGGGCAGTGCCAGTATGTTGCCTCTAATAAATCCTTTGAAGTTTTTTGAAGTTTGGCTCGAGAATCATGATTTAATTAGAGTGATTGCTGGAATCCTGACAAATGCATTAAAGGTATTAGCAGATGTAATTCCAGTACATTTTTTATAGAATCAACTACAATTTTCAATTTTCGACAACAACAAAAATGGAGTCTAATCACAAGAAAACTTGCCAAATAGCCATATTCATTTTTTAAAATTTCTCCATCCATCTAAAAAAACCAAGCAATTGTGGGCAGTCATATAATTGCTTATTTGTGTTTTGTTATTAAATATATTTTAATCTCAGTCAACAGGAGTCACTTTAATCCAGGAAAACAACTATTTCTGACTTTGTATGCTACCCTCCAAAAGTCGAGAGGGAGTTTGAGAGCTAAAATGGGCATCTAAAGCACCTGGAAAGCTTAAAGCACCATTTTGCTTTTTAAATCCCATTCTCTTGAACAGAATAATCTTGACTCATGTACAAAGCATCCAGTCCTAATCATTCCTCCAGTTTTGGGGGGTTTAAATTGCTGCAAGCAGTAAATTTAGAAATAAGGAGAAATGTCCTGACAGAACTATTAATCAGTGGAATGAGTTATCTCCAGAAGTTGTGGGTGTCCCAACATTAGATATTTTAAAGAACTGATTGGACAATCATTTGTCTGAAATGGTGTAGGGTTTCTTCCTTGAACAGGGGTTGGTCTAGAAGAGGTCCCTTCCAAGTCTGTTATTCTGTTATTCAGATTGACTTTCTCTTCCAATAATGAGAGAGTTCAATGCTAAACATAGGCACATTATAGCAACATGCTATGTGATTGCAACCTCCAAGTCACCCACCATTCTATATTGATAACATTGCTATGACTTCTTTGTTGGAACAGATATATCTTCCTTTTGTCTTTACTGTCATTATCAGAAGCCTTTCAAGTTTTCTTAATGCAATAAAGAGGGTTAAAAATTGAACTGGATTCCCAGAGGCAAGAATGGTTTGTCTCACTAAAAGTTGTTGTTTTAGTGAGACAAACTGCTAAACACATTGTACTATGCCTATTTGTGTTTGCCATCTTTAAGCAAGTGTTTACTCTAGGGAAAAACAAGAATCACACTTGCCAAAGTTATCTCAGATTCACCCAGTGAAATGTTGAATAATGAGAATCATATAAAAACTGTTGAGAGGGAAGATACAGTCCCATCACAATGAGAAAAAGTGTATTTTACTACATTACAATTGTAGACTTCTATGTTCTGAGAAACTGAAGCTAAAAATATGAGAGAAGGCTCTGTGTTACATGAAGGTAATTGAGTCAATCTGCTTAAACTTGGAACCACTGCTTTTTGCAACTCCTGTACTTCCTAAATTGTTTGATAAAATGTTACTAATCATGTCTATCAATTTAGTCATTGTCAAAGAATGAAATAAGATTGGTTTGACAGATCATGCAAACCAATTTTATTTTATTCTTTTGACAGAGTGACAAAATTATAGACCAGCGAAATGCTGTGGACGTAGTACACTTAGATTTCACAAAGGCATTTGACAAAGTAGATCACAACCTATTTCTTGGTAAAGTAGAAAAATGTGGGATACATAGCATCACCACCAGATGGATTTGTAACTGGCTGGCAAACCATACTCAACAAGTATTTCTTAATGGGATCATCTACATGGAGAGAAGTAAACAATGGGGTACCAAAAGGTTCCATCTTAGGTCCAGTATTCTTCAATATATTCATAAATGACTTAGATGAGAGAATAAAAAGGAAACTCATCAAATTTGCAGATGACGCAAATAAGCTGGCAGGAATAGCCAACACATAAGAAGACAAGCACAGGATCCCAAAAGATCTTGACAGACTTGAACAATGGGCCCTGTGCAACATCATGAAATTTAATGTGGAGAAAAGCAAGGTTTTACACTTAGGCAGGAAAAACCAAAGACACAAGTACAGATTAGGTGAAACCTGTCTCAAAAACAGTAAGTGCAAGAGGGACCTTGGAGTCCTAATGGATGATCACTTAAACGTGAGTCAGCAGTGTGCAGCAACAGCCAAAAAAGCTAATACAATGGCATAGAATCAAAATCATGTGAAATATTAATACCACTTTTTAAATCTTTAGTAAAGCCATACCTGGGATACTGCAGTTAGTTTTGGTCACCCCATAACAAAAAAGATGTTGAGACTTTGGAAAAAATGTAAAGAAGAGCAATTAAGATGATTAAGGGCCTGGAGGCAAAAAACATATGAAGAACAGTTGCAGGAATTGGGTATGACCAGTCTAGAGAAAAGAAGGACCAGGGTGCCATGATAGCAGTATTCCAGTGTTTGAGGGACTACCACAAAGAAGAGGGAGTCAACTTATTCTCCAAAGTACCAGAAGACAAGACAAGAAATAATGGATGGAAACTAATCAAAGAAAGAAACAACCTGGAATTAAGGAGAAACTTCCTAACAGTGAAGACAACCAGTGGAATAGTGTTTATTCCTCTCAGCAGAAGCTCCAATTTGCTGATCTGCTTTACAAGGGTTTGTATATGCCGCTACACTAGCTCTGTGTTTAATGACACTTGTATAATTAGAGACATATGGAATCTTAATGAAGAGTGGGCACTAATTGTCTGAAATATGCTCTTTCTTCAATCAAGAAAGTGTAAAGTGTGTAGTTGAGGTAGTTCTAGTTGTTGATCTTATGAATCATCTCCAATTGTGAAACTGGACTTTAAAAGAACTTCATTAGTTTGAGGAAGAAATAGTCCATCTTTGTGTGCTGATCTCTATGGCTCTAAGGCTATTTCAGCTCTGAATATATAAATGCAGCACAAATATTAGTTGGAAAATAACCTAGGCTGATACTTCAGTTAGTAGACCAACCATCCTGCCTCTAAGCTTTCTTTCAGCCAAAGGAGTTCATTCATACAAAGAGGATTTTAAGGTAGCTTAGAAATTCATGTAATAACAACAATACAACTTGCTCAAAAATCATTGTGGTACACATTACTGGTATAGTGCTTTTCCCCGGCTTTTTTCTTCAATTTTCTTAATTGTGTACCAAGTTGTTGTCAGCTCTTAGCAATCATGTGCAGGTAATGATGGTACCCCAATATTCATCATTAATTGATTCCAGGAGGCATGGTGAATACCAAACCGATGAGCACCAAACAATTTTTTCCCATAAGGAATAATGTACTGAGTCACAAAGCAGTTGACACTGACAAGTTCTAACTGTGCATTGAGTGCCAAACAAATGATTAATACTGGGACAAAATTTTCATGCATTGAGTACCAAATTTGATGTATTTCAAAGAAGTTGAATACCAAGGTTCCCAGGGATGGGATCCGATCAGTATAACAGTTCTGTCGTTCTGCATCGTGCGTGCATGCGTGTGAGTCGTATGAGTCGCACGAGTTCAATTTACCACCTGCTGAGCTGCCCGGGCAGCTGAGCAGCACTGCGTGCAAGTGCACAGCATTTGGAAAAGCCCTTTTTTCCTGCTTTTTCAACCGCAGCTGTCACACAAAGCAGCTGCAGTTGAAAACACAGGAAATAAAGGTCAGGTAAGAGCCTGGGCAGGCAGATGGCCCAAAACATCAGCAAATATAGAACCGGTTCTATGTATGCTCTCTGTTTGCTGCTCTTCAGAGCAACCAGTTCTACAGAAATGGACAGAACTGGTAGAATCCCACCCCTGAAGGTTCCTAACCTTGTCTTTCAGGCCTTGTCATATAATGCCATTATACAAGTCTTCTGTCTATCACCATAATTTTGATGGTTTCACTCAATTTATAACTTTCTTCCAGAGACTTTTTGGAATATTCACACATCACATTCTTAATTGAACTGTTGTGGACTCCAAATATAATAAATTAGACATAACCTCTGTCACTAGTACATTGCTATGAACACTATGATATGCTATTTTTGGAAAATTCTATTTTGATCCTTTCTGTCATGATAAATTGACATGGGACATTAAAACTGAGAGAAAAAAGAGCTACATCAAAGTTTTGGAAGGATGTTGAGATTTTTTTTACCATAGGACAATTATTGAATTATAATTATGAGTTTTAAATCACTTTGTATAGTTTAAAAGAAGTGTCACATGCATTATTTATAACTGCAACATCTATTGGCATGTCAGTTTGGACCTGCAGATGTCAGCTTCACAGAGGTCTAGATTATTAGAAGTGAATACCAAATTTTATGAGACTTAAAGTCGCAAGATTAATCTTGTTAAATACGTACTTTTTTATGTATCTTATTTAAATGGAGTAAGGCATTGGAAGTAAAATTTTGTACAAGTAATGGAAAATTGTCTTAAATCAAGTGTTAAAAATTCAGTTGATCTTTGATCCTGCTTTATTCAATATAAGTATGGTAATATTTCAGATTTACTGGACTTCACTGTTCATTTCATTGTAAGTAGCAGGCTCTTCCCAGACAATTAAAATAGACCAAGCTTCAGTTACCTGCATGGGGTCTAGAGGAACAGAGTCCAACCTGAAGTCAATCCAAGCAACTTTGTCCAACAAAGTTCAAAAGTGCTTTTTCAGGAGGCAACTGGACTTTCTCGTTTTTTTCTTTTGAAGAAGTTTCACTTCCCATCCAAGAAGCTTCTTCAGCTCTGACAGGATAGCGGAAAATGGAAGGATGTATACTCCTTGCAAACAGCTGGTAATCTACATCCTTTTAGAGGATTATTGAAGCACTTGGAGGGTTATTTGTGTCTTCAGGGTCACCTGAATAATACTCCTGGTTCCTGAAATTTTTCTCTGGAAATCCATTCTTGCCCTCATACCATTCAAAGGGTGTTCATCCCAAAATATATAGCTAAAGGTCTGTAGACATTCTTAGTCATCCAGGTCATGGTTGTCCCAAAGGTGCTTTTTCAGGAGGCAACTGGACTTTGTTTTTTTTCCCTTTCTGAATGTCTTCTACTACTACTGTACCACTAGTATAAGACCTAGGGCTTTCTTCTCTGAAAACAGCCCAGTCCTTACATCCCACCATACCTCCCTATAACCATCATCACAGAGATATTCTGGCCTACCTTGTCCTCCCCATTCCATCCTCTCCAACCCCACCCATGCCAGTCTCTGGCATATGAAGTCACAATAACATTTCTGAATACACAACCACATGAATGAGAAGCAATCCAAGATTCTGGGATGGTTCTCTTTACATGTTCAGCATCTTCTGCCACCCAAAGAAGTAAAAAATACCCAATACTCCACAAATTCACCTGCTTCCATCAAATGGCTTGGATACTATTTCTCCCTACCAACCCAAGGGCAAATTAGGGCATAGTTTTCTGCTAGGTTCTAGGGAGTTCCAGGGAAAGATCCAACAGTACTCAAATAGTGAAAAAAGATAATCCCATTCAAGCAAAACCATTGCCAAAAAAGTCCATAAATCTCCAGTCCTCATCTGACAGATATAGAAGATTTACAAAAAAAAAGTCACAGGTATAACACAAAACCTCCTTTTACAATGTTTGGAACCAAAGGAAGGTAACAAATTCCAATAGAAAACAATTTATGCAGTTCAGGGTTAAACTATGGAGTCCTTGGTGGTCTCTGAGTTTGGTTGCTTACTTGTAGATTTTCATTACCCACCTAGACAACATCATCAGTGCGCTTATAGTTTTCTCAATTTCATTTTGCCACTGGGCTTCTGACACTGGAGCTCCACCATTCCCAGAAACAAACTGGGATGTCTGTCTGCCTTTCTATGTCTGCCATTAGGACTCTGCAGCACCAGTGTCTACCAAACTGTGCTGTGGATCATCTTCAATGTCACTAGCCCTGCTCACATTGTCATACCATCTTACCACCAAAAAATATGGCATTCCAACTCTTCAGCTGCTGGTGACTTCCCATGAACAAACAGCAAATTTGGAAGCAGCCTAAAGGCCCAACAAGCGATATTTTATTTATTTATTTTAAAGATTTGCATCTTAAATAATTCTGAGCAGCTCACATCAGATATGGACCAAGCAGTCCCCATAAACACCTTTCTATCCTTTCATTTGGTCTGACCAAAGCCTAATACCTATTCTTTGCGATAAAAATTTTTTGAAGGTCAGTAATAATTCAGAGCCATTGGGGAAAAGAGGGGCTGTTATTCTTCCTGTGACCTCATTCACTCAAAATAAGGGGAGGGGAGAATCTTCAAGTTTGGAAAAATACATCATGTTCTTCAGGTCACAAATGGCCATGAAATTTATTAAAACCTTTTTATAAAAATTCAATATACTCATATACATTCATGAGATGCCCTTATTTGATTTCTTGCCCTTTCTTTCCCCACTTTTCTTTTCCTGGAGGTCTGTCTATTCTGCCAGCTGTGGCTTCTTTTGAACAGAATGTCACGATAGTTAATGACCATGGTTAGAGTGGTTATTAAATATAAGGCAGCTTCCTTCAAATATAAAAAAAATCTTACCAAAGGACAATAAAATGGAACATAAACATCAGAAAAACAAATGTAAGCAGCCAATAAAAGATATGCCCTTTAGTTATGAAGAATCAGGTTTATAATGTGGTGTTTCTCATAAATCTTGCTTTCTCCTTCGAATGCCTTTTATCGGTGTTGTTGCTTCACCAATCGTCTTCCCTGGAAACAGATAATTTAGCTTGGGTTATTCAGAACTTACTAAATTCTCAATTGCAATGCAGGAATGGGGAAAACTGTTGGTACAGAGGCCCACATTGGCTAGTGACTGTATAATGAACAAGTCTACCCATGAGCACGAATTGATGGGGAGGAGCAGACTCTGGATCAGTGCTGACAGGATCCAGCGACTATGTTTATTTGTCCTCCTGGTACTAGGGTTATTCCATTGTTAATCTTCAGTGAGGTTGCAATTCCTCATTCAAGGTTTATGTTTAGTCTACAATTTGTTTTGGACTCACAGCTCCTTTTGAAAAAACAGGTAGCAGTTTTGGCCAAGAGAGGTTAATCTAATGTGCTGGTTGTGCCCAGTCCTACAGCTGGAAGCAATTCACACAGTCAAGCACTCTAGTCACCTCACATTTGGATTAGTATAATGCACATTAGAAAGCCATTTGATGTAGTGGTTGAGGCATCAGGTTAAACCAGGAAACCATAACCTCTATTCCTATAACCTCAGATGGCTTTATGTTAAAAAGCCATCTGAGTGACCTTGGATCAATCACTATCTCTCAGCCCTAGGAAGCAGACAATGGTAAGCAGCTGCTGAAATCTTGCCACAAAACTATAGGGATTTCTCCAAGTAGGAGTCAACATCATTTGAAGGCACATATATACAAGGGACTCTATACGGGGATAGAGAGACAGTTATTGAAAACTACACCAGAACTACAGCTGATACTGTTATGTATGTAGGTTTAAATGTTATTGGTTTATTTGAATTGGTCTTGTAAAATGTCAAATGGTATTGGTTTAAATAGTGCGGGAAGAAACCCTGCACTCCCATTGGCTAGCAGCTACGGCTGCCGGCTATAAGAAGCAGCCGTAGCCTTACCCGGACGGGTCCATTCGAGCTGTTGTCATTAATAAAGTCTTTTGCTGGAATTCTCGCGTCTGACTCTTCATGCAAACTTAACACTGGCGACGAGGGTGGGATCTCCTGAAGAGAAGACGACGCGACGAACAAGCAACTGAGCGAGATGGCTGCGCTGAACACCCCCAGCACCGTTCGATCCGCGACGGAAGACTGGGAATCGTATGCAGACCGGTTCCACATGTTCCTGGAAGGGAACGATCTCGCCGCATCCCCGAGACGGAAGAGGGCGGTCTTTCTCACACACTGCGGTCCGGCAGTTTTCAAAATGGCGAAGGCGCTGGCGGAGCAGCAGAATTGAAGGTAATAGAATGGCCCGAATTAGAAAGACTTTAAGAGCCCATTACGCCCCACAAGTATCGCGGCCTCATTAAGAGACACGAATTTTACCGTCGGGATCAAGGGGATAGCGAGAGTGTTAATGACTTCGTGGCAAGTTTAAGGGACATTGGGGTGCTTGTGACTTTACCAACGTAGAAGAGGCCATGCGTGATCGGTTTGTTTTGGGCCTTAAAGATAAGATCTTACAAAGCAAACTGTTAATGAAACCAAAAATCACGCTTAAAGAGGCTATTGAAGAGGCTGTTTCAGCAGAAGCCACCAAGTCCTCAGCTGCGGCCATGAAAAGATTAACAAGGCCTCGAGCCAGGCCTCAAGCCATTCTGATGGGGAAAAATCCTCAACAACTCATTGCAAACAAATAGACTCTGATTCAGATAGCAGTGAGGAAGAAGAGGGGATTTTTAAGCTCAGAATGGAGAAGAAAAGAAAAGACTCTGAAAAAAACAGGCAAGGATTCGTTTGCAGAGGATGTGGGGGGCCACCCCGCACTGAATGCAAGTTTTTGACTCCATTTGCCTACGCTGAGAAACGGGGTCATATAGCCAGAGTCTGCAAATCATCCAGAACTCCACCATTCAGGAAGAAACTTCCTGAGGAAGATTTTAAGCCCAACAACTTAAGTGGAAAAATGGGGCGAAATTCAAAAGCAAATGGCAAGAATGAAACTCACCAAACAATATCCATTGGTCATTCTTCACATTTAAATAGCAGAAAAGTACATGTGAAGGTGTTTATTGAAGGGAGACCGTGCCACATGGAAGTGGACTCAGGCTCTTATTTATCTATGGTGTCATGGGACACTATACACAGACTCTTTCCAAGAATTCAGAAAAACATTTCCAGAAGCAAGCACTGACCTCAAAGACTACCAAGGGAACAAGATTCCAGTAGTTGGAGCGAGGGAATTCAACGTGCAGTTTAAAGGCCACACCAAACGTTTGCCACTGACCATCGTGGACAAGGATCGCCCAAGTTTGCTGGGACTTGAGTGGTTCAAGCCACTTGGCATCGAGGTGACTGGCATCCATCACGTGAGCAGTTCTGACTGGGAAGAGTCCTTGAAGTCTGAGTTTCCAGAGGTCTTCAGCGAAGGACTGGGCAAGTATATGGGGACCCCTATTGCTTTCAGTTTAGACCCCAAGGTGCCCCCAATTCGTTCAAAGCCCAGGAGGGTTCCATTTGCTTTAAAGGAAAAAATTGATACACAATTAGATAAGCTCATCGCCCAAGGGGTTTTGGAACCTACTGACCACTCCAGATGGGAAACACCCATAGTCACACCAGTCAAGGCTGATGGGTCAGTGAGAATCTGTGGTGACTACAAGGGGACTCTTAACCATGCGCTACAGCAGAGCGCATACCCTGTACCTGTTGTGCATCATCTGCTCCATTCCCTTGGCAGGGGTACAGTATTTGCTAAACTGGACTTAGCTCAGGCATATCAACAATTAACAGTTGATGATGCCACTGCAGAGGCACAAACAATTGTGACTCATAGAGGTGCCTTCAAATGTAAAAGACTACAATTTGGAGTAAGCGTGGCACCTGGCATTTTTCAAAGTCTTATGGAAAGAATGTTGCAAGGACTGCCAGGGTAGTGCCTTATTTTGATGATGTGTTAATCTCTGCTGAGAATGACACTCAGCTTCAAGAGAGACTCAGAGAAGTCCTTACCAGATTCAGAAAAGCAGGTTTGAAAGTCAAGGAAGATAAATGCACTCTCAAAACAGACAGAGTTGAATTCCTGGGGTACATGATTGATAAACAGGGCATCCACCCCACTGATGCCAAGGTTAAAGCGATCAAGGAAGCCCCTAAACCTCGTTGCAAGTCAGATCTGCAAGCCTTCCTTGGCCTTATTAACTTTTATCACATGTTTCTACCTCACAAAGCATCTATTGCTGAACCCTTACATCTTACTTGATAAGAAGGCTGCTTGGATCTGGGGGCGGAAGGAACAGTCAGCATTTAACAGTATTAAGAGACTAATCACGTCTGATGCTGTGTTGATTCAATTCTCTGAGAATTTACCTGTTGTTCTAACTTGTGATGCATCCCTTTTGGAGTGGGAGGGGTTTTGAGCCACAGGCTTCCCAATGGCCGGAAGCCCCAATTGCATTCTACTCTGACGCTGTCCAAAGCAGAGAGGAACTACAGCCAATTGGACAAGGAGGCTTTAGCAGTTGTTGCAGCTGTTAAGAAATTTCATGAATATCTGTATGGCAGGTCATTCACCATTGTTACAGATCACAAACCTTTGCTTGGCATCGTGGCAGGAGACAAACCTACACCTATTATCCTGTCACCAAGAATGCTGAGGTGGACTGAATTTCTTGCAGCCTACTCCTACAAACTGATTCACAGGCCTGGCAAGGACATTGGACATGCTGATGCACTGAGTCGTTGCCCACTACCTTGCCACAAGGAGGACTGTGAACTTGAGACTCACACCTTTTCCTGAGACCGTTGCTAAGCTTCCAGTCCATGCTGCTGAGATTGCCAGAGAATCTGCCAAAGATGCTGTGTTGGCACCTATTATGGGCTGGATTAAAAAGGTTGGCCTCTTCAAGATCTACCTCACTTTGCCCAACCTTTCAAATCCAGGCAAACTGAATTATCTGTATTAAGAGGATGTATTTTGTGGGGTAACAGGGTGGTTATTCCTGCAAACTGCAAAGGGAGGTTTTGGAAATGTTACATGAGGGTCATCCTGGGATTGTAAGGATGAAAGGTTTGGCCAGGAGTTATGTATGGTGGCCAGTTATTGACAAAATGGTTGAAAACTGGGTTGCCTCTTGTCCCAATTGCCAGGTAGTCAGGCCTGCCCCACCTCACGCCCCCACACAGGAATGGGAATGTCCTAGGGGCCCATGGTCTAGAATCCACATTGATTTTGCAGGCCCTACAAGAGGGCACACGTTTCTAGTAATTGTAGATGCATACTCCAAATGGCTAGAGGTTATTCTCATGACTTCTACTACTACTGAGGCTGTTATCAAGCAGCTCAAAAGCTCTTGTAACCCATGGGTTACCAGATGTCCTTGTCTCTGACAATGGCCCTCAATTCACGCCTAACATTTTTGAATCCTTTCTAGCTCAACAGGGCATCAGACATGCCCTTACAGCCCCTGGCACCCTTCGCCAACGGCCGGGCTGAACGTATGGTACGCTTTTACCAAAGAAAAGCTTCAGCAGCTGGGTCCTGGGGACATCACGAGAAGCTTGAAAAGCTTCTTAGTGTTCAGCACATCACTCCTAGCCCATCAACTAACTTGTCCCCAGCAGAGTTGTTAATGGGCAGGAAACTTAGGTCTTCCCTTGACCGACTTCATCCCACTTATGCACCCAATACACCACTGGATTCCACTTC
This sequence comes from Naja naja, assembly GCA_009733165.1. Classification (NCBI taxonomy): domain Eukaryota; kingdom Metazoa; phylum Chordata; class Lepidosauria; order Squamata; family Elapidae; genus Naja; species Naja naja. The sequence continues at coordinate 138,474,609 of CM019150.1, forward strand.
CAAAGTTCGTTCTTTAGTGTGGAGATTCTGTCTATGCTAGGAACCTTACAGGTGAACCTTTGTGGATTCCTGCTGAAATAACTCACATCACTGGCCCTCTTTCTTACAGGGTTCAAACAGAGGATGGCCTCCTCTGGAGCAGGCACATTGACCAACTTAGATCCCGTTCACTCAGGAACATCGCCCCTGTCCCTCACTCTGATGTCTCTTCTAGGGAAGGGGAGGAACAGGAGGAATATCAGCAAACAGGAATCAACCCTGTGTAACGAGCCATTGCGACAGGAACCATCCCGAACCCTGTCACAATGCCAAGATCCATCCTTAGAAGTAGAGTCATTACGACAGGAACCATCCCGAACCCTGTCACAATGCCTAGATCCATCCTTAGAAGTGAAGATTGTACATCACTACCAGACTTGGTTGACATTGGTTGGGGGGAGGAGAGACCAGATTCTAACAGTCTAACAGGGTCTTTCACAGGAAGTCCTAACAGGGAAATGTCAGCAGACACATTTCCCCTCTCACTGGGTGAGAACAATAAGATTCTGAACCACGAAGGTCTCAACGTACACGTAAGAGCCCCACCTATTTAAAGGAATACATTAGATAGGTTGGGGTTTGGGTATGGACTGAACCTAGTGGGGAGGGGTGTTATGTATGTAGGTTTAAATGTTATTGGTTTATTTGAATTGGTCTTGTAAAATGTCAAATGGTATTGGTTTAAATAGTGCGGGAAGAAACCCTGCACTCCCATTGGCTAGCAGCTACGGCTGCCGGCTATAAGAAGCAGCCGTAGCCTTACCCGGACGGGTCCATTCGAGCTGTTGTCATTAATAAAGTCTTTTGCTGGAATTCCTCGCGTCTGACTCTTCATGCAAACTTAACAGATACCACTGGCAGTGATAGAGTTATTACATTACATTACCAATGACTCTACTGCTTTGTGAACTCAATCTGTTACCAGTTGACCTTTGGGTACAATTCAAGGTGCTGGTTATCTCCTGCAAACTCTTATCTGCATAATAAGTCATTATATGAGGGGCTGCTTATTTCTTTTCCCTCTCATCCAATGAAATCAAGCACAGTGGCTGCATTCCAGGTCCCATTGATTAGGAAGCATGCCTTTTCTGTTGTAGCACCTCCCTTTGGAATGATATCACTCCCCCCTCCCCAAGATATGTAAAGCCCCCCCCCCCTTTTTTTTTTAAACTGTTGTTCTTCCAAGCCTTGGGATAAAGTGGTTTTAGAATCTCTGGGTTTTTTATGTTGTTTTTTTGAATTGGTCCAGTTACTGTTGACCTTTTTATATGCATTGATATCCTCTTTTTATTTCTAAGCTGCTCAGAGTCATTAAAGAGTCAAAATTGGATTTAAAGAACATTCATGTGAATCTATCTAATCTTTAAGACTTCTTGCAGAAAGCGTTTCTCAAAATTGTCCAATAGGAATAATCCAATGGATGGGTACATAGAATAGAATAGAATAGAATAGAATAGAATAGAATAGAATAGGAATAGAATAGAATAGAATAGAATAGGAATAGAATAGAATAGGAATAGAATAGGAATAGAATAGGAATAGAATAGAATAGAATAGGAATAGGAAACCCTAACCACTTCAGACAAATGGTTATTCAAACTTCCAATGTTGGAGCATTCACAACTTCTGGAGACAAGTTGTTCCACTGATTAATTCTTCTGTTAGGAAATTTGTCCTTAGTTCTAGGTTGCTTTTCTCCTTAATTAATTTCCATCAATTGTTTCTTGACCTGCCCTCAGGTGCTTTGGAGAATAGCTTGACTCCATCTTCTTGTGGCAGCCCCTGAGATATTGGAACACTGCTATCATGTCACCCTTAGTCCTTCTTTTCATCAAACTAGACATACCCAGTTCCAGCAACTGTTCTTCATGTGTTTTAGCCACCAGTCCCCTAATAACCTTTATTGCTTTTTTCTGTACTCTTTCTAAAGTCTCCACATCTTTTTTACATCGTGGTGAACAAATATAACTATACATTATAATCCCGGCCCCCCCAAAAAATATAATTTGGTTTTCCATTTTCTTTTAGATAAACTCTTACTTTTAATTATCGTTTTGATCTGGTTTGGATAAAGAAATAATGGTTTTAATTTAATATTTTTTTTCTTTTTTTCCCCTCTTTCCACTGTGATATTATGATTTTATAGAATCTCTTTGTCCAGAAATATTTTTTGCTATTTGGTATTAAGACAGTTTTAGATATTTTTTAGGAACACTTTGTCTAATGATGTTCCATTATTAGCTATTTCCCCCTCCTCTTTTTAAATCTGAGACACCTTGGGGGGAAAATCATTTCATTTTAAATAACAAAGTTTTTAAAGTGAAATCAAACGAGTAATTCTAGCAGCCATTAAAACATACAAGATTTCTAAAATAGTATTTTAAAAAAAAACCTTCCATAGGACTTTCCATTTCTAGGAAGTAATTTTACAAATCTATCTATAGCATCTCCTTTTAGTTTAGTTTTTGTAATATTGTTTAGTTACATAATGACAACCATTTTCAGTGCAGACTAGACCTCACAAAGGGAGATTTTACAATTCTTTTGTTTTCTCTTCAGTATCACTCTTTTCTCCTGTGTGCTAATATAGATAAATATAAAAATGACAGTAAATTATAGTGCTAATCCTATGGCTTCAAAGAAATTTCTGGAAAAATCCCCCTCCCCCCAGATACAGATAATCAGAGTTGGAAGGGACTTTATCTAGTCCAATCCCCTGCCCAAGTGGGAAACCCTACACCATTTCTGACAAATGGCAGTCCAAACACTTCTTCAAGTGATGGTGCTCCCACAACTTCCGAGGGCAAGCTGTTCCATTGGTTGATTGTTCTCACTGTCAGAAAGTTTCTTCTTATTTCCAGGTTGAATCTGTCCTTGTTCAGTTTCCATCCATTATTCCTTGTCTGGCCTACAGGTGCTTTAGAAAATAGCTTGACCCCTTCCTCTCTATGGCAGCCCCTCAAATATTGGAAGACTGCTATCATGTCTCCCCTGGTCCTTCTCTTCACTAGACTAGCCAAGCCCAGTTCCTGTAACTGTTCTTCGTATGTTTTAGTCTCCAGTTCCCTAACCGTCCTGGTTGCTCTTCTCTGTACTTTTTCTAGAGTCTCAACATCTTTTTTATAATGTGGTGACCAAAACTGGATGCAGTACTCTAGGTGTGGCAGTACTAAGGCTTTATAGAGTGGTATTAGTACCTCACTTGATTTTGATTGTATCCCTCTGTTAATGCAACTTAGGTTGCATTAGCTTTTTTGGCTGCTGCTGCACACTACTGCCTCATATTTAGCTGGTTGTCCACTAAAGACTCCAAGATCCCTCTCAATTAGTGCTATTGAGCCTAGTTTCACCCAGTGTGATGACCCGTAGTGTCTCAAAAATAACACAAAAACTAAAACATGAATCAAGGTCTTGCAATGCCTTCAACTTAATTTCGCTGTTTTATTAGTCACAATTTAAATTCAAAAAGTATATAATGAAGCAAAAGGAAACCAAAAACAAACCGCATTGAGAGAGTTCCAAGGCAAACTAAGATAATTAATTACACATTCCAGGAAGATAACCAGGGAGAGTCCATGGAAGAATGCCAACAAAGATAAACCTCATCCAAAGAAAGCACTAAATGGGTTTTAATGATTATTTGGTCTTATTTGGTTTAATTTCATTTTATCTTTTGTATTTGTATGGTTGTTTTTTATGTGAGCCGCCCTGAGTCCTTCGGGAGAGAGGGGGGCATATAAGACCAATAAATAAATAAATAAATAAATAGATAAATAAAAAATAAATAAATAAATATAATTTGACACCAGCATTTGTGAACATGCAGTTTCAAATTTCTCCACCAGGGGCATGACACCCAGTCTATATGGGTACTTTTGGTTTTTCTTTCCTAAGTGTAGGACTTTACTTTTCTCTACATTGAATTTCATTTTGTTAGATACGGCCCAGTGTTCTAGTCTGTCAAGATCCATCTGGATCTTGAGTCTATCTTCTTGGGTGTTAGCTATTCCTGCCAGCTTAGTATCATCTGCAAATTTGGTAAGTTCCCCTTCCATTCCCTCATCTAAGTTGTTAATGAAGATACTGAAGAGTACTGGGCCTAAGACGGAACCTTGTGGCACCCCACTGCTTACTTCCCTCCATGTAGACTTAGATCCATTAAGGACTACTCATTGAGTACAGTTTGTCAACGAGTTGCGAGTCTATCTAGTGGTGGTGCTATCTATTCCACTTTTTTCTAACTTACTAAGAAGTTATCTTTCTCCAGTCCCGAAAACCAAACATACTCAAAACAAAATAAGAAATGTAAAATAAATGATAATTCAGTACACAGATTACATGATAGGATGAAATACTTGAGGGTTAATCCTGAAGGCCATGCTCTACATGCCTTTCTACTGATTTTATCTGGAGCATCTTTGTGGAAAAAAATAGAAAGTAAATTGATTCCCAAGCTGTTTCATTAAATGAAACAGAGAGTTAATTCCACATCCAGTTTCCAAAGATAGGTAATGTCAGAGTTTTGTACTTCAAGCATATTAACTGTATTTTGAAGATAGGTGGTGGAGGATAATAGACAAGGGAAGATAGGAGTCAGCTACAGATCAAATAATTTTGTGATATCTACTTGCCATTCCCATTTCTTTTCTTTACATATGTTGAGATACCAATTAACTTTATATGCTGCTACCAAAAATAGCTCTAAAAAACTTTGATTAGATTCCATGTTCAAATTGAAGAGAAATTTGTTTCATTACTGGCATTCTTAATTTGTGCTGTGCATTTTGATTTTACCAACTTATTGAACTTACCCATTTTAATTGAGTTAATTTGAACACATTTAGATGTGGTTCAGTAAGCAGATCAAACAAATTAAGGGGAATCACTTTTTTCATGTCAGTTCAAATTCAGAGGAACAAGTTATCAAGGAAACTGTTCTAATTCTGAAATTCCAAGTGTGAGATTGAAAAGAAGATAAAATTTAAGGCAGAGGTGACATATTTATGTAAACCATAATTAAAGCTATCTAGAACCTGCTGTGTATTAGGGATGATGCTAAATTATGATTAATTAAAAAGAAGCAAAAAATTTAATCTTCTCTTTGTGGCTAAAAAGGACCACAAATAGTTCAATCTTGAGAGAAACAAGTCAAATCTGCCTTGAACTATGTCTCTTCTAGTATGAGAAGAAAGTTTTACATCTTAAAAATAATTTATTTAAAATCTTTTTAAAAGAATAAGTGATCTCTAGGCAACTGCAAGATATTTCAGTTAAGCAGTAATAACATGAAAAACTATTTTCTTATTTTATCCATTCAGCTTTTGTTTTTTTAATTTATTTGTAAAAATGCAGTTCTTTTGTAAAGTATTGGTTACATTCCTTTTTCTTCTTTTCAGTCAAATTTAAGCCTCTTTGTTTTTTGCTTTAAATATTTGGAAATGACTGATTATTGTACTGGTAAGTAGTTTTACTTATATATTCTGGAGTCATTTAATCAATAGAGTAAATAAAATTAGCGTTCCTGTGCCATGCCCAAAGGCATTATCTCATTTCCAAATGTGACATTGTTGTGTCCAAATCAAAACCCCAAATACAATAGACATTTCCCTTCATTTTTATTAAATAACAATGAAACAAAATTAGCCTCATTTAGTTCATGTTCTCATTCACTCAAAAAAAAGTGTCAATATCTAGTGAGCAGAGATTATGCCTTCTTTTCTTCTTAAGGTTTCTAATGCAGTGTTTAAAAAGGATCAATATTTTCAATTTAATTGATGCAGGACAAATAACTCAATTGAAAACAAACTGAGAGAAGTTAAAAGTAATTATCAAACTGTTCAATAACCTCTGGACTTTAGTAAGTGGACTGAAACAGAACAATGAATAGTGAACAGGGATACTGTACCTATATTCAGTGACATTATTTTCACTAGGCCCATGCAACTAATCAGGCATTGTCATGCTAAACATATTGCCATTTTCTTCCTATTTTTCAGATTCTTTCTTCAAACTGGTAGTTGGGGATGTTAGAAAATTATCACTATTTATCATGGCAATGCATACATCAGAAAACACAGCATAGTTTAACCTGTTTAGAGACATACATTTTGTTAATTTTTCAAGAAACATATTATATGCAAATAAAGGACCAAACCCAGAAATATATATATCTTGCATGCATATTTTTTAAACTCTCTTGTATGCAAATACCACACTACGTAAGTAGTATAGAAGAGGTATCCTTCCTGCCTAGCAGTATCTTTTTGTTGTTGTTTGTGCAATATGTTATCACATTGTTCTTACATAAGTCAAAAGGAATCCAGAATATGCACTATTACATTGTTTGAAGCAACTGTTGCATTATGAAAATTATACATCCAAAAAATACCTGAACCCAATTTCTTCCTAAAAATGATACGTGTTCTACAACTATGTTATACTGTTTTTGTTCAATTAGTTGTAAATCTGAAGAAATGTGATAGAAAATTATATTTTAGATTTAGATCATATGCTGAATGTTACAGTTCTTGATTCTGTATCTTCCTATACCCTTCAACCTCAGATTTATAAGTAGCTGTTATATCCATTTTTTTGTAAAGAACATGAATTATTCTCTAAAGATAGAGGAATTCTCATGCATTTAGGGCCACTGGTCCATATCTAAAAAATTAAAGTAACTGCTAATTAAAAATATTGCCAGTTTTTTTTGTCATAAAGTATTCATGCCAACTCCTCAAGTAACAACAAAAATGATCACACACACACACACACACACACACATTCCATACTCTATACAGATGTCTCAATATAATAACTGACTTGCCTTTTTCAAGTTTAGTTTTCCCTGGAAAGTTTATTTAGCATGAACATAAGACTCAAACTAAAAAGAGTATACCGGTAGTAGCTAATATAATACTTACTGGCATTGAGTTTATAAAGAGTGGGGAAATAATTCAATTCCAAACTGTCCTTTGAGGGCAAATTTCCAGGAGGCAAAATGTATGATTTCTAGAATCTATGAAATAATATATACATTATGGTACATATTTAAATCTGAAAATTAAAAGCTCCTTCTCTGACAGCTAAAGCTTCCCAAGTAAAAACTGAGCTGAAAAATCACTCCAAATAATTATCTGGGGTAAAGCACTATGTTTCTAACAATTTGTGTGTTTCTTGCTCCCTTTCCCCCACCCTTATATTTTCTGCACTGGCCTGCACTGGCCATGTCCACACCCAGTTTAACAAAGTGGGGGAAAGTCACAATATGTCATATGACACCGACATGATTACATGATTTTGACCACCCCTGCTATATAGTATCTTTAAGAATACCTTCACCCTATCAGAATAAGACCATCAACCCTTGTTTTGTAATAATATGTTTTTGGTTTGAATCCTAGCAACAATTATCTTTTTTTTTCAAGCTTCCTTCTCCCTTTTATTATTTTTTCTTATTTTTTAATAAGGAGTTCCAATGTTTAACTGATTTTTCATGAATTTGGTTCTCGATTCCTTGAGCTTTCATGTTCTCTTTGAGTAATATATAGCAGCTGAAATCTAAGAATAATGAATTCCTTCTGGCTACCCCTTGGAATAACTTCAGAGCTGGAACTATTAGCTTCATCATGAGAACAAGCTTCATCATGAGATACAAATGTTGAAATCCATCTGTATGAGGAACCTCCAAAACCTTTGTGTTGGGTATTTATAAATAATATTGACCTGGACTTCTGTGGTCAATTTTATGTAGATGATATCTGCTGCATGCAAAGTAGAATTAATTACTGTAAACTCATTTAGATTTTATTTATCCATTTATGTAACAAATAGATTTGGGTGTTGCTAGAACTTCCTCTTTTAAGACTGAAATTTTGGTGTGCCTTGTCTTGTGGAATGAAGAAAGGTAGGATAGAAAATATATGTCACTGTGTTTTAAAGCAGTGCAGTCTTCTATGAAGGACTATTACAGATTTGTTTAAAAAAGCATAGCATGTAATGTGTAGTGGCATGGATGAAGAAAGAGAAAAGATGAGAAATTATGAGAAGCCAGAAGGAGAGAATCAGCAATATATGAAGAGGCTGCAGGAAAGCAGTGTGGAAGCATGAAGAGGAAGAATAGTAAAAGGGAAAGAGACTGATAAGGGAATGAGGAAAGAAAGTTAGCATTAATATTATCCTCCTTCTGAGGTCATTGGTGCTTGTAGCAGTGAGGAGAAAAATAGGTTGCAATAAGGTTGAATCAAAGAGCTTTATATTAATGGTGTTCCAAAAAAGGAAATGGCTACATTAGCTCGTAAAGGTATTGCAAGTAAGAGAAGATGCAGAAGGCTGTTATCTTATTCTGGTGATTAAGACTTTAAAAAAAGGCATAGTTGTGAGAGTCAATAATTATAGGGCTAAATTAGATGACCCACTGTATTTCATGTTTGCTTAAGTCATTATGTCTTGACAAATTGATTTTTTCTTTTTTCTTTTTAATATGCAGAATGATGTGAATATTTTAGGGAAAAAATTACACTTGCTTATTAAAAATAGTTCTAGACATATTTATTATTATTATTATTTATTTAGACTTGTATGCCGCCCTACTCCCAAAGGACTCAGGGCGGCGAACATACAAAAAGATATACAATAAAATAATGAATAAAAAACAAGTCCAAATTACAAAACAACTAAAACAATAAAATTACAAATGAGCAAACATTGTTAAAACTACCCACCCCATGGTCAATCCAGGCTGGCCTGCTGAAACAGCCAGGTCTTCAGGTCTCAACGAAAGGAGCGGAGATCAGGGGCCAAACGCAGATCCGCAGGAAGCTGGTTCCACAGGGCGGGCGCTCCCACAGAAAAGGCCCTAGCTCTGGGAACCGCCAGCCGACAACGCCTGACCGACGGTATTCCCAGAAGGCCCCTCCTATGGGAGCACACTGGCAACCAATGCAGGTCACGCAGGAGGGGTGTAACATGGGAGTATCGGGATACCCCCATCACAGCCAGCAGCGCGCATTCTGCACCAGCTGCAACCTCTGAGTAATCCGCAAGGGAAGCCCCATGTAGAGAGCATTGCAGTAGTCGATTCTGGACGTGGCAGCGCAGTGACCGACCGAAGGGCATCTCGGTCCAGGTAAGGGCGAAGCTGGCGAACCAGCGAACCTGGGCAAAAGCCCCCTGGCCACAGCTCCCACCTGCTCCTCCAAACTGAGCTGTGCATCCAGGAGGGCCCAGATTCCTCGCCCTATCCACGGGGGATAACACCTCCCCCCCCATGACCAAAGATGGTACATCCACTGAGCACCGAGATGCCGGTAAGAACAGCCACTCAGTCTTGGCTGGGTTGAGTCTGAGCCTATTACTCCCCATCCAGGCCTGCACCGCCTCCAGGCACCAGGACATCACTGAGAGAGCATCACTGATCTGGTCTGGGGTGGAGATATACAACTGGGTATCATCTGCATATTGATGATACCTCACCCCAAAACCACGGATGATCTCACCCAGCGGTTTCATGTAGATATTAAACAGGAGAGGTGAGAGAACCGACCCCTGAGGCACCCCACAACTAAGGGGCCTCGGGAAGATCTCTGCTCTCCGTCAACACCGACTGCGAATGGTCCGAAGGTAAGAGGAGAACCACCGTAACACGGTGCCCCCACTCCCAACCCGGGCTGCAGAAGGATACCATGGTCGATGGTATCGAAAGCCACTGAGAGATCTAAAGGACCAGGACAGAGGAAAAACCCCTGTCCCGAGCCCTCCAGAGATCATCCACCAATGTGACCAATGCTGTCTCGGTGCTGTGTCCGGGCCTGAAACCCGATTGGTACAGGTCAAGGTAATCAGTTTCCTCCAGGAACAGCGGAAGCTGCTGAACCACCACGCTCTCAACAACCTTCGCTAAAAAGCGAAGGTTGGAGACTGGATGATAGTTATTCAAAATGGTTGGGTCCAGAGCAGGCTTCTTAAGGAGGGGTCTTACCACGCCTCTTTCAGGCAGGAAAAACCCCTTCACTCAAGGAAGCATTGATAACTGCCTGGAGCCAACCATGTGTAACCTCCCTGGAGGCATAAACCAGCCAGGAAGGACACGGGTCCAATAAACACGTGGTGGAGGACAGCCTCCGCATGATCCTGTCCACTTCATCCAGGGAGACAGAGTCAAACTCAACCCAAACAGGATCCACAAGACTCATCGCCACACCATCGTCAACATCCTGCCAGTCAGAGTCCAAGCCAGCCCGAATCTGAGCGACCTTATCCGCCAGATGTAAACTAAAATCCTCTGCTCTGCCCCAGGGGTCCCCTCCCTCCCTCAATTGCAAGAGGGACAGTGACCCTAAACAGGGCCGCAGGGTGATCATCTGCAGACGCGATCAGAGCTGAGAAGTAAGCACATCTCGCTGCTCTAATCGCTTCCAGGTAAGTCCTAATGTAGGCTCTTAACTGGAGACGGTCAGACTCAGAGCGACTAGTCCTCCACCTGCTTTCTAGGCGTCTCCTCTGCCGCTTCATTCCCCGAAGCTCCTCTGAAAACCAAGAAGCTAAACGAGGTCTCCGACAAGGAGAGGCCGCAAGGGGACAACCGGTCGGCTGCGAGGCCGCCTCTTGCCAGGCGGCCACCAAAGTCTCGGCCGGGCTGTGGACAAGGGAGGTGGGCAAGAACCCCAGGGCCGTCTGAAACCTCTCTGGGTCCATCAGGCGCCTGGGGCAGAACCATCGTGTTGGCTCCTCATCCCAGATAGGGGTAGAATAACAGGAGATCCACCCCCAGATCACTACACCACTGCCCCGAGATAAAAACCAGGTCGAGTGCGTTCCCCCCCTCATGGGTGGGCCCCTGAATCACCTGGGTCAGGTCCATGGCTGTCATGGATGCCAAGAACTCCCGAGCCTTCATACTTGATCATTCTGATGATTGATGGTATACGTTTTAATAGCTAGGGTTATATACCACTTTCCAATGTTCTAATATTACATAAACATTTTTACTTCCTTCCAAATGGAAGCAATATCCAAAACAGATCATGTTTGTTTTTTATGTACAATTTTGACAAAGTGTAGGGAATATGGAAACAGGTTTTGAACTAAAGGTTCTTTGATAGTATGTTCAGCTAAATTGGGGGAGTGAGTAAATACATTGACAAAGATGGTATTTATGTTTTTTTTTTAAATGTCTGAACATGTTTCATAATCACAGAGACAGCAGTCTCCATTTATTTTCTCAAAAATTCTACGGAGTCATTGAGAATGAACAGGAAAAAGAATGGATATTTTTTGCTCCCAGGTTGTGAATCTTCTAGTGAAATGCAGTTCCTACAACCAAGACCTTTGCTGTTTAGTCCTCAGAAACAGAAAAACCTTTTCCTGCATAAGTTATGTCTTAGGTTATGAAGGATGCCAGGAAGCATCAAGTGGATTGGGAACAAAATTAAGCAGCCATTTTCTATTTGTTATGCCATTACACTTTCAAATGTCATGTTGTAATATAGTTCTATGGCTTATTGATTAGTAGCTGTTGCCAATAAATTACATCCTTTCTGGAAAAGCTTGTAATCCCAAAATTATAGGGATGAAAACTATTGCTAGTTAATTAAGGAAATTGAAATTAAATGCCTGCATTTGGTATAAATAAAAAAATCAAGGCAATATGTATGACTCACATTTTATATTTAAGAAGTAACTGTCATTAGCTCATTTGGTGCAAAAGTATAATTTTCTACAATTGTTTTTTTTTTGTCAAGTGATTATAAGATAACAGGTATAAGTATACACATATTTATGAATACATGAAATGGATACATATAAGGAAAAAAACAATAGGACAGGGATGGTAGGCATGTTGGTGTGCTTACGCACGCCCCCTACGGACCCCTTAGGAAAGGGGTGAGGTCAATAGTAGACAGTCTGAGGTTAAAGTTTTTGGGGTTTGGGAAAGAAACCACAGAGTCAGGTAGAGTATTCCAGACATTGACCACTCTGTTGCTGAAGTCGTATTTCCTGCAATCAAGTTTGGTCCAATTTACCTTGAGTTTGTATTTATTGTGTGCTCTTGTATTGTTATGGTTGAAGCTGAAGTATTCATTGACAGATAGGACATTGCAATATATAATTTTATGTACTATACTTAGATCAGACCGAAGGGGGCATAGTTCTAGTTTGTCTAGGCTAAAATTTGAAGTCTGGTGGTGTAAGGTATTCTGCAACGAGTAGAGGAGTGGAGAACTCTTCTTGTGAAATATTTCTGGACTTTCTCAACTGTATTAATATCAGATACGTAATGTGGGTTCCAGACTGATGAGCTGTATTCAAGTATTGGTCTAGCAAATGTTTTGTATGCTCTAGTTAGTACTGTGATATTACCGGAGAAAAAACTATGCAGGATTAGGTTAACAACTCTTAATGCCTTTTTGGCTATGTAGTTACAGTGGGCTCTAGCACTTAGATCATTAGAGATGAGTACTCCAAGGTCATTGACAGACTTTGGATCATCAACAAGGTCTTGACTATTCAGCTTGTATTTTATTTTCTGATTTTTTTTTTGCCAATATTAAGGCAGAGCATTTATTTGTTGAGGTTTGAATTTGCCATTTGTTTGACCATTCTGATACATAGTCGAAGTCTTTTTGAAGGGTAGCAGTATTGTCTGTGGTGTTGAATAGCTTTACATCATCAGCGAAGAGAACGCAGTTGCTCTTAATATGATCACAGAGGTCATTTATGTAGAGTATGAAGAGAGTTGGTCCTAGAACACTGCCTTGGGGGACACCACTGGTGACAGGTACAGAATTTGATAGGACGCTCCCAATTTTGACCATTTGTTGTTTGACAGGAATGCTTCTATCCAGTTATGCAGGTGTCCAGAGATACCATAAGATTTTAGTTTTAATAGTAGTTTGTTGTGTACCACTGAATCAAAAGCTTTACAGAAGTCTATGTAAATTGCGTCTATTGCTTTGCCCTGATCGAGTTGTGTAGTCCATATGTTTTTGCAGTGTACGAGTTGCAGATTACAGGATAGTTTTTTTCTGAAACCAAATTGTTTATTAGAGAGTAGGTTGTTTGTTTCTAAGTGGAGGATAATGGATTGGTTAATAATTGATTCCATGACTTTACAGGTGACGCAGCATAAAGAGATTGGTCTGTAATTTCTTTCTCATTACGCACTTCTAAATGTCATTTGTATTGTATGTGAGTCCCTAATGTCATAAGGAAGAATTCTGTGTCTGGTCAACTTCTGAGCCAATATAGTTTCTACAAGTAGAAAAAAGGAATTCCATAAAATAGGTTATTTGCAAGATTTTTCTTCTCTGCAGGGAAAAAATCCTTTGTGTTGATGAACTAGGTCCTCATATAGTTGATATATTGCATTGCAATGCAATGCATATATTGCTTTGGCAACATTTGGTTTCCATGTGACTCTGGGAATAGAAACTGTTCAACATGTATTGCTTGCTGCAATTTCTCTAAGAATTTGTGCAAATATTATATTTTGCCCTTGCTGCAAAGCCTCCTTGGAAGGATTCAAGAATATTATGCCAGTCCTTCTCTCTGAAATTCCAGTCATGCTTTCACCAATGCAGGAGCTAATTTTGTGCTGCTGCCAAGAAAACACAGCAACAGTTAGTACAAAAGTGACACATTTTACAACTAGTACCCGTTACTTATTTTAATTTTAGTCGTCTTCTTGTATGCTCTTCAGTATTGCTGATCCATAATTCTATTAATAAAATTTGCATTCAATTTGATTTGATTTTGGTGGCCAGAGCCTCAGCTAATATTATTTCATAGTAGAGCAGTGTGGTAGAGTACGGCTGTCAAAGTCCCGGCCCACAGGCTGGATGCATCACATGCTGGCCACACCCATACCTGGTTTAGTGAAGGGGAAAAAAGTCCCAATATGTCACATGATGCTGCCGTGACTATGTGAGTTTGATATCCTTGTGGTAGAGGATTGAAAAGAATAGAGATGGGAGGATTTCCTCCACCACCACTACTGTGTTTAGGGCTAATACGTGTGGACTGCAAACAATGGGGTTACCTCTAGATAGGGCCTGTCAAACTGGTGGCCCATGAGCTGGATACATCACGTGCAGTCCACACCTACCCTGGCTATGCAAAGGCAAAAAATGTCACAATAGATCATGATCTGGCCCATGATGTGATCAAGTTTTGACACCCGTGCTCTAGATAAAAGCAAAGAGATATGGAAAAGTTTGCAGCCATCTAGTGATCAGAAAGGTTTCTGTTACAGAGTTATGGTAACACTGTCACTGTTTTATTTTACTGTTTTCATTTTATGTTATAAACCATGTACTTTTTCTGCCTTCTAATAGCAGGAAACCATGCATCTGATTTTTGTCACAAATATTTACTGGACTTGGGAACATTAAAAAAAAAAGAGTTTGGTAGATGCTTCCCATTTAGCATCTAGTCTTATGACCATTACCATTTTTTTGGAAGATAACAGTTCAAATAAATGCCCTCGTAGTTAATAGTAGTAGTAGTAGTAGTAGTAGTAGTAGTAGTAATATAGCTTTATGTGAAGAAAAAATAGCTATAAATATTAAACATCAAATTCAATATGTGAGATCATTCTAACTTCTATGGGCCCTTGTGATTGGCTGATTTTTGAATGGAATGCTTTTTACTACACTTGCTGAATTATATATTTTTACCTGACACACTTTCAAACAAGCTGATTCTATGAGTGCACCATTAAACAATGTGAGTTTGTTTTCATGACTTGACAGTATCCCTTCTACATACCCATATATACCAGAGAGTTTCAAACATATTTCCTAATCACTTTTGACATCAGATCTATCACTGGTGCCACTTTGGCTATACCAAGAGATCTTTCTATATGAAAAAAGAAGACTGCTCAGAGCCAATTTGTTACTCAATTGCTACATCTTAAAATTGCATGTGTAATAACACAAGACATAACTAAGTGTATTTCATTAATATATTTCCTTACCTCATGGGACTTGTTTGGGTAACAATATTTTCTCAAGCACAGTGGCAAAATGCCCAAGCTAATCTATATCAGTAGGCCATGATTTTTCCTGTTTCCTTTTTTTATCTTTTGTCATTGAACACTTTACTCATAATAACAAAATGATTTGGATTTGTTCCATACACATGACCCAAATGCCTGCTTCCTTAAAAATAGCACTAGGCAGTGGTGGGATTCAACCAGTATAACAACTGGTTTGCTGAGCATGTGTAGTTCATTTGAAAACAACTTTAAAACTTACCTTCAACTGCAGCCCCGGTGAGAAAAACAGCTGAGGCAAGGCTTCAAACAGAGGAAATATAGGACAGATTAGCGTAGGGGTGGATGAGCACAGCCAACTGATCCCCTGAACCAGTCCGTACTGGTTGACTCCCACTCCTGGCACTAGGTTTAAATGCAAATACATCCCAACATGCCTTTGCTCCTTCTTCTCTGTCCTTTGCATATGGCCTCAGAGTGTGGACTGGTGGCTTTAAATAGCTCATCCATATAATTGCTTAGCAGAATACTGAAACAGTGCACACTGTCAAGGTTTACAAACCTTTATCTGAGACTCACTGGCAGGAAGCAGTTATCCAAGGAAGTTCATCTTTTCAAAAATCATGCAAAAGCAACCAGTTTTTATATATTTGGTGGATGATATATTTATATGCTTGCATCTTACTAGTCTGGAAGCAGATACAGAAAGTAGCATTTACACAGAAACAGTTATTCTTCATTTGCCTTAGTTTAGTTTTCAGATTATACATTGATAAAGTTTTCTTGTGGCTTACAATGAAAACGTAAATCAAGGTTTAAGCAGAGATATAAAAATTAAAATAATTAGTTTATAAACTGAAACTTATAAACCTTTTTTCTTTAATTACAGGGGTTATAGAAAAATTCAGCTTGTTGGTCTTTTTGAAGACATATGGTTTAGTAACTAAGGTCATTTGTCTAGTCTAGCAGGAACACAAGGATACTTGGAACTAAGAGTCTATCATGGTCACTTCTGTGGCTGACAATGTTGTTAAATTGAATCCATGCATGAAATAAATGGCTGAATAATTGTAGACTAAGTTACAGATAATGTAACTATATCAAATCTGTAATTGTATGTTTACATGATAGTGTGTCCCATTTATATAAATGGGGCTTACTTTCAAGTAAAACTTCTTGGGACCAAACTAAATCATGCTCATACATATCTTTTATAACAAATTCCAGATAAAATATTTAAGACCAAAATGTACATGGTTTATACAAATTGCAATGGCAAATGTATATGTATATTACACAATATTTAACAATTTGTTTACTTACATCAGCCTTTCCTGCCCCTAAAGTAGGTGAAAATCAATCTCTGTCTGTCTGTCTGTCTGTCTGTCTGTCTGTCTGTCTGTCTGTCTGTCTGGTATCTAATATCTATCTATCTGTCAAGTATCTATCTATCTATCTATCTATCTATCTATCTATCTATCTATCTATCTATCTATCTTGAGTATATATATATTTGCTTTGAGGAGTTTCAGGCAAGTGCTACCTTTTCATTTCCAAAAATGAGATCCTCTTTGCTATATCTAATTATTATCTCAATTTTTGCAGTCCAGATATTGTAACATTAACTTGATGCCTGATTTTACCCAGATTTCCTTACTGTTCTTCTTCTTCTTCTTCTTCTTCTTCTTTTTTACAAGATATGAAATGGAGTGGGACAATTCAAAGTATTTCTTTCTAAAGTGGAAAAAGTCCAAGCATACATGAAAAAAAGAAAGAATTTTTTTAAACCATTTCAATAAAGCTTCTGAACAGCAGAGTTCAGAGCTGCTGTACTTACATAAGCAGTCAGGTATGTAATTATATACCTGATGAAAATGCAAATAACTTATCAGTTTTATTAAGTCTCTCTATTCAAAAGAAGAGGTCACAGATGCAAAGAAGACATATCTCAGAAATAAAGTGGTAACTACTATTCATAATTTGAATGTCAAGATTTACAGGGTTTTAGAATGAGAGCTTGAAGAGATTTGAGGCCATCACATAGATCAACTTCCATTCATTGGAAGAGTAAGCCGGACAATAGGGGAGGCATAAGAGAAGCTTAGTGACTGCCTGCCAAGTTGCATAATTAAACTTCTATCATCTCATCTAATCATCAGACACATCTAAATTAAATAATCTTGTTGAACTGTATTTAGCTAAATTTAGGGAGGAAAGGACAGAAAGTTTCTGGAACAGTAGTGCCACAAATAATTTATCATAAAAGGCCTTTGAATCAATAAGTTTGAAAATGTTTTCTAGGTAGTATGGGATTAGAAACCTCATCAGAAGTAATATATAAAGGCCACAAATGGGTTTCACCCAGTTATTTATCTCTAATTATTTCTTTATGTTTTGAAGTTCATGTTACAACCCCTTCCATAGAAATGAAGAGTAAATATAGCATATTATATACTGTCTATAATTTACTCCTGAACTTTTGAATTATTGTAATGAATTTTACCTCCATGGTTCATCACATTTCCAAACGTTTTTTCAACATTCTCAAGTTGCAGCAGGAAAGATATCAATCTAATCATAATACTGAATTGCCCAAAAGGTCAACCTGTTCCATTATCCTTTCAGCATATAATTTATGTAACTCATTTGTTAAACAGACAATAAAATGAATGAAGAACTTTGCTACCTCTAAAATGTATTAGGGCAATTCACTCTCTTAATGGGAGAGTTTTACCCAAGCACTTCAGGCTCCAAAATTCCATGTATGAGAGTTTATTGAAGTTATGGGCATAAACTATACATATACAAGTTCAGCAAGTTGAAATGAAACCAAATTGCCTCGAGGCAAGGTTTGCATCACATTCTGCTGTTAGAAAAAAAAATGTGTATGCAGTTTTAAAATAGTGTCAAACTTCAATTCCCAGAACCTTTTCTGCATTAGAAAAATAATTAAAAATGTTACAATAAACAGTTTCAGTTTCTGTCCTGATAGTGTAACATCCTCATAAAGACAGTTCTTGTCAACTGTTTTATATTTATTAAATGTATTTTTTAGATGGAAAAATAATTACTAATAATTGAGTATGCCAATTCTTGCACACAAGTTAGGCAGAATGGGAAAATAGTTGCTGGCTGTCACAAAGTCTTAGCCACAGTGATTAAGCCCTGGTTTATATTCTAGTTTATACTTATTTCTAGTTTGGATTATTTTTGATTGACATTCATGGTTCTCAAGGAATTGTTACAGACATCTGATATCATATAGCAGGACAGGAAATATCAGCAAACTTCTGATAAAAATAGTTTCTTTGTAGAATCTGCTACATTCTGTCTACTTCCTTGCTTTTGTATGTAATAATTTAACTAATTATGCAAATAACTTTTTATTTCCATGTGAGTAGTTTAACTAGTTCAGAGATCTATTTCTTCAGTACTTTTTTTCAGGAGTGTTCCAACTTTTGAAGATTGCTTTTAGTTTTAATTTTATCTATCCTTCAGAACTTTATGCTATGAATTATCTGGCTGGTTCGCCAGTTGCACCCATATCTGGACCAAGATGCCCTGCGCACAATCACTCAGGCGCTCGTTGTCTCCCGACTCGACTACTGTAATGCTCTCTATTTAGGACTGCCCCTGCATACCACTCGGAGGCTTCAGCTGGTGCAGAATGCGGCTGCACGGGTAGTGATGGGAGCTTCCCAATACTCCCATATTACACCCCTCCTGCGTGGCCTGCATTGGCTTCTGGTTGCCCTCCGGGTGAGATTCAAGGTTTTGGTGTTAGCATTCAAAGTCCCACATGGCATGGGTCCAGGATATCTACAAGAACGACACCTCCCAGCATCAAATACCAACCGCCCTGTACGGGCGCACAGACGGGGTCTCCTCAGGGTGCCGTCCGCGACTCAATGTCACCTGGCGGTGACATAAAGTGGGGGCCACCTACTCTGTGGCAGCCCCCACTTTATGGAATCTTCTTCCGCCAGAGCTCCGGCTGGCTCCCGATCTTCGCACCTTCCGCCACGAGTTAAAAACCTGGCTGTTTTTACAATCTGGGCTGTGCTGACTCTTCGGGGTTTGTTTATTTTAATTTTGGGGGTTTTAATTCTAATTCGGCTTATAATTGTTTAATATGTTTTTAAGTAATTTATTGTTATTGTTGTATTTTAGCTGTGAGCAGCCGAGTCCTTTCGAGAGGGGCGCATATAAGTTGAATAAATAAATAAATAAATAAATAAATAAATAAATAAATAAATAAATAATAAATAAATAAATCTGTCCCATGTCATGAGTGAACAAGTAGGACCAAAAAACTGCTCAGAAATTATGCACGTTAAAAAACGCTCTCATGTTCCTAAAACAGCAGATTGACAGTCATGGTTGTTGAAGAACCAGATTCATTCTTCAAAAACATCATACTTTATGCATCTGGGTGTACATGTAAAAAGATATAAGATTATGCAAATATAAATTGGATTATCTGAAACAAGGAATATATGGATATGGAAATATTCTGAGAACTTTTCTTTGAGATATCACATCATCATGCTTTTGTCTTCAACCTTTTCCTTTTCTCTGTCAAAAGAGGAATCCCTAAGAGCATACTGTGTGTATTTCAGCTCTCATACAAAGAAATTGTGCACAGTAGCAATGCTATCACTTTTTCTCTGGGGACCCTTTAGGCAAAGCTAGATGTCCTAAACCTAAAGTTTCTATCAGCTCTCAGTTTGGTCCTGTTTCTCTTGCCCAGTTGTTAGGGGAAAGTTGACTGGCTGTGAACTTCAGTTTAATCTTTTTTAGATTGTGTTGGATTTCAATATTAATGGATTTTTTGTTAGTATTTGATTTTCCAGTTGACTCCTCTGTTGCCCCTGGATTGACAATTTCCAGCTGTAGTATTAATGAATTGTACACCTGCTTTTTTGGAGGCAGGGCAACATACCCAATAGACTCAGGAGGTGGCTGAACTTCAACTACCTAGTCCAGGGGTGTCAGACTGGATTTCTTCAAGGACCAGATCAGCATTGCAGTTCTCCTCCATGGGCCGGCTAGAGGGGGGACATGGATGCCTCCTGCAGCACCCTGCCAGCCAAAATGTGGTATAGGGGCCCACACATGCCCTCCCCACTGTGCCTCATTTTTACCCTCCATGGCCTCCTGCAGCACTCTGCTGGCCATTTTCCAGCATGTTTTGGGGCCGTTTTTCAGTCCATTTTGGGCTGTTTTTGGGCTGTCTTTTGGACTGTTTTCAGGCCATTTTGGGGCCATTTTTGGCCAGCAGAGTGCTGCAGGAGGTCATGGTGGGTGAAATGAGGTGCAGGGCCCCCTGCATGCAGCCTGTTTTAGCCTCCAGAGGCACTGCAGGCCAGTCCTTTGATATTTCGAGGCTGTCCCTGCAGGCCAGATTTAAACACCCCATGTGCTGGATCAGTGGTGGGATTCTAATTTTTTTAATACCGGTTCTGTGGGCGTGGCTTGGTGGGTGTGTCAGGGAAAGGATACTGTAAAATCTTCAGTCAGAGGTGGTATTTGCCGGTTCTTCAAACTACTCAAAAATTCCGCTACTGGTTCTCCAGAACTGGTCAGAACCTGCTGAATACTACCTCTGTGCTGGATCTGGCCCAAGGGCCTTGAGTTTGGCACTCCTGCCCTAGTCCATTATTTTGTTTGGTAGGTAATATTTCCTGTCTATTTAAATTTCATTTTGTTTCTTAGTCCCACTCACTTATCCATTGTTATTATCTGTTCACAACTATTAGTTCTTCAGCTGATGGTCTTCTAAAGAACCTAAGGTGTCATGATTTATTGACATAATACTTGTGTGGATCCTAACAATATGCACTTTTTGCAATTGACAGATGGAAATTTGGTCAATGTATTATTGTTACAAATTTATTGGCTATCCAATTCCAGTAGGCTATTATTGAAATAGGGGAATATTCAAAGACGTTGACTGGAACCAACCTCACACAAGCCATCCTCTATAACTCTTCTAAACAATTGCATCTTATGGCAGAATGTAGGCCAGTAGATGGCAGATATTATAAAGAGAAGGCATGCTTCTGGAGTCCATGTAGGTGGCATTGCTTAATTGAAGGAACCCAGGATATGTGAACAAAATGCCAAACATCAATTTTTCAGTGCTGCCTTCTGCAGTGCTTGCCAAATGATAAATTATTGTCTGATGCAGAAAGGATCGTGCCAGACCCAATCCTACAAGGATTATCTACATTCAGTCATGGAAATGCAATGGTATGCACTCATATTTTGAAAATTGTTGGAAAGAACATTTGGTCAGTGAAATAACATTTCTATAAATCACAGGTGCTGTGCCTCCCCCTTCTCTAATACTATCCAAAATAGGTTGGTAGAGAGAGCTAGGAGACGTGAACTACCATCTTATCTTAGCCAAGTTTCTCTAATAATACCACAGCAAATGTAAAACTTTTTGTGGAAAATGTGATTACATAGAGGAGAAATCATAGCTGCATCCTAGAAATGGAGTATTCTCAATCTTACATATTTTAATATTGGGCCAGAAAATAGGGGGCTTTTAGGTAGATAAGTTCATTGGGATATCGGCAGCCATTCTAATATCTTGAATCTTAGGCAAAATGGGCTTTTATGGCTCACATCAAAGGCTTGAATTGGACCCTCAAATCCACAAGCAACCAGCATAGCAAGTAGAGAATATGCTGACCATATAGTCCAAATGGGGTCTCCTTACTATAGTTAATGCTTCCAAGTTTTTCTCGTAGTCAGCCAAATATGGTAGTCATTATAATACTTTAAGTTGGAAATAACCTTCCGAAACAAGATAAATGAAACTTTCTATTAAATTGTTGGAGGAGGGAAGGTTGGTTAATCTTAATTTAACCCCCTCTCTTTCTTCTTCTTCTTCTTTTCTTCTTCTTCTTCTTCTTCTTCTTCTTCTTCTTCTTCTTCTTCTTCTTCTTCTTCTTCTTCTTCTTCTTCTTCTTCTTCTTCTTCTTCCCCCCTTCTCCTCTTTACTTAATGGAGTCAAGGCCAGATTCATTTTATTTTTCTCCAATGGAAACAGCCACTCAGATTTTG
Source organism: Naja naja (assembly GCA_009733165.1). NCBI lineage: Eukaryota > Metazoa > Chordata > Lepidosauria > Squamata > Elapidae > Naja > Naja naja. Next base: position 138,496,714 of record CM019150.1, read on the forward strand.
GCAGGTTCTTCCTGTCACCATCTAACTGCCAGTTGTGTCTTGCCTGTGAGTAGCCTTTAGAAGCTGTCAACAAATGAAATATTACATGTGTATTCTCTGTCATCTTTTCCTGACAGCTGTTTGCTTGTATAATAAAGAGCAAATGGCTGCATTTAGGCTTAGAGAAATGGTAGAGTAAGCAGTTTCCATAAAATTGCCTCCCCAGCTGCTTTTCTCCCTATGAGGAAAAGATAATGGAAACTCCTCCATAGGGAAATTCTCAGAAGTAACCCAAACTGAATTCACAGAATTTAGTCTGTTCAAGTCTGATAGGATTGTATAATGTGAGTTAGCTAGTATATGAATGAAGTTATGTATGAATCACTCATTTTGGCCAGAGGTTGACAATTGGCTTCTTTGTACCAACATGATTTTGTTTGATAATTCTAGCCTTTACTTTTTCTTTCTTTTTTCTTCATAAAAGCTGTGTATTGTGTTCCTTTCTGATATTATAACTTCTTTATTAAGAGGGAAGGAAAAAACCCCAAAGACATATTCTTTCATCTGTATCAGTGGTTCTCAATGTTTTCTTCACTATGGAACCCTTTTAAATACCTTTTGTAGCCATGGACAATAACCACAGACACCAAGCCTTAACTCAAGATTTAAGTCATAACATTTCTTTAAGCGTTTGCAGAAACCCTGTGATGACATTATGGTCCCCCAGGTCCACAAACCACAGTTTGAGAACCATTGCTATACATTATTTTAAATCACTGTTTCATTGTACTCTTGGGTGTTATTTCCCTTACGTATATCTTACTTGTTCCACAGGTAGTATAAAACCTAGACCATCATATATAGTTTGATTTGAAGACTGCATATTTCTTTGTTGAATGGACTTTAGAAATGGTATATTCTTTCATGTATACTTATTCCACACCTTCACCCAATTGAAAACAGTAAGTAAAATGCATGTTTTATTAAAAACCTTCTAATGAGTCTTTTGATAGAATACCAGATGTTACATATTTTGAAGTTGTTCAAAGAACTCATTAAATCACACCAATTAACAGAAAAAATGTAGAAAATGTGAGAAACTGAATAGAAAATAAACAAAGTTTTCTATATTAAGAACTGCTAGATACTTCTGTTGACAAAAAAGAGGGGGCAATAGAAAAGCTAAAAGCTGGAGCATTGGCTGAATTGCCATCAGTCTGGGAGCTATGTTCAAAAGGTTTTGTTATGGCGAGCATATACATTTGCAATGAAACCAAATTTTATAGTATGTAATGTAATCATGCCTTGCTACATTTAAGAAGTTGAACCAGACCAAGGAAACTGATAATGGTGAATTCTAAAAGTTCATGGGTTGATTTTGGAGAAGTTGTTTTCTTCCAGTCCAACCTCTCCCCTGAATTGGGGTGAAAGGGTTTAGTGGAGACAATGCCACAGCTCTAAGAAGTTAATAAATGGACCCCCCGCCCCATGAATCTCTACTTGATTAAATTCTGTACCAGGTCATTCAAATACTCCTGTTGGAAGTTATTCAGCTTGGTCTCATGATATGCACTGCCTCCATTCCCAAGCAGGAAGGGAAGCAGTAGTTTGCTGACCTTCAGAAAAAGTTAAAAGTTTGAAGGATTGGTTGACAGCTATATAATTTGGTGCTTTTTCTTTGAATAATATATGCTCTAGAAAATGGCACAGAAATAAATATAGCTGGTAATTCTGGCTATAGAATTCTGAAGATTGCACCATAATATGATTAACAAAAACTAAGAGTTATCTTTGTTAATTTCACAACTAAATCACAACTCTGCATCTGGCACAGATTTTAACTAAATACAGGTAGTCCCCACAACTGAGCTCAAAAATTATGTTGCTAAGTGAGATATTTGTTAAGTGAGTTTTGTCCCATTTTACAACTTTTTTGTCACAGTTGTTAAGTGAATTGTTGCAGTTGTTAAGTTAGTAACCTGGTTGTTAAGTAAATCTGGCTTCCCCATTGACTTTACTTGTCAGAAGGTCGCAAAAGTTCACAAAATCTCATGACCCTGGGACACTGCAACCATCATAAATACGAACCAGTTGCCAAGCATCTGAATTTTGATCATGTGACCAAAGGGATGCTGCAACAGTCTTAAGTGTGAAAGTCATAAGTCACCTTTTTCAGTGTCATTGTAACTTTGAACGGTCACTAAATAAACTGTTGTAAGTGGAGGATTCCCTGTAATGCTTCTGGTTTCACTAAACCTTGTTCTTCTATCTTATTTATATTATCTTTTTTGGACTATAAAACACACCAAACTACAAGATGCACCTTGGTTTACAAGAGGAAAACAAAAAATGCACCCATTTTTGGCCTGCAGAGTGCTTCTGGACACCGGGGAGGCTGAAAATGGGATGTGTGGAGGCTGTGGGAGGCTAAAAATGGGCCCTTAGTCACTGTATAAGATGCACAGACATTTCCACCCACATTTTTGGGGGTAGAAAGTGTGTCTTATACCGGTTGCCAACTGGTGGGCCATGGCCCACTGGTGGGCTGTGAGAAAATTTTGGTGGGCCGCAGCATGCTGAGGTGGGGAGGTGGGGCTATCCTGTGGTCTCCCTAGCAAACCCATGTCATAGTTGCTGACTCCTGCCTCAGCGCATTGAGGAGGCCGAGCAGCAGCGGGAAGAGCGCGGACCTCCTGAGCTGTAGGAAGCAGCTGCCCTCAGGTAAAGATGTTGCAAGGGGGAGGCTTGACCCCCTCTTCCTCCTTGCCAGAAGCACTCACAAGCTCAGCGGGAAGGAGGTGGCTTGTTGGGGGCCAGAGAGGCAGTGAGCGCTTTGTATGTGAGTGCTTCTGGCGAGGAGGAGAGAAGCTCCTGGGGGGGCACAGATCATGCCCTCCCCTCACAGACTTATACGGCAAAAAATACAGTACTTTGATTCCATATAGTTGGAAGGGCCTTGGTGGCTCAGACTGTTAAATGCCTAGCACTTAAGTTCCAGCTGCCTACAATTACTATAGGCTGGAATCCCACCAGGCTCAAGGTTGACTCAGCCTTCCATCCTCTCGGGGTAGGTAAATTGAGGACCCAAGATTGTTGGGGGCAATAAGCTGACTTTGTAAAAATGCTGCTTAGTAATAAGCAGGCATATACAACGGAAGGAAGGCTATTGCTGAGCGCATTGGGTTGCGCTCCAAAAATTGTAAGCCGCCCTGAGTCTTCGGAGAAGGGCAGCATATAAATGTAATTAAAAAAAAGATTTTTAAATAAAAATAACGAATAAAACTCTTAAAATGTGAATTTATGCTGTGATAAGTTTCCATTTTATAGTGTGCATATGCAGCCATATATGCTATAGCTGTTTAGCAACATGTCTGATAAACTTAGATTGCTGTTGCATATACCAACAGTTGTAAAACTTCCTCCATTTCTAAGGTTATTCAAGCCATATGTTCCAATTTCCATATTATGATAACACAAAACTGATTTAAAAAGGAAATATTTTAGTGGAATCTCATGCTGTTTTATCAGACCTTTCCAACAACTTTGTCGCGGCCCCTGACCTCTGGAATCAACTGCCTTTGGAGCTCCGTCTGGCCCCTGATCTCCGCACCTTCCGCCGTGAATTAAAGACCTGGTTATTTGACCAACCCGAGCTCTGACCCCTCCCTGGGGGAGGGACGGTTTTAATGTTTATTATCGTATGTTTTAATATTTGGGCTTGTTATTGGTTTAATGGTTTTTTAATTATTTATTGTTCTGTGTTTTTAGTTGTGAGCTGCCCCGAGTCTTCGGAGATGGGGTGGCATACAAGTTCAAATATAAATAAATAAATAAATAAACTTTGGAGCAATGGAATTCAGAACTTTGATTGAATTTGTCCTTATCTTTTATTTCCACCTTGTGATCACTGATTCTCTTGGCTTTTCTTTATTCATTTTCATTTTTTTAAAAAATGCTAGCGGACTGTCTGAGAATTCCAATACGAATTTTGCTTTTTTTAAAAAAAGGGAGCATGAATTTCAATGTCAGTTTATGGCAGGTATGTGCAAACCATAGCCTGCAGGCCACATGTGGGCCTGGATAACTAGTAATATGGTCCCAAAAGAGCATAAAGCGTTAACATTATGTGATTTCTAGCAATATTTATATATGTTAACAATATTATATATTTTATATGTGGCCCAAGACAATTCCAATTCATGAATGAAGGAAAATATACGTGTCCCAGGATAATGTTGCTGGATCCAATCTGGGTCAGTCACTGGGACTAGAAGTTTAGTCTTCCAAGCTTTCAGACTCGTATTAGACCTCATCCCTGGGCAATTTTTTTCTCACCAGAAGGTGTCTTCTTCATTCAATGCAGCCCAAGCAAACCAAAAGGCTGACATCTATGGCTTAGAGTGTCAGAATGATCAGACATCTTCTTTTCCTGCAGTTTGTGCCCAAGCTGGAAATCCAATAAAACACAGCAAACGGATCAGTGGAGGTTAAAGAAAATATATGTATTCAACCCAATGTTATTAAGTAACATTGGATGGCAGCTGCAATGGACTGCTTCTGTTCTCCCTTCTTATTTTAGTTTAAAGATTTAGCTAATCATTATTAACAGAATGGAATGGGTTAGCTTCTTATAACAATTCCTACTCTGTCAGCATGAAGACCTTCCTTCTGGCAATCCTTCATAATTTATAGTTAACAATAATGTCTATATAATTGGCATTTTATCTTTAATTTACATTTGTCACTACACATAAGATATATATATTTATTTACATAGATTTTGCTACATGAGGTTTTCATTTTTTTTTATAATGGTAGGAGTCACCTTTTTCCTTTTATAAAATGATGTTGGTACTGATTATACAATCTTTCACCAGTTTTTAATTTAAATGTATTGTAAACATTTAAGGAAAATATTCAAGCATGAACATATTAATTGCTATTTTAAATTATTTCTTTCTATAAAATGTTATTTTGTAATATATTTATTACTATGTTTTAATATTTATGTCTGTGTTTGGGTTGTGTTTTGATGGTGTGCTATCTTCAGTGAGATTGGAAACTATATAAATTTGATTAATAATTACACAAATAACTACCTGAACTCTATCTGCTGCTGCTCCAAGCCCAGAGCCTGGCTACAGCCGACCATCAGCCAATTTTCTTCCATCGCTCATGCAAGGAACCCTGGAGGAGCTGAGTGGCAGCATATTGCATGCTTTTCAGTCCAAGCAGCCCTGGAAAATGCATGGCTGGGGCAGAGCGGTCCTTGTTAATAAGCTCCAAACCATTGCTGCTGTTCCAAGACTGGGTTCCTCACACAAGTATTGGAAGAAAGGGAGTCCAATTGTGAGGGTGGGCTTTTCCAAGGCCAATCGTAGAAGGAAACAGTGAGTGCACCTTTCCTTCCAGAGGAAAAAGCCCGAGCTCACCAGGCGCTCCTGGCCAGTCTCCCAGAGACCAGATGTGAAGGGATGGTCATGGTATCGCACCAAGTTCCATGTTTCCCAGAAATCCCAGAGGCAAGGCTTTCTGGTCCAACAAAGGGGCTGGGGGCAGGACTTCCTTCCCTCTCTTTTTGGGAGAGGTTTTCAAACAAAGGGCTGGGAACTTCAAGCGAGATGCCACCCTGGCTGGCAATTCTGGGATGGGCAGTGGATTGGTTTTCCAGGCTGGCTGTGACCATGACCTTACCTTCTTCCCACAGCTGGTGGCAGATGGGAAGGTGACCCAAGGCTGAACTATTGCTACTCAACTCCCCCCATAGTCCACATCTCATTATCTGTCTGGATTCTCCACAGCTGCTGGGCCTCACGTGCCTGGAGGCGGAGGGGGGGACCAGGGAGCACAAGGCTATGCAGCCTGCATTGCCTTTTTGCCAACCACCCCTGCCCCTCCCTAGCCCACCAGCCTCCGCCCTTTGGATGAGTGCAGGCCTCTGCTGTGAAAATGGTGCAAGTCCCATAGGCTGGAATATAGGCTGATGATGAGGAAGGAAGATCCACTCTGGGCTTTCTGTGCTCAGCCGAATGACCACCTCAATGGTGGTGGTGAGATATGGGTGCCTTGGCAGCCTTTTGGGCCCTGCTCTGGGCTGCCACCTACTCACCCTCTCCTCCGCCTTGGGTCCCATATCCAGCACACGACAAGGGAACATACATGCCACTTCCAGGCCAGTCTGACAGGTAGATGGGTGAGCGGGCGGCCCTTGGGAGAGGCATTTTCTCTCAGGCTTCCAACCTGGGCCTCACAGAAGTTGAAGCAAGACCTGAAAGGCTGTCAAGCCTCACCATGTCTGTCCCAGTTGCTCTTCATCTGAGCACAGCAACCCTGGAGTGCATCTTCCTTCCCCACCATCAGCCTTTCCTTCCAGCAGCCCATGAGGCTTGCACCATTCTCACAGCAGTGGCCTGCACTCATCTGAAGTGTGGGCTGGTGGGCAAGGGAGGGGCAGGGTTGGTTGGAAGAGAGGTGATGCGGGCTGCAGAGCCTTGTGGTCCCTGGTTGCCCCCCACCCATAGGCAGGAGAGGCACAGCAGCTGTGGAGAATCCAGGTGGGGGGCAAGATGTGGACTGGGAGGGAGCCGAGTAGCGACATCTCAGCCCTGGGTCATCTCCCTCTCTGCCACCAGACATGGGAGGAAGGTAAAGTTTTGGGATGTAGAAAGAGGCAGTCATGGGAGAAGAAGCAGAGAGATCACAGAGCCTCTGAAGGAGGGGAAATAGCCAGAGCAGAGGTAAGCAAGCCAATTTGGTGGGGCGGTGGCAGTGGGGAGGTATGTCTTTTTAGAAAGACAAGAACTGGCACGTCCCCCAACCTGAGACGAAGGGCGAGTGGGCGGTATCTGCCTATAGGCTCCGGGGAAGGCCACAGGTGGGAATTGGCATGTCCCCTGACCCAAGGTGAAGGGTGAGCAGGAGGCATCCACCCATAGGTCCCGGGGAAGGCCAGAGATAGAAACTGACACCTTACCTTCACAGGCAGCCACAGTGAGCAGAGTGGGTGAGGTGCAGAGATCAGATGGGTCATGTGGCCAACATGGTAGGCCATGGCAAAGGCAGACAAGCAGGCAAGGCATGGAGATCAGCTGGGCTGCGTGTTCTGGGCAAGCAAGCAAGCGAAGGAACTAGAGTATAGCTGGGTGTGGGCTTGACTCTAGCCACCAGCCAAGGTGGGCAAGGTGAGATAGGGTGGGGTGGAGCTGGATGGGTGGAGCCAGCTAGCGGTGGGATTTGCTAGTTTGCCGAACTGCACAGAATCGTAACAACCAATTCACTTGAACCGGTCCAAACTGGTAGCAGCCCACCTCTGGGTTCTAGACAGAGCCTTGGTGGTGCAGGCTGTTAAATGCCTAGCACTTAAGTTCCAGCTGCCTGCAATTACTGCAGGCCCGAATCCCACCAGGCTCAAGGTTGACTCAGCCTTCCATCCTCTCGGGGTAGGTAAATTGAGGACCCAAGATTGTTGGGGGCAATAAGCTGACTTTGGAAAAATGCCGCTTAGTAATAAGCAGGCATGTATAATGGAATGAAGGCTATTGCTGAGAGCATTGGGTTGTATCCCAAAAATTGTAAGCCGCCCTGAGTCTTTGCAGAAGGGTGGCATAAAAATGTAATTAAAAAAAAAAACTACTGGAGCCTGGGTCAGCAGAGTCAACAGAATATTCTCCTCTTGTCCTATCTGTAGCACAGGTCAATCAACAAAACTTCACTGCATAATAATTTATTTATTTATTTATTTTATTGGACTTATATGCAGCCCCATCTCCGAAGACTCAAGGCTCACAGTTAAAACATACAAATACAATAAATAATTAAAAAAGAAATTAAATCATTATAAGGTCCAATAAAACTGAATTAAAAATTAAAACTATTCCATACCCCCGGTGAGGTAATCACAGCCCGATTTGGTCAAATAGCCAGGTCTTCAAATCGCGGCGGAAGGTGCGGAGGTCAGGGGCCAGGCGGAGGTCCAGAGGCAGTTGATTCCATAAGTCGGGGGCCGCCACAGAGTAGGCTCGCCATCGGGGGACCGCCAGCTGACATTGGCTTGCCGATGGGACCCCGAGGAGCCCCTGCCTGTGTGCCTGTACAGGGCGGTTGGTCCCCGATATTGGTAGGAGGCGCTCCCTTAAATATTGTGGACCCATGTCGTGTAGGACTTTGAATGTTAAAGCCAAAACCTTGAACCTCACCCGGAGCGCAACCGGCAACCAATACAAGCCGCGCAGGAGGGAGGTAATATGGGAGAATCGGGTAACTCCCATCACAACCCGCGCGGCAGCATTTTGCACCAGCTGTAACCTCCGGATGGTGTGCAAGGGCAGTCCTAAATAGAGAGCTATATAAGTCTTTTCTTTAAGAAATGTTTTGTTTACATGCATTAAAGTGATTAAGGAAGTGCATCGAAGCACAGCTTGAATCAAATGAATGTTTTGGCTAGAATCAAAATGACAACAGGATGGTTCCTGAACTGTCTGTTGTCACATTCATGCTTTTATCTTAGATTCTCCACAATGATTATGATTGCTGATGCATACATAAAAGCAGTGTCTGAGTGCTTTATGATGATGTGAGATGCTTAGAGAAAGGTTTATAGATGTGGTATTCTTTAGCACATTTGTCGTCCCCCCCACACACATATAATTGCTTATCTCCACTTTCCCAGTTGGTGAAATGATTCAATCATGGAGGAAAGGTTTTTTAAAGTATGTTATTTTGTTGCCCTGAAATAATGGATAATGATTTAATTATTGTTTACTCTCACAAATATTTAGCATAAGAAATGTGTGTGTGTGGAGAATAGCTTAACCCTGTTAATATAATATATAAAGATGCAGCTGCAGAGACGATGTAGCCATTCATAAAGAAAATGGCATATTTTATGTGGTAGCAAAGAAATACTATCTTTTGTTACTTCATTTTAAATACTTAGATACTCCAGAGTATTTTTTTTAAAATGTGAAATACAAATTAAAACAAAATCGCAGCATTGAAACATATCTGGAAATTATACCAACAACTCATTTTGAACTCAAATCTGGCATGTGAATCTGAAAACCTGCCAGAACATTTTCACTTCCCATGAAATATATGGCCTATTTTCTGACCTCCTTGTGCAAATAGGAATAGATTAAAATACAACTTACAGAACTAAAGTGCCAAAAGGTTTATTATTTTCATAATCCTTTATGAGATGCATACAGATACTATATAAAGGAAGGACAGGGATATGAACTGAAAAGAGTAACAAACACTGCAAGGTGTAATTCTCTACCTGTATTTGCATCTACTTGTCCATAATAAATAGTAGGACACATTTAGGGATGATAAACATTTTCTGTGCATTCTTAAGTGCATCACGTTAATGAGAAAGTGAACAATGGAAGTATGTATAACCATCTCCCCCTACACACACACACAGAGAGAGAGAGAGAGAGAGAGAGAGAGAGAGAGAGAGAGAGAGAGAGAGAGAAACACACACACTACTTCGAAGTGGAGAATGTAGCATCCCTGTAGTGACATGGTGATATATCCAAACCTGATCAGTTAAGTGGCACTATGGTCTTATTTATGATTATTTAGTAAGTTCTCCCCTCTCCATCTGATGCTTACAGCAGCTAAAAGCAAAATGTGCACAGAAAGAAAATTCAGTACATTGATTCAAGATCCCTAACTGACTAGCATCAAAGAAGTCTTTTCAGTTAAAAAGAAAATATCTCAGCAGTCGTAGATGGGAATATTATAAGACCATAAAAGTGAACAAACCAATCTAATGTTGGTTTTAAAAGTACACTTTTCTGTGGGTACAAGCATGAACTTGTTTCCTTTCACCTCTGAAACATTATCTTTTTGTGGTTGAAATGAAGCTGCATGAGCAAGATAAGAAACAATGGATGGAAAATAACCAAGGAGAGAAACAACCTAGAATTAAGGAGAAATTTCCTAATGGTAAGAGCAATCAATCAATGGGACAGTTTGCTTTCAGAAGTTGTGAGTATTCTATGACTAAAGGCTTTCAAAAAGAGACTGGACAACCATTTATCTAAATGGTATATGGTTCCCTGCTCAAGCAGGGAGTTGGACTAGAAGACCAGCAAGGTCCCTTCCAATTCTATTGTTATATGTTCTCGGACCATGATGGCGAACCTATGGCACATGTGCCAGAAGTGGCACGCAGAGCCACTTTGGCCGGTATGCGAGAGGTCACCTGGAAGAGCCCCACTGCATATGTGTGTGCACGCCACTGCCCAACAGCTGATTATCAGGTATTTGGCACACATGCATGGGGGGGCGGGGAGATAATTATGTATGTTTGCTGCCTAGATCTAGATATTTTAAACATTGGATAAGATTGGATTTCTTTTGAAGAGCACTATGCTATTTGTTTTTTTTTCTTAAAATATTTCTAATATTAATCTTACATGGAAAACATTTTTCCTGCCACTTTGGCTCCCTTTTTGTTCTGAATAATACCATGATTGAATTAATTGCTTCTGAATGCAGAATGACATTTTTTCCTTTACTGATAACGAATGACATCTGAAAATGAAAAAATATTTTTATTTTCAGTTTTAATAAAAGATTCTGTAAATCACAGATGTTGAAAAAACAGAAAATCAAGAGATAAAGCAACACATGCCTCTGAATAATATATACTGTATAGAAAGGATTTGGAAGCTGACACTGTTAATGTGACTTGTGTAATTTTAAAATAAATTAAACAGATCTCTCTCCAGTGAAGAATCTTGATAGAGGTAAGAAATTTGAAAATGCTATGTACAAAACACTCTGAAAGCATCCATTAAATTATACTGGCACCTGTACATTTACTATTAAAATTTCAATAGAAAAATAAATACTTAACAGTATTGCAGTGCAAAAAATAGGAATTTATACCAGCCATATTGACTCTACTTTTGTTGTGGTTAAATGATAATGTGATTAGGTTATATGTGTGTATATGTGTGCATATTTGTGTACATATGGTGTAGGAATAAAATCTAGAATATTTTGTTCTTTCAAGGGTTTGAACTAGGTAGATCTATCATGTTTTTTTAAATTCACATTTATATGCCGCCCTGTCCCTCCGGTATGAATCTTTCAGTGGCTGAACAAGTAGTAACAGCCTATGGGGAGGGAGCATTCTCTGTCAAAGAGGATAAAAGTTCTAGAAGTTGCTGATTCTCAATTTCTGCCTATAAGACCTATAAGAGGTCATATCTCCTAGAAAGATAAAATGATGGTATTCAGGGATGGGATTCAAAAATTCCAATAACTGGTTCTCTGCCCAGTGCTGGGTGGGCATGGCCATATTGGGCATGGTCTACTGGAACTTCTGGGAGGCCTGTTTTTCACCTTCCCCAGAGTCCAGAAGCTTCCCTTGGGCCTCTGGGTGGGCGAAAGTGGCCTTCCATGGGCTCCAGAGGCCCATTTCTGGACTTACGGAACCCCAGAGCCTTTGCATGGACCCTGAACTTACCTGCATCTAAAACGGGCCACATGGAGACTCCTGGGAGGGGCGGGGTGGGGTGGGCAGGACCAGCCGGTCAGTTCAACTACCAGTTTGGCAAACCAGATCATTCAATCAGTCTCATTGGATGACTTTGTCTTAATATTTTTTTGAGAGGAGGAGAAAATCTTCTGCTGTCTACTTTTTTATGCCATGAATGTTTTTTTAAAAATATATTTTGTTCATATGCTTTATGAGTGGCCTTTTACCTCAGCATAAGTGTACAATTTTTTTTCCATAGAAGATTGTTTGAGATCCCTGATAAGTTTTCAATGCATTTCTTTGGCTCTGTAATAGATCAATACTTGACTGATAAAAAAAAGTAGACCTGACACTTATGGGAAAACACTTGCAAGGAAAAAAAAATTGCAGTGAGAACTGCATGTAGCATTCTAAATATAGAACACAACATATTTGCATCAAAACATTACAGTGTCAGCATTTTTATTTTATCTCCCTTTCCTAATTATGAGATGGAATTTGCCTTTTCATAGCTGCTGCACATTGAGTTGACATCTTCATTAACCACTCAATCCACTATGACCCCTAAATCTGATCTCTCGGTTACCAATTTCCGTCAGCATATATGTGAAACTAGGATTTAGTTTCCCAGTCTTAATTACTTTATATCTACTTAAATTGCCACTGATTCCTTCAATTTCAATTGAAGTTGATTATATCCAGTATATCTACATTCTCATTTGTAACCAAATGCTATAATTCTACCATCTTGACCTAGAAATGTCTAGCATTGGCTTTGAAAATACTAAGGAGCTGGTATAGTACAGTGATGAAGGTGTTGAATAAGTTCTGAGAATCAAGTCCACCTTCAGGTGTATAAATTCAGTAGGTAACTGAGCCAGGTGCTTTCTTTGTATTAACCATCTTACTTCAATGGGTTGGTTTTATGGGGGGGGGGGAAAGGAACACTAGGTAAGCTGCCTTGAATTCTTAAATGCACAACAATACCTGTGCACATCATGAATATACAGCATCCTATTTTTCAGATGTGGCACGAGTCTTTTTTGCTGTCTTTTTCTCCCTCTGACTGTCATGTCTACCCATTAGGCCATTTTCAACATGGGTACAATTGAAGCTCTGTGATCATTCAAGTCTCTAGACATACAGCCAATGCAGCTTTAAGACTTGAATTAGGAATTACAAGGATAGAAGCCAGTACCTGGATTGTTGTTTTTAATTACTAACTAAAATACTCTTTAACCCAACAGGCCTGACATCTCTCATTAATAGGGATGACTTCCAATCTACCTGGAATATATCCATAAGAGAAAAACTGGCAGCCTATGGTTTCACTAATGAGGCAATACAAAGCATGGGATATGACCAAAGAAAAACATCACTGAAGGAGGGAATCCTTGATACAGGATAGCAACATGACATTAGTTTAGCACCAAGACTAAATAAATCTTGGAGACTGTCATTTATCTTTAAGCAAGCTTATTATTGTCACTCTCTAATAAGCAATAGACATTCCAGAGCATTTGCTCTGATCAAATTCAACCCATTCCCTTCAGCTATGGTCAATATCAAAAAGTTTCCTTCCACAAATGACTTTGCCTCTGTACTCATACCATGGAAGGTGTTCAACATATTCTGTTGTATTGTAATATTTTAAAAACCTGTGTGAGGTATTAAACCTCACAAAAGAATTCCCACAAATAACAGCACAACTTATATAGGCAGGAAAAGAAGCAATGGATGGAAACTAATCAAGGAGACAACCCACCTAGAATTAAGGAGAAATGTTCTGACAATTAGAATAATTAGCGGAACAACTTGCCTCCAGAAGTTGTGAGTGCTCAAATACTGGAGGTTTTTAAGAAGTGATTGGACAACCATTTGTCTGAAATGGTGTAGGGGTTCCTGCCTCAGCAGAGGGTTGGACTATAAGACCTCCAAGGTCCTTTCCAGCTCTGTTATTTTCGTGGGGCATAAAAGTGCTATCACTCATAATGTTACAAAATTCTGCTCCGCTGCTATAACAGAGACGCCATAAATATTGTCTGCAAAATTGCATTTCTTTCATGCCTTAAAACCTTTTTCTCTTCCCTCTTCTCCCTTTCCCATCCCTTCAACTCATATAACTTATTTTAATTATAATTTTAATGTATATTTTATGTTTTAAGTGTGTATGACATATGACACAATTGTCCACCGACCCTCTTTAAGGTGAACCTCCTCCTCCTGGGGAAAGAGGAGATTGAGGTCCACCTAAAGGGGTGCACTGAGGAATTTGCAGATTTTCTGGAAGACAAAATCGCTTGACTTTGTTCCCAGTTAGATGCTGGCATGGTTGCTGTTCAGTGGAAGCCCCTGAGGCAGGTTCTTGTCCTGTTTTCTGGGAAAGGTTTGACCCCATTGCTCCCAAGGAAGTGGACAGGATCCTAGGGAGTATACATGCAAGCTCCTGTGTTTTAGACTCATATTCCTCCTGGCTTGTGAAAGCTTCCCAGGAGGTGACAGGCAAGTGGACTCTGGTGATGATTAATGCTTCCTACAGGAGGGGGTAGTGCCCGAGAACTTTTAAGGAGGCTGTGGTCCACCCTTTTCTTAAGAAACCATTTCTGGACTCTACCCAGTTGGATAATTTCCAACCTGTCTCCAATCTTCCCTTTTTGGGGAAGGTTGTTGAGAAGGTGGTCACGCAGTAGCTCCAGAGGCCTCTGGATGAAATGGATTATCTTGATCCCTACCAGTCAGGATTCAGGCCTGGATTTGGAACGGAAAAAGCATTGGTTGTACTTTTGCATGATTTCTGGTGGGAACGGATGCAGGTAGCGCATCCTTGCTCTACCTGACCTCTCGGAAACTTTTGATACCATCGACCATGATATTCTCCTGGGGCAGCTTCAGGGGATGTGAATGGGTGGCCTTGTGCTGTCCTGGTTCACTTCCTTCCTCTGCAGCTGATCTCAGTCAGTGTTGATGGGAGGGGAGAGATCCAGCCTTTGCCCACTGCTTTACAGGGTTCCTCAGGGCTCGGTACTCTCTCTGTTCCTGTTTAACATTTATATGAAGCCGCTGGGTGAGATCATCCATCACCATGGACTGAGATATCACCAATATGCTGAAGATACTCAGCTGTATGTCTCTGCCCATGGTGAGTTAAGTGATGCTGTGTCATCCTCTCACAGTGCCTGGAGGCTGTTAGGATGAGGAGCAATGAGTTGAAACCAAATCCTTGCATGAGTGGTTCTGGGTTTGGGATTTATTGGCTCTGGAAGAATTGCCGCCTTTGGTCTTGGATGGGGTGGCACTACACCAAACAGACCCTGTGCATAATCTAGGGGTTTTCCTGGACTCACGACACCTGCTCAAAGAGTAGGTAGGAGTCGTGGCCAGAAAGGCCTTTGTGCAACTGCGGGTTGTGCACCAGTTACGTCCTTTCCTGGACCAACAGTCCATACTCATGGTCACTCATGTCCTAGTCACTTCCCATCTTTTTAGAATAGAATAGAATAAAATTCTTTATTGGCCAAGTGTGATTGGACACACAAGGAATTTGTCTTGACTATTGCAACATGCTCTACGTGGGGCTACCCTTGAAGAGCATCTGGAAGCTCCAGTTGGTGCAAAATGCAGCAGCCCACATGGTTTTGTACAGATTCCAGTGTGCACATGTATCACCTCACCTACAGGAGCTGCATTGGTTGCTGATTTGCTTCCGGGTGCAATTCAAGGTGCTGGTTGTTACTTTTAAAGCCCTTTAAAAATTCAATATGAGCATAGGTGGGCATCAGGCATTTTTGAAGAAGAACAAGGGCTTTGGAAGAATAGCTAAAGGAGAGTAAAAAAAAATGCACTGAAGATAGCACACCATGAAGGCCTACTGAACCCTCCCCTCCCCTTTTCTTCTTTTTTAAAATCAATAACACAAGCTTTAAAATAATAATAATAACAATAATAACAATAACAATAACAATAATAACAATAAAAATATTGAAAAACATTTCAATCTTTCAATAATATGCCAGATAATGAATTGTGTGTATATATGAGAAAAAGAGAGATGAAGTAAAATGTGTATCTCTACAATTTTGAATATAAATGATGCCACTCATTCAATTAAATCTAAATATGTGGATAGGCATTTTAAGGGTTTTTTGGTTCAACATTTCAAGTATGAATCCAATTTTTGTTGATAGCATTGTTTTTTAAATAAAATCTGTGGAATTTGGTTGCTATAGTATTGTGCATATTAATATGTGCATACATTCATTGTATTGCATGAAAAAAACAACATTTAAACATAAATAAATTTAGCTGGGTGTTAGGGGAAAAGAGTAGTAGAAGAGTAATATTAGGAAAAGGCTAATGAACAATAAGAATAAAAATAATGAAAGGAAAACATTTTGTAGGAGGCAGTAAATCAAGAGAGAAGTCTTCAAATTCAGTGAATAACAAGAAAAAAAATGTAGAAAAATTAATACAGAGCAAGTCCCTATCTATGGAAAACATTTGATTGTTTTTCTTCTTAAAATAAAATTTAACTCTACACAGTGTACAACTGATAAAAACCAATATATTTGGAATCTGCTGAGATTTGTTCCATGTTAATGAATTCTCTGCTTTCCATGATGCAGAGGGCAGTGAAAAAAATTAATAATGTTGAAGAATATTTGTATGTACATGTTGCTTCTAGAAGACAGAAAGTAAAAATAAAGTAAGTATGTACTAAATTGTAACAATTACCAAAGGGATTCATGGATGGACTGCTATATGGCTTACAAGAAAAACAGAAAAACCATTCTACAAATTTACAAAAAACACCCTTCTTAAGGTGCCTAAGGTAATATATGGCTTCTTTAGCAACATAATTATCTACAAGTAATGAACATGACAAGAAGCCAGGTATTGTGCTGTACATTTCTTAAAGTGTCCTACTTTGCAATGCAGCCAATTTATTTTATTGAAAATGTTCTCTGGCCATTTTAATGAGCAATATCTTCAAGAAGCTTCTGTAGGCTGAAGCAAGTTCAAAAGCTGTTATTAATGTACCTTGGACTATAATTCTAAGTAGGCCAGTTGAAGTAACTGAACAATGGACCAACCACCTGATTTCTAGTTGTACCATTCAGTTTTAATAGAGCTTTACAAACCTGAATCAATTCATTTTTCCCAATGTTCCTCACTGAAATGAATAAACTAGGTAAATCATCTCCAGCTTTAGATCCAACAAATGATATATAATGATCCCCATTTGGAGAATGAATCAGATTTTGAAGCCAGTATGTCCCAATCCACCCATCTACTCAACAAAAAACATTTCTAACCATTATCCTTGCTGAAACTGCTAATAGTTATCCAACTTCTACATTCAACTGTGACTTCAATTCACCAAAACCAAGATCTATAACAATATATTCTGATCATTGATTGCTATTTGACATATTTTTTTCAGAATTTTATTGACCAGAACCAGGAGGATGATATACAGGTGAAACTCGAAAAATTAGAATATCATGCAAAAGTTCATTTATGTCAGTAATGCAACTTAAAAGGTGAAAGTAATATATGAGATAGACTCATTACATGCAAAGCAAGATAGTTCAAGCCGTGATTTGTCATAATTGTGATGATTATGGCTTACAGCTCATGAAAACCCCAAATCCACAATCTCAGAAAATTAGAATATTGTGAAAAGGTGCAATATTCTAGGATCAAAGTGTCCCACTCTAATCAGCTAATTAAGTCATAACACCTGCAAAGGGTTTCTGAGCCTTTAAATGGTCTCTCAGTCTGGTTCAGTAGGAATCACAATCATGGGAAAGACTGCTGACCTGACAGTTGTGCAGAAAACCATCATTGACACCCTCCATAAGGAGGGAAAGCCTCAAACAGTAATTGCAAAAGAAGTTGGATGTTCCCAAAGTGCTGTATCAAAGCACATTAATAGAAAGTTATGTGGAAGGGAAAAGTGTGGAAGAAAAAGGTGCACAAGCAGCAGGGATGACCGCAGCCTGGAGAGGTTTGTCTGGAAAAGGCCATTCAAAAGTGTTGGGGACTTTCACAAGGAGTGGACTAAGGCTGGAGTCAGTGCATCAAGAGCCACAACACAGAGACGGATCCTGGACATGGGCTTCAAATGTTGTCAGAAGCATCTTACCTGGGCTAAAGAAAAACAGACCTGGTCTGTTGCTCAGTGGTCCAAAGTCCTCTTTTCTGATGAGAGCAACTTTTGCATCTCATTTGGAAACCAAGGACCCAGAGTCTGGAGGAAGAATGGAGAGGCACACACGGCAAAATGCTTGAAGTCCAGTGTGAAGTTTCCACACTCTGTGTTGATTTGGGAGCCATGTCATCTGCTGGTGTTGGTCCACTGTGCTTCATTAAGTCCAGGGTCAATGCAGCCATCTACCAGGAGATTTTGGAGCACTTCATGCTTCCTTCCACAACCGAGCTTTATGGGGATGCTGACTTCATTTTCCAGCAGGACTTGGTGCCTGCCCACACTGTCAAAAGCACCAAAACCTGGCTCAATGACTGTGGGATTACTGTTCTTGATTGGCCAGCAAACTCACCTGGCCTGAACCCCATAGAGAATCTATGGGGCATTGCCAAGAGAAAGATGAGAGACATGAGACCGAATAATGCGGAAGAGCTGAAAGCCGCTATTGAAGCATCCTGGTCTTCCATAACACCTCAGCAGTGCCAGAGGCTGATAGCTTCCATGCCACACCTCATTGAGGCAGTAATTGCTGCAAAAGGGGCCCAAACCAAGTACTGAGTACATATGCATGCTTATACTTTTGAGAGATCCGATATTGTTCTATGTACAATCCTTGTTTTATTGATTGCATATAATATTCTAATTTTTTGAGATTGTGGATTTGGGAGTTTTCATGAGCTGTAAGCCATAATCATCACAATTTTGACAAATCACGGCTTGAACTATCTTGCTTTGCATGTAATGAGTCTATCTCATATATTAGTTTCACCTTTTAAGTTGCATTACTGAAATAAATGAACTTTTGCACGATATTCTAATTTTTCGAGTTTCACCTGTACATCATGATCACAAACTGATTTGGAAAATGGTTTGCTCAGATTATGATTATGAGATTTGCCTAATAGGTATCACACTGCCAATATTGAGAATTCCATGAAAAATGGAGGAGGAGGAAGGGGAAAGAGGAGGAAGAGGAGGAGGAGAAGATGAGGAGGAGGAGGAGGAAGAGGAAGAGGAAGAGGAAAAGGAAGAGGAAGAAATAAGCATCCAGTTGCCTTTTGAAGGAAAGCACTTTTGGACTTTCTATATACAGTATTAGCTTCTTTGTTTTCAAATGACTTTTTCCTCAATTAATTCACAACCATACATTATAACAATGTTGGCAAAAATAACAGATAATCACAGTTGGAAGGGACCTTATAGGTCATCTAGTCCAACTCCCTGCTCAAGCAAGAGACCCTACCATATTTCTGACAAATGGCAGTCCAATCTCTTCTTGAAGGTCTCAAGTGATGGCGCTCCCACAACTTCCAAGGGCAAGCTGTTCCATTGGTTGATTGTTCTCACTGTCAAAAATTTTCTCCTTATTTCCAGGTTAAATCTCTCCTTGTTCAGTTTCCATCCATTATTCCTTGCCTGGCACTTTAGAAAATAGATTGACCTCTTCCTCTCTTGGCAGCCCTCAAATATTGGAAGACTGCTATCATGTCTCCCCTGGTCCTTCTCTTCACTAGACTATCCAAGCCCAGTTCCTGTAAAATATTTCTTAGAATAAAACCATCCAAGGTTGTTTTCTTTAACAATGTTGGAAAATATTGGTAGAGACTTTTCCCATTTACTGAAGACAGTTTTACAGTGCATTATGAAATTAGTCTTGTTTTCCAAACCCCTTTCCCATCCTATGGCCTTACATTTTGTTTGTCATATTGATTGTTACCTTTGATCTTGCTACAACCAGCCTGAGCATTGAATTAACAAAAACATTATCTAATTGTGTTTTATCGAAGAATGGAAATGATGCTGATAATGTCAATGTTCTGATTTTTAAATCATGAGGCGAATGTCGAGAAATTGAGAAGGCAAGGTATGTGGATTTCAGTATTAGTTTACATCAGACCATGCCAATGGGGTCAGTCATTTATAAAAAAAAGTTTACACGGTGAAAGTTTAATTAGAACTAGATGGAGGAAGCTACACTGGTGTTCCTGGAAACCTCAATATATTCCTTGTTTGCTATTGTTCAGCTCATGAATATTCTGCTTCATAACCAACAAAAATTTAATAAGCCATTTTCCATATTTTCACTTATGACTGACATAAATATGGTTCCTTGTTTTCATTTAATGAATAGGTTTCTAGCAATGATTGCAATTTCTTTTACCTGATTAGAAAATTGGCGGCCATGTAAATGACAGTGCTGTTTGCCATTTATGACATGCCAATTATCTTCCAGCCTAGAAAAATCAGTGCCATTTGCTAGTAATAGAGAGATTTGCTAATTAACATTAGAGATTTCTATTATCCACTCCCAAAGTGGTCAGACAACAAATGGCTACATAATTTATTATGTAATATCAATCTACTTCTTCTTTTGTCTTTTAAACTTACATTTTATTCAGATTAGATCTGTGCAATGAGAATAATAAAATATATAATTTATTATTACTAATAAAATGGGTTTGCTTTCTTGTGTTGCTAATGTACTCAAATTCCAGGAAAATTAAACTTCTTTAAGAAAACTTTTAATGGGTAAGTACTGCACATGCTGCACTTTTCTTCAACTAAAATATATACTGTATATACAAGGGGTGGAATTCAAATTTTGTAACAACTGGTTCTGCTGGCGTGGCTAGGTGGGCATGGCCATGTGACTGGGTGGGCGTAGCTTCTTCTTCTTTTTTTAATTCACATTTATATACCGCCCTTCTCCAGAGACTCAGGGTGGCTTACAATCTTTGGAGTACAACCCAACGTGCTCAGCAATAGCCTTCCTTCTATTGTATATGCCTGCTTATTACTAGGGCTTTTGCCCCCCCCCCCAGCGGCATTTTTACAAAGTCAGCTTATTGCCCCCAACAATCTTGGGTCCTCAATTTACCTACCCCGGGAGGATGGAAGGCTGAGTCAACCTTGAGCCTGGTGGGATTCGAGCCTGCACTAATTGCAGGCAGCTGGAGCTAAGTGGTAGGTGTTTAACAGCCTACACCACCAAGGCTCTTTTCTTTTTTTTTGGCAGCAACCCCCCATTTTTGGGGCCTTCTGGGCCTCAAGCAAGCCTCTTGAGGGTGTTTTTGCTCCCAGAAGGCTTCCCTGGAGTTCAGGAGGGGAAAAAATGGAGCCTGGGGGGGGGGGCTCCTCAGGAATGAAAAAATGGAACCTGTGAGAGATTTGGCAACCCCTGTGCTCCATTTTGGGGCCTTCTGGGCCTCAGGGAAGCCTCCTGGGGGCATGTTTTTGGTTCTATGAAGCTTCCCTGGGGCTCAGGAAGGAAAAGAACAGAACATGGGGGGGGCATGCAGCACCCCCCTGTGCTCTGTTTCAGGGAAGCATCCTGGGGAGGCATTTTTGCTCCCAAGAAGCTTCCTTGGGGCCCAGGAAGGCAAAAAATGGAGGTGTGTGTGTGGAGAGGTGCTGTGCCCCCTCCATTTTTTGCCTTCCTGGGCCTCAAGGAAGTCTCCTGTGTGAAGCATTAAGTAAGCGAGGGGAATCCCAGCACAGCTGATCATAGGAACAGCTGATTGGAAGGGGAAAAAAAGAAATACCTTAAGGAGTAACTGGGTGGGGAAGAACACAATCAGTGATGTAGGGCATGCGTGCAATGTTGCACATGTGTGATAAGGACTAACTGGGCAGGGAGGGGAGGGGCAGGGCCAGCCAGGGGTATGATTTGCCGGTTCTCTGAACTGCGCAGAATCATAACAACCGGTTCTATAGAACTGGTGCAAACCAGTAGAATCCCACCCCTGTGTATATATAAAAAATGGCTAAACATGGAAACATGGGTGGACAATCTGTAGTATTCCTTTTCTTTAGACATTGGGCTATTCTGCTTTCTCACATGGCCTTGATTTTTAAAAAAAATCTATTGTTTTTACACTAACCTATTATTTTAAAAATCAAAATATTACCCTCATTTCTCCTTTCCTCATCTATCTATCTGCCTATTTATCTGCACATACATTAAATATCACCTTTGACTTCAAAGTGAAGAGCCACAATAGTATGAAAAGAGAGAAAGGGGAAAAAAGTTATGAACAGTATTTAAATCCTCTACAGATCTTAGTTTTATATTCTTACAAAGATATAAGGTAGGGCAAAAATTCCTTCACAAATTTATGCATAAAACAATTTGGAGGATTATATGACCAACAGTGATATTAATTGTGTCAGCCACTCCTTCCACCTGTAATGGGATCAAGTCAAATCGTCCTGTATTCTGCTGAAGCAGAGTTTTTACTAAGTTTCATTCCCTTGTGTCAGGTACTAGCATATGCCAAACAATGGACAACAGCAGATCAAAAAAAAACAATCTACAAATGTTATATGGGGTGCCCAGGTAGATTCATATAAAAAAATAGATCCTGAATTCCAGTGTTGGTATCATGTTGTAAGGTCATTTACATTGGTTGTCACTAATATTTCAGGGCATGTAGGCATATGTGGAATTTTGAAAAGGATTTTGTTCTCCCCCAATACCACCAAATTTAGAGTGTCGGAGTGGCTGTAAACAATTCACAAATGATCATTTTGTAGCATGTGGTAAGACTCATAGTAAGGTTACAAATCAAATTATTTCCCCTTATCTTGAGTACCTGACAGAGGTGTTGACTAACTCTGAAAACACAAAACCATTTCATTAAATTTAAAATAATTTCTCTCACTGCATACCTTGCCTGAATTCTGCCTCTTCTCTCCTTCGCCCTCCCTCCCTCTCCTCCCTCCCCACCACTCTCTCACACACACACATCCCTCAGTTATTTCAGCATAGTACCATTTTTCCTTCAGTTTTGAGACATCACATCTATAACATACAATCATATATCCCCATCAAGCTTTTTTTCCCCTTGCCATTCTCTCAAATAATCTTGCTGCTGCTTTTTGCAAACTTCAAAATATCTGCCTCAGTCTCCCTGCTTTTTCATCCTTTGTTCTTGGTCAACATTCACTTTTCTTCAGTCATCCCAGCTTCAAGAGGGAGTGACAATAGGTGTTGTCATCCCTTTCTTTTTCTTTTGGACATATGGTGGAAGAGCATAATTTTTTTCAAGCATTCTCGCTGAATCAAAACTTAAAAAAATAATGCAGGCAATAGGTGCAAGGTATGTATGGTTAGTAATGAGAACCGTTTTGACTATGACTGTTTTAACACTATACAATTTAAGACTTGCACTTGATTTGAACATGATAATGTGCCTGTTTGGATTATCCTCATACAATATTTACATTTCAGATCTTGAAATTTCCCCTTATTTGCTATTTCCTCCTTCTTATAAATGGTTGATGCCTTTTTGCAACATAAAGATCCCCTCTCCAACAACCCATTTTCCCCTGATTAGTATATGTATATAAAGTGGTATGAATGGGTTACTACAGCCTGATTCAGTATAGGCAAGGTATTCCAAATGTTTACAATGATTAAAAAGTCAAATAGCATTTGCAGTTTATTGCCAGGCTAGCTTGCTCACTAATGTAAAATGTACTAGGGTTTGAGTTTTAATGAATGAAAGACAATCCTATTCAAACCCATGAGTTACACTGCTGACCAGCTATGAAACAGACATTTTTCCATTCAAAGTAAGTAACATTGTATAATTTGGAGTCATTAGCTGTGCTCATTCTTTTTCTTCTTCTTCCCTTTTTGGCCTTTGATTATCATAATTCTTCATAGTCTGTTTCCCTGACATTCCATGCTCATTAGTAATCATTTGAATATCTAATTTAAATTGAACTGGCTATGCAATTCCTCTATATGAATACTCCTTTCTTTAATATCCTCCAATTCTAATTCCAGAGATTTATATGTACTGTTTAGATTTCATATTACATTGACCTTTCTCTACATTATGGGTACTCTGCTTATTTTTCTCATCCATTTAAGTATTCACACTACAGCAGCCCATGCTGTTTTAGTATCTAAATAAGCTGCATTAAAAGCAAGAATTTGTATTTGCATAAACAGGATACATAAAGACTTGTGATCATATTTACTATTATTTCAAGAGTATAATTTGCATATATCAAAGTGAAATTTTTATTAAAAAATCCAAGCGAATCCAAATAATAGGGGTCCTGCTCAAATACTGGTTAATACCGCAATGCTGTCGTTTCTGAGAAGGTCCCCAATTATTACAGGATTAGTCTGACACCTGAAAAGGGGGAAGTATGACCTTGAAGGGTGAGTGCTATCCTTGCATCCTCCTCTCTCTCTCTACCACCTCCCCAGATCATACAGAAGTATGTTTTGAAGTGCAAATGCGGATGGGATGTATGTCATGTGTGAACTGACTGATGGCTTAGATTAATGAAATAAAAAGCTCTCCAGGAGTGGGCTTGAACATTTTGTTGAATGTCAAGTGAAATCTGTACTTGGGGGTGGCGGAGGAGGGGAGAGAAGAAGAAACACATTTGAAGAGTGAATGAGAATTGTTTGTGTGTTCATAGACGCGATGATGGAATGACATATTCTTTCATAAAAAGGAGGCCACATTTTTCCTAAAGTGGAATTCTTGGGATTGAGGACAGCTCCTGTTCAGTTAGCCAAAGGGGAAAAAAAAGCACCCCTCTTTATGAAATGTAATGGTTTCTCGAAAATATATTAGTTTCCACTGAAACTTCAGAGAGCTACATTAAGTGAAAATATTTTCCCCTCCCCTGCTTCAAATGTATTAAAATTGTGATTACTTACTAGGTGTGGGTGGACTGTTTCTATAGATAATGGATGATTCTACTTAAGGGCTGCAACCTACAAGCTGAGAGAGAAAAAGACATGGGAGTAAATGCATAGTTATTTGTGTTGCTTAATCCATCATTTCATCTCTTAAAAAGTATTTGTTGAGTCTAACTTTGCAAGCTTTTATTGTACCACATTACATTTCAAAGACTACTGATATACTACATTGATTTCACATTATGAGCTTTCTACCTTACAGAGTTATGAAAAATAAAACAAGAACAAAATGGGATGATGTTTGTAACAAGACAATAAAAAAGTTTGTTTATTACCTTCAATATTAGGGGGGAAATGTTTTTTTCCTTTAAAATATGGCTATTTGAAAGATACAGTCTTACAAATCTATCTCTAGTTATATGTACTAAAGTTTGGATTTGTACTGCTAAATTTATTTTAAGGAAATGTTTGATTTATGTTCATTCTGATAAAATTATACAAGATTAGGTTCAAAAAGTATTTTTCTAATAGAGTTAAAAGTAAAGAAAATATTTTCTTTCAACCAGGCTTTATTGTGCCATTCCTTCAAATTCCCTTTATTTAATACACCTTAATATTTCTTTTAACAGATTTTTAAAGTAAGCTTAAAGCATATGGTTTTACATAACACTGATATTAAGTAACCTAATACACATTTTCCAGATTAATGTATTTTCATCTTAGTCATTTACCATCTTTCATTTTAAAAATTGCAATATAATAATTAAGGAATAAAGAAAAATATTAGATATATGTTGAGAAAAAAACCTGTATTTAAATTATACATTTTTTTTAAGTTTGAGAGGGTTGCACCTCCCAAAAAAACTCATACCCAATTTTAGAAAAAGCATTATCATGCTACAAACACTGGACAAATCTTTTCTTTTCTTTTTTCTTTTCTTTTCTTTTCTTTTCTTTTCTTTTCTTTTCTTTGTCTGTTCAAACTTTCTGTCACCCTCCCTCAAAAAAAACAAAAAACAAAAAAACACTACCTCATTTAGAATAAATATTTATTTATTTATTTTATTAATTGGATTTCTATCCTGCCCCATCTCCTGAAGGACTCGGGGTGGCGTATAGTTGTAAAAACAATACAAAATATACAATTAAAAGACAATTAAATGAGAAACCCAATTAAAAGCTAAAAACAATAAAACCATTGTTTAAAACTCCCCTCCCCACCCTCAGCCCAGGTCAGCAAGTTGGAACAACCAGGTTTTTAGGCCCCAGTGGAAGGAGCGGAGGTCAGGTGCCAGCTGAAGCTCCAGGGGGAGCTGGTTCCATAGGGTGGGTGCTCCCACAGAGAAGGCCCTACCCCTAGGGGTCGCCAGCTGACATTGTCTGGCTGATGGAACCCCAAGGAGGCCCACTCTGTGGGAGCGCACAGGCCGATGGGAAACAGTTGCTGGCAGCAGGGTCTCCCGTAAATATCCTGGTCCTAAGCCATGAAGGGCTTTGTAGGTTAACACCAACACCTTAAATCTCACCTGGAGGGCAACTGGTAACCAGTGCAGTGCACGCAGGAGGGGTGTAACATGGGAGTATCAGGACACTCCCATCACAACCCACACCGCTGCATTCTGGACAAGTTGAAGCCTCCGGGTGGTCCTCAAGGGCAGCCCCATGTACAGAGCATTGCAGTAGTAATAATATGATATACATTAGGGCAGTGGTTATCAAAGTGTAGTTTGGGAACCCCTGGAGAATGCTGAGACCCTCTGAGAAGTCTGAGAAGTCAAATAAATATTTTTAAATATCTTAGTTTTAATATCTAATACAATAAATACCAATAGACAAAACCCAAATCAATTAAAGCCCTTTGGAGTTCTCAATCATTTTCAAGAATGTAAATGGGCCCAAGATCAAAAAGTTTGAGAACGCCTCTTTAGAGCAATGCATACTAAAACTCCTTGAATCTTATAGATTTCATTCAATGTAAATCTTCATGACATATGTGAAATGTTTCTTTTCTTTTACTGGCATGTGGAGTTATTTGATGTAAGAGAATTTATACCTGTTCATGAAGGAAAGATTGATAGCTCTTTAGAAATAACAGATGTGTGTCTTTTTAATATTATGAGAGTATCAGCTATCCCTATTTTGCAACACAAAGGATATCTGCAAACTTTGTGTAGTTTACTACTTCAACTGTAAACTCGTTGGTTTAAAATTTTCAAGTTAAACCATCTAAACAATAAGAAGGAAAATATTTTATTTTTTCTAATCCTGTATTTGAGAAAACTACTAGTGAAACCAATGAAAGTACAAACCTATGGGAAGAAGTTTGGGGTGACAGTTTCCTACTGAGCAGCAGCAAAATAGAATGAGATAATTTTATATTTTTTTGTTTTGTCTGAATGAGAAGATTTGGAATCCACATTTCATTCAGATTAGGTTACAGCTGGAGAACCACAAATATTTTCATGTTGATTTAACTGAAATACAAAATGGAACAAATAAAATGGGGTGTGTGTATAAAATCTTACAGCTGCTTTGTCTGAAATATTATAAAATACCCATTCATTTCTGTTCAGTTTAGTCTGATTAGCCATCTTTTCCAAGATCCTTTTTTTTCAATTCTTTAAGTATCAGTGGTTGGAAATTTCTAGATCAGGAATGAGCAATTAATTTTCCAAAGGGGACATATGAGAAACTGGGACTCTTGTGGAGGGGTGATGCCATCCCCTGCCACCATTGTCTTGTCATGGTCTAGATGATTCATATGCTATCATAAAGCTATGGACTCTCAAAGGTAGAAAAATATCAAAACCACATATAAGTAGTATACTCCAGGACTTACTTGACTAAATGGTGAAGATATGATATAACTTTTTTGAAATGTTGCAAAAAACAACACAGTGGTCACCAACCTTTTGGACCTCAGGGACCACCAAACTCATAATTTTAAATCCCGCAGACCAGAGACCCTGGGAAAATCCCAAAAAAGTCTGCAGGGATATTCCCCACCCCATTTTCCTACCAACTGATCATTCTTTATTTGGGATTGCAGGATACTATCTCTAGCTCCGTTCTCGGGGGAGAGAGAGAGAGAGACTTTTGGCTTCATGCAAGGAAAGCAGCAGAAGCAGCAGAAGTCTTTCTTTCTCTCTCCCAAATTCTGCCAGAATGGTGCAGCCTGGACCAGGATGCCTTGCAGGGTCCCAAAGACTCATTTCTGGCATAGTTTGGGAGAGAGAAAGAAAGACTTTTGCTGCTTTCCTTGCGTGCAATCAAAAGCATAAGAAGAAAGAAGTGGAAAGAAGCAGCCCGGTGGCCAGGTGAGGCACATGGGTTGAGTGGGGCAAGTTCCTCCCCTCTGCCCTTTCCCCCCTCCCTTACTACCTTGTGTTATTTGCAATGCAAGCACCGCAAGCCTTGTGTTCCCGCAGGCCATGTGGGTGGTGCAGCCTTGTGTTCCTGCGCAGCCTGGATTAATTGCTTTGGGGGTGACATTTCTCTGCAGACCACCAAAATTTTCTACCAGGCCACCAGTGGTCCCCAGCCCACTGGCTGGGGACCACTGTTCTAACACACCTACTTGGCATTGCCTAAAGATAATATTGTTCTTTCTTTGCTGGGATATTATTTTCATTCTTTGAGACAATTGCTGGTATATATTAGCTGGGCATTACTATATATTTAAACAAAACTAAAGAAAATACCTTCTTATTATATGACACTTAGGTATATGTATGATTATTATTTTTCATTCCTTCCTTTGCTGTGTGCTTAAGTTTATAAAATCCAGTGAATTATATTCCTAAATGAGATCAGTTTTCCAGTCGTGATACTAATTCATGGAATTTATGGAAAATATTTTCCACTTTTAACTTATTTCAAGTTGTAATAACAAATTGTATTCTACAGTTCTACTCTTCCAGAGTAGAAATCTATCCTTTGATTTCAATAAAGAACTCTGATCACACAGTTCCATCATAATTGCTGAAAAATCACTTCAATTCAACAAATGCAAACTGAAGATTTCTTCCAAAGTTTTTGTTTATAAGAAGTTTACATGAAGAGAATGAAAAATAATGTATAGTGTAACCATGGCAGCTCTTCATAATGGTATTTAAACAGGGTTTAAAGTTAGGGAAGAAAGCTAATTTGGTGTAGTGTTTAAGGCATTAGGCTACAAACTAGGAGACCATGAGTTCTCATCCCATCTGAGGTACAAAGCAAGAGCAATCACTCCCTCTCTTCCCTAGGAAGCAGGCAATGGAAAGATCCAGTTTGGTATAGTGAGTATGACAGCAAGCTAGAAACCAGGAGAACATCAATTATCATCTCACCTTAGACACAAAGCCTGACCTATGACCTTGAGCGAGTCATAGTCTTTATGCCCTAGAAAGCAGACAATGACTCCATTTCTAAAATTTTGCCAAGAAAACTACAGACACTTGTCCAGATAGTCACCAGAAGTCATATTTGCTTGACAGCACCCAAAAATAACAAACATTAACACTGAGGAGCAGGGTGGAAATAGATGAACGATACAAATGGAATTAACTGAAAGAAGCATGCAAAAATGAAATAGTGGAAGGTCTTTGATGCCTTGACTCAGGCCTGCAAATTTAGAATGATGAATGAGGAAAAAAAAATTGAAACATCCAGTCCTAAATCATGAATGCAGTTCTACTACAATAGAGACATCCGTTCTAATCATAATTTTAAACTTTGCTATTTGAGCCTGATTCTTGTGCTATAATGGAGATATTTTTCAACTACATTTTGTGGCAAAAAATACTGTGCAAACTGGAAATAGTTTAACCTTGTCTAGAATATAGTCCTGTCTTCTTGTCTCTTCATTAAGGAGCTGGTGTTCCATTCAGTATAAATGTACTTTACCCCCCACCCCTACTTGGGCAGGAAGGGAGGGAGTTGATATTGAACAACACAGAGAAAATAAAAGGAAAGGTACTATGGTTTAGGGAGTCATTCTACTCTCATGTATCATCTATGATTTTGCTCCCTGTGAATATCTGTTCAATTTATGTTCATTTGCAGTACAATACAATGGAATGAATTCACTTACTCAGGAGTGTGTACATTGAATACCAACTGTGCCTTTTCAGCACAGCGTGCTGTTTTCTCAGTCCTTTGGGAAAGGATTATTACAGTTGATTTAGTACTTCTTAGTGAAGCCAGTAGATGCACTGATCCTCTTCCATCATTCATGTGTTCTTATTTTTAACACAAGGGAAGTTTTCCATACATTTTATAATTTTTTGAACTAAAACATAGCTACCTCTCCACCCCAAGGCCTATTTGAACAATCAGTTTTTGACAGCCTTCCTAAATGCCCAGTAGGGCGGACCAATTGGATCTCAGGGAAAATGCTATTGTAGGTGAAGGGAACATCAATAATCATCCCAAGCTCTTTAAAGCCAAAAACATAAGTAAAAATGCAAGAACCAAGACAGAGAAAAAAAAGTTATATGGCAGAATCAATAGATCTTTATGTTCCTAGATATATGAAGCACCATATTGACTTATATATGGTTTAGTACTTCAGCTCTTGCAGATATCAAATCTATCCCTAAACCAACAAAGAAACTGAGGTCATACTCTAAAGTAAGCAGCCAATGTGAGCAGACAACATTGGATTGTTCTAACAGTGATGTTGTTAATGTTGCCATTCTTCTTCAGCTATCCATACACAATTCAACAGAGATTCTCAACCTGAGGTTCACAGACCCCTAAGGGGACACCATGTCATCATAGGGGTCCATAAAAGGCTTGAAGAAATGTTATGAGTTAAATCTTGAGTTAAGTCTTAGGGGTCCATGGCCACAAAAGATGTTTAGAGGGGGTCTGTGATGAAGAAAAGATTGAGAACCACTGCAATACAAACTTCATGTGGCAGAGGAGTTACATTGTAAACATATGGCCATTTTCCCTAAAGCTGGAGGCAGATTCTGGCTCACAAATTGGATAACTAAAATGAGGATTCATCCTAATCCAGGCAAACATTAGGAAAACTATCAAGTGCAGGAGACCAAGAACAAGATGGATTGCTCAAATGAGTGTTTTCATTACTGTTCACCTATCGACAGGAATCTTGCCAGACTAAAGTATATTCTGCACAACTGATATGCCTTTTTACTCATTCCTCCTGTGACTCAGTACCAGATTCCATCACACAAATAAATATATATGCCCACAGATAGTTTTAATGCATACCTGTATTGATCTCAACTATATTGAAAAATTCTGCCAGATTAAGCAGGTCTGAAACAATACCAGGATTCCCACTATTTTTTGGCAATTGATTTGGCATCCATAGAAAGAAACAGTATCTGAATGCCATCAAAAAGTTGGAAAGTTGTTTGCTTTGCCCTGAACTGTGACATGTTTGGAATGAATTACTTAATATTAAGCTATTGGGTGTAAAATGCATGAAGTGCCAACTGATTTGTTTCATTTCACTCCGTAGAACAAGCAAATCCAAAACTGCAGTGCAAGATAGCCAATACAAGTCTCAAATAGCTATCCCTGCCAGCAGTGTTGATGTGGATTAAGGCATCTACAGATTGATGGCCAAATGCTAGATTAATTCACTTTTTTTAGACTTGTGTTTGCTGCCGTCTTTGCACTTGCTGCAGTAGCTGAACTTAGTTTTTTTTTTAAAAAAGAAACTTCTCAGGAGTTTCTCAATAAAAAGATCAGTGATAAGGGACTGTTTGATTGAATGTTTTCATTGAGTTGCTCAGAGCTCAGTTAGACAGACTGGCAATTGGATAGGGCAGACAGGAGACTAGACAGGCAAGTACAGGAGCATCTGGTGGCTTCTCCTCAATGAGTTGTACAGGCTAAGCAAGTGCTTCAGAGCTTGGAATGTTTTAATAGGAAGCACAGTAATAATAAACACTTTTCTGGAGATAGTGACGGGCTTGATAGCTGACAGTTAGGATGGGCAAAATAATCTATGTATAGAGAAGGAGAGAAGAAAGAAAGAACAGGGAAGGAGGGAAGGGAGAAAGGAAAGAAATTATTTTGATGACTATTAGCTTCCCACAAGGAAGGGAACCTGACAAGAATTCGGAAGTTGCTCCTGTTCCCATTTTTTTCCCGCCCACCTGTACTAATAATTCTACTTCTCTGTTTAAGTAAGGAAATAAGTAAAGATGGTCATGGATAGTTTAACAATAGCAATAACACTTAGACTTATACACCACGTTACAGTGCTTTACAGCCCTCTTTAAACGGTTTATAGAGTCAGCATATTGCCCCCAACAATTTGGATCCTCATTTTGCTGACCTCAGATGGATGGAAGGCTGAGTCAACCTTAAGCCCGGTGAGATTTGAATTGCCAAATTACAGTCAGCCAGCAGTCAGCAGAAGTAGCCTCAGTACTGCACTCTAACCACTCCACCACTGCAGCTCATTAGTTTCAATTAAAAGTGAACATGTAATGTAAGGGCCTTGGTGGCTCAGGCTGTTAAATGCCTTAAGATCCAGCTGTCTACAATTACTGTAGGCTCGAATCCCACCAGCCTCAAGGTTGACTCAGCCTTCCATCCTCTCGGGGTAGGTAAAGTGAGGACCCAAGATTGTTGGGGGCAATAAGCTGACTTTGTAAAAAATGCCGCTTAGTAATAAGCAGGCATATACAATGGAATGAAGGCTATTGCTGAGCACACTGGGTTGTATCCCAAAAATTGTAAGCCGCCCTGAGTCTTCGGAGAAGGGCGGCATATAAATGTAATTTAAAAAAAAATTCTTATCTATGTTTTTTTTCCTGGTATGTCCAATATTTATGTCTTTTTTCTACTATAATCTGTTTGCATAATTTGAATCACATGAAACTTCTGAAAAACTCAGATTTTGTTCTGATTTGTCAAAGGTTGAACCAGATGTAAACTGATTTAATTCACATAACATTTGAAGCCCAAAGGGTATCCCTAACCAAGATCAGAAAATCTGGTCCTCTAATTTTAGGATCCTAATCTGGAAACAATTGTAGAATTGTATAAACATTGAAAAGCAATATTTAAAAAATCAATAGATCTCCTTTGACACTAAATGAAATGTCTCATTTCCTAGCATAGAATTTGTTGGGTTATCTACAGATAAATGGGAATTGACTAAACCAAACTCAGAATAGATGTAGCAATAAATTGCCAGGTAGAATTTCTGATGCAGATGTTGTATTCAGCTAATCTAGCCTAAACCTGCCTTTATTTATTATCTGTTGAACAACAGCTTCAGTAGTTAGAGCTGCAAAGTGTTGTACATTTTCTCAGGGAGTTAAATGATAATGTTTAATAGAGTATTCATCCAGTTGATAGCAAGGGGCAGTGTCTATTTGTATGGTTATATTATGTTTATTCAAAATGCAATTTTACATTTTCTGAAAACCAAGAAGGAGAAGAAGCACTTATAATAGGTATTATAATAGGTGAGATGATAGTATTAGAACTTTGAATTCACCACAGAAGTAAGACACTATTTTCAAACACAGCTAATAATAAACCATGATAGAATCTATATGGTATAGTGGTTAATATATTAGATCAGGGAGCTTTGGGTTCATTCCTCTTTTGACCATAAAGTTTATTAAATGAACTTGGTCCACTCATTCTTTTTCAGCCCAGCCAACTTCATAGAGTTGGTACATGAAAATAAATTACAGTATGACTCGTTGTACTGTATAATTCCCTTAGCATTTTAAGCAAAGGGATATAAGAGGAGTAACTAATATAGTGAGAGAAAGTAAGAAAGAATATACTTATTTTTTCATTTACATAAATTTACAAAGAGAGGCTGCTATGTTAGCTAATTAGTTATATATACATTCTAATAAAATAGACTGGTGGTAGCAACTACAGTAATTACTAGAAGTTTCTTTCATGATCAATTCAGCATTTCTAAATCATAAAGCTAGAAGAGGCTTTTGAGGCCAATGAATCCAAGTACCCTGATGGCTGTCAAACTCCCAGCCAACGGGCCGGATGTGTCATGTGCTGGCCACATCCACACCAGTTTACTACCGGTTCTGTGGGCATGGCTTAGTGGGCGTGGCAGGGGAAGGATACTGTAAAATCTCCAGTCAGATGTGGTATTTGCCAGTTCTCTGAACTACTCAAAATTTCTGCTACCGGTTCTCCAGAATTGGTCAAAACCTGCTGAATACCACCTCTGATCCACACCAGTTTAGTGAAAGGGAAAAAAGTTCTGATATGTCAGGTGACGCCACTGTGACACCATGTGTTTGACACCCCTGCTCTACAACCTTCACTTTAAAACATCTAAGAAGTAGTCCCCACCTGCTTTCAAGTGTTGGTGGACCCATTGTTTTAACTTTTCTTACTATTAGAATAACAGAATAACCGAGTTAGAAGGATCATTGGAGTCTTCCAGTCCAACTCCTTGCTCAAGCAGGAAACCCTATATACCATTTCAATCAAATGGTTGTCCAATCTCTTTTTAAAAACCTTTAGTGTTGGGACACTCACAACTTTTGGAGACAACTTGTTCCCCTGATTAATAGTTCTAACTGCCAGGAAATTTCTTCTTAGTTCTAGGTTTGTTTTCTTCTTGATTAGTTTCCATCCTTGCTTCTTGTCCTGCCTTCAGGGGCTTTGGAGAATAAGTTGACTCTCTCTTCTTTGTGGCAGCCCCTTAGAATTTGGAACACTGCTGTCATGTCACCCCTAGTCCTTCTTTTCATTTAATTAGACACACCCAATTCCTGCAACCATTCTTTGCAACTTTTAGTCTCCAGCCCTCTAATCATCTTTGTTGTTCTTCTCGATAGAATTTTTCCTCTAAAATTCATCTGCAGTCTGCCTTCCTCTTAATATAATTCTACCTGGTATACACAGACAATTTTTGAAGTGTAATATTACCGTAGCAATAAGACTTTGCTATGGAACAATCTGTTAAATACCTCAGCAGAATGCAGGACTTTTTTTTTTCAAGAAACCACTTAGAGGACCTCAGAAAGGGGCAGCAATTTGTTGAGGATCCAAGATTGGAGGTTTCATTCTTCTCTCACTTTACAAGCAATAGCTTTAAAATGAAAAGTTAAGCTGCTGAAAGCAGCCAACATTTTCTGAGGAGTAGGATGAGAAAACCCATGGGAAAACTGATTATAGAAATTTAACTGCATTTGCTTCTGGAGGTACTAGAAATATCTTTAAGTCATTTTGAGGCTGAGAGAAAACTATGCACAAGAGAGACAGAAATAGTTTTAATGAGTTTTGAACTCTTTTAAATGACAGTACTGTTATTTAATATACATTTGCCAGGCCAAGTAAAGCAAACTCCATTGTGCTAGTTTTTTGCCCCATCTGAAAAAAACCCTATTCCTGTTGGTTGTATAGATGCTTCATTTATTGCATTCAATCCTAACTTCCAATATTACCCATATAGTAACTAGTGAATATATCGGGTGTACCCTGAGAATGTCATAAATCATCAGGGATTTGTACCAGTAACTTCTTAATTCTAGAGCCTTTGTTAACTGTAATTTATTTACTCATCTGCCATCATTCACAGATTATGGTCCTAAAATGGCCCAACAAAGATGTAGAGAGCAAGATATGAGGGAAAAAATCCAATTAACAAAGGCAAGGTAATATAGAAGTCATGTTAATATAGAAGTGGTTCTACAGTTTGGATAATCCTTATGCCAAACTGGATATCAAACTTCCTTCCTTCCTCCATCCTTCCTTCCTGTTCCAAGTGAAGAACTAAGCTATAGACACCAACATTTATATTTCTAGGAATGCAAGTACAGACATTGAATGCCCTTAATATATTCTTTGAAATAAATGAGATTGTGCTTTATCTGATGTTGTCTTCCAACATGATTCATTCCTTTCTTATGACAAAATTAGAAAAGGATATAAAACCCAACTTTTCTTCAAGTGATGACAATTTCATCTAGAATATCTTTCACAAGAATTTGATACAGGTATACTAATCTTGGGGGTATCATCATCTTAATTGCTGCTATGTAGCCTAGAATATTAGATACATTTTGTTGCATCTTTTATGTGTCCACCCCAATCCAGGATTAAACTGTTATTTAGTAGCTTATTTAAATTCATCAATATATTAATTTGCAGCTATTACAGGCTTTATGTGCAAGAGGAATAACTAAAATATTAGATACGATTTTTGCTCACACAACAGACTATGAATGCAAATTATAGTCAACTTTAAAAAAACAAAAAAGATGGACTATTAAGAGAAAGCAAATTATTGAAGCTCTGCTTTTAATAACTTGAGACAAATGTGTTCCATTAGAAAGATGCATAATCATATCATAATCAAGTAAATTAACCATACATGGAATTGGCAGGAAAGAATAAAAAGGTCTGGTGGAGGGCATGCCTCTGAAGCCATGTAAGCTTGCCTTCAAGTAAAGGGAAAAAAGCTGTTGACCTCTGAGCAAAACAGAGATTCTACTTCCTACTTTTTTCCCAAAGGATCTCTGTCTCTGTCTCTGTCTCTGTCTCTGTCTCTGTCTCTGTCTCTCTCTCTCTCTCAAAGTAAACAAACAAACAAAAAACAAGCCCATCATCTTTTCTGGATTCAGAACACTTATTGTGAGCTAGCAAAGAAAGATTGGCAAAAAATATCATCTAAAAAATAACAAAAAATAATCAAAAAATAACATCTATGGCTAGTTTGGGATTGGAATCTGTATTACATATTTGCACAATTTTCTCTTACACTGTTAACACCCTCTTCCCTTCTCTTTGTACAATCCTGAGATGGCAGAAATCAAAAGTATTCAAATTCCTACAAGATATTTCAGGAAGGCAGTGTTCAGCTCAATCAGCCAGGTTTGACTTCCTGAACATATCTGAACTAGGTAAGACAAATATTAAATGTTATTCACAAGATCTGTTTCAAGCCAAATCTGTCAGAAATTAAAAAAGAGATTTTTTTTAAAAAAATCTATATAGGTAGGGCCTCTAAAATTATTCATTAGAAGCACTAACAATTAAGCTAAGGCTTACATATTTGGATACAGTATGGATGGCATCTTTGGGAAGACCCTAATTTTGGAGGGAAAACATTACAACAGCTGAAAAAGATGCTGACAGAAAACAAGATCACCAGACTCTGTCACTGATGACACAAGCAGGAATTTACAAGAAAGGGAAGCAATTACTGACAGACAATCCTGGTGAATTACTGTATGTCCATCAGCTCATTAAGAATCAGAAGTGACTGAACAATCACAAGAACAATCTCATGCCTCCAGCCTTACATGTTGTCTTCTGTTTTTAGCATTTCTACATAGATATTATTTATTCAATCTTTATTTTAAATGGGATTAGATTTCAACAATTCTGTACAGCAGATTTAATCTGCTTGTGTGGTGTGCTGCTCCCAGATGGAAATGAACTTGAATCAAGAAAATATTCTTGGCCAGGTATTCTTTCCAGATGGCAGTTACCAAGTTCCCACACTAGTCAGTACTTTGGTTTTTATGCACCTCAATCTATGCCAACTGCTTTCCTCTTCTTCTTTGAGGACATGTGGTTTCCATTTGTGTAAATAAACAACAGCCAACTTCATATAATCAGGGTTGGAGGGAGAGGTGGTATTCAGTAAGTTCTGACCAGTTCTGGAGAACTGGTAGAAGAAATTTTGAGTAGTTTGGAGAACTGGCAAATACCACCTCTGACTGGAGATTTTACAGTATCCTTCCTCTGCCACGCCCACCAAGCCATGCCCACAGAATCGGCAGTAAAAAAATTTGAATCCCACCATTGGTTGGAAGGGACTTTTGGGCATCATCAAGTCAAGGAGTTGCTTGTTTGTAATGAACTTTCCAGAGATGCACTGCTGGATCAGTTGGGAGGGACCCCATTCCACCATTCTTTCATTCATTTGAACTGAAAAGGGAAACTAAGAAACTGTTAATTTCTCCCCAGCTTCCATGTATCTCAGTATATAACTGTTGCAAGGGAATATTAACAACTGGCATATTCCTGGAGTATGCAAACTGTGTACCAGGGCTCTGGATTAAAAATGGTCTAGGTTTTTGTTACTGAATGGGAACGTGGAGCTATACCCTTGGGAGATTACCATTGAAGATACAAAGAACTTAAAATTGCCTAGTAGCACCAATGATTACAGGGAAAGGGAATGTCCAGCATTTTCACTCTAGCCAATCAGAGTGAAAGCACTGCCTACAACAAATGAAACATAGCAGGCTTCCTGTCATGGCTTCAACCAAAGGAAGTGGGAAAAACAATACTTTTGAGGCAAAGGTGGTCATCTTTGCAATAGGCTGGGGCAGGTTCAGGATGAAGTCATGCATTCCTGTTCTCAAATCATGCAAAATGAAGTGTGTCTATGGATGTTCCCTTAATGATGCAGGGATATGATCCTGCTCTTCCACTACTGTCACAGGAGAGGAAAACTAATGGGCTTTGCAATTAATAGCCTCCCACCTTTCCAAAGGTCAGATCCCCACACTCCTAAAGGTCTGGCCAAGAGGCCATCTTATCTTTGATTTGGTATCAGTTTCCTGGATTGTAATTTCATAATTTGGAAGAATATCTAAGTACATTCAAGCACATTTCTTTTCACACAGTACAGTATGCATTGGCTTGAATTCCAAATACAGCCTCAGAACTGTAATAATAAGTTATATGCGTTGCAGTGATTCCAGGAAAGCTAAATCACAGATTTCAGAAGATGTTTTGAAAGAAATACCTAATTAACTCCTTTGGTGTGTTTCTGGTGAGAAAGCTCAAAAGATGTATCAGAGAGAAAAATACATTTTAGAAAATCTAAATAATGGCAAGTTTAAAATATTTAAATTTTGGGAGAAAATACCTACTGCTGAACTGAAGGAGATTGCTTTCTTCTCCATGCAATTGCTTTGATGAAGTCATTCTGACAGTCATTTTGATATTTCCTTTGAATCCATCACAGTATTAATCTCCTGCTATGGTATGTTTCAGTTTACTTCCACCAACTATTCTGAGAGCCCATCTCTCACTGTATCTCTAAAACAACATGTAAGAGCTATTGGGCTCCCTGTTTTATGTTCAGAACAAGATGAAGGACTACATGCCATGCAAGGATTTGTAACATAAATCTTTTTCCTTTTGTTAAGAAGAAAAAATCTTGACATGTTATTTACAGCAAGACATGTCTGACTACATGAGGTCCTCAGGCTGATGTAAACTTTTTATTCATCCAGGAACCCCATATTTCACAACTGCCCACACTTCTGTGATTCATTTTAAACTCTAAACCAATGTTTCCAAATCATGGCAACATTAGATGTGTGGACTTCAATTCCCAGAATTCCCCAGTCAGTGTAATTGACTGGAGAATTCTGAAAATTGAGGTCCAAGCATCTTAAAAGTTGTTATGCTAGAGAAGCACTGCCCTACAGTA
Organism: Naja naja; assembly: GCA_009733165.1. Classification (NCBI taxonomy): domain Eukaryota; kingdom Metazoa; phylum Chordata; class Lepidosauria; order Squamata; family Elapidae; genus Naja; species Naja naja. Next base: position 138,535,481 of record CM019150.1, read on the forward strand.
TAGATGCTATGCATACAGCACTATTTAGACAATCCAATATGTCTATTGTAAAAGGAATAGAATTGTAGAGGGAAGCCATATTTTCCACACTATATAAATTCACACAATGGGGGGGCTGGACTTGCTGTAGAGGTCCCAACTGCAGCCAATGAACAACATTTATAATGATATACACCTTACACTTTTTCTAACATAATGTCATCTAATTTGGTGAGATAGATCTTCCCTCATTCCTACCATGATGAGAACTATTTGAGTTGTCATCTAATCCACCTGAAGGATACCAAATTCAAAAAGACACATTCAGAAGAGGTGGAATAGGGGACAAAACAAAGATAAAGCTTTCATGTATTTATTAACCCCCAAGTTTGTCTTTCTAAGCAATAGAGGGCTACTGTTGAATATACAAAACTAAAAGGTTCATCCTGGGTTGAATTATGTTTGCTGCATAATCCTTAGATTATTAATCTAAGTCAGGGGTGTCAAACTTGATTTCATTGAGGACTGCATGAGGGTTGTGTTTGACCTTGGAGGGCTGGGGAAGTGAGTGGCAGGGGGCATGATCATGGTGGTCATGGCCAGGACATAGCCACAGTCAGTGTGACATGGGCCTTGTGTCAGGGCACCTGTGGTGGCCAAGTTCTAAGGCAGGATTTACCTGAGACTATCCCTCACTCTCATTATAATCTATCTTCCTTCCTTCCTTCCATCCCTCCCTCCCTTCTTTTTCCTTCCCTATTCATTCTCCTTTCTTCTTCCTTCCCCTCTTTCCTTATTTTTCCTTCCTTACTCTCTTCCTATCTTTCCTTTTTTTCCTTTGTCCTTCCTCTTTCCCTTTCTCCTTTCCTGTGCCTTTTGCATGTTCAAATGCAAAAGGGGAAACATTTGTTTTGATAGCCTTCTGCCAGCAAAAACAGAACCCAGGGGTTGTGTGTCCCCTGTGCCCCATTTTCAGCCTGGATGGCCTCCTGCAGCTCTGTGCCAGTGAAAACAGAGACTGGGGAGGCCATGCACCCCCTGTGCATGTTTTCAGACTGGACAGCCTTATGCAGCCCTCTGCCAGCAAAAATGGAACCAGGGGCCCACTCATGCCCTGCCCCCTCCCAAGTTCCATTTTCACTAGCAGAGGCACCACAGATCGGTCGATTGCTGTTTCCAAACCAGCCCTGTGGGCCAGATGTAAGCATCCCACAGGCCAGATCTGGCCCATGGGCCTTGAGTTTGACACCCTTGATCTAAGGCTACCATTTGACCCCATGACACCCCGTGAAGACTTAAATAATTCATAAGGAAGTTATCAAATGTAACTCCTATTTGTGTCCCATGTAATAATAAGACTGCATGTGTCTTTTCTCTCCTCTCCTCTCCTCTCCCTCCCCTTCCCTTCTCTTTCGCTTGGCTCTCAGATCTTTCCTAATAGGGAAGAGCATCCTCACAATCAAGGTTATGCAGGACATAAACATTAATAAGATTTTTTAGTGGAAACAGAAGATGAGAATGTGTTTCTACTACAGTAGTGATAAACAGCTGTTTCTTCTACTTTTGAATTTTTGTTTTGTCTTTGTTTAGCCAAAGTTCATTGATTCTTGTTGTCTGTACCAATTAATCAAAATAAGTGACTAACAAGTCTGTTCCAATAAAAATCCACTGTACAAAACAAATCCAGAATTATGTAGCTGTTTATAAGCTGGTGTCCCTTAATCTGACAGTCATTGATCAGTGCTATGTTCCATTTAATTGAAAGCTTAGTCAAACAGATCTAATTTTGATTTACTCACAATTACTGTTTTCTACTGATGCATTTCATTTTTGTTATTTGGAAAACATTGTACTAAATGGCTTAAATGTGATGGGCAGAATCAGGACTTCAGAATTACTAACCAAATATTTTTCTCTGGCTGTCCAGAGGAGTTGATAAGAAATTATGCAAATGAACCTAACTTGATATGAAATGGATCATGTTATAGTGCATCAGCAGTCACAATAGTAATTCTATTAGCATTATTTATGAGATTCTTCTATCATCCCTGGCAGGAAAAATACTTTGGGACTATTGCAGGAGAAAAAGCATTGTGTTATAGAAACACATTCATTGGGTGAAGACTATAGTTTCAAATGGAAGACCTATTGCAAGTCAGAAATATGTAGCACAGTCCCTCCAGGTTAATTTGGTCTGAAGGCTGTCTTGAAAAGAAAGTTCATGGCTCATGAAAATGAAAGGGTTAGCTGATTGTCAGCTACATGTTTGGAAATTCTAGGAATTAATTAACCTATCAGGATCCCATCAGTTTGGAAAAGGATTGGATAGCTCATGAAACTCCAATTTCCTCTCTTATTATTGTATTTTCAAGCTTATACAAGAAGCTAAACTGGAAACAGCGAAGGACCAGACCATGGTGCCTCTGCAAAACTCAATTTTTGCTGGCAGTGGGTTGCAGGAGGCCATTCCAGCCAAAAATGGAGCTCACAAGGGTCACATGCAGCCCTCCTGAGCTCTGTTTTTGCTGGCAGAGGATTGCAGGAGGCCATCCCAGTCAAAACTGGAGCTTGATCATGAGCTCCTTTTCTTTGGCAGAGTGCTCTGGCCACCATGGGCACCCCTGGCATGAATGATGTCAAGTTGGCTATGCCCACCCTGGCCATGCCCACCCCACTCCCCTGAGGTCAAACAACCCTGATGTGGCCCTCAATGAAATCAAGTTTGACACCCCTGGTCTAGAGAATAATGTGAGAATCAGCTTGCCAACTACCTTCATTCTGAATGAAGTTTCATATGCCACACAAAATAGGTTTTTATTGAAAGCAGTAAATCAAGATGCAGCTTTGCTGTTGGTGGTCATTCAGTTTACTGAATATGTAGCCATAGGGCTGCTGTATTGTTAGAATTGGTAAAATTCACTGAGCTAGCTACTGAAGTGCAAACATTTCATTATTATACTATGTAACACCATCAGTGCAGGAGGTATGGAAAAGTGAGATTTCTTGGTTGACAAGTGTTATATAAAGGTTTCTATAATGTCTGTTATGCACTTGCTTGGGTGAATTGCATAGGTAACAGTTAATCTGCATAGGAATGGACAATTTTGTCATATTATTTCCTAAGCCCTGACAAATAGACTAGACTGGACTGGACTGGACTGGACTAGACTAGACTAGACTAGACTAGACTAGACTAGACTAAACTAGACTAGAATAGAATAGAATAGAATAGAATAGAGCCAGTCTGAAAACAGCCAAGGACCAGCCTGCAGTGCCTCTGCCAGTGAAAATGGAACTCAGGGGCTCTCCTGCAGGCCCTTGTGCCCCATTTTTTCCATGATGGCCTCCTGCAGCCCTCTGCCAGCAAAAAATGGAGCTTAACTTCCATTTTAGCTGGCAGAGGGCTACAAGAAGCTTTCACAGCTGAAAATGGGGAACAGGGAGACTGCTCTACTTTTGCTGGCACAAGGCTAGCAAAACACACTAAAAACAAAATGGAGAAATTGCATTTCAGCATGAAAGAAATGACAGGAAAGCAAAAAGGGAAAGAGAAAAGACAAAGACAAAGAAGGAAAGATGGGAAGAGAGCAAGGAAGGAAAAATAAGGAAAGAGATAAAGGAAGAAGAAAGGAGAATGAAGAGGGAAGGAAAAAGAAGAAAAGGAAGGAAGGAAGAAAGTAAATTATAATGAATCTCAGGGAAGTCCTGCCTTAGCAATTGGCCACTGCAGATGACCCCCAAACATGAGTGATGTTGAGCTGGCCATGCCCACCATGGCCATGCCCCCCAGCCCTCCGAGGTCAAACACAACCCTGATGTGCCCTCAATTAAATTGAGTTTGACATCCCTGTTCTAAATGGTAATAGTGACTTTTGATAAGTTCCAAAAGGTCTTTGATTTTTGTTAGGTTTTTCTTATATTCGGTTGGGTGGATGTCTACTTTTAGATGAAGTTGAATGGATAATCATTGTGTTGAAAAAAAAACAACATACTCCAAGATGAGAAATGATAAACTGAATCAAAATCTTCAGAGGCTCATTATATGCGTTTATAACTTCAGGAAGATAATTCTTTAAACTGAGGCCCTGTGGCCTCATATGGAGCTAGCTGGTACTCTGAGAGCCCTCCACTCACCCTTTTAACTAATTTTAACAGGGTTTAATCAACCTTGTCTCCTTTTAAATTTTAGACATCCAAAAATGTGAAAAACAAACAAACAAATCTGAATTGGGATGAGTTCATATTCCCATAAAAGAACAAGGATGGTTGGAATTGGGAGAAATTCTGGATCCAGATTTCTCTTTCATCTATCACACTGAGGTAACAGTGTAGTAGACATTTCATAACCCTGAGCTGCATATGTTAACTTCCAGTTTTGACAGGTGCAATTTGTAAAGGCAGTCTTGTATCCAGTAAAAATTTCAATTTTACCAAAATGCAGAAGACTTTGAAAAGTCTCAAAAAGATCTCATTACTTATACCTCTGCTAAAAGATTACATTTTTAACTTTTCCAAATACAAATTTCTGGTCACACAGCACAGGTCTGGCTTACCTGAGACAACAGCTTGTATTGGTTCCTTGGTTGCCTCTTAGTGGTAGCTCTTGCTGCATTTACCTTTGGAAGAGGGCCTTGGTGGCTCAGGCTGTTAATTGCTTGCACTTAAGTTCCAGCTGCCTACAACTGCTGTAGGCTCGAATCCCACCAGGCTCAAGGTTGACTCAGCCTTCCATCCTCTCGGGGTAGGTAAATTGAGGACCCAAGATTGTTGGGGGCAATTAGCTGACCTTGTAAAAATGCTGCTTAGTAATAAGCAGGGATATACAATGGAATGAAGGCTATTGCTGAGCACACTGGGTTGTATCTCAAAAATTGTAAGCCGCCCTGAGTCTTCGGAGAAGGGCAGCATATAAATGTAATTTTAAAAAAAAGAGTCCTTACTGATTCCATCAGCTCAGTTAGTAATGATATTGAGTCAAGCCTTCATTATAGCTAAACTATTGAACCAATGATATTAATTCCATTGAAATGTATCTTTTTGAACAATCTGTTGATGGTGCTCATTCTTAAAGCATTAATATTTAATGTTTGTTTAACTCTGGTTTTAAATGTCATATTAAACTGTCTTGAGACCCTGACAGTTGGTTCCATTAAAAAGTAATGGTGCAAATAGAGTTATGCAGAAGGGCTCCTGGGTACCTGCTATTGATTTAAACGGTCTTGGGTTTATCTGTGTCAGTCTTTGGTTTGCCATTTCCTAGATGAATGTCAGTCCAGAAGTAGACAGCCTCATGGGAGCTTCAGTTCTCAACAACTTTTATTTTATTTTATTTATTTATTTTGTCAAGCATGCATTTGAATATATATATATATATATATATATATATAGGTCTTGGTGTATTCGGGTGAAAATCTACGAAAATATATATATATATATATATATATATATATATATATATATATATATATATTTGTTTTCGTAGATTTTCACGGGTAAAGGTATGTAGGTCTTGGTGTATTCGGGTCTTGTCCCGTGTAAGATTGAGAATACCTTGGCAACGTTTCGACGAAATCTCATCCGTCATCTTCAGGCTGGTGTCTTCAGCTTCGTTCTCCTGGGAGAAGTGTGTGATTGTGGCCCACGCCACAGATGAAAGGCAACCACCATCCAGAAACCAGACCATGGCTGCAACACCAGCTGCTACACCCCCCTCCAACCCCCAAACTAAGCAAACTGACACACGCTATAAACACATAGCCAGACCTCAAACTCGGAACCTCAAACTCGGAGCCAAACCAAGGCCCAGAATGTCACATCACAGCCTTCCACCCAGGATACTATATATATATATACACACATACATACATATACATACACATGGAATAGATACAAATAAAAGGGAACATTAAGACAGGGATGGTAGGCACGTTGGTGCGCTTATGCACGCCCCTTACAGACCTCTGAGGAATGGGGTAAGGTCAACAGTAGACAATCTGAGGTTAAAGTGTTTGGGGTTAGTGGAAGAAACCAGAGAGTCAGGTAGTGCATTCTAGGCATTGACCACTCTGTTGCTGAATTCATATTTCCTGCAATCAAGTTTTGTGCAGTTCACCCTGAGTTTGTATCTTCAGTTGGAATGATTGAAACTAGACATGAGGAAGACACTATATTTCTTTACCCTGGGACATAACGAATAAATAAATAAATAAATAAATAAATAAATAAATAAACAAACAAACAAATAAATAACAAAGTAAATAAAATCTGCAGTTCCATGGCATATGTTATCAATCATATTTATTGATTGATTGATTGATTTCCTTCCTTCCTTCTCTTTTTCTTTTCCTTCCTTCCTTCCTTCCTTCCTTCCTTCCTTCCTTCCTTCCTTCCTTCCTTCCTTCCTTTCCTTCTTCAAAGCAGAGTAACAATGCAAATGGTACATCACACAAGGTGCAGCATCGTGTAAAGGATGAACCTCAGCTTCCTCTTTAATATAAAAAAGAGAACATCTGTAGTGCTGCATTTCATGTCAGAGCTTCATTTTGTGTGTCCATATCCTGCTTTTTGTAGTAACAGACTTCCTGCCACTGATATGATGAAGGAGTTGAGGTCATCTGCACCCTGGTTTGATATAGTTTTGTCTGCTTCAAACTCTTTGCTGCAAGGCTCGCCAGCTTTAGCCCAATTATTTCACATGGTTTTGTCCCTAATCACACATATATTTCATCCCAACGCCATGCAGTCAGCAAAGGATACAACCATGTTGTGTCATTGCTGCATGGTGGGTTTTGGATGTCACCTTGATACTTCCTAATGAGTTTTCTGGGCAGGATAACTAGTGGGCCAGAGAAACTGGACATGAGAGGGCCATGGCGTTCTCCAGGAAAGTGTCATATACGTGAGCTTCCTCTGAAGCTACCTGCTCAATGCATTTATGTCATTACAAAGAGCCACCATGATCTCAGGAGACTTGAGGGCAATATTATAACAGAAATTTCTATGACAGCAGCAATTTCCTTTTGCCCCCAGATGACCAAACCAACTGAAATGGTTTGAGGTAGGATATCAAATTAAGTTTCTGAGATTACTCCTTTGCTCAAGAGTCTGAATTTTATTAGCCAGAAGTAAGTCTTTGTATTGGCACACAGAGAAATAGAACTGCCTTTTCTCCCCTTTCTTGGTTTTTTTTTATTCCCAGTATATGTTCAATTCAGAGTATGCTTAATTCCCTGTGTGATGTTCAGTTTTTAGTTCCCTTTCTGTTAGCCCAAAGAATACATATACATTTAGTGCATGCTTAATTTTTCTCTTTTCTTTTTTTCAATTTTCTCACTTTCTGCTCAAGAATATGCTTTGTTTGATTAATGAAGGTGAAACTGCCTTAATTGACTCCAGTTCAGATGTAGAGCTCTCCTGGGATAGATTTATGAGCTATAAGCTCTTTTATACAGTCTCAAATCATGTTTCTAAACTTAAAAGCTATCAGCAGGGTCTTGGCATTAACTACCATTTAAACCAAAGTGATGGCAGAAGAGAGAGAGAGAGAAATTTCATGTAGGGGGCTGTCAGGTCCTATGAGAATCAACTTCATCTGATTTTGGTGTTCAATAACTAGAACCATGATGGTGAACCTATGGCATGTGTGCCACAGGTGGCATGCAGAGCCATTTGTGTGGGCACCTGAGCCCCAGCCAAACTTACCTCACTGCACATGTGTGCACTTTCCAGCTGATTTTTGGCCCGTTTGAGGCCTTTTTCAGCTTCCTAGAGGATCGAAGAAAGCCTCTGCAGCCTTTGCAGGCCAAAAAACAGGCCCGTTCCATCACTTCCTGTATTTCTGGAAATATTGGAGGGAGGCCAAAAAAAGGCCTCAAATAGGCCGAAAATCAACCAGGAAGCTCTCGCATGCACAGTGCAGGTAAGGGGGCAGCGGGGGGGATCACGTGCGAATGCGCAGGGGGCATGGGGGGGCTGTGCACATTGCATTCTGGGTGCTGGCACATGAGTCCATGTGCATGTGCAATTTTCGGCACAGGAGCCCAAAAAGTTTAGCTACATTGAACAGCTCTATTGAAGATTTTATTCCAAAGTAGTACTTTCCTGTATTGTCTTTCCTTCCTTCCTTCCTTCCCCCCTCCCTCCCTCCCTCCCTTCCTATTTCTCAAAAGAAAAGTTATTTTTGTCTCTTATTCTCTTCTGTATATTGTATCCATTTTTTTACAGTACACATACTCTCCCATCCCTATTCTTTTCTTCTTTAAGCCTGGCAGGACTTTTCTACTCCAACTTTTCTTCTTTCCATGGTGTGTCTTCTACCCATTGTTCCAGATTTCTGTATATTTCCTAAATCTTGCTTTTATTTCATTGTCAGGAAATGAAATTCTCCTACTTTTCAGATCTCTATTTCTATCATTCTACCCTCTGTCCAAAAAAGGAGAAAAAGAAAAAGAAAAAAGAAACACTTTTCAGTTATGATTTCATCTCATTCCTAATTATAGATTTGTACAACTGGATTTTAACCTACTTGTCCTGGCAAGCTCCTGCCAAATTAACTCCTTCAATTATTTCAAAATTCTAAGTATCTTCAAGATTGTAATATTATACCAATTTACTTTGCAAAATTAAAATCTGTTTCCATAGCTACTTTATATAAATACCATTTAATTCACATAATTCACCCAAGCATTGATCAGAGCTGCCTTCTGTCTATAAATACTGGAGGGGAGGAGTGGTGTGCTGGCTCTGTTGTAAGTGGGTTGGTTGGCTGTTTTGTTGGCTGTGTTGACGCTTCTTGATTGGTTGATAGAGTTGATGTTTGCTGATTGCTTGGCTGTGTTGTTGGCTGTGTTGTCGCTTCTTGATTGGTTGATGGAGTTGTTTGCTGATTAGTTGGCTTTTTCGTAAGAACCTGTGTGGCTGAGGTAATGGCTGTGTGTCCTTCAGCCTTTTGTGTTGTAACTACCTGGGTAGTGTGCTGTGTGATTTTTATTTATTTTTATTTATTTTTATTCATATTTATATCCCGCCCTTCTCCGGAGACTCAGGGCGGCTTACAATTTTTGGGATACAACCCAATGCGCTCAGCCGTAGCCTTCCTTCCATTGTATATGCCTGCTTATTACTAAGCGGCATTTTTACAAAGTCAGCTTATTGCCCTCAACAATCTTGGGTCCTCAGTTTACCTACCCCGAGAGCATGGAAGGCTGAGTCAACCTTGAGCCTGGTGGGATTCGAGCCTGCAATAATTACAGGCAGCTGGAACTAAGTGCTAGGCTATTAACAGCCTGCACCACCAAGGCTTCTGATGACCTTCTGAGTTTTATTGTTGTGACATCCTGGGTCTTGTGCTGTAATCTCCTGGGTCATTGGCTGTGTTGCAACCTCCTGAGGTTTTGTGTTGTAATCTCCTGAGTTCCGTGATGTAATATCCTGAGTGGAAGGCTGTGATGTGACATTCCGGGCCTTGGTTTGGCTCTGAGTTTGAGGTCTGGCTATGTGTTCATAGCGTGTGTCAGTTTGCTTAGTTTGGGGGTCAGAGCAGGGTGTAGCAGCTGGTGATGCAATGGTAATCTGGTTTCTGGATGGTGGTTGCCTTTCGTCTGTGGGATGGGCTTGGGTTTGAGTCTGGTGAGGGAGATTGGTAGTGGCATCATGTGTTATTTTGTGTCCGGTGTTGGCTTTCATGGCTGGGACTCGTTTGATGATTAGGGCTAGTTTTCAGATATCTGGTAAGCAGGAGGTATCATCCCGTTTATTCATGTTATGGGGGTGCAAACAGCAAACATCAACTCCATCAATCAATCAAGAAGTGACAACACAGCCAACAACACAGCCAACCAATCAGCAAACATCAACTCCATCAACCAATCAAGAAGCGACAACACAGCCAACAACATAACCAACCAACCCGCTTACAACCGAGCCAGCACACCACACCTCCCCTCCAGTATTTATAGAGAGAAGGCAGCTCCGATCACGCTTTGCTGGCACAAGCACAAAGTGGAAAAAACCAGCCTGAAGATGGCAAGTGGGATCTTGTCGAAACGTTGCCAAGATACTCTCAATCTTACACGGGATAAGACCCGAATACACCAAGACCTGCATACCTTTACCCGTGAAAATGTACGAAAACAAATATCTATCTATCTATCTATCTATCTATCTATCTATCTATCTATCTATGTATATGTATATGTATATGTATGTATATGTATATGTATATGTATGTTTTCGCATGTTTTTGCGGGTATTTATATGTATGGTATTTAGGTTTCTTTGGGTATTTTCCCACATCTTAATAGTTGTGCTTTTAAAGTTATAGTAACGTTTCGACAGAATCTCATCTGCCATCTTCAGGCTTGTGTATTGGGTTCTTTTTAATCATGTGTGTCAGCCATTTCACATCAAGACTGCCTTCAAAATGGACAAAAAAATAGCAGCCATCCTAAGAAACCCCAAAGATAAAATTGACCTAGAAAACTAAAGCATAGTTTTGGTAGATCTATGCCCAACAGGTTTCCATGTGCTGCACCAACCTCGGGCCCAGGGCAGGGGCGGGGTGGCAGCAGTTGTGATCAGGGAGGCCTTATGTCCGAGGGAGGCCACTGTCCCGCAGATAGGCAGCTGTGAGTCCCTTCTCTTGAGATTGGGCCCTGGGGATCAGTTGGGTCTGTTGCTTGCATACCTATCTCCCAGCTGCATGGCTACAGCCCTGCCTGCCCTCCTTGATGTCCTCTCAGGGGTGGTGGTTGAGTTCCCTAGACTCATTGTGCTGGGGGATTTAACCTGCCTTCTCTGGGAGAGGCATCAGGGTGGTGCAGGAGTTCATGGATTCCATGGCGGCCATGGACCTGACTCAGGTAATACAAGGCCCGACCCATGAGGAGGGACACACACCTGACCTTGTTTTTATCTCAGGACAGTGGGGAAATGATCTGGGGAAGGGTTCTCCAACCATACAACCCCTGTCATGGATGGAACATTTCCTCCTTTGACTGGCCTTCCAATATGCCACCCCTCATCATTGGGAGGTGGAACCAAGGAGATGGTTCTGCCCCAGGCACCTAATGGACCCGGAAGGGTTCCAGACGGCGCTTGGGTCGATTCCAGCCTCCTTTGCCCACAGCTCGTTGGAGACCCTGGTGGACGCCTGGCAGACGGCAGCCGCCAGTGCATTTGACCAAGTTGTTCCTTTGCGGCCTCTGACCTACTGCAGATCCCAATTAGCTCCCTGGTTTTCCATGGAGCTCCGGGAGATGAAGCAGAGGAAGAGAGGCCTAGAGAGCTGTTGGAGGTCCAGCAGATCTGAATCTGACCGATTGCAGTTAAGATCCTATATTAGGTCTTATCTTGCTGCAATGAGAGTGGCGAAGTGTGCCTACTTCTCTTCTCTCATTGTGTCTTCAGATAACTGCCTGGCTGCCCTGTTCAGGGTCTCCCGCTCTCTCCTTAATCAGAGGGGGGGGAAGACCCTTTGCAGTGATGTGCTGAGGAGTTTAGTCAGCATCTGACAGACAAGATCATTCAGATTTGGACAGGCTTGGACTCCAACTGGGCAGAGTCCAGCAGGAGTATAGAGATTGGTCTTGGAGATATCATCTGGGAGAAGTTCGATCCTGTGACTCCAAATGAGGTGGACAGGATCATGGGAAGACTGAGTGCTGCCCTGTGTTTATTGGACCCATGTCCCTCCTGGCTGGTCTATGTCACCCAGGAGGTTACACAAGGCTGGCTCCAGGCAGTCATAAATGTCTCTTTGAGCGAGGGTTCCTTCCCTTCTGCCTTGAAGGAGATGGTGGTAAGGCCCCTCCTCAAGAGGCCTGCCCTGGACCTGGCTGATTTAAACAACTTTTGTCCGGTCTCCAACCTTCACTTTATTGTGAAGGTTGTTGAGAGTATGGTAGCCCGACAGCTCCCATTGTTCCTGGAGGAAACTGACTATCTGGACCCATATCAATTGGGCTTCAGGCCCGGGTACAGCAAGGAGACGGCATTGGTCGCGCTGGTGGATGATCTCTGGAGGGCGTGGGACAGAGGTTATTCCTCTGTCCTGGTCCTGTTAGATCTCTCAGTGGCTTTTGATGTCATTGACCATGGTATCTTACTGCGATGCCTTGTGGGGTTGGGAGTGGGGGTCACCATTTTATGGTGGTTCTCCTCCTACCTCTCGGGTAGTACGCAGGTAGTGTTGGCAGGGGGGCAGAGATAGGCCCGAGGCTGCTCCTTTGTGGGGTGCCTCAGGGGTCGGTTCTCTTGCCCCTCCTGTTCAACATCTACATGAAGCCGCTAGGCGAGGTCATCCATGTTTTTGGGGTGAGGTATCATCAGTATGCTGATGATACCCAGCTTTTCATCTCCACCCCTAACCAACCCAGTGACACCCTTGACATGATGTCCCAGTGCCTGGAGGCGGTGTGGGTTTGGATGGGGAGGAACAGGCTCCAGCTCAACCCGGCTAAGACCGAGTGGCTGTACGTACTGGCATCTCGAGTTAGCCAGGAGATTCCATCTTTACTATGGGGGCAGAGGTGTTACCCCCCATAGATAGGGTACGCAACTTGGGTGTCCTCCTGGATGCACAGCTCAGTTTGGAGGAGCAGGTGGGGGCCATGGCCAGGGGGCATTTGCCCAGGTTTGCCTGGTGCACCAGTTACGTCCCTACCTGGACCAAGATGTCATATGTACGGTCACTCAAGCACTCATTGTCTCCCGACTGGACTACTACAATGCTTTTTACATGGGGATGCCCTTGAAGACCACCTGGAGGCTTCAACTTGTCCAGAATGCAGCGGCATGGGTTGTGATGGGAGGATCCCAATACTCCCATGTTACACCCCTCCTGCGTGAGCTGCACTGGTTACCGGTTGCCCTCCGGGTGAGATTCAAGGTGCTGGTCTTGACCTATAAAGCCCTTCATGGCATTGGACCAGGGTATATGTGGGAAACCCTGCTGCCATTACCAGTTTCCCGACGTCCTGTGTGCTCTCATTGACAGGGTCTTCTCTGGGTGCCGTCAACCAGGCAATGTTGGCTGGCAGTTCCCAGGAGTAGCGCCTTTTCGGTGGGAGCTCCCATCCTGTGGAACCAGCTTCCCCTAGAGCTCCAGGTGGCCCCTGACCTTCGCTCCTTCCGCCGTGACCTAAAGATATGGCTATTCCAACTAGCCTACCCGGACTGATGGGGGGTAGCATTGTTTTAGTATAGTTTTTAAATCGGAATTGTTACGAGACCTTGGAGTTTGTTTTTTTAATATTTGTAATTTTGTATTATTGTTTTATTTTGTAAGCCACCCTGAGTCCTTAGGGAGATAGGGCGGCATATAAGTCTCATAATTAAATTAAATTAAATATATGAAGTACCCTGCACATCATGCCCTGCCACATACATAGGACAAACCAATAGAAGGATAAGTACCCACCTTGAAGAACATAAGAATGCAGTAAAAAAGCTGGAACACACTTCCTCACTAGTCCAACATATGAAAACCACAGGTCACACATCAACTTCAATAGCATCAAAATCCTAGCTACTATAAACCCCAGCTACAGAATAATCAGAGAAGCCATAGAAATTGATAAAAAAACTTAATAGTATGAATAGATGACTCCACCAGACAATCAATTGTCTGGAAGCCTGCACTCAGAAACAAAAAAAAATCTCTATACCACAATCCAAACAAACACCTGGACACAAACAGACCCTCCCCCAATACCTCCAACCCAAACACGCCCCAGCTAGCTACCCAAATAAAACCTAACTTCCTAATAAACAATTATCAGCCATTCACAAGAAACCAAGCTGAACTAAAAAAAACCAATACACAAAACACAGTGTTGCCAGCTAATCAAGAATACAGCAACTCGAAGACATATAAACACAGAGCTAGACTCCCAGCCAATCAGGATGAAGAAAAAACCATTCAAATAAAGCACAAAGCCAGCACCAAATTCAAACAAAAAATGGCTGCCAAGCCTGACACACACGATTAAAAAGAACCCAATAGGACAGGGACGGTAGGCACGATGGTGCACTTATGCACGCCCCTTATTTATATTTAAGCATTCAAAACTGCATCTTTAAAAAAAGAGTTTCATACTTTCAGTTTTAAAGAGATCCAGAAACTTATGCCAACGGTTAAAAACAATGTCTCTGAATGCTGCTTTACAAAGATTGTAAAATCAGCTAAATTTGTTTGCACATTTCTACCTCATTTTATTTTTAGTACTGTCAATGCTCCTATGTTTACAAAATACATATTAGTATATGGGGAAAATATGCACATTTTAATTTATATGTGAGTTTGAGGTGTGAATCGATTTTAAAATGTGCACTCCTCTTAGATTTCCTGCAAATATATCCTGATATATTTCAGCTGCAAAACTGAATTTTGAACTACAGATCTGTGATTCAGTTGTCACTTTGGCTACAGAAGGTCTGGTTGGCCTGGAGCAAACTACAGTTTTTCAAAGTTAGCTTTCTACTGCAGTACTTTTAACAATGTAACTGGACTACAGCCCACAAATCACTGAGAAACAAGGTGCAAGAATGCTGGAGAGAGTGTCAAAGTTCAACAGAGTGCTGAAAAACAGAACAGAACATAAGAGGTATCACTTTTGGTGGTGAGAGGTGGAAGGGATCCTCAGTGGGGCCAATCACATGTATTAGGTACAGTATATTGAGAGTTAACAAAGAAAGAAAGAAAGAAAGAAAGAAAGAAAGAAAGAAAGAAAGAAAGAAAGAAAGAGGAAAATAGGAAATGAGATTGCTTGAGAACAACCTATATTGGAGGGTTTGGCAGTGATTGGCCACATATCTGCATTAGATTCTTTAAAAAAACAACAGTGTGCCTCACAGAGAAATTTATGACCACTATTGTCAAAATTCAGTGGCACAGTTTTTCATCATTTTGAAAGCATGAAAATTACATGGGAGACTTGAAAAATTTATAAATGTGACTTCTGCTACTTTTAGGCAAGAAAACATAAACTGTATACTTATTTTTAACAAATAAAAGTTTAAAAAGTAGAACCTCTTGTCCAACTTCCTTCCCCTCTATATAAAATGAAAAAAAGCAGTCTTTTTCACGCAAAAGGCAAAGCTCATCAACCAGCCTATGCAGCCCTCTGTGCTGCCAAAAGGTTGCACATCTTTAGTGGGTTTGATCTTCACATAAGGCACCATTGATAGGAATACTTTTCTATAGTCTTTCTGACAAAGACTATTTCCTAAAGCAGCTTCTAGATCTGATTCAAGGCAACATCATACATATTGCATGGATTATGTAGCTCTTCTTCTTCTGTCCTTTAAAAAAAACTTGGCAACTACACAGGATTTTGTCCACAGGACAAAAGGACACAGGATTTTGTTCAGTGTAAAACTATCACGCCTGACTAGACAGAATAAAAATCATCTGTCACTGGCACTGAAATTTAGGAATCCCCACTTCCATACAGACCTATCTATAAGAGTTCCAACAAAGGGATTGAAAAAGAACCTTGAATGGTTCCATTTTAAGAAAAAGCAAATGTGCTACCAGTTATGCTGATATTCCATAAACCTAGATATGGCAGTTTAAAGCACCTGATGTCTCAGCCACGTTTTTGAAGTAATATTTTATAATACATAATAACCAGCCATGAAGCACAAAAAGAGACAGAAAGCTCATCCATCATTAGTCTACAGGTTTCTCTGGTCTGCTGTTTTCTCCCTTTCTTAAAAAGAAATCTTGTATTTTAGTATGGCAGTTCTGATGTGATTAGGAAATAATGCAATGTGAGATGGAAAGAATCTGTTTCAAATCCTGTATCATGATCAAATGTATTATTTTTGCATTCTAAGTTTGAAAACCGTGTCATGTAAGAGAAGAAGCAGAATCAACGTCCATTAAAGATGAGTAATCCATTGCCACATGCTATGTTCAGTTGGAAAAGCAATTAAATGATGATTGTCATCAGAACACTTCACCATTACAGTGGTAGTTATAATACTACCTTTACTGTCTTGTCCCATTTTATTGTATTTTATCATCTTATTAATAAAGTGAATGTCAAAGTGTTGGTGTTTTGCTTCACTTTAGTGTTGGTGCTACTTCCTTGTGGGGTTCAGTTGTTTTTTTTCCCCATGAATTGGTAGCAAAGCTATTGAAGCAATATCTCATGAGGGATTTTGTTCATTGATCAGCCTCTTGTAGGTCTTCATGCTGATTTGAGTAGAAAGGGCGTGGATGGCTCAAGGTCACCCAATTGACTGTTGTACCTAAGGAAGGACTTGAACTGGAACTCTCTAGTCCTACTTAGCACCTTAACCACTACCCCAAAAAAGCTAATAAAATCCTGGGTTGTATAAATAGAGGCATAGAATCAAGATCACGTGAAGTATTAGTACCGCTTTATAAAAACCCTTGTAAGATCAGACCTGGAATTCTGCAACAAATTTTGGTCACCATACTACAAAAAAAGTTGTTGAGACTTTGGAAAAAGTTCAGAGAAGAGCAACTAAGATGATCAAAGGCCTGGAGACTAAAGCATATGAAGAATGGCTGCAGGACTTGATTTTGGCTAGCCTAAAGAAAGTAAGAATTAGGGGTGACATGATAGCAATATTCCAATATTGGAGTAGCTGCCACGAAGAAGAGGGGGTCAAATTATTCTCCAAAGCACCAGAGGGCAGGACAAGAAACAATGTTGGAAACTAATCAAGGAGAAAAGTAACCTGGAATTAAGGAGAAACTTCCTAACAGTGAGGACAATTGACCAGTTGAACAGCTTGCCTTCAGAAATTTTGGGAGCTCTGTCACTGGAGGTTTTTAAGAAGAGTCTAGGCAGTCATTTATCTGAAATAGTATAGGTTCTCTTGCTTGAGAAGGCAGTTGGACTAGAAGACATCCAAGGTCCAATCCAGCTCATTCATATCTATACCATGCTGGCTATCTAAAACAGTGAATAGCAAGGCCCTATATATAATTTTGTAACATTAAGATGTGATAACCCTATTATTAACAAGGCCTTAGTGTCATGCTGGAAAACATTTATTTGCATCCGCTTTCAGAACAATTAATGGTTTGAGTTTGAGTTGAATTTATTTTATCAGTGGTAGTCATTCAATAAGAATATGCAGCAATGATATGAAATATTCCACTAGAATTGGCATACAACTCTAAACTAAATCTTTTCAGTTTTGCTGTTCTGTTAAAATTAGTAAAATGCCCATAACACTTTTTTTTTGCTTTTCACCAGAATATAATAAAACATACAGGAAAAAAAAGCAAAAACAGAATATAATGAAGGGTAAAAGTAAATGCTGCCCTCGCACATATGTGCTAGTCATTTCCTTTAGAGGGTGGTGCTCATCTCCATTTCAAAGCCGAAGAGCCAGTGCTGTCTGAAGACGTCTCCACAGGAACACTGTTACCTTCCTACCAAAGGTGGTCCCTATTTTTCTACTTGCATTCTTTACATGCTTTCAAACTGCTAGGTTGGCAGAAGCTGGGACAAGTAATGGGAGCTCACCCTGTTATGTGGCACTAAGGATTCAAACTGCTGAACTGGAGACCTTTTGATCAACAAGCTCAGCATCTTAGCCACTGAGCCACCACAAACCTCTAATGAGGGATAAAGAATAACAAATGTCAGAGGGATTTCTTCAGGACATTTAGTCTTCTGAGCATGGCAATTACTTCTTCTAATCACATCTACAAATATCCAAACCTTCTAGTAATTCTTTGTAAGTAGAAATTGATTGAATTTGCCCTATTGTTCTCTTCCACATTCCTCCATCTTTCTACTTCTATTGCCTAATGTATTTATATACTTAATAACGCACAGTAATCCATATATTAGTACATTCCAAATGGGATGGCAGATTATAAAGTCGCACATACATTTACATGATTACAGTTTTTTTCATATTGTTCTTTGGAAAAAAGATCAGAAAGTACAGGTAGTCTTCCACTTACGACTACAGTTGAGTACAAAATTTATGTTGTTTAGTGAGAAATTTGTTAAGTGAGTTTTTCCCCATTTAACAACCTTTCTTGCTACAGTGGTTAAGTGAATCAAAGCGGTTATTAAGTCAGTAACATGGTTGTTAAGTGAATCTGGCTTCCCCATTGATTTTGCTTGTGAGAAGGTCACAAAAGGTGATCACATGACCTTGGGACACAGCAACCGTCATAAATATGAACCAGTTGCCAAGCATCTGAATTCTGATTCCATGATCATGGGGAAGGTGAAAATGTCATAACTGTGAAAAACACTCATGAATCACTTTTTCAGTGCCATTCAGTAACTTTAAATAGTCACTAAATGAACTTTTGTAAGCCGAGAACTACCTGAAAAGGAAAGCACTGGAAAAGGAAAACCAGAAGAAGCAAGACAAAAATAAATGTGAGTTCTTTACAAGTGACCATTTCCTGTCAGAAAATATTGTAGGTGACTATAAGGCATGACTACAGCAAAGGAGAATTTACTCATCTACTGTACAATGGTCTTGCAAGCTATCTAAAAGGCAACAGGGGTGATAAATCATAATAGGAATTATTAGATGGACCTACGGATTTCCAAATTTTATAAACTCCCACCTCTCCCATTCCCAGCATGGTACTGATTCCCCAGCACCCTTTCTGATACACAAATACTGTGTTTTTCAGCAGGTGTATTGAACTACTTAATAGTAGCATGGCTACATGCAATCTGAATGTAAAATAAAATGAGTTGAGGTGGAACAATGAAGTTCCCCATTCCATACCAGAGCTGGGCTTTGTACTGAATCAGAATATAGTCCTGGTTGAAATACATGTTTAAATACAGATTGTTCCTTTTGTTTTTGTTTTTAAAAATAAGGTTTAGTAAAGCACAAAATACAATGAAAATAAAATAAAAATAAAAAGTGAAAAAAACAAATGAGTAACCTCAATACATTTAGAAATAGTGGGGTATAGCAATTCCTAAGGAGGAGGAGCTATGACTGAGTTGTACAATTTCTAGCAAATTTGCAAGATAAACCAGCATGCTCACCATCTTTTTCATCATTTCCCTCTCACTTTTGAAGGACCTTGCTTAAGGTGACTTGATTTCACAGCAGAGATGTGATCTGAATTAGTCCTTGTTTTCTCTACAAAAAAATGGATGAGACATTTCTTTTTAACATCAGGTTGCCAAAATCATGCATCTTTTAATGTCAAATGTTATGCATCTGATCTAATGGCAAATTAAAAATGCAAAGCAATAAGTAGCAATCAAGTACCTAATACTTGATCTATGACAAATTCTTGAAGTAATTTACTATTTTTAATTAGCTAGTTTTTAATTATAAAAGTAATGCCAACTTTTGGGAAAGTCAAAGAAATGACAGAGTGTAGAAGGATTTAAATGATCAGCTGTTTTGCAATATCTAATTAGGCTCTATATCTATTAACATATTTATATGTGGATTTAACTTTTGATCATCATGCAGATGGTTCCTTATTAGGTCAAAAACATACTGTATTTTTAATGAAAACTGTAGCCTTATAAGGTATCAAGTTCTGTAAAAGGACATCTCTTTTCAGAAACAGCCAGAGAATTCTCATCAGCCAGAGGAGATGTTCAAAACATCAAGACTGTTATATTAGGATGGTGCTAAATTTGCATTTAATATCTGCACTGCCAACATCCTTCCATCCTTACCCTTTCCTTTTGTGTACATTGAAGTTTGCCCATACATCTCCTTGTTGTTGTTCTTCTCACTTGGTCTGCATTGGCCTATATCACTGCTTCTTACATATTTACATTGTGTGGGATGTCAAAGCCTAATGTTGACCATCAACACTTCACTGTGAATAAAAGTGCATTCTCAACCCAAGCAAGTCATGCCACATGTATGGTGGACTTCTTAGACATTGTGAGTCATATATTGGAAAGATTACTAGATAGTTTCCAACATAACTGAACTCAGTCATTTCTGAATACCACAGAGAATGATAGATATATTTGGTATATAGAGCATATAATGAAAGTAATGGAACTCTAATTTATAATAATTTATAATTTAAATCTGTAATTTATGTCACAAAATATTTCATAAGGCACACAAAATCTGACTGTTCCCTTGAGCATTTGGGCCGGACTGTTAAATGAGCTCTGCTATTTGATTGGGTTGAATGGTTTTATTTCTGTGGTAAATTGGGATTGATTTTTCTTGACCCTGACTTTGTTTGTATGGAATATGGGTGATTTAGTTTTATTGTTGCATGGTTATATTGCCTTGTGAGCTTCCCAGAATCATTGCTATGAGATGGGAAGCCAGATAAATTGTTTTAAAATATAAATTAAATTAAATTAACATATTAAATTAAGGACTAAAATTAAGCTTTGTTGTTATTTTTAAAAAGAATCACAATATTTATTTACAATGTGTATATACTAATGACTTCACATGGACTTTTAGCAGTTTATACCTACATAAAACCTTAGCTACTAAAAAGAAAATTAAAAAATACAGTCTACCTCAGCATCTCAATCAGTGATTAGCTATCATTAAAAAAAAACCCTTAGTAATATCCATAAAACTGCAAGTTGTGCAATAGAGCTCATGTTGATTCTTTCCTAAGCCCATTAAAATAGGATGCCATTTGTATCTCTGGAGATAGAATATTGCACAGGAATGAAACATATACTGAGAAATGCCATATTATTGCCCCACTTTTCTAAACCTCAGGATGTCCTCAAAGTTACATGAGCCAACCTATGAAATTTATAGTTTATAGTTTAAAATCTACAGTTTGAACTGCACTTACAAGTCTATAAAATCAAAGAAATGCCACCAAACTGTTATACAGCAATGGAAGTTTTCCACAACCAGAATGCTTGATGCTATGTTTTGCACCAACAGAAGCTTCCAAATAGTCTTGAAAGAATAATAATATCCCCATGGAAAGAGCATTGCAGTGGTCAAGTATTGATAAGGTAAGATAATCATACAATAAACAGTCTAAACAGGTGGACTAGTCATACCTTGATAAAATCTTTTTAGCTATAGGTTTTTTCTCTCTAGCGGGAATGACACCCCAAGTCATAGATGTGTTATCTCAGAGAAATGCTCCATTTATCTAGAGTTATCAATGGAACAGAGAAAACACCAAATGATTTCTAAACAAACAGCAGCTCTGATTGTTGGATTTTTAGCTAATTTCTTATCATCTAATTGTTTATAATTTCTAGGCACCAAGTCAAGAAAACCACCACATTCTTGGCTCAACCCAAGATCTAATATTCTAGTGATTCTCATGTCAAATATATCATAGGACCAGATTATTTGCAGAACTGCCTACCCTTTATGTGTAGCTGGGTGGGCATGTAATGGGTCCCTTCCAAATGATCTAGGGATATGACTTTTTTTTGTGGTTAGTCCTGATCCATGGAACAGCATCCTGTTAGAGATCCAGATGGCCCCATTGGCCCAACCTTATTAACCTTTTGTAAAAGATTCTGAATACCCGGTTGTTAGTCCAGGTTTTGGGGTCAGGCAGTTAAGCAAGTTTTCTTGGTGTTGATATGGTTTTTTTAGGGTATTGATTAATTTGTATCATTTTAATATTTGTACAGCACCCAGAGTGAGATGGGTAGCTCTACAAATTGTTTAAATAACCAAACAAACAGCTAATTTATGTAGATTTTAAAAAACAGAAGAAAGAGAAACAATTGCTGTAGCACCCTTAACTTCTTAACTACTTCTTAATTCCTTTGACTATCATTTAGAAAGAAGCACAGGAGCTATAAAGTATTTCCTTCCCACTTCTAACTCTCATAGTTGTATTATCTTTCTCAATGGTGTCAAAGACCACCAAGATGTTCACAAGGACTGGAAGGTATACAATCTCCCCCAACCAGGTCTCAATTGATAAATCCATCTGAGCAATTAATGTACTTTCTATCTAAATCCTCAGTGAAAGACATCTAGATTTTTTGCTTCTTCTAAGTAGTCTGTAGGGTGCTTTATAATTGTAGTCCTATCACTGTTTGCACAACATCACCTAAGCAGGGATGAGCATTCACCATTGATTATGCCTGCAATGGATCTAGTTCTGTTTTCCTGCAGAATGAAAACAGCTGCTAAAATTCAGTTTGGATTATGACAGATTACAAATGGAATAAGTACATAAAAATAAATAAACTCATAGAATCAAGAGCAACTGACAGACATAAAATGTTCTTTAGAGCACCAAGAGAGCAACCATAAATGATCCTCTAAATCATGAGGTCCTTTTTTGCTCAAAGAGAACCTTCAAAATAAAATAGCTTATAATAATTTCCTGTGGAAGTGTCACTTAAAGAATAACTTATATGTAGCTTGATTAAATGGCAGGGAAGTTGTTATTCATTTCCCACTCACACCAGGAGAGTCTGGAAGCAATTCTCTCTCTCTTTCTAAATAACAAAGCAGCTGCAAATGAGATTTACGTTAGTATGAACGGTATGAATGATCTTTTTTCTCACCCATTAGGTGGAAAACATGCAACTTTAATATATTTCAAACCGAGCAGCATAATTATTTGATGAAACCAATCTCTATTGCTTATCGCATCCCCTAATTACAATCTATTAGTTTTACATGTAGTTATAGAGGAATTAGTTTATCCAACCAAAAAATCAATAATTCAAACCAATAATTAAAGTTCACTAGAAAGCTCTATATTAACAGTATTACTTGCTGACTTTATTTAATGTTTCTCTCTGGATATGTGGTAACCTCTAGATAAAAAATAATTAGGGCAAAATACAGAGAAGCTGCATTTGGAAGTAAACAATGTTTGACATAAGAACAATGAAAGCCAGACTGCTATGAGAAAAAGAACTATATGTGAATTCAGAATGGATAAAATGGTGCTTAACCTTTGGTTCACAAAAACATTTCA
The DNA here is from genome assembly GCA_009733165.1 of Naja naja. Classification (NCBI taxonomy): domain Eukaryota; kingdom Metazoa; phylum Chordata; class Lepidosauria; order Squamata; family Elapidae; genus Naja; species Naja naja. Next base: position 138,558,351 of record CM019150.1, read on the forward strand.
TCTGGTAAGATAATAAGAGTAAGACAGAAGAAGAAAAAAGGATAATGCACTCAGTTATATTAAGCATTTTAAAATAGTCTGCTAGAAAATGCTAACAAATGATCAGATGGTATTAAATTACTTTAGGGATTTTCCAGAATTTAATGGGGAGACAAAATCAAGCAAATTGCACCAGTTTTGGAAATATGAATCTTGTTTATTTGTTTGTTTTCCTTAGATCAGAAACACAAATTTCTGATTTATTTATTTTTCCTTAGATAAGAAACACAGATTTTTGGTAAATCAAGGGAAAAAAACAGAAATCAAACAAGAAGCTTTGAATTAGTAAAGCTGGATATTATTTTAGAAGTAGCTTTTTAATATGTCAAAAACAGTACAAAGAGTAAAAATAAAAAAAATAAAAAAATTAATAAATAGCATCATAATTAATATGAAAAAAAATCTGAAACGATAAAATAGAATTACACAAAGATGAAAATAGAGCCCTTACCTAAATTGTAATCATAATAAAAATACTTTTTTCTCAAAGCATTGATGATTAAATCTAGTGGTTTCCAAGATCTTAATATTCGGTGCAAAGTGTGACAGAATGGCCCATGAAATTTTGGTGCCTGAGGGAGCCATTTTAAACAGAACCTTCCATTTCCTTACAATTATCTACAATACAAATGACAATTAGTTGCCCCCTGTGAATTAAGAAATTTAATCTGTGATTTTAACTTACTAAATTGCTTGGGGCAAGCCATTTTCTTCCAGCCTCATCTCTCTCTTCCCATCTGTAGCATAAGGATAATGCTGACAAGTCTTATGGAATGTTCTCAAATGCACATGGCACTGTTATTTCATTTTTTATCCATCATTCTGTAAAAAGTTCTGCCTCAAAGATAACTTCTTTGTGGTCGCAACCATGTATGAAGGGATGTTGTCTCAGATGAAGAAGTCAGAAAGAGTCCTTGTGTAATATGATCTAAATGTCAGCCTTGGAAGCCATATTTTACTTGGAAGCTTCGAGCTGTCACATTTAGTACCTGGGAATTTGGGAGAGGGGATTTCATAGAGAGGTTGAAGATTAGACTCAACAACATTCTTTCTCAGAAAGTAAAGGACATGTCACCCTGCATTTGGAGAGGAGTGTCTGGAGGGATGTTTCCAGTTGGGATGACATTTTTATTGGGCCATGTGATGGACTGGAGAACACAGGGTATGGATCTTTGAATTTTCTTTTGGGAAGGGAAAACCCGGAACTCTCAGATTTGGGCATTCCCAGATCTGCTAATATGAAAACTCTAATAAAATGGAACTTTGAGAAAATGCTTGTCTCAGAGTTTATTGGGTTGGAGCTTGTTAGTTGGAATGCTGACACTAAAATTGTTTTTTGCTTCCAGAGTGACACTAACATGGCATAAGAAACAAGTTTTGTAAATTATGCTAGGTGCTCTTTATATTTCATTTATATCCAAACACTTTCTGCATTCCTGTGATGAATATAGCATACAACATTCAGGTCGTAGATGCCTTTCCATCATGTTTAGTTTAAGGAATGTTTCTAGTTATGACTAAAAAATATGGTAAAGGAAAAACACCAGCAGTAATGCAATTAGGTAAACAAAAATCCTGGATTTAATGGTATATTGTCCACTTATCTCAAGAAGGCATGTACATTACAGATAGTGTATAAAGATATTTATTTATTTTTAGCTGGAGCAGTGGGGTTGTTCTACCGCTAAGATAATTTCTTTGTGGTTATCCAGAACACACATTTGTGGTTGATTGGTACCAGAGTACTGGCTCCTGCATGAGGCAATCGGCACTGTGATAGGTTGCTATGGATGTACTGTAGAGGGGCAGTTTTCCTTTTTCCACACCTTTTTCTTCTGTGTGCCCTATGTGCTCTGTGATTTACCTGATGATGCTCCTGTTTGCCTGACTATCTAGTTTGCTGATGTAAAATGTATTTATTTTTATAAATCTACAAGTTTGTGTCAGTGTCTATGGCTTCATTTGGACACCTGCTGCACAATTCCCTGATGTAATGCTTTGTTTACCATTCACTTATTCAGTGACCTTTCTAAGTTAGGATGCTAAACAAGTGTTACCTATGAGTGGTCCTCAGAGTTATGGCTGTCACAGAGTCCCTGCAGTTATGTATCTATCATTGGCAATTGGCTTTCAATTACAATGTCACAGCTTCCTGTGGTCACATTATCATTTTGTGAACTTCACTGCGAGTTTATGACATGCAATGCCAATGGGAGAGCTGGCAGGAGGTCTCAAATGTGTTTATTTCTTTAATGAATTTGTATTGCCACCCATCCCACTTACATGCAACTGTGTGGCTATACAATTAAAAGAAAACTAAACAGTCAATATAATTTATCCATTAAAAACAGCTAAAGCAATTAATAACGATCCTAACAAAAGGTAGGGAAAAATTCAATCAATTTATACTAGCCATTTAATGGGCTCCATATTTCCATGTGATCCCCAAGCCTGATGACAAAGATAAATTTTGAGGGCCCTCTCGCAGGTCAACAGGGTTGGGTTCAATTTCACCTCAGGGGAATGACATACCAAAGGGTAAATGATATAGCAGAAGCTTTCCTCCTGAACCTGCCAAATGAAAGTTCTTGGATGACAGGGCCCACAACATGTCCCCCCACCTGTAGTTGTACTAATGAGACAGACAGATTTAATTGGGTGAGTACAATTGGATGGAAATATGTAGATATTGATTATATGACCATGAACATTGTAGGACTCACCTAACAGTAACAACTGGAACTACTGTTGTAAATTGGCAAGATCATGTGACATTGTGCTTTATGACTGCTTCACTTCCCATCCTAATTACTGCTGGTAAGTGAGGACAGACTGTATGTCATTTGTGAAACATCAAAAATTAATGCTCAATTGTTTCTGGTTGCCATATTCTTCTTTTAGCTATTGTCTCACATTGCAATATGCCCACATCCTGGGTATGTGGGGCCAGGGTATTTGTCTTGAAGTTCAGCCCACCTGCAATATTGAGTTCTATTAGTCGTAATCTTCCTTCAATAATGACCAAGTAGAATAAACATGTTATCAGGAATATATGGCCTATTCTCCGATTGTCCTGATAAAAAAAGTAAGAAGCATTTTCAAAGAAAATAGTTGAGCTAATTAAATTATTTCCTTTCCTGCTGATTTCCTGCAGAAATCTTAAAAAAAAAACATTTGCTTACAGGTAGACTTGGCACCTAGAAGTAGGACACAAGGAGGAAACTGGCCAAAACTGTAGGAGTTTAGAACTCTTGTTAGCAGATTCTTCCAATAAAGTGCCTAATAATGTGTCACCATGCTGTTTTGATCAGCATGAGACTATAATCATATCTTTGCAAAGGTAACAATGTTAGCCATATCAGGTCTTTGTTCTGTTTCCTCCCCATTTTAAATCCTTAAGACAAACTCTTGTTACCCATTTCTGATGCACTGCTTTTATAGGATAATGCAATATTTACCTTAACATGCCAGTCTTATTGCTGTATCTATGGAAACTAACTAAAATGGTAATATCACAATTCCTTAGCATTACACTTTGATGCACCAAAACAAAACAAAAACATGGATTACTGAGATGAAAATTCCAGTGCTTTAGGCTTTGGCACAGTAATTTAAAATTTAGAGAGAATTATCTACACATTTCATTGAAATCTGAAGAACTGCCTGCCTTATTGTATGAAAACAAAATAAGTGCAGTGACATCTTTGAGGCTTCCCAGTCTTTGTATAACTGAAGCTTCAAAACTATTGTTATTTTTGTAGAACAGTTGGTAGTTTTATTATATGGAGAATGCACTCAAAACTGTTTTTTTATCATCAAAATTTATTTATGGTCCAAGACCAAACTTAATAAAAGATCAGAATACAATGTAACAACTATACAAGTTATTTTTAAATTGTAAGAAAATCCTAAAGCAGCTAGCAGTTAACAATTAACAGCAAAAGGGAGGAACCAGACAGCTACTGATAAGAATCTTGCAAATTTTTTAGAATTTCCAAAGACTGGTCATCTAAGAGAAAGGTCTCCTGGTCACAATGTTGATTAGAGTTATTAACAATTGGAAGCATTAAACATGATTGCACACAATGGCAACTTTTATAGCACATGTGAGACAGATTCTACCTCTGAGTCTGTACAAAACCAATTTGATTTTCATATGGAACATTTATATTGTACATCTACCAGCTGTTGCCCTAATAGCTAACACCCCAATTTGGGCCAATGCAAATAGTCTCCTATACTGAACATATAAGATGTTATAGAAATATCAAGAGACAGACAAGGGAGGATGAGCTATAAAAGGGATGGGAGTTATATGGACCTATAAAAGGGATGGCTATCATTCTGGATAAATAGATCCCCAAAACTCTGCTTTAGTTGGCTAGATAATGCAGGTAATGCTCATAAGATAGCAATACGCTTAAGCATCATTGCTTTGCCTTTTCAAGTTGGAAGAGAACCTATCCAGAAAGGTGAGATGAACTAAGAAAGTTGCTTCAGCTAGAATCTAATATGACAAAGGGGAAATGTAGCCTAATTCGAGTTGTTATTGCATTGAAAGTTGAATAAGGAACTTGTAGAGTAGTAAGATTAAAAAAAAACAATTTGATTGCTTCTAAGCAAAGAGATTGCTTAAATATATACAGCTGAACATTAATAGTTTAATTGCTGTTAGGACATAATTGTTACCAATTAGCCTGCAAATTAGTTATTGCCAGGGATGCTTTTAGGGCTTTTATTAGAAGCTCTCTTCTTTGAGGTAGAAGAATGAAAAAAGAGACCCAAACATTTAAAAGATTTTATCTCCTTGATGAATTTGCCATTCATTATTCTCTGATTGGGGACTTGAAATGTTTCCTATGCTTCATGTAAAAACAGGACTTTGGTTTTGCAGTTAATTTATTTTGTGGTGTTTTCAAGAGCAGTAAATTGATAGAGCTTTAAGGCATCTTTGGGGGTCTACTTGGGTTACAGATAGTATGGCTGTATCATAAGCATAACAAAGAATATAGATGGGGCAGTGGACAAGGGATGGAGGATGGGATTCTACCTTAGCAAACTTTTCAACTATTTTGTTCATATAAAAGTTGAATAATAGTAGGATAAGAACAGCCTTGCTGTACACATTTGCTACTGAAATGGGTTCAGTTAAATCATCAAGGGTATTACCATTTAGTTGAGTGATTGTCCCTTAGTGTAACAGTGTTATTAGCCTAAGAAGACCACAGTCTATAACTATAATGACTTGCACTAGATTGAATCAAAAGCTGCCCTCAAGTCTATTTAAGGCTAGAGGGTACCTTTGGGCTGACTGTAATATTTCTCAGCTAAATGATGTACATAGATCCATAGCTGAATATTGAGATCTGAAACGAGATTGCTCTGAGACAAAATATTTTCAGAGGACATCCAGTTCTTCTTTGTCTCCCATCAGGAATAATAGCTGAGTTCTACAAGGAAGGGAAAGATAGTCAACCTCTGGTCAGTTGTTAGTAGCATATCTAAAACAGATTTAGGGACATTTACCTGAAATAAAGTTTATGAAGCTATGATTGAAATAAGAAATGTAATGCCAAATATATCTCTTAATCTCTCCCAAAGTGTCATGGTAAAATATGCTGTTTTTCTTATTTTCATGGTTATTTAGAATCTTTTAAAAGGTGGTTTTCAGCCAGTTCCGACTGGTTCTGGCATACTGGTAGCGGAAATTTTGACTAGTTTGGGGAACCGGCAAATACCACCTCTGGCTGGGCCTGCCCACCCACTCCCGCCCTTTCCTGTCCTATATTCCCTTGTTTTTTAGCCCAGCTGATTTGCACTGCAATCCGCTCTACCGTATTCAGCTGAGCTAAAAAGCAGCTCACCTCACTAGCTCTGACACAGAAGGTGGTTTTCAAGTGCTGCATGCATGCGCTGTCATGATAGAATCGGTAGGAAAAAATTTGGAAACCCACCACTGATCTCTTATGAATTTCTTCTAATGATTATTTTGAGCTTTTTGTTGAATTACAAAAGGGCAGGAGTGGAGGATTGATCTGGTATTCTTTTTTCTCTTATACAGTATTTTTATCATACTACAGACTTTCTATCCTACTTGTTTCCAGACTTTTTTTTAAAAAAATGTTATGGGCGGACTTCTAAAATGCTGGTTTTCTTTAGATATTAAATTGATTTAATGGGGATTTAAGACTATTAGCACTGATATCAAAGCAGCCTTGGTGGCTCAGGCTGTTAAATGCCTGCACTTAAGATCCAGCTGTCTACAATTACTGTAGGCTCGAATCCCACCAGGCTCAAGGTTGACTCAGCCTTCCATCCTCTTGGGGTAGGTAAATTGAGGACCCAAGATTGTTGGGGGCAATAAGCTGACTTTGTAAAAATGCCACTTAGTAATAAGCAGGCATATACAATGGAATGAAAGCTATTGCTGAGCACACTGGGTTGTATCCCAAAAAATTGTAAGCCTCCCTGAGTCTTCTGAGAAGGGCGGCATATAAATGTAATTTAAATAAATAAATAAATAAATAAATAAATAAATAAATAAATAAATAAATATAATGAAATGTTGGCACGTTGCAAACCTTTCATTCTTATGTTAAATTCCAGTATATGTAAGCTACATGTTTTCTACAGTACCATGGAATCCCAATACAAATTTTGTCATTTTCTCTCCTTGTCCTGCCTGTAGATGTCTATAGATACAAGGTATAGAAAAAGAAACAATGCCAGGAAAAATAGGGCAGGACACACTTCTGCTTTTCAAATTCAATTCAGTTATCCTAAATAGATGAATTAATCAAAATTATTTCACCTTTTTTTAATAAAAAGATGAAATAATTTTCTATATGACATGAAAGAGAGATGGTTTAGAGGAAAAGATTGCAGAAGAATATGAAAAAACACTGAAAAACAATCTTCCTTATTTATACCACTGGAGACCTTTTTCAGGGTAGAGTCAGAGAAACTGGATGGAGCTGAATGTTTATTGGCTCGATGCCCTTCCTGATGCCTACACAGAGTTCCCAGTGGTTTTTTTTTCTTCTTTTCTTTGTGTCCTAGGAGAGAAACATCCACTGCTGTTCAGAACTGAACTCTCAATCTTCTGAGTGGGAGGCAAGCATTTATAACACTATACCACCACACTACTCCTAATATGAAATAACACTGAAAGTAATGCTAAATTATTCTTACTGGTTACAGTATATGAACCAAATGAGGCAGCAAAACTACGTTTCTTTTCCAATTTGAATACTTAATCTTTTTTCTTAGTGATTTGTGAAAAGCTAGATAAAGTGCACCGTAAACCGAGGTGTCAAACTTGATTTCATTGAGGGTTGCATCAGAGTTGTGTTTGACCACGGGAGGCCAGATAGGTGTGGCTAGGGTGGGCATGGCCAACTTAATGTCACTCAATGTCACTCGATGTCAGGGGTGCCTGTGGCAGCCGGAGTGCTCTGCCAGTGAAAATGGAGCTTGGGAGGGCCTCATGTGGCCCTCTTGAACTCTGTTTTTTTTTCTGGCAGAGGGTTACGGGAGGTTGTCACAGTTGAAAATGGAGCTTGGGAGGGCTGCACACAGCCCTCCCAAGCTCCATTTTCACTGGCAAAGACATCGGGCCAGTTCTTCATTGTTTCCAGGGCAGCCCTGTGGGCCAGATGTGGCCCACAGGCCTTGAGTTTGACACCCCTGCCCTAAACTAAGAAATGTATGATTCTCCATGCCAGTTTAGTTTGATGGACATTTCCACTCCCTCACCTGAATAGTGACAGTTCTTCAGTAAGAAATACTATTTTAATTATCCATCTTTCTGTAACAATAACTTAGGAAGTGATACCACAATTGTTTGTTAACGTTTTTAATTACATTTGCTAGTTAGGCAAAACACTTCCCCCCACCCCACCCTGTCTATCAGAATAATTGGCAGCAATGAAACTTGGGGTCAATATAGCATGATAGCTCTCTGTAAACTTGAATGCATCCCATTATAGCTTTATTATCATGCAACAATCTCTTACTTATAATTATGGCTTAAATATCTAATCCCCAAAGGCTTAGCACACTAGGAGCTGTCATTCACCTAATCAGAGTTCCACAAGCCAGCTTCTTACAACCCGTATTTGGGCACAAGGAGATGTATTTCTCTTTTGAATTAGTTTTCTTTTTAACCAGCCAAACTCATGCATAATTTTAAATAACATTGGTAGGCTATAATGAAAATACAAAAGTCATTGTTTGTGCTCATCTCACTAAAAACTGATTCTCAATATAAGGAATTGAAAAACATTTTGATTAAATAGCAAACAAATGTGCCTTTGGTGATTTACTAACAACATTTAATAGTACAGTCTTAATGTAAAGGTTGGTTCCCAGACTGATAAAGATTTAACAGCAATCTTTGTTCCATCATTATCTATGATAAGACTTTTCCCTTCACCAGTTTATGGAAGGGAAGTTTAAAAGAAAGCAAAGATGTATATGCCAAAATGTACTTTGGGATATATTGGTTGGAAAGAGGAGATTGCTGGGATTCTTGTAAACCCATTGTTTTCTTCTTAATAAACCTTGCTAAAAGGACTCTAAGAATTTAAGGCAGATGCCAAGAGACTCTGAATTGTCTGAAAGCTGTAGAAAAGAAATTTAAGGCAGTCTATGGCTCAGAGGCTAAAAGCTCTGTATCCTTATTTGAGGAAACCTAACAGCCTGCTACTTATAATTGAAAATAGTTTTCCTCATATGTACGATTTTTTGAAGCAATGTATTTAATCTTCCTTAAATCATAGGAACACCATGGCCAGAAGAGCAAACTAGAGCTTGATCCTTGGCCCAAGAAAAGGTTAAATTATTTTAACACATAAAAATAATAAAATTAGCATCTTTAGCTATGCATGTTCCCATATTTATTCCTATCCTGAATAGTAGACAATATTTCAAAACAAAACAAAGACTATTGCAGGGAAAGGAGTCATCTCTGACTACTCCTGCCAGCTCAGGTGATGATGCCAAGTTTGCTTGGTTCTTTTCCCATCTTCTGATGCTCTCTGGGTGGTTATTTGGAGAAGCTTCAGGCTGTGGGACTCTAGCTGCATCACTGCACAGTTTAATTGTCTCTTTTGGAAGGCATAAAAGTATCTTGCATTTGTTGGCTCTCTCCAATAAATCCATCACAATGACACCTTTAACATCTGGCACAGTAGAACACCAGTCTATAATTCAGTTATCCAAATGTTATTGGAATGGGAAATCAGAAACCACATTAATTGTTTAACAGATGATTTGGGACTTTTAAATGCATCCAGCTACATTGGGCTTGGAAGGGGAGAAATATACAAATAAATTTGAACTTCTGTGGTCAGCTAGAGTCGCCTGTGCCTTCCTGCAGAGAAAAACTGTTATGTATGTAGGTTTGAAGTCATTGGTTTAGTTTGAACTGTTCTTGTAAAATGTTGGAAATGATTGGTTTAAAAAGTGCGGTAAAACCCTGCACTCTGATTGGCTGGCAACTGCGGCTGCTGGCTATAAGCCACAGCCCAGCCAAATTGGGTCCGTTCTGAGCTGTAGTCACTAATAAACTAAGAGCTTGAAGCACTCCACGTCTGTCTCTTCATGCAAACTTAACACTGGCAACGAAGGTGGGATTCCCCGCTAGAAGACGGCAACGCAGAACAGAAGGAGAGCGAGATGGCTGCAGTGAACACCCCCAGCCCGTTCGATCCGACGGCAGAAGACTGGGAGTCGTATGCAGATCGTTTCCAAATGTATCTGGAGGGAAACGATCTTGCCGACATTTCCGAGAAGCGGAAAAGGGCGGTCTTTCTCACGCACTGTGGTCCGGCAGTTTTCAAGATGGCGGCGCATTGGCGAGCTGCAGACATGAAGGTAATGGACTGGCCTGACTTAGAAAAACTGTTAAGAGCCCATTACCACAGTATCGTGCCTCATTAAGAGACACGAAGTTTTACCGTCGTGATCAAGGGGAAAGTGAAAACGTAACGACTCATGGCAAGTTTAAGACATTGGGGTGCATGCGATTTAACAATTTAGAAGAGACCTGCGATCGATTTGTTCTGGGCCTTAAAGACAGGGTGCTACGAGCAAGTTATTACTGAAACCTAAGATCACGCTGAAGGAAGCAATAGAAGAGGCCTCTTCAGCAGAAGCTTCCAAGTCCTCAGCAGCAGCCATGAAGAAAATCAACAAGGCCACAAGCCATCCTGATGTGGAAAAGTCCACAACAACTCATTGTGAGCAAATAGATTCTGAGTCAGACTGTAGTGAGGTGGAGGAAGGAATTTACAGACTCAGAATGGAGTGGAAAAGAAAGACCTGGGAAGAAAGAGGCAAGATTTCTACTGCAGAGATTGTGGGGAAGCCACCCCGCACTGAATGCAAGTTTTAGACACCATTTGCCTCCAGATAAAAGAGACACCTAGCAAGAGTCTGCAAATCATCCAGAACTCCACCCAACAGAAGAAAGTTTGCTACAAGCAAAGACAAAGAATTCAGGCCCAACTATCTCAGTGAGAAAATGGGGTGCAGCACAGAAGCAAATGGGAAGAATGAAACTCATCAAACAGTAACTATTGGTCATTCATCACCTTTAAGAAGCAGAAAAGTGCATGTCAAGGTACTTATTGAAGGAAGGCCTTGCCAAATGGAAGTGGACTCAGGCTCATACCTATCTATGGTGTCATGGGACACCATTCACAGACTTCTTCCCAACATCCAGAAGAAGCACTTCAAGAAGCAAGCATTGACTCTTAAAGACTACCAAGGGAACAAGATTCCAGTAGTTGGAACAAGAGAATTCAACGTGAAATACAAGGGCCACACCAAACCTACCACTGACCATCGTGGACAAGGACTGCCCAAGTCTGCTGGGCCTTGAATGGTTCAACCCGTTGGGCATCGAGGTGACTGGCATCAATCACGGAGCAACACTGAGTGGGAAGAGGCCTCTGAGTTTCCAGAGGTCTTCAGTGACTGATTGAAGTAAAGTACTTGGGGATCACATTTAACCTAGATCCCAAGTACAACCAATCTGTTTAAAACCCAGAAGGGTCCCATTTGCCTTAAAGGAAAAAAATGATGCACAATTAGATAAACTAATAGCCCAAGGGGTTTTAGAGCCCACTGATGCTCAGGTGTGGAGACACCCATAGTCACACCAGTCAAGGCTGATGGGTCTGTGAGAATCTCGCGGAGAACTACAAGGGGACATTGAACCATATCCAGTTCCAGTAGTGCATCATTTATTACACTCTCTTGGAGGACACAGTTTTTGCCAAGTTGGACCTGGCACAGGCATATCAACAATTAACAGTTGATGATGCCACTGCTGAAGCCCAAACCATTGTGACCCATAGAGGTGCTTTCAAATGCAAAGATTGCAATTTGGAGTAAGCTGGCACCAAGCATCTTCCAAAGCCTTATGGAAAGAATGTTACAAGGGTTGCCAGGGGTGGTGCCCTATTTTGATGATGTTTTAATTTCTGCTGAAAATGACACTCAATTACACGAGAGACTCAGGGAAGTCTTAACTAGATTCAAAAAGCGGGTTAAAAGTCAAAGAAGAAAAATGCACACTTAAAACAGATAAAGTGGAATTCTTGGGTTACATGATTGATAAACATGGCATCCACCCCACAGAGGCAAAGGTTCAGGCAATCAAAGAAGCCCCCAGGCCAAAATGCAAAATAGATTTGCAAGCATTCTTGGGACTCATTAACCTCTATCATATGTTTCTACCTCAGAAGGCAACCATTGCAGAACCCCTACATAGGTTGCTGGAGAAAAAATCTGCTTGGGTCTGGGGGAGGAAGGAACAAGCTGATTTAACAATATCAAGAGACTAATCACGTCTGATGCTGTGCTGATACAGTTCTTTGAGAACTTTCCTGTTGTTCTGACTTGTGATGCCTCCCCTTTTGGAGTGTGTGGGGGGGTTGAGCCACATGCTTCCCAGGGGAGGGAAGCTCCTATTGCATTTTACTCTCGCACCTTGACTAAAGAAGAGAGGAACTACAGCCGACTGGACAAGGAAGCCTTGGCAATTGTAGCAGCTGTCAAAAAATTCCATGAGTATTTATATGGGAGAACATTTACTGTTGTCACAGATCACAAACCTCTTTTAGGCATTGTGGCAGGGGACAAACCAATGCCCACGATCCTGTCACCAAGAATGCTGAGATGGACTGAATTTCTTGCTGCTTATTCATACAAACTGATCCACAGACCTGGTAAAGACATTGGGCATGCAGATGCTTTGAGTCGCTGCCCACTTCCTTCACACATTGAGGACCCTGTTCCTGAGACTCACACCTTTTTTCTAGAAACTGTTGCCAAACTTCCAGTACATGCTGCTCAAATTGCCAGAGAGACTGCCAAAGACACTTTATTGGCTCCTGTCATAGGCTGGATTAAGAAAGGTTGGCCACTTCAAGATCTACTTCAACTCGCCCAGCCTTTTAAATCCATGCAAACTGAATTATCTGTATTAAGAGGATGTATTTTGTGGGGTAACAGGGTGGTTATTCCTGCAAAACTACAAAAAGAGGTTTTGGAAATGTTACATGAGGGTCATCTGGGAATTGTCAGAATGAAGGGATTGGCCAGGAGTTATGTATGGTGGCCAAGTATTGACAAAATGGTTGAAAACTGGGTTGCATCTTGTCCCAACTTTCAGGTAGTCAGGCCTGCCCACCTCCTCTCCCCCCACACAGGAATGGGAATGTCCTAGGGGCCCATGGTCCAGGATTCACATTGATTTTGCTGGCCCTACCAGAGGGCACACTTTCCTTATTATAGTTGATGCATATTCCAAATGGCTGGAGGTTATCCCTATGACATCCACCACAACTGAAGCTGTCATCCAACAGCTTAAAAAGCTTTTTGTAACTCATGGGTTACCTGATGTGCTTGTTTCTGACAATGGCCCTCAATTTACATCCAACCTTTTTGAATCCTTTCTAGCACAACAGGGTATCAGACATGCCCTGACAGCCCCTGGGCATCCTTCAGCTAACGGCTGGGCTGAACGTATGGTACGATTTACCAAGGAAAAACTTCAGCAATTGGGTACAGGGGATATCACTGAGAGAGTTGAAAAACTTCTCAGTGTTCAGCATATCACTCCCAACCCCTCAATTAATTTAACTCCAGCTGAATTGTTGATGGGTAGGAAACTCAGGTCTCCCCTTGTCTGCTTCCATCCCACTTACGCACCCAACACAGCACTAGATTCCACTAGTAAAATTCGCACTTTCACTATGGGTGATTCTGTTTATGCTAAGAACCTCCTGGGTGAACCATTATGGATTCCTGCTGAGATAACCCAAATCACAGGCCCCAGGTCTTACAGGGTACTAACGGAGGATGGTGTCCTCTGGAGCAGGCACATTGATCAGTTAAGATCCAGATTGACTCAGGAGCATCACTTTTGCTCCTCTCTGGTTCCCATACCTACTGCCTCTTCTAGGGGGGAAGGGGAGGATTATGAGAGTAATCAGCAAGTAAGAATCAACCCCATGTGTAATGAGCTAACACGACAGGAACCATCCCAAAACCTGTCACAATACCAACAACCATTTTCACAAATGGAAGATTGCACATCCCTACCTGATTTAGGTGCTGACATTGGGTTGGAGATGGATTGGGAGGAGAGACCAGGTTGTAGTAACCAAACAGGTTCTACCATTACTACAAGTCCAAGTAAGGAAATGTCAGCAGACACATTTCCTCTCTCACAAGGTGAGAACCTTAAAACATCTGAACCACGTAGCTCTCAATGTACGTAAGAGCCCCACCTATTTAAAAGAATACATTAGATAGGTTGGGGTTTGAGTATGGACTGAACCTAGTGGGGAGGGGTGTTATGTATGTAGGTTTGAAGTCATTGGTTTAGTTTGAACTGTTCTTGTAAAATGTTGGAAATGATTGGTTTAAATAGTGCAGTAAAACCCTGCACTCTGATTGGCTGGCAACTGCAGCTGCTGGCTATAAGTAGCAGCCGCAGCCCAGCCAAATTGGGTCCGTTCTGAGCTGTAGTCACTAATAAACTAAGAGCTTGAAGCACTCCGCATCTGTCTCTTCATGCAAACTTAACAAAAACCACAAACTTTACTTTCTGGTGATTACCCAGCACTAACAATCTCAGATAGATTTATCTATAATATCTCAATACATTGTTTTCTTTCATCATATTTCTTGAGTGTATCTGAACTTCTCCTGTCTCCTCCATACTTGGAATAGAAACAAAGTCCAACAAAGAAGAAAAACAAGATGAAGCTTTTCTAAGAAGTACTGATAATGAGAACTGTATACGCAATCAAACCACAGATGAACACATTACATATTAATTGTACCATATGCTTATTCAACAGAATGCCACCAGTGGTGATAACCGATTGGCATTCTGCTTTCTAAACTGCTTTCCTAGAACTGCCTTTGTTTAATCCACCATATGTTCTTTATACAATTTTGAGCCTAGGGCTTTTCCTGTGGGTTGAATGTTGACTTAGGAGAACCAATAGCACAAAGCAATGATATTAACAGTTTAGATCTCCTTGGTAATTCTTCTGAGGTGATGGAACGCTATGTGCTGCTGTTACTCTAGTGTTTTAATAAATGAGTTGAGACAGAATAGCATCACTGGATCAGCATTTTAAAGAGCTTGTCAAATTGAAGTCTGCTTCCAAAAATGTATACAAAAGTTACCATCTTTTTTTCCCCTTTAAAGCCAAGAGGTTGGTGTTCATTTATAGAGTAACAACATTAAGATAGATTAAAACATTGAAATATCCCTTTCAGCTTTTTCTTTAGAAGGACCAAAATGAAACTTCACATGTAGACAACTGCAAGATATCTTCTGAGTAAGTACGATTAGAATTCTGTTGAAAAGGAAATGTAATCAGATTTATTACTTTGTTGGATCACAAAGGAATACACAGTAAAGAAGAAAAATCTATTTAGATTGAAGTAGAACTTCTCTTTATTCCTGTTTGTGAGGAAAGAATCCTAGCAAATACAGGTTAATTTAAAGCCACAACTTTTACCAGGACAAAATGTATATATGGCCTTTGAGTGGCATGCTTTCTAGGTCAAAGAAAGCCTAGATCATCCATGAAACCAAGTCAGGGTGTAACATTATTTTGGGGATGAGGTTGAAATGCTGAAAGCAGCATTGCAGATAATAGTTAATGGGGCCAGGATTAAGAAATAATTTTATTTTTATTTACATGTAATTAAACTTGAAAATATCTAAGAGGACTACTCACTATTTATTCAATAAATCCTTCTCGCCCCCCACATGAAAAATTACAAATTTTTGAAGACTCATCCAATATTGTTGGAACCCACTGGAGGACCAAGGATCTAATATTGTGACCTCTGATAAAAGAAAATCTGACACAGAATACTAAGTTTTGTGGAACATAATTAATTAGAGAAGCTTGCTCTTGATCATGTTACATACCTAGAAAAGGGCAAATGGCCACACTCTGTGCTATATTATCCACTGTCCAACTAGGACAATTAGTAATAAATTTGTATTATACATGGGAAAGGAATATTTTTGGACTGTACAGCACTTAATGGGTAAAAATACTACTTGCATAAAATTGTACTCTTATTCTTGTCCATCTGCTAGATAGAGAAAAAAGGTAAAATTGCTTATGCTGCCCAAGATTGTCCTCCTGATACCCACCTCATTTGGAAGAATTCCAAGACCACAGTCACCTATAATTGGAAAGAAGGAGACTCATCACAATAGCAATAGCACTTAGACTTATGTAATGTTTCATAGTGCTTTACAGCACTCTCTGAGTGGTTTGCAACATCAGCATATTGCCCCCAACAAGCTGGGTCCTCATTTTACTGACCTTGGAAGATGGAAGGCTGAGTCAACCTTGAGCTGGTCAGGATCAAATTCTGGCTGTGGCAGAGTCAGCCTGTAATACTGAATTCTAACCATTGCATCATCATGACTAACATAATGTGTTAGAAGAGCCCCCAGTTAAGTTTTAAAGTCCCAGACAATGGGATAAGAATTTATAGAATGATGACACCAACTGTAACCTATATGACCCAAAAAACATATTTCTTGCTTAACAGTCACTATTTATGGGATATAATGGCTCATCCAATACATGCAAATTCTGTGATCGTTAGTTTTATAGAATCTTTCCAGTTAACCCAGAATCAGCTATTTTTGTCTTCCAGAGATGGGAATTAAGGTAACTTTAGGTAAATGTGTAATTCTAAATTATATATACACAATCTCTAAGTAACAGAATATCTTCCAGGCAATTCTGTGATCATTTAGATAACTGCATTACATTCAGATTTCAGTTGAATGTGCACTTTGGCATGCACTTTTAAACTTGTATAATGTATTCTTTTCTCACAAATGGATGTAAGACAATATCAATCCATAATCACACTGGCTGGCCTCAAGTCCAATCCATTAAGGAGACCTTTCCTGAGCTGATTCAGTGAATTTCCACTGGATTAAAAAAAACATATGCAGGAAGGAGAGCTAACTATTGATCACTCAGAGCAAATCACCCACTGAGTGATTTTTCTAGTAATAGTAAGAAAATATTAAAATGAGTTTCATTCTTAATAAGAAACTACTTGCGAACAGAATATTGATTGATTGCCCAGATCTGAAGTTCTCCCATGAGTGACTTCAACTAAAGGCAGACAGAAAAGGTCAAAATGAGTTTTACATTTGCTCCTCCCAAAATCAATAATTTTTATGCTCTATCTGCCAAAGTATCTTATTCAATAGGAATTTTCTTTACATCCTTATCCAGGCACAAGTTCACAAACAAGTCCCAGTTCTCATTGTTTTAAAAATGTTCTGTTCCCTTTTTGCATTCAAATTATCAGTGCTGATGAGACTTGTAATCCAATCAATCTTTTAGCATTAACATTAGGCAGGATTGGCATTTAACCTGAAGAAAAGTCACATTTGCAGAAAGAAGGAAGGGAGTTAGTGAAGAAGATTCCATATGATGTCTCTTCCAGTCTCAAGTGTCTGCTATGTTGTGAAGGCTTTTCCCCGTGTTACAAGGCTAACATTGTGTGATATTGGGGATTCAGGATAAACTGAAGGAAACAGGAGTTCTGATCAAATTGGGGAAATTCTTCCTTTTTCCAGGATATTTTTCCCCCAGATTCATATAGTATTTAAACAAAAAACAAACAAACAAATGTTTTTTCCTGTTATACTATTGTTTTTTTTAAGAACTATCTCTCTTCCTCTCTGGTGCCTCATTTTGTTTTCAAATGCTATCATTTTTTAAAAATCTCTTATGGCTCTCATCCTTCAATGAGAGGAGTGGAGCCTTCTGCATGTGATTATTTGAACATAATATCATGATACCTCTGCAGACAGTATCTATTTAAAACAAAATCACATATTTTAACTATTATTCAGTATTACCTTGCTTTATTTTGTAGCCTTTGTTCTGTTTTATTGATTTAACTTTTTAACGTGGTTTTAACTTGTGCATTTTTAATGACTGTGATCATTTTCTCAAATGCTGTAAATCATCCTGGGAATAAAACCTTATTTTGTGCTACCTTACTTGAGCAGAAGCTGTGAAATAGGGTTATTGAATTAATCAATCATACAAACAAACACATCAATCAATCAATCATACAAACAAACAATACATAAATATCTTTCCTGCTGTCAGGGAATCAAAACCAAATGTCATTATTAAATATAATAAATTGACAGATTTAAGTTCCATTACCAATAAAGGAGAATATTTTAACTCAGGGTTGAAATCTGGGGTCCTTTGTGCTCTCCAAATTTGCTTGTTTTCTTGCAGATGTTTCATTACCCTAACTAGGTAACATCATCAGTGCTGGTTAATTTTTTTGCAGCCATAGTATAGGCATTTAAAAGCACCAAAACTGCCACATACGTCCAAGAAAACATTAGACAAAGCATCATTCCACAGATCAGAAGAAGACACAAACAGAATTAATTTACAACAGAAGACAAAGCAGCCCTCAGAAATCTAAAAAAGGACCAGACCATTATCATCCTACCTACAGACAAAAGCTGAACCACAGTGATTATGGACAGAGCACAATACCTACATTGACTAGCACTGATGATGTTAGTTAGGGTAATGAAACATCTGCAAGAAAACAAGCAAGCTCAGAGAACATCTAGGTCCCCTTAAGTTCCATTGAAAGTTCCATTCAATTGATTTACTCAAAGGCTGACTGAAGTTAGATCCAACCAACTATAGTCAAGTTGTGTTCTAGTTTTCCATGAAATAATCTAAATATTTTTATTTTGTTTTTATTAGGACAACCATAGCAATAATGGTTTCTTTCCCCATTTTCAACAGACTAGATTTGCTATGGTGGTTACTGTTAAGAAGAGCAAGAAGCTTCTTGCATAAGTTGGGCAGGAAGGTTTCACAATATTGTTCATCAGATACAAATCTATCTTTTGTCTCATTTTGCTGTGTTTAGATTGTACTTGGAGTGTAAGCAAATTTGTGGTGCTCTGTTGTGAAAACTAAAAGTGGGAGATAGAGAAGAAAAAAAAGCAATCAGGCAAGGAAGATTAATTACTCCCACTCAGATGATTTTGAAAAAGTCTTTCTGCCATCACATCATGAATACTAAGTAGGACAGACTACAGAGCTGACATCTAACTTCATTGCATTTCAAAGCACATCATTATAGTAAAATTTTCATTCATGAACATATGGCCATGAAGCTTGGCCACAGGAGACTATACTTAATTTTCACATATTGAATCTACAAGAAAACAAGTCTCAATACACCATTTATTTGGAAAGAAGGAGAGGTGATCAGGATGACATGGCATAGGGACGGATAAATCTATGATTTTCATGATTGCATGCACTTTTCCAAAACTTTACTTTGGCCCATTTTTGTGCCAAGTCTTTAAAAAAAACTGCATGAAACTTCATGCATATCTTGTCTATTTATATGAATACATTTTGTACAATATTCACATTTTTGTGAATGCTTTTCCTAATGTATAGTTGCTGTCAACCTTGGTATCCTTCTAAGTTGGTTCTGTGAGCATTGTTTTTCAAGTTCATCTCTTTCTCTGGGCTCTCTTCCAATCAGTGTTGGTTGTGGGGGGGAGAGATTGTCTCCTGGGCCCCTCACGTATGGGATGTTACAGGATTCTATTCTCTCTCCCTTCCTTTCCAATATTTATATGGAAACACTAGGTGTTGATTTGGATTCACTGAAGACACCCAATTATATCCCTCAATTCTGGGCCAGCCAAGTGAACCTGTTGAGGTATGCTCCAAGGGCCTGAAGGCTGAGTGGATTTGGATATGGAAGAACCATCTCCAATTCAATCCTATCAAGAACAAGTGGCTGTGAGTGGCTGGATAGTTTTGACTTTGAGTAATTGAGAAAGTACAGAATTGTACTTTCCCAATTGATGATGTTGCAATTTGGGGATCATCCTGGACAGCTCCTTCTCAATGAGCAGGTGGCAACTATGGCCAGGATGACCAGTTTGATCTGCTTAGCTTGATCTGATGAACAAGTTGCACCTTTTTCCTAGATCAGGGTTTCCTTCAGACCATTGTTCATGCCCTAGTCATGTCACAGCTTGATAACTGAAAAACTCTCTACAATGGGGCTTCCCTTCAAGGGGCCTGCTCTTGAAGGCTACTCGAAACTTCAGGTGCTCTAGAATGCAGCAGTATCAGTAGTGATAGGCATATCTTGAGATGTTCATGTAACATCTCTGCCTGACGAGCTGCACTGGTTGCCAGTTCGCTTCCAGGTAAAATTTGGAATATACATTTAATAAATTATTATTTTTGTACATATATCTATAAAATGTGTATGTCTGTATGCTACACAGGCACACATACATACATGCATGCTCCCCACCATCCAAAAATGTTTGGCAATATACACAGTTTTTCAATTTGATATGCAAACCTTTGTAACTGCACAGTGATGTATTTAATGGATTTTGACACAAAACTGCATTCCATGTTCAGGTTCAGAAAATGGAAACAATATTTTTGCATTGAATAACAACCAAACAAATATATCTTGCTTTTTTTTACCCATCTTAGTCCCCTTCAAAGAAGGACTTGATCTTTCATGAAACTTTTTGAGTATCAAGACAGAGCTGGAGTACAAATAAAATTTCCCCATAAATACATACAACTGAATTATGACATAAAAGCTTCCTTGCAGTCAAGACTTCAGAATGTTTATACTTTTCTTACCTCATGACAACATCCACACAAATACAATTTAAACACACAATGCTGATGAGATTTCCCATGTTTGCTTGTATCTGCAGTTGTCATACTACAACAAGCCCTAGTCAAGAACAACACAACAACTCAGTTGACAGGTGGACATTTTTTTAAAAAAATTACTCTTTCCTTTCTGTCATGGGCTTTATAAGAAGCCTAAGTGAAATATTATGACCAAAAAAAAAATCAAATCATGGTATTTGATAAAAGAAGAAGAAAGCAACAAAATGTATCCCCCTTTTGTGTCTCTTAATGGTCTAACCAAAAGGTCTGTGTACTGATTAATTCAGAGCAGTTGGCAGGGAAGAGAGGGTTGGCATGAAATTTGGCATTATTGACAATCAGAGAGAAGCTTCTTCTTCTTTTTCCCTATTAGGTGCCTGTCCACAGTGGCTTTGAAAGGCTGAGCCAGTAAAGATAGCTTTGGAATTGGCTTGGCTTAGTCATGCTGGTGCAGCTGTCTGCAATAAACACTCTTGGTTGTTCATTTATCAAAAGGACAGTTTTGTGACAGACAGTATTCTTAATATATGATTTAATAATTGAGCTTTGAATACTTGTAACCTGTAATATAATACTAAGTTAGCTTTGTTTTGTAAGTGTTACAAAACAAATGATCAGAGTTGGAAGTATTAAGCTATCAGTGATCAATGACAGAAATATGAGCAGGTCGACCAAAGTGTGACCAATACTCATAATTTTTTAGCATAAAGCAAATATTTCATTGAAAGAGATGATAATTTTTCACAGGGATTTTGAAAAATTGCACTCAGTCTCAGTCTACTGTTCTTGAAAGACCGAACAGTCTTTAGTAAGAAGTGTGAATGATCTCTCTAAACTATGTATCTGTAAAGAAACAGTTTTCAGTTTTGGGAGGAGAATTTAGAATGAAAGAAAAAAACAACACAGAAGAACAAATGAAAAATTCTCCCAGACTGAGGCAAGGGGTGGGGTGGAAGGCAATTAAATGCTGGTGAAGACTTGACAGAACCATTCAGTGGTAAAGTCAGAACACTGTGATATTGAAGCATTGTAACTTCTCTAAACTCCCTGCCAGCAAAACCAATGCAGGCCCCAAATATGGACAAGGAAATATTTGCTATTCTGCCTTCTTCATTGGGAGGGAAATAGTTTCATTAATGTCCCGACATTTTTCAAAACATTCAATGTTTTTAAAAACTCAGTTCAGTGTAGGTGATTAAAATATTCTTTATTCAATTTGAATTAGGAGTATGTGCCTTTCGAATGAGATAATTGTAATAAACAAGAATGGCACTCTACAAGTTGAATAGCAAAGTCTGTATTTCATGGTTTCTATGTTATGGTATGCTGGATGGGTCCATGAAGCATTGGGTTTTGGACACAGGGTGGTTGATGCTTTTTTGACTTCATGCATTTTTACATAGGGCATTTGGAAAAAAAATAAGGTTCAAGGTATTACTTTGATGCTTAGATATATTCCAAATATTGGAACTGGAATGTGAAAAACTTTGGATTTATCATGTATGAGCAGCATACTATATACTTTTATAACAGTTTCCCATTAGGTAAGAGATCGTGACTTTTTCTTTAATTCAGGATGTTCCTCAGTAGACCCAAAGCATTTTGCTTAAATCTGTGGTTCTCTGTTCTGTTCTCTTCACCTATGCAAAGACTGAGAGAGGCATTAATCATCATCAGCAAGGCATTGACCAAATGACTTCCATTATATATAGAACATTAAAAAAATAATTTTAAAAAATGCTACTTTAGATTTTGTGATGAATACAAATAGTGCATCTGAAGTTGGTTGAATAATGACTTTTAAAGGTAAATATCACATATTTAAGTTAATATATACCACATAGTCATCTGAGCTGCAGCTAATTTTTCCAGCACTCCATACATCTTCAGGAAAGTCTCCAGCTCTTCAAAAACATTGCTGTTAATCTCTCTCTCTCTCTCTCTCTCTCTCTCTCTCTCTCTCTCTCTCTCTCTCTCTCTCTCTCTCTCACACACACACACACACACACACACACACATGCATTCCATTTATCCATACAGAATATATAATGGAATATATTTTGTTATAAATAGTATCTCACATACAGGGAGATTAATAAATATATAGGGAATAATATCAACTCAATTTTAATGAATTTGAGCTGAACAAATAATATGTATATGCAAACTATAAAGCACATTTACTTCCTATCCACTTTCCCCTACTCTTATTGGTACTCCCTTTGATTGCCTTTGCCACAGTCATTCTATTTCTATTTTTAGGTGTTTGTTACCTTCTCCAGATCTTTCTGTATCTCCAGGCACTGCCACATCCACTATCTATACTTTTTTGTCTTTCTTAGTGACAATTGTTAAGTGTGGGATATTATGTGATAGGTGCCTGTTTGTTTGAATTCTGAAGTCCCAGAGTAATTTAATTTCATTTTCTATGACTTTCGCTGTTTTATGGTCCCACCAATTCTTGCTTGTAGGCAAATGATATTTCTTGCAGATCTTCCAATGCACCATTGTTACTACTTGGTCATGCTGCTGCTTGGAGTCAGTCTGTGCAATCTTCCTACAGCAGCTTACCAGGTGGCCCACTGTTTCTTCAGTTTCTTTGCATATTCTTGCCATGGATAAAATAGCATGATATTCAGCCTTCAGTACAAGAAATCTTCAACCCTTCCCATCCCTAAACATTGATTTCCAGGGTTTCCTAGTCTTGCTGTTAACTATATTCATTCTGTTGTCATTATTGCACACAAAAGAAAATTTAGGAACTTCTTTAGTATGAAAAAGAAACAAACTCACAATCAAAGCAGAAAGATTGACTCCAAAATTAAGATTTGTATAAAAACATATATTTTTAGCAAGATCATTCATCATAGCCTTTGGCCTTCTTCTGGAAGTGAATGAATTATAGCTTTATATGCCTTTCAAAATTATTGTTATGATTCAGAGGAAATAATAATAGCAGTTATTTCAATATCAGAATCTACAATAGTTCAGTAGTTATAAAATAATAGACAGATGGAGTCTTATATGTGCACTGTGTTCAGCTCTTGAGTGAAAGGGGGGATAATTATTTAATCAGTTATTCAGTCTTCGTACATGATAATCAGATCTCCTGAAAGTAACCCAATTTCTTTTTAGATTTGGAGGAAAAGTCCTCAACTTACAACCACAATTGAGCCCAAAATTTCTGTTAAGTGAGGCATTTGTTAAGTGAGACATTTTATGACCTTTCTTGCCACAATTGTTAAGTGAATCACTGTAGTTGATAAGTTAGTAACCTGGTTGTTAAGTGAATCTGGCTTCCCCATGGCTTTTACTTGTCAAGAGGATCACATGACCTTGGGACATAAGTATGAACCAATTGCTAATCAACTGAATTTTGTTCACATGATCATAGGGATGCTTCAAAGGTTGTGTTATGATATGTACAGAACCCTTGAGTAACAAGGATATGCACATGGAAACGTTTATGAGAATAGTTGTTCAGCCACACACAGAAACACTGAATTGGGTTACTTTAAGAAATAGCACAGTCCAATAAACAGTCTAAGTCATAAAAGTTTAACAGTTACAAAGTCTTCTTACCGGTTGCAAGTTGTTTTCAGTAAACAAAGATATCAAAATATAAACACAGCATACATACAACAGAATGCCAGAGAGATACAGAATGTCAGAGAGCATGTCAGAGAGAACAAGCTATGATCTCTAGCTCCCTCTTATGGTAATTTGCAATACAATCAACCAATCGGAATCAATACAGTGATTCTGTCTTAAAGACACAAACACACATTGTTGGTTTATATATTGCCAATCCAACTAGTTGGTTTACAGAAATCTAACAGGTTGTAACAGTGAAAAATGGCCATACATCACTATCTGCATTGCCATTGTAACTTCAAACAGTTATTAAACTGTTGTAAGTTGAGGACTACCTGCATTTTCACATTTTACAACTGCTAATCTCCCTTAGAAGGGATTTTAGGCAGTGTGCAATAAAATGTTAAATTATAAAAAAAATTAAAATATGAGAGGGGGAAAGCTTGATTAAACAGTTAAAATAATTGAAAGGCAGAGTAACAACCTCTCAGGGTATAACCAGCTCCATGCGGGCTGTGACTTTGATATTGAGCATTTATACCCCAAATGAAGATAGAACAGCATTTTATTTATTTATTTATTTATACTTGAACTTGTATGCCGCCCCATCTCCGAAGACTTGGGGCGGCTCACAGCTAAAATACAGAACAATAAATACTTAAAAAACCATTAAACTAGATTACAAGCCCAAATATTAAAACAGTACAATCATAAGCACTAAAAAGATTCATCCCACCCCCAAGGAGGGGTCACAGCAATAATTTATCTACAAGTACTTTTATAAAGTACTTGTAGATAAATTATTGGATTTTACATTGGTGTCTCCTGGAAAATTGGAATGGAGTGGCTTCCCCACAAAATGAAAGAATTTCTGAGAAAAAAAATGTTAAAAGTATGCAGGGTATCTAACAATTTTTTTTAAATCTAAGAGACAATTATTAGAAATGTTTTGGAATACATGGAGCAACATAACGAAAAATAAGCGGTGTTGATATGCTTAGGTGCAAAGATATTTTTGCCTTTGAGATGTGGAAAGTATGAACCTTGTAGACAATTTATTAAATTAACTTACCCATTTTACTAAATCCATAAACAATAAAGGGTTACCAGAATTGGTGGTTAATAAAATGGAACGTTGAGTAGAAATAAACTTGACAGAACAAGACATTTTTAGTTCTGATAAGAAGAAACTGTATTTGTAGAGATTCTGGATGCTATGAGATGTTTTCCACATGGATAGATGCACTTGGGGACCATTGCATGAAGACTCAATGCATTTTTTGAAGGTCTGCAAATACTGACTGGTACACTTGTCAGCTTACAGTTAATCTTTTATATCTATCTTTTATATGCTTCCTCTGATTTATTGGCTGCCTTTAGAAATAGAATTTCAGTCTCAATGGATCATTAGCTTGATCCAGCCTGATCAAGGGTTTAGCTGAGTAAGTTCTATGTTTGCCAGCCTTTCTAAACCAAATTTTGGATAACTTCATTTTTCAGACTTGCATGTAGGTAAGAAAGAAATGTAAGCATTAATCTAAAAATCTAGAAAGGCAACTAACAAATACCATAGTCCAGTTATTAAGAGAAATAGTGATTATATGAAAACACACACACACACACAGAGAGAGAGAGAGAGAGAGAGAGAGAGAGAGAGAGAGAGAGAGAGAGAGCTATACAAAGCATTTAAAAAAGGTGCTTTACAAAGTACATTGCAGAAGCAATGTACCTTTCTTGAAGCATTAAACCAATTTTGGGTTTGGGTAAGTTTCACATAGCATGCTTCAAAAGCAGAGGTGTATTCAGCAGGTTCTGACCAGTTCTGGAGAACCAGTAGCAGAAATTTTGAGTAGTTTGGAGAACTGGCAAATACCATCTCTGACTGGAGATTTTACAGTATCCTTCCCCTGCTATGGCCACAGAACCAGTAGTAAAAAAAATTGAATCCCACCACTGTTTAATCCACTTTCACCTGGAACCACAGCTAAGCATTTTCAGACAGCGTTTGAAGCTACTATGCAAAGCTTTTAAAGGTAAAGTCTACTTTAATACGTAGAGTCAGGCTGTTTGCCTGCATAACACACTTTGAATTTTTTTAATGATGTCCATGTGGATGTATCTATTTGAGTTTATTTGTTAGATTTGTTAGTAGAGTTGTCAGTGTATACTTGAGCCAACTAAGAAAACATCTTAGCAAAAATTATTTGCAGACACTCCACTACTAGATAGATACACACGGAGAAAGAGATTAGATGAATAGATGAATGTGGATGGATGAACGGACAGGCAGAATCTCATGATTGGGACTCAAAGAATTATTTGTTTGGGGTACCAAAATGTATATATCTTCTAGGTGTGAGATGGAGGAGGGTGTTGAATCCCCAGTTTCTTTCCTATTTGGTAAGAGTAGAGTATCAAACCTACAGTTGCCCTGCTGAAACAAAGCATAAAGTGAGGTGTGAGGAGCAAGTGAATGATTATGGTTATTGTTTTAGACACACTGAGTATTAGGCAGAAATGTTCTGAAGATTTAATTAAAAACTGACTGGTTGGGTAGATGTAATTGGTTTGTCCAGTGGTGTAGAGAGCCATGGAGAGAGTGTTCCATCCTTCTCTTCAGAAAGCCATTGTTAGATCTGAAAATGTTGGAAAATTATCATCCTGTCTTCAGCTTTCTGATTTTGGGAAAATAGGTTCTATATCCATTCTTCCCTTGCTTGACTTTTTAGCAATTTACATATTGATTTTAATCTCATGTTAGCTGCTCACATGATGTTAGCTTGCAATCTGTGAATGGGGCAACAATATAACTTGATCAAATGAATAAATTTTTAAAACTGAAGGGGAGGGGATAAGAGGAGTCCACCTCCATAATGATCCCTATATTATGGAACAGACTTTCAGAAGTTAGATTAGTCCTGAAGTTCCTTCCCTTCCAGAAGCATGTTAAAATCCTCTCATCTATTGCCCCTTTTTAATTAGCTGATAGACACCAGAGGGGTGTTGATTTTTATTCTGAGAAGATTATTCGTTGTTAGTTATGGACGATAATTATTTTACCATGGGTGTTTTATGATTATAATATTTTCTTGTACCCCAACAAACACTACATGATGGCTGAAGCTTAGGAAACCAATAAATAAATTCTGCATAATCTTACCTATTTAAGAATCTTATAGCTAGATTAATATGTAGAATATATAGACATTACAGGACCTGGGGGCGTCGAGTTTGGCCCAGGAATTCATGGCATCCATGGAGGCCATGGGCCTGACCCAGTTGATTCAAGGCCCGACTCACGAGGGGGGAAACACTCTCGACCTAGTTTTTGTCTCGGAACAGTGGCGTAGTGATAGAGGGCAGGCCAGTTGTACAATACTGCCCGTCCCATGGTCTGATCACTATCTCCTGCGGCTGGTCTTCCAACAGGCTGCCCCCCACTGCTGGGATGAGGAACCACTTAGATGGTTCCGTCCCAGATGCCTGATGGACCCTGAGAGGTTCCAGGCAGAACTGGGGTCTTTCCCCATTTCCCTTGCCCACAACTCTGCCAAGGACCTGGCAGCCGCTTGGCAGCAGGCTGCTGGGGCTGCCCTCGACAGGGTTGTCCCCATGCATCCCCTCACACGCCGTGGATCCCGGGTGGCTCCTTGGTTTACTGAGGAGCTCCGGGAGATGAAGCGCCATCAGAGGGGTTTAGAGAGCAGGTGGAGGGCCACCCGCTCCCAATCCGATTGAGCCCAGCTAAGAGCCCACATTAGGACTTACCTGGTAGCTATGAGGGTGGCGAGAAGGTCTTATCTCTCCACCCTCGTAGCGTCCGCAGATAACCGCCCAGCCTCCCTGTTTAGGGACACCCGTTCCCTCCTACATCCGAGGGAGGTGGTGGACCTTCTCTGGGGAAGGGCTGAGGAATTTGGTCAATATCTGTCGGATAAGATCATGTGGATTCGGGGCGGGTTGTGTTCCACCTCGCAGTGGTCTGAGGATCGTGGTACAAGCAGTCTGGCCGATGTGATCTGGGCTGAGTTCGATCCTGTTTCCGAGGATGAAGTGGACAGGATTATGCGGCATCTGAGCTCCACCACATGTTTGTTGGACCCATGCCCTTCCTGGCTGGCTTATGCCGCCAGGGAGGTCACCTGCGGTTGGCTCTGGGCAGTGGTCAATGCTTCGTTAAGGGAGGATGTCTTTCCCTCTGCCTTGAAAGAGGCGGTGGTGAGGCCCCTCCTGAAGAAGCTTGCCCTGGACCCGACCATGTTAGACAACTTTCGTCCAGTCTCCAACCTTCGTTTTTGGTGAAGGTTGTTGAGAGTGTGGTGGCTCAGCAGTTTCCACTTTTCCTGGATGAAGCAGACTACCTAGATCCGTACCAATCGGGCTTCCGGCCTGGTTTCAGCATGGAGACGGCATTGGTCGCATGATGGATGATCTCTGGAGGGCTCAGGACAGGGGTTTTTCCTCTGTCCTGGTCCTATTAGACCTCTCAGCGGCTTTCGATACCATCGACCATGGTATCCTTTTGCGACACCTCAGGGGCTGGGAGTGGGGGGCACTGTTCTTTGGTGGCTCTCCTCCTACCTCTCGAGGCGGTTGCAATTGGTGTTGACAGGGGGACAGAGGTCGGCCCCGAGGACGCTCACTTGTGGGGTCCCTCAGGGGTTGGTCCTCTCCCCCCTTTTATTTAATATCTACATGAAACCGCTGGGTGAGATCATTCGTGGTTATGGGGTGAGGTATCACCAGTATGCTGACGATACCCAGTTATACATCTCCACCCCAAACCAGATCAGTGATGCCCTCTCCGTGATGACTCATTGTCTGGATGCGGTGCAGATCTGGATGGACGGAAACATGCTTTAGCTCAACCCGGCTAAGACTGAGTGGCTGTACATACTGGCATCTCGGTCCAGTCAGGAATGTCCATCATTGACCATAGGGGGAGTGGTGTTGCCCCCTGTGGATAGGGCGCAGAACCTGGGGGTCCTCCTGGACGCGCAGCTCCAGTTGGAGGAGCAGGTGGGGGCTGTCGCCAGGGGGGCCTTTGCCCAGGTCCAGCTGGTTCACCAGCTTCGCCCGTTTCTGGACCGAGATGCCCTGTGTACAGTCACTCATGCCCTTGTTACTTCACGACTCGACTACTGCAACGCCCTCTATTTAGGACTGCCCTTGCATACCATCCGGAGATTGCAGCTGGTGCAGAATGCGGCCGCACGGGTGGTGGTGGGAGTTACCCGATTCTCCCATATTACCCCCTCCTGCGCGACCTGCATTGGTTACCAGTTGCACTTTGGGTGAGATTCAAGGTTTTGGCTTTAACATTCAAAGTCCTATACGACATGGGTCCACAATATTTAAGGGAGCGTCTCCTGCCGATATTGAGTGCCAACCGCCCTGTACGGGCACACAGGCAGGGGCTCCTCGGGGTCCCATCGGCAAGTCAATGTCGGCTGGTGGTCCCCCGGTAGCGAGCCTATTCTGTGGCGGTCCCTGACCTATGGAATCAACTGCCTCTAGACCTCCGTCTGGCCCCTGACCTCCGCACCTTCCTGATTTGGCCGGGCTGTGACTACCTCACGGCGGGTATGGGATAGTTTTAAAGTATTTTAATCTGGTCTTATTGGACTTTATAGTTGTTTAATTCTTTCTTAATTATTTATTGTATCTGTATGTTTTAATTGTGAGCCACCCCGAGTCTTCAGAGATGGGGTGGCATATAAGTCCAATAAAATAAAAATAAATAAATAAAATAAATATGCCGCCCCATCTCCGGGGGGACTCAGGGTGGCTCACACACAAACACAACACATATACAATTATTAAAAAATTAGTTAAACCAATCCAAATAAAACCTAAAATTACATACTAAAATAGCTAATTAAAACCCCAACCACTCTCATGCCAAGCCAGCCTGTAAAAACAGCCAGGTCTTTAGATCATGGTGGAAGGCGCGCAGGTCAGGAGCCAGCTGCGGCCCCAGGGGCAGCTGGTTCCACAGAGTGGTCACTCCCACCGAGAAGGCCCTCCCCCGGGGCGCCGCCAACCAACATTGTCTGGTCGACAGCACCCCAAGGAAGCCCTGGCAGTGGGAGTACACTGGGCGATTGGAGCTCGAGGGTGGCATATGGTATATACATACACATATACCATAGTACATACATATATATGTATACCATATACATATACCATATATACACATATACATATATGCACACTGCATATGAATAGTTCATTTTGAAATGTATATGGATCGTCTTCTGTTGAAGGCTCATTTGCAGCCAAAAAAGTTAGCTTGACTTCAGCAATAGAATCCAGTTTCATGGACATTGGGCACTGTTCAGTATCCCAACACAATTTATTAACTGAGCCAAAGGTCTCTGAAGGCTTCTGCTGGATTTAGTGACAAAGTGACTGCTGGTTACAGAAATCTCATTGCTAGGACAGTAATGGATGTAGGAAACTGTACACAGTGGAGGCTCTGGTATGGCTTCAGCTGTTTGAAATGCAAACAAGAATATTGTTTTGTGTTTTAAAAAAAATAGCCTGAAGAAACAAAAGGCACTTTTGTTACCACATGCATTATTTGTTTATATAGTGTTTTTTTTTAAAGGAAAGAGCAAGAAAGATGACAACAATACTATGTGATACTCCTTGTAGATATAGCTTATTAATGTAAGGCAAAGGAGCAACTGACATTTGAAACAACACAACATTAGGTGTGCTTAAGTGATAGCATCTACAGTTAACAAAAGGTAATTAGCATATTTCATAATATTGTTAATATTTCATTAACTAAGGAGGCTTGCACTAGACATTTGGGCAGAAAACTAGAAAAAAGATACAACACACTTTAATTTATTCCATATTCCACATTCTTTATTTCGTAATCTCTCTCTCTCTCTCTCTCCCCCTCTCCTTCTCCCTCTCCCTTCTCTCTCTCTCTTTCTCCCTCTCCCCTCTCTCTCCCTCTGTCTCCTTTCTCTCTCTCTCCCCCTCCTCTCTCTCTCTCTCACACACACACACACAGCATCAGCATCATTTTGTCTTGGAAGTTCAAATAATGTATGATGGCTTAAAATATAATAATATGTGCTCCCTGCCCAGCCAAATTCTCAATCCAACCTGTTTCAGTTCTTACCTTTCTTCATTGAGAGGGAAAAGTTTTAGTTTGAAATCCTGATCATTCATAGCTGTGGGAACAATTTTAAATTCATATTAGCTGAATATGCAAAAGATGCATATGCAGACTTTCCCATGAAGGTCAGAAAGATTATGGCTGGAATTAAAATATAGATCCATTGGGATCAGG
Organism: Naja naja; assembly: GCA_009733165.1. Lineage (NCBI taxonomy): Eukaryota > Metazoa > Chordata > Lepidosauria > Squamata > Elapidae > Naja > Naja naja. Next base: position 138,589,590 of record CM019150.1, read on the forward strand.
ATTTCCATAAGTGTACTACATCTCCTCTCTGCCACCTTTTCTAATGTTCTTTAAAATTTATCATTAAGCCTGCCCATTGCACAATATATAAGAACATTCATAAGTATCCATTCCTAACCATGATGACACCAAAATTAGGAAATATACATTGTGATACCATGGTGCAAGTTTGTGGTTAGGTACTCAAATTGCATCATCACACACAAGTATGCACCTGACTAATGTTTGCATTATAACATTGTAATAAACACTTAATCATTATCCTTCCTTTGCCCCCTAAATGAGTATCTATGATGGTTTAGTTTCTTCATATGATCACATGTTAATAATTTTCATAATGTTATTTTTTTCCTTAATGCATAGATATCTTAAAAATAACTAAAGAAGGAAAGTGGAACTGGAGGCTAAAACATATAAAAAACAGTTACTGGAATAATGGTATGTCTAGTTTAATGAAAAAGAAGAGCTAGGGCTGACATAATAGCAGTGTTCCAACATTTAAGGTGTTGCCACAAAGAAGAGGGAGCCAGCCTATTCTCAAAAACATCTGAAGGCAGGACAAGAAGCAATGGAAGGAAACTAATCAAGGAGAGAAGCAGAGGTGGTATTCAGCAGGTTCTGACCAGTTCTGAAGAACCAGTAGCGGAAATTTTGGGTAGTTCAGAGAACCGGCAAATACCACCTGTGACTGGAGACTTTACTGTATCCTTCCCCTGCCACGCCCATCAAGCTACTCCCACAGAACCGGTAGTAAAAAAATTTGAATCCCACCACTGGAGAGAAGCAACTTAGAACTAAGGAGAAATTTCTTGACAGTTAAAACAATTAATCAGTGGAACAACTTGCCTCCAGGAGTTGTGAAAGCTCCAACACTGGATGTTTTTAAGAAGAGATTGGATACCATTTCAGATTGGATACATTTGTCTGAAATGGTATAAGGCTTCCTGCCTGAGCAGGGAGTTGGACTAGAAGACCTCCAAGGTTCCTTCCAACTCTGTAATTCTTTTATTCTGCTGTTTCATATAGATTAAAGCCAGGGTGGGATTCAAATTTTTAACAACCAGTGCTGTGGACGTGGCTTGGTGGGCATGGCTTGGTGATCATGTGACTGGGTGGGCATGGCTAGGTGTTCATGTGACTGGGTGGGTATGGCCAACTCCACATCATTCACATTGAGGGGCGCTTCTCTTTGCCTGGCCTCTCGTGACCATGGGCATGCTGCAATGGTCGTAAGTGTGAAAAACAGTCATAAGTCACTTTTTTCAATGCCATTGTAACTTTGAATAGTCACTAAATGAACTGTTGTTGTTGTTGATTACCTGTACAAAAATACAAAAAGCTTCTTTGCTTGCAAAAAGCAACCCTAAATACCAATCATTAGATTAAAAATACCTGCAAGCCGGAGTTACAAATCAGGCAGGGTGCCAGAGCACCTTGAGGAATTAAAATAGTTAAAATGCAGTGATACCTATCAGCAGCCAACTCTTGCTCATAAAGTGAAAGCTTTTAGCGGAGAGGTCATTTAAGCTCTTTCTGGAGAGAAAGAGCACACTCAGGAGAAGCAATCCTTAGATCCATTTGCATCACATAAAGACACCATCTGGCCTCATTCATCTCACAAGATATCCTAAGGAAATCATCCAGATTTAAGGAAAGATCACATGCCACCCCAGAAAGGCAGTAAAAAAATCAGTGCCACACTTGCATCCTGCCTCTTGGAAGTACACCCCAAAAGGACAGTGCTAGGAACCACTAAAGCAGTGAAGGAAGACCCCTTTCCCAGATAAAAAAAGAAACCATGATGCAGGAAAAAATTCAAGCACAATACAAATAATTAAATCACAACAGTAGCTGTTGCTTGTTAAACCAATTACCAGAACAAATAGACACAGGATTTCTCAAACCAGTTTCTTTTCAGGAACAGGAATTAATCTTTTTCCTTCCAAACAAAGCTGGATAAGGAATATTATCCCATCAATAAACACAGGATTACACGTCACCAAGCAAAGAATTAAACTTTACCAAAAACCAGTTTTAGACCAAAACTCAGAAAGGGTATGTAAACTCATGTTGAATGTCAATCTTCCTAGCTAGCCAAGAAGCCTTGCTGAATGTCATTCATCTTGGTTCCTCATCATTAAAGGCTTCTTTCTGGCAGCTCTGCTTCATTATTCAATTATTTCTTCAAGGTGCTGATCCCGGCTGGAAGAATTCCAACAGGGGAGTATTTTCTCCCAATAGCAGTGTAAAAAGTTTAAAACAACCCTTCCCCTTTAAGAAAGTACTAGCAAAAAAAAAAAACCCTCCAAAGACAGGAAGTCTAGGTATACTCCCAAGAATGTAATAAGGGTTAATGGAGAGGCAGTTTCTGTAAGCAGGGCAATAAAGATTACACTAGAAACAACACTAAAATGTTTTCTTCCTGCCTTTCTTACAGGATTAGCCCTGTAAAGTGAAAAAAACAAAAGGAGATTTCTTCCAAGAACCAGCTCTCCGAACTGCTTAGAAAATTAAGAACAGTTTCTAGTGAATAGGTGAGAACTGGTAGAATCCCACCTCGGTTTAAATAAGCAAGATTATATTTGTAGCCAAAAGGAAATGTGGCTAGTTATGTTGATCCTTACAACTACATGAGTCATGATTTTTTTGTGTTCATGTTATCAGAGTGTATGCAAGTAGACAATTGATGTTCCCACAAAGGTATTGTCATTTTTTTTACAATTTTTTTGCAAATTATGGATGTGATAGTACAATGTTAGCCCTTAACCAAATATTTTCCTTATTTTGATTCATTTCCTGATCAAAAATTGTGTACAACTATGTGCATTATTCTATGTGCACCATAGAATAATGTGTGCAAAATCTTTCATTAAGGAGAACTGCATCCTATTGGTCTAGGGAAGTTACATGTGAAAATAACATAATTTGGAGTGGTTTTAAAATGAAAAAAACAACTTAGTGTGGAAATTGAAAGGCCCAGATTTATGACTGAATACTTCTTAAACTGACACATTCCAAAAATAAACTGATTCATTCATCCTTAACTCTATCTCTATGCTTCATAGGTAGCTTGGGATAAAATGAAAACCTGAGTTGAATAATCTATGTGGTGTGGCACATAATAAATAACTATTTGATTTATTGTTTCTCTGCATAAACAGTTGACAACCCAATATGCATTAATTATATCAACACTCAATCAATTTTTGGAAGCCAACTGGTAGTTCTCATATGAATATCCTGCCCAGTTTACTGCATGAATTGATTTGTCTGACTGAACCAATCAGAAACCTAATGTTACATAGAAAAAATATTCCATTTTTAAAAAACCTTGTATCAAGAGGATGCTTTTTGATAGAATCATCTAGTAAGCAACAGTACCTTTATAAGTTTACAAGTACTTCTAAATTATACACACACACACACACACACACACGTGTGGGTGGGTGGGTGTGAGAGAGAGAGAGAGAGGGAGGGAGGGAGGGAGGGAGAGAGAGAAGAGAAAATCACATATTTGATTTTCAGGAGGCTGAAGTTGTTGCCCATGATGCAACCAAAAGAGGACACTTATTGAAAGAAGCCTGGTTTTCCAACAACAACTCCATTAATAGATATATTGAACTGCTACCAGCCTACCAAGCATTGAGGCACCAAGAAAGATCCTGCAAGAAGAGGAGAGACTGTTTTCCATCACCAGCAAAGCAACAAATGAATCTAGTGGACAAACCAAAGGGCCTTTAAGATGGAAGTCCATTGGGTTGAGGGAGGGAACTAGAGAGAATGCTGTCAAAGTCACGTGCACAACAGCCATTGGTTAATGTATATGTATATGTACATACACACACACACACACACACACACATATTCATGCATGTGAGAATAATGTGACTAATAATATGAGTAAATGTGATCATATAGATAAGACTGTATGCTTTGTAAGATAAACATGTCCTAGAGAAGTTTCATGATTGATTCAAAAGGGTTAGGTCCACAAATGTAGGGTTGCATCTGATGATCAAAATAAGAAGTATTGATTTACACATTTGGATAAGATGCCCCAGATAGGAATGGTGCAGTGGCCTAGAGGTCGAGCTCTCACTTCACAATCAGGAGGCTTTGAGTTCGATCCTAGATAGAGGCAGATATTTCTCTTTCTGCGCACAATGAGAATATATCTGCTGAACAAAAGTCTGCCCTTGTGACAGGAAGGGCATCTGGCCATTAAAACACTCTCCTAGCTCCATTCAGTTTCCCAGACTCCAACCTGCAAGGGATTATGGGGTCATTAAAAGAAGATGATAAGATATCCGAGATACATTATTACAATAGAACCTAAGATCATATCAGTAATAGTGATCTATAGAACAATTAACTCACATTTCATCCACCTGCTACACAATGTATGGGGTCTAGCATAAATAAATCAGAAATATATAATAGGAGCATGACAATTTGTGGTCTCTTGGAGAGCCAGTTTGGTCTTGCAGTTAAGGTACCAGGCAAGAAATCAGGAAACTATGACTTCTAGTCCCACCTAAGGCAAATTGGTTTGGAGACTTTGGACCAGTCACTCTCTTTCAACCCAACCCACTTTACCAGGCAAGCTAATGTCTTATGACCCATCCTATATTCTCAGGATATTTATTCTGATGTGTGAACTGATTTGGCTGTCAACTAAATGCAATAAAGAATCAACTTTATTGAAGGGCTTTGGTGGTGCAGGCTGTTAATAGCCTAGCACTTAGCTCCAGCTGCCTGTAATTATTGCAGGCTCGAATCCCACCAGGCTCAAGGTTGACTCAGCCTTCCATCCTCTCGGGGTAGGTAAAGTGAGGACCCAAGATCGTTGGGGGCAATAAGCTGACTTTGTAAAAAATGCCGCTTAGTAATAAGCAGGCATATACAATGGAATGAAGACTATTGCTGAGTGCATTGGGTTGTATCCCAAAAACTGTAAGCCGCCCTGAGTCTCCGGAGAAGGGCGGGATATAAATATGAAAAAAAAAAAACTAAAGCAGAATTAGAAGTCCAAGAAAATATGTGTTTGTGTGAGAGACTGTGAATCTAGCAAACTCTTGTAGAAGATCCTTTTTTTTAAAGCTCTATGTGTACTTTTCATGTATCTCTGTGTGAGAGAGGTAACATTTTAATTTCTTGCTACCCTTGTCCATTAATTTGCTGGGGGAAAGATCTCTGCCAATGACCTTTAGATAGATTGTTGGAATAAATCCTCAGATGCTTTGGAAGAGGCAGGAAAAGGTGAGGAAGAGAGGAGGATAAGGTTAAGGAGTACTCAAGTGAGCACTGAGATGCCCCTTTAATCTCTCTTATTAGGAGCATGGACATTTAGCAACATTTAAAACCTCTATAAACTAAGACTATAAAATTAGACTTCTGTGTCATTTAGACATTTGCTGTCAGATAATCTAAGTAGAGTCTATTTCTCTTCCTGAATCAAAGCTTTGCAACTATAATAAGCCCAAGATGAGCATATACAAGGTCTCCTAGCTGCAATTATAAATAAATATATAAAAGCTGCTGTTAGCAAGCTTCTTGTTCAATGCTCATAGCTTATCTGTTACATTAGTAACTAGTGTGAGGTGGCAGCTAGGATTATATGGACCATCTTTATTCAAATCATGTATTGTTTCCTCCAAAACCTCTCCATCTTTACTAACACTATAGTTTGGCATTGTGCACTTTCATTACATAAAGGGGAAAGGAAATGAGGCAGAAATGAGACATTTGGTTTGAATTGAAATAGTTGTCTAACATGGTAGCATAAGACCTTGTACAAAAATTATAAAGTTGTCAGCCATTTATTGCCACCAAGACTTCTTGATTATCAACTCAAGGAAAAATGAAGTACTGTTGAGTGAATGTTATGAGGCTTCAACAGTGCATACATAAATCTTAAATTTTAATTAATGTTATATCAGCTATTGAAATCTAGTTTGCAGCACAGACCATGAACAACTAGGCTTGTTTGGCAGAAGGATTATGACTAATTACTAGTTTATTTTTGTGGGTGCGGCAAGGTATGGTTGGGGGATGGCAGAGGGCAATATGGCCTTCATTATGATTTCAGATGGAGTGTAAAAATATTGTTCCTCAACCACATTGAAGAAAAATTCAGCTGTCAGTCCAGACTGCTATGATATATAGAATGGAAGGACTATGACCTGGAGTTCATCTAATGCTATTATTAATGTCCTAATAATGACCCACAAATAAAACTAAAATATAGTGTTCCCACATCAGCTTATGAAACCACAACACCGAAATATAACAAATGGGAATAACATTTGCTGTAACTTCCCAATGCTAACAATCATATAGCTTCCCATCTGGTTTTGTGACTGGAGTGTACAAAATATCATTAAACCTAGATCTTAAAACATTTCTTCAGCAAAGGCATTCCAACATTTCCACTTCATGTTGTGATACTAAGCAGAGGTGAACAACCTTTTTGTATGGAGACTTGAATTCAGTCTCTAAGTAGCTCCTTGGAGCCAAGTAGGCAAGATCAAGATAAAAGCTGGGCAAAGCCAGGGCAGCAGCTATATTTGATGTAATTTGACAAAGTCATTTACATTACTAACCATATTTTTAATGAAGCCATGTGAAGCTTTGAAGCTATCATGTTTCATTCAAAGTCTTGAATCATATGAATCACAGACTGACATAGAAGTGAGGAATGGAGGCTATCAGTCAGAACAGATTGACTGTGGCCAGCAGAATCCCTAACCACCACAATAATGTCAAAATAAATACATGTGTATGGTGACACCATCACACAATGATATTCTTGAGTCATGAAGTCCAGGACAAATATATAAGTTGTAACATTAATATAATGACTTTAGTACATATGGCATCAGTTGCCTTCCTCCCGCCTCCCCCAATTGTTCATAGTTGAACATATTGTACATCTAATTGAAATGGAGTATTTCACTTTACACAGCTCTACTATTTAATATCCTCCCCTTTCATGACCAATTACAGTTCATAAGCAATTTTGAAAGGAGCTATATTGAAGTTCAGCTATAGTCTGGGACCTCAGATGGTGACAAACCATCAACTCGCATTCCAAATTATTGTGGTGGTGACAGTGGCAGGATGCTTCTTTATTAACTGATTAATGAATGAATGGATGGATTCAATTTTCCATTGAAAAATATTGACTAGCTCTGAGCTGGATATTCATACTAAAATATATTCCAGTTTTATTTCACTTTCAGAAGATATGATAGGGCATATTTGTTTAATGTTTCTTTTGTCAAAGAAATTCCAATGTTTCAGTTAGAACTGACAGTTTAAATTTCCCTCAACCTTTCAAGAAATGGTATAATCCCTTTAAGGATGAAAGGAGACTGGGTAGAAAAATTGAAAACTTATTTGTGTGTGTGTGTTCATTCTCTACCTTGATTGTACCTTCCTTTTGATTAGGTAAACTGCAGAATTAAGTAGTATCAGCTCCTCATAATAATCAGCTATCATTCAACACTGAATGCAAACTATAGTGGGCATCCACTAATTTAATTTTCCTAAGTGTTTGCCATGTTCCAAATTCTTAAAGGCCAGCTCTAATGAAAATTCATTCATCCAAGAGAAATAATTCAACCATAAAATGGCATTTTCCTTCCTATTAAAAGTTTTGAAATTAATGTTAGTATCAAAAAGATGATGAGGGGAAGGGAGAAGGGGCAACACCCTGCTGTTATGTGTCTTTCTCAGGACAGTTTAATTTTTTTCCCCTGTGAATTGATAAGAAGCTAGCCTATTGAAGGATTTTTTTTTGTAATGTATAATTGGATTTGCAGGTAGGCCTGAGTTTGTATATAATGAGGCTATATATGTGTGATGATCATTGCCCAGCTCAATTTCATATGAAATACTTTCTTACACTATTATTTCCATGTATTGACACCATGAGTACAAAAGACATTCTGTTTTGGTATATGTTTATGTGACAAAAAAGAAATACGAGTTCCTAAATGCAACAGGAATGTACACTGGAGATCTGTGGTAAGGTCTGTTGAGGAAATCAGTTTCTGTTTAATAAATCTAATATTGTCAGCCTTTTGAGGTAGTTCTAAAACAGGAAACCAAAAACATGAGTATTTAATTCTACATTTATTGTAATATTACAGTAATAGAATCTTGCTAGGCTGAAAACACTTTACTATTCCCCTACCTTTACTCTCCAGAATATTAGGGAGGGTCCTTTCTGACATGCTTCTTCTATTCCCATCCCTCATTTGGATTTGGATTTATTTTATTTATTCTGTTGTCTAGGCTGTAGATCTTCTTTTTCTCTCCCAAGGTAATTCTCACATCCCACTGCAAGTATTTAGTCATCTATCTTGAGACCTTTAACTCAACCTGCAGAAAGAATGCTGACATAGCAACTGCCAAAGAACTGACACAGAGAACATGGGGCATTACTACTGCTCCTATTGATGGGGGTCCATAAGGAGAAGTTTAAAAAAAGATCAAGAAAGTGGCTATGCTTGATCTAAGTCCCACCCAATGTTACATGAGTTGCACATGCACCACAGGTACACTCAAAGGTGCTTTTTCAAGAAGTAACTGGACTTTCTGGTTTTTTTCCTTTGAAGACATTTCACTTCTCATCCAAGAAGCTTCTTCAGCTCAATCTTGGATGATAAGCAAAGCATCTTCAAAGGAAAAAATAAACATCCCAGTTGCCTTTTGAAAAAGCACCTTTGGAACAACCATGTCCTGGATGGTTGTCTCCATAGACAACCACATGTGCACCATACTTGGAAAGGGAATTGTTCATGAGGCTTACATGGTTTTGGCCATCATTTTACTATTATGATCTTCCCCCAGGACTTTTTACATCTTCTAACCTAAAATTATGCTATTAACCCTACCTAATGCCCAAAATGTTGCAAGGCCACATCACTATATTTTGTAGTACCCTGCAATCCTCCATTTAAAACAAGTTTACTAAGTCATGTTGGAGAATTTTATCTTATTGCTCTATGACTGGTTTGATTGTCATAATCAAGAAGTTGCTGCACAACATGCCCAGACTCCCTATTTGCCATTAATTTAATTTTGCTGGACATAGAAACACACATCTTTTCACTTTCCACTCACTGTCTTGCAGAAAAAATGTCTTCCATTATTTTCTGTCAGTTATCATTCAGTGTCAAAGAAAATAGAGCCAAATGGCCTGGGAAAGCACATGTTACCTTTAAAAAAATTGCAAGGAAGAAAACTTAATGAGATATCTCTAAAGGGAGAAAGGCAAAATATTTATATAGTCTATAGAAGAAGCAATATTACCAGATCATACAATAACAGCAATTCTGTGGATAATCCTTTATAGTAGTTATTATTGCTCATTGTTCCTGTACTCAAAATAATCACATTTTTCAATGCTGGAAAACAGAAGCAAAGGCAGTTGAGATCAAATAATCGGGATGGAAGTGAAGACCTGAGCAAAATGAGCTTAACTAAAACTTTATTCCAGTTCCAAAGTTTCTGGGTTGTCCATAAGGTGTTTGTTATCAAGGGTTTGGAAAATAAACATTTGTTCTATAAAGATACTTCCATACAAGATGAAGTATTAATCAGAGCATAATACCCTCACCCTTCATGCTAACATAAAGTCTCAAGGCTTGCAAAATTGAATGACCACAAAGTTGAAACAACCTCAATTTATAAAGCCTTAGGGCATCTAGGCTAAAATTAAAAATATCTTCAATGGTAGCTGAAAGATTTACAATGTTTACTTCCAGTTTTTCCACTTATATCTAAAAAAAGATATAAGATCTGAAAGATATAAGTGGCATACTTCTTCAAGTTTCTGCAAAAGAAACTCAGTGTTTCTTTGAACAATATGATTTTCTACATTTGGCCTATGTTATCTTGCATCCACAACATGTTAGGAATATGCTAGCCTAGAGTATAAATCCCTATCCATCCAATAAGAAGAGACTTATAAAACTGGTTTTTACACATCCAAAATAGCTCATAAATCTCAATAAAACCCATGGCATTCTATTATCTCAGATAATGGATATCTTCTTTTAAGCTATTGTTAAATTATAAATATAAGACTGCCATGTTGGACATCGAGTAAAAAATGGATATGTTTTGCTCAGAAGCCACAAAGGTGCAATTTCCTCTGTACTCAAAGAAATTGTTGCTTTGTGGGGTCTGCCCTATGGGCAGATTTCCATTAAGTATTATTAAATCAAATAGAAGAAAACATGCAACCTATATTTACAGGTGCAGGAATGATCCCAATTGTTAGCTCCTTTGAATAACTGACATATGGAGGATTCTTGTATTAACTGACTTGGGAGATGGGAACATGGCCAGCAAGAGCTTCCATTTCCTGCATGAGCTGTGGAATTTAGTATCTTGGTGAAGCTATTATATTTTGTTCTGGTGCAGGGATGGGGTAGGAAGACATAGCTTCCTGCTTTCTGGAAAAAAACTATAAGGACCCTGTTTTGTATCTTTAATACAAAATGTCTACCTGAGGGTAAATGTGTGTGTTTGTTTTTTCAAGTCATTCTTGACTCATGGTGCCTGCCTAAACAAGTCCCTTCACTTTTCTTGGCAAGGTTTTTTTTCAAAAGTAGTTTGCCATTGTCTCCTTCCTAGGGCTAAGAGAGAAAGAGAGAGACGGCCCAACATCATCCAGCTGGCCTCATGCCTAAGGTGGGACTAGAACTTGTGATCTCTCAATTTCTAGCCAGATGCCTTATTGTTTGCTTGTTTATTTATTTAAATAATAAAGATGGGATAATAAATAAACAACTCAAGGCGGAGAACATATCTAATATTCCTTCTTCCTTCTATTTTCCCCACAACAACATCCTTGTGAGATGCATTAGGCTGAGGGAGAGTGACTGGGCCAAGGTCAGCCAGTCATCTTTCAAGGCTAAGGTTAGACTTGAACACCTGGTCTTCTGGTTTCTAGCCTGGTATTTTAATCACCACACCAATCTGACTTTCTGAAACAGTAAAATAAATTTCAAAAAACTTAGGGAAACTGTTCAACTGATACTAGTTTTCTGGCTGTGAGTGGTAGTTTCACAGAACTGATTCTGGGTGCAGAATCTTCTATCTTTGGATTGGAGAGATGGTTATAGCTTTACAGTTGTTGATCCTGGTTTAGATTCTAATGAGGCTGGGACAGACTTAAAGAAACTCACATGGGTTTAAACTGAATGCAAAGCCAAAAATTGAATGCAAAGCCTAAAATATCTCACTTGCTCCTTTTCACCTAGGAACATTTTTTTTGTCATGATTTCAATTATGCATGCTCATTGTCTGGAATGGGGAACAAATATACACTGCTCAAAAAAAATAAAGGGAACACTTAGCAACACAATGTAACTCCAAGTCAATCACACTTCTGTGAAATCAAACTGTCCACTTAGGTAGCAACACTGATTAACAATCAATTCCACATGGTGTTGTTCAAATGGAAGAGACAACAGGTGGAAATTATAGGCAATTAGCAAGACATCCTCAATAAAGGTGTGGTTCTGCAGGTGGTGACCACAGACCACTTCTCAGTTCCTATGCTTTCTGGCTGATGGTTTGGTCACTTTTGAATGCTGGCAGTGCATTCACTCTAGTGGTAGCATGAGACGGAGTCTACAACCCACACAAGTGGCTCAGGTAGTGCAGCTCATCCAGGATGGCACATCAATGCAAGCTGTGGCAAGAAGGTTTGCTGTGTTTGTTAGCATAGTGTCCAGAGCATGGAGGCGCTACCAGGAGACAGGCCAGTACATCAGGGGATGTGGAGGAGGCCGTAGGAGGTCAACAACTCAGCAGCAGGACCGCTACCTCCACCTTTGTGCAAGGAGGAACAGGAGGAGCACTGCCAGAGCCCTGCACAATGACTTCCAGCGGGCCACAGATGTGCATGTGTCCACTCAAATGGTCAGAAACAGACTCCATGAGGGTGGTATGAAGGCCCAACATCCACAGGTGGGGGTTGTGCTTACAGCCCAAGACCATGCAGGATGTTTGGCATTTGCCAGAGAACACCAAGATTGGCAAATTTGCCACTGACGCCCTGTGCTGTTCACAGATGAAAGCAGGTTCACACTGAGCACATGTGACAGATGTGACAGGGTCTGGAGATGCTATGGAGAACGTTCTGCTGCCTGCAACATCCTCCAGGATGACCGATTTGGCAGTGGGTCAGTAATGGTGTGGAGTGGCATTTCTTTGGAGGGCCACACAGCCCTACATGTGCTCGCCAGAGGTAGCCTGACTGCCATTAGGTACCGAGATGAGATCCTCAGACCCCTTGAGAGACTATATGCTGGTGCAGTTGGCCCTGGGTTCCTACTAATGCACGACAATGCTAGACCTCATGTGGCTGGAGTGTGTCAGCAGTTCCTGCAAGACGAAGGCATTGATGCTATGGACTGGCCCACCCATTCCCCAGACCTGAATCCAACTGAGCACATCTGGGACATCATGTCTCGCCCCATCCACCAATGCCACATTGCACTACAGACTGTCCAGGAGTTGGGGGATGCTTTAGTCCAGGTGTGGGAGGAGATCCCTCAGGAGACCATCCGCCACCTCATCAGGAGCATGCTCAGGCATTGTAGGGAGGTCATACAGGCACGTGGAGGCCACACACACTACTGAGCCTCATTTTAACTTGTGTTAAGGACATTACATCACAGTTGGATCAGCCTGTAGTGTTTTCTTCCACTTTAGTTTTGAGTGTACCTCCAAATCCAGACCTACATGGGTTGATGCATTTGATTTCCATTGTTAAGTTTTGTGTGGTTTTGTTGTCAGCACATTCAACTACTGTACATTGTGTTGTTTAAGTGTTGCCTTTATTTTTTTTCTGCAGCTTACATTTTGTTGTTTAAGTGTTCCCTTTATTTTTTTGAGCAGCTTATTTCTAACAAATATATATGTACATGCACCTATGAATGCTTGACTCTTGTGTCAATATAGATTTTATACTTCATGTTATTTGGTATGTAGCTGCATTTCTTTTTGTATACTTGCTACTATTCAAATGGGTATTTAAATTGAGTATAATTTTTATAGTAACTTTAGCAGGATAACCATTCTTGTGTCTGCATGGTTGACAAGTGTTCAAGTAAAGCTTTCAGTATTGATGCATGAATATGAAACAACACATATAAGGGTGTTCTTGCATTTTTAGTTTCTAAACTGTTGAGACTACAGTGGGGCTTAAGAGCAATTAGGATTACATCATTGTGCACTACCAAGGACCTAAAGATCTATGGAGTTTCTCGATCATCAAGGTCATAGTTATCACAAAGATGATTCCCCCCACCAAAGGTGATCATAAAAATCCAGTTACCATTTGGGAAAAAAAGCACCTTTGGAACTACCAAGGTGCTAACTTCATGGAGGTTCCATTGATTGTGTCTGCTATGATAAACCTCTGTTTTTAGAAAAAAAAGAAAGAAAAATAATTCTAAGCTCTGTAGATCCAGCTACTATTTTAATATTGATAAAAAAATTTCTTATGTAACTCATTTGAGGGAACTGTGAGCAATACTTTGGAATGCCTGTTGCTTCTATCAATGGCTACATGAGTCTGCATATAGACGAGAGGTATGTAAATCAACTTGCCCTCTGGTGCAGCTGGAACAATTTGGAACTGAACACTCTTAAAAATGATAGTAGATTTTAGAAGAAGCTCTCCTATTCCACCACCTCTTATAATATTAAGCAACATAGTATTTACAGTAAAGACCTTCAAGTTTATAGTTTCTATTATCTCCCAGGACTTAAACATCAGTACCCTCATTAAAAAGGCACAACAAAGAACTTTCTTCTTGCATCAACTCAAAAAGCTCAGATTGCCCAAGGATCTACTGATGTTCTACAGATGAATTATTGGGTCTGTCATTTGTACTTCAATAATTGTCTGGTTTGGCACAGCAACAAAACTGGACTGGTACAGACTTCAATGGATAGTTAGGACTTCAGAAAAAACAATCCCAACCAGCCTGGCTTCCATTGAGGAACTGTATACTGCATGAGCCAGAAAGAAGGCTGAGGAAATATCTATAGATCCCTCACATTCTAGTTTTTCTCCCGTGCCACCACTCTGCTGAACACTGAATTCCCATAGCACTGTCTCATCCTTTCTCATTTTCTCATCTTTCCTACTATCTCCTCTTATTGATACCTCATGATTTATCAGTTGTTGTTTGTAACTTATGATTAATGATTGTAACTATGATTTATGACCTATTACTTGCTGTTTATATGTACACTGTAAGCTTATGCACTGGAGACAAATTCCTTGTGTGTTCAATTACACCTGACCAATAAAAAAATCTATTCTATTCTATCCTATCCTATCCTATCCTATTCTATTTATTCTATTCTATTCTATTCTATTCTATTCTATTCTACTCTATTCTATTATTCTATTCTATTCTATTCTACTCTACTCTACTCTACTCTACTCTACTCTACTCTACTCTACTCTATTCTTTGTTGCTGGTTAACTCACCAAGGCATGCTGATTGAGCATGCCTTGGTGCTATTTTTCCCCAAGACTCCCTTAATCGGAAGCTGTCCTAAGAACAGTTATGGTGATCTTGTAACTTTATGAGCATATCTTTACTTTGATGCCAACATATAATAGAAAGTAAGTTTGGTTCTTTAGAATGTATCCTGAATGAGATTAACACAATGGTATTCAACCTTTCCTTCTTGGCAACCCAGAGGAGGAGGGGGAAGAGGGGACATTTCTGTGTGAGCAGTAGGTGCATGTGTGAGCATGCACAGCTCCATTTGTATGAGCAGCAGGTATGCACACTACTTGCACAAATGCAACTTTGTGAGTGAGTGTGCATGCCCGTTGCTTGCACAAGTGGAGTTCACACAGCGCTTGTATGGCCCAATCCCAAACAGGCTTCGGCCCATTAGTGGGTCACAGCCTGGGAGTTGGGGATCCCCAAATTAATAGACACAGATTCCAATAAAAAGCAAATTTAGATACAGAAAACCTGAAAGTATTTGAGTATTGAGACCCAGAATTAAATTAAAATGGGAACATTCCTTCCAATTTGGTAGCAGTTCTTTGAGTAGTTTCCAAATGAGTTTCTCTATATTGTCACATTTTAGAAAGCACAATCTTGTTTGGTTGATTTCTAGGTAGACTGCTTCTCAAGGAGAAAGGCAGGGAAGAGTTTGCTGTCTCCAATCCACCTCCACATTGTTGTTAGTGCTTTTAACAAATTGCATAGACAATTTTATTTTACTCACCTTATTTTACTGTAGAAAAGCCTACTATCCTCATACTTTTTCGAATGATGAAAGTCCTAAGACCATGTATTCATAATAGATAAATTTAAAAAAATGTCCTCAGTTAAGAAACTATATCAATCTAATTCACGGAAATAACTTTGTTTACTGCACATTTGAGTAACACTCCTGCATGCAGCAGATGTAACAGGAAGTTCTACAACCTCAAAAACAAATGACGTTTCTGCAGTATTGCTTAATCCAACTATTCATTATGAAGACAGATCAGGAACAATATACAATGAGATCAGGAAATGTCATCAGACCCCTAGATGGAAGTGGATTGTTTGGACCTGTATCTCTATCAGCAATACCTCTCGTAGGAGCCAAGTGTGAAACAAGAGACATTCTTCCATTCAGTATGTCCCCCAAGGAATTGTGTCCTGTTTAGTCACTGACACCATGACTGTGATGAATTGGAACTAATGGACTAAGGGCAACATTTCTTTCCTTTAAACTAATCTTAGCATGAAGAAAGTGTATAAGCATGCCATCACTGAGAAAAATGAGGTCATTTAGGAGGCTATTCCTAATGGGCACTCTGCCTGGAGGTGGATTTTAGTGTCAGTAGAGGTGAAGGCTTGTTTCCTTTCCATCAACTTTTGGGTAGAAGCTCATTTTTGTTCCATTAGATTTGGCCCTGTTAATTCTGTTTGATAAATTTACCTGCAAGAGTATATTGGAGAAGCTTCAAACTTCGCAGCTTTTTCTCTGAATTATCGTTGCTCTGGGTCTTGAGAAC
Organism: Naja naja; assembly: GCA_009733165.1. Lineage (NCBI taxonomy): Eukaryota > Metazoa > Chordata > Lepidosauria > Squamata > Elapidae > Naja > Naja naja. The sequence goes on from CM019150.1 coordinate 138,605,656, forward strand.
ATTAAAAAGAGTTATTAGCAATGAATCTGAGAAGTGAACCTACAAAAAAGACTCAAAACTTATTTCTGCTCCTATCTACCTTATGTAGAGGTTACAGAGATTTACTCTCATCTTTTACCTATCCAATGTTACACTGCTAAAACAAACATCACCAGGCTTGGATTATATATACTTCCTTTAGCTTTATTAAGATTGCATACTACTTACATTGTAGGTCTACCACTTGGAGCCAGAGGATATAGAACTGTAGGTCATGGTTGGTATGGTTCTTGCCATGAAAAGAGTTTTATTTTTATGCATTTGTTTTACACTGCCAAATTATAATCCAGCCATTTCCAGCAGCGCAGTTGGGTTCTGGCCATCTCTTGATTCATGTGCAGGAATCAAATTATATGTTTTAGTTTTGTAGTGCACTATATTTTTAAACTTTAAAAATACATCTTGTTTAGTGAACATTGTATTGATGAAAAAAATCCTAAATGTTTTTATAAACTCATGTCCTTTGGCTAATATTTATTGTTTTATTGGATTGCTGTATGTGCCTCACAGTAACTTTCTTTAAGATAGGTATTGATATAAATATGATAAATAAATAAATAAATGGTATCTTATTAAGTGTACAAAAGTCCATTTTCTTTAGTATAAATCCTCAGAAATAATTTTAATATTTTGAAGGAGGCCCCAGAATAGGTTGAAGCCAGTCAAAAATTCCTATAAATTTCCTTTAAAAAATGTATTTTACTGAAAATTTTACAAAAAGCATAAAACTAACACAAACTAATAAAAAATAAATAAAAAGAGAAAAGAAGAATAAAAGTGCTGAAGGAAAGAATAGAAAGAAATAGAAAGAAGAAACTCCCAATTTCCTTTGAGGCATATATAAGGTCCATTATAAAGTTATTTCTTAACCTATGAATACAAAAGATAGCTCACTACTCTTCTCTGTAAGGGGTTTACAAGTTTAAATGCAGATATTGGTTTTTTTCTCTAATCAAAAAAGATAATTTAATTAGATAGAACTGCATAAGTTCCATCATCTTCACAAACCATTCCTCCATTGTGGGTATTGTTAGTATTCTCATTACAGTTGTCATGCTATTAGAACAAAGTTCCATGACTTTTTCCTAGTTGCTTGTCCATTAATCCATTAAACAAAAGATTCAAGTTTATATTGTACTTTAATCTTTAACATCTTCTGAATTAACATATTTGCACCCAAAATTTTCTCGCTCTTTTGCATGTCCACAGGGCATGATAAAATGTCCCTTTACCCCATTATAATTGAATCTTTTTCTGTTTTAATTTGTCATCCTAAAAGAAATATTATATTCTCTTATACAAAATACTGATGGGCTAAAAAATTAATTTCATTTCAGTGGGAAGTGCAGTGGGAATAAAGGATCTAAATGTAATTAGAGAGCTCTAGACATCTGGTCTCGTCAATGTTTTATTTTATCCAATAATACTAGATTTACAGAGAAGACATAATTCTGTGAACAGAGAACTGGTTTGCTCTACTTTATAATTCTACTTCCCAACACATTTCTATCTGTAATATTCTTTTGGTAAACAGAATCCATTATGGTCCAATACACTACATATAAAAAAAATGACAGCAATAATTTGGGGGTTTACTAAGAGGGCTATGCAGGTGTTTGGTACTAGCATTAATATTCAAACAGATTATTTTTTATTATTTATTTATTTGATTTGTCAATCGCTTACAAGATAATAAGTATAAGGGTAAACATAGTTATGAATACAAGAAATGAATACATACAAGAAAAATAAAAGAAACAATAAAAGAAACAAAAAAAAGAAACAATAGGACAGGGACGGTAGGCATGTTGGTGTGCTTATGCACACCCCCTACAGACCTCTTAGGAAAGGGGTGAGGTCAATAGTAAAAAGTCTAAGGTTAAAGTTTTTGGGGTTTGGGGAAGAAACCACAGAGTCAGGTAGAGTATTCCAAACATTGACCAGCCTGTTGCTGAAGTTGTATTTCCTGAAATCAAGATCGATGAGGTTAACCTTGAGTTTATATCTATTGTGTGCTCTTGTATTGTTATGGTTGAAGCTGAAGTATTCATTGACCAGTAGGACATTGCAATGTATGCTTTTATATACTATACTTAGATCGGACTGAAGACGGTGTAATTCTAGGTTTTCTAGGTCTAGAATTTCAAGTCTAGTGGTATAAGGTATTCTGCAACGAGTAGAGGAGTGTAGAACTTTTATTGTGAAGTATTTCTGGACTTTCTCAACTGTGTTAATATCAGATACGTGATATGGGTTCCAGACTGATGAGCTGTATTCAAGTATTGGTCTGGCAAATGTTTCGTATGCTCTAGTTAGTAGTGTGATATTACCAGAGAAAAAGCTACGTGGATGAATTCTACCATCCCACATTGCTTACTGCCTTAGAGATATTTTCAAGAGCTCAAATCCTGAAAACACCCAATATTTTTAGATATTCATATGAAATATGTAGGGAGAGAAAGAAGTGCCTGTTAGAAGAACTATTTCAAATTCCATCTCAGTATTGTGAGAAAACTGCTAACTTAAACAAGAAACCAAAGCACTTGCAAATGGAGATATTGAAACAATCTCCCTGCTATATTTCACACTTGAAATATCCTTCGTGATATTATGAACATGTACAATAAATAACTTATTTACATCATAGCCTGTTGTTATACTACTCCATTCTTCTTTCCTAGAAAGAAAACAGTCACAGTGCTAGATGCTAGCAATGTTGCCTTTTAGCCATATTAAAAATCATATCTAAATCTATGGCTGTGTATGTTTTAAGACAAATGTGACATGTTAAATCCTATTATACCAGCACCATCAGGAAGCAAAATGCCTTGGATCAGCTCTCTTGGTTGGGGAAATACAATAGGAATGAGCTCTATAAACTGCCAGGACTCCATTGGGAGTATGAAGACACAGAAGGAAATAAGTATACAAGTAAACCAATCTACCTACCTTCTTACCTTCTTACTTATGGATTTCCTGAGGCATCACAGGGTCAGTCATTCTGGGAAACCAAGTGTCACAACTGATTGACTCTCTGCCAGCAGGATTCTTTTTTCTTTTTATTCTTCTACATTCTTAGTCTTAGCTTACCCAATTCAGCCACCTCTCATGTCTCTGACCTGTTGGTATTTTGCTTCTGACATTGTTATAACACATGGAAATGAAAGTGCCACTGATCTTTCCTTTTTTTCCCCATTCCCATATTAAGGTTATGATTACACAGAGGGAGAAAAAGCCTCCCGTCGATTATTTTTCTTGCTACCAGATGTCTATTCTACAAGTATTTTAAGGCAAGCTACTTTTTGATAGAGCCACATTCCTATTGCTGTTCACCTAAAAGTTTATGTAAGATTTTGCCTTGGGCAAAACAATAAGGCTGAAGAATGATGACCAAACTAAGCTGACCCTCGTAAGCTTTGTGAATGCCCACTTTCAGGTACCATTACATTACACAAACAATTCAACCCTCACCCTCCACAGTAGCTTTGCGAAGAATTGTGCTGTACTTTATCAGAGTGCCTTTGTATCCTAAGGACCATGTTTCAGAGAGAAGATTGAAAGAGCAGTGGGAAAGACTCAAAGGAGATTCAGTTTGAAACACCCCTGGGTAGCAGTGATTATACTCTGAATGAAGAAATGTCAACTTTGTGGCCTCTTATTGTCCACTGATCACAGGTGAAATACCAACAAACTTCCTTTCCTTTTATAAGTTCATGTCTCTATTTGCCTGTTATCACTGTTCATGTTCACATACTTTGAAGATTCATTTAACAAATAAAATAGATCAGAATTTTTTATGTATGCCTGGACTCAAGATTTGGGGTAGCCAGCTCCCACAATTCTATTGGGTAGAAAAAAATTGCACTGGTTTATATCTTCTAGATGTTCTCCCTCCTCCCACAAAAAGGTCAAATAACAGTTGTTTTATTTTACTGTCTGCAGTATTTCTTCCCTAAGCTTACAATAATCATTCTTGTGTCAATATAAAAGAATTTTAATTCCCTCAGTTTCTCTGCAGAGTGTCTGCAGGGTGTATTAGAGTAGTGAGAATTATTTCAGAAAAAAAATCAACTATTCAACACTTAGGATAACAAAATAGCATACAAATAACTTTTGTCTTTATCCTATACACCATGGAAAGTTTCATACTGAGGAAACTCAGCAGGATAAATTTAGTACAATTTCTTGATTTGGACTGTATGTACTACTAAATATAAAATGAGGATTAGCAATAGCAATAGTAACAGCTAGTGGTGCAATGCAACTAATGTAACAACCAATTTGATGAGCGTGTGCTTTGCACGTGCACACGCACTTTGCATGTGTGCTCTACATTTCAAAAAGCCCATTTTCAACTCAATTACTTACCTTCTGCTGCATCACCTATGAGAAAAACAGCTGATTTGTGGCAAACTGCTCTGGCGCACGAATCAGCTGTGCTAAAAAACCAGGAAATAAAGCACAGGAAAGAGCAGGGGCGGATGGGCAGGGCCAAATCCTCACCGGAACTACCAGTTTGCCTGAACCGATCCACACCGGTAGAATCCCACCCCTGACAATAGCACTTAGACTTATATATTGCTTCATAGTGCTTTACAGCACTATGATTTATTTGATATCAGTGTAACTCTCATCCCGCGATGAGTTGCCCTGCAGTGAGTTGGCCATGGACAGTTGGCCATGGAGAGTTGGCTGTGATGACTTGTTGAAGATGAGTTGTTGTAGACCCTTTGCAGCCAACCCCCAGAGACAAGAGGACTACCTCTGGTTTCTGGGAAGTGACTGCAAATGCTCCATGCTAAAATCCTGCTTGGAATTAGAGACAGAAAAAAATCTGTTTTTTTTTTCACATTTTTCAGCCAGCTGCAGAAATTAAGAAGGTGTCCTCTTGGCAGGCTTTTGATCTTTCCTGTTAGCTTCCCCACTGATTTACTGGGAATGTTGGCAGGCAAAATTGCAGATGAAAATAACATGAACACAGGGCAGTTGACAGCCAGTCATAAGTATGACTGGGTTGCTAAGCACCCATATCACAATCACATGGCTGCAGAAGGATTGCAAGAGCTGTAACTTCAAGCATGGGTCATAAACCCCTTTGTTCACTGCCTTCATAATTTTTGAATAGTTACTGAATGAATGGCAATTAAAGAAGGATTTGCCATATTTAATATGCTTATCAAATTTTTAAAACTGCCCGGCTCCCTTTTGGGAAAGTATACATACCCATCACTTTTGGATGACCAACATTTGCAAGTGCCAAAAGGGAATACAAATATTAAGTCAAAGAGATTGGAAGACATAAGAAAAGGAAATAAGAAAATAATAACTTATTTAATAGCAAAATAACACTCATTATACCTCTCCATAAGTTTGTTCTTAAAAACTATTGTGGTTTTAAACTTCTCTCACTTGTTTTGTGGAACTCATTAACTCCACTTTCTCAGTTGTCTGTGACTTCTCTGTTGTTTCTATTTTCCATCAATTATTTGTAACACCCATAAAGATATATGGCTAAGATCCCCATGATTTACAGTATAGCCTCCCCTCAGAATTTTGTGCACTTTCCTCTAAAGTAAGTTATGTTGATCAATGATTCCATTCTCATTCTCTTTCTCTCTCCTTCCTTCCTCCCTCCCTCCTATCCAATTTCTGGGAAACCCAAGCAGAATCCTTACTTATTTCCCACAACATTTAGACAACCACACAGGTATAAAACAATATTGCATAGGTATGGAGATAACTTTAATGGCTATTAAATTCAGTGGAATGAGTCCAATTTTGTCCATAAAAAGGATTGTGCTGAGAACAGCAATTCATCCTTCCCCACTCTCTCAGTCTCATTCCTCCCCCACCCTCTTATGCACACAAACTCCTGTCCTAGCTGTTTTAAACTTCTCCACTCATTCCAGATTGAGCTGCCTTAAAGGCACAGTATCTACTAAAGACACCAAGCATAATGAATAAACTCTCTCTTCATATAGAAATCAACTATTAGCTGTGCAAGAACTAAAAGTGAGCAGTTTTCTTCTCTTGACTGCTGTATCTCTTCTTCTGGTTTTGATCTCCTTCATCCTGACTCACCTGATGCAATCTATAACTCCATTTCCTGATATTTCTTTGGCTCTCCAAGTCATAATCATTACCCAGTCACTTCATTGGACATTTTCTTCACTGAAGAGACTGCTGGCTTCTCTTCTTTTCCCTTTCATTAAATAGGCCTTGTTTCTCTTCCATGGATGCAAGTCAATATCTCTGTTGACTTGCTGTTGCCACCCAAAATTCTGTTATCCATTTCACCCTTAAATTGTCCCTACCCCTTTATTATTATTTTATTAGGAGAGGAAAAAAAGAAAAGTCCTGTGCTTTCTCCCTTCTGTTTCTTTGCTTACACCTGTGCTTTCTCTGCTTACTTGTTCCTCTTTTTGTTTTCATGTCACTATTTGTCAGGCTGGACTTCTGCCATATCCTTTTTTTCTGTGCAATCATAGTAAATTCACTTTTATACTGTACTTGCTTCTAAATTTTCTTTCTCTGTTGTTTTTTTCCTTAGCAAAAACCCTCTCCCCTTTTTTTACTGGCCTGCTTTGTCTAAGGCAGCCTTGACCTCTTCCTATATTTGCACCTATTTATTCCATCTCCAAAAAGTTATACATTTTAACTACTTGCAATATATTTACTCTATTTTACACCTTTTCGATGAGTCCTCCAGTTTGCACGAAATCCTCCAGTTTGCATGAAATGTTAATGTCTTTTACATTTAATTGCTTTGTGACTTGATCCTCATTCGTTCTCTTCATATGACCAAATTCAATGTATTCTTTCTATTCAAAGTGCATTCATTCAGGTTTCTTTCATTTTATAGTCTTTTTGCTTTATCACACATTTTAAGTATCCCATTCAAGTTGCATTCAGCTTATCTTTATATGCACAATACTCAGTTTCACAATCTTAAAGGCATCCATTTTCATTGATTTCAACAAACCTGTATTCTTTTAGCAACCCTGTATTACCCATTATCTTTCTACCTATCTTAAAAATAAATTCTCTATTTACTTACTCATATTTATTAACTATTGTATCCAGGCCCAGAAAATTACCTACTTTTTACTATTTTTTTTGCCATTTATGTATGCATTTTCTCAGTCAAACACAACTGCTTTGGTCTCTGCCCCATTTTAAAATCATACTCCCCACTGCTTTAGACAATCTAAGATATGCTGAAAATCATTTGCTTTTATACATTTTTATCATCCACACCTATTTCTCCTTATCATTCCACCAACATCTTTTTTCACAGTCCAGTTATGTAACAGTTTTAGCATAATTACTTTATATATCAGTAGTTTTGGCATTTATATCTATCCCCAGTAATATTCTACATAAGACTCTGTTTTATTATATCCACATTGTATTAGGAAATTTATCTTCTAATACCTTTTTCATATAGGATTCTTTCTGTAGTCACACTTCTTTCACTCCAGTTCTTTTCATTTTGATTCTTTTCTTTCATCTTCATTTTGTTCCCAAGATCCATTTTGACCTATCCTTACAAAATAATAGCCTGTTCAACATTTTAAACTATTTCATTTGTTTTCTCAATCTTTCACTGTAAGCCATCAAATCAATTGTGTTTTTAATTTTATATTCATCCAACTGCTATATATACACACTTGAATAGATTTATTTATTTGTTTGTTTGTTTGTTTAACAGTTGCCCATCTCACATATGTGACTCTGGGTGGTATACAAAGTTTAAACACCATTAACAAAAAAATATATATCAAGAACCATATTAACATAGGTCATTATAAATTAAAAACAATTAAAGTATTGTTAAAACTGTGAAAATATTATATGGGAAGAAGAACACACTTAATTTCCCTAACAGTGAAACCACTTTGCCAGCTGTTTGCCACCATCACTGGTTCACCTACCCAGATGGCAAAGCCCTCTTATTCAGGCATTCTGGAAGACAAACAGTCTGATCTCAGGGGAAATGATGTGCTGGAACAGATGCTATTGCAGGAAAAAAAAAGCTCATTTCCTAGATTCTGCAACTTAAAATCCTTTATGGGTAGGATTGCAAATAAGTTTTTCCTGCCAGACCCTATAGGATGGGTAGACGTGATTGGGTAGAGAGGTCCCTCAACTAACTCAGGCCCATGCCATGTAGTGTTTTATACATCATTATTAGAACACTGAAAATTGGTAACCAGTGCAGTTTGTAGATGTCAAGCTCGAAATTGACATATGTGTAGCCATTTTAGTTTGGCTTAATATAGATTCTTTTCCTTACTTTCTCTGTCATGGGGGAAGGGTTTCGGGCTCACCACATTCCTAAGGGGGAGGAGTGGAGATAAAGAGAGTGTTTTAGCTAGATGATCTTTCTTCCTATAGGAAATGAGCTGTCCTTGCTTGGGCCCCTTGAGGTGGAGTTTTATGACATCAAGCAATGTTGAATTACTTCTATTGGAGAATGTGACTTTTGGGGGTTGTTTCTAACTTGTAATATTGTGGGGTAATTCCGGGTTGTATCAGATCCGGAATTACCATGGACTTTGCCAATTTGATGCTTTCCTAAATAAAAGAAATTTCTTTTGAAGATGGACTTTGTTCTTTTCTTTTTAAATGGATTTTATCACTTGGAAACCTTTTATCACTTGGAAACCTTTTATCACTTGTGGACAGAAGACCACAAGTGAAATGTGTGTTAATTTAGATGCATACATAGCTACCTGTACACACTAAAGCTTTTGGGCAGTCCCTTTCAAAGAACATTACAGTAATAATGGCTTGACCAGGACATGAGTAACTGAGAGTAGGGCCTCCCAGTTAAGGAACAAGCATAACTGGTGTGCAATCCAAAGTTGTGCAAAGGCCCTCCTAGTCACAGCTGAGTCCAGAACGACACCCAGTTCATAACCTGTCTGAGGCAATGCCATTCCACCCAGAACTATCCTCACTACAATAAGACAGACATTAATATCATCTCTAGCTCATGCTTAGGTGAGTCCAATCATTCAAATGGTACTCCAGGTCCTCTTAACCTGCTTCTTGTCCCTCAACTGTATCAGAAACCATGGAGAGTGATGGCTGAGAGCTTACATGGGCAGATTCACCCCAAGGCCTCTGCACTCTTTTATTCAAGGCAATGACCACCAATACCTAGTAAGACCATCAAGAACAATCCCCAACTCTCCTTTGAACCTTTCTGAATCAGTCTGTTGCTGGAGACAGATTGATTGAATAGGTTCTGCTTCCCTGAGATGGAGGACAGCAGTGAAAAATCCTATGGTTATTAGGGTGTGATTTCACCATGATAGAGGAGACACAAAGAACTTCCCTGATTCCAGAGAAGAAAAGGGAAGAAGGAAGAAGTAATCAGTTGTCTAACTACTGTTCCATATTGGGCTCAGAAGTCTTGGGATAGGACATGGCTGTCATGGTGTCTATTAACTGCACAACCTCATACTCCATTCCCCAAGACTTTTTGGTCCAGGACCAAAAGCTTGGGAAATTTCATTGCCAACCCAGTCAGGCTGGGAAGTTACTATGCATTCGGAAGATCTGAACAATATGAATATTTCCTAGAACCCAACTTAATAAACAGAGTCTTACAACCAATAACTTGTGGAGCAATACCCTTGAAAGTCATTAGGGACAACTGCTGCTCCCCCAACCCATGCCCTGGATTCTTGGCTGAGATAACACCTGAAATACAGTTGGGACCATTTGTGAAAGTGGATTCAACCACCCTTCTGGACCTAGCTAGGTCTCAGTAATGTATTCTATATCACGCTTCTCATCCATGATCAAGTCCTAAATGCAAGTGGCTTTATTACAGAATGATTTGGTGTTTAGCAGCCAATACTTCCTAACGTGTTGACTAGGCATTGCAGTTGAGTTAAGGGGTTGGAATGCAAAACCAACACAAGATACTGAGAGCACTCAGTATCTGAGTGCTGAGAGCACTCAGCAAAACCAACACTCTCTGAGAGCACTCTACTTCCTTCTCTCACCATACCTCCCATTCCCATCAGGATACTTGAATTGCCCCAAGCCCTTGTGATCCCAACAGTCTCTGACCCATACAACTTTTCCCCACAATTCCACAGACAGAAGATCCTCACCTCATAATACTTCAAGTCACCACCACAAGTGGTGTCAGCATGATGAGGAATCCACAAAGTTCACCTCCTTACACTCAACATCTCACCCTATTTATTACCCTATCAACTTTAAGTTACATCCAATGGTACCTTCCCTATCTTCACTAATAGCCATGGTTGCCCAATGGTTAGAATGCAGTAGGGCAGGTTAACTCACTGCTCAATCCAGGAGTTCAATCCTGACTGGATCAAGGTTGATTCAGCCTTACATCTTCAAAGTTCATTAAATTGAGGATTCAGATTGTTGGGGGCAATATGCTGACTCTGTAAACTTCTTAGAAAGGATTGTAAAGCACTATGAAATAGTATATAAGTCTAAGTTCTATTGCTATTGCAAATAGAAAGATTAAAATACATTTATTATGTTCCTTTTGGGGGGTTATTTGTTTTTAAGGGTGAAATAAGAAGTAGAATCACTAAAAGTCACCTTCATCTTTTCTTGACAGAACATTCTATTGGATCAAATAAACTTCAATCATTTGATAGGCAGCAGTTGGAAACAATCCATATTCTACATATTTTAATTATATTTTTATAGATTTAGTTTGTATTTTTGTAGGGGTCTCGGTTTTTTAAAACTAGTATGTTGTAATTTTGAGAAATTGTTTTAGTAGGAAGATTACTAAATTTTATTCAATAAGTAAAAATCAAATGTAATAACACACTTTCTATACAGCCAGGACTTTAGAGAAATCAGAAATATATTTTATTGTGAAAATTAAATTAAAATGTGGCACCCCATGGACTTGCAAAATATCTAGAAAGTATTTTGTTATTTATCCTAACATTTCACTGGTTTTGCTTAGATGCTGTAAAATGTTTGCAATCTTTTGTTTTAATATCAAAGACCAGTTTTTCCATCTTTGTTGAGCTGCTGTAATTTGTTACCAGGCTTTCATCTTTAAAGCCTCAATTCTTTGGGCTTTGAAAACTCCAGCATTGGAGTTTTTAAAGAAGAGATTGGACAACCATTTGTCTGAAATGATATACAACCCCTGCCTGAGGAGGGGTTGGACTAGAAGACCTCCAAGGTCCCTTCCAACTCTGTTATTCTGTTATTCAGTTAAGAGAACAAATGGGGCACTGAGGTTTTCAAATAAATACAGCTTTGTATAACTGAGAACAAGATCTGAATCCCATTTGGGTGAAAATCAGGGAGTGGTTTTTTTCCCCCTAAAATGTATAGGAATATTTACAGAAAAAAAAATACTAACATTCCCCCCCCCAGTAAGGGAGGCCTGCACAAACTTTGGTTTTTTAAAAAAAATGAGTCCAAAAGAAGAACATGTGTTTCTAAAGCATCACCCAAAAAATAATAGTTAGAACAATGCAGCATTTTGGATGCAAAGATAAATTGGGATGCTTCAGATCATATGGCACAGAGCAACTCTGCACTTCCTTAAACTAAATATTTTTTCCCCAGGAATAAGGTTGCATCTGCAGAAGATAAACATATGATCCTAGGAAACACAAAGTTATTTTAAAAAGACATAGACAAGTGCCACATCTGAGCATCCCAGCATGTTCTCAAACACCCAAGCACTGCACTGCTCTAGTAATTAAGTCATTAACCATAGGGATATTTACTTTTGAAAGCTTTGAAACAAAACAAATTATGTACAAAAATAACATTGGAAATGTATTAGAAGTCCCCAAAAAAACAATTTTCCATTGGAAATTGTTCTGGATTTTTCATCTTTTTAATCAGTTCTTTTTAACTCTCATTACATTGCTTAGTTCAGATTCATGGAGAGATGGTAGCTACCCTTTTCTGCTTTTCTATCTGGCTGCATGATTGTTATGACATGATAAATGTGCGTGGTGAACTGCCATGTTCCACAAGATTGTTAAAGGAATGGGAAGACCTCGGGGTATGCTTTCTCGTGATTGCAGAAAACTTGGCTACAGTTCTTTGGTCATAAAGAGCAAAAACACTAACTCTATAGCATGTCTTGTTTAATTATGTCTGGTTGTTTCTGCTTAACTCTCCTGAGCCCACTTTTAAGAGGATGTTTGTTGGAGAAATTTTAGACTCAAAAGTATCCGTAAATCACATCGCCTGATCTTTTATTCTTCTATAGCCTAAATGTTCATTTGGTTCCAGAGAAACAGAAATTGTTTATAGGAAAACAGTAGGCTTATACAATATTCTACCAAGTTTGTTCTTTCTCAGTCTCTCATTTTCCAGCCTGAAGTCCTTTCTGTTTTATTCACAAAACAAACAAATCAACAGCATGAAAAATGTGCATGCATTTGCATGTATATATTTCCTATCACCGACATATTTATATACATTTCTCCTCATAAAAGGCATTTTATTTGCTCTTTTATACAAGTGTGCATTAATCTACATAATCTTAGTTTTTGGTTGTTTACAAGCCTGCATTGTAAAATCCATACAGATATGCTGTTCCAGTGGAAAATCCAAATCAGGGGACTTTGCATTACAATATGTGAATGCATCCATCCATTGCTGGGACATACTGTATACTCTATATGACAATAATTTCCATGCCAGATCAAACTCTTTTCAGAATATAACTAAAATCAAGTATATCTATATTCATTTCTTCTTCTTAAATTTTAAAAGTTGGCAACCAGAGTGGTGTAATGGTGATGATGCTAAAATAGGAGGGAGAGACCCAAGTTCTAATCCTGGAAGCCACCTGGGTGACCTTAAGATCAGGGATGGGCTTCAAAAAATTAGCAAATGGTTGTCTGCCTGGTTGCTGGGTGGGCATGGCCATGGTAGGTGTGGCCTAATTGGCCTCCTGCACCTCCCCGAGTCTCCATGTGGAGATTCCTGAGAGGGGTGGGGCAGGCGGGGCAGGACAGTTGTTGCAACTACTGGTTCAGCAAACCAGATGTAAAATTAACATCCAGTTCGCCTGAACTGGTGCGAACCGGTAGCAACCCACCCCTGCTCGGGATAGTCACTTCTTCTCAGCTATGTCAGGTTCTGTGACAAGCCAGCTGAAAAACAATATTCCTTATTGCATTGTGCACAGATCTGCTACTGGACAAGTGCAGGAAAAATAATGGATACTACAATTAAGTGGACACCAAGAAGAACAATGACAACTATGTTTAAAAGTGGTTTAAGTCAGGAGAAACTAAAAAGGAGTCTTGGAAAATTTTACACATAGGGAAATAAGTTTCTTGGTATTTCACAAGCATTATTACCTTTGTCTTATGTATATGGATATTTGCCTGTATTGGCCAGACAGGCTGAAGGTATTTTGCTCCCTGAAAAAGCTAATGGCTCCCTACATCAACTAAGTTAAGAATACCCTGAATTAATAAAGCTAATTTAGTCCAAAAGGAATGAAATTTTCAAATGATCTCTTCTCATCTTTGATATAAAAAAGCAATGCTAAATATGAATGTAACATTAAATACATAATTAACCATCTGCCTCATGATCATGTGCTCCTGGAATATAAATTTAAAACACCTAGAGTCAGAAACTTATCCTGGATAAGTTTCATTTTTGATTTCCAGACACTCAGTTTCAAGGTGTTAGTAACAACTTATAAAGTCCTAAATGGCTTGGGTCCAGGGTACTTGCGGGAACGCCTCCTGCCAGCATCACATTCCGATCACCCAGTATGCTCCCATAGGCAGGGCCTCCTTGGGGTACCGTCGGTTAGGCATTATCGACTGGCGGAGGGCCTTCTCTGTGGGAGCACCCACCCTATGGAATCAACTTCCCATAGACCTCCATTTGGCCCCTGATCTCTGCTCCTTCCGCCGGGACCTGAAGACCTGGTTGTTTCAACAGGCTGATCTGGACTGACTTTGGGGGTGTGGGTTGATTTTTTAGTCTTTGTTTTAATTTTTTAAATTTTATAATCACTGATTAGGCTTGTATTTGTTTAATGGCTTTTTATTGTAACTTGTATTGGGTTTTTTATTGTTCACCACCCTGAGTCCTTAGGAAGAGAGGGCAGCATACAAGTCTAATAAAATAATAATAATAATAATAATATAACTTTATCTAGAATTAATTATGTTTTTCCAATAAAATCCATTTCCTTTATCGAAATTTATTAAAATATTTCTATATTTTTTTCAGTGGAGAGACCCTGGCATTCAGGCCAAGTTCCAAGCACTATTACTTATTCTGCTGTGAATTGTGTTGGATTGGGCCAATAATATTAGATAAAATTCAAGGTGATTAATTTGGTCGCTTAATAAAGTTGTTTAAGTTTGGTCTAAATTTTCTTTTCAGGGAAAGGCTGAGAATCACTTTGCATATTATGGTTAAAGAACCTTGGTGGTGCAGGCTGTTAAACGCCTAGCACTTAATTCCAGCTGCCTTCAATTAGTGCAGGCTTGAATCCCACCAGGCTCAAGGTTGATTCAGCATCCCATCCTCTCAGGGTAAGTAAATTGAGGACCCAAGATTGTTGGGGGCAATAAGCTGACTTTGTAAAAATGCTGCTTGGGGGGGCCAAAAAGCTCTAGTAATAAGCAGGCACATACAATGGAATGAAGGCTATTACTGAGCACATTTATTTATTTATTTATTTATTAGACTTATATGCCGCCCCATCTCCGAAGACTCGGGGCGGCTCACAATCAAAACATATAGTACAGTAGTTATTTAAAAAAATTAAATAATTTAAGCCCGATAAGACCAAATTAAAGTGAATTAAAATTATCCCATGGCCCAGGTGAGGTAATCACAGCCCGATTTGGTCAAACAACCAGGTCTTTAAGTCGGCGGAAGGTGCGGAGGTCAGGGGCCAGACGGAGGTCCAGAGGCAGTGCATTCCATAGGTCAGGGACGCTACAGAATAGGCTCGTCGCCGGGGACCGTCAGCCGACATTGACTTGTCGACGGGACCCCGAGGAGTCCTTGCCTATGTGTCCGCACGGGACGGTGGCGCTCGACATCGGCAGGAGCCGCTCCCTTAAATATTGTGGACCCATGTTGTGTAGGACTTTGAATGTTAAAGTCAGAACCTTGAATCTCACCGGAGCGCAACCGGCAACCAATGTAGGCGCGCAGGAGGGGGTAATATGGGAGAATCGGGTAACTCCCATCACCACCCAGCGGCCGCATTCTGCACCAGCTGCAACCTCCGGATGGTATGCAAGGGCAGTCCTAAATAGAGAGCATTGCAGTAGTCGAGTCGTGAGGTGACAAGGGCATGAGTGACTGTACGCAGGGCATCCCGGTCCAGAAACGGGCGAAGCTGGCGAACCAGCCGGACCTGGGCAAAGGCCCCCTGGCGCGGCCCCACCTGATCCTCTAGCTGGAGCCGTGTATCCAGGAGGACCCCCAGGTTCAGCCCTATCCACAGGGGCAACACCACTCCCCTATGGTCAACGATGGACATTCCTGACTGGTCCGATATGCGGTATGTACAGCCACTCAGTCTTGGCTGGGTTGAGCCGAAGCATGTTTCCGTCCATCCAGGTCCGTGCCGCTTCCAGACAGCGAGTCATCACGGAGAGGGCATCACTGATCTGGCCTGGGGTGGAGATGTATAGCTGAGTATCATCAGCATACTGATGGTATCTTACCCCAAAACCACGGATGATCTCACCCAGCGGTTTCATGTAGATATTGAATAAGAGGGGGAGAGGACTGACCCTGAGGGACCCCACAGGTGAGTACCCTCGGGTGACCTCTGCCCCGTCAACACCGATTGCGACCGCCCGGAGGTAGGAGGAGAACCACCAAGTACAGTGCCCCCACTCCCAAGCCCCAGGCGCGCAAAAGGATACCATGGTCGATGGTATCGAAAGCCGCTGAGAGGTCTAATAGGACCAGGACAGAGGAAAATCCCCTGTCCCGGGCCCTCCAGAGATCATCCATCAGTGCGACCAATGCCGTCTCCGTGCTGAAACCAGGCCGGAAGCCCGATTGGTACGGATCTAGGTAGTCCACTTCATCCAGGAAAAGTGGGAACTGCTGAGCCACCACACTCTCCACATTGGGTTGTGCTCCAAAAATTGTAAGCCGCCCTGAGTCTCCGGAGAAGGGGCATATAAATATGAATTAAAAAATGTTGAGGGGAAAGCCAATTATCTTTGCTTCAAAGGGCCTTGGCGGCTCAGGCTGTTAAATGCCTGCACTTAAGTTCCAGCTGCCTACAATTACTGTAGGCTCGAATCCCACCAGGCTCAAGGTTGACTCAGCCTTCCATCCTCTCGGGGTAGGTAAATTGAGGACCCAAGATTGTTGGGGGCAATAAGCTGACTTTGTAAAAATGCCGCTTAGTAAAAGCAGGCATATACAATGGAATGAAGGCTATTGCTGAGCACACTGGGTTGTATCCAAAAAAATTGTAAGCCACCCTGAGTCTTCGGAGAAGGGCGGCATATAAATGTAATTTTAAAAAAAAGGACAAAAAGAGGAAACAGTTAAAGTTAAAATGAAATAAAAAAATAAATCATTATACTTCAAGATATGCTGGATACTTCTGGATTTATAAGGGTGAGGTTTCCATTTAAAGGATTGCCATGGGTTTCTTTACCCACAACATTGGGCTCCAAAACTCAGGACAGCCAATGCAACAAAATAGGCTGTCTCCAGGCACACACACACACACACACACACACACACACACACACAAGCACAGCCTGGTAATCACTGCTCATATTCCATTTTTTCCCACTTCTACTGCACCTCCTTCTCCTGCTCTTCCAATACTACCCCTTGTGAGTCTACTGTTGGAGATCAGTATCTCTTTCTATCCACATTAGGTTGCTTTAGGAACTCACACATCCACACCCCACCAATAGTTATTATATTCAGTAGTTGCTGTGCTGGCTAAAGAGAGATCTTAAAGGGTATTGGCAATTTTGTAGGCAATCTGTTCTCTTACAGGTATATTCTATCTTTTCTAGGAAAAAATAAGAGGAGGAAGGATATTTGGTATGTTTTGTCAGATAAGATACAGATAGAGGTAAAGGTACGGGTTCGGGTACAGATAGTGATAGATATGTAGATGGATAGATAGATAGATAGATAGATAGATAGATAGATAGAGATAGATAGTAGACAAACAGATGATAGATATAGACAGACTGTTACATTCCAAGCTTCCAGCACCAGAAAACAGCAACCAGCACAGTTTTTGGCATGACATGTGTTTAATGCAGGCTTGAAAACTCGGCATGAAGTGACCCCAATCAAAGTCAGTGCTACCCACTGCTGCTTTAGAGCTGTTTTTAAAACCCCTGCATGGCCCTCCCCTCCCCAGCACCTTCCTGATGTCGACTAAGGCCAAGAAGCTTTAGCCATGGCTCTTCTGTCTTTCTGTCAGCATGCCTGCTCTCCAGCCACCCCCCAGCTGATTGGCACTAGCTCTGGCTCTCCAGTTGATTGGTGCGTTCCCTCCAGCTGACTGTTGCGAGCCTGGCTCTCCATGACGTATAAGTGAGTCCAATTCAGTGTGGTAGCCATCCCAACTGGCAGGGCATCCCCTCCATTCCTTCCCCCTCAGGCGTCCCCCCAAATGGCAACCCTGAGATGGTTCGCCCAATGCACAACATTTCTTCTATATTTCTCTCTCTCTCTCTCTCTCTCTCTCTCTCTCTCATCATCTATCATCTATCTCACCATTATTTTATAAATAATTCAAGGTGAGATACAGATATTCCTTCCTCCTCCTATTTTCCCCACAACCACAATTGAGTGAGGTGGGTTGGACGGATAAGAGTGATCACCCATCCAGTTTTCATATCTAAGGTGGAGCTAGAATCCATGGTCCCCAGTTTCTAGCCTGGTGCCTAAATCCCTAAACGGAATTGTCTCTTTGGATCTGACCTTTCTTTATCAACACCTTGCAGATTATAAAGGCAAATGGCCATTTATATCAATCCTTAAATGTTACACCAAATGGTTATCAAAATATAATTTGTTACTCCAATCCCTGATAAGACATATAAACTGGAAGATACCTTTACCTACTGTTGAATGAATGAATATAAAAACAGCATACACACACACACACCCCATCTTTTTTACTAGTCTACTAAATGTTCAGTAATTTATTCACTATTCTTCATAATTATGTGAAGCATCCCTCCCCTTCCCCAAGTAAAACACTAAAAGTATTACTGGAAAAATATATTAAGCTGCTAACTATTCTTTTCTCAAATATAGTCATTAGTTATACTCAAATGCCATTGTCAAAAGTTAATCTGTTTAGTCTGCAATATTATGAGAGCAGTACTATCAATTTTTCCAGCAATAGGATAATTTAATTTTCCCACATGTGGATGAAAGATTTCCAAAATTTAAAACAGGAGTATTTCTTCACCAACAGCTAAGATTTTAAAGTCTTCAACCTAAGGACAATTTGGTGAGGTACTTCTTGCTCAGATACCCATCCACATCCACTCAAGCACAGAATTCATCAGCAAATGAGTACTTTCTGGCCCACTGAGTAAAAGAGAAGTTATAAAAGAACTCTATATAACTTTTCAAATTTCCTGAAGAAAAACCAATATAATAAAAGTCAACAATGCAAATAATGTGATATTTAAAATCCCAATAAGAACACTGTCTACTTTCTTTGAACACTAACTTATTTATTTCTGTTGATGAACTATTTGACAAGACTAACCTTAGGATATATAAAATGTATATACCTACCCAACCCAATGCTGCAGTGGTGGGATTCAAAAATTTTTACTACCAGTTCTGTGGATGTGGCTTGTTTGGTGGGTGTGGCTTGATGGTCATGTGTCTGGGTGGGCGTGGCTAACTGGGCAAGGTGGTGCGGCACCTTGCTGTGAGTGACATCGAGTTGGCCACACCCACTCAGTCACATGACCGATGCTGCAGAGACAGGGTGATTTCCTACGTACCTTTCCCCCCTCCTCTGCCCTTGGGCTGACAAAAAACAAGTCCAATTAAAGATCACGATTGCCTACCAAATCTGCCTGCTCAATGGGTTTTGTTTTGGGATAGCTTTTGTTCTGTTTTTTGCCAGAAGCCCCTCAGAGAAAAATTTGCACCACCAAATCTTAACTGTACCTCATTATTGAAGTGCTTCCTGTCACTGCTGTGGGCGCTGCTAGCTGCCCAACTAAGAACTGCATCAGCTCAGGGCAACTGTGAGGAGTAAGAGGGGAAGCCACGGCACTCGCCTCATAGCAGTCAACTTCACTCTCTCTTGCTCTAGTTAGGTGCTCCCAGTGTGCACAAGGACTGTGAAGGAAGACTTCTCATGAATTCAGGGGCTATACCTCTCCAAATGATGAGTTGGTGGCGATCTAATGAAACGTCTTCCAGTTCTTAAAGATCAACTTTAAGAGAGCCCCCATGGAAGAAGCCAAGAATGAGAGCAAAAGTAGAAGCGGAAGGGTGACAGGGCATGTGATGGGTTCCTCCACAGTCCCCTCCCAGGGGACAGTCAGGACTTTGTCACCTCCTTTTTTCCTCAGAGGCATGGTGTCTGCCTCCCTTTACACCTCTTGTGGAGGGACACACATGCTCGTAACCCCCTGCCACCACTACTTTTGCTCTTAAAGTCAACCCTTTAAGATCTGGAAGACATTTTGTTAGCCCCTGAATTCACATGAAGTCTTCCTTCACGCTCCTTGTGCATGCTGGGAGCGCTTAACCAGAGCAAGAGAGAGTGAAGTTGACTGCTATGAGGTGAGGGCCTTGGCTTCCCCTTTTGCTCCTCGCAGTCACCCTGAGCCGGTCCAGCAGCTGCACCTAAAAAAGCATGCCCTGTTCTATATGCCGGGTCCGGCAACTCTGAGCAGCCGACACATAGCACAGGGCTGCGCCAGACTATTGGATAAGTGGAGCAAAGCCAGAGATCAATAGCCGCCTCTTTCGCAATGCAGAAATCCTCCCTGAATCACCCGGCTGGTCTTCTCTTTCTCTGCCTGTTTGTTTTATATGGCCAAGGGGGAGGAGATCAGCCAGCCAAAGGGGCAGCTTCTGGAGACAACTCTTTTTCAGTCTCCAGCTGTCTCTTTTGGGCTGAATTCCTCCCCAAATCAGCCAGCTGATCTCCTCCCCCTCAGCCATACAAAACAAACAGGTGGAGAAAGAGAAGTCCAGCCGGCCAATTCAGGGAGAATTTCTGCATTGTGAAAGAGGCGGCTACTGATCTTTGGTTTCACTCCGTTTCTCCAACGGTCTGGCGCCATCCTGTTCTATGCACTGGTTATTCGGACTTGCCGGGTCTGGCACATAGAACAGGGCATGCTTTTTTCGGTGCAGCTGCTGGACTGCAGACACACCAAAAAAAGCATGCAGCAGCTGCAGGCATCTCACGACAATTGGGACGAGAAGCTCTGGGACATCTGCCTACCCACCTTTGCTGGCTGGCTGGGCTGGGCTGGGCTGGAAGAGGCACATCCGCCAGGAGAAGGAAGAAAACATGCTCCAGGAGGGTGGGCAGATGTCTCGGGGTTGCTGCACATGCGCATTGCATGTGTAGTAGCTGCACACACAGTGCACATGTGCAGCAGCCCTGGGACATCCGTCCGAACTGTGCCACAGACCCCACGTGGTAGGGAAAGGTAGGAAAGTGACTGGGGCAAGTGGGAGACCATGCAACCAGGTCGAGAGCATGGCCAGCCAGGGGTGCCACATCACCGCTACCGATTCTCTTGAACCGGTGTGAACCGGTTGAATACCACCTCTGCAATGCTGTTATAGTAAGTCAGAATAGCTATGCAGAAAAACCTACTGGACAAATCCTTCAAAAATATTTATTCCATTTGAGAATGAATTCATAAAATGTCTTTCTTGACATCTTTCAAATAAGTTTAAAACAACTCTGACAAAAATAAGCCTCAAAATTTTGGTTTTGTTTTCATATTGTAGATAAAATAAGAACTTCTCCTTCAACAAAGAGTACTTAAACACTAACTATAGGGCAGGATAACAACAGTCAGCCTTAAATTGAAATACATTTTGAAGGGAGAAAATATTGTTATCTGTTAAATAGGTGTTTATAATAAACATGTTTTTCTTTATTGGTGCAGAAATGCTTCTCCATCATGAAAAGAAGAAAAGGATAAAGAATATGAGAGTGTTATGTTTGCTCATGAATTTAATAACATTGGCGGGCTGTAGGTTTACACCAATATTTCAGGAACCCTACATCATATTATGCATATGTAGAACAAGTACATCCTATTGAGTCCAATGGACAACTACCTCTCATAAGTGTGTATAAATACTATGCCTAAAATACCTAATTATGGCTGAATGTAACTATAAAATATGGATACAAATGCTTCTCACTGGCCAATTATGAACCCTGAAGGGCTTAAATTAACCTTTCTGTACAAATGGAAGAAAGTATTTCATTTCAGGATTGCCAGTTGTTCTTGAAAGCTAAATTTAGATTGTTACAGTCTATCAGCTTGGTTTTTATTCACTGACACTTCATCATTATATTATCTGGTGTAGATCCTACCTCCCTCCCAAACCTAGATAAAACACTCCCAGTCCAGTGTTGACTTGAAAGACCAAGACAAAATGACTTGTAAAGCCGTCATAACATATGAGACCATACAAAATTCTCAATTACACATTGGAACAGAAACAATATTGAATACGTATCATTGAGAGCTCAGCTTGATAGCTCTTATGAAGTCCTCTTGAAATCTTAGTAAGTGCTTTGTATTAATTATAATAAGAATTTCCTTACTTCTCTTGTACTGAAAAAGACTAGACAGGTTTGGACCTTATTACATAGAAAATTTAAATTTGGTTCTTCTTATAAGAAATTGATACTTTATAATAATTTTATCGTATTTCTGCTGTGATCTCCGGATAGGAAAGGCATCTGGCCAGTAAATGTTCAGCTCCATTCAATTGATACAACTCCACCCCAATGCAAGGAATTACAGGGTCATTAAAGACAAAAAATAGTTTTAACATGAAACAGATGGTAATCCATTTTGGGGATTTGGTTTGGAAAACATGGGCATTTAATGGAATTATTACCTTCTATCAGCTGTTATGGAACATTACTTTTAAAATGATAATGCATACAGTTAAAACTTTCCTATCTATACTTTTTGGAATTGATTTGAAATTCTACTGTGAACAAGTTATCTGCCTGCTTAATTTTCAGCTCTAACAAGTGGTTCCATGTATATATTCCAAATGCCTCAAAAAAGAAGAAGAGTCTATATACTCTATGGGTAAGTTGAAATCGAGCCATAAACTTTGCCCATACATTTCGTAATATTTATATGGACTTTAATGAACCAACAACAATAGTGTGATTATTTTTTCCATAAGCATAAGTGACACATTCCTTTCACAAATAAGGAAGATTCTCTGTGTCTTAGATTTATTTCTCTCACACACATATTTAGCAATACTTTCATTAAATAATCCACATTACTAAAATGCATCCCAAGGAAAGCATTACAATTTCAACCAATTACATTTGAAATCTAACTAACCTGTAGAATTGTAACAAAAAAAGGGAAGGAAAAAGAGAATTGTAACAAAGGAAGACTGAATACCATTTATGCATAACAAAAGCCAAAGAAAGGTATTTCGAAGACATCTTTAACTGTAATAGGTCAGAGAGAAATGAACCTGAAAGAGAGAAGGATATATTATTTAGATGGCTTTTGTGAGTTGGTTTGATTTGAAACTGGGTTCAAAATAGATTTTTTTGCTGCATAAATTGGGTCTACTACAAATAAATGAAATCAAGAATAGACCACATTATGAAAGCTGGGGGCTACATTTAAGATTTTTCTCCTTTTATCTCAGGAATGAGGAGAATTATAGTAAATATAGTAATGGGTCTCATGCACCTAGATAGAATTCTTGTTCAGTTTGTTTTAAAAGGACTATATTTCAAGATGCATATCACTGGTTCATGCCTATAAATGCTGATTTGTTTGGCAATAATGACATCAGCATTCATGAGTACAACTGAAAAGTGCTCTGGAGACTACACAATTTTTGTTTGAGGTCTACATGTGGCTCTGGGGCTCTAGATTTGTCAATCACCCATTGATAGACTAGGGGCAGAACAGTATTCATCAGGTTCTGATTAGTTCTGGAGAACTGGTAGCAGAAATTTTGAGTAATTCGAAGAACCGGCAAATACCACCTTTGACTGGAGATTTTACAGTATCCTTCCCCTGCCACGCCCACCAGGCCACACCCACAGAACCGGTAGTAACAATATTTGAATCTCTCCACTGGGGCAGAACTGTTTCCTCCTATACATTTACATTTACTGTGTGAAAACATTTTTCAGTAACCCTTGTAAATGACATGATTTGAAAAACCTGAGCTTTGTCTAAGACATATGAAGAAAATAATTGGATATGTAGTGTAGAAAAGTTGGTTTGCTGAATGTTGTTGCACGCAATTCCAGTCCTATGAAAACATGGGAATTTTGGAATATGCCACACCATTTTCCCCATTTACTCCCTAAATTATCAATCAAGTCAAGTCATTTAATTGGCCATTCAGAGACCTACAGAGCAAATGGCATTAACATCATCAGTAAGACTATCGAACATATTATCACTTTTTAAATAATTAAGGATCTATATTCAGAATTTCAAAAACTTTACACTTATCCATTATAAAAAGTTTCTGAAAACTTTATTCTTTTCTCTTTTTTCATCAAGAGAAAATTACTTGCTTAAATTAAGATATTAAGGAGGTTTTACAATTTTCCACTAAGTGTTCACATTACTCTACTCTCCCCAAAAGTTCTTTTCCTTCCATTATTCTCTATCTTTCTACCCTTAGTTGGCTTTCTCATTCCAGTTCTTTTTTTTATCATTTTCTACTCAAGAAATTGGACTAAATAATAGCTCAACAGAATATTATCAATTCACCCTATTTTGCTTTTACCACATGAATATTTTAGTCCTGACTCATAAAGTTTGAAAGTCCCTTGGACTGCGAGGAGATCAAATCAGTCTATCCTAAAGGAAATCCATCCCAACTGTCATTTGGAAGGACAGCTACTGATGCTGAAGCTCAAATACTTTGGCCACCAAATGAGAAGGGAAGACTCACTGGAAAATACCCTGATGTTGGGAAAAAAAGGTAAAGGTAAAAATTCCCTTCGCACATATGTGCAAGTTGTTTCCGGCTCTAGGGGGCTCATCTCCGTTACAAAGTCAAAGAGCCAGAGCTGTCCAAAGACATCTCCATGGTCATGTGGCCAGCATGACTAAATGCCAAAGGTGTACAGAATGCTGTTACCTTCCTACCAAAGGGGTCCCTATTTTTCTACTTGCATTTTTATGTGCTTTCAAATTGCTAGGTTGGCAGAAGCTGGGACAAGTAAAGGGAGCTCACTCCATTACATGGAACTAGGGATTTGAACTGCTGACCTGCTGACCTTTCTGATTGACAAGCTCAGGTTCTTAGCCACTGAGCCATCACGTCCCTTTTGGTATTGGGAAAGATTGAGAAAAAGGCGAAGGGGATGGCAAGAGGATGAGATGGCTAATAGTGTCATCAAAACAGTAGAGATGAGTTTGGGCACACTCAGGGAACAGGGTGGGCAGTGGGTCTGGCATATTGTGATTCATGAGATCATGAAGAGTTGGACATGACTTAGCAATTGAATAACAACAACAGTTTAAGAACATAAAAGTTTTTCATTTTGCTATCCATTCAAATGGGACAATGAGAGCAATTCTATTATCCCTACTACCACCACCCACTTTTCAATCAAGTCTACCTACATTTTGTGACTTGCATTTTAGTTCAAATTGCCATTCCAGTTCTCTCTCTTTTTAATATACTCTTTAATATACCCTTCTATCTCTTTATTTGGGGTAACTTTTCATTCTCTCACCAAAATATATTGTACTACCATGCCCAGTGGTGGGATTCAAATAATTTAACAACTGGTTCTCTGCCCTAAAGATTTCTTGCAACAACCAGTTCTCCAAACTGCTCAGAAAATTAACAATCAATTCTCCCAAACTGGTGCAAACTGGCTGAATCCCACCACTGACCATGCTTCTTACTATACCTTAGTTCTTCCTTTATATAAAATGTTCTACGAGTTAACTAAAGAGTTGCTAGTCCTACTGAATATTACCTTTGCTGTTTTAAGAATACACTCAGTTCATCTAAACTCTTATCCATTCAACTACCCCAGTTCTTGCTATTGGATGCCCAAGTGAATAACATAAATGATAACATTTATTTCTCTGAATTCTGTTTTTAGAATAAAGATTTAACCTGTAAGTGAACATTCCACTTAACAGTCGTTAGAATACAATATTGCAGGCTGACTCTGTCCACTACTAGGAGTTTGATTCTGACCAGCTGAAAGTTGACTCAGTCTTTCATCCTTCTGAGGTTGGTAAAATGAGTGCCCAGATTGTTTGGGGCAATGTGCTGACTCTGTAAACTACTTAGAGTGCGTGTAAGGTGCTATGATGTGGTATATAGGTCTTAGTGGTATTGCTATTATATTATCTTCTAAAAAGACTTTGCCTTAGTTAGGCACTGTTACTTCTGCATTTGAAGTCCAGAAGTAAGCAATTTACTAACTCCAGTCATTTCTTATTAATTTATGAGGTATAAAATCTCTCACTGCCTACAAAATCTTATCTATGGATGGAGATTTCCTACATGATTTAAATCTTTAGGTGATCTTTATTTCAAATCATTCTCTCTCTTCCACTTTTAGGAAAATTAAATAGCAAATGAGAGGAACATGACAAGGGCAGACAAGGCTAGCTAATAGTCCGAAAGAATTAACTTCACAATCTTAATCCAATGTATATAATATAATCCAACATTTTTAAATACAAACACACTCTGGGATAAGTATCTGTAATTCTTAACTGTCTATGAGGTGATATTTTGTACTGTATGGTGCATTTAAACTTAACTCTAAGAAAGGGGGCTGTGAAGTCCCATAGGACTAGGAAAGTTTATTCTACTAAACAAAAGTGCCTTAAATTTTTACTTATTGTCTTCGTCCTTCAAGATAAAAACTGAAAATGACCTTTACTTTTATGCTTTTGTTTTTTTTTTAAACAAATGCTAGCTTGGATCATTATTTTCTGCATTATTTATAATCCTTTTTTTATGGGAAGGATGGCCTTTATGAAAACAGTAGAAAGGGGCAGAATACAAATGCAAAGACAGAGTTATTCATGTTAAGTAAAGAACAGGAGCAAAATAGACCTCCTCCCAAAGGAGTTCGCATCTTACACAAGTACATCATTTTGATGAGTAGTAATTAGAAAGATTGGGATGCTGTTACAGCGATCAATGGAACCAAAAAAAAAAAGTTCATCAGATGGCAAGAGAAAAAAATCTCATCTAACTCAGATAAAATGAAATAATTTCAAATCAAACTTTATATAATGGTCATTTATATAAGATAATGATCATTTTCTGAGAGGGAAACATTTGGAGCAGATAAGAGGTGGCCTGTTCAAATGTACTTTGGATTTTGATTTGCTCTGAGTTATTATTAAAAAGCATAATTAAGATTGTATGCCAATTTGAATCATGGCCACTGAAGAAGGATGTGTCATTGCTTCAGTTGACTCCAGGTAGTGTAGGCACTGATATGTCAATTTCTCGATAATTGGTACACAAATTTTTATATTCTGGCTTAAGTGCTTATGGCATTGTTCCTTTTCTAATAACTTCCTTTTTTCAGGGTTTATCAGCTTGCTATTGATCCTTTCATTGTTTATGAAATTATATAATTTCATATATTTTTTCTCCCTTTAAAATGTAACATGCGCCCAATTTAAAAAGTCATCAATTTTGTCCTTAAAGATGCTTTCTTCACAACAAAACTTTCTGATATGTATTCATCAACTCCATTGCATGTAATCAACTGACCTTCATTTAGATCTATTTTATTGCTCCATTTCTCTCTAGACACACATTTCTGGGGGAGGGGGGTTCCCCACTAATTCATTTTTACAACCATTTATTCCTCCTATATTTCATGTTACACTCTTCTATAACCAAATTAAAGATTGATCAACCAAATGTATATAGCTGCTTAATTGATCAAATGTATACTATCCACCCAAAGACTATTGGAAAGATATAATAAAGAGAAGGAAGGAAGGAAGGAAAGAAAGAAAGAAAGAAAGAAAGAAAGAAAGAAAGAAAGAAAGGAACAACAGGAATAAAATCCAATACACAACCCAAGATAAACACTATTGATCAGTCAATAAGCTGGGGTCAGTTTGTTCAAATTAAACAGATGCAATGTTCTGCATGTCAATAAAGTAGGACTACATCATAGTTACCAGTACACTCATCATGATTTTGATCAAGTGAGACTTTTTACTAAACTGAGAAGATTAGATGCTATTACCAGCTTTAGTCTCACCTGTTTCACATGCAAGATTCCCTGAAAACTGTGAAAGTTACAAAATTCTCACACAGGCAGCAAGAGAAACAGGTTTAAATTTCAAACCATTATTTAAACAAGGGAGAGACACCAGAATTCTCCTTTCTTCAATGCAGGACTAATAGTCCATTACTTACGGCAGACAAAAGAAGGAAGTGCAAAAGGTTTGAGAGCTAAATCTGTTTGTACTTGAAATACTTAGTTGTTGGAATATTTTCAATATTATTTCTAACTGTCAAGCTTGCATAGAATAAAATTAATTTATCACACAAACCTGGATTCTTATGTCTCTCTAATAGTCCTGTCTTGCCAGCAGAAGCCTGATAGGAACTGTTAGGGCTGTACTTGCCCATTTTGGAACATTTTGGTTGATATGCCAGAAATGCAACCAAAGCCCATTTTTATCTTCACACACTACACTATTGTTTCTTAAACTTAGCAACTTTAAGATGAACTTCAACTCTGAGAATTCCCCAGCTAGCCATGCTGGCTGAGGAATTCTGGAAATTAAAGTCCATCAGTGATGGGATTCAATTTTTTTTACTACCAGTTCTGTGGGCGTGGCTTGGTGGGCATGGCAGGGGAAGGATACTGTGAAATCTCCAGTCAGAGGTGGTATTTGCCGGTTCTCTGAACTACTCAAAATTTCCACTACCAGTTCTCCAGAACTGGTCAGAACCTGCTGAATACCACCTCTGAAGTCCATTTATTTTAAAGCTGCTGATTTTGAGAACCGCTGCACTACACTGTACAAGCTAGATTGCCTAATCTAAATACTAATTTGAAAGATAGAGTTGCCTACATCCTGCCAGCCAAGAATTATATATTGTCTAATGATACATACATGTAGGATAATCACTGTGCATACTGTATCCTCACTATACTGACTCATACACCAGATAATCATATATATATATATATATATATATATATGTAGTCTTGGTGTATTCGGTCTTGTCCCGTGTAAGGTTGAGAATACCTTGGCACGTTTCGACGAAATCTCATCCGTCATCTTCAGGCTGGTGTCTTCAGCTTCGTTCTCCTGGGAGAAGTGTGTGATCGTGGCTGTTTTTCCCTTTTAAACTCTAGAGTTGGATGTGTTGTTACTTTTTGATTGGTTTGTGGAGTTGATGTATGCAGATTGGATGGCTTTTTCCTGAGACCCTGTGTGGCTGAGGTGCTGGATGTGTCTCTCAGCCTTTTGTGTTGTAACGACCTGGGTAATGGGCTGTGTGATGACCTTCTGAGTTCTATTGTTGTGATGTCCTGGGTGTGGTGCTGTAATCTCCTGGGTCGTTGTCTGTGCTGCAACCTCCTGATGTTTTGTGTTGTGATCTCCTGAGTTCTGTGATGTAGTATTCTGGGTGGAAGGCTGTGATGTGGCATTCTGGGCCTTGGTTTGGCTCCGAGTTTGAGGTCTGCTATGTGTTTATAGCGTGTGTCAGTTTGCTTAGTTTGGGGGTTGGAGGGGTGTAGCAGCTGGTGTTGCAGCCATGGTCTGGTTTCTGGATGGTGGTTGCCTTTCATCTGTGGCGTGGGCTTGGGTTTGAGTCTGGTGAAGGAGATTGGTGGTGGCATCATGTGTTATTTTGGGTCCGGTGTTGGTTTTGTGGCTGGGACTCGTGTTGATTAGGGCTAGTTTCCAGATGTCTGGTAGGCGGAAGTATCATCCGTTTATTCATGTTATGGGGGTGTTTCTCTATTTCGATGGCTTCCCTAACGACCTGGGTAATGGTCGTTACAACACAAAAGGCTGAGAGACACACAGCCAGCACCTCAGCCACACAGGGTCTCAGAAAAAGCCATCCAATCTGCATACATCAACTCCACAAACCAATCAAAAGTAACAACACATCCAACTCTAGAGTTTAAAAGGGAAAAACAGCCACGATCACACACTTCTCCCAGGAGAATGAAGCTGAAGACACCAGCCTGAAGATGACGGATGAGATTTCGTCGAAACGTTGCCAAGGTATTCTCAATCTTACACGGGACAAGACCCGAATACACCAAGACCTACATACCTTAGAAAATCTAAAATATATATATATATATATATATATATATATATATATATATCAGATTATCTGGTGTATGAGTATCTGGTGTATATATATTTGAAATTTTATCAACGGAGTACTGTGCTATCATAAAATCACAAGTCTACTGACCTAAAACCCCGATAGGTACATAAAATTAACCTACAGCAGCTCCACTGAAGTAAATGGTGAAAATAGCTTTTGAGAAGTGTAGTAAATAATTAGAAGCCTTGGGGCTCTTTGCAAAAATCATCCAGCAGCAATTGTTAGAATATAGGCACAATGAGGAAATCATTCATTAAAGCAGGGAGTAATAAATGTTCCCCTCTCAATGCTAAAGGAATGAAGAAGGGGAAAAATCAATTTCAGGAAAGGGTCTGTAAATAAAAATATCATAACCTAATTACTTTAAAACTATGAAGTGTTTAAAGAAACATGGTGTGCATCTTGATTTCTTGACTTCTGAGCACAACAGGGTATCTGAATTTATTATCTGAAAACTGCCTGTAAAAAGATAGAAAGTTCTCTTGGATTTTTTTAGAAGTATCATTGGAAATATTTGTTATAGCTAGTCCTTGTTTAACAACAGTAATTGGGATCAGAATGTCAGTCACTACACAATGCAAGTGTATAGTGCAGATGTATAGATTTACAATTAGAGTCAAATCAAAATAGGATTTTTTTAGTTGTCCATGTTCCTTTGAGCCACATTTTTCTATTTTGCATTTTTACAATTACAGGATGGTTGATGTTACAAAGATAAAACAATACCCACTTTTGCCTGTTTTCCCATGCAGCAACTGACTTTAGTCCCTTTGGTTTATGCACTCTTACTTTATATCTTTATTTTGAGCAACAACCTTGACTGTGGATAGACTAAGCAGCCAGCCAATAACAACACTTTTTAAACTTTTTAAGTCTAGTTGGGAATGAAGAAATGGAAAAAAAAACCTTAACTCTAGTCTGATACCCCATCAAAAGCTTCAAAGGAACAGAAAATTGAAAGCTTACTGTCACCCAAGGAATGAATTACTGTAAGTGATGATGAATCAATTTCATTAAGTAATCAATTTGAGCCACTAATGATGATAGATACACACAATGAAGATAACAGAAGCTGTCTAACTCCAAGTTCTGGAACACAAACTCCATTTTAGATAAGAGTCCAGAGAGAGTTAATCTAAGTGAAGAAGGCAATACAGAGCTTATAGCCAGGCAGTGCTTCTTCACTGCAAATATCTTGGCTCTAATTTTTCAGAATTTGCAGGATATTGATGAAAAATTAGGTTAGTTATAACAAAGGTTAAATTGCACCTGGGCCCACTATAATGGAGAATTGCTTGAGAGACTAGTTAAGAAAGAAATTTATTTCCAGATGGTTACAAAAATAGAACTTAAGCCATTAAGAAAGACAAATATTCCCTCCAGATTGTCTAACAAATTCTCCCTATGCTCATGTTCATCAAACAGCACAAGGAAAGCTCTCAGTTACTGGTATTAAAATTAACAAGCAGATGGTTTTCATGTAAAAGTGTTACTCTTTTATTAACTCAATTACTATGTATTTGCATGTCCCAGATTCACAAGAATGGATCCTTAAGAATTTTGATGGACAGAGAATATTAATAAGATCCAATAGTTCAACTATTTCATTAATGTTCAATAACATGAAAGACCACCAACAGATTAACAACCTCTACCAAGATGTTTATTCGAGGAATTTGTCATAAAATAAAATTTGTCTCTCTCATCAAGACACTTCCAACCAGAAGTGGTATTCAGCAGGTTCTGACCATTCTGGAGAACAGCTAGCAGAAATTTTGAGTAGTTCAGAGAACCGGCAAATACCACCTCTGACTGGAGATTTTACAGTATCCTTCCCCTGCCATACCCATCAAGCCATGCCCACAGAACCAGTAGTAAAAAAATTTGAATCCCACCACTGCTTCAAACCTTGCAATTTTTTTTTCATTCCATGCAATTAAGACACAGCTATTTGGAAAGATACATAGATGATTCAGGCACTGGGTTAGAAATTGGGGGACTCTGAGTTTTAATTCCACCTTTGGCATAACTTTGAAAGGTTTTTTTTAAATGCAAGGACTAACAGAATAACAGAACAACAGAATAATAGAGTTGAAGGGATCCACATCATGACATCCATGGTTAGCAACAATTTTTGTCAAAAATGATAATACTTTTGTGGGAACATCTTTGTCTACTTGCATGCACTCTGATAACATGAACACAAAAATTGCATGATTCTCATGTAGTTGTAAGAATCAAGATAACTAGCCACATTTCCTTTCGATTACAAATCTTGCTTCTTTAAACTATATAAAACAGAAGAATAACAGAAAAGCAGACTTGGAATGGAGTTTGGAGGCCTTCTAGTCAACTCCCTGCTCAGGCAGGAAGCCCTTTACCATTTCAGACAAATGGTTTTTCAATCTCTTCTTAAGTTGTGAAAGTGTTGGAGCTTTCACAACTTCTGGAGGCAAGTTGTTCTACTGATTAATTGTTCCAACTGTCAGGAAATTTCTCCTTAGTTCTTGATTGGTTCTCTCCTTGATTAATTTCCATCCATTGCTTCTTGTTCTTTGGAGAATAGGTTGAGCCCTCTTATGGCAGCACCTCAGACTAGCCCAGGAAGTCACACAGGAATTAACAATTACTTGAAGGCACCCATTCTGCAGCTCACTCCTCCAGAAAAGAAGTCAATTATAAGAAAACTATAACTTTGATAAGGTGATGTAGATACTATAGAGGATGACCTTGATGGAGGTGGAAAAGATTCATTACCAAGGCAACAAACAGAGAAACATGGCTTAAACCCACCAAAGAAAGAAGCATATGAAAATATCTCAGGTATCTCTCTAAGAGTTGACTATCTCATTAAGAGAAGCACATTTGTCACTATAGGGTCATTCTAGTAATGGCAGCTTTAAAATACACTTGGTTTTTCTATTCAATTATTATAATCCAGTGCTTCAATTAATATTTTTCTTAATGTATAATAACAGATTCTAAATTCAACTTATTGTTTTTAAAATAATTCGCAATAACCAATAGTAAGAGGGTGTGAGAGGAAAAGGGAGGGAGCAGGTGATTAGTATATCATCACATTAATTCATTACTATTATTACCATAAAATACTATAAATTCCTTAATCCCTATTCGAATAGATATTTATAAAATAAGTAATAAAGAAAGAGGAGTAGAGTATTAATCAGAAAGTAAGAAGAATTTCTTTTATCAAATATCTAAATTAACCCTTATTTCAAAGTAATGTAATAACTATGTACTATAATTATCCTAAATACATATATTGAAACCAGTAAAGAAGGAGAATAGAATGTTTACAATCTCTTAGTTCCCAACTGTTATCAAATTGTCCATAATAACAATAAACAAATAATTAATTAAGTTCTTTTTGATTCTTTAATAGTTCACCAACTTAAACAAAAGTCCAGAATACAGATTTCAAAGTTCTTTTCTTCCTCTATTATTTGTTTGTTTTTCCTAATTATATATCTGTACTTTCAAGTCTATTAGTCTCAGTTCACTAAAATGCCAGTCACTCCAATTTTTATTTATTTTTTACTCCACTGTTCCGGAAGTTTCAATCTCATTACTTTCCTCTATAAGTTGCACTGTCACTCCAATTCAAGATTTCAAAGTTGAAAAAAAATTTCTCTAGTTCGTTTAGCTGTAAGTTACAAAATTTATGTCAAAGGTGTTCTCCTTTCACCTCTTTCACTTTCTGCTTAAGGGTAAGAATTTGCTTTGTCCGGAGCTAGGGAGAAAAGGAAAGAAATAACTTTAGAAGAACTAAAAGGGGCGATACAAAAACAAAAAAGAAATAAAACGCCAGGTCCAGATGGACTCCCTAATGAATTATATAAAGAGATGGGGGAGGTGTTAGAGAATGTTCTATTGGAAATCTGCAATGAAGTATTACTGAAGGCCAAAATGCCAGATTCATGGAAGGAAGCTTATATAACGCTAATTCCAAAAAAGGGTGCAGATGCCACCCAAATAAAGAATTACAGACCAATTTCATTACTAAATTTGGATTACAAGATTTTCATGGCGATAATGGCTGAAAGATTAAAGGAAATACTTAGTGATAAAATTCATTCTGACCAAAATGGA
Organism: Naja naja; assembly: GCA_009733165.1. Taxonomy (NCBI): domain Eukaryota; kingdom Metazoa; phylum Chordata; class Lepidosauria; order Squamata; family Elapidae; genus Naja; species Naja naja. Next base: position 138,639,391 of record CM019150.1, read on the forward strand.
TTTCTTCCCACAAGACAGATCAGGTATAACGTAAGGACAATAATAATTATTTTAGAATACTACAAAGAACATCCAGGAAGCCAAGTGGCATTGGTCTTCCGGGACGCACAAAAGGCATTTGACAATCTAAATTGGGATTTCATGAAGATGCAAATTAAACTGATGGATTTCAGCGACAACTTTGTAAATATGTTAAACGTAGTATATGCTACACAGAAAGCCAAAATATTAATAAACGGTGAAGCAACCCAATTATTTGAGATAAGGAAGGGGGTCAGGCAGGGGTGTCCTTTGTCACCACTGCTTTTATTACTATATTAGAAATGCTATTAGATAGAATCAGATTAAATAACAAAATTAAAGGAACAAAAATTAAGAATCAGGAATACAAACTACAGGCTTTTGCAGATGATATGATGTTTGTTATTGAAGACCCATTAGATACAGGTCCAATACTATTGAATGAAATAGACAAATTTGGCAAATTGGCAGGATTAAAAATTAATAAACAAAAAACTAAAATTTTATTTAAGAATATGACAAATAGCAAACAAAAGAAATTAGAAGGGAATATAGGGTTACAAATTGTAAACAAAATTAAATATTTAGGTATTTGGATGAGAGCAAGAACATTAAATTTGAGAGAGGACAACAATATTAAATTGTTGAAACAGATTGAGAAAGATTTGGAAAACTGGAACAAAATGCAAATTTCACTATTGGGTAGAATTGCAACAATCAAAATGAATGTATTACCTAAAATTCTATATTTATTCCAAACAATCCCCATATTAATGGATAATTTTTTTAAAGGAATTAGACAAAATTGTTACAAAATTTATTTGGGCAGGGAAAAAAACAAGAATAAAAAAAATATCTACAAGATAATAAAAGCAGAGGTGGCTTTGGACTACCAGCCTGGGAGACTTATTATAAAGCGGTCACTTTAGTATGGATAAGGGATTGGATAAATTTGAAGAATAAAAGAATTTTAACAGTGGAGGGCCATGACCTCTTATTGTTCGGGTTCCACAAAAAAGCACACCATCCTATCTGTAGGATGGTGTGCTTTTTTGTGGAACCGAACAATAAGAGCCATACATATTTCAGGAGACATGTTTTACAAAAATCCTTAATTAAAATTTGGACCAAGATCAGGAGACAGCATGTTAACAAGATTCTAAGATGGTTTTCAACAATGGAAGCGATGTTCCACCCTAATACCATGGAGATTTCCAAAAAGCTTAAGTACCATCAAATATTAGATAAGGAAGGGAAACTCAAAACATTTCAGGAATTAGAGACCCAAGAAATATTTATTGATAAGTGGTCTTACTTTCAAATTAAATTAAGATACAACAAAGATGTAAAGGAATTCGGAGTGGAAACAAAAGATACACAGTTAGACAAGATTCTTATGGGCCCTGTAAAAGGTATGATTTCTAAATTATATAACTATTTACTGGAGTATGAATTGGCAGAGGATGTAGTCAAAGGACCCATGTTAGCCTTGGGAAAAAACTTTGGACATGGTATAAATTTGGACAACTGGGAAGAAATCTAGTATAAAAATCTCACACAAACCAAATCAGTAGCACACAAGGAAAATTTGTACAAAATGATGTATAGGTGGCATCTGGCACCCTCTAGATTAGCTAAAATATTTCCGACGGCCAACCCAAACTGTTGGAAGTGTAAAAAGAACCTAGGTACATATTTTCATTTGTGGTGGACCTGCCCAAAAGTAAAGAAGTACTGGCAAAAAATTAAGGAATGGATTGAAGGAATTATAGAATGTGGGCTGGAGTTGAAACCAGAACTGTTCCTGTTGGGAATGAGCCGGGGGGAGTTTCCCTCTAATGTGAGATATTTGTTGATTCATCTACTAACGGTGGCAAGGATCGCACTTGCACAATATTAGAAGAACTTGGAGGTACCCCCGATACAAGTAGTTATTCTAAAAACCTATGAATGTGCCCAGATGGAGAGACTCACATTAAAAATTAATGGAAAAGAGGATACAGACTATTATAGGATATGGAACAATTGGGACAAATGGGCAGAACAAAAGGGGGAACCTAAATAAAATAAAAGAACAAAGGAGACGGATTATAACTGGCTATAAATAAAAACAAATAATGGTATGAAGCTCTTAACTCCTATTTTATTGCTATTTTTTGCTAATCATAGCTTTACGTTTATGTGATATATACTAAGAAGGTAATATTTAATCAAATAGATATATAGCAAAAATAAGAATAGAAGCCCATTAGTTGTTTATAATGTTGTAGTGTTTATCATGTATGTAAAATGAAGGTAGTACCTACTCTAATAGCTATATCATAAGATAAAAATAGTACATTTTCTGTTATCTTCCGTTATTTGGTATATAATATATGAGTGTTAAGGAAGACGTGCCAGACTTTGACTAAAAATGAGTATTAGGACCAATCCAATTCGATATGAAATGCAAATAATGATGTGCTGTTTTTAACAGTTTTTAAAATTTGTATGTCTTTTTTAATTATGTAAATAAAATTTGTTCGAAAATTTTAAATAAATAAATAAATAAATAAATAAATAAATAAATAAATAAATAAAATACACTAGGTAGTACCACCATTGCCACTCCATTTGTGGGCTAAATTAGGGTTTTATTGTACATTTGGAAAAACATTGTACTAAAGGCCTATAGATTTAGTCTGCTTTTACCCTTTTGTATATATAATTGTTTCATTTTTTTCTGTTTTAAAGTTAGGCATGTTGACTTAAATTTACATATCACTTTAAAGCTATTATACAGAATGAAAGGGACATACGTATGGGATACAATAGACTGTGACAGAAAAGCATTCATATTCTTCCCTGTTCTTTCTTTTTCCTTCTTGTTGCTAATAATAAACTAGAAGTGAAAACAAACCAAAAGCCTAATACGTACAAGAAATGAAACTGCTAGGATGGGCTGTAATTTAACTGTAATACATGTAAATGGTTTTAGTTGAAAAATCTACATAAGAAGAGGATCCCAACCTTTCCTTTCCTTTCCTTTCCTTTCCTTTCCTTTCCTTTCCTTTCCTTTCCTTTCCTTTCCTTTCCTTTCAAAACCTTTCCTTTCCTTTCCTTTCCTTCCTTCCCTCCCCCCTCCTCCCCCCTCCCCTCCCCCTTCCCCTTCCCTGTCACTTATTCCTCAGTATCAGACTGGCTTTGTAATGTGTATTATAATTAGAAAAAAATCCTACTTGAAATCCTTTAATGACCACATGATATATAATGCTAATGTTGTTCTGTAAGGCTGTAGCTTCAGGCAATGCTTTTTTGTGATGTATTTTGGGTAGAAGCTAAGAATATATGAGCAACTGAAGTAGCCATTTATTTTGCAATCTAAACTTGTACTTTTATGTGTATCGTACATGTTTCAGAAGGGCAATATCAGAACATACTCTAAAAGAGGAATCTATTCAGCCAGAAAGATTTTGGATTGGTACTCCAAAACCTTTTGGATAGTTTTTTTTTTAAACAAAGTCATGGCCAGGTTGTGAATTTTTGTTTAGCTATGCAAGCTGCATTCACAAATTTGAAATGATTGAACCATATGAGAAGTATTAGTTCTTAAAATGCTCTTTGTATTCTTTTATATCATTCTGGACTTACTCAGGAAAATCCGTTTATTTGTTAAGTATGAGGACATTGTACTGCTGTGTATGGTGAGCTACTTCAAGCTACTTACAGCTCTGTAACTTAAATACCAAAAGAACAGATTTGCTAAAGGCAGAGAAGGGTCAAGTCTTTTTCAAGACAGAATACATGATGGATTGTTACATACACAATCAATGCAGACTTACATTCTGAAAGGATTGGTTAGCAGAATTTGGGAAGTACGCAAGGTATAAACAATAGAAAAGCAAAACAAATGTATCCATTAAACTCATATGAGAGCCCTTTTTTTAAGTGCTGGGGTGGATAAGTCACATGGTCATCTGTAGGATTATTGGGGTAAATATTAGATAAAGCTGGTCAGATATGCTTGGGATTAGACTACAAATTTTAAGATGATGGAAACAATCTGCTCTGTCTGCTAATCCAACTATGTATATATTGGATTCCCTGTCCCTCTTGGTTGATGAGGGATGCCTGGGAGATGACAGGTGATTGGGTTCATGCTGCAATATTTGCCTCACCAAGACAGATACTGGCCACTGCTGATTTTAAAAAGGCAGTGATGCACTCTCTCCTGAAGATGCATTTGCTAGACAACTAGACAGAATTGGACAAATTTTACTGCATCTATAACCTTTCCTTTTAAGGAAGATAGTTAAGAAGATGGTTGCCCTATAATAAGAGAGGCCCCTGGAGGAAACTTATTACCTTTACCCCTTTCAATCAGATTTCAGCCCTGGACATAGTGCTGAGATAGTATTGGATGCAATTAATTTTTCTAACCGTGAATATTGACTTACTAATATAGGCAGGACAAGCAATGAATTTGTGCAGATTCTTATTTCCCTACAGGAAACTGTAAGCTAAAATAAGAAAATCTTATTTATAATGGTTCCTGGAATGTAAATAGACAATATGCAATAATAGAGATATGCAATAATTTTTGGGCTATTACAATATATATTGTAAGGTTTGTTTGAATAGATTATGTGTTCTTAATTATGTGTAATGCTTAAATTTTCACTGATTATCTCAGATAAAATCTGGATAGTCATTCATCCATCTGGTCCCTTTCAACTCCATTTTATGCTGAGGTTGATTGACCTTAAAAGCATGAAGGTCAAAGAAGTGATATGACTAGATGTGAGCCATATCTTCTTCATGTGTGAGGCATGCATATGAAAAGTAACTTATGTCTAAGTCAATATTTGTTATTATTACTAATTATTTCACAGTCAGCCAGATGTTCAGACTGGGTTTGGATTTTTGTCTATCTATCGAGTCCTTACCAAGGACCTGGGATAGGCAAATCTAATAATAACAATAATAATAAAGTTACAAAAAACCACTGACAATCCAAGCTGCTGACTTTACAACGGCAAAGTTGAAACTGTTTCACATTTAATATGTGAATGCAACAAAATTGCACAAACTGATTACAAAGCTTGACATGATTGAGTTGCTAAATTAATCCACTGATCATTATGTAAAAGAATATGACTTACCTGTATTCAAAAAGCCATGGGAACATAAAGTGGAAAAAGTTGTCAAAAACGAGAAGGCAGAGACCTTGTGGGACTTCTGAATATAGAAGATCATTATTTGGAACACAATATGCCAGATATCACAGTTGTCAAAAACTGAAGTGTACAATTTATTGATATCACTGTACCAGGAGACAGCAGAGTTGAAGAAAAAGAACTGGAAAAAATCATGAAATATTATGACCTGGCCATCGAAACTACGCATTGACCCATTGTCATCGGGGCACTTGGTACAATGTCCAAGTATTTTATAAAATAAATCAAGAAATTGCAGCTTCCTGCAATAACACCAATAGAACTGCAAAAAACTGCACTACTCGGAACATCGTACATCTTAAGAAGATATCTAGTTGATACCTAGGATGCTGGCAGCAACCTGTATCAACCATTAGAGTGAGTCAATTATATTTGTGATACATTTTATAATGTTCAGTTGACTGAGTTTCATGTTTAATGAATAAAAGAGATAATAATAAAAAATAAAAAACAATAATAATAATAATAATAATAATAATAATAATAATAATAGACTCAATAGGTAGACAAAAATGCCAAACCCAGTCTGAACATCTGGCTGAATAATGCGAATAATAATAATAATAATAATAATAATAATAATAATAATATAGGAGTCATATCCATGAGAGTGGAACTCCTTCTGCTTCTCCTAAAGAAGATGAGATTTGTATATAATATATTTTTTATCATATAATTTTATTATTCTGTGTACCAAAGGTCTTCCTTATATAAATCATAGTGTTGAGTTAAGCCAGCCTGCTGAAGTAGTTTTTTTTCTCAAATGTTTATATGATTTTTAATGAAAACACCAATAAAACTATATTGCTTGACACTCTGACTTGGCAGCTCCACAACCCAAGTTTTTCAAAAGATCAGTTTTCTATTTTTCTTTTTCACTTTTAGAAATTGCTGCGTAATAGACACCTAGCACATTTCACACTGCAGTAGGCACTTGTTTGTACAGCTTCTACTATTGCGATCTAGGTGACATTATTGCCTCATACAATTTTCATTGCTGGGGAGGTTATCATTTAATTAACCCTGATAATGTCAAAAGGGAAATGCATAAATGTCAAGCTATTTTCCAAGTATCCTTTCCTGGGTCTCAGAAGAACTGGTAATAGCATAGATTAAGATGGAGCATAATATTTTTTTTAAAAGCAAAGAAAATAAACATCTGATTTTCCGCCCTTCTTACTTTCTAAATGTTGTGTAAAGAAGAACAGAGAAGAACTCAATTTGCAGAATTATCACTTGTTCTTCCTGAAAAGTCCTGACATGTTTTTTTTTAAATAGAATTCTTCAGATAAACAAGCAAAACATTTAGCTAAAATTTGTGGGGAGAGAAATTAAGAAACTGAGTTATGCAACCATATATTCAGATGGAAGATCATGTTGATAAGTTTCTTCATGTCTGATTCAAAATAATACTCTTCAGCAACAAATGCAAATGAATGGAGCATGCACAATTGTTAATCATCTTGTTTTCTGAATGGAGAAGTTATTGAGAAACAATTTCTTGTCACAACCAGGTGTAGCATCTTAAATATCTTACAGCAAACACTGGTCAGCAGTTTGTTCAGGTCTAAACATACACAAGGAGTGATATCTCACAGCCTCTAGCGACACATGAATCAACTTTCTTCCCCCTTACTTTTCATACCTGGAGGTCACAGAATAACTACCTGTAGCTCTGCAATGAGGCAACTGACAGTAAGAGATATGCAGCCCTGGTATACAGATGGGAATATATCAGGGTAGCAGTCCTAAACCTTTCCATCTTTGTGGTCTGGCAGAGGGGGTAGAGGGGATGGTTTTGTGTGAGTGGCAGACATATGCGCATATGTGTGCAGCTGTATTTGCATAAATAATGGGCATGCACACCTGCCACTTGCATAAGTGGAATGCACATGTTCTCGCCCACCTCTCACTTGGCCAGGTTCTGAATGGGTGGCAGCCTGGTAGTGAGCCACTCCCTGAGGGTTGGGGACCTCTGTATCAGGGGACATGACATATCTCAGGCAATGACGAGCAAGTTAAGGCAGACAACAAACAACAATGAGTAAAAACACTCCAAAGTCCCCTTTCCATATAGTGGCCCAATACTCTCAGAAGCTGCAATTCAAGCACTCCACTACCTGTTATTCATACCTGCAAAGTCAGATGATGTGCTCTTTCTGAGGGACAACATATCTGACTTAATTCAAACACTCCCCCACCACCTAACCCCAATCAAGTATCCCCGAATGTGGTGTGCTCTGGATCAGAGAAGGAAAAAGATATAAACTGAGACTGTGAGCCTGCAAAAATGGCAGAGGTGTACCCTGGCTATTGACCTTCGGATCCTGCTGAGTCCACCAAGCAGTAATGGAAAAACTCTCCTCTTTAAACAAGGAACAAAACTGTTTGGAGTTAGATGCAGCAAAGTATCTTTTATTGGCATACATATTGGCATGTATTGGCTACACTGAGCTCCACTACAATATAATGCAAAAGAGCCCCAAATCAAAGAAGGTTACTGTTATGTATGTAGGTTTGAATGTTATTGGTTTATTTGAACTGTTCTTGTAAAATGTTAAATGGTATTGGTTTAAATAGTGCGGGAAGAAACCCTGCACTCCCATTGGCTGGCAACTACGGCTGATGGCTATAAGAAGCAGCCGTAGCCCAGCCAAGTTGGGTCCATTTGAGCTGTAGTCACTGAATAAACTCTTCACTGAAGCTCTTCGCGTCTGACTCTTCATGCAAACTTAACAGTTACCCACCAAAATGCCAGGCAAGAATGTTAAAAAAATGATGAAAATTGTATTGTGAGCTTAAACTATGGGATGACCTTCCTATCATTCCTATCTGTCAGCCTTTTACAGTACAGACAAGAAGCATATTTATTAGTAGTAGCTCTACCTTTATTGTAAGGTTACATTAGAAGAATCTTGCAGCACTGAAGTACATCTCTCTCTCCTCATCTTTATAGTCAAGAAACTTTGAGACAATACCTTCTGAGACATTTGGCATGCCCCAGTTCCTTCTGCAGGCTGAGCTGCTGCCAAGTCTGTGGCTCTTGCTAAGTTATTTCCACATACCAATACACTATCCAAATGCCTCTACATTCCTCTACTAAGGAGATTCTATGACTGCCTTAATTACAGATATTATCACCATGTATCATAAATAAAGACATACATTGTGACATTTACTGCCTCCTTCCACACTACAGGAAAGACAACAGCCTGGTTTCTGTTATCTGTTCCTTTCCTTTCATGTTGTTTCCTTACCCTTATGCCATATGCAAGTCATTACACATGACAGGAACCCTCAACATAAATGCCCCTGGAGATTCTCATCATCCAGATAATGGGGGTCTCAAAAGTGCATTTTCAAAAGGCAACTGGACTGTTGCTGTTTTTTTTTTCCTTGAGGTGGAAGAAGAGAATGTTTCATTTCTCATCCAAGAAGCTTCCTCAGTTCTGATGGTAGGAGGATGGAACAATAGGCTCTGATAAAAGGATGGGAAAGAGATGGGAAGATTGTGTTCTGTTGCAACATCTGGTCTCAGAGACAGTGCTAACAACCAGATGACTACAAAGAAATTCAATCCTTCCATTTCCCCTGCCAGCATCCTATCAGAGCCTATCCTTCCATTCCCCCACCATCCAGTTTCAATTCTCAGTACCTATCCTTCCATATCCCCCACCATCGGAACTGATGAAGTTTCTTGAATGAGAAGCATAATGTTTTGTTCTTCTTCCTCAAGAAAAACAAAACAAAACAGGCCAGTTGCCTTTTGAAAAAGCACCTTTGAGAGAACTCTTCACATAGTTTTCCATCTAGGTAACTGCTAGCATTTTACAGGAAAGCCATAACATAAAAGTGTACTCTTTAGCAGCAGTTCTCAAAGTATGGCCTGTAGGACTCCTGGGGATCCAGAATCTGTTTCAGGGGATCCTCAAGATCCAAATTATTTTCATAATAATATTAAAATTGTGCTTATCTTTTTCATTCTTATGCTCATAAGTTTATACTGTTTGCACAGCTTGGCACACATGATGTCTGATGATATAACTGTTCTGACAACTAATGGAATATCTGCTTGAGTATACTAGTGTTTTTTAGAATGCTCTAAAATAGTGGGTTTGGGGTATAAATAAATCCACTACCAGAAATTAGCAATAGCAATAGCTCTTAGATTTATATACCACTGTATAGTGCTTTACAGTTCTCTCTAAGCAGTTTAGAGTCAGCATATTGCCCCCAACAATGGGTCCTCATTTTACCCACCTCAGAAGGATGGAAGGCTGAGTCAACCTTGAACCTGGTAGGATTTGAACTGCCAAATTGCAGGCAGCTGGTAGTCAGCAGAAGTAGCTTGCGGTACTGCACTCGAACCACTGTGCCACTGATAATAATTAATTTAATTATTTCTCAGTTCTTCTCTTACAAACTACCTTTGTTTACAACTACTATAGTCTCTGTTACATACATCATTGTTGTCCAAAATTTGTTATTTTGAAATCCTGATGTTTTCCTTGCACCTATAAGAAAACACAAGAAGTAAATATGTTATGTCTCATTTTGCAATAAACTTTTATTTTAAAAAATTAAAAGCTTTTAAAAATTATCCGAAACCTTTACTTTAAAACTGTAGAGGTTTTTTTTTTAATTAAAAATAATGTAAAATATTCTTTTCTTACATTTAAGGATGGATTGTTGTCTTAAAAATGGGAGATTAGAAGAATCACTTTCCCAATGTGTAGCTGCACTGTCTATGTAGAAAGATGCTAAAATTATGAAACTGGCATATCAGAGAGTTCTTTGACTCATAGAAGGGAGGAATTCATTCCAAAGGGAAAAACTGTGAATAATAAATGAAAATATGATGAAAGATTTATTTCCCTAGGATTTATAAACATTAATAATTACCTTATTGTGCCTTATGCAACGGAATATTTTCAAATAGTATTATAGTGCCAATTATATGTGATGTCATTCTGAATCCAAAATCATTTTGAGTTTAAAGAAAATGGAACAGAGTATTTTACAGATGTAAATATAATGAGCTCCTTAAAAGCCAAGAATTGTTTGTTACAGTTTTTCAAGCTAGAAATGAAAAAAGAAACACTGAAGTATCATACAGGGTAAGTTTTCATATTGCATTGGCTAGAGAAGTGCACACAATAGCTGAGAGCCTAATAAAGCTTTGTAGGGTTGACATTACTGAATTCCTTCTAGATGAAAAGTCAGTAAAAGAAATCATGGCAGTGCCACTTTCCAATGATACAGTAACTCTTCAAATTAACGATTTAGCTGCAAACAGGAAAACTGAGCTAATAACTCATCTGCAGAATTGGGCTTTTGTCTTACAAATGGATGGATCTACAGATGTGGCTGAATACTTTCATTTGTCTGCTGTCCAAACCAATTAATCATCAAAGAACTTCTGTTATGGAAATGCTTCACAATAATCACAAGTAGCGCCAAAATACTCCAATGCTGAATAACATTTTTTTTTTAAATCACAGGCTTTATGCTGGAACTACTGTTTTGACATTTGCACTAATGGTGAAAAAGCAGTGATGGGGAAAACTGCTGTGATTTGACACAAATTAAGGCAGTGGCACCACATTTACTAGTAGTCATTGTATTTTTATCCTTTGAGCACTGGCAGAAGAAAGAAAAGAGGAAGGAAGGAAGGAAGGAAGGAAGGAAGGAAGGAAGGAAGGAAGGAAGGAAGGAAGGAAGGAAGGAAGGAAAGCTTTAATTAATAATGTGGCACTCCATTCACAATGGTTATGTCAAGGAAATGCACTTGTGTGATTCTTGAGTTGCAAGCTGACCTATCTGCTTTTCATGAAAAATTATGGCTGTCAGACAATGTAAACTTGGTTATTTGGCAGACATTGTCTTGAACATGAATGAAGTGAGCCTATAAGTTTAAGGAAAATATCTAAAGTAATGCTATTTCTTGCCAATGATAAAATTCAAACTTTCAAGTGAAAAGTTAGAATTTTGGAAAACTTGTATCTGCCACCATGAGCTTCGTTGATGTCTAATATTACAAACTTTTCTGAGCAGTGGTGATGTTAAATAGGCCTTGGTGGCTCAGGCTGTTAAATGCCTGCACTTAAGTTCCAGCTGCCTACAATTACTGTAGGCTTGAATCCCACCAGGCTCAAGGTTGACTCAGCCTTCCATCCTCTCGGGGTAGGTAAATTGAGGACCCAAGATTGTCGGGGGCAATTAGCTGACTTTGTAAAAATGCCGCTTAGTAATAAGCAGGCATATACAATGGAATGAAGGCTATTGCTGAGCACACTGGGTTGTATCCCAAAAATTGTAAGCTGCCCTGAGTCTTCGGAGAAGGGCGGCATATAAATGTAATTTTTTAAAAAATGTAATATTTACATATATTATTCTTAAATGTGTCAACATTTGTAACACTGGCATAATTCAATGAACCTATACTTTTCGAATGACAATGTATGATGTTATAGAAGCATGCATGGTTAAAACATCAGTTCAAAGTGCCAGGTAGACAGATGAATTCTATTGTAACAAATTACAGGAAGTGCTCCCTTAGCAACCATTCAAACATATGATGGAACTGCCCTTCCTTCCAAAAGAATTTACATTGCAGTTGCAAAGCTCCAATAGTCAGGTCCTCTTCTGTGTTTTGGGCACTTGGAAGTCCTCCCACATTAATGGCTCTTGCAGTTTCCTGACTCAGCAACTACAGCCAGCCAATTACATAACCCCAAATCAGACAGGACTCAGAAAGGTATTTAAAAGTCAGTGCTTCCCCAGACAAGCACAATCCAAAGTGCTCCTTGAATGGGGACAAAATGTTTGCGACTCGGAGCTCAAACCAACAACATAACTACCAACCCGAACCACTAATATTCAAAGACATTTAAACTGTGGTCACCAACACTTATCTGCAGTACTCTGAAATCATAATACTACAACTAGATAGATAAAACTATCTAGAAACCCAGAAAACTGGAACTGAAACTCAGTCACGTTGATGCTGAAATTAGAAGGCATGTAGTACATTACTCTTTCTCTCTCTTTTCTGCATTAAGTCCATACTTCCTTGAAAAACAGTCCTCATAAAATAGACAATTGAACTATTATAAGCAGGCCAAGGACCCCACTTCAGCCTTTCTCACTGGGTGCACACATATCTTAGGCTATTTGCTGCAGAATTGTCTTCCTGAAAATTGCACGAGCTGACTCCTTCTACAATGAAAGTCACAGAATCTGGAGTTAGAAGTTACATTCCATTGCATTCAATCCATCATTTCAGGCCAACAATGAGTTACTCTGCTTCAACTTTTTTTTTTTTGCTTCAGCATTTTTGCAGCAGTTATAAGACTGTGCTCGTGTGTGCACTTTCTATAACAAATCACATTTTACTTTTATCAAATACATTTCCATTGAGCAGCCAGCCAATCTCATATTATGAGTACTGTCTGATTAGCTGTGGATATGTAAATCACCTTTGCCATGAGAACCATTAGAAAGCAGAGTTGCTCTCTTGGGGTGACTGCTGCATTTTAAATAATTTGATTCTAAAATGGTATCCAAATTGCTCAGGTAATGACTAGGGAAACAGTGCAGTCAGACCACACCCTTTCCCTTGAATAAGGCAATGTTAGTTCAGCGAGTGCCAAACATCGCCTTTTTCACACCATTAGCAAAATGAGAAAGCAAATCTATGAAGAATACATTTCAAAGTCTATTCTGCACATGGCGAGGCACTTAATAGGCTGCTTTCCAAGGTAATCACCAGGTATGTGAAAATAAGTTCTGACTATCATGCTGAGACCAGTATGTCCTGAATAAATTATTTCTAAGATGTTTTACTAAATACAAACCTTCGATGCTGACATGAATGCTTAAATCGAGCAGAATTTCCCAGAGCTTAAGATACACAGTACGTGATGCAAAAAGATGACTAAAGTACAGCTGCCCTCAAACTGAGTTCTGTTAACCATATGTGAAAGCATACAGTTTTCTTGGCAATACTATGCAGTATACTATACTGCTACTTTCTTCAGACTCTACTTATTTATTTATTTTCTAGTATTGCCTGGAATTTGCAGTTAGTCTCCCATGCAATACAGTCCCAACCTGTTTTATTTCAAAAATTCAGACAAGGTCATGCAGATGCAGTCTTCACTTTGGGGAGAAAACCAAAATACCAGCACTTTTTTGGGGGGTGCGGGGGAATGGTTTCATCAAATATCAATACCCTAATTACTGTTCCATCCAATAGCATGATAACAGTAGGGAAAGAACAACAGCAAATATGTGATCAATAAAAAAGCAAAATCCATACTTTAAAAATACAGAAAAGATATATAAGCTACAAGAAAGGTGATTTTGCATCCAGGAAATAAGGTATCTAATGCTGCATTGGGAAACGATTTTGTTCTTTTTGGATGGATGGACAGTTTGCTTTACGTAGTTTTGGAATGAGCACCACAGGCTGAATTAAATTAATATTTCCAACAAAATAGCGGGCAAAGCTATAATTGAAATCTGCCATATGCAGGAGTTCAAACATTTTAGCAAAGGGTTCTCTGCCTGGTTGCTGGGTGGGCATGGCCATTGTGGGCCTGGCCTAGTCAGCCTCCTGTACCATGGGGGGGGGATTTTTGCCCTCCCAGGCTCCAGAGGCTTCCCTTGCTGAAAACTGTCTCTGGAGGCTCTCTGGAAGCTGGAAACAGGCCTGTTTCCGGCCTTCCCGAACTTCTGGGAGGCCTGGTTTTTGCCCTTCTTGAGTCTCTGTGCATGCCCTGCACTTACCTGCATCCAAAACAGGCCACATGGGGACTCCTGGGAAGGGCGGGGTGGAGTGGGCAGGGCCAGCCAGGAGTGGGATTTGGGTGTCCTCCAAACTGTGCTGAATCTTAGCTAGGGCTTCTCCCAAACCCCTGCGAACCCCCAGCAGCCATATGGCAAATACCACAAAGCTCATTGTATCCACAGAAATTTTTATAGATATTTTTTTAAAAAGATAAAAATAAGTAACTTCTTTTTTTCTTGAGTCCTCACCCACCAGACAAGCACAGAATAAAACCTCAACCTTAGGCTCCAGTGAGCATTCAGGGCAATACTCTAGTTTTATAAAGTTAGTGGCTGATGTGTAACCATTTAATTTAATACCACTTTAGTCAGGTTGTGTGTCGTGGCTGAATATTAATTTATCTAAGAGCTGATACTGGGGTCCCACAAAGTAGATTTCAAACGGTTCCCTCAAAATTTTGGTTGGCCCCTCTGTAGGTGAAGAATATGAAGTGCCTATTATGGTGAAGTGGGAGCAAACAGCTAAATAATTCACAGAGCCTTGAATCTGCCTTGTGGGATGTGAATAAGTTTTATTTAATCCTCTGAATGCAGCCATTAGTCGATTCAGTGAGCTCCAAAAATGCTTAGAAATACAAAATTGGAACATAGGACAAGATAAGTGATTTCTGTTCTTCATGCTGATAGGGATTCATTGGACTACAACAAAATTGGGATAATATGGCTTTTAATATTATCTGTTCAATCTAGGAAACAAGGGAGAGCAAGTTTAGTGCATGGCTACCCCTGAACTAGAGGTTTAACTTTGCCTGTAAATGTTAAACCTCTATCTTCTTCTAATTTGTTTTCTATTATTATCATTTTGTTTGGAAGGAAACCTTTGCTGGATTAATTATCCATCTGGGGAATTTGCCAACATTCCTTTTTTTATGCTAAGTCTTGCTGTGAAAAGCTTTCTGTTTCCAAGTGTTGGTGGCAATTCCTTTACTTCTTCAAAATGCTGGACAAACAAACATTGTTTTCCTTTCATCAAAATATAAGTTTGGGCCACATTGCTATAATTTCCTTCCCAATGAGTTTGTAATCTGTGGTCCAAATTAAATAATATCAATTAACACTTGGTGTGATGCTCCAAAATTTCCATACATGTTATGGGTCCTGAAGTGAAAATATAGAGCAACTGTCAACTTCAAATTGAACCTGGCGGAAGACATTTTTCTATTCCTCATTTGCCACACAGAGGGGGGAGGGGGAAAGAGAGTGAAATACATTGCTAGACAAAACACAGTACTTTCTTGTGGCAGCCAAGGTCATCTCTACAGGTAGTGGATAGAGATGGGGAGGACTGCCTGGAGAACCCGCCAATTAACCTAATTGGCCAATGTGACCTGGGACTTTTGAGGAGGGAGTTATTTCCTAGTTTAATTACACTGAAACATGGCCAACATTTAGAATTTGTTTTCCATTTGACTGTGCCGATATGATGTACCCAATAAAGAAGTTCTTAGAGGAAGACCTTAGCCCCGGAGTTCTGATTTGCTTAAGTTCATTAGTCAGTCATGACAGCAACTGCTTCAATTCTAGCTCAAAAAGAAATGAAGGATTTGGAAAGTATATGCCAATGAGGTAACTCCTAGATCATCTTTACACTTATCGACAACTTCTGCTGATGGCTCATCTCTGTTTTGGGGATATAAGAACCTGTTTTCTCAGATGGTCCTATAATATCATACTTGACCAATTAAGAAATTTTGGCCAGACCAACACTTGAGTTCAGATCTGCATTTGAAATGCATTATGTCACTTCAATATAAGATTTTTGAAATAGTTCAGAAGCAGCTCTAAGATCTGTTCATACATTAATTGTTTGAGGAACTGGGTCAACTTTTTTTGCATTCTCTAGTTTTTTTATTTGAAAGCAGAAAAAAACCCAAGGGTATTATTTTCTTTATGATACTATGACTGCATGGAAGTTGTGAGGATGCCATTTTCCCATTGAGAGGAACTCTTTTCTCAACCAATCTTCTGATTCCTCAAACTCAATATGACCTTCTACTTTCCCTCCTCCTAACAGAGCATTGGGCAACTGTAGGCATGTGACAACAAAGACACAATTGTTTAAAACAAATGGTAACATACAATCATTTCACCTTCATAGTTGAATGAGTATTTTCTTCACGTCAACAACGTGCTGACTATAAATGTACCCAAGCAATAAATATGCCTATTGAGGGCACTAGCAATTAATGTTCCCTTTCATATGGAATGCTAATGAATATTTTATGAGTGGGGATCAAAGGACAGGACCCTGGGTGGATGATCTTTTTAAACATTCCTTTCTGGAAGCTTGTCTCTAACATTTCTGTACTGCTGTCAAGCAAACTACGTGAGTCTATGTATGTAACCTCCAGGAGTCAAATTCTACCTTATACAGACTGCATATGGTATCTACAAGTTATTTATTTATTATATTTATAGACTGCCAAATATTACCCTTAAATGGTTTACAAAAAAGTTAAAGCATAAAAACACAGAACAATTGAATCCATACCATAAAATTACTCAACACAGTGATAACAACAAAAGCATAAGCAATACAATTGCAACCACCACCAGACACAGGTGATTTTAATGATTCCATAACATGTAACCATGTGAGAAAAGCATATCAAAATTTAATTATTGTACAATAGTAGCATAGGAGTTATGTACTATTGAAGTTAAGTCTCCTTGAGTCAAGACTGAGTGCTAGTGACTACACAGAGATGTGTAGCAATTTTCTGAGCAACAATGCAGAAGTGATCAATGTCTGTCAGTTTCCTAGTATAGCCTACAGTCACTGCATTCCCTGAATGAATCCCTTCTAAATGTTAACTAGGCCTGACCTTGCTTTGTTTTCGAGTTCAGACCACCTCAGCCAGGTATTACATACTATCCAGTCCAAATGACAGAATAATAAATAGATTGAACTCATCTGTTGCCACTTTTCTTAGTAATCTCCTCGGCTTTAAAATCAATAGTAATTACCAGCATGAAAAAGGTAGGAGTGTGTATATATATATATATATATATATATATATATATATATATATCCTTTCCAGATTATGAGCAAGTCAAATACAGACTCTGTGCTTTAAAAACTAATCTGAATATAGTATGCAGAAACCCTTACTACTTCAATTCCACAAATATTCCCTCTTAGATTGATGGAAACTATTCCAAGATGTGATATGGTGTTTTCATAATGAAGTTCAGAAGCAGTATCACATGAAAAGCTTGAACTGTGCACCATATATGCGTTTAAAAGAATAACTATCCCTCTAATCAGCAGAAAACAGATTGTGGCATGTGTCTTAATTATTATAGATCACATGGCTTAAATAACAATGTCACTATCTATGCCACTACATATAATAATGCTTATTGCATTTTTGTTTTCCTCCCTAATAATATGTTAAGTTGCCATTTTTGGTCAAAATTATCTTATTTCCTGGACTAGAAGAAAAAAAAATAGAATTCTGTGCTTTAATGCCCCATTTTTCTGGGATCTATAACGTACTCCTCAGCAGTATGTGTTAAGCTTGCATGAAGAGTCAGATGCGGAGTGCTTCAATGAAGAGTTTATTAGTGACTACAGCTCATAACAGACCCGATTTGGCTGGGCTGCAGCTGCTACTTATAGCCAGCAGCCGCAGTTGCCAGCCAATCAGAGTGCAGGGTTTTCCCGCACTTTTTAAACCAATCATTTCTGACATTTTACAAGAACAGTTCAAACTAAACCAATGACATTCAAACCTGCATACATAACACCCCTCCCCACTAGGTTCAGTCCATACTCAAACCCCAACCTATCTAATGTATTCTTTTAAATAGGTGGGGCTCTTACGTGTACATTGAGACCTTCGTGGTTCAGAAGTTTTAATGTTCTCACCCAGTGAGAGAGGAAATGTGTCTGTTGACATTTCCCTACTCGGGCTTCCAGTGAAAGAATACCCTGTTTGATTGTTACAATCTGGTCTCTCCTCCCAACCCATCTCCAACCCAATGTCAGCACCCAAGTCAGGTAGTGATGTGCAATCTTCCACTTGTAAGGATGGATTTTGGCATTGTGACAGGTTTTGGGATGGTTCCTGTCATAATGGCTCGTTACACATGGGGTTGATTCTTGCTTGCTGATTATCCTCATGCTCCTCCCCTCCCCCCTAGAAAAGGCATTAGGTATGGAAACTAGAGAGGAACAATTGCGATGTTCCTGAGGTAATCTGGATCTAAGCTGATCAATGTGCCTGCTCCAGAGGACTCCATCCTCTGTTTGCACCCTGTAAGAATGAGGGCCTGTGATTTGAGTTATTTCAGCAGGAATCCATGAAGGCTCACCCATAAGGTTCTTAGCATAAACAGAATCACCCACACTGAATGTGCGAACTTTCCTAATGGAATCTAGTGGTGCGTTGGGTGCGTAAGTGGGATGAAGGTGGTCAAGGGAAGACCTAAGTTTCCTACCCATCAATAACTCTGCTGGGGATAAGTTAGTTGATGGGTTAGGAGTGATGTGCTGAACACTAAGAAGTTTTTCAACTTTCTCAGTGATGTCCCCAGGGCCCAATTGCTGAAGCTTTTCTTTGGTAAAATGTACCATGTGTTCAGCCCGGCCGTTAGCCGAAGGGTGCCCAGGGGCAGTAAGGGCATGTCTGATACCCTGTTGTGCTAGATAGGATTCAAAAAGATTGGATGTAAATTGAGGGCCATTGTCAGAGACAAGAACATCAGGTAACCCATGGGTTACAAAAAGCTTTTTAAGCAGCTTGATGACAGCATCAGTTGTGGTGGATGCCATAGGGATCACCTCTAACCATTTGGAATATGCATCTACTATAATAAGGAAGGTGTGCCCTCTGGTAGGGCCAGCGAAATCAATGTGAATCCTAGACCATGGGGCCCTAGGACATTCCCATTCCTGTCTGGGGGCGAGAGGTGGGGCAGGCCTGACTACCTGACAGTTGGGACAAGATGCAACCCAGTTTTCAACCATTTTGTCAATACCTGGCCACCATACATAACTCCTGGCCAATCCCTTCATCCTTACAATACCTGGATGACCCTCATGTAACATTTCCAAAACCTCTTTTTGCAGTTTTGCAGGAATAACCACCCTGTTACCCCACAAAATACATCCTCTTAATACAGATAATTCAGTTTGCCTGGATTTAAAAGGTTGGGCAAGGTGAGGTAGATCTTGAAAAGGCCAACCTTTCTTAATCCAGCCTATAACAGAAGCCAATAAAGTGTCTTTGGCAGTCTCTCTGGCAATTTCAGCAGCGTGTACTGGAAGCTTGGCAACAGTTTCTAGAAAAAAGGTGTGTGCCTCAGGTTCAAAGTCCTCAGTGTGAAACGGAAGTGGGCAGCGACTCAAAGCATCAGCATGGCCAATGTCTTTGCCAGGCTTGTGGATGACCTTGTATGAATAAGCAGCAAGAAATTCAGTCCACCTCAGCATTCTTGGTGACAGGATAGTGGGTGTAGCTTTGTCTCCTGCCACAATGCCTAACAAAGGTTTGTGATCTGTAACAATGGTAAATGTTCTCCCATATAGATACTCATGCAATTTCTTCACAGCTGCAACAATTGCCAATGCTTCCTTGTCCAATTGGCTGTAATTCCTCTCTGCTTTGGTCAAAGTACGAGAGTAAAATGCAATATGGGCTTCCCTCCCATTGGGAAGCCTGTGGCTCAAACCCCACCCCCACACTCCAAAAGGGGATGCATCACAAGTCAGTACAACAGGCAAATTCTCAGAGAATTGTATCAATACAGCATCAGACGTGATTAGTCTTTTAATACTGTTAAATGCTGATTGTTCCTTCCTGCCCCAGACCCAAGCAGATTTTTTGTCCAGTAATCTGTGTAATGGTTCTGCAATGGTTGCCTTCTGAGGTAGGAATATGTGATAAAAGTTAATAAGTCCAAGGAAGGGTTGCAAATCTGTTTTGCATTTTGGTCTAGGGGCTTCTTTGATTGCTTGAACTTTGGCATCTGTAGGGTGGATGCCATGCTTGTCAATCATGTAGCCCAAGAACTCAACCTTGTCAGTTCTAAGAGTGCATTTTTCTTCCTTGACTTTTAACCCCACTTTCTTGAATCTGGTAAGGACTTCTCTGAGTCTCTCTTGTAATTGAGTGTCATTTTCAGCAGAGATTAACACATCATCAAAGTAAGGCACTACCCTGGCAGTCCTTGGAGCATCCTTTCCATAAGGCTTTGGAAGATGCCTGGTGCCACGCTTACTCCAAACTGTAACCTTTTACATTTGAAGGCACCTCTATGAGTCACAATGGTTTGGGCCTCTGTAGTGGCATCATCAACTGTTAGTTGTTGATATGCCTGGGCCAGATCCAATTTGACAAAGACTGTACCCTGCCAAGTGAATGTAATAAATGATGCACCACTGGAACTGGATATGCGCTCTGTTGAAGCGCATGGTTCAATGTCCTCTTATAGTCTCCACAGATTCTTACTGACCCATCAGTCTTGACTGGTGTGACTATGGGTGTCTCCCATCTGGAGTGGTCAGTGGGCTCTAAAACTCCTTGAGCTATTAGTTTATCTAATTGTGCATCAATTTTTTCCTTTAAGGCAAATGGGACCCTTCTGGGCTTTAAACGAATTGGGGGCACCTTGGGATCTAGGTTGAAAGTGATAGAGGTCCCCATATACTTGCCCAATCAGTCACTGAAGACCTCTGGTAACTCAGACTTCAAGGCCTCCTCCCATTCAGTGTTGCTCACGTGATTGATGCCAGTCACCTCGATGCCTAGTGGCTTGAACCACTCAAGTCCCAGCAAGCTTGGGCGATCCTTGTCCACGATGGTCAGGGGCAAACGTTTGGTGTGGCCTTTGAACTTCACGTTGAATTCTCTTGTTCCAACTACTGGAATCTTGTTCCCTTGGTAGTCTTTAAGAGTCAGTGCTTGCTTCTGGAAATGTTTCTTCTGAATGTTTGGGAGTAGTCTGTGAATAGTGTCCCATGACACCATAGATAAATAGGAGCCTGAGTCCACTTCCATTTGGCAAGGCCTTCCTTCAATGAGTACCTTCACATGTACTTTTCTGCTTCTTAAGGGTGAAGAATGACCAATGGTGACTGTTTGATGAGTTTCATTCTTCCCATTTGCTTCTGTGTTGCACCCCATTTTCTCACTGAAGTTGTTATGCTTGAATTCTTTGTCAGGAAACTTTCTTCTGTGGGGTGGAGTTCTGGATGATTTGCAGACTCTTGCTAGGTGTCCTCTTTTTTCACAATGGAGCCAGATGGTACCAAGAAACTTGCATTCAGTGCGGGGGTGGCTTCCCCCACAACCTCTGCAGTAAAAATCTTGCCTCTTTCTTCCAAGGTCTTTCTTTTTCCTCTTCATTCTGAGTCTATAAATTCCTTCCTCCACCTCACTACAGTCTGACTCAGAATCTATTTGCTTGCAATGAGTTGTTGTGGACTTTTCCACATCAGGATGGCTTGAGGCCTTGTTAATTTTCTTCATGGCTGCTGCTGAGGACTTGGTGGCTTCTGGTGAGGAGGCCTCTTTTATGGCTTCCTTCAACATGATCTTAGGTTTTAATAATAATTTGCTCTGAATCACCTTGTCTTTGAGGCCTAGAACAAATCGATCGTGCATGGCCTCTTCCAAGTTGTTAAACTCGCATGCACCCCAATGTCTCTTAAACTTGCCACTAAGTCGTTAACGTTTTCGCTTTCCCCTTGATCCCAACGGTAGAATTCGTGTCTCTTAATGAGGCACGATACTTGTGGGGCGTAATGGGCTCTTAAAAGCTTTTCTAAGTCGGGCCAGTCCATTACCTTCATGTCTGCAGCTCCCGCCAATGCCTTCGCCATCTTGAAAACTGCCGGACCGCAGTGCGTAAGAAAGACCACCCTTTTCCGCTTCTCAGAAATGTCGGCGAGATCGTTTCCCTCCAAATACATTTGGAAATGATCCGCATACGAGTCCCAGTCTTCTGCCGTCGGATCGAACGGGGATGGGGGGTGTTCAGCGCAGCCATCTTTCTCAGCTTGTTTTCCGCATCGTCTTCTCTTCAGGAAGGATCCCACCTTCATCGCCAGTGTTCAGTTTGCATGAAGAGTCAGACGCGGAGTGCTTCAGTGAAGAGTTTATTAGTGACTACAGCTCATAACGGACCCGATTTGGCTGGGCTGCAGCTGCTACTTATAGCCAGCAGCCGCAGTTGCCAGCCAATCAGAGTGCAGGGTTTTCCCGCACTTTTTAAACCAATCATTTCTGACATTTTACAAGAACAGTTCAAACTAAACCAATGACATGCAAACCTGCATACATAACAGTATGCAAAAACATAAACTAAGGTAAACTCCATGTAAAGTTATAGCAAATTCAGTCTCTAAAAGGTAATGTAATAGTATGTAGGAATGACCCTGTGGACAGAAGGAAAAGCTGAAGACTAAACCACAATCATGCAAAAATTTTGTCAGCCCATGGGAATGGGACATGGGAAGTACTTTAGAAGGAAATCTCCCTAGTTTTCTGGAGACAAAATGAGAGGGGGGAACAAATTAAAAGGGCCTTGCTGGCTCAGGCTGTTAATTGCCTGCACTTAAGTTCCAGCTGCCTACAACTGCTGTAGGCTCGAATCCCACCAGGCTCAAGGTTGACTCAGCCTTCCATCCTCTCGGGGTAGGTAAATTGAGGACCCAAGATTGTTGGGGGCAATTAGCTGACTTTGTAAAAATGCTGCTTAGTAATAAGCAGGCATATACAATGGAATGAAGGCTATTGCTGAGCACACTGGGTTGTATCCCAAAAATTGTAAGCCG
The DNA here is from genome assembly GCA_009733165.1 of Naja naja. Classification (NCBI taxonomy): domain Eukaryota; kingdom Metazoa; phylum Chordata; class Lepidosauria; order Squamata; family Elapidae; genus Naja; species Naja naja. The sequence continues at coordinate 138,662,260 of CM019150.1, forward strand.
CCCTGAGTCTCCGGAGAAGGGCGGCATATAAATGTAATTAAAAAAAAATTAGTTTCACTCTTGCAAGATTGTGTTAAAGTAATCTTACACTAATGAAAAAAGTAGGAATCATTGTTGTGCTTCTTGTCTGGGTTATCAGAAGCACAGTAGATGTGGGAGTGCAAACAAAGCACTTGTCTGCAAAAACCTTATTACTGCCATGGAATTCCTTGGGAGCATGTTATCTGAAGAAAAGTTGCAATTGTTTGCAGGAATTGCAGACATCTGCTTATGTTCCTTGCAATCTCCAAAGAACTTGCTGGAGATAAAATCTAAAATGCTGAACAACTGTAATGCATTAGAACAAGCGTGTAGTAGTAACTTTGCACACAAAAAGGATTAGATTTGGATGAATTGAATGCAGAAAGGTTGATGTTTACATGATACATATATTAAATATGTATGTCGACAAAACATGTCTCAAGAAATCATGTTGTTTTTTCCCTAGCTTGGCTTTACTTCCAAACTGCAGAACAGAATTTGATAGAAATGTGTTACTTGTTCACAAAAGTATCTGCAACAGCATATAGAGCATTAATGTCAGAGAGTTCATAAAGTCATCTATAACTGCTATATTCCTTCTAACTAAAGTTAATATCATTTTGATAGTATCCTCATCATACCATTTTAATACTTGAACATGCAGCAGAGTCATTGAAGTTTCTTTATTAGAAGCAGAAACTGATGTCCAAGGGGCATTCTGCCTTGAGATTATTTTCCAGACCAATTACAGCACATTCAAGCATTAGGCCACATCACAGCCCTATCTGTCAGATGGTCAGGATGAGATTAGGGAACAAATCTCCCAGAAGGAGCATGTGAGTGTTTTTGGATTGAGGAAGTAAAAAGAATACAGCAATAACAACTTTACTGTTTCTCTTCCTCTGAGAGTCATATTTGAAGAACTAATTTTAATTTATTTTTTTAACCTTATTTTTTCACAGATGCTTTCCACATTCACCACACCCAAGAATCTTGGGACAGCAGAGAAAACTTCACATTATATGTCTATGGAGATTATTAATCATTTAGTTTATGATTGTCCCAAAAGTGATTTTTCAAAAGGCAACTGGACTTCGTTTTTCATTAAAGTTGTTTCACTTCTTATCCTCCACCATTCGATCAGAACTGAAGAAGCTTCTCTTGGATGATAAGCGAAACATCCCCAAGGAAAAAAAAAAGTCCAATTGCCTTTTGAAAAAGCACCTTTGGGACTTTTTTTATATATATATTTGCCTTTTAAGTATAGTTGAGCTACTGCTGCTTCAGGATGGCTTAAGGGCACAGTTCTGATATCCATAAACTAAGATCATCACTCCGCCTGTTGTGCTACACTTGTTTTCAGCTCTAGTTTCTAGGCAATTAACTTGCCATGTAAGGATTTCAGAAGAAATCATGAAATGAAAAGGTCTAACAAGCATACTCTCATGCATACATACTATGATGGATTTCCCATGATAATTCTCAACAAACTGTTTATTTATATCTCTAAACTCCCCCATCTTCCTCAGAGAGGGGCTGTCCAATTATACTATGTGGTTTTTAAGCATAATAGGCTCTTCATTCTCATTATACTGTATGTGTGATGAGTGGCACAACACATAAAATGTATTTTTTGCACTTTCCTTGTTTTATTTTAAAAATCTTCTGAGTCAGACTTAAATGATACATTCACTGAGATACCCATGTTGTTTTCCTAAGAAACATAGAGTTTGCCTTTGCTTTTTCTTCCTTTCTCTGTTTTTTTCTCCTCAGTAACAATTCTGTGGGGTCATTTGTTGGAAAAATACTCTGGATATGCAGAAATCAAGGGGCCAGCTGAACCAGAGAGAATCAATTTTTGAACGCAATATACCTTCTTTTCCATCTTGCCCAACAAATTTCTAGTCATCAGGATAGATAGTAAGTTTAATGAAACTATATGGTAATCTAATGAGACACATAGAGTTCATCCAAAATGTTAAGTCTGCATGAAGAGTCAGACGCGAAGAGTTCCAGCAAAGAGTTTATTCAGTGACTACAGCTCGAATGGACCCGAGCTGGCTTGTCTACCTATGAGCACGTTATAGTTTGAGGCCATGTTGCAGAAGCTACCATAAAATAAATGTCATGAACTATGACAACAACAAAAAAAAACATTTCCTGGAGAATAGGTCTCATTTAGGCGCATATTGTATTAATGATAAGTATTTATATTCTGCCTTTCATATTAATAATTCTCCTTGTCAACAAGATGATAACAAGCTATCTAAAATATTTAATTATTCATGTACTTATTACACATATTTCTGCACTACCTAGCTTAAATTAATTGGTGGTTTGCAGTTGTGTGTGTGTATATATATATATATACATAAAACAATTACAAAGTAGAAGTGCCTACCAACCACAATTAGATTCCAAAGCCTGAAAAAAAAGTCTTTACACTTTTGGTATAGAAGACCAAATGAATTTTACCCAGGAATATCTCTGAAGACCAAATGGTCTATAGTAGGATTCTATGTGTCTATCATCTATTTATCTATCATATATAAATAGAAGGGAATAAAGTTCTAAAATCCTGCATATAGGGCATTTGCTGATAACATTCCTGGGTTGGGCAGGTGAAAAAGAAGCTATTTCTTCTTATCATGATGATTTCATATTTTGTTTCTTTTAAAAGAAGGAAAGAAGAGTTATGGGTTCTGTTGTCAGCTTGTATAACCTTCTAATGCCCGGTAAAACTAGGTATGTTTTCAATACTCTTCAATATTATTCTTCTTGAATTTCTTTTATGTTAATTAAGTTCCTCTAAGCAATTTCAATACATTCATTACTCATTGCCAGTCTTCATTGCCAAGTTTACATTGAACATTGTAAAGAAGATGAGTATTTCTTAACTGTAACCTTAAAGACTATGTTAGTACATTATACCATTCAAGCCAATATTGTGAAGCAGAGATCTTTTCACATTAAATTGTAAACTTCCATTGATTTCTTCAGCATGCAAAGTAGCCATTGTTGACATGTCTTGAATATTTTAATTTTAGCTCAGTTTTTGTAGGAGATGGAAATTTTACAGTAGCTAGATCCATTTTTATGTGATTCAAGGTGCTTAGGACCTCGAACTAACTAACCTCGAAGAGATTAAAGGGGGAGGTTAGAGTGGTTAAACAACCCTGTGGCTCAGCCTGAGCAGTCTGACATTAGCTTCTTCTAAGAGATCTGGTACTATAATGGCAATTGCTATCATTCTGCTACATTTTTATAAAATTCTTCCACGGCATCTGCCCATTGTTTAGCCTGACAAAACAGAGGCAGCTGAGAAAGCACTCAAATAGTACTTCTTTAAACAACAACAACAACATTAATCCCATGGTAACAAACTACTTTTTACCACTGGTTATTTGGAGAAAAAAGTCAAGGTACATGGAAGTTACCCAATCTTTTTGATCAGTGGCTATAAATGGAGTTTCGAGAGGATATTGTAGGTTTGTGGCAGGGCTACTGCAATGGATTTCGACAGGCATAAAACATGCCCTTTCAAAAGGCAAATTGGTGGATTTCCTTCTAGTCCCAGAATTTTCCCCCCAATTTTATCTTTTTTTCCCCTATGCAGGTCGACATAATTCTAAATTTTGCCTCCCATATACTATGTTTACTGTTTTCAGCTGAATTGAATGCTGGAAATAAATTATCCAAAATATTGGTATTCTGTCTATCAGTTGGACAATACTCCAAAAACTGAATTGAATTGGACCAAATGTCATGTGTAGGAGAAGCCAAGAGAGAGAAAAAAGAGCTTGAAATTGATCCAGATCCAGCCATGGGTCATAGAAGGAAAAATACTACAGGGAAAAAAAATCAATGCATCCTTCTATGACAGGCAGTTCAGCAAAAGCTCAGAAAGTTGCCGACTCCTTATTTGTAAGCCCCCTTTCCATGCCATGAGCCTCAGAATGGAGATACTATAAAAATTTTGAATGATATTATATAAAGGGAGTTGGAACTACTATTGAGAGCTAACTGAAAAATGAAAGAACAGCTTCAGGTTCAATTTTGGTATGGGAGGATAAGTTCAAATTAATACAAGAAAATAATTTTTGCAAAGCACACACACACACACACACACACACACACACACACACATTATGTAGAAGCCAGAAGTCCAGAAGGATCCCCAAATTTTTCACCAACTCTCTTTGAGGCAGTATTTCCCCATCCAAAGTCATAGATGACATTTCACAAGAAAATCCCACAATCATTTTGTCTTGCCAGTGGTGACCCATAGGTGGTTTCTCCCCATCCAGAGCCCACAGTCTCTGAACACTGACCCAGCATATGAGTAGCCTCACTTGCCTGGCATGAAGTAGAAATATGTAATTAGTTAGCATCAGCATACTGCCATGCTATTGAATGATATTACCCAGTAGTTTCATATAGTTATTAAATTGGGGAAAAAAGTGAATTCTAAGGCATCCCACATAAGAGGGATCTACAGCTGGATCTCTCTTTTCCTTCTTCTATCTCTACCAACAATGACTGGAATCAGCCAGAAAGGAAAGAGAACTACTACAAAATATTACCCTCCGCTTCTAACTCCCAGTGCCCTAAAAGTACAATGGTCAATGGATCTCTTGGAAGTTGTGGGAGCGTCATCACTTGATACTTTCAAGAAGAGATTGGACTGCCATTTGTCAGAAATGGTGTAGGATCTCCCGCTTGGGCGGGGGGTTGCACTAGATGAACTATAAGGTCCCTTCCAACTCTGATTATCTGTTAATCTGTTAATCTTGAGAGATTCAGAGAGGCTTTCAACCATATTTTATTTAAGTGTATTTGAATTTCTGTAAGTTGCATTTTAAAATGTGATTATTTGATTGTATTCAACAATTTCAATTTTTCTGGATTGGATTCAGCAAAGTTTAATAAATTCCACCTTTCTCCTGATTTTTGTCTGACTACTGAGGTGTGTGTTAAGCTTAGAGTATAGATTTATACTGATTTCAGTTAGTCCAGATTATCTGACCATCAGTTGCTTTAGCATTAATTTTACTTTTTTATAAAACTTTTCCTGTAGTAATTTAAAAAAACCAACCACAAACAAACAAACATAAAGACTAGCTGCATCCTATCAGAACAAATAAAGTAGCCTAATAATATCACTGCTAGCAACACAAATATGCAAGCAAACATACTGGCTATTTCACCCAGTTTTGTATTCTTTACCATTGGGTATTATAATCAGAACATCTGTTATAGTAATGAGACATATGTTGTAGGTCAATAAAAAGACTAAAATAAAAGTAATTAAAAATAAATAAAAACTGAGATGCTTGCAAGATATATGAACGGGAAACAACCAAGGGATTTGGAATATTAGGGGTGTCAAAGGAGAAGAAAATATTTTTGTCATGTGTTACACTTAATGAGAGCAAAGGTTGAAGGTATTTTGAAAAAAGGTGATCCAATAAATGTTCATAATGCTAATAAAGAATGGGGGAGGGTGGAAGGAAAGAGAAAGAACACACATAAACCTAACCTGTATTTACAATATTAGCAAAAGTAAACTGTAGGCATGAAAGGGCCAAATACAGACTCTAAGTGTTGGTTGCCCTCAAAAGACACAGAAATTCTAATTAACAGAAATTGAGGTTATATTGGCAACTGTTCCTTTAAGGTAAAGCTCAGCCAGATCTCAAAAACATTGTTCACCTGAAAGCAAATAGTAGTCTAAAATGAATGAACCTGAGATGTGGGCAAAGCTCATTAACCCTGTAATGACATTTGGGAGTAGTGACCTTGAGAGATGGAGGAAGGCAAAGAGCCACAGTAATGGGGATGCTCAGATAAAAGTCAGAAGGAATGTGGATGCTGCAAATGTCTCAGAAGAGATCATCTATGCTTTCTTCAGCTGTAAGGATGATCGGGGAGAAGTGTAATTTCAGACTTGCAAGATCTTTTTAAAAATATGACCTCAGTGTGAAGTGCAACAGAAAGTTCTTACTGTGTATATTGCCTGCTTGAGATCTCAAGTCTTTGGCTATGTAAGTTAATTGGTTGGGTACACAAAGATTTTATTACAACGCATATTCTGGTGTCTTGGCCTATAGCAGAGGTGCCTGATAAAGATAGAAGAGTCCTTGGAGCTCAGCATCATGTCAGGGGTGACTTGTAAAATGCTCAGAGCAAAGTCAAGTGTCTTGAATATTACTAGATTTCCTTCAGGCAGACTTTTGCAAGAAGACTTCCTTCTCAGTGTGACCTTTGAGTGTTAGGTGTGCATTTGAAGTGCAAAATGAAATTGTTGGTCACCTTGAAATAAACTGAAATACTAGGTAGCAAAAACAATGCATGAAGACAAAATATAGTATATTTCACAATGGCAAGTTTAGAAGATGCACACTTCTTCTGTAACAAATGTTTAATATTTAATGTGACATATTATTTATCTACTGTATACCTATATCATCTATATATATTTTTAAAAGATTTTTATTTTTTAAAACAAACAAGTACAGACAAAACATAAAAACATAAAATCATCTTCCATTTTATATACATACAGTGTGTCAGTTGGTTACAAATCTTTTGTGCCACCCTTTCGTAGTCATCACTCATAGTTTATATAAATTCTCATATTGTCAGCCTAACATATGCTTGTATATTTATCAGTTATTAATCATTCATGACTAAACTATGTATTCCATCATTTATATGAGGTATTCTTAATTTTTGTTATAAAAATTATATTACACTTTCATCCAATGGTTATATATATTTATATTATATTTTATATCAATCTATTGAGCTTCTATTATAAAATTTCCTAATGTATTACATTACCATGTCTTTTTATCCAACCATTGATAAAACAAATCCCATATCATGTAAAATGGTTTATCTTCTTGTTCTCTAATTTCAAATGTCAATTTACTCATTTTAGCACAGTCCATGATTTTCTTAATAACTTCCTCCTGCATAGGTATTTTTTCATTTTTCCAATTCTTAGCATTATCTATATTTTATATGATATCTACATCTACCCTGTTTTCCCCAAAGTAAGACCCACCCTAAAAATAAGCCTTAGCCTGATTTTTAGCATGCTCCTAATATAAGCCCTATCCAAAAATAAACCTTAGTTAAGGTCATCATCAGTGAGAAGTGTGGCCAGCACTGGAGGTGGTAAGGGTGCAGGGGCTGATTGTGTCAGCAGCAGTTGCAGTTTGCACAGTGCAGGTCAGTTGATTACCTGTTGAAGCAGCAGGCGGAAGCAAAGGTGGGGGGAGGCATGCGATCCAGATGAGCCATGTGGGGCACAGGAAAGCCGAGAGTCAGTGGACTGGAGGGTGTCATAGGAGGCTCGTCGTCATGTGGTGGCACCGGAAGCAGGCAGAGGCAGAGGCGCAGAGGGAAGGCAGATGTTGCCGATACCCTGCATGAGCTGTGGGAAAGTCAAGAGACACAAAGACAAGCCTCCCACAGCCATCCACCCTCTACAGCCCACTGTCTCTTGGCTTGCCTGCACTGTTGTGGCCATGAGGAAGCAGAAGTGGACCACCAACCATGCAGGTTCCTGCTGGACTAGGCTGCTGAAACTGCCACCACAAAGTGAGGCAGGTATCAGGGCATGGATGGGCTGGCTGTGGGGCCCTGAGGTAAGCTAATGTGGGGAGCATTGGGTAACCTCACTCCCTTGTCTCATGGTAGCAGCACTAGCAGCATCTATCTCTTTCATTTATTTATTTTAGGAAAATTATATTGTCACCTATTTGCACAAGGTGACTCAAGGCAGCTTACAGGAATATAAAAACGTCATATATTAAAAAAATAAAACTAATAAAAGAGAATAATCACATAATAAATGAATACAATAATAACCCCCCACCCCTGTAACAACACATCACATGAGCCATTTAATGGGCTCCATCCCACCCTGTGTTCCCAGGCTTGCATGGCAGAACCAAGTCTTCAGTGCCTTCCAGAAGAGTGTTAGAGTGGGGGCTATTCTAATCTCAGCTCCTGCAGGAGAGGTTATACATGTGCACACTGAGATCTGCACAAAATCATTTGGGCCGCTGCATTTTGCACCAACTGGAGCTTCCAGATGCTTTTCAAGAGCAGCCCCATGTTGTTGATGTCATTGATCCATCTTATTTTAGGTCTCTTTTGTGGACACTTTTTGTCAAATAGGATCCATTCTATGATTGCCTTTGTCCACCTGCCATCAGTTCTTCTTGGTATGTGACCCATTTCCATTTCAAGTCTTTTACTCTATTGATGATATTGTATACTTTCGTTTGTTCTTGAAAATTATGCTTAGCTTGCTGAATGCCTGCCAACCACATTTAATACAACATTCAATTTCCTTTATTGTATCATGTTCCATTGAGATGTTGGCCAATGTAGTGGTCTACTATGTCTCGTTCTTTTTCAGGTTTATTTTGAAGCTAAATGGTTCTCCTGCTTTGTGCAGCTCTTGTATGTGTCTTTGTAGCTCTTCTGGGTCTTGTAAGAAGAGAACAACTTAATATGTGAATTTTAAGTTATTTAAATAGGTGCCATTGATTTTTAGCCCAGTATAGTTTGGAAAATACTTCTTCAAGGCATGCTGAGAAAAGGATAGGAGCTATTGTATCTTATTGTATATTGTATTGTATTATATCTATCTATAACTGTCTATATATCATCTATATCTATATCTATCCATTTTTGTTTACAATTTACTGACTAATAGCATAGATTATCAAATTCTACAACCTTTTTGCTTCTTGGAATTAAAATTAAATGTTTCCTCTATATCACAAAGCATTTAACACACAGCTCACTCCTTAATTCAGAATATTAGTTGTAAATGTACTTTGATTTTTAGACAATTACAGAACCAGAATAATTTCTGAATTGAATAAATATATGCAGGATTGACAGGAAATGCTGGATTTGTAAGTCATAATGGAAAGCCAAATTAAGCATTCATCCAAATGTTTATTCTTTGAATAATAATATGAATGCTCAATTCTTTATTTCCTTGACCAAATTTGCAAAAATATGTCTGTTCTATTCTGTTTACGCAAAGCACAGATAAATAAAATAACTCCTCATGCAAAAGACTTTGTGAAAAGAATTTTATGACTCAAGAAATTTACCAACATATTTATTACAATGATTTGCATCTTACCTTTTATATTAATTGGGCATGCATTTATAGAGATATCTTAATCATTTCTAGCTACTTTGTTATAAACATCCTATCCTTATTTCAGTTGGCACCAATAGAATTATTTCTATGTCTATATTAGAGATGGATCTCACACACACAGGAGAGAAATGGAAATGTACAAAATAGTTGGGGAAATGGACCAGAAAATGTTTACTATCTACTGTATGTATGGTAATCCAAATTTTGAATCAGAGAGATGGGGGAGGGAGGGAGGGGGAGGGAGGGAGAGAGAGAGAGGGAGAGGGAGAGAAGGGAATTTGGAAATCTTCTAGTCCAACCCCTTGGTCAAGCAGGAGACAAATGGATGTCCAATCTCTTTTTTAAAATCTCCAGTGATGGAGAACTCACAACTTCTGAAGGTGAGATATTCCATTAGTTGATTGGTCTCACCGTTAGAAATTTTCTGCTTAGTTCGAGGTTGCTTCTCTCCTTGAATAGTTTCCAACCATTGTTTTTTGTCTTTTCTTTTGGTCCTTTGGAAAATAATTTGACCCCCTCATCTTTGTAACAGCCCCTCAGATATTGTAACACTGCTATCATGTCACCCTAGTCCTTCTTTTCATTACACTAGACATACCCAACCTCTGTAACTGTTTGTATGTTTTGGTTTCTGGTCCGCTAATCATTTTTGTTGCTCTTCTCTGCACTCTTTCCAGAGTCTCAACATCTTTTTGTGTTGTGGTGATCAAAACTGGATTCAGTATTCTAAGTGTGGTCTTACTAAGGCTTTGTAAATTGGTACTAGAAAAGCCAGGGTTGCTTAGAAATGGAGTTGCAGATCACAATTGTAATTGGTAATCAAGAACTACTTTGATAAAAGAAGTTTCATTGTACTGATTGTATAGTACAATCTTCTCAAATTCAAACAAAGTTTTTTCCAGCCTATCAATTTAAATGCATTGTCATTAAAAGACTCACCCCAAGGTTTGGACTATAAGAATAAACATTTTTTTTATTGCTCAGTCCTATTGACTCTTGTTATTATTCATTTATTAGATTTCATATAATGTGGGGGTTGGCAGCCTGCAGCTCTGGAGCTGCATGCGGCTCTTTGGACCCTCTGCTGTGGCTCTCTCTTGTGGCAGTGGCATGGCTGAAGCCTTAATGTGGGAATGAAGTGCTCCTGCACTTGCCTTTGCACAGCAACAGCATTCTGCCTTCGTCGCAGTACATTTGCTGTTGCCACCAGCAAAGAAGGCTGGGAGAGAATGGTGGGGGCGGATCTTACAGGGTGGGGGCCATCCCCCAAGCCTGGCCTTCCTCCTTCCTTGTCAGCGGGGCCAAGAGAAAGAAGCAGGTGGCATGGAGAAGTGCTCCTCTCCCCCACCAAGCACTGAGCATAACAGCCGAGCAAGAGGTGGAGATGGCCAACTCCCATTGGCAAGTTGGACATTGGAGTGTGTCTTCTGACCCTCCAGTGTTCACCCACAACTCTCTTCCAGGCTCAGCTTGCTGAATGGGAAAAGCAGCCCTGACATCTCTGGTGCCCCCCCCACAGCCCCTACCATCACGCCCCCCTCATGGCCCCAGGAAGGGCACAACAAAAGCAAGCAGAAACAGCTCACTGGGGCAAAAAAGCTTAGATTGAGGAAGGCACAGGCAACAGAAAGCTGCTTGTTTCAAAACAGATGTGAGCTGTTGCCTTTGAAACGTGCCACTTTCTGTTGCCTGTGCCTTCCCCAATCTCAGCTCTTTCACCCCATTGAAAGCTGTTTCTGCTTGCTTTTCCTGTGCCTTCCTTGGGTAGCGAAGGCTGGGGCAGGAGAGGAGGGGGAGGGAGGGAGGGAAAGAGGAAGAGAGATTTGGCTTGATTTGGTTCTGTCTGCTCTCCACTCTCCGTCTTTCCCAGTTTTGCAAGGATTCAGCAGATGCCTTGGTGATTTGGGGGAGGAGTTTTGTTCCATACTTTCCCTGCCAAGCATCTTCGGAGGCACCCAGGGACTATATTTTCTGGCCACTTTTACCCAATTGCAGGATGCATTTGTGTGCATGTGTGAGTGTGTGCTGCTGCTTGGGATTATGCTTCTCTGAAGTGTGTGTGGTGATCTACAGCCTGACAGTCACTCCTTTTGCAATGCAAGGTTTATTTTTGTATCTTTCCAGAAACAGAGAGAAAGTGGTCGGATTTCTTTACAGTTATTCCCTGGGTTTGTGGGTTGGGAAGTGGAGGTGGGGAGTGGGAGGGAGGGAATGATGGAGAGAGTAAGGGAGAGAAAGAAAGAGAGAGAGAGCCAGAGACAGAGAAAGAGAGATGAGGGAGAGAGGGTGGTGAGAGGGAGACAGAGAGGGAAAAAGAGATGAAGAGAGAGAGAGAAAGAGAAAACAGAGTGGGGTGGGAGGGAGATGGAGATAGAGAGGGAGATACAGAAAAAAGAGAAAGACAGAGATGAGAGAAGAGAAATGTAAAGAGGGAGAGGGGAAAGAGAGATGAGAGAGTGAAAGAGAGATGAGAGAGAGATAGACAGAGAGAGGGAATTACTTATTTCCCATAGAAAAGAAAACATGGAGAGCCACAAAACCTGGGTAGGCATGGCTGGGAGGGTCATGTGATTGGATGGGAGTGAGTGACATTGAATTGACCACACCCAACCAGGTTTTGTGGCTCCCAGTGTTCTGCTTTCTGTGGGAAATGGGTCCAAGTGGCTCTTTGAGTGTTTAAGATTGCAGATCCCTGATATAGTGTATAATTGCCAACAAAGACCATTAAATGTGAAAAATGGTGGATGAAATCTTTCCTGTAGACTTTGGAATGCTTTACTTTATTTATTCATTTTTAATTTTAGCTGCAAGAACCTATTATGAGAAAAACCTTGTATATATTTTAATCCTTCTGCACTTAAAACATTCATATGATTGAAAATACAAACTATCCACATGCCGTATTTTTTTGATTATAAAATGCACTTTCTGCCCCCCAAAAAGTAGGTGGAAATGTCTGTGTGTCTTATAGAGTGAATACCGGCCTGTTTTTGGCCTCCTAAACCCTCTGTGTGTCCTGTTTTCAGCCTCCCTGATGCCAGGGAGGGCAAAAACAGGATGTATGGAGGATTTGCGAGGCCAAAGACGAGCCCATTTTTGGCCTACAGAGTGCTTCTGGATGCTGGGGAAGGCAAAAACAGGATGCCCGGAAACAAAAAACTATTTTTTTTCTTGTTTTCCTCCTCTGAACCTACATGTAGGTGTGTCTTATGGTCCAGTGTGTCTTATAGTCCAAAAAATACAGTACTTAGTGTAGTTATATTTGAGTTGTGCAGAATTTTAAAAGAGTGCTTTGCTTTGTCAGATATCCTAGAGACATGCTTCTTTGAAGGGCTTTTCTGAAATGAAAAGACAATCCATTTTAATTCAATAGAAGTGGCAATATTGTTACCATTCATTCAGCAGCAGTGAGTTCTGTGCATGCAAAGCACATAACGACTGCATCTTAAACAATCCATCTGTTAAAATACTGAACTTTGCAGATGATACAACAGTGATTGGTCTCATTCAAGACAATGACGAATCCGCATACAGACAGGAGCTTGTACAGCTTGCCTCGTGGTGTGACCAGAACAATCTTGCAACTGAACACACTTAAAACTGTAGAAATGGTGGTAGACTTTAGAAGAAACCCTCGCATACTACCACCTCTTACAATACTAGACAACACAATATCAACAGTAGAGACCTTTAAATTTCTAGGTTCTATCATATCACCTAAAATGGACACCTAACATCAAAAACGTCATCAAAAAAGCACAACAAATAATGTTTTTTCTACACCAACTCAGAAAGCTAAAACTTCCCAAGGAGCTGCTGATACAGTTCTACAGAGGAATTATTGAGTCTTCACCTGCCCCTCTATAACTGTCTGGTTTGGTCCTGCAACCCAACAAGACAGACACAGACTTCAGAGAGTAATTATGACTGCAGAAAAAACAATTACTACCAACCTGCCTTCCATGGAGGACCTTTATAATGCACAAGTCAAAAAGAGGGCTGTGAAAATATTTAAAGACCCCTCACATCCTAGGTATAAACTGTTTCAACTCCTACCTTCAAAAGGACGCTATAGAGCACTGCACACCAGAACAACTAGACACAAGAATAGTTTTTTCCCAAATGCCATCACTCTGCTAAACAAATAATTCCCTCAACACTGTCCAACTATTTACAAAGTCTGCATTACTATTACTATTAATCTTCTCATCACTCCTTATCACCCATCCCTTCCCACTTGTGACTGTATGACTGTAACTTTGTTTCTTGTATCCTTACAATTTATATTGACTGTTTCCTAGTATGATTTGATTGCTTATTGTACCCTATGACTATTATTAAGTGTTGTACCTGATGATTCTTGACTCTTGATGAATGCATCTTTTCTTTTATGTACACTGAAAGCATTTGCACCAAGACAAATTCCTTGTGTGTCCAATCACACTTGGCCAATAAAGAATTCTATTCTCTATTCTCTTCTATAAGTTGCTCTTAAGGCAAATTGGCTAAATGAGTCACAGTAGTTTCACCTCTATGAGTTAATTGGTTTCTTTGCAAAATGCAGAAAGGTGGACTAGATCAGGAGTGTCAGACTCACATCATCACAGCAGTGTCATGTGACATGTCAGGACTTTTCCCCTCTTTGCTAAACTAGGTGTGGGCGTGATCAGCATGTGACTCTTCCAGCCCATGGGCCAGGAGTTTGACAGTCCTGGACTAGTGCCAGCCCTGATCCTTCCGGCACCTTTCAACTCTTTCTTCTCCTATTCTCCTTTATTATTTATTACATTTAGCCATTCTTTTAAAATTAACATACATCTTTTTGTTCATAAAAATTGCTAGTGTTTAAAGTCTAGATAGGATTCTCTACCTTTGCCCATTTGGGTTCATATGGGCACACTAGAGCACCTGTGTTTGTGGTGAGTCAATGACCTGAGTGAGACAACCTCAAGCATGGGAATGTTGTAAGAATCACATGATCCATCATAATTTTCAGATTAATGTGTAGAGTGACATCCAGAGTTCTCATTCAAAATGCCAGTATTTAGAGCTACCTCTTATTGAAAATATTGTTTGGTCCAGACAAGGGAGAAAATGTGAGAGACTCAGAGAAACTTCACCTTAACCTATTTAGCTTTGTATTGCATCACATCTGAATGAACAATTTTACTTATAGATCCTAGAGTTCCCTAGTTTCTAGAGCAATTCAGGAAGATCAAGCAGAAAAAAGTAATGTTAGCAATAGCTGGCTGCCAGCCAACAAAATAGCAAGGTGGGTGCCTGTCACAGTCCAGTGATATGCAAACCGAAGCAGAACTTTTAGAAGTAGAATCCTTTTTCTATCTGTATATCTAAAAACAGCAACTCTAATGTAGTCACCTGCCTGGCATGGGTTGTGACCAAGAATTCAATAAACAAGCAACAAATCTAAGGAAGGAGACAAGACACACAGTGGGGTTAAACACAGCACAACATGGTAAACACCACAGAGGTGAAAAGTTCTCAGTGCTTTCATTCAGGGAATGAGGCCTGAGAATAAAATTATTGGTTCCTCAGGAAATAAATAAGCTATGTTGAGCTACCACAGAGATGCACCACTAGAATATTTCACTCATTAGATGCCACTCTCCTGACAGCTTGGCCATTAGCCATGCTATCTGAGTTGCAAAACTCATGCCTCTGATGTTGTATCTTTAAAGCACACCTCTGTTTGGGAGTGAGTGGCAATCTATCAGGCTGTAATAGGTGCATGCAGGAGTTTTAGGAGTTTGGTGTATCTGGATAGTTGCATAGTGGGTAGAGCAAGAGGCTCAGGAAAGACTCTTCCTAAGCTATAGGACTGTAAAAGTGACAGTGGGAGAATTGTATGTTCAGACTTAAAAGTTAATGTAGCTTTACAATAAAGTGGTATTAGTTTATCTGGCCATTTTTCCTGTCTGGTCTTCCTGATAAGGATGACATATGGATAGAATTGGTGAAAAAATGTGGAAGGTCTTCTTGCAGTCTTGACTCCTGTTTGAAGAGCAAATAGCACTATAGTTATGTGTCACTTGTTCCCATGGATTGGAATGGTTCCCAAGGATTGATTCTCATTGGATTGGATTGTGTCAACTGTTCCCATGGATTCCCATTCCCATGTCATGTCTTACTTGAACTACTATATGGGGGTTCCCTTGAAGATCACCAGGAAGAAAACTGGTACAGAATGCAGTGAAATTAAAGCTACTGCTTGCAGCCTTTAAACAGAACCAGATTATTTGCAGGACAACCTATCTTTGAGTGTTTGTCTGTCTCTTGAGATCTCATAGAATGAGTGTTGTAATGAAATGCGTGGATGATCTTGGGGGACAAAGGAAAAAGATGTTGTCCCAATCAGACAAGAGAAAGAGAGTCCCTAGTGGCCTAATTGATCAGACAATTAAAATTGACAGCAGGAACCTTGTATCCAAGGGTGGGATTCAATTTTTTTAACAACCAGTTCTGTGGGCATGGCTTAGTTGGTGGGTGTGGCTTGGTGGTCATGTGACTGGGTGGGCATGGCCAACTCGACATCATTCACATCAAGAGGCGCTTCTCCTTGCCTGGCCTCTCATGACAGTGGGGATGCTGCAATGGTCATAAGTGTGAAAAATGGTCATAAGTCACTTTTTTCAGTGCCATTGTAACTTTGAATGGTCACTAAATGAACTATTGTAAGTCAAGGATTACTTGTACAAAAATACAAAAAGCTTCTTTGTTTGCAAAAAGCTGCCCTAAATACCAATCATTAGATTAAAAATACTGCAAGCGAGAGTTACAAATCAGGCAGGATGCCAGAGCACCTTGAAGAATTAAAATAGTTAAAATGCAGTGATAACTATCAGCAGCCACCTCTTGCTCATAAAGTGAAACCTTTTAGCAGAGAGGTCATTTAAGCTTTCCAGAAAGAGCACACCCAGGAGAAGCAATCCTTAGATCCATTTGCACCACTTAAAAATACCAGCTGGTCTTACACATCTCACCAGATATCCTAAGGAAATCATCCAGATTTAAGGAAAGGTCACATGCCCCCCAGAAAGGCAGTAAAAAAATCAGTGCCAAGCTTGCACCCTGCCTCTTGGAAGTACTCCCCAAAAGGACACTGCCAGATACCACTAAAGCAGTGAAGGAAGACCCCCTCCCCAGATAGAAAAAGAAACCATATGGCAGGAAAAAATTCAAACACAATACAAATAATTAAATCACAACAGTAGCTGTTGCTTGTTAAACCAATTACCAGAACAAATAGACACAGGAACTAGCAGATTTCTCAAACCAGTTTCTTTTCAGGAACAGAGATTAATCTTTTTCCTTCCAAACAAAGCTGAATAGGGAAAATTATCCCTTCAATAAACACAGGATTAAATGTCACCAAGCACAGAATTAAACTTCACCAAAAACCAGTTTTAGAAAGGGTATGTAAAGTCATGTTTGAATGTCAATCTTTCTAGCTAGCCAAGAAGAAGTATTTGCAGGGGAGTATTTCCTCCCAACAGCAGTGTAAAAAGTTTGAAACAACTCTTCCCCTTTAAGAAAAAAAAACCTCCTTTGGAGACAGTAAGTTTGGGCTGTCAAGAATGTAATAAGAGTGGAAAAAAACAAAAGGAGATTTCTTCTAATTACCGGTTCTCCAAACTGCTTAGAAAGTTAATAAGGGGTTCTATAGAACTGGTCAGAACTGGTAGAATCCCACCCCTGCTTGTACCTTCAGACTTGCAAGATTCTGTAATGTAGTCCTACAGTAAAGAAGAATTAACTCATCTAGTTGTGCTTCCTATCTACTGTAATTTACCCAGAAATATTAACAAGGTTGCTTTGGGTTCCTAATATGAATCAGTGGCAATTGGGGTCCCGAGCTATGTGAATCTGGTTTCAGCAAAGAAGAGCATATTCCTCAAGATTTGGATAGTCCCAATTCAGTTGGCTTTTCACAAGAACTCAAAAAACCTGTCATTCCCTGTCCCAACATTGAGCCAAGTAATTGGATAACATCATAATAATTGTGGCTTGATGTCAGCTGAACCCCTTTCTGTGTCTCCCTCCCCTTCTCTCTCTCTCTTTCCCTGCCTCCCTCTGTGCCCCTCCCTCTATTTCAGCTTGGTATTAAGTGCCTAAAGTCACAGTTGCAAATTAGGGGGTTCTATAAACTGCTTAAATAAAATAATCTCAACTTTTATGCAAATGTATTTTGGTTAGATATATAATATTTAAATTTAATGTAGAAATGAAACATGCAAAAAATACAGGTCATGAATTAGGACAACAGACCAGCCTTTCATACATCATATATAGATTTAGATTATGTAATTGGATAATCATATACATATTGTGTATGTATATGTGCACATCAGAGGTGGTATTCAGCAGGTTCTGACCAGTTCTGGAGAACCGGTAGCAGAAATTTTGAGTAGTTTGGAGAACTGGCAAATACCACCTCTGACTGGAGATTTTACAGTATCCTTCCCCTGCCATGCCCACCAAGCCAGGCCCACAGAACTGATAGTAAAAAAATTTGAATCCCACCACTGGTGCACATGTTCATGATCAGGTATAAGTAGTATACACATCCACAATTTCATCACATGATTGGCCAACCTTGCCTTAAAAATACTTTTCCTATGCTGCTGTAAGAAGAATCTAATTATAGTTATAAGGAGGGATGGAAATCCATAATGAATTTACCATAATTTTACGTTTATTACAATATATTGTGATTCATATAATTAACAGTATAGCTGATCTGCATCCGTGAAGAGCTGCTGGTAACATGAGTAAAATAAGCATTAATGCATCTACATAATTAACACAGTGAAGGCAACAGAAGCTCCATTTATAACTATTTTGTGGTAATAACATTTTACAAGTACAGATTGTTTCATTATGTGGCATAATAATTGCCTTTACAAACTTAATAAGTTCATTAAAATGCCAGGTAGCATGCAAAGCTATGGAGTAGAATGCTGTCTCTCAAGGATATTTAATGTAAAGTTGCCACTTAAGCAACTTCCTTATATTTCTGTTTAACATCCATTCAGTAAAAATGCTATTGTCATTTTAATATTAGTCATGCATGGCAGATTTAAAGTTGTTTATTTAACTACATGTATTTTTTCCTGTCTATGCTTTAGCACCTTTTCATAACTGTTATGATATTGCCTATGCACAATTATTATCATGATTATTACCTCTAGAATTTTATCAAGTACACATAAATCAGCCTAATTCCTTGACAAATATCTTTTGAACTTTCATTAATTTTTATACATTTTTACTAAAGGCAAACATTTTATATAAAAAAAAACTTGCTGGAATACGTAATGTGACAGCATGTCTGAAACCTGTAATACACAAAAGGTTGTTAAAATTAAGTTAATATGGCAGATTGCTCAGGACTTGATTGTTGTCATGCAATTTAATTACACAAAAATGTTTCAAATAAGGATTTTATGTAATCAGCAGGTTTCCAGATATTTTCTCAGATCTTTATCAAAAAACAAAGAAGATAAAAACCCTAAAATTGCAGAGGCATATCATAAAGCTTATTTAAATGAGCAGTCAACACTATGTAGTGTAAAATCTTGCACAATATTATTTAGCTGATCCCAGCTTTACGAACTCATCTGGCATCCCTTATCCATTAACTAGGCATCTTTTTTAAAATGAAACAGCACATATTCTGATTAGCATTCTGTATCCTTGAAGGCTTCCTGGTTTTGCAGATAGTTTTCTTTCATTTATTGTCCCTTCATCTGATAAAATATGTTTTCATCATTTACTATGCAAAGCAGATAGCAGATAGTGCCTTCTGTCAAAGTTCAATCTAATTAATGTTCATCATATTATCACAAGTTCTTCCATATGAACAGGATAATATAGTGCTATCTGATTTTTTTTTGTAATGCATTTGTATTTTGCAACATGATATATTTTCTTTCTATAAACATATGACTGTTAATAGGTGCACTCTCCCACTATAATTTTATATTCCTTACACAATCCATTGTATCACCCCCATGGCACCTGGCATTCATAAACTTAATTATTAGAAATTTTAATCATC
Organism: Naja naja; assembly: GCA_009733165.1. Lineage (NCBI taxonomy): Eukaryota > Metazoa > Chordata > Lepidosauria > Squamata > Elapidae > Naja > Naja naja. Next base: position 138,681,555 of record CM019150.1, read on the forward strand.
TTTCTGATAAAAAAATTACAATTTTTCTTCCAAAACTTAACTTGGCCCGCAACTATAAAGGTTGTCAAGTTTATAGCAATAACTATGAATTGCAGATACTTGGCAAAATATTACTGTTATTAATTATTTCAGATTTGAGGTTTTTATTATTTTTCTTATTATATTTGTTTTATTTATTTGACTTATTACGGCTATCCAATTAAAAAATATTTGTCTGGGACTGTGCATAAATGAAATGAAAATGTTTGAATGGTTAATTTTATTTTTTCAATTCAAATATCACTCAACTCTGAGCCAATTCAGGAGGATATGTAATAAAACAGAATAAAAATATAAAACAGTAATTAATAAATAAATAAGAAAAATAGACTGATGGTAAATCCAGCTAACCACATTCATGTTATCAAATCATCATCAAATCAATCATCTGAACCAGCCTGGGACCTTAAGCTTTCTATAATGCCATCAGGAGCTATATGGATATCAGAGAAAATAAACAGTTCATCTTTTATTAAGAAAGGATGGTTCTCCCAGGAGATAATCTATCTGAGCCCTGGCACCTGCATCCTATTATTGTTGTAATCTAATTTGATACAAAGCATATTTACTGCCTGCCTCTCTGCTCCCAATGTTTCTGGAAGGTTTCCATCCAGGAAAGGGGAAACTTGCTTGGGTTTAGAATTATAGGAAGGATGGGCATGGAAGATTATATTCAAGTTCATAGGGCAGTGCATCTGGTAATCTTACTGTGAGCCAAAAATATAAGTGGTGCAAAAACGGAAATAGGAAATATATATATGCCTGTCTGGTGTGATGAAGTGTGAGGAATTGCGCTTTTTGCAGATATTTCAAATTTTAAAATCTCTTCATACTTGCATTGGGTGGATTGTTTCCTACAAAAATGCCTCAGTTGCTAGAAAACTGTTCTTACTACAAGCAATTTTAGGATAGTTTTTAATAATATTTTAATATCATTTTTTTTAATCTTTTGATATTTTCATTATTTTTCACTTGTTTCTATAATTTGTAAGCTGTCCAGAGGGAAGATAGGTGGCATAGAAATTTAATAAATAAATAAATAAATAAATAAATAAATAAATAAATAACTCTTTATTAAAAAGTCACAATTCCTTTCAACTGGAAGGAGCAATCTGGTACGAAATGCAGAAGGCAGAAGATCACCCCTCTTCCTCTTTAGATATTTTAGAAGCTCCTGATCCTCTAATTCATGTTTATATTTGATAATAAAGGGATAAGATGGGTCAAACTGACTGAGAATTGGCTGGGATGAAAGAAAGGATTTTCAGGTATTGAAATGTTGTTTGCTTTTTTATCTGACATTCTTGAAAAGTTGGTCTTGTGAAAAATTAGGAATGAACGTTCTCTAAAAGTTTGCAAATCCCATAAATCACTGATCATCCTTCACATTTTAGTTGTCTGCAGTGAAAATATGGATTGTACTTTATTCCTTCTTTAGAGATCCAGTGGCTCAAATAGTCCAACAGGAAATGATCAAATACACATTTTTTTCAACATAGCAAATGTTTGTGGAGTTACCCTAAGACATATTAACCTGAGTCTTATATAAAATATGTGGAAAATCAGTATGTCACTAAGTACACCACTACATATTTTGCTGAAATATCTGAAAATATTTCATTCATGAATCTGGAGAAAATGCAGGACTTATTTTAAATTCAAATCTGCTGTACCTGGTATCAGAATCAGTTGAATTTCATGGCCCACTTTCATTCTATCAAAGTGTAAGTGCCTGTCATAAAACTGTGTACCTTCTGAAAGCAATCCAGCAAATCTGAAGTAAGAGAAAGTAAGTAGTGATTCTTAATGGTCCCATGTTCAGGAATAAATAATCAACAAACTCATTTTTCTTTTCTTTTAATGACCCTGTAATCCCTTGCATCGAGGTGGAGTCAGAATAACTGAATGGAGCTGAGCATTTGCTGGCTGGATGCCATTCCTGATGCCTGCATGAAGTTCACAGCAGGTATTTCCTCTTTGTGCCCAAAAGAGAGATATGTTTGTTGCTATCTAGGGTCAAATTCACAGCCTTCTGATTGTGAGGTGAGAGATCCACCTCTAGCCCACCACACCACTCAATCAACAAAGTCAAATAATTGCCTTTTATTGGGTGAACCCTTTCTTCAAATTCATAATTGTAACCATTGTTTATCCACTGCAGGATGAAAGCCTCTTCCCCATTTTTCCAACTTATACAGTCCTGAGCTAATTGGGCCCACAATACTTGCCTATGTTGTCTTGTTTTAGGTCTCTTTCATGGATGCTTTTTAATCAAATGGGATCCATTCTATGAGTGCCTTGATCCACCTGTCATCAGTTCTTCTTGCCACATGACCAGCCCATTTCCATTTCAAATTTCTTCAAATTGTTACCCAGAAAATGGCCAAATCATGAGTATTCATGGGATATTTTCTCCTAGTTGGAATCTGGGTTTGTTTCTTCTTTCCAAAGACTGAATTGTCATTTAATTAACAGTCCTTGCATTCCTTTTTTAAAGATATCTCAGCAGACCTGATAGTATTCATTTAGAAGTTAGCTTTTTTGGAAGCTCCTGATTCCACATAGAAAATGTTCCCACTTGAAATCCAAAAGATCCTGACATTTCTGTCTTTTGTAGACCAGCAAAGACTCACCTTTTAAAGAGAATATTTGATGATGATGAACAATACTTAGGGTTTGTTTTAATACTGACTCATGTTCTGCTGTTTAATTTTAGCTCTCCACCCGGTCATCCCAACTCCACTCAGAATAGAGAGTAAACAGTTGCAAAAAGGAAGCTTTTATTGCCATAGTTACATTATTTTTTTAAAAAAAGTTTCAACTTCAATTTACATGTTTAAATAAATGATTAAAAATAAATGTTAATATGTAAATAAATAAAGTACATTCAAGTTTGCCAATAGGTTTAGCTGTTATAAATTGATTATATATAAACATTTAGACTAGATAAATTTCTTCTCCATTCACTATTGATTAGCATTATTGTATATGGCACTAAAAAATATCATTTTATGATTCTGCTAGGACATGGGTCTCCAACCCCTGGCCATGGCCCACTACCAGGCCATGGTCAGTTTGGAACAGGGCCATGTAAGTGGAAGGTGCTTATACTTGCATGTGTAGCAGTCGACTCATGCACAAAATGTACTTGTGCTTGCGCACACAGCTCCACTCACATAAACAGCAGGCACTTGCACTCTCAGATCCTCTCACAAGAGTGGCAGAAACATACGCTTACACAAATGGAGCTGTACATGTGCACATGTTCACACCTGCTATTTACACAGAACTATCCCCACTCTCCCATGTACTGGGCTGCCAAGCCATAAAGGTTAGGGGCTGCTGTGCTAGGATACTATGGACTAAAGTGTTTTTTCTCCCAGTCATGGATTCCACAATATGGCAGTTTGTTTTTCTCAAATTTAAATCTCTTTTCCCACCCTCCCCCCTCCCTTCTCCCCCCATCTCTCTCACACACAATAAAATACATATTTTTTCTTAAGAGATTCTAAGACATCTATCTTCTTTTGTCCATTAGTGCTGCTGAGTCAATGCACTAAACACACATTTGAAATATTATTCATGGTGAAAATAAATTCCAGTCAGGGGATGAATGTAATTCCTTTGAAGATCCACTTACAGCAGTTTTTAATAAGGAGTTGCTTGTGGTAAGAGCACTTTTCCAGCAACTGAGGCATTCTTTGCAGGAAGCAAAGCACTCCTTGCAAGATATATATTTTCTCATAGATCCGGGTCAGCTGGAAGGTTTCCTCCCCATAGATGTAGGATATTTGTTTTTGTAGATTTTCACGGGTAAAGGTATGTAGGTCTTGTCCTGTGTAAGATTGAGAATACCTTGGCGACGTTTCGACGAGATCCCACTCGCCATCTTCAGGCTGGTGTCTTCGGCTTTGTGCTTGTGCCAGCAAAGCGTGATCTGAGCTGCTTTCTCTCTATAAATACTGGAGGGGAGGTGTGGTGTGCTGGCTCTGCTGTAAGCGGGTTGGTTGGCTGTGTTTTTGGCTGTGTTGTCGCTTCTTGATTGGTTGATGGAATTGGTGTTTGCTGATTGGTTGGCTGTGTTGTTGACTGTGTTGTTGCTTCTTGATTGGTTGATGGAGTTGATGTTTGCTGATTGGTTGGCTTTTTCATAAGAGCCTGTGTGGCTGAGGTAGTGGCTGTGTGTCCTTCAGCCTTTTGTGTTTTAGCTACCTGGGTAGTGGACTGTATTTATAAAGAGAAAGCAGCTCAGATCACGCTTTGCTGGCACAAGCACAAAGCCGAAGACACCAGCCTGAAGATGGCGAGTGGGATCTCGTCGAAACATCACCAAGGTATTCTCAATCTTACACGGGACAAGCCCCGAATACACCAAGACCTACATATATATATATATATATATATATATATATATATATATATATATATATGTAGGTCTTGGTGTATTCGGGTAGAAGAATGAAGCTGAAGACACCAGCCTGAAGATGACGGATGAGATTTCGTTGAAAGCGTTGCCAAGGTATTCTCAATCTTGGACAACACCGAATACACCAAGACCTACATATATATATATATATATATATATATATATATATATATATATATATATGTGTGTGTGTGTGTGTGTGTGTGTGTGTGTGTGAGAGAGAGAGAGAGAGAGAGAGAGAGAGAGAGAGAGAGACTCTTGAATTAAACTGACTTAAGTTAATCTGAAATCAAATTTGATTCATAGTAACTTTATCCAAGCAAATTTCTTGGCAAAATTACAGACAGTAGTTCACCACTCCTTTTTTTCAGATATTTTTTCCTACTTCCAATCTAACCAATAACCTCGGAATACTCAAATGATCCCATCTGAGTATTTTCCAGGCTCAATTCTGCTTAGCTTCCAAATCAGTAACATGCAATTTCTTGCCTTTTTAACAGACAATTTCTCCTAGGTCAGGGTGAATCCTTATGTGTATCATTTCACAGAGATTGATCAGATGAACTCTAATTATTAGTTTACTTAAAGGTAAATTTGCTGCACTCTTGAACTAGGAACATAGAAATATTCCTTGTACTCAACCAGCTATTGGTGTATCAATGTTTACATTGACTTATTTTCGTTTTACTTTGGCTTATTTTGTTTTATTTTATTTTAATTGTTTTAACATTGTAAACAGAAAAGTATAATTAAGCAATATACTTTGCATTCTTTCTTGTTCCAATTGATATATACTACCTTCTCTTGCATTGTTAATTAGATGTATCTCTTCTCTGAAATTCCTTCCTACAGTAGCCCACTTTTTGATATAAAATCTTTCTTTCAAATGTATTGCCTTCCTCATCAAATTTTTCATTGATAGATAAATGACAGATTTATTAAGCTTTTCAAAAAATATTTGGGGTATTATATAGTATAATATAAAGAAATTATAAACATACTGATAATTTAAAATGGGTTTTTCACTTGGTCCCTTTAAAATAAAATGACAGCCTTCTATTTTATACTGCAAAACTTAAGCAGCTTGATTCAAAGTTCCCAGCAATATAACATGTATTCTGAAAGTCAGGAAGCCTCTAATGATGAATTCCCCCCTTATAAAATAACCCATGTACCCTATATCTTTCTTGTTCTCTAAGGCAGTTGAATCAGCAAAAAGGGGGTAGAGGGGAAAAAAACCCACCAAAATAAAATGCATCAAAAATGTTAAATTAAGAGAAAGTAATGGAAAGTACAAGACAAACTTTATTTCATCATTTATTCAATCACCGTATGCCTTTTTATCTATGTCACATTCCCCCACCATCTCTCTCCCTTTGCTAGTCTTTGTATCTTACTTCAAGAAACAAACACAAGGTGTGCATTGTTTGGAGTGTGATAGGAATTAACACAAAGCACTGAATGAACATCCATGGATGAGTGTAGATTTGGACTTGGTGCTCTTGAATCCAAGTCCAACAATTTAAATGCCATACAACAGTATTGTGCTGATTGAAATCAACAACATTAATCTCTAGACTTGGTCTGCAAAGTCCTTTTCTTGTCTAATCATGAATGGATCTTGGTAAGACCCCTTATTTGTATGCATGTTGAACAGGCATGTACAGACATATGTGTTAAAAAACAATTTCAAAAATGTATGTTTTTTTAAAAAATCAATTGACTAGTGTGATTAAAATAACATACAATATTTGCTAATTAAATAAAACATATCAGAAAGTAAACATGGGTTGCTGCTGAATTGTTTCACATTTAAAACATACCAAATAGGAGAAGAGTACATTTGCATTTGTTTGTTTGTTTCTATTCCCTCCTTTCTCCCTCCACCAGCCTTGGAAAAGAGCTTGAAAGGATTCAAAACTTCCACAGAAAAAGATAATGCATCCACATTGCAAGCTCAGCAGCTATATTGCCAGATTGCAAATTCTTTTGTTTCTTTGTTTTTATGTGCAATTAGTTTTAGAACTTATTTTAAGACTGAGACATCCCAAGGTGGCTCATATAAAACAGTATATTAAGCATTAAAACTCCTCTAAATGAAATACAGACTCCTTCAGATTATTTTCTGATAACTGTCTGGGCACTGCATGGACACATCCATGCCAATGATAGAACAATAGTTTGTCATATTTTTGTTCGTTCTTTAATTTTGTAATCTAAGTCTACAACCCAATATACCTTGATAATCTCCGATATGTGTTTTGACAACAACAAATGACTAGGGTTGACATTTTGGATGATGACCTATGCCATAAACTAGATGTAATAATCTCCTAGTTCACAATATTAATATTACATAATTGGAAGGTACCTTAGAAATCTTCTAGTTCAAGCAGATCTTATAACATTCCATAATAAATGGCTCTATAATATCTTATTAAAAACCTCCAGTAATGGAGCACACACAACTCCAGGCAGCAAGCCATTTCATTCATTAACTGTTCTCACTGTCAGGAAATTTCTCCTAAAGGTTTAATCTCTCTTTCATAAACTTCCATCTGTTATTTCTTGTCCTGCCATCAGGGGCTTTTGAAAATAGGTCAGCCTCTATTCTCTGTGGCAACTATACAAATATTGCAAACTGTTATCAAGTCTCTATGGACATTCATCCATGTCATGGTTGACTCAAAGATGCTTTTTCAAAAGACATCCAGACTTTGTTTTTCTTTGAAGATATTTCATTTCTCATCCAAGAAGCTTCTTCAGTTCTGACTGAATGGTGAAGTATGAAGGATTTATATTCCTTGCAGTCATCTGATCATTAGCACTCCTTCTCAGAGTTGTTGAGGCCACTTGAAGGTTTATTTGTACCCTCAGAGTCACCTGAATAGTGCAAATGGGTGTGGAACCTTCCTGGAACTGTTGAAAGAACTGTGTTATAAATAGGATAGGTGATGTCATATCCCTCCCCACACTGTTGAGGGAGAACTGTTCAATCCTAATGTAGATAGACTCTTTGACCCCATTTCAAACCAGCAGTCATCTCTGTCAAGAATGTGGGCTTTTCTGTCTTCAAAAGAGTGACCTTTGCCTTTCAAAAGCAGATGGAATCTTGTCTTGATGGGTTTGTTCTATCAAGTCTACTTGATAGTCTACACTGCTACCAAGTCATCCCTTTCCTTTCCTTTCCTTTCCTTTCCTTTCCTTTCCTTTCCTTTCCTTTCCTTTCCTTTCCTTTCCTTTCTTTCCTTTCCTTTCCTTTCCTTTCCTTTCCTTTCCTTCCTTTCCTTTCCTTTCCTTTCCTTTCCTTTCCTTTCCTTCGTTATACTAGACACACGCAGTTCCTCTAACTATTCATAGTATGGTTTGGACTCCTGTCTTCTAATAGTCTTTATTGCTTTTCTCTACCTGTTTAGAGACTTGACATCTTTTTTGTATCATGGTGACCAAAACTGGACACAGTATTCCAATTGCAGTCTTGCCATTGTGGTATAAAGTGGTACTAACACATCATATGATTTTGATACTATCCCTTTCTTGATGCAGGCTAGGATTGCATAATAAAAGACTTCAGAATATGGACAAAAGTCTGAATGATCTTTATAAAGATGAAAAAACCCCATATAATTGCTTATTGTTCTGCAGCTACATTTATTACTGTCGGTTATTATGGCTACTTTGCATGCAAATGTAGGTAAGAGAGGAATTACGACTAAAGCTACAGTTTTAAAGAATCAGGTATGGTTTTTTTTATTAGAGTGCTCTATAATTTGATAGTGTTCCACATATTTTATGATCCCCTATACTTATCTAATGTTCCTACCCATTCTTTTAGATGCTTATAGACTTTCATATAGTTTAAGTTTTAATACATAGAGTATTATGCAAAAGTGTTAAGCAGCTGTGGAAAAATGCTGTATATTAAGAATGCTTTTAGAAGTAGAAGTGTTAATCATTTATTTTTATCAATTAACAAAATGGGAAGTAAATGAACTTCCCTAATCAAATCAAGTCTTTCTCTAAGCCAGAACTGTGTTGGCCACTATAATAGGCTTATACTATTCAGGCTGCCCCAACCATGGTGAGGGATGGTTGAGTTTTGGGGGGGCCAAATAGATAGTAGATGTACTAGCTCTTTATTATTGTAAAGTTGGAAGAAACTTGCATCTCTAAAAGTATATTGTACCCTCCATCCCTTTGAAATTCAAGAAACTAGGGAAGGTCACTGAAATGTTTGCCATTCTCACATTCCTATTGTAGGAATGGGACCAATGCTTAGTCTATGGCTCTTTTTCCTGTGTCCCAAGGTCATTCCTACATTATATCAGAACACATCAACATTGGCACATATATTCATTGTTTGGGAAATGGTTGACTTCCTGCAGCTGCTGATAGTCACTTTTTACTCATATAACTACTCATTTAGCAGCCCAGCACAATCTTGTTCTGATGAGGGCTCTTTGGTGGCAGGAGACTGGAACATGTAAGATGGCACAAGACTCTTCTGGCCCCAGCAATCAGCTGAGTGGAAAAGTCTTACGTTCTAAGTCCTTTCTAAACTGTAATAAGGAGTGGTCACACTTTCATCTTATTGGACTGGAAATGTCAATGCTTTTTCTTAATAACGCATTCTCCCCCTTTTTAAAGAACATTGTTCACAACCAATTGTTAACATCTTGAGATTACTTCTGTTTCCTTTTTTGTGTATGTGTGATTATCTTGTGCTATTTTTACTCTGACAAACCCATGAAATCAATTGTCTGCTTGATTTCTTTGGAAGGTTGTCTTTGAATCAAATTATTTGGAGGCGGACATGGGAAATGTTGAAAGACAATTTTCCTATTTGCACATAAATAACTCCTAACAAATCAATTTGTATGACAAATAAGAAAAGAATTGCAGCAACGTATCCTGTGGTTTGTAGGATATTTGTATGAACATTTGCAGCCTGAATATTTTGTTTTCATCACACCTTTACCAGCCTAGGAAAGGTTATATTTATTGGCTGATATATTCAGTCACATGGAAATAGAATAGTTATTGTAAACATCAGTGGAAGTGTGATTTGAAAGTCCTGCATGTCTAAATAAATAAATAACTGGCAGCTATAGTGCATTGAGAGGGAGACAGTGCTCCCTCCTTCCCAATTTGAAATGTTGTAAAAGAAACAAATTACAGGTTGTAAAACCTCAAGAAAAGAAGAATATAGAATATGGCTGATCATTGTCTTGGAGACTTAGAAGTAGATGAATAAAACATGACTGATAAAAATCTACTAGTATGCAAACATTGTCCCAAACTTGACTTCTATTAAGTTGTTTGGATAATGGAATCAGCCGCATTTTTATTTATTTATTTCAGTAAGGTAAAGACTCTTATAACCAGAAAAAGTGGCAAGAATGTTGCAGTGGGAGAATGGAGTGTCAAAACAGCACAAGATGTTGGATTTCAAATAAGGTTTAGTTAATTAATTAACTTTATTGATTAGCCTATAGGTGAGGTTCAAACACGTATTACCAATAAAATCCTTTAAAATAAATTTTTAAATTCTCCAGAGAATGAGGAGAATGAGGAGAATTCTCCGGAGAATGAGGTGGGAATGCTGATCCCCAGGGCGATCGGACTTGGTGGGGGATGGAGAGGCGGGGAGTCATATTGCGTGAAGGGAGCGCACCGCCACTGTCTAAGAGCTGTGGTGTGCTCCGACTCCCATGCCTCTTCCCACTCTCCCGGGGATACGGGACTCGGAGGCCCTGGGCTCAGGTTGGTGTATTTTAATGCCAGGTCCATGGTTAATAAGGCTCCCCTCCTTGGTGAACTAATCAGGGAGGAGGCCCCGGACCTGGCCTGCATTACTGAGACCTGGTTGGGGCCGGAGGGTGGAGTGCCTCTGGTTGATTTATGCCCCCCAGGTTTTCAGATTCTACACCGGCCACAAGCTCAGGGGAGGGGTGGGGGGTCGCTGTTGTTATCCAGGAGACCTTTATTCACTGTTCCGCAGATAGGCGGGTGTGAAGCTCTCCTTTTGAGGTTGGGACCTGGTGGTCGGTTGGGCCTGTTGCTGATATATCTATCCGCCAACTATGTAGCAACGGCTCTGCCTGGGTTGCTTGATGCCCTCTCGGGAGTGGCATTGTTTTTGTCTCGGAACGTTGGCGTAGTGATCTGGGGGTGGGCACCGTGAATGTCCAACCAGTAGCATGGTCAGATCACTATCTCCTGCAGCTGGTCTTCCAACATCCCCACACCATTGGGATGAGGAGCCACTGCGATGGTTCCACCCCAGACATGTGATGGATCTTGAAAGGTTCCAGACAGAACTGGGGTTTTTGCCCTCCTCCCTTATCCACAGCTCGGCCGAGGTACTGGTGGCTACCTGGCAACAGGCTGCTGCTGAGGCCCTCGACCGAGTCATCCCCTTGTGTCCCCTTACTCGCCGCAGACCCCAGACAGCTCCTTGGTTCATGGAGGAGCTTAGGGAGATGAAGCAGCGTAGGAGTGGGTTAGAGAGCAGGTGGAGGTCGACCCACTCCAAATCAGACCAAGCCCAGCTAAGAGCCTGTATTATCTGGTAGCTTTGGGGGTGGCGAAGAGGTCATACCTTTCCACTCTCATAGTGTCCACACATGACTGCCCAGCTGCCCTGTTTAGGGTCACTCGCTCCCTTCTACATCAGGGGGCAGAGTTGGACCCTATGCAGGGTAGGGCTGAGGAATTTGCTCAGTATCTGTTGGATAAGATCGCTCGGATTCGGGAGGGGCTGGACTCTAATTTGCAGTGGTCTGACGAGGGAGATGCAAGAAGTCTGGCCGATATCATCTGGGCTAAGTTTGATCCTGTTTCTGAGGATGAAGTGGACAGGATTATGCGACGTTTGAGTTCCACCACATGTTTGTTGGACCCATGCCCTTCCTGGATGGTGTATGCCACCAGGGAAGTCACATGCGGCTGGCTCCGGGCAGTAGTCAACACTTCGTAAAGGGACGGCTCTTTTCCCGCCGCCTTGAAAGAGGCGGTGGTGAGACCCCTCCTGAAGAAGCCTACCCTGGACCCTGCCATGTTGAACAACTTTCGTCCAGTCTCCAACCTTCGTTTTTTAGTGAAGGTTGTTGAGAGTGTGGTGGCTCAACCGTTTCCACTTTTCCTGGATGAAGCGGACTATCTAGATCCCTATCAATCGGGCTTCCAGCCCGAGTTCAGTACAGAGATGGCATTGGTCGCACTGGTGGATGATCTCTGGAGGGCACAGGACAGAGGATTTTCCTCTGTCCTGGTCCTATTAGATCTCTCAGCGGCTTTCGATACCATCGACCATGGTATCCTATTGTGACGCCTTGAGGGGTTGGGAGTGGGAGGCATTGTTTTGCAGTAGTTCTCCTCCTACCTCTCGGGGCATTCGCAATCGGTGTTGGCAGGGGGGCAGAGGTCGACCCCAAGGGCTCTCACATGTGGGGTCCTGCAGGGGTCGGTCCTCTTGCCCCTCCTGTTCAACATCTATATGAAGCCACTGGGTGAGATCATCTGGGGTTTTGGGGTGAGGTATCATCAGTATGCTGATGATACCCAGTTATATATCTCCACCCCAAACCAAATCAGTGATGTCCTCTCTGTGATGTCCCGTATTCTGGATGCGGTACAGATCTGGATGGGCAGGAACAAACTACAGCTCAATCCGGACAAGACTGAGTGGCTGTGAATACAGGCATCTCGCTCCAGTGAATATATTCCATCTTTGGCCATGGGGGGAGAGGTGTTGCCCCCTGTGGATAGGGCATGGAACCTGGGGATTCTCCTGGACTCATGGCTCAGTTTGGAGGAGCAGATGGGAGCCGTGACCAGGGGGACCTTGGCCCAGGTTCGGCTGGTTCACCAGCTGAGCCCTTACCTGGATCGAGATGTCCTTTGCACGGTCACTCATGCACTTGTTACGTCCCGACTCAACTACTGCAATGCTCTCTATTTAGGACTGCCCTTGCATACCATCCAGAGGCTCCAGCTGGTGCAGAATGTGGCCGCGCGGGTTGTGATGGGAGTTTCCTGATACTCCCATGTTACACCCCTCCTGCATGAGCTGCATTGGTTGCTGGTTGCCCTCCGGGTGCGATTCAAGGTTCTGACGTTAACATTCGAAGTCCTTCATGGCATGGGTCCGGGGTACTTGCGGGAGTGTCTCCTGCTGATATCAGATACCGGTTGCCCAGTGTGAGCACACAGGCCTCCTCGGGGTGCCGTCCGTGCGACAATGTCGGCTGGCAGTACCCCGGGGAAGGGCCTATTCTGTATCGGCTCCCGCCTTATGGAACCAACTACCTGTTGAGCTCCAGCTGGCTCCCGATCTCTCCTCTTTCCAATGTGATCTAAAAACCTGGTTGTTTTTACAGACTGGGCTGGACTGATCTCCTGGGGGAGATGGTGGGATTTAATTTGCTTTTAATTTGGTTTTATAGTTGTATTTGGCTTGTCAAGTTTAATCTCTTTTTACATAATTTATTGTTCTGTGTTTTTATCTGTAAGCTGCCCCGAGTCCTTTCGGAGAGTGGCGGCATACAAGTCAAATAAAATAAAATAAATAAATAAATAAATAAAATAAGAATAGGGTAAAATATAATAATTATGGGATAAAATACAATAATATAATACATAAATATGTAAAATAGAATAAAACAACATAAAATTATATTTCTGTATCACCCCTACAATCTATCCCAATCAGACTCAAATATGCTAATCTCAGCTGGACCAACTGAAGATGAAGATATATTTGTACTTGTAGGCTGCAACAATGATACCTGTTTCAAATACAGAGATCCATCCACATAACATTCTGCTGCTTTTGATCAAGCACTTCCTATGCAAAATTTTCATTATATCCTTTCAGTAACATACTGAGGGTCACATTCTAAGAAGTGGGCAGCAGCAGGATAAAGGAATTAGTGAGGTTAGAACATACACACTCAAATTTAATTTTGAAATATAAATTTAAATGCAATTATCATTACATTAATTAAATACGGATAATACGATTACTTCTTGTGCATTTAAATTTTAATTTAATTATCATTACATTAATTAAATACACTTAATATGATTGCTCTTCATACATTTTATAATTTCCTCCTTTTATTACATTAAAAATCACACAAAAGCAGCAACTTGTGGAGGATCACCATGAATTCTAGTCAAAGTTTTGGTCAATTTATTACATTGAATCATTAAGTTATACAATGGTGCAGTCAAGGAAAATTACAATATCCCATGCATTGATGCTAATTAAACTTCCTGGGTAGAGTTATTTCATTGATGTATGACAGAGTCCATCAACATGATTGGTCTGTAGACTGATCCCCATATAAAGGGATTTTAAAAAAACTGTCAAAAATTATAGCTCCACAAGTTTTTAAATCTGAAGAAAACATTGAATTATTTTTTTTCTCAACCTGATTTTTAATCTATCCTAGATCAAGGAAAGTATGAAGCATTTATAAGTTTTTATTGATTGATTTTAATATCGATCTGGTCAACATACAATACAACATGAACAATGTGTCTTCTCTGTGCTGCTCATTGTTTAATCAGTGATTTTTCAATCTTAATAACTGTAAGGTATGTGGTTTTCAACTCCTGAATTGCCTGCAGCACCCAAGAGGTAGTAAAAATTTGAATCCCACCACTGCTGAGGATTAGAAAAGGGCTGATGTTTCCCACCTCCAAGAAAGAAAGAAAAAAAAATCCAGAAAACTACAGACCAATCAGCCTAACATCAATACCTGGGAAGATCCTGGAAAAAAATAATTAAAAAACAGATCTGTAAACAGAAATAGTTATAACTAATAACCAGCACAGGTTTGTTAAAAACAGATCATACCAGATCAAACTTATTTCTTTCTTTAATAAAGTGACTAAATTAGTAGACCAGTGAAATGTAGCATACTTAGATTTCAGTAAGGCATTTGACAAAGTAGACCACAACCTACTTCTTGGTAAAGCAAGAAAAATGTGGAATAGACAACTTCACCACCAGATAGATTGGTAGCTGGCTGACAAATTGAGTAGTCCTTAATGCTACCACATCTACATGAAGGGGTGCAGGCGATGGGGTACCACAAAGTTCTGTCTTAGGCCCAGTACTTTTTAATCTCTTCATAAATGACTTAGATTCATAAATATCTTCGTGAATGACTTAGACTATGTAGCAGAATGGTCAAACAAATGGCAACTTCAAATCTCAACAAATAAATGCTCTGTCTTACATATTGGCAAAAAAAATAATAATCAGAAAATAAAATACAAGCTGAATAGTCAAGACCTTGTTGATGAATCCAAACTCTGTCAAGGACCTTGGAGTACTCACCTCTAATGATCTAAGTGCTAGAGCCCACTGTAACTACATAGCCAAAAAGGCATTAAGAGTTGTTAACCTAATCCTACGTAGCTTTTTCTCTGGTAATATCACACTACTAACTACAGCATACAAAACATTTGCTAGACCATTACTCGAATACAGCTCATCAGTCTGGAACCCACATTACATATCTGATATTAACACAGTTGAGAAAATCCAGAAATGTTTTGCAAGAAATGTTCTCCACTCCTCTACTCGTTGCAGAATATCTTATGCTATCAGATTTGAAATTCTAGACCTAGAAAACCTAGAACTACGCCACCTTCCGTCCAATCTAAGTATAGTATATAAAATCATACATTGCAATGTCCTACCTGTCAATGAATACTTCAGCTTCAACCATAACAATACAAGAGCACACAAAGATACAAACTCAAGGTTAACTGCACCAAACTTGATTGCAGGAAATACGACTTCAGCAACAGAGTGGTCAATGTCTGGAATACCTGATTCTGTGGTTTCTTCCCCAAACCCTAAAAACTTTAACCTTAGACTGTCTACTATTGACCTCACCCCTTTCCTAAGAGGTCTGTAGGTGGCGTGCATAAGTGCACCAATGTGCCTATCGTCCCTGACCCATTGTTTCTTTTATTTTTCTTATGTGTATCCATTTCATGTATTCACAACTATGTTTATACTTAACCTATTATCTTGTAAGTGATTGACAAATAAAATAAATAAAATAAATAAATAAATAAATAAATAAATAGATGAGAGAAGAGAAGGGGAACTCATAAAATTTGCAGATGCCACTAAGCTGGCAGGAATAGCCAACAGCCTAAAATACCCAGGATCCAAAACAATGGGCCCTATCCAACAAAATGGATTTTAATGTGGAGAATGTGGAGAAAAGCAAAATTTTACATTTAAAGGAAAAACCAAAAGTACAGGTTGGGCAAGACCTGGCTCAAAAACATTAAATGTGAGGGAGACCTTGGAGTCTTAGTGGACGATCACTTGAATATGAGCCAGTAGTGTGCAGCAGAAGCAGCCAAAAAAAAAAAGCTAATACAATCCTGGGTTGTATAATCAGAGACACAGAATCAAAATCACATGAAGTATTAGTACCATTTTATAAACCCTTAGTAAGACCATACATGGAGTACTGCAATCGATTTTGGTCACCACACTACAAAAAAGATGTTCAGACTTTGGAAAAAGTTCAGAGAAGAGCGACTAAAATGATCAAAGCCCTGAAGACCTAAATATATGAAGAACAGTTGCAGGATTTGGGTTTGGCTCATCTAGAGAAAAGAAGAACTAGGGTTGACATGATATCAGTATTCCAATATCTGAGGGCTGCTGCCAAGAAGAGGGGGTCAAAGCTCCAGAGGGCAGGATAAGAAACAATGGTTGGAAATTAATCAAAGAGAGAAGCAACCTGGAATTAATGAGAAACTTCTTAACAGTGAGCACAATTAATCAGTGAAATAGCTTACTTTCAGAAATTATGGGTGCTTCATCACATGAGGTTTTTAAGAGGAGACTGGACAGCCACTTGTCTTAAATGGTATAGGGTCTCCTGCTTGATCAGGGGGCTGGACTAGAAGACTTCCAAGGTCCCTTCCAGCTTTATTTTATTCTAAGGTTATTCTAAGATCAGACCTAGGCAACCCAAATACCTAAGAGTCCTGTTTTTTACAGCCTTTAGATCTTATTCTGACACTGATTGTAGATTCCTGCCACTTTGAAGTGGAAAGAAACTGAAGACTAACATGTAAGCTCTAAATTAAACATTTCAACTTAAAAATAATAACTTCCCCTGAAAATTCAGCACATCCATATATATGATGTGACTCACACAACTTTGTAATTCTCCTATTCATTTTTGAATCTAGCATCTATTTGTTTCATCTTTACCAGCATATATGCCTCAACAGCATATCTTGAGGGAATGTATCCCTCAGCAAACAGATTCTGCTTTAGTTTATGTGCTATTAAAGACTTCTTCCAAATTACAATTATTATTGTTCTTGTGAGGCACGTGAAGTGAGCTGCAGCTCACAAAAGCATATGCCTTCTAATAAAATGTGTTGATCAGAAAAGGTTCTAAAATATTTCTCCTGAGTTTTTCACTACCATAGACTAACAAGGTTCTTCTCCCATCATGTCTAGACTGAGAAGCAGCAAGTTCAGGCAAATGGAGTGGAAATCTATAAAGCTTACCAAGAAATTGGCACAGGTACAAAGTGACATCATTTTTCTAATCAAATGGAAACAAATGACACCATTCCCAAAGGCATCTGATGAAATGAGTTGCCTCAAAAAAAAAACTAGGCCTTTTAATGAAATTTGTTATTGTAAGAAAAAATGCCACCAAATTCCTCCTGGTTATTTCTTTATTTTGCTAGAGACAATTCTCTTCCTTCAATATTTTTTTTCATATACTATATAATCCTTACCCTACTTATAGAAAAAAAAAACATTTGCCCCATAATCTATTTATCAGCTCATTCTATTAATTCCTCTTCTTTTTATTGCTCTTCTTTTTTGGGGTAGTGCTATTGGTAATATACTGTGTGAACAATACCATAGCTTCAATATAATACATTAGTTTGACTGATATTTAGCATTTGGCAGGAGAAATGAAAAGCTCCCTTGTTATGAATTGAGCTCAAAGATTCTCAAGGCCAGGGCATATAACCAGCAATCTGGGAGCTATTTGTTTCCAGACTGCTTTAGCTAAATAGAAGCTATGACCTTCTGTTTATCATATTGTATCACAAGAACAAGTCACAGAAGACATATGTTGACAATGTGTGCCTTCAAGTAACAATCAACTAAGAGAGACACACAGCTTGACCAATTAAAACAAATGTCATGTAGGACAATTCAGTAGGTTGAGCTCCGTGTAGTTTGCCATGAAGAACAACTCTAGTTTTATGAAATACATACTTCAGATGACTGAGATAGTGGTGGTGACATCCTGCAGTAGTAAACCTTTGCACATCCTGTTCATCAGAGATAAATTTTGTGCGCCTCAGGTAGCCTTTCAGAATATCCTGTTACCTTAAAAATAAGGTAATCTCATGCCATAAGTATGAAAATAACATTAAATTGACCATTTTGTTAAATCACTATAGATGAAATCATGAGATGATACATCGCTAAATATATTAAGATGGTCACACAAATACACCATAATTGTAAGCAAGACGTTGATTCTCAGAAAATACTTTTCTCTGTATGAAGCCCCTGCTCTCTAAGAAATTAGAATTATTTGACGGAGGAAATGGAAGACAAATTGGCACAACAGTGAATACTTTGCAAATAAAATGGAACTGAGTAGGAATCAAATCAGAATAATAACATAACAGAAGAACTCTGACTGAGAGCAACTTGAAATGTTATACAGCATTTGTTGGCATCTTTAAAATATGTTTGTGTCATATTTTAATATTTTTATTTTAACTGTACTCTTTTCAGTATAATGTCACAGAAAGTGAACAGATTAAGTTTAATGAAAGTCGACAGAATATACTTGCAGCCAAGTAGATAATAAATATGGAGGATCTGATTTGTTTTGTTATCTGGGTACAGTAATCATGTTGAAACAGGAATTAAGCCAACAATCAACTAACAGATTTGTGGATGTGGATGTTTTTTTCCTTATTCTGGAAACATGGAACATAGTAAATGTCTTGCCGGATCAAAATATTGAACTAGAACTAAGTAGAGAAAAGATCAGTTAAAATGATGCAAGAACATTTCTGAAACTCATTTATTAACTTACTGTACTTGCTCTGCTTTAAATCAAATCTATGCAGCAGAAGAATTTTAAATTTTTTTTCCAGCCATAGAATCTTCTAGTTTAAAAAAAAATCTGAGATCTCTTCACCAAAGAACAAAGCAGTAATAATAGAAAATATTTATTAAGACTAATAAAATAATAACAATATAGATATAATGATGGATATGAACCTTGAATGAGTGTGACTGTTTAATATTATGAGATTGAAAATCACATTTGTGACAGTTAGAATCCCTTACAGGTAGTCCTTGAGTTATGAATATAAAGGAGCCTGCCCATTCCATTCATAACCTGAGGATTTGTGGCGTGAATCTCGTACCTTGAACGGGTCACTCCCCCCTTTCACTCATGCATTTGCTAAATGAATCCACCCTCTGGAAGCTCCTTTTCATCCTGCAATATGCCAGGGGAGGCCCATGGAAGTCCGAACAAAGCATCAGAGGGGCAGATATGCCCCTCCAAAGTTCCATTTTGACCTGTAACATGCAGAACAAATGTTGCAGAGCCTCTGTGATTGTTTGTAAGGGCAAAGAACTGCCATGGTGCTGCAAGATTCATAGTTTTGGAATTTGTTCGTAAATGCTAGGGGATGTTTATCACATAACTTTGAATGTTCACTCAGGGAACACTTTTAACCCGGGGATTACCTGTAGTTAGGCATATTAATGGCATGGATTTTTTTCCTATTGTGAAAGGCTGGTCAAAACCATATAAGCATCCATTGTTTGTTTGCCTCCTCCCTTTGCAAATATGATTTTAATATAAGTATATCCAGAGGATGGAAAATGTGCACTGCAATCAAACAATACAATCCTAACATTTCTTTTAAATAAATTTTCATGCAGCTCAGTGGAACTTATTCCTAAGTAGGTATGCACAGAATGATGATTAAGGAGATTATTCATTCATTAACTCACTCACTCATTCATGTGTTCATTCATTCAATTTATATGCTGCCCATCTCACCAGGAAGGGATTATAGCCAGTTTACAATCATTAAAAACCAACAAAAATAAGTAAAACATTAAAACAATAAATAATAACATTATATTAGTTTAAAATTGACATATGTAGGAGAGAGCAAGATGTCCATGGGGGAGAGGAGATGGGGGTCTAACCTAGTCCATTAACCACCTACTGAATGCCCCCATTGGGGTACTAGGCCAGTTGGCAGTGCTAGGTCTTCTGGCCATTTCAGAAGGCTAAAAGGATTGGCGCAGATCTCATCTCAGTGGCCCCAGTGTTCCAAACGCCAAGATCCATGGCAGAAAAGGCTCTTCTTCTGGACTTTGCTGGCCAAAATTCCTTGGCCAACAGCGTCTACAGCATGCCCCTTCTGTTAGTGTAGATGGAATGGGCCAATTTCATTGGGGCAAAATGGTTCCTTGGGTAGTTTGGTCCCTTGCTATAAAGCGCTTTAAAGGTGATAACCAACACATTGAATTGGACCCATGAAGCTTATGGAACAGCAGTGTAACATGGGTTCACAGTAGGGGCCCTATAAATTGTCCACACAGTTGCATTCTGTGCCAGCTGTTACTTCCGAATACTCTTTAAGAGTAGTCACATGTAGATATATTGCAATAGTCCAAGTGTGAGATGACCAGCTTTTAACTGATTGAGTTCAGGGATGTCATTCCAGTAGTCTATCAAAATCTTTACAATTTCCAACAAAAAAAATCTGGAATTAAAAAGAGTTAATTTTCTTACAAATTTGCCATTGTCTGCAGAAATGTTGCTATTTATGAGATAGAAATTTATTTTAAAATCGGTGGGGGGGGGGTAGATTAAATGATTATCTTGGCTAACTTTCTTGCAAAATAATAAAGATAATTTTATCTCTGAGCATCAGACTAGGGGACCCAGTATAGAATAATGCCAAAGGCATAGGTGATTCCTTTGATATTAGATGAGAATAATTATGATGGAATATGTACTATGGTTTCTGGACAATGGTGGAATGAGAAACTGATCCAAATTTAGGAAATCTACTCTGATGGATCTGAAGATGAAAAAGCTGGTTTGGAATGTTTTGCATGACATTTGTTAGTAATCTTAAATAAACTGCTTTGGAATGGAAAGGAGAATAATACTTTTGTTTGTTTCTGGATTTGTTACTCCTTTAAGACTCTTAGTCAAAACAAAAGTAATATATTAACACAATATATACATTAAATAAAGTCTAATCATGGGAATATGATTAATCTAATAATTATGTAAGTAAATCATCAACCTTTTGAGATTAATGTGGAAAATAATATGTGGGAAATGTTTTACTATATTTTAAACATTCCTGCTTTAAGCACCTCCTCAATGCTCAATGCTCAATTATGCACTTTACTTTTAAAACACCCATTAATTGTTGAGGATATTAGAGATAATGGCTAGTTTTAAGAGTTGAAGGCAATACTGCCAGTGACTTTTACAATTAATTAATTTAGAGGACTGAAAACTTCTAACTTATATTTAAAAATGTCAATACCAGAGAATATTTGAAGGATAGCAGACAAATAAAACCAGGACAATTAACCTCCTGATTATAGGGTCTGGACTTCTCCTTAAAATTAATGACTTTTACCTTTACTCATCACAATTGAATCTAATACATTTTAAATGGGAGCAAAAGTCAAACAAGCATCCTCAAACTGCAATAATCTTTTAAAGGCTATGAATATAGGAATATCAAATGGGTTCCATGTAACTTCACATCTTCATTTGGGATAATTGGCCTTGCATCAGTGAACTAACAATGAGCTGGTCCTTGGTTGCATTTTTTTTAAAGTATTCATGTTGAGTACTTATGATACCCACACTTTATAAATGTCCTGGGAAGTAAGTTTTTCTCTAATTCTTATCATTTGTTCTGTTAGTCTTGCCATTCTTTTGGAGCAATTTGATAAAACTTTCAAATCCAGTCTTCTTAATAAAAGAAAAAAAAAGAGCGACAGTCCACCACCCTATAACCTACAATCTCAATTACTTGTCAGTGGTGTCTTCCATTTGCTTTATCGTGGATCTGAAAGTGAGACAAAACAAGAAGGACGGGGCAACCCTTGATCTGATAGCAAACCAGTGGACAGTTTTGGCTAAATGTAACTTAGATTCCCTCCAAACAAAGGCAAAACAAAATCACCCCAAACAACAGGGCCATACTGAAGGATTTTGTTTTTCCTTTTATAAGGATGAATTTATAAATATTTTTTTTTAATTCAATTTAAAAAAAAAATCTTGGTAGATATTTTAATCAGAAATTTGGGGATTTGAATCAAAAAATATTTTAGTTATTGGTCCTTCACTTCCACTCCACCTGATTTACAGTGCCTTGCCTGCTGCTCTTAAATCTATTCTGGACATTTTGAATAGAATTGCATCCCAAAATTGATGTGGTTTACTATTGGGACCTTCTCACCAAGAGCCACATATTCCTGGTTCATAAAGATGCATTCTTGCATATATATACCTAAATGCACAGAGAAACACAGACATTTTTGCCTTTCCCAAAAAGAAAGAGAGGGGGAAGTAAAGCTTTAGGGAAGTTATGCATCATGAAATAATAGATTCCTGGTCAGGAACTAGAGAGGATCTGGAGGATGATCCATCATTTGGAATCATGGCAGCTTTGTATTGGCTCCTATGTTAGAGATTTTTCAGGCTTGCTCATGCTTGAAAGTTACAGATTGTGGAATCCTGAGAGATGGAATGGCGTGGGTAGGGGTTGGGATCCTGTGAGGGGTAGAAAGAGGGGTTCCAGGGCCTCATTGGTGAAATTTTTAGACCGTTTTTTAAGGGGGTTAGAGAGAGGGGTGGGTTGTTGTAATGAGGGAGCTCAGCACAGCTCGGGGCAGGACCGTGGTGGGGGGCGGGGGACAGGGCCCGGCAATCTCCAGGGTGGTTGGGTTCGGCAGGAGACGACGAGGCATGGGGCCATATCATGTAAGGCGAGCACGGCCCCACTTTCTTCGAGTGGTGGTGCGCTCCGATCCCTCTGCCTCTTCCCAATTCCCTGGGGATTCGGGATCTAGGACCCTTGGGCTCTGACTGCTGTACTTTAATGCCAGGTCCATGGTTAACAAAGCATCCCTCCTCTGTGAGGTGATTGAGGAGGAGGCCATGGACCTGGCTTGTATCACTGAGACCTGGTTGGGGCCAGAGGATGAAGTCCCTCTGATTGATTTATGCCCCCCCAGGTTTTTGGGTGTTGCACTGGTCACGAGCCCAGGGGAGGGGTGGGGGGGTGTCTGTTGTTATTCGGGAAACCCTGATTCCAAGGAAGGTCACTGTTCCGGAGATAGGCGGGTGTGAGGCCCTCCCTCTTAGGTGGGGGCCTGGGTGTCAGGTGGGTTTGCTGCTCACATACCTTTCCCCCAGCCATCTCGGAGGTGGCGGTGGAGTTCCCAGGCCTTATGGTCCTGGGTGACTTCAATTTGCCCTCTCTGGGGACGGTGTCGGGTTTGCCCCAGGAATTCATGGCCTCCATGGCGGCCATGGGCCTGACCCAGGTGATTCAAGGCCTGACTCATGAGGTGGGTAACACGCTCGACCTGGTTTTTGTCTCGGAACAGTGGCATAATGATCTGGGGTGGTGGTGATTTTACTGTCCATCCCGTTCCATGATCAGATCATTATCTCCTATGGCTGGTCTTCTGACAAGCTGCCCCACACTGTTGGGATGAGGAGCCACCTAGATGGTTCCTCTCCAGACGCCTGATGGACCCTGAGAGGTTCCAGGCAGAACAGGGGGTTTCTTCTTACATCCCTTATCCACAGCTCTGCCGAGGTCCTGGTGGCCACCTGGCAATGTCCCCATGCGTCCCCTTACTCGGCGCAGATCCCAGCTAGCTCCCTGGTATACTGAAAAGCTCCGGGAGATGAAGTGCCATAGAAGGGGCTTAGAGAGCAGGTGGAGGTCGACCCATTCCGGTTCTGACTGAGCCCAATTAAGACGGCATTGGTTGCACTGGTTGATGATCTCTGGAGGGTACGGGACAGGGGATTCTCCTCTGTCCTGGTGTTGTTAGACCTCTCAGTGGCTTTTTATACCATCGACCATGGTATCCTGTTGCGGCGTCTCAAGGGGTTGGGAGTGGGGGGCACTGTTTTTCAGTGGTTCTCCTCCTACCTCTCGGGGCGCTTGCAATCAGTGTTGGCAGGGAGGAAGAGGTCGACTCTGAGGGCTCTCACTTGTGGGGTCCCTCAGGGGTCGGTCCTCTCGCCCCTCTTGTTCAACATCTATATGAAGCCGTTGGGTGAGATCATCCATGGCTTTGGGGTGAAGTATCTTCAGTACACTGATGATACGCAGCTGTACATCTCCACCCCAGACCACATCAGTGATGCCCTCTCCATGATATCCTGCTGTCTGGATGCAGTACAGATCTGGATGGACAGGAACATGCTTCGGCTCAATCCGGCCAAGACAGAGTGGTTCTGCATACCAACATCTCGGTCCAATCAAGACAGTCAACCTTTGGTCATGGGGGGAGAGGTGTTGCCCCCCGTGGACAGGGCACGGAACCTGGGGGTCCTCCTGGACTCACGGTTCAGGTTGGAGGAACAGGTGGGAGCCATGGCCAGGGGGGCCTTTGCCCAGGTCTGGCTGGTTCGCCAGTTACACCCATACCTGGACCGAGATGCCCTGCGCACAGTCACTCAGGCACTTGTTACCTCTTGACTCAACTACTGCAACACTCTCTATTTAGGACTGCCCTTGCATACCATCCTGAGGCTTCAGCTGGTGCAGAATGCGGCCGTGCGGGTTGTGATGGGAGTTTCCCAGTGCTCCCATGTTACACCCCTCCTGAGCAACCTGCATTGGTTACCAGTTGCCCTCCGGATGAGATTCAAGTTTTTGGTGTTAACATTCAAAGTCCTGCAAGGCATGGGTCTGGGATATTTATGGGAGCATCTCCTGCCAGCATCGAATGCTAACCGCCCTGTATGAGTGCACAGGCAAAGGCTCCTCGGGGTGCCATCTGCGAGCCAGTGTCATTTGGCAGTGCCCCGGGGAGGGCTATTCTGTGGAGGTTCCCGCCTTATGGAATCAATTACCCCTGGGGCTCCATCTGGCCCCTGACCTTCGCACCTTCCGCCACAATTTGAAAACCTGGCTATTTGAACAGGCCGGGCTGTGCTTTTTTTTTTTTGAAAAAAGTTTTATTATTTTAGACAAACATACACAGAAAAAACATATGGTATGCCGGTAGGTTAAAGCTCCTTGTACATCTTTTCCATTCTCATCTATTAATTATTTTTATATATTCTCACATACAAAATATTCCATATTTTTAGATTAATTTATCTTATAACACTTCGTATTATCATCCCAGAACCATTCCCGGCAAACAAATGCATACAGACAAATATAAAAACAAAAACAAAAATTCTTTTTGAGAACAGTGTGTTACTGAACCCTCCCTTCTCCATGCGACTATAATTTCAATTATACATTCATTTTGTATATTCTATTCCATTTATCATAGCAAATTCCACTATTTTCCATAATTTTCCCCCTTTCTCTAGCTTCTATAGTCTTGCTTCAGTTATTTCATCATTCCATCATTTCATTAATTACATTTCTTTTTCCAATTTTCAATATCTTGCCAATCAATATTATTACACTTTTGTCTATCTTGTTTAGAATTTTATATTATCTTATAAAACATATTTTACCCTGTAATTACTACCCTAAAGGATAAGACCTCTATCTCTTCTAACCAATTATTGTTTAACTTTTATATTTCACCTTTACCATTATTACCTCTGTTACCCTCTATTTTATATCATCTAACCATTATTAATCAGATTCTGCTTGGTACATTCCTACAAATATCCATTAGATTCTTTACAAGAGAAAAAGAAAAAGAAGATTATGCATACATATAACAATAATTAAAGTAATTATTTCTTTTGAAGTTCAATTCAGCCATTGTTAATATTTATCTCCTTCATTCATTTCTATTTAAGATATTTCCGTTTTATTACCATTTAATATCCATATCATTATATTTCATCATCAAGAAGAAAAACTGTATTAAAACGTTCCATACTTCTTATAATTTCCATACTTTCTCTTTAAATTGTTAGAGGCTTTATTCTCTTTCCTTCTTTACCTCCTTTACTTATTAACAGAAAAGAAAAAAAACTATACTAACTTCTTTCTAACTTAACCATATTTATCTCATGTACCCTTGCAGAATCCTCTCAGTAACTTAAATTAACCATTGTCTAACTGATGGATTTTAATTTTTATGTATTTTTCTTGCTGTTGCTCATCTTGGTTCAATTTTTTACCACTTTCTCTTCTTGTTAACTCCCCCCTCTTCTTCTCCCTTCCCATTTTTTCCCCTTTTATGTCCAATTTCCCCTTTTGAAATCCTACCTTATGGCTCCTTGCAATATTATAACTATTTCCCATTTTATACTTTTTTTATTGTTGCCTCCAATCTTAGATTTTTAACTCTCTTTCCTCTTTTCCCCTTTTTCTTAACCCATTTTAGAGTCATTTGATCATTGAAGATGGCTTCTTCTTCTTTGTCCCGCCCTTCTTGTTCATCTGATGCTTCCTGTAATTTTCTATATTTCAGGATCTCCATTTCTATCATTTTTACCTCTTCTTTAATGTCTTTAAATAGTGTTTTTAGTTCTTCAAAAAGTGATGACATTCTGAAAGAGATTTTTTCCCTTTTAAAGCAACCCCCAGATGACTTTAATCCTTCACTAAGATCCTCTAGCCAGGAGTTCTCCGATAATCCACAGCCATTTCTTATTTTCTTTTTCACTTTCAGTTTTCTGGGGCTTGGCTTGCACGGAGCTTCCTTTACTATATACTCTTTTCACGTCTTGTTGTGAATCCACTCTCAATACAATTTAACTCCAGGTGGTATCCTTTGTTTCCAGACTCCACCCTATTTAAGCTCTTTCCCCCTCTGTTTTCTATCTTTGACTCTTTTTAAAAAGAATTCTTTAAAGTTATTCAAAAGTCTTTATCACATGGTACTTTATTTTCAGCTGAAAGCAGCCTATTAATATCCAAGTGAATCAATGTCCAATTCTTGTAAATCCTTTCTTGATATTCCAAGCCAGTTGAAGCGATCAGTATTTGAGGGGAAAAAAACAGACCAATTTTCCCCTCTTAACCCTTTCATTCGCAGCTGTAAAAGTCTTTTAGAGATAGCATTGTTTTTAGCTGTTTAAATTCTGGGTACCTTTAATAGTTGTTTTCAATTGCAAGCCCGGTATATCACACTTTCTCCTTCAAGCTTCCTCCTGCACATTCTTTTCCGTTCGAGTTCTTCTTTGAGGTGGCCATTTCTGACCAGCCGCTTCTGCCGCCTTTGGGAAAGGGGAAAAAAAACCAGCTGGGGAGAAGAGATGTGGCTCTCCTCAACCCTGCTGGCAGCTCCCCAACCTTCACCACCTCTACGGGGTGGTTTCAACCCCAAAGCCAGCCGGCTCGGGGTCTCCAGCGGTGAACACAGATCAAAACTGTGCACAGTCGCAGATTTTGGTCCGTTCACGAAGAGGCTCAAAACAGGAAGTCCAGGGCTGTGCTGACCTCTTGAGGGGGTTAAATTTTAAATTTTATAAGGGTTTTAGATCAATTGGCTTGTATTATTTAATAGTGTTTTAGATAACTAATTTATTGTCCGTTTTTAGTTGTGAGGTGCCCCGAGTCCTTTCGGAGAGGGGGCGGCATACAAGTCAAATAAAACTAAAACTAAACTAAACATTATCTTAAATATAAGAGTTATCTAGATTTTTAATTGCCACACAAACTGTTCTGTAGCATAAAGACAAAGAACATCTATCAATTGTCTACCTACCTACTATTTACTTAACTATTTGTGCTAGTTGTGCTAAATTTGCCATCTACTTTATAGTCTTTATCAGTAAGTAACATTTGCAAATGAGATTGTAATAAAGAGTGCTTTCATACTTGTTTTGTGCCATCTGTCTGTCAGGCTATAATTTTCTTTTCTAAATCACAAAGAAGATCATTGCTGTCAATCATCTGAAAACCAATTTTTGAATAAACAAGTCATTCAGACTGCTTTTATAAGCCATCATTGATTTAAGAAAATCACAGCACTTTGTGCATACACTCTTCCCTGTGATGTCAATTCTTGGAACTTAATTTTTACAAGCTAAAGGATTAAGAAAGGGGATTATAAGCACCTGTATATTAAATGCCTGGCATACTGTGTAGAAAATTGAAGAATTCAGTTAAGTAACTTCTTCCATGCAATTCCCTAATCACCTGATATAGGAAACATTCAAGAGAAAACCTAAAACAGTAACTCCACAAGAATACACAGTAGAGTGACTAAATTTCAAAGGGATTCATTCTATGGGCCAATTAATAATAAACAGAACAACAGTGGAGGGAAATTTTAATGTCTAAGGTGCTAAAGAATGAAAGTATTTCCATTCCAAATGGAACCTGCCAATCAGGTGATAATCCTACTGTCCTTGGACACAAGGTTAATACTATTCTAGCATAATGTTGTAAAATAAATTAAAAAGAATTTTTGAGTGAAATTTGATACCAGGATATGTCTGTGTGACTTTAATAGGAACAATGTAGGAAATAATATTACTTGCTTCCATTTGATAGCTAAGTAGATAATTTGGGGTGGGGTGGGGGGTAGAAGATATATTTGTGTTTAACTTCTGAGTTTAGTCTACATCAGGGGTGTCAAACTCACATTGTCACATCTGCATCACGTGATTATCAGGACTTTTCCCCTCTTTGCTAACTGGGCATAGCTGTGGCCAGTGCGGGATGCATCCAGCTCGTGGGCTGGGAATTTGATAGCCCTGGTCTAGATGCTTAGTTGTTTTTAAGTTCAATAAGTATCATAGATACTGATATGACAACTTTAAAACAGGAGGATCTTTGGAGGTGGGCGTGACATAAATAAGAAGAAAGAATGGAAGGATTGGGGATCTGAGAAGTATGTATATCCAAGAAATTGTCATAGTATATCTCCTTCTCTTCATTCCCATTTTATCATATTAACAAATTTGTGAGATGGATTAAGCTGAGAGAAAATAATTAGTTGAAATAAACCAATGGGTTTTCTGTCTGAATTGGGATTTGAATCCAACCATCAGTCTCTGCTTAAAATGTTCATCCCTGTACCACAGTATTAGATCAACAGCTTGTAGCATATAATAACACAATATAATATGTAATATACAACACTTCAGTATAAATCATATATCCTTGAAGACAATGTTTATCATGTGAACAATGCATGGCTTTAAGGCTAACACTTTGATCTCCCTGGGTGAGAAATATTCTTTTAGCAGCTAAACCTTGTCATTCATGACTAATTCAGGAAACCATGTTGCTCCTTTGAGTCTTTCTAAATACAAGAAAAGGTCCTTTGGGGTGAAAAATATTCTTAAACAAGTGCATAGAAAAGTGGAAGAAGAGATAAAAGGGAAGAAAATAAATTGGCATGTCCTCACAAAGCTTTCCTGTTAATGGCATTATAAATAGCCCAGTTGCAGTGTTGATGATAATGACTTCGGTGCCAACATCAGAGAAAGAGATTATGCCAAACAAATAGTTGGAAATGTAAAATGCAGGAAAGGACAATGCCAGTCTTAAGTATATTTTTAAGACAGTGCTTTGCTAAAACAGGATGAGCTTCAGTTTTCTCGCTTTACCCAGTTTCACATCCTGCTGCTGTACTGGAGATATTTAATGAAATTTTTCTTGGAGTAGAAAATAACACATCCATGGACTTAAAAAAAGTTTAATGTGTGTTTCTGGGGATTAACTCAAATAAATGTACATAGCTTTATGACTTTAATACTAATAAAGAAGAATATTTGTAACTCAGAGTTGAAATGAGGGGTCCTTGGTGGTCCCTGAGCTTGATTGTTTTCTTGCAGACATTTTATTACCCAAACTAGGTAATATCATCAGTAATAGTACAGAGTGGGGTTTGCTTTCAATTTATATTCTCCTGGCTTGCCTGTCAGTGTTAGTGGGAGTGGTCTTGGAGGTTCTTTGGTTGGGCCCCACCAAACAACCTCCAAGATCACTCCCACCAACGTTGACAGGGCAAGCCACTAGAACAGGATGGTCAAACTCCTGGCCTGCAGGCTGGATGCATCATGCACTGCCCATGCCCATGCCCAGTTTAATGAAGGGGAAAAAAGTCCCAATGCATCACATGATGCCGCCATGACAATGTGAGTTTGACACCCTTACACTAGAATATACACAGAGAGCTAACCCCACAATGTTACCTAGTTTGGATAATGAAACGTCTGCAAGAAAATAATCAAGCTCAGGGAACATCAAGGATCTCTTAATATTAATACTCCTTATAATCTTACCACATTTAATTGTGAGTTTGGAAATTATTTTTCTTCCTTATTAAAATATACACAAATTACCCTGTATGGATGACCCCAGCTTAGATTCAACTAATTAACATATTAAAATAACTTAAAAATAAAATCACATTAAAAGTAACCAAGTATGGTCACTAATATCAATTTAAGTGAATAACAAAATCTTCACTTCATGCTGAAAATAAAGCAAGGTTTTGAACCTGATTTGGATATTTCATTGTCAGCCCAAGAACATCAGATTTAATCACTGAACTATAAATTCTTCAATTAACATACTAGCTACACAGTTAATTACCATGTTTATTAATGAAATGGGGAAATGATGGCAACCAAATGTGAGAAAAGATTGACAGATAATGAAAAGGACCAGTTTTTACTGAAGCCCAATCTGCTGGCAAGGGTTTTATTTGGCATCTGCCTGAGGTCATCAGCTCTTGCACCAGGCAAAGAAAAATCACAACTGAATGTTGGATAATAAAACGACCAGGAATTTCAAGTTCATCTAATGAATTGTTTGTCCACTTGTCTAATACACTGCTAAACTATCTTTTTACTTTCTACTTACTGCTTCACAGTACTTTATAGCCCTCTCTAAGCAGTTTACGAAGTCATCATATTGCCCCCAACAACCTGGGTCCTCATTTTACTGACCTCGGGAGAATGGAGGGTTGAGTTAACTTTAGGCTGTTCAGAATCAAGCTCATGGAGTGAGCAGTGAGTTAGCCAGCAGTACTGCATTCTAATCACTGCACCACCAGGGTTCTATTTAATTACTTCCCACCTTTATTAATTTTATAAATAACTCAAGGAGGCAAACATATCTAATGTTCCTTCCTCCTTCTATTTTCCCCACAACAACCACTCTGTGAGGTGGCTGAGAGAATGGCTGGCCCAAAATCACCCAGCACGCTTTCATCCCTAAGGCAGGATTAAATTGAGATCCTCCCAGTTTCTAGCTTGAGTCTCCATCACTAGATCAATCTGGCTCTTAGTTGTAAATAACTACATAATATGAGTAATAATCCATATCATTATTAGGGTGGCAAAATGTTGCTATTTCTCTGTCCATAGTTACTGATAGTTACTGAGAATCCTGTTTAAGATGACCCAGCCGCTACTTGGATGAAGGGCTGGAACTAGGTCCTGGACCTTCTCAGTTATTAAGGCAGTCTGGGAGGTGACCACATGAGGTTTGAACTTCTTTGAGAGAAGGTTTTGGAAAGGGTGGTTGGGTGGTAGCTACAAAAGATCATGGAGTAAACAGAGTATCTAAACCTCTCTCACTCTAGTTTCGGACCAGGGAACAGTATAGAGAAAGTGTCATGCCCCTGGTGGAGACTGACTCTGAGGGAGAGGAGAAACAGCCAACAGGGAGTGGAAGTGTGGCTTTGGAGGTTGTGGAGAAGGCTGGGAAAGGGCAGAGGCTGGCTGGGCAGTCAGAGGAGAACCCAGACCCATCCCCTCTCCATCCTAGGGTACGCAGAGAGGAGAGAATAAGGGAGAGATGTGGTCTACTTGGGAGGAGAGGACCTTGATCCTCTTCATGGGCTGCAGCTGTGACAACTGAATAAAAGGACGGGCATGTGTTCAGGCGAGTGCTGGAAACAAAGCGTGGAAATATCTCTAGTTTATGGTTCCTCTCTGAGTTAGGTGTCCTTCCCAGTGTGTGTTCTGTTATCTGTGGATGTCTGCCAGCCCTTATCTTGCCTGGTTTGTGTTGCTTTTTTCCTCCTTCTTGTAACTGTTTTTGTGGGAGTTTTTTTGTCTTCTGTCAAGGATATTCGGAGCTTGGAAGCAAAGTGAAGGAATAAAAGGGGCTTCACCTGTTTTCTGTGACTGTGTTTGTTTTGTATCCCACCCTGGGTCATCACAGAAAGCATTGGTCACACTTATTAATAACCTTTGGTTGATCCAGGATGAGGGTGGTGCATCCATCATAGTCCTCCTTGATTTGTCAGAGGCTTTCGATACTCTTGAGTATAGAATCATTCTAAACCCGGGCTATCAAACTCCTGGCCCACAGGCCAGATGCATTACCCACTGGCCATGCCCACACCTGGTTTAGCAAAGGGAAAAAAGTCCCAATACATCCCATGGTACCACTCATGTGAGTTTGACACCCCTCTTCTAAACTAACTCCAGAGATAAGAGTGGGAGGCATTGTGTTCCACTAGTTCACACCTTCCATAGCAGCAGGTTTCAGCCAGTGGTGACAGGTTGGGACAGATTGCATCTATGGCTGCTCAAATATCAGGTGACTCAGGGTTCTATGTTCTTCCTCATCTCTTCAATATCTACATGAAACCACTAGGTGAGGTCATCTATCAATTCAGGGTTGGAGGTATTACCATAGTTGGTTTTGGAGGTGGTTGAACTTTCCCTTTGAAGGCTAGTATGCAACTTGGTGGTCCTTCTCTATTTTCAACTGCTGTTTAAAGAATGAATGGCAACTGGGACCAGGAGGGCCTTTGCACATGCTTTTCTAATGAACCAGTGGCACCCTTTTCTCCATCAGGAGGATCTTCAGACAGGTAACCACCTCATGATTGGATTATTGCAATGTACTCTAAATATGGTGCTCTTGAAGACCACATGGAAAGTACAGCTGGTTCAAAATGCAGTAGACTGAGCTGTAACAGGTGACTTATGATGTACCCTCTTGTCATCACTGTTACATGAGCTTTATTAATTACCATTTGGCTTCTGAATATGATTTGAGGTGCTGATTGTTACCTGTGCCTTGAGGGGAATAGAGTCTGGATATCTGATGGACTGCTTATCTCCAATTGTTTCTACTGACCTGGTACATTCTGGTCAAGTGGTTGTGTTTGTTCCAGTTGCCTTCTATTAAACATTGTTAACTTGTGGTATGGAGGAAGTGTGCCTACTTCATTGTACTCTCCACCATCTGCGACAGTGTCTTGCAAACCTCTGAAAACCTGGCTTTTGTCTTAAGCCTGGAGTTGATGTATTGTTGTGTGTCTGGGGCTCTTGTCTGGTTTGATTTACGTTGTTTATGAGATCATTTTAGTGTGGATTATCTGTGTGGTTTGAAGTTTTATCTGGTTTTATGTGTTGTTGTTTTTGGTTTTGTATGCCGCCCAGATTCCATTGGAGTTGGGCAGCTATAGCAAATTTGAATGGCTGGCTGGCTGACTGGGGATTTTTAAAAAATGAGAGGAAAAAAAATCTTCCTAAATTCAAAGTAATTTCCTGTTATATTTCCATCCTAGCCCAGCTTTATAAAGAAAAATAGAGACACCGCCCCCCGGTAACTATTAAAGTAATTACCTAAAATGTTAGGTGAAAACATTTCAGGGATATAATGATTTTTGTTGTGAAAGAAAGAGCTCTCAAATAGAATGATACATATCATATTGCATAATGATATTTTATAGTGATCTTGCAAACAGAAGCCGTTTCTGTTAGATTTGCATGAAGAGTCAGACGCGGAGTGCTTCAGTGAAGAGTTTATTAGTGACTACAGCTCATAACAGACCCAATTTGGCTGGTCTGCGCTGCTACTTATAGGCAGCAGCTGCAGTTGCCAGCCAATCAGAGGGCAGGGTTTTCCCGCACTTTTTAAAACAATCATTTCTGACATTTTACAAGAACAGTTCAAACTTAACCAATGACATTAAAACCTGCATACATAACACCCCTCCCCACTAGGTTCAGTCCATACTCAAACCCCAACCTATCTAATGTATTCTTTTAAATAGGTGAGGCTCTTATGTGTACATTGAGACCTTCGTGGTTCAGAAGTTTTAACGTTCTCACCCAGTGAGAGGGGAAATGTGTCTGTTGACATTTCCCTAGTTGGGCTTCCTGTGAAAGAAGACCCTGTTAGACTGTTAGAATCTGGTCTCTCCTCCCAACCCATCTCCAGCCCAATGTCAGCACCCAAGTCAGGTAGTGATGTGCAATCTTCCACTTGTAAGGATGGATTTTGGCATTGTGACAGGTTTTGGGATGGTTCCTGTTGTAATGGCTCATTACACATGGGGTTCATTCTTGTTTGCTGATTATCCTCATGTTCCTCCCCTCCCCCTAGAAAAGCATTAGGTATGGGAACTAGAGAGGAACAATTGCGATGTTCCTGAGGTAACCTGGATCTAAGCTGATCAATGTGCCTGCTCCAGAAGAGAGACTCCATCCTCTGTTTGTACCCTGTAAGAACGAGGGCCTGTGATTTGAATTATTTCAGCAAGAATCCCTGAAGGTTCACCCATAAGGTTCTTAGCATAAACAGAATCACCCACACTGAACTTGCGAACTTTGCTAGTGGAATCTAGTGGTGCATTGGGTGCGTAAGTGGGATGAAGGTGGTCAAGGGGAGACCTAAGTTTCCTACCCATCAACAACTCTGCTGGGGATAAGTTAGTTGATGGGTTAGGAGTGATGTGCTGAACACTAAGAAGTTTTTCAACTTTCTCAGTGATGTCCCCAGGACCCAATTTCTGAAGCTTTTCCTTGGTAAAACGTACCATTCGTTCAGCCCGGCCGTTAGCCGAAGGGTGCCCAGGGACTGTCAGGGCATGTCTGATACCCAGTTGTGCTAGATAGGATTCAAAAGTGTTGGATGTAAATTGAGGCCCATTGTCAGAGACAAGATGCAACCCAGTTTTCAACCATTTTGTCAATACCTGGCCACCATACATAACTCCTGGCCAATCCCTTCATCCTTACAATACCAGGATGACCCTCATGTAGCATTTCCAAAACCTCCCTTTGCAGTTTTGCAGGAATAACCACCCTGTTACCCCACAAAATACATCCTCTTAATACAGATAATTCAGTTTGCCTGGTGCCACGCTTACTCCAAACTGTAACCTTTTACATTTGAAGGCACCTCTATGAGTTACAATGGTTTGGGCCTCTGCAGTGGCATCATCAACTGTTAGTTGTTGATATGCCTGGGCCAGATCCAGTTTGGCAAAGACTGTACCCCTGCCAAGTGAATGTAATAAATGATGCACCACTGGAACTGGATATGCGCTCTGTTATTATTATTATTATTATTATTTGAACTTATATGCCGCCCCATCTCCGAAGACTCGGGGCGGCTTACAGCTAAAACAGGAACAATAAATAGTTAAAAAACAATTAAATTAACCATAAGTTCAAACATTATACAACCCTAAAACCACCCCACACCCAAAGGGGTCACAGCCCGGGTTGGTCAAACAACCAGGTCTTTAACTCACGGCGAAAGGTGCGGAGATCGGGGGCCAGGCGGAGCCCCAAAGGCAGTTGGTTCCAGAGGTCAGGAGCCGCGACAGAAAAGGCTCGTCGTCGGGAACCGCCAGGCGGCACTGACCCGCCGCCGGGACCCCGAGGAGTCCTTGCCTATGAGCTCGCACAGGGCGACCGGTATTTGATATTGGAAGAAGACGCTCCCTTAAGTATTGAGGACCCATGTCATGAAGGACTTTATATGTTAACACCAAAACCTTGAATCTCACCCGGGCGCAACCGGCAACCAATGCAGGCCGCAGGAGGGGTCGTATGGGAGAACCGGGTAACTCCCATCACCACCCCGCCGCCGCATTCTGCACCAGCTGCAATCTCCGGATGGTATGCAAGGGCAGTCCCAAATAGAGGCGTTGCAGTAGTCAAGCCTAGAGGTAACAAGGGCATGAGTGACCGTCGCAGGGCGTCCCGGTCCAGAAAAGGGCGAAGTTGTCGAACCAAGCGGAGCTGGGCAAAGGCCCCCTGGCAACAGCCCCCACCTGCTCTTCCAGGCGGAGCCGTACATCCAGGAGGACCCCCAGATTCGCCCTATCCACAGGGGTAACACCTCCCCCTATGGCCAAAGATGGATAATCTAAACTGGGCGGGGCCGGTATGCACAGCCACTCAGTCTTGGCCGGGTTGAGTCGAAGCATGTTCCCGCTCATCCAGCTCCGTGCGCATCCAAACACCGAGTCATCAGGGAGAGGGCATCACTGATCTGGTCTGGGGTGGAAATGTACAGCTGAGTATCATCAGCGTACTGATGAAATTTCACCCCAAAACCACGGATGATCTCACCCAGCGGCTTCATGTAGATGTTAAACAAAAGGGGGGAAAGGACCGACCCCTGAGGGACCCCACAAGAGAGCACCCTAGGGACGACCTGACCCCCGCCAACACCGATTGCGACCGCCCGAGAGGAGGAGGAGAAAGAACGGTGCCCCCACTCCCAACCCCTCAAGGCGCATGGGATGGATGGTAGCCGCTGAGAGATCTAATAGGACCAGGACAGAGGAAAAACCCCCGAGCCCTCCAGAGATCATCCATCAGCGACCAATGCCGTCTCCGTGCTATACCGGTCGGAAGCCCGATTGATACGGATCTAGGTAGTCCGCTTCATCCAGGAAAAGCGGAACCTGCTGAGCCACCACACTCTCAACAACCTTCGCCAAAACGAAGGTTGGAGACTGGACAAAGTTGTCTAACACAGTCGGGTCCAGGGCAGGCTTCTTCAGGAGGGGTCTCACCACCGCCTCTTTCAAGGCAGCAGGAAAGACACCCTCCCTTAAGGAAGCATTGATAACTGCCCGGAGCCAACCGCAGGTGACCTCCCTGGCGGCATAAGCCAGCCAGGAGGGACACGGGTCCAATAAACATGTGGTGGAACTCATTCGCATAATCCTGTCCACATCATCCTCGAAACCGGTCGAACTCATCCAAGATAACAATAGCCAGACTCCTGCACCCCCTTCCCCAGACCACTGCAAATCAGAGGACAACCCGTCCGAATACGAGCAATCTTATCCGACAGATGTTGAACAAATGCCTCAGCCTTACCCCAAGCGGGTCCAGCCCCCTCTGAATGAAGGAGGGAACGAGTAACCCGAAACAGGGCAGCCGGGCGAGACGCTATGAGAGTGGAGAGATAAGATCTTCTCGCCTCTCTCATAGCTACCAGGTAAGTCCCAATAAAGGCTCTTAGCTGGGATCGGTCGGACTGGGAACGGGTGGACCTCCACCTGCTCTCTAACCCCTCCGACGGCGCTTCATCTCCGGAGCTCCTCAGTATACCAAGGGGCAAACCGGGATCCACGGCGCGTAAGGGGACGCATGGGGACAACCCTGTCAAGAGCCTCTGACGCAGCCTGTTGCCAGGCCACTGCCAGATCCTCGGCAGAGCTGTGGGCAAGGGAAGAAGGAAAAACCCCAGTTCTGCCTGGAACCTCTCAGGGTCCATCAGGCGCCTGGGGCGGAACCATCTAAGTGGCTCCTCATCCCAGCAGTGGGGGACGGCCTGTTGGAAGACCAGCCGTAGGAGATAGTGATCAGACCATGGAACAGGCAAAGTCGTAATAGTGACCTGCCCTCTGTCACTCCGCCACTGTTCAGAGACAAAAACTAGGTCAAGAGTATTTCCCCCTCCGTGAGTAGGGCCTTGAATCAATTGGGTCAGGCCCATGGCCTCCATGGAAGCCATGAATTCCTGGGCCAAACCCACCCCACCCCCAGGGACGGCAGATTAAAGTCCCCAGAACCATAAGGTCCGGGAGCTCCACCGCCACCCCAGAGAGGAGATCGAGAAGCCCAGGCAGGGCTGCTGCCACACAGCTGGGGGAAAGGTATGCTAGCAGCAGACCCACCCGCCCATTAGGCCCCCACCTCAGGAGGAGAATCTCACTCCCGCCTATCTCTGCAACAGAGACCTCCCTTGGAAACAAGGTCTCCCAAATAACCACGGCCACCCCACCACCCCTACCCTGGGCCCGTGGCCGGTGCAAAACCCAAAACCTGGTGGGCATAAATCAACCAGAGGGACACCCCTCTGGGCCCAACCAGGTCTCAGTGATGCAGGCCAGGTCCGCAGCCTCCTCCTCAATGGTCTCCCGAAGGAGGAGGGATTTATTAGCCACAGACCTGGCATTAAAATACACCAACCTGAGCCCAGGGTCCTAATCCCAACGCCTCGGGAGGAGGTCATAGGGTCGGAGCGCAACCGCTTTAAATGTCGGGTGCGTGATCCCTAAACCGATATGGCCCTATGCCTCGTCGTCCTCTTCCAATCCCGACCACCCTGGGAAGTGCATCGTTCAATGTACCCTTATAGTCTCCACAGATTCTCACTGACCCATCAGTCTTGACTGGTGTGACTATGGGTGTCTCCCATCTGGAGTGGTCAGTGGGCTCTAAAACTCCTTGAGCTATTAGTTTATCTAATTGTGCATCATCTAAGGCAAATGGGACCCTTTGGGAAAGCACCTTGGGATCTAGGGGATAGGGGTCCCCATATACTTGCCCAATCCATCGCTGAAGACCTCTGGAAACTCAGACTTCAGGGCCTCCTCCCATTCAGTGTTGCTCACGTGATTGATGCCAGTCACCTCGATGCCTAGTGGATTGAACCACTCAAGTCCCAGCAAGCTTGGGCGATCCTTGTCCACGATGGTCAGGGGCAAACGTTTGGTGTGGCCTTGGAAATTCACGATGAATTCTCTTGTTCAAACTACTGGAATCTTGTTCCCTTGGTAGTCTTTAAGAGTCTGTGCTTGCTTCTGGAATTGCTTCTTCTGAATGTTGGGAAGTAGCCTGTGAATAGTGTCCCATGACACCATAGATAAATAGGAGCCTGAGTCCACTTCCATTTGGCAAGGCCTTCCTTCAATTAGTACCTTCACATGTACTTTTCTGCTTCTTAAGGGTGAAGAATGACCAATGGTGACTGTTTGATGAGTTTCATTCTTCCCCTTTTCTACTGTATTGCGCCCCATTTCTCACTGAAGTTGTTAGGCTTGAAATCTTTGTCAGGAAACTTCTTTCTGCTTGGTGGAGTTCTGGATGATTTGCAGATTCTTGCTAGGTGACTTCTTTTTTCACAACGGAGACAGATGGTATCAAAAAACTTGCATTCAGTGCAGGGTGCCCCCACAACCTCTGCAATAAAAGTCTTGCCTCTTTCTTCCAAGGTCTTTCCTTTTCTTCTCCATTCTGAGTCTATAAATTCCTTCCTCCACCTCACTACAGTCTGAATCAGAATCTATTTGCTCGCAGTGGGTTGTTGTGGATTTTTCCACATCAGGATGGCTTGCAGCCTTGTTAATTTTCTTCATGGCTGCTGCTGAGGACTTGGTAGCTTCCGCTGAAGAAGCTTCTTCTATGGCCTCCTTAAGCATGATCTTAGGTTTCATTAATAATTTGCTCTGCAAAACCTTGTCTTTTAGGCCTAGAACAAATCGATTGCCCATGGCCTCTTCTAAGTTGATAAATTCACATGCACCCCCAATGTCCCTTAAACTTGCCACGAAGTCATTAATGTTTTCGTTTTCCCCTTGATCCTGATGGTAGAATTTGTGTCTCTTAATGAGGCATGATACTTGTGGCGTGTAATGGGCTCTTAATAACTTTTCTAAATCAGGCCAGTCCATTACCTTCACGTCTGCAGCTCCCGCCAATGCCTTCGCCATCTTGAAAACGGCCGGACCACAGTGGGTGAGAAAGACTGCCCTCTTCCACTTGTCGTAAATGTCGGCGAGATCGTTTCCCTCCAAGTACATTTGGAAACGATCTGCATACAAGTCCCAGTCTTCTGCCGTCGGATCAAACGGGGCTGGGGGGTGTTCAGCACAGCCATCTCTCTCGGCTTCTTCTCCGCGTTGTCTTCTCTTCAGGAAGGATCCCACCTTCATGCCAGTGTTAGATTTGCATGAAGAGTCAGACGCGGAGTGCTTCAGTGAAGAGTTTATTAGTGACTACAGCTCATAACAGACCCGATTTGGCTGGGCTGCGGCTGCTACTTATAGCCAGCAGCCGCAGTTGCCAGCCAATCAGAGTGCAGGGTTTTCCCGCACTTTTTAAACCAATCATTTCTGACATTTTACAAGAACAGTTCAAACTTAACCAATGACATTCAAACCTGCATACATAACAGTTTCCACTACAACCGTATGATGTCTCTTTGTATTGAAGAACTCACTGCCACACCAACAGCAGGGACAGTGAAGTAGAAAGTTTCATTTCTGTGCCAGCAAGGAATGTCCTTAGATTTCTGTTTGATTTATTTCTACCCTATGCTACACATATATTAGCTCTTGCAATTACAATAGGGGTAAAATAAATGAGATTTCCCCACTTCCTTGCTGCCCTTGGTATGTGAAGAGAAAGGGACAGTTGTTCTGCTGTCATGTTTTGCAAGAAAAAGAAGTCAGAGTTCACCTCTCAAAGGTATCAGGGAAATAATAGAGGAAATACAGAGTGGGTGAAAAAGAAAGCCATCATGGCTGAATACGTACACTTGAGAATCCATCCTCTGTGAGAGCAGAAAATACAGTGAAAGTCAATGAAGTCACCCAAGTGTGAATGGTTTACATGGAAATTACCACTCACTCGGAGAAATCAAAAACTATGCTTCAAAACTAGGAAGGGGAAGCTAATTTTGTATCACCCTGTGCTATTTTCAATAAAGCTGGAGGTGACAAAAGAGAATACAAGCCTGCAGGACTTACTGGTTTCAAAAATGCCAGTGAAATAATTGCTCCAATTCCAAAAGACACTTCATATTATAATTAACCAGTAGTGATTTCTATTAAAAATGAATCATATTATTCTGTATTGTAATCTGGCCTCCCACAGCTATCATGACAGGTGGTACATTTTGTTACATTATAAATATAAATGAGAGTGTTAGCGCCATTGGGAATTAAAGTGGGTAAAATCAGGTAAAGAAAATTGTTTTTCCCTTACAATATGTTTTGAAAGTCTATCCTCTTTGGGATAAGCAAATCAAATACATTTCAATTTATGATAATTTGCTCAACCATAATGGTTTGAAGAGAAATAATCAGGGATTAATGCTTCTGTTTGTCTTTCTTTTTCTCTATCTCTATCCATCTATCTTCAATAATGTCTGATTCTCAGAGACTTTCTGAACAAGTTTTCTTGGCAAGATTTGTTTTTCAGAAGTACTTTGCCATTGCTTTCTTTCCAGGGTTGATAGAGAATGTGCCTGGTCCAAAGTTACACATCATTTGTGTCTTAGGTGAACCTAGAATTGACTGTCTCCTGGTTTCTGCTTTAACCTGCTTTAACCATTACACCAAACTGCTCTCATCTCATCTACATCTGTCAATCAATCCATCTCCACCTCCATCTATCTCTATCTTTACCTTCATATCTACATCTACATTATAATAGCTAGTATTCTATGTATACCATGTGGATATGCCTAAACACTTTGAAGCATGTAACAAGTTATTGGATCACTGACTTTATCTTGCTTCCATACTAGTTAAAGCTATTAATCTAAAACTAGAATAATTAGAATATACTGGATATGTGAAGTCTACCATACAGTATATATTTCATATACCAAGAACACATAGGCAAGTATTAGTATTGCTCCAGCAATCTGCAAGTAACTTGAGAAAATGTTCAAAGTTGACAATCAACCATCATCTAGTTTAATACAGAAATTAACCCAATATGCCTTTCCAGTTTGTGTTTTGTCCAGATGTCCACCCTCCTGCATTGTGCAATGCAGTTAGTGCTCCAGCATTAGTAATGCATTGTGCACATTAAAGGTGACCATCAGATTTGGTCCTGAGGCAAATTTGGGTAATTTCCAATCTTTGCTTAGAATGGATGGATTTGTAACTTTGTTACTCTATGGCAGGGGTGTCAAATTCATGGCATCACATTGTCATCATGTGATGTATTGTGACTTTTTGTCCCCTTTGCTAAAATGGGGATGGGCTTGGGCAGCACATGATACATCCATCCTGTGGGCCGCAAGTTTGACACCCCTGCTTTATGGCTCCAGCTCCTAGAAAATTGTGTCAATAGGTGGTGATGCTTTTAAATATTTTATGTAAATAGCAATTTGACTTATATACTGCTTCACAGTGCTTTACAGCCCTCTCTAAATAATTTACAGAGTCAGTGAATTACCCCCAATAATCCGAGTCCTCGTTTTACTGACCTCAGAAGGATGGAAGGCTGAGTCAACCTTGAGCTGGTGAGAACTGAACAGTCAAACTGCAGGCAGCCAACAGTCAGCAGAAGTAGCCTTCAATACTGCATTCTAACCACTGTGCCACCACAGTGAAGCAGCATAAAGGATATGAAACAACAAAAATGATGTAACGATGAATGGAAGAAGAGTGAAATGAGGGAGGAGGGTTAATGTATTTTGTATGTCATAAGTCTGCTTTCTTATCAGAAAGATCTTGGTAATCTCATTACAATCTATTAGCACAAGCATAGTACCTTGATGGGAATGATTGAGAGACATTGTTTCTATTACCATTCTCTATTATGTATCTCTGACTTATTGTTACCCAGCCTCTCCAGCTTTGATGTTTTCAAGAAGCTGTTTTCCGAAGTGGGTTAAGCAGGTGGCTTGGTTTAGCAGCTGATTTGCTTTTAAGAAAAAGAAGAGCATGTTCTGCTTATGCATCTGTTGTAGCCCTGACAAGTAGTTTACTTCATTCAATAAGGCACAGCTTCTTATTAATACACATTTCATTTCCATCAGATGTCCTCATTTTACCTATCTGAGGCAGAATTCCATATTAATGCTGCACAATGTACTTGATTCCACTTCAAACCAACAGTTTGAAAGACTTCAGTGAGTGGGTATTTATTTATTAAAAGGGATTGGAAATTTCATCCCATCATGCCAAAAAACCAAAAAGTTAGAACACCTCATCATGCGAAAGAACTAGAAGGTTATTATCATTTCTTTCTTTCTGTGTTAGGAATTCAGAGTTTTGAACTTTGTTCCTCCTAAATTTCAATGCCCAACAAAACATCAAATCACATTGGGCTACCTCTGGAGTAACTTGCACCAGCCTGGATAATTCCTAGAGGTCAAGACTTGGCCCTCAAACCAGGTCAGATGATTCCTACACAATTTTATGTAAGTGCATAAAACACATCCACATTTAAAGCAATTCTTCTGTGATTTCATATATTGTTACTTTAATTTTATTATTTTTTTCTAGTATGTACACCATGTGCATATTTCAAAGTGGATAAGCAAATGTACTATAAGATGATGAAACAGCAGCAAACAGCTGCTGTTGGATGTTATATTGATCATGTTGGATATTAAAGTTTGGAAAGAAAA
Organism: Naja naja; assembly: GCA_009733165.1. Classification (NCBI taxonomy): domain Eukaryota; kingdom Metazoa; phylum Chordata; class Lepidosauria; order Squamata; family Elapidae; genus Naja; species Naja naja. Next base: position 138,724,615 of record CM019150.1, read on the forward strand.
GATGGAGAAATTAAAAAGCCATTGATCAGTTGCTGTAGAATATTCAGGCACACCAACAGTGAGCTTTTTTTTCTATTTTCAGGGTGTCTAATGTTTAATTTTTTTTAAAGGATGGAGATCCAGATTGTGCAAGCTCACCCCATCATGTGGCCCTCAGGTCTTGAATCCAGGCTACCACCTTTCCAGCCAACAAGCCAATGTTTTAACCACCAAGATACCATGTCACCCATTGCATATGCATATACTTTGAGAAAAGCTTGATGGAGTTTAAAAAATAGGCATAATATCTTATTTGCTTCTTTATTAGAAAACAAAGAGGGGGCTGGGGACATAATATTGGGATTGGAAGTAAATCTGCTCAGTGATTTAGTCACCTTTTGGCCAATCAGACTAAGTTCAATCAGATAAATCACCATGTTTGTCTGTGCCTTGGATTTATCAATTCAACTTCATTCTAAATTTGAAATGCAGTTGCTCACAATGGTGCATAAGCATTGCCACATACTTTGTGAAGAGTCACAGACTGGTCCATGCGCAAACGTCCGAAATCCCAACTGCATGTTGTGCATACTGTGTGTTGATTGGTTGATATGACTTTCTGTTCTGTGGTTTGCTCTTTGAATGCCCCCTAGCCAGTACATTAACATTTGCAGAAATATAAATGGAACACCTATGCATTGACATACATATATGTTCCCTGATGTGCAGTGATGGAGAAGTTTAATCCAGGTTTAAGAGTTGCATTGGAACTTAAAATGCCAAGTAAGCTTCTCTAAGCACAATGACAGCTATTAAGACAACACAGAGTTATAGAAATACTGTTTTAGAAATATAAATGTTTTAAAACTGCTATAAGGAAGCTACATATTCTGCTTGCTCCATGGTGAATACAGTCAATACCAAATTTCTCTTTCTAGCCACTTCTTCTGTTACTCATACAGCATAAAATTGGGACCATGATTAAATTATTGGATAAGATGGCAATACTCTGATTCTTCAGTATCCAATCTTCCAAAATAAGCAATAGCTTTTGGATTCTATGTGAATTGCTGCACATCTGTAGGATTCCATCCAAAAGTTTTCTTCTTCTAATTTAAAAGCATGCTGAAGTATAAAATACTTCTTCCCACCCGTGGCTCCTTAATCTTATCTAGGAAATGGGAAGACACAAATGTTGTATCTTATTGGATTTATATTACAATTTCTTTTCTGCTCATAATAACCTGAATTATATTGGACTATTTTGCTATATTAATTTCTTCAAGGTAAAACAGCTAGTATTGAGTGATGTGTACATTAGTGAGCCTAGACATGCTCTCATTTGGCCTTTCTGCCCAACTATGGTTATACTAAATATTAGATTTAAAGCCATTAATGAAGGCCAAGTTCACTCTGTAGGACTTAATTACCGAGGAAAGTTATTTGGTTTGGGACCCAGCCATGCAAAAGTCAAAAGTATTTTTCAAAGGCTATTTTTTTTCTTTTTAAAAAAAGGTGGGGAAGAGAAATTACGCTCCTAGGGCAAATATCAGATTTATAATTGGAATGACTATCCTATTTAATTAGATAACTAGGACACTATTTGTGGAAATGATCTGAACATTGTGGAAAATCTACCAGCAATGCATGAATTATTCTAAATTCTGGCAGACTTAGCTAATCTTGCTCAGTTATTTGAACAACTTGCAGGTTCATAAGAAGTGCGCAGGGATTGTCTTTTTCACTTTTATCTTGCAAGTAATTAAAATTTACATGAATATTGAGTTTGTAAATTTAAAGTTGTGAAATGTAAATGAAGGTTGATTGAGTAACATTAATTTTTCTCTCCTGTGTATTTACATAATGCCATCTCACTTCAACATCTTATTTCTCAGGTATTATCTCTCATGTATTCCTGAATCCAGTCACTGGGTGTGTGTGTGTTTTTAATGAAATATAAAGGACAAAGTATTCTATTGAATCTCTAATTCACAGTATTATCAATAATGTCCAGCTATGTCTGTGAACTAGGCAAGTTTTTTAAAATAGTTTATTGATATTCCAAAGTTTAAAAACATAAAATAAAACTATATGTATTGTTATCAACATTGACATCTTTTACATTTCCTTACATTTTTCAATATATGATTACTTATTCCATTACCATTACATCTTACTCTTGTTACAAATCAATATATTTCATCTTACACTTCAATCTTTTCTATAACATATATACATATTTACATACTTCCTCATTCTTTTCCTAATTGCCATTTTATTTTCTTTTTATTTCTAAACCACTCATCCCAGGCATCCCAGGCTCTATCATATATTGAATCTTCTTTGTCTTTTAATTTCAACATTAGCCTATCCATCTCTATATAATCTATTATTTTCTTTATAACCATGCCCTCTGATGGTATCCTTTTCTCCTTCCAAAGTTGTGCATACGAAATGGTTTAAATGAAGGAAGAGAGGTTAAAAAAAAGAATTTACTGAATTTACTGTCAGCAGGATGATATTCTGTCTAGAAAGTGACTTGTACAAATCAGTGTTTCTCAGTTTTTAATTTTGGTTTAAAAAAATCTCAATTTTTCCTGTAATATATTTTAAGATAGACTGTTTTCTAATAGAGAATAACTTTTGGGGAAATCCAAGAGAGATGTTGGATCTATATGACACAGGATATGATTTTTAGAAAAAACAATCCCAAAATTTCAGTAATGCTTTGCCTTAGAGCCAACCTACATGGGAAGCTAAATGTGTCTTATTAAATTGTGGTAATATTTTTATTCTGAATCTCTCTTAGGGGTGATTCCAATCCTCTGGAATCCAAATTAAAACATCTCCATAAATGAGTGTCTTTTCTTTACTTTAGTACCTATGGTAGAGAAGAGCCTACTGCCTTTCTGGATAATTTGTTAAATATTGAAATGTTCTTTGTATTCAGTATTTTTTTCTTAAAGTTGCTTCCCTATAATTGAATTGCATTTTCCCATTCTTGCATTGAACATATTCTAGTAATGAACACTTTCTGGCCATATTCCATGTATTATCCTTTCAATTATTTGAAAATACAATCATAACTCCCTCGGGCTTATTTGTATTGTCCCCTGATTATTCTTATCACTTTTTTTCAGAATATGTTCCATTTTCTCCTTCAAAAAATTGGTGCCCAGAATTGGAGAGAATACTGAAGGTGGAATAGATCAAAGCAGTATGCATGGAACTGTTACTTTTTATGATTTAGAACTATGCTTCTGATGATGCAGCCTAAAACAACATTTTGTCTTTGAAATTCTATCCTGCTGCTCAGATGACAATCAGCTACTATTCTAAGATCTTTTCCACATGTACTATTGCCAAGCTGGATATTTCTTATCCTGCACATTACACTTTGGTTTTCTAAGTGGATAAGTTTACTTTTTTTTTTGCTAATTTTTGATATTTGAAGCCTGTTTTTTCCCTAAGCTGTCAGAGCCATTTTGAATTTAATTTATCTCTTCTAGAGCACTAGCTGCAGATAACAATTTTGTGTTCTCCACATATTTGAAAATCCTTCCTTGCACTCCGGCAAGTCACAGGATAAAACAATATAAATGAAGGGTAAGTAATTAAAATACAACACTAAAATTCAAAAACAATTACAGGCCCATAAAAATATAATTTAAAGCAGTGCAGGGAAACATGCAGCTTTATTTTAAACTTTGAAATATGAATTTCAGCCCTTTGAATCATCCTGACCTTCCTAGATTTCATTGCCTTAAGTTCATTTTTCTTGCTGAATATGACCTATTTATTCAATCACTCCAAGAGAATATACAGAATGATGCAGAACATAAGGACTAAGCTAAATATGACTCTATATTTAGCAGTAGTTGTTTGTGCCTGTAATGAAGGAAAAGGAGTGGATTATGGTGTAAAAGAAAGGGATTTAATTCTGTACCTCCATCCAAATTGAGTTTTCTTTCCTCCTCTTTATTGATAGTTCATGGGTCTTCTTGAGTTACAAATGTATTTTTAATTCTGCCAGCGAATGTTGGAAAAAAAATGTTTTTTTTTTTTAAATTTGCTGTCAGTAGCCCTTTCTTCTTCAGATTTGCTTATCTAATCCAGGGTTGTCAAACTCAAGGCCAGTGGGCCAGATATAGCTTGTGGGGTGTTTAGATCTGGCCCATGAGGCCACCCTGGAAACAATGAAGAATACACACACACACACACACACACACACACACACACGGTCTTTCCTTTAATCTCTGGGCATTCCTCCAGTTTCAGCATGCGTCATTCCAACAGCTCAATATGCTTATGTCAGCGTTCCAAGTAATGCACACAAAGAAATCAGAACCAAGGCAGGAACATTCCTTAGAGAACATGTTTATTGGACACATCATCTTGGCACAGCCAGTGAAAACCAGCTGTAAAGTTTTCTGTGGTTACCATGTAATTAAAAAAGCAAAGGTTTCCCTCCCCAGGTGTCACAGGTCACATTGTCCAATAAAAGCAGGTGCTGAACTTCCTCGATCACTTCTGCTCTTCCTCCAGCTGTCATCTGTTGGGATGGTCTTGGTTCTCATGGGAGAGCTCTTTATTTTGTCTACAAGATGAGCTAGCTATTTTCTCCTCAGTCTCCCTTCATAGTGCATGGCAACTTTCAAACAGTACAAGATGGTTTCAGCCAGCTTTGATTCAGAGTCAACAGTTTCTTTGTTTGCACCTTGTTTTTTCCTATTCTTGATGAGACGTGTGTAGAATAGGATGATCTTTCTTTAATCTGAAAAGTATGTGATGGTCTCATTGCCATTTGGTATAAATAAATACTCCTTAACCTTGATAGTGTCATTAAGACCCAAGATCAGTGTTTTTCAAATTTGGCAACTTTAAAAGTGTCAGTTTCAACTTTCAGAATGGTTGGGAAATCCTGGGAGTTGAAGTCCACAGTCTTAAAGTTGCCAGATTTGAAAAAAAAACCTGCCTTATATGGTGTGAAGAAACCTTACCCTGAAGATCAGAACCTGGAATTTTACTAACTTTATACAAAGTGAGAAAGCCTGTAAACTTTATCAAAGAGATGGAACTGTTACAAATTAATGACCCCCAAATAAGTTGAATGTGTTATATCATATTTGGACAATTTAATAAATGGAAAATAGTATTGCCCTGGAAATAATAAAAATATGCATTGTAACAGAGTATAAATAATGGTCAATAATAGTCTTAAATTTTATAACTAAATTGATTTCTAATATGATACTATAGTCAACAACACATGTTGTCAATATTCATATTACCTAGTTTTATGTCTTCCTTAGAAAGTACAATGTGTAATATATGGATTATTCTGTACACTAATTTCAAATATTTTGTGGAGTGTAACATAGATGTGTATTATCACCTTTTCTATTTAAAGTCAATTCTCATTCATTGCGGTTTCTGTATTTGCAAATTTGTTTACTTGCTAACATTTATTTGCAATCACAAAAATCAATTCTTGTCGTACTTTTGTATTCATTCCGGGATATGTAAAGCATTTGAGTCACCCAACATTAATGTTGCCAGCTGAGGTTCCAGTATTTGTTAATTTAGTGTGTGTGTGTGTGTGTGTGTGTGTGTGAGAGAGAGAGAGAGAGAGAGAGAGAGAGAGAGAGAGAGAGAGAGAGAGAGGCAGGCAGGCAGGCAGGCAGGCAGGCAGGCAGGCAGACAGAGACAGACAGAGACAGAGACAGAGACAGAGACAGAGAGCTTTTTTAAAAAAATATTTAAATAGTTTTGAATACTTTTAAAAATATTTTAAAAATCATAGCATGAAGCTAGCTGGGTGTCAGGTCCAAAAAACAAGTCAATATGTGAAGATTCAAATTAATTTATTGCTAAAAGCCTATGCACAGGAATCCTCTTAGACTAATGGTTAATACCTAATTAAATTACTAGATCATTCCCATGGCATTGGGGGAGGGGGCGCAAAGGGGGTGAACTTGTGGTTACCTAACAATTCTAAGCTGATACTTCTTTTAACTCCTCCACTTGGTTTTGCCAGTCCATCTCCTAAATTGGGCGACTTTAGGCCAATTACTCTTTCTTATTCCTAGAAATAAAACAAGAATAATCATTTCTGAAAATGTTGCCAAGAAAACTACATTGATTTGCCAAGGTACACAAACCCAATTTGAATTATGCAAAATGACATTACATTATGCAAAGTTTACATTATATTAGCAAAACACGAGCAAGGTTTGCAAATGTTGTTCAATCACTTATCTTATGGATTATATATAAAGCAGAAGAAATAAAAATAGTAATTATCAGCAAATAAAGATCTGTTTGGTAGCCTGAAGGAAGTGGCATGTCATATTCTTGCCACCTGGATTTGAAATGTTAAGTTGGGGCCATCTTTGGCTACCTTGATTTTAGAGGCAAGATATCTAACCACTGAAGCTCTTTGAAGAAGTACTTGCAGCACAACTTGGTTGAAGCAAAGCAACACTATAATAACATGATGTTCTTTGAAACAGAACAGAAAAGAAAATGTCTCCAAGCAACAGGATCTGTAGCAGGCCAAAAGATCCAAAAGCATTGATGCCTGTCATGATGCAAGTGACATCCCACTTTCATACTGTTTGCCCTCATGTGGGATACATGTACACAAGTTGTGTTTGCTTCATGATATCATGGTCACTTGCCTGCCTTGTTCTCCCCAGCAAGTGACTATGCTTTTCTCTTTATTTTCCCACCAGCCCCTTCCCTCCACTAGAAAGCCTGAAAATGCTTATTGATAGAGCATCTCCAAAATATTAAGTAATTTTTAGATAATTCTTCTCTGATAAATTATTTCAAAATTTTAGGTTTTTTAAAAAATATTGTTTATTACTTTGATTCTGTGAGCCATTTGGAGAATATTTGTGAGAAAGAGACCCAATGAATAACACACACACACGGACATCAAGTTTCTTAAAACATTGTTTTAATGTCAATGTAATATATGTGATATGTAGTAAAAAGCAATATCCCCAATGCTTAGCCCACACTACATATCTCTAAATTACTCTCATTTGAGGGTTTTGGCATTCTATCTTCCCCTGGAATATACAGTACTGTCATCTGTTCCAAATGACAATGATGTATCTATAATGTTTTCTTAACAGAAAAAAGGGGTCTATTGAAGCTCATTTTTCATTATTCATTTACGTCCCCCGCAGTTGCTCTCCTAAAACTGCAAAAAAAAAGATATTTGCTCTGTCCAGTTGATTAACTTTATTTTAAAAGGAAAACAAGAAACCTAAAGTAAAAAATATTAAAGAACTGGGTAGATGTTCCTACACAGCAGCTGTCTGGTGTAAAGCATATTATGAAATTCACTCTGAAGTTAGTTTTCCTGTACCAAGTCAGCTCCTAGTTTCTGAGGGGAGAGGGGGGGCACCAAAACAAAAACTGACAAGAATGTGAACATTATCCTTAAGAAAACTTTTCCTGTCTTGGAAGGAACATGGAAAAGTATAACATCTTTTAAATATTGAAAACTGCACGAAATGTTGTGTAGAATTTACAGGGGATGGAGAGAGGAGAGAGGAAGGCATATATAAAAACTTAAAGAAAAATAGCCAGAATTGACTATTAATTCATTTCTGGACAGAATGATAAAAACTGGGCATTAGGTAAAGAGAAAAAAAGAGGAAGAAATTAACCTTATATTATACACTTTTCAATAGTCACTGATCTGGTAATAAATATCTTGCTATAAGTAATACAAAATATTATTGTAAAATAAAACAAAAAAAATCTGCCATAATAATATATATTGCTATGTCCTTTGACTAATAAAAAATATTGCTTTTCCCAAAATAGATCACCCATTTCCAAAAGCCATTGTTCACCATCTAGTGCAATAGCATTTTTCCAATTTCTCATATGAGTCTTTTAGTCATCCCTCTATGCTTGATAAAACCACAATTCCTTTTACACAAATCAGATTCCAAAGCTTTGGTGAAAAAATTGTACATCACATTAATATATTTAATATTTAACTTTTTGTCATAAATCTACCTACATACATTAACAGACTATTCCAAAAATGATTACATTTTCATATTGCTCACAAAATTGTTATACCTCCAATAAATAAAAAAAGAAATTGATGTCCATTCTTTCAAATACATTATTTGGGAAGTTCGATATACCTTTCTTATTAATGAATGTTACTGTGAGATCTTAGATATCATTTCAACATTTTAGGACATATATCCATTGATAAAACATGATCAAAATTCTACTTTACTTCCATATTTGGAATATCCCAGAAATGTCTACTTAAAAATACCCTTGAGCTTTTGATAGAGAGATGTTATAGGTTTTACTTCTGCCATCAGAATAATGATTTCATCAGAATAAGTCAGCATCTCAACACCTTTGAGAAAGCAAAAGCATCTGGCCTGTATTGATCAGATAATTGATCACATCAAATATTGATGTGCTTAACTCAAATATACTCCACTGTTGAGAATTGGGAAGAAAAATTAAATTCAACAGGAAAAAGCCTTAAAACAGTCATTACATAACAACTGATTTAAAGTCAGGCGTCCACCTAAACTTTCCAATACAATATTTTACCACCAATATTCAAAGTATATATATTTTAGATTTAAATAAACTGTATTCATGAATCTCATTATCAAAACCCAACCTGTGTCCCAATATGACCCAAGATTTTTTTCACTGCACGCCCTCCTAGAAATAAACTAACCCTAGCCTAACATTTTCTACTAGAAGGTTTTTCTGGCACTTGACATGATCACAAACAAAATAGTTAATAATTTCCCCATCTAGACCATAAAGGGTAACACTCTACTAAATTTTCACTCCATATGCTGGTGGCTGATAAAATATTAGCCTAATCATATTTTTGCAAATCAGATAAATTAAAGCCAACTTTCTCAAATAATAGTCTCAAGTTAGCCAGAAAAAACGTTTGCCTCAAAGAAATGTATTTCATTAACCTATCAGTTGAAATTAAATATTTATTTGCTATTAACATAGGAATATATTTAAGTATGTAAATCAAATAAGGGATAATATTCATTTTAATGATATGAATTTTACCAGACAAGGTTAAAGGAATTTTAACCCATCTATTAATATCCAGTTCAATCCTTTCTAAAAGTGCCAATATACTAATTTCCACATATTTAGATATATTTATTTAGACATAACTTTACAGAAATATACTGAATTTGTACATATTATCCTATGAGGCAAATATTCTCATAATTGTCTGTAGAAGTTACACACACACACACACACACACACGTAGAGACTCACTATGATTCAGACAATGATAAAGGCCCTCCCTTAAAGAGGACTCAATAATTTAAATCTCAGCTATTTTTACTCTCTTTCCTACTACATCTAAACCAGATCAGTAAAATATTCTAAACCATGGATGATTGTCATTTGGCAAGTGTCAGTGCATTTGAGTGACAAGTTTATCAAGAAATATAGTCACATCAAGCAGGAAGGAAGACTGCCTACTTTTGTAATTGAAAGCACCGGTTGTCTTGTTATATGCTGGACTCCCACTGAGACAAAGCAAAGAAGCTGTCCTTTTACTGTGATCTGTGCAATAGTTATATAAAAATAATTGACAATTTCTAGGTGAGCAGGTGTGCTAGTTCAGAATATATATTTAGTTAGCTATCACATGTTAAAGTTAGGATGGACTCTTAATATATATGTAGTACAATCCTATACACATCTATTAATCCCAAAGTGATTTACTCCAGGGTAAGTATATATAGTACCGCACACTCACAGTGGAAATCTATTGTAAACCAGCAACAAGAAAATCAGCCTTCACTTCCAATTTCATGTCTTCATGGAACATGAACCAATATATTGGTTTTCTGAGGTGTTTATTGAGGTATCTTTATTGAGGTGTTAAACTGGCATGATACAGAACATGTTCTGGGTACTTTCATTTTCTGAAAATGAGGGCAGGAGTTGAGAAAATAACTCTGAAGAAAATAAACATGAACTTTATCTTTGCCATTTCTTGCAAGGTCTAGTGCTGTAATGGAAGCTTCAGCCAAAGTCATCTTCAGTGTTAAACTTGACAAATAGTGACATTGATGGATTAGAGTAAAGGTCTTCAGATTTCAGCTTCACTTTGAAAAGTTTTCCCTCTTGTACATAGGAACCAATATATCTTTCAATTCTGATTTTTTTCTTTTCTTTTAAAGAAACCATTTTTATTTCTACACCATTTTATGATTTTGAGAGAAATTTATCTATCTATCTATCTATCTATCTATCTATCTATCTATCTATCTATCTATCATCTATCAACTATCTACCTATCAATCGATTGATCGATCATCTAACTATGCAGTTTTCTAAATGTAAACATTGAGGAGAGGGAAGAAATATTTCAAAAATTTTAAATGTTTATGTGCTGTTTTTCTTAACAGATTTTCTTTGAACATTTTTCCTTAATCTGTGCACATTGTGTTCATTTTTTTAAAAAAATGAAGAACAGCAGTGAAAAAGCACTAAGAGTTATGATACCCAATATAACAAATATATCATATTCTCTAATATGTCTATGTAGAATGGCCATAATTATACACATGTGCTTCTATTGGCAGTGATAGCAGCACTCAAAAGCATTGTAAGGAATTGTATAGTGTACTTCATATACTGAGAAGAGCAATGGCACTTAAGTCTTTTAATCTACTTGAACTGAATTGAATTGAATTCTTTATTGTCATTGTACATATATACACAGTATACATACAACAAAATTCACATAACACCCAGAGACCAGACTCATCATGCACATACACATGACAATCCCCAAACACCTCCCCACCCGCCAAAATTCTTCGCATCCTAAAAACACACAAGCATCTACACAACAGACCAAGTAATACTGTCCAACAGCTCACTGATGGTGGTCCTTGAGTTCATTGTTAAGGGCAATTATAGCTCTGGGATAAAAATATTCAGAAAACGTGTTTTCTGAGTTTTAATTGTTCTGTATCTTCTGCCAGAAGGCAACAGTTCATAAAGATTGTAAGCAGGATGGGAAAAGTCTCTCAAAATGTTGTGCAACTTCCTCAAGCAGCGGGATGCGAAGATGTCATCCAGGGCTGGTAGCTGGAGCCCAATGATATTCTGGGCAGTTTTAATGATTCTCTGTAGAGCTTTTTTGTCCACTATAGAGCTGCTTTTTTAAAATCTGCTTCTTGTTCACAACTCAACTTTCATAAGTTGAGGAGGAAGAGGTCTAACCTACCTCTAGGCCTAGGTTTCATTATAAATCAACATTTTCAATGTACTATACTTTATTGGCCCCTTTTGATTATTTACTCATTTCATGGTGTTCTCTCCAATCAGGATTGTTCTACCTATGGAGTCCTTGTGTTTTGTTTACTTGAGAGTTTGTCATTTCTCTCTCTCTCTCTCTCTCTCTCTCTCTCCTCTCTCTCTCTCTCTCTCTCTCTCTCTCACACACACACACACATCACTGTCTATTTTAAATACACAGTAGAAAGAGGAAACTTGAGACTTCACAAGGTTGATGCTATATAGAACAAAACTGTGACTGAACCTAGATGTTCTGCTTCAAATACCATTGATCTATCTGGAATCTATGTCACATATAAGATGACTTCTCAGACTGTTCTCTTCCTTGTTCTTTCTTCTTAATCACACAATCTGTCTGTACTTATGGCTTTTCAGTCTGTTTTCCATTTTTGCTCCTTTTTTTACTGAATTCCTAAAGTTAAGGTATATATGCAAAACATTTACAGTTTATCAAAACAAATATAGTTTAGGGTGTTCTCCCTCCCTCCCTCCCTCTCCCTCCCTCCCTCTCACTCTCCCTCTCTCTTTCTCATCTATCTATCATCTATCTCTCTATCATCTACCTATCATCACCTATCATCTATCAATAGATCTCATCTCATACCCATCTCATGGATTTGACTCTTAATGAGGATCAAAATCTTTCCATAAAAAAAACGTTTTTGGTTCCAAAAACATCTTACAACTGCTTCATTTCCCTTCATATCCATAAATGACTACCAAAATCTGCTTTTCTGAACAAAGTAAGGTAATAGAATTCAGTTTCAGTGAGGACCAAGGAGTGGCACATCTTTCAGTGTTTAGTTTTAGATTAATGGAAAGAGAGACAGACAAATCTTGCAGAAAAAGCATTTCCTCACAGCTGGAATCTTTTGCTTTCCTGTTATACTTTTTCTGAACAGTAGGTAATATATTTCTTGAGGACATAAACATCACAGGGCAAGGTGACCATAGAGCACATATTATCTCACATTTGTATGGGAATACACCTTTCAGCAGAAATAGCAGCAGCAAATGGTAATGCACAGTGGGAAGTGAAAGGATGCAGGAGAAGGAAAACAACAGATTCCAATGTTCACCGATGTATTCCTCAGCATGATAGTACATCAGCAGCTGTCCAGCCATTGTGAAAGATTGCAGCAGAAATAATTCTGTGCACAAAATTTAACAGAGTCTTAGGGCTGAAAATTCTAACTGCTGAGTTAGACTTTGAGCACTTATTATGTTGGTTCTCTTATGGCAGGTACCTGGTCACTGGTACCTTGGGAATATGCTCCAGGTTGCTTTATGAATTCACAAACATTTCAGTGGCTTTTGAAAGGCTGTCCATTAGACCAATGTTTCTCAACCTTGGCAAATTGAAGCTGTATGGACTTCAACTCCCAAATTTCTTCAGCCAGTCATGATAGCTGAGGAATTCTGGGAGTTGAAGCCCAAACAGCATCAAGTTGGTAAGGTTGAGAAACACTGCAGATGTCATTATTTTCTGCTTCTTACAGGACACATTTGTCATGAGTAGATTTTGAAGACTAATGGTTCTTCGATGCTGATCAAGAATGTGTGGGTTCTTTCCATTGTAGATCGTGTTAACGTTGCAAATATTTTTTTAATCTGTATCCTGCCAATGTTTTTCTAATTTTCTGCACAGATGCCTACCCAGTATTCTTTTCTCTTTCAGGGTAAGCAACATTATACAAAGTGACAATAGGAAATACAGTAAAACCAAATATATTAAAGGCATGAGATAAAGGAAAAGAAAAACGAAATCTAGAATATAACAAACTAGTTTACATTAACACTATAAACTATACCTCACCATACCTTTCTATCCTTGAACCTACATGGTTTTTACGCATTCATGCCCTGCTTTTTGTTCTAAATATTTTACCTTTTCCTTTTGAGCATCTAATCAACTCCATGCAGCTACAGCTTTCTCAGTCTTCCCCTTCTTGACTTTTGTGGGTTTTTTTTGTATATTTGTTTTGTAATATGAGTCTCATTTAATCTTGCTGTATGTGCCAATCATACAGCATATTTCAGTGCTTTTCATTCACCTTTATATTCAGTCCACATTCATTCAGCTCATTCATTCTTGAGCGTCTCTTCTTGATTTACCTCACACAATTCTTGAATACCACATCCATGTTGCATTCAACATGTCTTTGTTATTATCCAAACTAATCCAACTTTCATTTCTATAAAATGAATTTGTCATAAGGCAGACAGTTTTGCTTCTTTTGAGAAATATGAACACACACTACCCATATCTTATTTTCTCTATTGATTTCTCCAAGTTCAGTAATCATTCTATTTTAGTACACAAATTCATCTACTTGCTCTACTTTTTTTCCAATTATGTTTAACTTGGAACTATTTGTTCCATTATTAGATTTGAATAGCCAAGGGAACACCACATCATATTTCCTGGTCAATATTGAACCATTTGCTAAAAGTTCCATTTAGTTTTACACATACCTCTAAGTAACCAAATTTCAACTCCAAAACATTCCATAATTCAGGCTATTTACTTTATCATGCACTTTGTCATATACTTTAAATCAGGGGTCTTCAAACTTGACAGCTTTAAGACTTGTGGACTTCAACTCCCAGAATTCCTCCTCCAGTCATGTTAGCTCAGGAACTCTGGAAGTTGAAGTTCACAGGTCTTAAACTTGCCAAGTTTGAAGACTATTGCTTTAAATCAACACAAGCCCAATAAACTTTCTCACATGCCTGTATTTCCTAACTTCATACTGAAGAATAAAAACCTGTCTATACATCTTCTGTCAGACATAAAGCCACAATACACTTCTCAATATTCTCAAAATTTCACCAAATACTTTTCTAAATGTACATAACAAATGAATCCTCCACTGCAGTTTTGCCTTCATTCTTACTTTTTTGTCACTGTACAGAGGAAGCAATAATAATTTTTAGGATGCACATATGAAGTGTTCATAGACATATTAAATACAGAAATTCCACAAGCAAATTTCCATGGATGGAAATATTCCAGAATTATTTTCAATTAGTTCTACAGAACTCTCAAAGAAGAAATATTGTTTTTGAAAATTCCCTGCAGAGAATAAAATCCCTGTGTGAAAATTAAATATTCACATGCATCCTTCCATCTTATTGCATGATGAATTATTGCATGATGTATATGCATTACAAGAAGTGTTGCTTATTCTAGTAGGAATAGAACTACTGTGACTATATACTGATGTGTGTGTGTACACACACACACACACACACACATAAATCTGGATATATAAATATATAAATCTGGATCCTCATTTTACTGACCTTTGAAGGATGGAAGGCTGAGCCAATCTTGAGTTGGTAAGATTCAAATTGCCAAACTGCAGGCAGCCTGGAGTCAGCAGAAGTAGACTGCAGTACTGCATTCTCACCACTGTGCCACCACAGCTTATGTATGTACTGTATTTTTGGTGTATAAGACGCACTCCCCCACCCCAAAAAAGTGGGTGGAAATGTCTATGCATTTTATACAGCAAATGTTGCCAAAGCCCGGCCCACCACCAGCTCCCGCCCTTTGGCCTCTGCCTCCCAGGAATTTGCCTCCTTGTAGCAAACAGCAAATAGCCTGATCAGCTTCAGCACAGCCTGATTTAACACGAGCAGCTGATTCTTAGCTGGATCTGCCTCCTGACAATCAGTTTTTTCAGGCTGCAGGGATTGCCATTGCCTCTTGCTGCCTCCGTGCACCCCATTTTCAGCCTCCACATCCTGTTTTCAGCCTCTGTGCACCCAATTTTCAGCCCATTCTGATCTCTGCCACCTAAAACAGGCCAAAAATGGGGCAAACAGGCTGAAAATGGGGTGCACACAGGCCAAAAATGGGATACAGAGGCCGAAAATGAGGCGCATGGAGGTGGCAATAGGTTTGCTGTTGTATACAAACATATATGTATATTTTGAGAGTGTATGTGTACATTGCTTACTATCCTGTGTATGCTATCTTCAGAAATTCTCCATTTATCTCTCTCACTCAATTATCTATCTATCTATCTATCTATCTATCTATCTGTCTATCTATCTATCTATCATATTAAATATGAAAGACAGAAAGATGCTACATTTTAGCCACAATATATATTTAATGTAGCGTGTACTTTTCACCAACTTCTTCTCATCATGTTGCCCATCTTTTATTTCTCATTCTCATTTCTCATCTTAAAAATGATATAAACAATTTGATTCAGCAATAATCCAAACACTTTCTGCCCTCAAAGTGGCAAAGATTGTATATACTGGCCTAATTTAGAACAGTTGACTAGTCCAATTCATCTTATCTCCAATATAACTTTTTCTTATTGAAGCATCAGATTTTTGATCTCTAAATCAATCCTTCACAGATATCTAAGTATTTTGCAGACATTTGACCTTGTCCAGTGGATGTCGTCCCATAATAATTTTAGGTGGTTAAATTTCCAAAGTCTTAATCCAACTAATATGAAGGGACTGATTTTTCTACAACCTCAGTGCAGGAGTCAATAGACAGTGTGTTAATAGAATTATACCAGCTATCAAAAGCAATCTTTGCAGACAAAGATAAATCCAATTTAGGAAGGCTTCTGTGAGCTACTGCAAAGGATGGGATCAAATGTGTCCCTAATTGAGTTTTTGGCAAGTTGCACTGATAGATTTTCATACTGCCATAAGAAATATTTGCTTCCTTCTTACATTCTGGCCAAGAGCAATGGCAGATGTTCCAAAGAAAGAGAGAGCCCACTTGTGCATGTTGCAGTAATTCAAACAGGATGTAACAAGAACGTTTCTGATTGGTGTGGTTTGGTGTGATGTGGTATGTTTACAGTGACCAAAAACAGGGTAGCTAGCTGTATACACTTGAGCCTCCAGAGTAGGTAACAAAAATGAAACAAGACTTCAAAAAGACTATGTTCCTAGTTTTTCACATGAGTACAACTCCTTCCAAGCCTGGAGAGTTACCTACTGTCAATTTGCTATTCATTTATCATTATAGGATTTAGCTTTGGTCCTCATCTATCTCATGTCAGCAAGTGTCAGGTTCAGGCAGCTTGCTGGTATTGTGGGACATGCCTGCAACCCAACACATTATCAAAATGCTATTGTGCTAACGAAAAGAATACCCACCGTCAGTTTCACTCAAAGTCTTCTGCATCTCACCACTACACCAGTCAGCTGTTGGGAGCTTGCCAAGCTTGAATCTATGGCTAGCTGTCAAGTGGAGGGTTGATTAGCTGCTAAGCAGCGTTTTTGAAGCCGCAATTAATTTTAGAACAGCGCTTTTGCTACACAGCATTTTCAAAGCCACAATTGCCTTTGGAGCAGTGCTTCAGTGTGGCAATGGGATGGTGGGAAACTGGATGATAACAGGGTGGTGGGGTGGGGATTCACCAGGACTGACATGCTCACTGCGGAGAGGGGATTAGTTTTGGAGTTGGATGGGAAGTCAGAATGAGGGTGAGGTAATTAGGCATAATTATATATAGGCACAGGGAGGAGGTGTGGAGGATAAGTAGCTTAATTGGCAGAATTTAGGTTTGCTGAACGTGGGTGGAAAATGGCTTGACATGCTAAAAGGCTTTGCATGGCAAGGAGGAGGACTATATGTACCTAGCACACTGCAATTAATGGTATTGAAATGCTGCCATGATGTGAAGTAAGCTGTGTATTATGGATTTTTTAAAAACTTTACATCTAGCTAAAAGACAGTTGTGGTAGCCCTCTATGAGAGCTGATATTGAGAAATATGTGAAAGAATGTCCCGTATGTGCAACCACTAAAATACAGGTCGTGAAACCATTTGGTTTATTACAAACTGTAGTTGAGCCCATGCAGCCCATGCAGGATATTGGAATGGACTTCATCATAGACCTACCAGACAATCATAGTTATACAGTCATTTGGACAGTGATCAATTTTTTTTTGAAGCAGGCCCATTTTATACCATGTAGGAGTCTTCCACCAGCCGATTTGTTCATTAAAAACATATATAGACTGCATTGAGTCCTTAGATGTATTATCTTGGATAGGGGAGTACAGTTTACTGCATGGTTCTGGCAGGAATTTGTTCAATTAATTGGTTTATCTCAAGGTTTAAGTACGGCTTATCATCCATGTACAAACGGAGAGGCTGAACGAGCTAATGCAGCCATAGAACAATATTTAAGGTGTTACATATCATATCAGCAGAGCAACTGGGTAGAACTGTTGCCTTTTGCTGAAGTATCATACAATAACACTGCACACAACAGCACTGGGTATACTCCTTTTAGTATTGTACATGGAATAGAATTCGTTCTTATACTTGAATAGCCCCATACGTCTGCTGATCCCGTCATGGTCACTAAATGGAGTGACAACATATAGAATTGGTGGACAGGAGTAAGAAAGGCACTGACCAAAGCAGCTGAGGCATATAAGAAACAAGCCGACAAGAAACAATCCGATCCATCTTCATTATTATACAAGTGGATGCGAGTGATCTGGCAGTAGGGGCTGTTCTATTACAAAAAAATTAGACGGGGACATTACAACCATGTGCTTATAACTCCCAAAAACTAAACCCAACAGAATGTAATTGGGCTGTTTGGGAGAAAGAAGTGTTCGCTGTCCAATGGGCTTTGATCACTTGGAGACATTTATTAGAGAGGGGTCCACATCCTTCTGAGGTATGGATGGATCATAAAAACTTGGAGGCCCTCCAAACACCACGACGCCTATCCCTGAAACAGAGTAGGTGGGCATTATATTTTCAATGCTTTAATTTTGTCTTGAAGTATGTGCCAGCAGGGAAGAACATTTTGGCTGATGCTTTAAAACAGAGAGATAAGGAGGGGAAGGACACTTCAATGCCCAGTGTTTCCCAGCCAGCAGTTAAGCCAAAACTGTCTAAAGCAAAGAAAGAGGTTAGACTAAGCGAGCCATTTGCCCAAGGTGGAGGTGACAGGGAAAATTGGGGTTTGCCAAAACAGCAACAGGAATAACCCAAGGATTGGAAGGTGCAGAGGTGGCCTGGATTTGAAGACAGTCAATGGCAATGGACAGTTCCTGGTAATGAGACCTTGGACATGTTGCACAGGAAGTTTGGAGATGTGATGCTGAGAGACTCACTTCCAAGGAGTGGCTGGACTGCAGACATAGTTCTGTATCAGCTCGTGATGCTTTACATAGCTCTAGTCCCACAGGATTCCAGCATTTGGGTGTTGGAAGGAGATTGGAGCAATCTGATTTGAGGTCAAGAGTTTTGGATACAGTGGGGGATGCTACTGCTTCTGGTCATGATAGTCATCAAAGGGACCCTGGTGGGCCATCTGATACACATGAGTGAACTTTGCAACATTTGTCTGGAGAAAGAAGACAGACTGCAAGAGGATCGCAGCCACTGGATCGAGGTTCTGTGGGTCCTATGCCCCATTGGGGTACACCACAACAGGGGGGTGGGGACTCCCTCCTCTGAATGCCTCCTTTGATGGTAGTGCAGACAGTGTGGCTGTTTTCTTAGGACAGGTGATTAATCATTTAGACTTATATGGATAATACTATCCATCCCATTGTGCCATGGTGTGTTGGATGGACAGGCCAATGAATGGGAAGCTGATTTACATCATCAATGGTCAGCTGAGCTCGGTGATATATGTTTTTTCTGGCTGCTTTAAGAGCACATTTTGAGAATAAGTCTAGTGGAGAGCAAGCAGAAGAAGACTTGTTACTGATTAAACAAAAGGGTAGACCTGTCTGTGATTATATTCACAAGTTTCAATGGGTGGCTGGCAAACTCCCATCCTGGCCTGAAAGACTGATGATCCACTTATTCAAAAAGGGGCTTGACTGTTATTTAAGTCAGGCATGTCTATGGATTGCCGAAAACCTTGCAGGAATGTTACCAGATCATTATTGAAATAGATTTGGGACTATGAAGACTGAAGCCTAAAGGTGAGAATACCCCAGTCACACAGAGGACCACTGGGCTTTTAGGTCAATCTGGGGGACAGGGTTTACCTTCAGTCCAGGGTCAGGGAGGCAAAGGTGTCTTTAGATGCTTCCGATGAAACCAACCTGGACATCGACCACTGGACTGTCCAATATCACCATTGACAATGCCACAGGCATCACAAGTTAATCAATGGTGGGTAGAGATAGGGGATCATTAATGGTGGGTAGAGGTAGGGGATCCAGACCCTGAACTTGGCAGACTCCAGAGCGTACTAGAGGGTTGGTCCAGTTACACAGTGGATCAGAGATGGATAAATCA
Organism: Naja naja; assembly: GCA_009733165.1. NCBI lineage: Eukaryota > Metazoa > Chordata > Lepidosauria > Squamata > Elapidae > Naja > Naja naja. The sequence continues at coordinate 138,744,212 of CM019150.1, forward strand.
ACAGAGGCTCCAGTCCCTCTTATCAATGAATGTGTAAGAGAGGACACAGGTGTAGACGATCCAATGGTGAGTAGACCTATATGTCTATTCATTATCCTTTATCATGTTGTGGAATACATGTACCAATCAAGGGGCTAAATTGGAATCATTACTTGCGGGAGCGTCTCCTGCCAATATCGAATACCGATCGCCCTGTGCGTGTGCACAGACGGGGACTCCTTGGGGTGCCGTCGGCTAGACAATGTCAGCTGGCAGTGCCTCGGGGAAGGGCCTACTCTGTTGTGGCCCCCATCTTGTGGAATCAACTTCCTTTGGAGCTCCATTTGGCTCCTGATCTTCGCTCTTTCTGCCACGATTTGAAGACCTGGTTGTTTGAACAGGCTGGGCTGGACTGACCTTTGGGGGGGGGAGTTAAATTTATTTTAATTGTTTTATTGATTGGGCTTGTTGGCTTAATTTCTTTTTAAATATTTATTGTTGTCTTTTAATTGTGAGCCGCCCCGAGTCCTTCGGAGAGGGGGCGGCATACAAGTCCAATTATAAATTAATTAATTAATTAATTAATTAATCAATTTGGGTTGTACACGGTGTTTAATAACCCAAGCGGTGGTTGATAAACTTGGGCTATGGGTTATATGGTTGATTACACCAATTAAATTTGAACAGGGAGATGGGTCTTTATTGGGAGGAGTCCCAGGTACACACAGGACAGAGTATGTTAAAATGGTAATGGGTGAACATTGGGAAAGGATATCCTTTGTGGTGGTGTCTTGGATGACTGAAGCTTTAATATTGGAATTGGCCTGAATTGATAAATGAGAGCCAACGATAACATAGGAAGGAGGCTTTCGTAAAATTCATTTGGCAATCGGACCAAATCTATTGAGAATGGATGAACCACAAAATAGATTGGTCAAGACATTGAATAGTAATGAAACACCTTAATTGACACAAGCCTATCCACATGAATATAATAATAATAATAATTTATTCGACTTGTATGCTGCCCTTCTCCCTAAGGACTCAGGGCAGCTAACAATAAAACAGCACATATTTACATATAATTTACCTAAAAACATATTTACCTAAAATATAAAGATCTAGTGGATGTTTTCAATGAGGAGGGGACCGAGTTTCTACCTCCACATAGAGAGACTGATTCTGCTATCGAGTTAGTTCCTAGTGTAAAATTGCCTAAGCCAAGGATGTATTCTATGACTTCTAAAGAAATGGAGGAAATGAGAAAATATATGGATAAGAATTTAGAAAGAGGGTTCATTACACCAGGCCATTCACATATAGAGCCCCAGTGCTGTTTTGTTAGAAGATGGGGGTTTGCATTTATGCTTCGATTTCAGGAGGCTTAATGTGGTATGTGTAGAGCCATTATACCCATTGCTGTTGATAAAAGGCTTACTGGCTACCCTGATGAAAGGACGGATTTTTACCAAACTCAATCTAAGAGAGGCTTATTATTGCATACTAATTAAGATCAAGAGAGATACTAATACCACACCTAGTGTACTGCATCCAGTTTTGTTCACCACATTATAAAAAAGATGTTGAGACTCTAGAAAAAGTACAGAGAAGAGCAGCCAGGATGATTAGGGGACTGGAGACTAAAACATACGAAGAATGGTTACAGGAACTGGGCTTGGCTAGTCTAGTAAAGAGAAGGACCAGGGGAGACGTGATAGCAGTCTTCCAATATTTGAGGGGCTGCCACAGAGAGGAAGGAGTCAAGCTATTTTCTAAAACACCTGTAGGCCAGACAAGGAATAATGGATGGAAACTGAACAAGGAAAGATTCAACCTCGAAATAAGGAGAAACTTTCTGACAGTGAGAACAATCAACCAATAGAACTGCTTGCCCTCGGAAGTTGTCACCATCACTTGAGACTTTCAAGAAGAGATTGGACTGCCATTTGTCAGAAATGGTGTAGGGTCTCCTGCTTGGGTGGGGTGGGGTTGAACTAGATGACCTACAAGGTCCCTTCCAACTCTGATTATCTATTTATCTGTTTATCTGCCCTGATGATGAGTGGAAAACAACATTTAATTGCCCACTAGGGAATTATTGTTTCAACGTTATGCCATTTGGACTACAAGGGGCTCCAGCTGTTTTTATGCAGCTAATCAATGGGATATTACATGAGCACCTATATAAGGGAGTATTAGTCTACCTTGATGAAATTTAAATATATTCAGCAACAAAAGAGGAACATGTCCAATTAGTAAGACAGGTGCTTAAAAATTGTTATATGCACAGTTGTACGTAAAGCTCTCCAAATATGAGTTTCATAGCACACAATTGGACTATTTGGGATACTGTATTTCAGCAAATGGAATAGAAATGGAACCGAATAAGGTACAGATGGTATTGGAGTGGCAAGCCCCTACAACACGCAAACAGTTATAAAGCTTTTTGGAGTTTGCCAACTTTTACCGGCAGTTTATTCTATGATCTGCGGATATTGCACTTCCATTGACTAATTTACTTCAAATCAAACACTTAGGTAATGAAAACCCAAAGCCGAATAAGATATTACCATGGTCATCTGATTGTCAAAAAGCCTTTGATGAGTTGAAAGGATTATTAGCCAAAGAACCAGTATTAAAGCATCCAGATCACAACCACCGCCATCTTCAATCACTTCCTCTGCTTCCTCAGCTTCCTCCTCCAACATCCATTCGAGCCCCTTCCCCTCTGCCATCCTTACCACGCTTTTAACACTCTCAAAAATCAAAAGGGAAAGAGTTCAGCGCTAGCTTTATTTGGGATTTCCATTGTTGCCGATTGGGATTGGAGTTGTGGCAATAAACCTATTACATGCATCAACAAGCTTGTGAGTAACATGGTTTAACAGCAAGACCATCCAGTACCCAGCATAGGCTGACAAGTTGATGAGGAAATGGAGTTGGGTGTTACAGGTACTGCATATTAGTGGTAATGATACCCAACCCAATTTGATTTTCCTTGTTTATTTTATTCAGCATTTCGTATAAATATTATTCAAAACGAGTAATAGAATGTAACCTCTGGTGGATTTCACAATCTAGCAGTCATGAATACAGCACAATTCTCTAAAGCTACCCTTTAAAACTGACCTTGGTTGTAGGCACAAAATCACTAAAAAGGATCTCTTACTTCAACTTTAAATTGATTCAGCTGGGCACCAGGATATAGAGATACCAAGAATTCCAGAAAGAGCAACTAAGTTGTATTCCCTATTTTTCCCTCAATAGGTCACCAAAGGAAAACAAGCTCTGAGGTTTCACTGCCAAAAACAAAAAAAGCTGCTGGTGGAGTTAACAAAAGCAGTGTTGTACCCTTATAATGTAAGCTCTGCTACTTTTGTATGTGGATCATGACAACCGAAGCAGAGTTGTTTTGATATTGACCTACCATGTCAGGCCTAAACACAAAGATGACCCAGTGAAATACAATTGAGTTCAGTGCTTTATTTGCTTACAGCTAGTAGACAAAATCTTACCAGACTAAAATTATAACCTAAAAATCAGATATCTTTTTCAATCTGAAAAAAAAAACATGAGAGTGGAGTGGATATAAATTGCACTTCTTGCAACAAAAATGCAATCTATACCTACTTAAGTAAAATAGAAAGTCACAAGTGTATACATTCTCTTGCTACAAAATTAGATGTATACATATTTTTTTTACACAATTGCCCCAATGAGCCACTTCTATGTCATGGATTTTGAATAATAAACCAGGATGTAAAAATAACAGAAATGGGTAGATATTACATCTACTTATAGGACTCTGTCTTCCTGATAGTGCATACCCAAACAATTACATTAGATAAAGTAGGTAAACTCCAGGTCTTGTCCCTTAAATGTTGCCACCTGAACTGACCCTTGGAAATACACCTTTTCATTGGTTGCCCCAGTCTTTTAGAACAGTATCCACCTGAGATATAAGGGATTGCTATCTATTTAGCTTTCCAGAGGGCCATGAAGTCCTGAATCTTCTCCAGTTATTGAGCTAGGGTGAAGGTTGAGCTGGGAGATTGCTGGTCAGGCACTTGGGGATACCTGAGGTGGTTTTGGTTTTAGTTATGTGTTTATGGTTTGTATTGAGCCACCTAGAAGTATTACATGACATAGAAAGCAATATAAGGAAGAGCAGGAGAGAGGGAGAAAGGAAGTTTAGTTTATCATTAACTGTTAAGCATGTTCATTATCTTAGATTGATGTTTGATAAATGTGGATACCCTGTATGTACTGGATGCTTCAGTAAAGTGAATCCTCACTTTTATATTTTTTTTTGTTTGAACAATAAAAAAGAAACACAGTGGGAAAGAGAATGGGTTTGAGTATGGTGGGCAGTGTCTTCAATTTCATCTTATCTCTGGAAGGGGAGAAAGGGAAATAAAATGGAAACAGGTTAACACTAAACTGGTTACACTGAGCAAATTCAAAAGGAAAATAAATCACAATAGGACGGGTGTCTTTACTGGAAATATGAATGTGATAGAGCATTCGATTACTAGATGTTATAAACAGAAAACATGAATATATTTTTGAGGCAAATGAGAATGTTACTGAAAAAGTACCTGCTTTAGTGTTATAGAAGACAAACATATAGCTTATTTAAAAACAATGTAATTGCTCCACAAAAATCCTTGCAAGCAGCTTTGTAGAACTAATACAAATAATGTATGAACATTTAGTGCCAAAGCTGTTAATGATTGCAGTGTTTTAGGATTCATACAGACAAATAAAAAATGGGAAAGTTTATTTCGGCATGTGCAACCAAAAAAAAAAAAAAGATGTATGGACATTAAAATTTTGTGAAAGGCTAAAGAAAGCATCGAGATACCAGCTAGCCTTTGTAATTCAAGAAGAAGGCATTAAAAAAAGAATGGTGGCAGATTTAATATTTAAGAGAACATTTGAAATTGTAAAGCTGTTGCTGGAGATACCACAGAACTGCAATTAGGAGTAAAAGCATTTGTGAAAAGATCTTAACTTACATACAAAAGAACCAGCAAATGTCCAAGATAAACTGTGCTATTGTTGTGGCAGAGGTTCACATATATGAAATCAGTGCAATTTTAAAGGGGTAAACTGCAGAAAACTTGATACAATGAGCTGTATCTAAACAGTGGACCGCTCAGAGAACAGAAAATTATTTGCTAATAAGCAGCCAAATAATTTCATAAAACTTGAAAGCAACAAAAGTGTTGATATTACAGATGGAAAATTTGATCATTACAGTGAAATAAAATAGTTAACCTGGAAATGTATATTATAAAAGGTGAAATGATACCTGTAGTATGGCTCCACCAAAAATGAATGGTAAAGCTATGATAGATAGATAGATAGATAGATAGATAGATAGATAGATAGATGATGGATGGATAGATAGACAGACATGAGAAAGAGAGATAGAGAGAGAAGAGAGAGACAAATAATACAATACAATAAGTAGTAAGAAAACAATAATGGAACAAAAGAAAAATATTATATCAATGCAATTAAAATTGGGTCTTCTTATATCAGATGTAATTACAATGTAAATTTGGGCAGCATTTAAATAATGCTAAGGGCAACAGAAATATAATTAGAATCTTGAACTGAAGAAAAATCCCATTAGAGTGATACCAGTAAAGTACAATAACCAACAATATATGTTGAACACATTTATTTATATATCAAATTTAGAAACTGTCTATCTCATTTAGAGAATGACTCTATGTGGTATACAATCAAAAGCATAAAACTAAATAAGTATTACATCCCTCTAGGAGGCAGTTAAAACAAGAATAGAATAATTAAAGTTAAAAAGGTGGGAGGAGAGCCAGCCTTGAGATTGGAAACAAGGTTGCATGGTCCTTTGCAAGTCCCAAGTTAGGCAGCAGAGCTATGTCTTCATATACTTCTGCAAGACAAGGAAAAGTGGGAGCTTCCCTTATTTCTGGGAGGAGAATATTCCAAAAGGGATATGTTGTGAAAGGGATGGGGGAGTGTCAACTCTCCAGGTGATGATACATTGGGCTTCTATCAAAACTTCTTATCAGGAAGTCTATGGGGAAGAAACTGATGAATCAAGAAATAAATCAATCCAGAGTTCTTACTTCAGTCACTTGAGGCACAAATGACCAGGTTCAAATTATCCTACTTTGAAAACATTATATTTCTCCCTCTCAAATACTTTAATGCTGGAAAAAGTGGGAGGAAAGAAAAGAAGAGGACAATCAGCAGCAAGTTAGATGGACTTAGAATGAAAATAAGTGCACCATCAGGAGACCAGAAGGAACAGATTAGGGATAGATCATCATGGAGAAAAAACTATCTGTGTGGTCTCTAGGTGTTGAAAATGACATGATAGAGTCAAATGATATTGACCAAAACTTGAATGTCTCAGAATTTTTTTCAAAAAGTGAGTGAAACTTCCTTGTGGTACTATTTGCTTAAAAAAAAAACCCTTCTCCCTCCAAAAAAATGGACTGTTTCCCTTTATGATAATTTTGCAGTCCATGGTAATCCACTATTATTGCTGAGCAATATCCCTTGCCATAAATGAGAATATTTTTAATGGGGGCATTATTTCAACAAAACCGACCCAGCAGAGTCTTATTTATAATGGAAATGGAAAGAAAAATCCAAAGTATTTATCACTATAAATACTAAGGTTACTTGCTTTGGATCCCTAAATTCATCAATGCTTTGGCACAGAACCACAGACCAAGTACCCAGTGCTATTAAAACAATATCATTGTTCCTATATGTTAACAAACATAGACAGACGTATAAAGTCCTGCATAGATTACACCCTGCATTAGTTCATGACATGTTTTCATATATTATTTCTGACCTCACCTTTGAAATTAGACTCGGTAACTTCTTAAAGTGTCTGAAAACCTTAGGCAGATTTTTGAATTGCTGTACATTCTTGTCCATTTCCTTGAGCAAATGAAGGACATTCTGTGTAGGCATCCAATTTCTGCAGCTGTAAGAAAACAGTAGAAAGCCAAATAAGGACTCCTGGTTTACTAACAATTCTACCTCCGATAATGAAGAAGATGGAAAGATTAAAGCAGGTCTGGAGTTCACAGGGTCAACCAAATGTACACCTTGGGATTGAAGTAATCTCCCTCCTAAATTATCATGGTCTGCAAAATCAAGTATTAGCATAATTAGAAATGAGCCATTTTATAAATCAAAACCTATGTAAATCTATTTCAAGGAGGGATGAAAATACAATGACTAATATTGTATTTTATGTTTATTTCTGGAATTTATATCAAAATAGCATTCTTTAGTTGGTGTTTTCCCTCTTCACATACATTTAAAATAATAATATATGATTCTATATTTATATTTTATAAAAATACTTTGTACTATCCACACATATGTTGTAGGATATTTCTCTGTCAGGACAGCTTGACATATTAAGCGGGAGGAAAAAAACTGAAACACAATTAATATAAACACAACATGATTAATATAAGCACAGAAATATTAAATTGTAGGACAAAAAGCATTTTTTCTTAAAGTCTCATAAAAATCTATCTCTGTGGAACCTAAAATAAAGCAAGATGACTTTTTAAAACACTTTGTTTACATAAAGCAGCTCTAAATCATAATTAAATCCTTGTAGAATTTGCAAGCCAAAATATTTCAGTTTGTTGTGGAACTATTTCAGAATCACTATGCATATTCCAAATGTCTATGCAGACTCTCAGTCATCCAGGTCATGGTTGTCCCAAAGGTACTGTTCTCAAGATGCAACTGGACTTTTTTGTTTTTGTTTTTGAATGTCTTCAAAGAAAACAAGAAAGTCCAGTTGCCTCTTGAAAAAAGAACCTTTGGGTTATGCAGATTCCAACTCAACAACTGCAGCCCTGCTCCATCTAGTTTTTATCATAGACTAACAAACAAAGTTTTCAGATTCTGATAATGGCAAAAGAGTCTCAGAGCAAGAATGCAGAGAATTAAAGCAAGCTACAGCTGTTAAACACTAAGTATGAGCAATGGATGGGAAGAGGTATATTGCATTGGGAGAGATGTGGGGGAAATGAACTTTGCATTTGAATTAGGAGATAAAAGTTCTGAATCAGGTTCACACTTTTAATAATGCAACTATTTATAATGGCCATTGTTCTGAGCTACAGTAAAGATTTAGTTTCTAGCTACCGTGTTTCCCCAAAAATAAGACACTGTCTTATATTTTTTTGGCTCCCAAAAACACACTAGGTCTTATTTTTGGGGTAGGTCTTATATATTTATGGTGCCAAATAGTGGGTGTGAGTGTGTAGGGGGTGTTTGGTGCATGGTTGCTCCCTGAAAAGTCTTCCTGGAACTGGAGATTTACACTAGGTCTTATTTTCGGGGTAGGTCTTATATTAGGGCAGGTTTAAAAAATAGTGCTAGGTCTTACTTTTGGGGTAGGTCTTATTTTCGGGGAAACACGGTATGCTGTTTGGGTCTCTGAGAAGCTTCAGCCAAGTTTGGTATGATTTGAATTTACAGTAGAAATCAGAGAAGAACTAGATCCTGACTCAGTCAACAAACAGTTTTACGGAAGAGCTACACTGAGAAGACATTACTGAGTTATTTTCATACTTAAAATCAATTGAAGTTTATGTGAAGGGGGACAATGACCATCAGCTGATCACAACTTATCAATTTCTGTGATGGGTTTTATCTAAGTTTCCATGTGATAAGAAGCTATTAGTTAATCTTGAAATAAGTCAAAGTAAGAGAATCAAGTGTTCCAATATAGACCCCAAGGCAATATCTAGGTTTTTCAACTTACAACAGATATAGCTATGGGTGACCCACCCAAGCTTTCAATGAAATCTTTAATGAATATGCCAACTTGTGTTAAATGCAAGAAATTTCTTACTAAATTTCCAGTTAGGAATCAACAGTTTATAAAACCTGATTGATTCAATCTTGATTGTTCCCATTCTAAAAGGACACTAAGCCCAATTATGCATCTGGCTCAGAGCCACCCTACTTAAATAACATGTGTCAAGATGTTAAAACTCAGATATGGCTCCACAAAAACAACAGTTACTTTGAAGTTCCACTATATGGATTCAATCTGATCAGAACTAGTAATGTCAGAGAAATACAGGAATACTACATGCAGGAATACTACATCTGGTATTCAGAAGGAACAAAGCTTTTTATTTCTGTTTCTATTTCACATTCCCATGTCAGCTTTAGTGTGGTAAGATTTCTATGCCAATTTAATTGTTGATTCCAACCAGGGATTTATGCAGAAGCAAACCACTGTATAGATGATTGAGAAAAATGGTGAAGAACAATCTGGGTTCAGAATAAATTTTTATTTTCCATCAGGGGTCTTCAAACTTGACAGCTTTAAGACTTGTGGACTTCAACGCCCAGAATTCCTCCTCCAGTCATGTTAGCTCAGGAATTCTGGGAGTTGAAGTCCATAAGTCTTAAAGCTGTCAAGTTTGAAGACCCTTGTTCTACATCATCTCATAGTGAGTTGTTGTAGCTGAAAGAAAACAATGTGTTGATCTTAGTGCAGTATTTAATTCTACAGGTAGAAATAGTTTAAGGAAGAACACTGGCTGAGCTAAATATGGAACCTACTCTCTGATACCTGGTTAAGGATTTTTGTCCAAATACATACATCTAAGTTCATACTTGAGTTAATGGCTCTTTAACCAGAACATAACCAGCTATAAAGGTGTTTTTTTTAAAGTAATCTGCACTGCTACCCTTTTCGCAAATCAATTGGCAATTATAATTTCAAAATTGCCCTCCCTTCATCATGAAGTATCACACCCTCTTTAGACTGAAATATTCTATATGGATCATTAGAATTTGTCCCATTGTACATTGCCCATTTTACTACTTCTTTTCTTTAATTCATCAACTTTGTTAGAACTGCTAATTAAATGCAGCTCCACAGATTTTTATTCAGACTTATTGAATCTATATCTCCAGCACATTAAGTCCTCCAAATGAATTCACTGAAATGTTTCCTTAATATTTGAATCTAAAATCCAGGAAGCTATCTAGAAACTATCATAATTTCTAGTGTTTATCTTGCACACAAAAATGTATTCCCTTCAGCACTTGATTAGGGTTGACTGGCAATTATCGCATTGATGATGTTAACTAACTTCCTAACCTTTTGGTGAATGTTCAATTAAATTTTATTGTATAGCAGTTAACAGACAGCTATCATATTACAAAATTCTTCTCATGATACATTAAACAGTCATGTTGGGATTTCCATTATCAAAAGTGAAGCTCTGCCAGTGTTTCCACAGTGTTTGAAACCGGGACTTGAATATATATTATTTGGAGTCAAATTGTTGGTAACCTGCTGAAGCTCACCCTGCAACAGAGAAATAGTTGCTTTCTAGACAGATGTTCATTCAGCATTGGCAAGGGAGAACAAATGAGAAAACATGCATTACAACACAGCTCTATGACTTACGTATTAGAGTCCAGTGTATAAAAAAATTAAGCTTTGTGTTGTTTCATGTTCCATTATTTCTGCATCATCATGATTTTCATTGAGTGGCTGTGTTTTCAAATCCCATTATTATTTTTTCTCATAATTTTTTTTGTCATATCACCTTTCCTTTTCTGAGGGCATTGGGTCCAGCAGAAAAGCGAGAGAGCTTATAGGTCAGGTAAGTCTTCCCAGCAAGGAGAAAGCTGAGAAAAAGCCTCCATATTGTTCTCAGCAAAATTCACACAAGCATTCAAAGCCACATTTTTGCTTGAGAGAAAAAATATGCTTCTGGAGAATGATGACATGAGTGGGATTAACCTATATATTTAAGCGGAATGCATACCATGTTGAATGGCAGATAGTTTGATAAAGTGGAAAGAATGAGGGGAGACAGAAAGGAAGTTAAAAGTCTAACTTTATAAAGGAAGTATTCTTGAGACTGATCCTTGGATAAAAGCAAACAAAAATAACCTTTATTTAGGAAGTAGCATTGTGATAAAAGGCTTAAGTTACTTAAGTTTCTCTATAGCTAAGAGCTGGAGTGTGCTCTCTTCCATTATGAAGAGAGAGCAAGTCAGGTAAGTACCTGAATTGTGCAGGTCAGAGTAAAAAGAGAAAGAGAACTGAAGTGGGAGAAGAAGAAAGTGATGAAAACTCAGAGAATATCAGCTTAACTAATGGGATGCATACAACACAGGGATGTGCAAAATCTTTCAGCAAAAAAAAAGACACCTGGAGATTATAAGGGCTAACTATTTCTATATCTATTACTTCTAGCAATGTATAGAGGCAGAATGCTTGCACAAGTGAAGCTTTCAGCAGGCTACATGCATCAGCATGGAGTTGGGGCAACTGAATGGAGCTGAGCATTTACTGGTTGGATGCCCTTCTGACACCTAAGAGAAACTCACAGTATATATTTTTTCTTTGCACCTAGAGAGAGAAATATCTACCACTACCTTGGATCAAAGACAAGGGCTTCACCTCTAGGCCAACACACAACTCACATGTGGAGTGTATTTATTTATTTGTTTTCTGGTCAACATCCTGGTTTCCCTTCAAGAATCAAGGTATTGTACACAGAATGGTTGGGGGGGATAGCTCGAATTTAAGTCTCCCTGTCAATCCAAAACTTTAATCTGTATACCACATTATCTCATTTTTAAAATTATTTTTGAATATTTAAATACACTAAAAAATACACTAAATGCACTTAAAAAGATCCATATACAATTAAACATTTTATAAAAAAAAATTAAAGGGAAAAAATAAAACCAAAGCAAATGCAAATATCAGGAGAAAAAGAACCCAAACAAGCTAAGGAAAAAATTCAGCTATTGGTTTCCATAGGGAAGTAAGGGTCCATCTTACTCCTAAACTTGAAAAGATTGTGATAAATGAATGGAGAGAGTTGAACACACATGCAAGGAAGGAGAAGAGGCTAGTGCTGAACACTCCAGCAGAAAAGGGTGAGAAGCAAGTAAATCACAAATACATCTACAAATTAAGCACTACACCTCATTTTCTCTTCTAATATGTCTTCACCCATTCCCTCAAGATGTCATTACTGAACAAGGATTTTGCACACCTCAGCATGTTACATCAGACTTTCCAGCTGCAATAAGCAAATCACAATGACCTTTCAGTCTATTGACTTACATCTTGCGTTCTTTATTGCATTTTCACTTTTTCCCTGCAAAAAGTGCAAACCAAGTTATATGGATATTTCTTTATTGCACCCTCCTAGTTACTAAGGTGACATGTAGAGATATCACCCTGGCTCTTCCAAATCTAACTTTTGACACTTTACTTTTCAAAGGAGAATGAACAACAATCCTCAGCATCCCTCACATTACAAATTTGGGGCTGCTGCAAGTATTTGGCAACATCTGGAGAACAACCTGTTAGAACTAAATTCTGGGTTCAGTCTAGGCCAGATCTAGCTGGATGCCCAAAATGGGGTTAGGCATCCTCCTGACATTGTAGGTTTTTTTCTCATTTATTGTATCAACTGGCTTCCTGCTTAATTAACATTGCATCTAGAAGTGGCAGTCACAGAGAGGAAGTGATTTTTTTAAATTAATGGGTGTGTTCTCTGGTATCCTGAAAAGAATGTTTATCTGAATGGGATACCAACTTTGGCCAATTTATTTCTTTTTGTGTGCCCTGGTGTTGACCTTGATTGAGGGGTCTGGATCTGAGGAATGCTGGTATGTACACAATGGAGTTCATATCTTAAGGGAATTTCTAATGGTTTTGATTGAGTTGATGATATTTGCCAATTTCCCATCAGTTTCAGCCAAAGTGTCAAATTTGGCTGAAAGGCTTAAGGAATTCTTTATTTCATGACCTATAATTAAAAGATTGGGGTGGCCAAGATTGATGTGGATGGCAAGGTTTTACAAGGGATGTGACAAGGATTTTATGGAATATAATATGGAATTTTATTCTCATTAACCCTTCATTCCTGAGCTGCTACCTTTACAGCAGGGATGTCAAACTCACGGCCATATGCTGACCATGCCCACCCACAGTTTAGCAAAGGAAAAAAATTGCAATATGTCATGTAATGATAATGTGTCGTGAGTTTGACATCCCTGATTTACAGCTTTACCTGATCTCTTAGTAAACAAATATGATAATTTTCAAAATCTTGACAATGAAGGGAGCGGGAGTTCCACCTAGCCCAATAAAAAGCGGTATTCTACAATCCTATGAATAAGAGAAAAACTGCCACTAAGAATCTCTCAGTTGTAAATGCCTAAAAGAGAACCAATCGTGTGTGGAATGTAAAAAGTTCACTTTGAACAATGTGAAATTGGGAAAATTATTACCTTGCATCAGTGTCAACCTATTTAGATTGTAGGAGGTCAACATCCTTTGATACCTGTATTGCTTATCCTGCACTCATGGAACAGAATATGAAAACCTAGAACAAGCTTGTATAATTTAAAGGCCTGATTCATTACGATATACTTAGGTTCATTTCACTGCCTGAGTGGTGTAATAGTATGTAATAGATATGGCTATACATCTACTTTGGGATTGCTCCAAAAGTTAAGTGCAGAATTAACTTTCACAGCTCACTTTATAGCTTCCTGTTACTAAACATTCACTGAATCTGAAACAACCTTTGCAGTGGCTGTTTGCCATTTTCCATTAGGGAAAGGATGTACAGGTATACATAGTCTAACACAATACAATGTATATGTCAAAATGATGTATCATTCTAGTTTAGATCTGTATGGCAACTCAAGTGACAAGTTATGTCTATCCACAAGAATGGAGTCATGTAATTTCTCAAGAACATGTCTCACTGTAGTATGAATTAGCTTTTGTGTTTCTTAGCTAAAAATACAGTCAGTCATTTGGTTTTTGCAATGGAATTTGAGCTGGCTCCCTTTAATACAGAAGCAGTGGGGAGGATCTCTATAAAGTTGGCTGATTTATGAGCCATCATTGGTCAGCCTTGTTTTTCATGTAATAATGAGTGGCAAGAGAAAAAGATAGAAATCTTTTATGGTGGAAAATTAATATAATTAAAAGGTGTGTCAACACTGGGAGGTGGTGTTAGGATATCTGTGTGGTAGATAGGCTTTATTGTTTGAATTTAAAATTACAAAAATATTACTATCCTCTTCATTCTCAGTATTGTTTTGGAATAAAAATCAATAAGTATTGCATAAAACAATTTATTATGAAAAAAGTATAATGCTGATACTTTCATAGAATCACAGTAAAAGCATCAGCCCTGTTAGTTGATGGTACAAATTTACACAGATGTACATGGGATAAAACTGAATAAATCACAATAGTAATAGCACTTAGACTTATATAACACTTCACAGTGCTTTTACAGCCCTCTCTAAGCAGTTTACAGAGTAGCATACTGCCCCCAACAATCTGGCTCCTCGTTTCACCAACCTTGGAAGGATGGAAGGCTGAATCAACCTTGAGCTTGGTGAGATTTGAACTGCCAAATTGCAGTCAGCCGGCAGTCAGCAGAAGTAGCCTGCAGTACTGCATTCTAACCACTGAGCCACCATGGCTCTTAGTCAACTACCTTAGAACAAAGTGTATTATTCTTGCAATATGATAATCAGGATGGTTCCTGAATGTGGCAATGCTAAATATCCACTTGAGATTCAATAACTGTAGAGAGCTTAATGTCTTAATAGTGTGATCATTTCTATATTCTACAGAGTGATTTTTTTCCCAGATGACCAACAACTGGCCCATTTCCTAAGCCTTTACTAACTTAAATTCAATCAAAATACTTTGCAGTTATATCTTTTTCTTCACTGACTTGTGTAGCACTTTCATTTCCATGCATCTATTGTTATTTTTCTATGAAAACATGTATAGCTTCTATCAGTTAATCAGCATTTGCTTTGTTGATTTCAAACTGAGCAATAACAAAGTGTACTGTACTCCATGTACTCCTTGTCCTATAGTGCATTCTAGCCTCCACATGCCATGAGATTCCTTTACAAAAAAGAGAGTGTCACCCACTAACCTATTATCCAGTACTGCTGAACTTCCAGATATTCAAAATAATATGATACATTTTGAAGCACCCCCCCCCCTTTATTTTCTTTGGAAGGTAAAACGATAAGAGGAGGATGGAGAAATACTGGTTTAGCTCTCAGGTAGCTCTGAGATTAAGAAATCAGTGATCGGTATCTTGGAGACAAACTGTAAGAAGCATTTTACATGCAGTCTTAGATTCAGCACAAGTTAATCTCAAGGTGTCTGTTGTACGCTTTCCAAGATATGAAATATGATGAGGGTGCTATGGCAGAAGGCTCAAAAATCTTTAATGCAGTATTAATCTAGGGTGGCAGCTAAGGTGTTGGGCTTGAACCCACACCCAACTGTCCACACAACCACAGAGATCATTGGATGACTTTAATACAGTCATAGGAATAAATATTCCTATGAATATTTATATTCATAGGGGAAGCACCTGCACGTCAGCCATTTGAGGTGTAAAAAGGCAGGAATAAGATTGCGACCAACCAACAACTAATCAACAACTAAACATATCAATAACTGCTCTGCTTGGCCCCAGACCTCCGCTCCTTCTGCTGCGACCTGAAGACTTGGCTGTCTCAGCAGGCTGGCCTTGACTGAAATGAGGTGGGGTGGGTTTTTTTAAGGGAATTTTAACTAAATTTTACTGGTTTTTAGATTTATTGGGCTTGTAATTTAATTATTTTTTATTAACTCATTTTTGTATTGTGATTTTATATTGTGAGCCGCCCTGAGTCCCTAGGGAGAGAGGACGGCATACAAGTCTAATAAATAGATAGATAGATAGATAGATAGATAGATAGATAGATAGATAGATAAACAAACAAACAAACAAACTGCAAAATGTTTCCCTTTTTTTCTCCTCTATGATTTCTCTAAAGCAGGGGTGTCAAACTCACATCATAGTGGAGTCACATGCTGTATTGGGACTTTTCCCCCTTCACTAAACTGGGTGTGGGCGTGGCCAGCATGTGATGCATCTGGCACGTGGTTCATGAGTTAGACAGTCCTGCCCTAAAGCAATGGATAACTTACCCAGGCTTTGGTCTCCCTGAGATTTGAATGTCTGTAACTGTTGGCTGGATTGGAGCCAGCAAAAATCTCTTATGATAGTCTCCATTATTATTAATAGAGGGAAGCAATAGATCTTGGCAAATATTTTTTAGCTTTTACACATTATGAAATTATTATGCAGAAAGAGCATATTATATTTGAATCCAGCAAAGGCTTGTTGCAAGTGAGTCATCAATATTAATTTTGCAAATGATTTGTTCTGGTAGTTACAGTGTTTATGTCATTAAAAGGTTGATATAACATCTTTATGCAGAAGTACTGTGGCACCTTTGGGACTGAACTAGCTTATTTTTCTCTCTCCACTGTTGTATGCAATGGCCTGCTTCATTAAATGCAAGAAGCAGGCGGGGGAGGTGATAATTTTAACATGCTGAATAAAAGTGGGGTTGTCTCAAGTGATTCTCGCCACCCTGCATACAGATAAGTAATTTCTTCCTCATTATACTTTTGTATGGAAATGTAGCCTCCATTTTCTATTATTTGTACACAAATGAATACAATGGGCTGCAACATGAAAAAAGATGTGCACGGAGCCAGTGGTGGGATTCAAATAATTTAACAATCAGTTCACCCAGGGTCAGGTGGGATGTTTTGGGAGGCAGGGCTCAACCCTGTCCTCCAGCTCTGCTAAACAAGACAGTTGTTAAATGAAGGCTACTTCTAATCAACACCTTTCATGAATTCTACCACTTCTAGCAGCTATTTGACTTCTTTCTGCCTTTTGTTAATCTTAGGAACATCTCCCTTGACATGTTCATTTTTGAATCCTAATAACTTCAAGAAACTCAGAGGACATTTTCTTGGCCATCAGATGCCATTGCTTTCTTTCAAAAGAATCTAATCTACAGTTCTGAGATCTCCTAGTGGTCTCCCATTAAAAGTAAGTCCAACCCTGTTTTACAGCCTTCAATATGCTCAATATGCTGCTTATGGTATTCAGTGGCAAATCTCTGGGCATCATCAGTGTGATTCTCTGCCAAATTCAAGCACAAAACCAACAAATCTGCAAAATTAAAAGAATCAACCCAGAGAACACCTTGGCTAACATTTCAGCATACAATGAAAGTTCCAGGGGAAAAAGAACATTGTTTGTTTGTAAAATTTCTAGCAAATATATATTTCACTTGATCCCACCATCAGGGCTGATGCCTTTTGGAAATGAAGCTAAAGACTGTTTTCATCAAAAGTTCTGAAGCTGAGTCAATACTGTATGATTAAATACTTTGTTTAATAGTTATGCATATGGTTCTTTTAAATGCAGCCTCTAAATAAAGACAGTCTGGTAGGTCATTTAAATACAAAATATTTTCTGGAGTGAATCTCCCTCGAGATCTCCCAAATAGGATCCCTCTAGCTTGTACTGTACACACTTTTATTTGAACAAACATCTGCTGCCAGATTTCCACCTGGAAAAGAAAACTCTAAGGGTAATCCCTCTCCTTCAGGGATGGGATTCAGCCAGTTTGGGCTGGTTCAGGCAAACCGGATGTTAAATTTACATCTGGTTTGCTAACCATAAGTTGAACTGACTGGCTGACCCCGCCCACCCTGCCCCTCCCAGGAGTCTCCACGTAGCCCGTTTTGGATACAGGTAAGTGCAGGGTCCATGTGGAGGCTCTGGGAGGGTAAAAAGCAGCCCTCCCATAAGTTCTGGAAGTCCAAAAACAGGCCTGTTTCTGGTTTCTGGAGGACCTCCAGAGCCCAGGGTGGCTATTTGCGCTCTCCCAGAGGCCTGAGGGAAGCCTCCGGACTCTGGGGAAGGCGAAAAACGGTCCTCCTGGAAGTTCTAGTAGGCCATGCTCACCATGGCGACGCCCACCCAGCAACTGGGCAAAGAACCAGTTGCTGGGATTTTTGAATCCCATCTCTGCTCTCCTTCCATGAGTTTCCTGTGGGGGGAAAATACCCAATCTTCTTTTTTAAGCAGACAAGAACCTATCAATGAACTCTGATATATACACACAATTTGAAAGCATGTAAATGCAAGTAGATAAATGGATATGAGTAGTGGGAAAGTAATGGGGTTACATTATCACTATTTGCTTTACATTGCAGCTGTCATGCTGGCCACATGACTGCAGAAATATCTTTGATACAGCACTGGCTCAATGACTTAAAGAAATAAAGATGAGCTATGGTCAGCTACAGCTAGTGGAGTAAAATCTGCAGGTACTCCTTTTTCCTTTTCATTTACCTTTTATACACACAAACATACACCTTCCCACATAGGCAACATATTTTTCTATGTCTGTGTGTAATTGTAAGTGATGGGTGTCATATAAATTTAATAAATAAATTACACAAATTTATATAGCTGCCACCTCACAGAAATCATGATTCCAGACAATTGTAAACTCTTAATCTCAATAGGATGTTTCTTTTTGTTTCTGGCAAAGAGATACTAAGAGCTAGCAGTTTGTACCCAATCATTTTCTGAAAGATACATGCATTTCTAAGGGACGGTACCTATTTAAATAACCCAGCTTTGCCCCATTCCTTAACGAAATGCTACAACAATAGCTGTCTCTGCAAAAGTCCCATACAGTTTGTTAGATTTGCATGAAGAGTCAGACGCGGAGTGCTTCAGTGAAGAGTTTATTAGTGACTACAGCTCATAACAGACCCGATTTGGCTGGGCTGCAGCTGCTACTTATAGCCAGCAGCTGCAGTTGCCAGCCAATCAGAGTGCAGGGTTTTCCGCTTTTTAAACCAATCATTTCTGACATTTTACAAGAACAGTTCAAACTTAACCAATGACATTCAAACCTGCATACATAACACAGTTGTTTTCCTCACTCTCTTTTATTACTGCTTAATCCCTCTCGGATTGATTCTTCTCCAGGATGGCCCATCTGAACCTGGTCTGCTTTTCCTCCTCTTGGCTTTTCAAGCCTTGATCCTCCCTCAGCAGATTCTCTGGGCAATTTCATCGCTAATAAAACTGTCACTCTTTCTTTATCCGCCTTGGCCAAAATGCCAACCAATAATTTTGAATTATTTGCAGTCCCCAAAGCTGCCTCTCTCCACTTATTAGTTGCAGAAACATAAATCCCACCTAGCCAAAATGCAGCAGGGAGAAAAGGCTTTTCCTAGGCCTTGCTTACTCCTGAGTAGTTTTGCTCCATTCCTTAACTTACAATTTTGTCTCTTATTTTCTTTTATCACCTCAGGCTGCCCCCCCGTAGATTAAATCCTTTATTGTGCCATGCCCATGAAGATGACATTACTTTGTTTCTTTCCCATGTGAGTGCTATCTTTGTTTACTGTGGTACTCACAGCTCTACTCAAGTTTTATTTCTTTTCTCTACTCTTTGGGAGAGATCTACTTGGCTCCTGTTCCCTTTTTGCTTACCACAAGAATTTTGCCCACCAGCTGCTTTTTTCAGCTGTCTCACACTCTTCCCTCCCCAACCACTTCTTTTGGCAGTCACAGTCACCAACAAGGATATGTTTAGTCTAGGACCATAGATTAGTAAACTAAACTAAACAAGCATATCATCAAATGCATTCTACGTGATATATCACTGCAATATTCATGCAATTGACATGCAGATTATTTGAAGTTCTCAGAACCTGCATAATCTGGCATTGGGCACAATTATTTTAGCTATGAGATTGTATCACTGATAGTTGGCAAAAAGGGAACAAGACCCCTATATGTACTTCTTTCTAAGAGCCCCTGATTCTGATTTCTTTTACTGATTCCAACTTCTTCAAGGGGACTATTTGATCACCTTTCATATCCACACTTCTATTTACTTAACGTTTGTTGAGAATACTATTTCTTCTGCTTATTATTGCAGTTTCAAACCATACTTTCCCTTATTTTCTGCTAAAATCAAAATATGTACATATTGCTTCTTTAACCAGTAGGGTTACTGTAGGAAATTTCATCCATTAAAGCACAGATACTGTACATTTTAAAGTTTTAAGAAAAAAAAAATACATTCACATGCCACAGTTATACAAATAACTGTTTAAAAGTCTGAATGAGGAGAAAGATCATTCAGGAGGAGAAAGACATTATCAAGATTGGTATGTCCAAAAATGCCAGGAAGGAAAATGTTCCAGTGATTAGATGCCCCAAGGAGAAGCAAACAAAAGGTCATGACATAAATAGCAGGGCTTCCTCTTATGATTATTGCAATTATCCAATTTAGGTCACCTGGTCTCAAGTTGTTTAGAGCTTTATGCACCAACAACAAAGCCTTTAATCTGGCTCAGCAGCTAATAGGCAACTTGAAATTCCACTCAGCAATCCAACTGCTTTCTTTTTACTAGCTGCAACTTGTGGGTTAAGTGCAATGATAGCCCTACATAATGCTTTATATTGCATCAGGACAGGATGTACAGCTGGCATATTAACTATAGTTAGACCAGGGGTGTCAAACTCGATTTCATTGAGGGCTGCATCAATGTCCTTGGGGGTGGAGTGGGCCTTGGGGGTGGAGTGGGCATGGCCAGGGTGGGTGTGGCTGGCTCACCATCACTCGTGTCTGGGATGCCTGGGGTGGCCTGAGTGCTCTGTCAGAGAAAATGGGCTCCCAAGCTCCATTTTTGGCTGTGATAGCCTCTTGTTACCCGAAGGGTGCCCAGGGGCAGTGAGGGCATGTCTGATACCCTGTTGAGCTAGAAAGGATTCAAAAATGTTAGATGTGAATTGAGGGCCATTGTCAGAAACAAGGACATCTGGTAACCCATGGGTGACAAACAATTTTCTGAGCTGCTTGATGACAGCCTCAGTTGTAGTGGATGTCATGGGAATTACCTCTAGCCATTTGGATATGCATCTACTATAACTAGAAAAGTGTGCCCTCTTGTAGGGCCTGCAAAATCAATGTGGATTCTAGACCATGGGCCCCTAGGACATTCCCATTCCTGTGTGGGGCGTGAGGTGGAGCAGGCCTGACTACCTGGCAATTGGGACAAGAGGCTACCCAGTTTTCAACCATTTTGTCAATACCTGGCCACCATACATAACTCCTGGCCAAACCTTTCATCCTTACAATCCCAGGATGACCCTCATGTAACATTTCCAAAACCTCCCTTTGCAGTTTTGCAGGAATAACCACCCTGTTACCCCACAAAATACATCCTCTTAATACAGATAATTCAGTTTGCCTGGACTTAAAAGGTTGGGCAAGGTGAGGTAGATCTTGAAGAGGCCAACCTTTCTTAATCCAGCCCATAACAGGTGCCAACACAGCATCTTTGGCAGTCTCTCTGGCAATCTCAGCAGCATGGACTGGAAGCTTAGCAACGGTCTCCAGGAAAAGGTGTGAGTTTCAAGTTCAAAGTCCTCCTTGTGGCAAGGTAGTGGGCAACGACTCAGTGCATCAGCATGTCCAATGTCCTTGCCAGGCCTGTGAATCAGTTTGTATGAATAGGCTGCAAGAAATTCAGTCCACCTCAGCATTCTTGGTGACAGGATATTAGGTGTGGGTTTGTCTCCTGCCACAATGCCTAATAAAGGTTTGTGATCTGTAACAATGGTGAATGACCTGCCATACAGATATTCATGAAATTTTTAACAGCTGCAACAACTGCTAATGCCTCCTTGTCCAGTTGGCTATAATTCCTCTCTGCTTTGGACAAAGTGCAGAGTAAATGCAATTGGGGCTTCCCTTCCACTGGGAAGCCTGTGACTCAACCCCCCCACTCCAAAGGGGATGCATCACAAGTCAAAACAACAGGCAAATTCTCAGAGAACTGTATCAACACAGCATCAGACGTGATTAGTCTCTTAATACTGTTAAATGCTGACTGTTCCTTCCTCCCCAGATCCAAACAGCTTTCTTATCAAGCAGGCGATGTAAAGGCTCAGCAATAGATGCTTTGTGAGGTAGAAACATGTGGTAAAAGTTAATAAGTCCAAGGAAGGCTTGCAAATCTGTCTTGCATCTAGGTTTAGGGGCTTCTTTGATTGCTTTAACCTTGGCATCAGTAGGGTGGATGCCATGCTTGTCAATCATGTACCCCAGGAACTCAACTCTGTCTGTTTTGAGTGTACATTTGTCTTCCTTGACTTTTAAACCCGCTTTTCTGAATCTGGTAAGGACTTCTCTGAGTCATCAAGCTGCAGTGTCATTTTCCAGCATTTGAAGATTATGAGTCACATGCAGTGGCATCATCAACTGTTAATTGTTGATATGCCTGAGCCAAGTCCAGTTTAGCAAATACTGTACCCCTGCCAAGGGAATGGAGCAGATGATGCACAACTGGTACAGGATATGCGCTCTGCTGCAGCGCATGGTTATGTCCCCTTGTAGTCACCACAGATTCTCACTGACCCATCAGCCTTGACTGGTGTGACTATGGGTGTTTCCCATCTAGAGTGGTCAGTAGGCTCTAAAACCCCTTGAGCAATGAGCTTATCTAATTGTGCATCAATTTTTTCCTTTAAAGCAAATGGAACCCTCCTGGGCTTTAAACGAATTGGGGGCACCTTGGGGTCTAGGCTGAAAGCAATAGGGGTCCCCATATACTTGCCCAATCCTTCGCTGAAGACCTCTGGAAACTCAGACTTCAAGGACTCCTCCCATTCAGAGCTGCTCACGTGATTGATGCCAGTCACCTCGATGCCCAGTGGCTTGAACCACTCAAGTCCCAGCAAACTTGGGCGATCCTTGTCCACGATGGTCAGGGGCAAACATTTGGTGTGGCCTTTAAACTGCATGTTGAAATCTCTTGCTCTAACTACTGGAATCTTGTTCCCTTGGTAGTCTTTGAGAGTCAGTGCTTGTTTCTGGAAATGCTTCTTCTGAATTTTGGGAAAGAGTCTGTGGATAGTGTCCCATGACACCATAGATAAATAAGAGCCTGAGTCCACTTCCATTTGGCAAGGCCTTCCTTCAATAAACACCTTCACGTGTACTTTTCTGCTTTTTAAGGGTGAAGAATGACCAATAGTGATTGTTTGGTGAGTTTCATTCTCGCCATTTGCTTCTGAATTTTGCCCCATCTTTTCAAGGAAATTATTGGGCTTAAAGTCTTTATCAGGAAATTTTTTCCTAATCGGTGGAGTTCTGGATGATTTGCAGACTCTGGCTATGTGACCCCGTTTCTCACAACGTAGGCAAATGGAGTCAAAGAACTTGCATTCAATGTGGGGGTGGCCCCCCCCACAGCCTCTGCAATAGAATTCTTGCCTGTTTTTCCCAGAGTCTTTTCTCTTCTTCTCCATTCTGAGTCTAAAATTCCCCTCCTCTGCCTCACTGCCATCAGAATCAGAGTCTATTTGTTCGCAATGGGCTGTTGTGGATTTTTCCCCATCAGAATGGCTTGAGGCCTGGCTTGAGGCCTTGTTAATCTTTTTCATGGCCGCAGCTGAGGACTTGATGGCTTCCGCTGAGACAGCTTCTTCAATGGCCTCTTTAAATGTGATCTTAGGTTTCATTAATAGTTTGCTTTGTAAGACCTTGTCTTTTAAGCCTAAAACAAACCGATCACGCATGGCCTCTTCTAAGTTGGTAAAGTCACAAGCACCCCCAATGTCCCTTAAACTTGCCACGAAGTCATTAACATTCTCGCTATCCCCTTGATCCCGACGGTAAAATTCGTGTCTCTTAATGAGGCACGATACTTGTGGGGCGAATGGGCTCTTAAAAGTTTCTCTAAATCGGCCATTCCATTACCTTCAGCTCTGCTGCTCCGCCAACGCTTCGCCATTTGAAGACTGCCGGACCGCAGTGCGTGAGAAAGACCGCCTCTTCCGTCTCTCGGGATGCCGGCAGATCGTTCCTTCCAGATACATGTGGAAACGATCCGCATACGATTCCCAGTCTTCCGCCGCCGGATCGAATGGTGCTGAGGGGGTGTTCAGCGCAGCCATCTCGCTCAGTTGCTTGGTCATCACGTCGTCTTCTCTTCAGGGAAATCCCATCCTCGTCGCCAGTGTTAAGTTTGCATGAAGAGTCAGACGCGAGGAGTTCCAGCAAAGAGTTTATTAAGTGACTACAGCTCGAATAGACCTGTCTAGGCTTGGCTACGGCTGCCTCTTATAGCCTGCAGCCGTAGCTGCCAGCCAATGGGAGTGCAGGGTTTCTTCCCACACTATTTAAACCAATACCATTTGACATTTTACAAGAACAGTTCAAATAAACCAATAACATTCAAACCTACATACATAACACTTTTTGCTGGCACAGGCACCATGGGCTAGTCTTTTGCTGTTTCCAGGGTAGCCCGGCAGGCCAGATCTAAGCACCCCATGGGCTGGATCTGCCCCCTGGGCCTTGAATTTGACACTCCTGAGTTACACCATATTTAGATCTTTATCACAGGACTCAACTTGAAACTTTGCATCTTTTTTTAAAGGGAATTCTTAACCACTGTTGATGATGATAATTTTGGCCTGGAACACTAAGAACTCCACAGTTCAGCTCTGAGCTATAAATATTCTTCTCTATTCCCATAAAAGTGAGCTAATGGTGCAGAACATGTACAGTTTTCTCTGATTCAACTTTCATACAAAAGTAGCACTAGATACCAAAGAAAACATTTTTAAGAAGTAGTTTGTGAAAGACATTTTAAGATTAGAAGAAGCTACAACCTTGTCTAAAGAACAGAATAAGAATTGCCTTGCTATCACAGATTAAAGGCTTATTTTAAAAAGATAAAAATATCAATTAAATAGAAAGACCTTAAGCAAAGTATAAGAGCAACAGATCTCTGTTGTTTCACAACAACTGGTTTCCAGAATAAAGCTGTCTTTAATCCTGTAGTATACTGACCATGAATTTAGTAGCCACTATGAGTGCTATCTTCAATATATCTCTAGACTGTTTATCATCTATGTTGTTGACCAATTCCATAATTTAAGAATCCTCACATTCATTGGATGGCATCCAGTATGTGAGAAATAGAGATTACTCTCTCTTCTCTCTTTCAATTTTTTTTCTCCAATCTTTCTGTGAAAGTGAATTGATTCTATATTAAAAGGCACTAAAAAAAACCCTTTCTGCTTGTTTACCACTCATGATCAATAGGATAGCCAATATCTAAAAGCTATTGGGGCAGGGCAAGAAAGCAGACATACAAAGGACATTATGAATCCCATCTTTGATAACGTGATCAATGTGCATGTGATTCAACTACAGGTATTTAAAGGAAATGTTTTCTGAAATCAAAAACTAAATAATACAAGATTTTTCAATATGAATAATTTCATATTAATTAAAGCCAACTAAGTCCCAGTTGTCAGTAAAAGCTTTTCAGAGGTTGGTGTCAGAATTGCTGACATCAGATGAACTCTTCAGATCCTAGATGATTTATTTATGATTATATATCTTGAAGAGAGTATAGAACATCGCTCAATTATAATATTTTGAGGAAGCTATTACAAGGTTTTGACTTCTTATTCATACTAATGTTTTCTCAACATTTATTTTTTAATCATTTAAGGAAGAAAACAGACCTGTTCTATGCTTAACTGTCCAAACTCAGTTTTTGATATTAATATATGCATACATATCCATCCAGATTGGGAACACAAATAGTTGAACAATAAAGATGTTTGTTTTCATCATCATTATCATCATCTTCACCTCCATCATCATCATCAATCATCATCATCATTTTAGCCATTGTCTATTCACTGTGGATGAAGGCCTCTTCCGCATGTTTCCAACCAATACAGTCCTGAGTTTTTTGCCAATTGGGCCCACAATACTTGCTGATGTCCATCTTGTTTTAGATCTCTCTTGTGGATGCTTTTTATCACGTAGGATCCATTCTATGGCAGCCTTAGTCCATCTGCCATCAGTTCTTCTTGCTATGTGACTGGCCCATTTCCATGTCAATTATTTTACTCTCTTGGTGATATTGTATACTTTCGTTTATTTTCTAATCCATGTGCAGGTCTTTCTATCTTGTCTTGTAATGCCAAACATATATCTTTCCATGGTTCTTTGCACCACTCAAGGCTTTTTTATCAATTGTGAGGTTAGTGTCCATATTTAACTGGAATATGTTAAAGCAGGTAGTATACATGAATCAAAAACTTTTTTCTTCAGGCATAGGCAGAGGTTGTTCTTCAAAATTATGCTTAGCTTGCCAAATGCTTGCCAACATATTTAACATTCAATCTCCTTTATTGTATTACCTTCCACTAAAATCTGTTGGCCAAGGTGTATGTAGTGGTCTACTACATCTACATCTTCTCCAGATATAATTTTTTCTTACTTTGGTGAATTTATTAAACATAATCTGGCTCTTTTTTAGATTTATTTTAAAGCCAAATGGTACAACTCTGCTTTGTACAACTCTTGTATTTGTCTTTGTAACTCTTCTGGGTCTTTGTGAAAAGAGAACAAGATTATCTGCAAATCTAAAGTGATTTAAATAGGTGCCATTGATTTTTATGCCACTTTCTGCCCAGTCTAGTTTGTGAAATACTTTTTCAAGGCAGGATGAGAAAAGAATACATAATATTGTATCGCCTTGTCATACACCTCATTCTAGGTTAATTTCCCTTTTAAGGTCATTAAGGTAAATTGTTGACATTGTTTTTTCATGTACTGATTGCAGTAAGTTTATGTAAGCAGTGCTATGCCTTGGTTAAGCAATGCCTTAATTATTGCTTGCTGGAATATTGAGTCAAAAGCCTTTTTGTAGTCAATGAACACCATGCACAGAGGCATAGTGAACTCATTATGCCTTTCAATGACTTGGTGAACAACCTGGATATGATCCATTATGCTGTAACCACTTCTGAATCCTGTCTGCTTCTTTGGCTGTGCGTCTTTTAATGTTATTAATATTCTTTTTCCTATTATCTTGGTGAAAACCTTGTGGATGACTGAAAGAAGGCTTATTGGGTAATGGTTCCTTAAATCATCTTGGGCTACTTTCTTGTGTATAAGAATCACTTCAGCATTTTTGCATGCATCAGTTATTTTTTCTTCTCTGAGGCATCTCGAGTATAGTTTTGCTAATATGTTGTGTAAATTGTGATCACCAGCTTCAGTATTTCAACCATAACATTCATTTCCTGAAGCTTTCCATTTTTCATTGATTTTATGGCACTTGATACTTCCTCCATCTGGCATTTCCTCTTTCATGGGTATTGTTACTTTTGAGTGATCTTGATCTTTGTGTAGCTCTGAATAGAATTTTCCAATTATTTCTAACATTTCCTGTCTTGTTCTACACACAGAGTTAGCTTCATGTTTTAGTGCAAAAACCTTCTTTCTTGTATCTATAAGCTTCTTTTTTGCTCTATTAATCCCTCTGTCTTATTCAATTACCTTTTTCAATCTTCATGTTAAACTGACATGTTTGTTTCTGGATTGTTCTGACCCAAGCCTTGTTCAAATAAAACAAACACGAAGTATGTATAAAAGCAAACCTTTTTAACGAGGCACTGTGAAATCTGTGCAGTCACAGCCAAGAGACATTCAAAACTAATTGTCCCAGATAAGAGCAAGCCCTTTCAAGGTTGCAAAAGCCTGCCAAGAACAAAAGACTAATTGCAGATAAATATCCAAGCCAAAGTTTCAAAAAACAAACTGGAGTAAGCAGGGTTTCAATGAGGACTCTGAGCAAAAAGAACTTCTTTGCTTCCTGCAAAGAAGCCAACCCCGAAGGCTGGCTTTTATCTCTTATGGGAGGGGCCATCACCTTCCAGCCTTACTCCCGAGTTGCCCATGCTGCTTCAGCTGTTCTTTCCTTCAAGCAGCCCTATGTACATGCTCACTGAGCACAGGCTCCCTGGTGAACTCTGCTTCACTGCTGCTAGACTCCACAAGCTCCGCACACAGCATCCCACTCTCTGATAGTCCTGGCCCCATCCCTGCATCACACACAGGCCCCTCATCTGAGTCCTTGCTGTTAGAGACCTCAGCCATCCACACCTGCTGCCGGTGAACCACAACATACGGTATTTGTTCATTTTAGTCTGTAATGTTCATCTCTTCCAAATCTTGCAATAGAGCAAAGTGATTTGATAGATTAATCTTAAAATTGCTGTTCTCCTATAACAGCTTACCACTCATTATTTTTGTTTTTCATGACATCTTCTCTACAGTATATCTTCACTTTAGCTTGTACCATTCTATGATCATTTCCAATGTTAAAATGATTGATGACATTACAATTGCTGGGTATGATTTAATTACTTGACATGATGTAGTCAATTTCACTTCTGTCACCAGATGGACTTTTCTGCTAGCTTTTTTCTTGTAAAATGAGTTCATGATATAAACTTTCTGTCCTTCAGCAAAATGTACTAGTCTGTTGCCACTATTATCTTGTTCACCACTCCCACATGAACCAGTCACTTTTTTCCCAGGTATTGTTCTTCCTATTCTTGCAATAAAGTCCCCATTAGTATTTTGTATCAGCATTTTTCTTTGTCTTGAAGGTGGACCACATCATCATAAAACTCTTCTACCTCACCATCACTGTAGTTTATTGTTTCACATAAGCTTGAATGATTTGAAACTTGTATTGTTTGTTCAATGAAATGATACATTGGGTTACTCTTTCTGGTTTTACTACAGGGTCTTTCAGCTTTTGTTTGGATGAGAAAACCAATTCTGCCACATCATCAATCTTTGGTACCTCTAGTTTGGAATAAATGCCCAGTCCAACTAAAGTTTAACTAATTTTTTGCCTTTTCATCATCACATAATCCAATGATAACCCAATGCATATTGTTTAGTTCAACCAGCAATTCTTCTAGTTGAGCTTCTGTTTTCATTGTTCAAATGTTGACCATTCCTATGTCCAAAGTCCAAAGTAAGTCTGATTTAACCCAGGGATTCTTAGTTCCCTCTGCCTTCGGGCAGGTTTTTCCACTGCTGTGGGTATTTGCCCTAGGACCTCTGGGGAATGAGGGCCATTTTTGAGGTTGTACTGGCATGTGGAAGGAATAGATCATAATCTGATACAGTGATCCAATGTGGGTTGGCAGATGTGATCGATGTTAGTCTGGGGTATCTATCATGGCCTGTTTGCCTTGGGAGACCCTTATGACATATACATATCTGATGACAAAGCCCACAATTTCATTTAAAAAAGAAGCCCCTTCACCTCATCAAGGCCCTGATCATAAAAGGAGGCTTGCATTCTTAGAGTATGATTTCCAGAATATCTAATGATTTGATAACCCACAATAATTCTCAGTGACAACCTAGGGAAATACAGTAAACTGAAAATGAACTGATTTTCATTTTTGGTGTCTACCCTACACTGTCTCATCCTCTTCACACAAGGAAAATTGAACTTCTGTTTCTCAATCCCAGTTATTTTTATATTGAAAAGAAGCTATGAAGAAGGTTTCTACCCAATCTCCCTTCATACTGAGAAAATAACTCTTTTTATGACTGCAGATGAAAGGATGTACAGTTTTATTTATGTTCAAGTAAACACAAAGAGAGACTCCAGTGAAATCTTGTTGTTCACCTCAACTAAAAGTTGAATAAAGCACATATGGAGAGTTCAGCAGATAGCCAGCATTCATATTCTCATCTGGTTTATATAGAGCTTAATAACCTGTTCAGGTTGCATGCTAGAATAACATTTACTTTACTCCTTTTAGATCCCATTTTGACTCCATGACATGACATTGCCTTGTTGTCAGTCATAAGTCCATTCATTCTTCTTGATTCATTCATAAGAAACATAAATAAATCTACCCACATTTATGGTTTACACACA
Organism: Naja naja; assembly: GCA_009733165.1. NCBI lineage: Eukaryota > Metazoa > Chordata > Lepidosauria > Squamata > Elapidae > Naja > Naja naja. Next base: position 138,773,952 of record CM019150.1, read on the forward strand.
CACACACACACACACACAAATTGAATAATGATACATATTCCATGAATGCACACATACACATATAAACAGATAGCCTAATTGAATCATGGGCATATGAATCATATATCATGAACCATACAAACATAGATACTGACTGTCTATCTTTCATGTGAGAACAATCTCAGTTGAATTGGCTATCTATCTATCTATCTATCTATCTATCTATCTATCTATCTATCCCCCAAGGCAGTGTTCTAGGACCAACTCTCTTTATCCTTTACATAAATGACCTCTGTGATCATATTAAGAGGAACTGTGTTCCACTCACTGATGATGTAAAGCTATTCAACACCACTGACAATACTGCTACCCTTCAAAATGACCTCAACTATGTGTCAAAATGGTCAAACAAATGGCAACTTCAAATCTCAACAAACAAATGCTCTGTCTTACATACCGGGAAAAAAAATCAGAAAAAAAAATACAAGCTGAATAATCAAGACCTTGTTGATGACCCCAACTATGTCAAGGACCTTGGAGAACTCATCTCTAATGATCTAAGTGCTAGAGCCCACTGTAACTACATAGCCAAAAAGGCATTAAGAGTTGTTAACCTAATCCTGTGTAGCATTTTCTCTGGTAATATCACACTACTAACTAGAGCATACAAAACATTTGCTAGACCAATACTTGAATACTGCTCATCAGTCTGGAATCTGCATTACATAATGAATATTAATACAGTTGAGAAAGTCCAGAAATATTTTACGAGAAGAGTTCTCCACTCCTCTACTCATAGCAGAATACCTTATGCCACCAGACTTGAAATTTTAGACCTAGACAACCTAGAACTATGCTGCCTTCGGTCCAGTCTAAGTATAGTACATAAAATTATCTACTGCAATGTCCTACCTGTCAATGAATACTTCAGCTTCAACCACAATACAAGAACACACAATAGATACAAACTCAAGGTAAACCGCACCAAACTTGATTACAAGACATACGATTTTAGCAACTGGTCAATATCTGGAATACTCTACCTGGCTGTGGTTTTTTCCCCAAACCCCAAAAACTTTAACCTTAGACTGTCTACTATTGACCTTACCCCTTTCCTAAGAGATCTGTAGGGGGCATGCATAAGTGCACCAACATGCCTACCATCCCTCTCCTATTGTTTTTTTATTCATATCCATTTCATATATTCATAACCATGCTTATATTTATACCTGTTATCTAATACTTGCTTGACAAATAAATAAAATAAAATAAATCTATCTACGCTACCCCCAAATTTTGATGTAAAGTTTCTTTTATGTTCACATTTTGTTGATATTAGATACTCCAGATGAGAAACCTGATGGAACAAACAAGAACAGTGTTGTGTTATTGCTACAGTCTCTCTACCAGTATGCAAGTTTTATTTCACTGATTGAATTTTCAAGCCCCCCCTCAAGATAATGGAATGTTGTATTGTACATTTAATTAAGAGCCAGCAACCTACCACTAATTAGAACTTGAAAACTTTCAATGGATCAATCCTTAAATGAGATGAAGAAAACAGTCTGTGAAACCTTAGCAGCTTTTAAACAAGTGGGGTAGTTCATGGTGGTGTCAGGTTTTCAAGGTGTCTCTTATACTGTTTGTCTTAAGTAGATTGTCTTTCATTAAAAATAATAATAAGTGAGCAATCAGGTTTGTAATCAAGCTCAGAGATTCTGTTCACAAGTCAGGATGAACCCACTATTTTTATTCCAACATAGTCCAGTGATGTTAAATATGTTACACCCTTCTTCAAAAATCTGTACCTATTTCTATAATAATTTTATGAAACATTATAATTACAAAAGATAACTAATACAAACCAAGAAAAAAAATTAAAGGCTAAAAAATAAAAAGTGCAGAGAAGAAAAAATAAATAAAAATAGAAAAATATAGTAAAAATGTAGTACATATTTTTACAAATAGTATTTTTACATATAGTAAAAATAAGGAAAATAATATATAAAGAGATGACTTCCTCCTTCATAACAGCAAGCATAAACAATTTTAATAACCTACATTGCCCTCTTAAAATAAAATAAAAATCTTCTCATGATTCATGTTTTATCCATAAGCAAATCTTTAAAGTCTTGTCATTCAGTCTTGATGATTCACTGGGTTAGGGACTTTCTGTCTTCACTGTGAGTTGTGTTGGGGGGCTCAGCCAATCTCATTGTACAGGTGAAACTCAAAAAATTAGAATATCATGCAAAAGTTCATTTATTTCTGTAATACAACTTAAAAGGTGAAACTAATATATGACATAGACTCATTACATGCAAAACAAGATAGGTCAAGCCATGATTTGTCATAATTGTGATGATTATGGCTTACAGCTCATGACAACCCCAAATCCACAATCTCAGAAAATTAGAATATTGTGAAAAGGTGCAATATTCTAGGCTCAAAGTGTCCCACTCTAATCAGTTAATTAAGCCATAACACCTGCAAAAGGTTCCTGAGCCTTGAAATGGTCTCTCAGTCTGGTTCAGTAGGAATCACAATCATGGGAAAGACTGCTGACCTGACAGTTGTATCAAAGTACATTAATAGAAAGTTATGTGGAAGGGGAAAATGCGGAAGAAAAAGGTGCACAAGCAGCAGGGATGACTGCAGCCTGAAGAGGATTGTCAGGGAAAGGCCATTCAAAAGTCTTGGGGACTTTCACAAGGAGTGGAGTCAGTGCATCAAGAGCCACCACACACAGACAGATCCTGGACATGGGCTTCAAGTGTCATCAGAAGCATCTTACCTGAGCTAAAGAAAAACAGACCTGGTCTGTTGCTCAGTGGTCTAAAGTCCTCTTTTCTGATGAGAGCAACTTTTGCATCTCATTTGGAAACCAAGGACCCAGAGTCTGGAGGAAGAATGGAGAGGCACACACTGCAAGATGCTTGAAGTCCAGTGTGAAGTTTCCACAGTCTGTGTTGATTTGGGCCATGTCATCTGCTGGTGTTGGTCCACTGTGCTTCATTAAGTCCAGGGTCAATGCAGCCATCTACGAGGAGATTTTGGAGCACTTCATGCTTCCTTCCACAGACGAGGTTTATGGGGATGCTGACTTCATTTTCCAGCAGGACTTGGCATCTGCCCACACTGCCAAAAGCACCAAAACCTGGTTCAATGACTGTGGGATTACTGTGCTTGATTGGCCAGCAAACTCACCTGACCTGAACCCCATAGAGAATCTATTGGGCATTTCCAAGAGAAAGATGAGAGACATGAGACCAAACAATGCAGAAGAGCTGAAGGCCACTATTGAAGCATCCTGGTCTTCCATAATACCTCATCAGTGACACAGGCTGATAGCTTCCATGCCACTCCACATTGAGGCAGTAATAGCTGCAAAAGGGTCCCAAACTAAGCACTGAGTACATATGCATGCTTATACTTTTCAGAGATCCGATATTGTTCTGTGTACAATCCTTGTTTTATTGATTTCATGTAATATTCTAATTTTCTGAGATTTTGGATTTGGGTTTTTCATGAGCTGTAAGCCATAATCATCACAATTATGGCAAGTCACGGCTTGATCTATCTTGTTTTGTATGTAATGAGTCTATGTCATATATTAGTTTCATTTTTTAAGTTGCATAACGGAAATAAATGAACTTTTGCATGATATTCTAATTTTTCAAGTTTCACCTGTACATATGTTGTACTCTGACAGTAAAGGTTGATTTTGATTTGAAAAGTCTATTAAGAGAAAACAGCATATCTATTTTAACCTTGATCAAGTAAACCAACTTTATATTCCCTTTTTTTACTTTTAACAATCTTGATCTTTAAACTGTTCAAATACTTTTCTAGAACTTGATTTCTTTTCATTTTTGTTGCTTTTCACAAAATCCTTCAAAACTTTTAGCAAACTTTTTTGTAAATCCAATATAAGAAAGTTATCTAGGTCATTATTTGGGGTTTTTTGTGTGTGTGTATCCCTTTTAACCATTATTACATCAGACATATGATATTCAAATCTTGTCCAGTAGTCATCCTGAAACCTTTTAAACACAATCTATTCATAATGGCAGACAATTTTAAAATTAACTTCCAAGTCCATCATTCACAGATGTACTTTAATATATCCTATGTTAAAGTATTTTACTTATTTTATATTAGAAAGCCAAATCCAAATGTTCTTTAATTGTATTATTTAATTCTGTTTTCATTCTTTTGCAATGTCCAATCTTCAAGGCCCCATTCTACTATTTTTAAAGAATTCAAAACAACAATATTCTCTTATGAAAAGTAATCTTATAATTAATTTCAAATTTTTATTTCAAATCCATCTGGACCCTTAGTCTGTAACTTTCCAAAATCAATATTCTAATAATCATATTGCAGTTTATTCCAAAGGGAGGAAAATCTTCCTACAACCCTCACCAGAAGTTCCAAAAATCTGTAATTATTTTTAAGAATGAACATTAGTACTTTTGTCTTCAGTTGCCCTTAGGGCTGGGAAAAAAAATCTGGGCAACCATTAAGTGGCAGTAAAAGATATCTAAAGCTCTAAATCTTTTCAACCATTTAGTGGTCACCCATGATGTCTATATTCTATAACTAGTGGCCCAGCCTTAACACCTTTCATAAAACTTTTGGCATATTGTGTGAGAAATTGTAGGAATCACTCCAGGAAAAAGGTATTCAATAGGTCTGAAAACAATCAGAGTGAGAGGAAAGCATCAAAGGCTCTACCTCAGGGATGTCAAACTCACATTGTCATGGCATTGTCATGTGACCTATCATGACTTCCCCCCCCTTCACTAAACCAGACATGGGTGTGGCTAGTTCATGACACATTCAGCATGCAGCCCATGAGTTTGACAGCCCTGCTCTATCTTAATTGGCTTATTATAAGCCTGTTTGAGAGTTTATTTCTACAGCTTGTAAGATCACATTTTTACTCAGATTAAGGTTATATTTCTGATATTGGTGTGATTCTTTCTTCTTGAGTTTTCACACTACATAGAGCCTGATGCATTGATCTCCTCAAGGTCATCACTGAGATGATTTAATGCCTTCTGAGTTTCACCTAGCATTATTTACTATTTACTCTGGTGACAAACTTCATTTATTTAGTCAGAACTGTGCTTGTTTCCTTTTTTTGTTTTGTCTTTGCTATCCCCCCCACAAAAATATCTCTTTATGGACACTTTTATTTCCACTAAATCAGAAATCTAGTTCCACATAAGGAGGGAATCTCCTCCTAGCTGTTTTAAGAGAATGTGCTACATGTAAATTAACACAATTTTTAATGGTCAAGTAAACATCATGGATATACATTATGCAATGACAACCACCGGGTATCTTAAAATCTAACAGTTTTTATCCACATGGTTTGGGGCTTTGAAAATTCTAGTAAAAAATTAACCTGTACATAAAATTTATATTTTATTTATTTATTTATTATTTGAACTTGTATGCCGCCCCATCTCCGAAGACTCGGGTCGGCTCACAGCTAAAAAACAGAGACAATAAATACTTAAAAAACGATTAAACTAAATTACAAGCCCAAATCCTAAAAACAAATTTACAATAATTAACATTAAAAACTATCCCCCCCCAAGGAGGGGTCACAGCCCGGGTTGGTCAAATAACCAGGTCTTTAAATATATTGTTCCTAGAGACTTATTATGTATTTAATAGTCTTCTAAACAAACAGCTTCCTGGATTGTACCTGCATATTTATGCCATTCAGCCTTGCATGACATTTTGATCTAATCCTAAAATTCTTAAACAGGACTGAACAATCTGAAGCCCATGAAAAGCTGCCAAGGAATTGCTACAATTAAATTAAATTATTCTTTCCTTTTGTCCTGGTCTCACATATTTTTTTGGATGAAGGAACTTGGCATATCATTCAAAGTCCAAATATAGCCCATGACTTCCCCCCCCAAAAAAATTCCTATCTTGCCTGCATCAGTTTTGAGCACCCAGTGAACTTCCAAGAACAAATAGTAATTTTAATCTAACTTTGCTTTATTCTGTTTGCTTTTCTTCTTCAAGATTTAAAAAGAAAATGTGTCTCTCCTTTGTCGATATTGTCGTCCATAAAGAAAAGCAAAAAAAGAGATTAGATTTGTAATTGCGGGATGACTCTTATAATACCAATTCGGAACACAAACTAAATATAGGAAAGGAATTAACTTCTTATAAGTTATATAGAAGAATTGTTTCAAATTGCTTCCTGAGATGAATCCATTACTGCAAAGCACAGACAGGGAGAAATCTGATGGATGATTGGCCAGATCAATGTAAGCCATATTCTTTTTAGTGTGCCTTTACTGTTAAACTTACATTTTAATCCATTCTTTAACATTGGCATGATAAATTGCATTTGTGGAATGGAAAAGATACTCAGCAAAATCTAGGCTTTGGTTTTTGCACATTGGTGGCACATGCTACACTTCAGTTCACCACATTTATCATTGAACAATATATAATCAATTATTGAAGAAACCAACAAAAAACAGATAGTCTAAAGCTACTGCACTTTAGTAGAATACAAGGCTTCCAGGCAAAGCAACACTGAATGTCAATGAATCTAACAAGATAGCTCTTTCAAGACAATAGAGAGTAATTCAGTAGGCAAGTCTTCCTTTAGTAAGCAGACCGGGAGTGCCATTTAATCAATTATGTGTTATTTAAAGTTGACAATGAATAAATCACTTCTATGGAACTTCTATTAAATTATGGGACCTCCTAATCTCCAAAACTTGTGATTTACTGTGCAGCGCAAGACTCCAGCATTGCCCTGTACACTGCTTTGTCTTAGGCAGCGAGGCAGTTAGAATGCTTTAGTAAGGCTATTCGAATAGTAAGTTATAACCATTCTCTATTATCTGTGCCGCTGTGCTTCCGTTAGGAATGCGTAATTCTGAATTTAAAAATATGCAAAAACATGGAAATGATGACACCAGGGATTTTTTTTTAGTGTCTAAAAAAAAAAAACTAGTAGTAGCAGGTCATCCAGAGAGTAGAAAAAAATAGCTGAACTGTTTGTTTCCTAGCAACTGGGTTATGCCAAGGACAGTAATTTTTTTTAAATGATTTTTTGCTGAGTAAAGTAGACTTTTATAGTCATATATGGATTTTGTTCCCAAGTTTACTCTAAATTTCTGGGAGGATTCTGTTGAAAATTATTTCCATCTGTTTAAATTAACTAGTCTTTTTAAAGTGTTTAAGTAATGATTGCTAAATTCCTAACCCTTTGTCTCCAAATGATGGTCTGAAACCACTTTGTCCACTGCATAGCAACTTAAACTATCTATTTCTTAAAACAAACTCTTAGGACTAAAAGCCCACTTTTTCATTGAAATAGATCTAGTCCTGAAATGCAGTGAATACTTTCCAAGAGGGCATTCTCTTTCTTCTGTAGTAAATGGTAATATTCCAGCAAAATCTTCAAATCTTCAACAAAATATCTTCAAATCTTAACTAGGCCTTCCTGATACTATGGACACAAAAAAACCCACAGAAAAATACAAATCCATTTTTTGCATAGTAAATATGGAAGCACTGACTTTGCTGTAGGATTACCTTTACATCAGCAGCCCCCAACCTTTTGGGTACCAGAGAGAGGTTCTATGGAGAGCATTTTTTCCCACAGACTGGGGGGACACATGCTTGACTAGGCTAACTGGATCCTGTGTATATGTGGATGGGGCTTTGCTCGGTTTCATGGCTGGCTGTATACCTGTGTCAGTCTGCCATCCAGGGATTGGGGACCTCTGCTCTACATAACTGCTGTTAGTATTTAATCTCTCTGCAGTGAAGACCTTGAACTGACCAAACAGATTCCATCTTAGCATGAAAAGAGAAGAGTATGGTAACATTTGTTATTTTGTAATTTAGTATTTGCAAAAAGCACATGTTTGGAAGGGATGTGTACCAACCAGAGATATATTACAGGTACACATTAAGATTCAGTGACCATTTTGAATCCTGGCATTAGATTATCTTAGCTGACAGGGTGCCGTGTGAAAATAAAAAAGGAGAACATTTGTTATTTAGCAGTCAAATGGATGGAACATTTTTTTAAAAAAGATCCAAGATATGCCTAGGTTATTTCTTCCAAAGATGTTCACTATTCATTTTTCTTCCCTTCCTTATGTTGTAAGATTCTAATTGTCGATGAAAAAAAAAATAAAGCTTCAATTTTTCAGTCTTATTAGAGAATGATATAATAAAAATAAATAAGATGATAACGGGAAAATATTTTTAAAATACTGGGAAATATTTGTTCTGCATGGTTAACCTTTAATTATATTTTGGCAGCCTTGAAAAAGTAGTATTCTACAGTATTTGTCTGCATGATGCATCACTAAGTCTGTTCTGTACATTATATTGAAAAAAGTAGTTCTTTCAAGATCTATTTATAATACTGTTGTTCTTTTTCTCAAGGGAGCAATTTGTTAAACTTATATAGCATGATTTCCCCAAAGAAGATGACCCCTAATTTAAAATGGCCCCTATTCCCATAACAGATTATACAGAAAAAGATAATATTTTTTGTGTATTCCTATATTTCATATAACTCTAAGACAACCCTCCTATTTTGAAGTTATATTATTTGGGGGGAAACTATTCCTGCTATAGTTTAGGAGGGACACAAACCATATTCATTTTCCCAAGACATTTTAATTCTACTACTGGCTTTTTGTTTTATGCTCATTTTGTATTAATAGTGTTTTTATTAATATTTTACTATGCTTTGTTAGGAACTCGGAGTTGCAAATAGAGAAGGCAATATATAATTCTTGTAAACAAACAAATTAAGAAATATGGTAGGTTTATTTGTTCAAAATTAACTCTGGTAAATTTTAAAGATTCACTAGACAACCCATGACCTCTTGGGACATCCTTTCAGAGACGTTTTCTTATCTAAAGAGAAAAACAGAATGACTATGGGTGAGCAAAAAAGTTTCCCATTGATTGATTGATTGTGAGAAACTGCCAGAGAGTGTTAGAAGTCATACCTCTTCAACTTCAGCTGAACCTGTGATGACCTGGGTGCAGCACAAAGGCAACACAACCAGAGTAATAAATAGGGGTCTTTTTATTAGTTCCAACTTTACCCTCAATGTCCCAGTTACCTTCTGGTCTGGAGAAAAACTCTCCCAGGAACCTGCCACAGCCTTTGACTACAGATATTCCAGTCCAAAAATGTTACAAACAGAAAACTTTAAACTATGAATTCAGAAAAACAAAATAAGGTAATAAATTCGGCAGGGCAAGATAAAGAGTTCAAGAAGTGAAGTAATGCAGCAGTAAATCAAACCAGTTGGGAGGATGCCAGGAATGCACATAACAGCAGCCAATATGAGATAAACTCAATATTTGTTTCTGACAAACGCCCCTCCCAAACTGCCTTTCCTTTAAACTCCTTTTCCAGGTGTGCCTTGTGAAGGGAATCAGGGCCCTTTCCACCTTGGTAAGCCATGCAACCCATGTTGCTCTCTTCTCTGTTCTTCCCTGTGTGCCTTAGGATGAAGAGGGGGTGGGGCTTGGTCTTCCTCTAAACCCTTGTTCTACCTCTTCCCTGCTCTGCCAAGCCTGACTTTGCCCTTCCCCAGTTTCCTCCACAGGCAAGGAAGCCTCTCTCCTGCTCCCTGTCAGCTGTTTGACTTCGTCCTTGGATTCAGACTCTGACGGGGGCATGATAGAACTGTGCCACTTTGCTGAGAGGTAGGGAACAAAGGGAGCTATAGACCTTGAGAAACACTTCACCCCTACTTACCATCTTGATGTGTCCCTAAGGACCCTTTCCCTTTTGGAGGAGAAGGACTCACCCCTCAACTGCTGGCACCCCCAACCAATCCTACCTCACAAGAAAGCATCTGAATTTCTCACTCATCCTTTTCTTACTTCCCACTGTTTTAAGAGATTTCAGATTTTAGCCTCTGTTCCAAGCAGCCAACCTCCATTTTCCATCAGGCCTTGTCACATACTGATTGAATGGAGTTGTGGGAATGACTTCCAACTTCCTGCCAGCTTCCCCAGTTTATTTGTTTAAAATTAACTCTGGTAAATTTTAAAGATTATTAGATAACCTATGACCTATTGGAACATCCTTTCAGAGATATTTTCATACCTAACAGAGAAACAGAAATATATGGGCAAAGTAGCTTCCCTGTTGATGGTGCTTGTGGGAGACTGGCAGAGAGCATCAGAAATCATTCTTCTTCAGCTAGCCAGCAGAATTGCTTAACACTTGGTGAGGGAAGGAGAAACAAAGAAGCTATTGACTTCAAGGAAGACTGTACTCCTCCTCCTCCTGACATATCCTCAAGGTCCTTCATCCTTCCAAGACTACATGAAAGGTGCAGTGCTCTTTTAGCATCTGCAACTTTCTCAAATTTCATTCACACGTTAGTAATGGGCTCAATTGAGTTCAATAATTCTCATCCTGTACTTTCCAATTTCACCCAACTGAAGGTTGCAAACAAATAAATAAACTAACTAATAGGAGAGTTTTAGTAGTATGTACTAGTATGTAGATTATGAATGCTATGCAGAGCAATGAGAACATTTTGATGGTACAACCTTAACTTCATAATGAAATGGTGATAGTTACAATTTGGAATTTTGAAACAACAGACAACTCTTCTTCACTTATTTGAGGGCTATATTGACAATAATATAGGAAAGGACTTGATATTCAAGCAGCATACATTATTTAGATATAAATCTAAAGCCTATGAAAAGTCAGTCTTGTATATTAGTAGATCAAAGACCTTATTTTATTATTTAAAAAAATATTATACCATTAGTCTTTAATAGTGGTCACAGAAGGAATGGAAGACACTGTAAATTTGAGTTGCTTATATTGATAGAATCCCCCTTTATTAATGGAACTACAAGTTGGCTTTTTTGGGATAATCATGTCTAAGCCTTTCTTAGTGACTTTGAACTTTTTGTATCAAAGGGAAACACAATTTCTTATGAAGCTTCAATTAAAAGCAGACTTGGCTGAAGTTTAAATTATCTTATCTACAATCAGAGATAAAAGACTAGAAAACAAACACTAGTATTATATTCCATAAGGATGTTATCTCAATATATACAAAACAGAGAGAGAAGAAGAGGTGGAGATACTTCAGGAAGGTAATATATATGTCAGAAAAAGTTATCAGTAGAGGACCTTTGCCATTCATTTTCAAAGCAGTTTAAAGATCAGTTATTCCCTCCTTTATAACCTTGCCACAGATAAATCTCAAAAGTTGTGGTACTTTTGCAAATATGTGTCTGTATTTTTTTCTAGATTTTTTCAACCCAACTGATTCTTTTTTCCTATTGTATGTCTGTATAAATGCAACTGTTCAGGCTAAAGATCCATACTTAGAAAATGGGACTTTCCATTTATATTACACTTAATAGGTCAAGGATGTGTAGATTGTTAGAACCAACCTGTAAGTTGTTGCACAGAATTCAAATGATAATATCAGAAGTGCCCTGTTGCAATTGATAAAAAATCCAACATTCCACCCCTGCATGTGTGTGTGTGTGTGTGTGTGTGTGTGTGTGTGTGGATGGATGATGTATGTATGTATATGTACATGTATATATGATAGAATGTATATGAATGATAGAAAAACTAGTTCTGACTAATCAGTATGCAGTTTAGTGTTTAGTTATCATGAGATACTGTATAGGTTGTAAGATCTGTTAAAGAGTCCAAGCTCGATGAGCATTTTTTGTGCTTCATACAGTCAACCATCAGAAACATTCACCCAATCTCACTGCTGCCTTTCTTGGCATTTCCCATAAATCAACCAATTCTCCCTAGCAGCAAACTAATGAGAAACTGCCAAATCTAGTGTCCAGCTACATTCTCACCCTATTGGTGTCTCACTTCATTTTTGCAGCAAATACCAGCTATTCAATTAAAGAAGAAGAAGGTGAAAATGATGATTTCTGGCAGTGGATGTTAGGGAGTATTATTAAGATTTTTTAAAAAAAATGTTGATACAATGTGAAGACACTGTATAGAATATTCATGCTAGCCAGAAGAAAGGGAAGCTGGAAATCCAGTGGACTGGTAAAAGCAGACTTATCAACAATAGGTGATATTCAACTTTCACCTTTAATATTATATTTGCAAGCTATCTTCTGCAGCAATTCTTGCTGAATCTCAGTGAGTCAGAAGTCAGATGGCTCAGCTGTACTATTCCTGGGTTGGTGCAAATGCCCAAGGGTCTTCAGATCTCTTGAAACTTGTCAATTAACTTTGGGGATGCAAAAAAAATATATTATGACAGCTGTGACTACAACTTACAAAATAAACACAGAGTTGAGAGCTCCTGTTTAATAATTCCTCAAGATATTCAATTTTACTCATTTTTTCCCCACCATTCTGCTCCCCCAACAACAAATCAGTAATTCTGAAGAGATGCATTGGGAAGAGAAGGATGCAAGCCTGAAAAAAGTCCCTAAGAATATAAGAAGTTTACTAATGTTGGAGAGCTAGTGTGGGGTAGTAGGTAAGATGCTACATTTGTAATTGGAAAACTGTAACTTTTAATACTTCCATTTGGTATGTGTTTAATCCACATTAGAAGTACCTTCCACCCATTCAGTTTTTAAAGATTTTTTTTCCTATTCTGCTTATCATAGGGTTCCCACAGACTTTATGACTGATGTATTCTTCTTGTCTATAAAATGTATTGTCAGATTGGCCACATTTGAAATGGGGTCAAAGAATGAAATCAGTTGTTGATGCATTAAAAAAAATGCTGTACAACTGCATTACTGAAGTAATGACTGCATTACTGAAGTCATTTCTCCCCTCTTCTTTTCTCCCCTCTTTCCTGTTCAGGGGAAGCTTTCTGCACTGCTAAGAGAGATTTCTACAGTAAATGCTTTCCAAGATTTAACTTGACTCATTACTCAAAAATAAATCCTGTCAATTCAGTGGAACTTGCTTTTAAACATGCACAGGACTCTATTATTATTCTTAAAGCATGAATATGCACTTGAGCATGACTTATAACTTGTTGTCTTCCAGAACATCCAGGAATTGTAGGCATTTAATTTTTCTCTGGGTACCAGCTAAAAATAAACCTTTATAAAATAAGGGTTGTTGATACAGAGAAAACTTCTCGTCAGCTTCACAAGCCATAAATTTGTGGGCAACCTGTGATTCAGTTTCACATATCTTCATTTTACAATTAGCAGTTTTAATGTAAGAAAAGGAAAATATCCCTTTCCATGTTACAGTTTTTTATTCAGATTCAATGTTTTCTTTTCAACATCACCATTTTATTTTTAAAAATCTGTAACAAAAGACAATTATTCATGCAACATTAGACAATTGGTCTATGTATACCAGTGATAATTGTTCTCCAAATTTTCAGAGTGAGATATTTTCTTTAAACTTATTAGAGATGGCAAGGACTGATTCTAACAACTGTTTAAAAAATAATAAAAGATAAAAGAAACAAAATTCCAAAAGGAAAATTAGGGAAAAACAATAGAAAGGGCACACATTTTTTAAAGAAAAAGTGGAAAAATAAGGGGGGGGGGAATTATTAGTTTAAGGAAGTGACTTCTGATCTTCACTATAAAATCATGAGGAACTTCCAATAACCCATATATTAATCCTACACAAATCCATAAATTGTTAACATTTCAATCCTGGTGTCATACTGGTTCCTGAAATTTCATAGAAACATGTCTTAGTTTAAGTTTGATCTAATGAACAAGCTTCCTAACAGACAGGAAGTAGCAGGTGAAACTAGGCAGAATCACATCTGATACCTGTACAATTAGCACAAGGCCCTCCCAAGGCTGTGTGCTTTCTCCCTATATACCAATGACTGCATCTCAAATGATCCATCTGTTAAAATACTGAACTTTGCAGATGATACAACAGTGATTGATCTCATTCAAGACAATGATGAATCCTCATACAGATGGTAGCTTGTACAATTTGCCTCATGGTGTAACCGGAACAATCTGGAATTGAACACAATCAAAACTGTAGGAATGATGGTAGACTTTCGGAGAAACCCTCCCATACTACCACCTCTTACAATACTAGACAACACAGTATCAACAGTAGAGACCTTCAAATTTCTAGGTTCTACCATATCACAATACCTAAAATGGACACCTAACATCAAAAATGTCATCACAAAAGCACACAAAGAATGTTATTTCTGCGCCAACTCAGAAAGCTCAAACTGCCCAAGAAGCTGCTGATACAGTTCTACAGAGGAATTATTGACTCTGTCATCTGCACCTCTATAATTGTCTGGTTTGGTTCTGCAACCCAACAAGACAGACACAGACTTCAGAGAGTAATTAGGACTACAGAAAAAACATTTACTATCAACCTGCATTCAGTTGAGGACTGGTATATTGCACGAGTCAAAAAGTGGACAATAAAAATATTTACAGATCCCTCACATCCCAGACATAAACTGTTTCAATTCCTACCCTCAAAATGATGCTATAGAGCACTGCACATCAGAACAACTAGACACAAGGACAGTTTTTTCCCAAATGCCATCACTCTGCTAAACAAATAATTTCCTCAACACTGTCCAACTATTTACAAAGTCTGCACTATTACTATTAATCTTCTCATCACTCCTTATTACCCATCCCCTCCCACTTGTGACTGTATGACTATAACTTTGTCACTTGTATCCTTACAATCTATATTGACTGTTTCCTAGGATGATTTGATTGCTTATTGTACCCAATGACTATTATTAAGTGTTGTGTCTTAGGAATCTTGACTCTTGATGAATGTATCTTTTCTTTTATGTACACTGAGAACATTTGCACCAAGACAAATTCCTTGTGTGTTCAATCACACTTGCCCAATAAAGAATTCTATCTATCTTTCTAACTTTGTACCTTTTCTTTTGCTTACAGAAATTTTGATCTTTAATCCATTGAGATGTTGTCTCTCTTCAGATTTTCACTTTTTCATCTCAAAATCTTCTCCAAGCAAACTTGTTTTATATATCCAATAAGTAGTCATTATTCAGGTCATTCTTTTGGTTTGTCATATGTATTTCTGCTTTGTCTGTAATCTTTGTTTTATAATCCACAATTTTCCAATATTTCAACAGTTAATTTATATTATTTCTGCATCTGATTATTTTTGTGTTAGCTCTTTGTCCTATAGAACTTCCAGCATATTTTTCTTCACATTTGTTATAACACATGCCATTTCTTTTTTAAATATATTTTGCATATACCTATAGTCTATTCATAGAGGCAGACATCATTGCTGATATTGTAGCTGCTAGTTTTTATCCATATTCTTCAAATATTTTATCCACATTCTCCTGGAGTATTTCAAGTGTCACAACATTTCATGTCACTTTGTCTCAATGCCCTTTCTTTTCTTCTTCCTTATACAGTTATGCTCATAAGGTGCTGGTGTTGACCTATAAAGCCCTTCATGGCATTGGACCAGGGTATTTGCAGGAGACCCTGCTGCCAATAATGGTTTCCCAACGTCCCATGCACTCCCACTGACAGGGCCTTCTCTGGGTGCCGTCGGCCAGGCAATGTTGGCTGGCAGTCCCCAGGAATGGGGCCTTCTCTGTGGGAGCACCCACCCTATGGAACCAGCTCCCCTGGAGCTCCGGGTGGCCCCTGACCTCCGATCCTTCCACCGTGGCCTAAAAACATGGCTATTCCAACTAGCCTACCTGGACTGAGGAGTGGGGAGGGTTTTAGTATAGTTTTAATGGTAATGGTTTTATGAGACTTTGGGTTTAATACTTTTTTAATATTTGTATATTTGTATTATAGTTTTTATCACTGTAAGTCGCCCTGAGTCCTTAGGGAGATAGGGCGGCATATAAGTCTCATAAATAAATAAATTAATAAATAAATAAATAAATAAATTAATTAATTAATTTACATACCCTGGTAGAATTTATGATTTCTTGGCCATTTTTCAGAGAATATGAATGATAATACAAAAACTTTTCTTTCACTCATGGTTAGTGGTTGGCTGAAGGCATTTATTATCAATCAACTGTGTTTACTCTTTTTATATCATAATGACAACAGAAACTACCCAAAAGACCCTGATCAAAAGTTTACATACCCCAGTTCTTAATACAGTGTATTTCCCCCTTTAACATCAATGACAGCTTGAAGTCCTTTGTGGTATGTGTGGATGAGGCTCTTTATCTTCTCAGATGGTAAAGCTGTCCATTCTTCCTGACAAAAAGCCTCCAGTTCCTGTAAATTCTTGGGCTGTCTTGCATGAACTGCATGTTTGAGATCACCCCAGAGTAGCTCAATGATATTGAGGTCAGGAAACTGAGATGTCCACTCCAGAACCTTCACTTTATTCTGCTGTAGCCAATGACAGGTTGACTTGGCCTTGTGTTGAGGATCATTGTCATACAAGTCTATAATAATAATAATAATAATAATAATAATAATAATAATAATAATAATAATTGTCATGTTGGAATGTCCAAGTATGTCCCATGTGCAGCTTCTGGGTTGATGAATGCAAATTTTCCTCCAGTATCTCTTGATAACATTACTGGATTCATCTTTCCATCAGTTCTGAACAAATTTCCTGTGCCGTTGTAGCTCACACATCCCCAAACCATCAGCAATCCACCTCCGTGTTGCACAGTAGGAATGGTGTACTTTTCATCATAGGCCTTGTTGACTCCTCTCCAAATGTAGCAGTTACGGTTGTGGCCAAAAAGCTCAATTTTGGTCTCATCACGCCAAATGACTTTGTGCCAGAAGATTTAAGGCTTGTCTCTGTGCTGTTTGGTGTTTGGATACTTTGTGGCATTTGCATAGTAAGTGGCAGCCCATCAGTGCCTCCTTATTGTGCATCTTGCATGTTTTCAGAGAGTCCTGTATTTTACCTGAAGTTATTTGTGGGTTTTTCTTTGCCTCCTGAACAATTTTCCTGGCAGTTGTGGCTGAAATTTTACTTGGTCTACGTGACCATGGTTGGGTTTCAACAGAGCACTTCTTGATTAGTGTTTGAACACTGCTGATTGGCATTCTTGGATATATTTTGGATATCTTTTTATATCCCTTTCCTGTTTTATACAGTTCAACTACCTTTTCCCGCAGATCTTTTGACAATTCTTTTGCTTTCCCCATGACTCAGAAGCAAGAACCATCAGTGCAGCACTGGATGAAAGATGCAAGGGTCTGTCAGGAGTCCAGGAACTCATTGACATTTTATACACACACTAATTTCAAGCAAACAGATCACAGGTAAGGATGGTTACCTTTAATAGCCATTCAAACCCCTTTGTGCCAACCTGTGTGCATGTTATCAGGCCAAAATCACCAGGATATGTAAACTTTTGATCAGGGTCATTTGGGTAGTTTCTGTTGTCATTATGATTTTAAAAGAGTAAACACAGTTGACTAATAATAAATGGCTTCAGCCATACAGTACACTAACCATGAGTGAAAGAAAAGTTTTTGTATTATCATTCATATTCTCTGAAAAATGGCCAAGAAATCATAAATTCTGCCAGGGTATGAGCACAATTGTATACCTGGAATCTTTAGTCCCTTCTAGAACCTGGGAATGGAGTGAAAAGAGAAGTCAGCCTAGTATCCCTAAGTAGCCATAAGGAAACTAAGTCTAACCAGTGGTGGGATTCAAAAATTTTTACTACCTGTTCTATGGGCGTGGCTTGGTGGGTGGGGCAGGGGAAGATATTGTAAAATCTCAATTCCCTCCTCACCCCACTAACCTGCTTTCCAGCTCCATTCTCCTGTGCAGGGCAACAAAAGAAGACCCAGCCAATCAGCTGGGACTTGGGAGGCAGAGAATAAATGGGGGCTGGGCCAGTCAGAGGTGGTATTTGCTGGTTCTCCGAACTACTCAAAATTTCCACTACTAGTTCTCCAGAACTGGTCAGAACCTGATGAATACCAGCTCTGAGTCTAACCCCTTTGAGTGTCATTGACCCTTATCCAATTTTAAGCAGGTGCTGACCATTAGTTGAGAAGATTCCTATGCATAAGTTTTTGCAATAAATCAATTTAATTAAAACTTCAGGTGTAGATCTGTCTTTCAAAATAGTATCCAATTTCTAAAATCGTGTCTCAAGTTTATTTTATAAAAAGTTTAGTTCTCACAAAGGTGCCGTTTATTCATATAATTATTTCCCAAAAAATATAACAAAAGTCCTCATGATCCATCTCCCGGTGCTTAAACCATTTTCCTGTGATCTTCTTATGAGCAGCAGTTATCATGAGCATTAGTGGGTGATCTTCCATTCTCTTCTTATCCAGAGAGGTTTATTGGAGTGGTCTATTGTCCAGTTCTTTGTTCATGCCACAATATTATTTCCACTCATTCAGACATGTGCTAATTCTCCATTCCTCCCTTGGAAATACTCAACATTTCTTAAGACTAGTGGCAATCCAGGTTTGTGAAAAGTCAAAGAAAATTTTAATTTTTCCACCACAATAAGTCACATAAAACAGTTGGAAATATTTTACAGATTTACTGAAATCACTACAAAAAAGCAGTAACTTTTTTTCAGACATCTGTTGGAATTAACATAGTTTCTATAGACATCAATTAACAAAAACTAATTGTTCTAAAATTCTACACATCAAAATATTTTACATAAAAGTTGCCTTGAGGCCTTAGCTTAGATTCACATTTTACCATGTTTTCTGTAGATTTTATAGCAATGAACAAAAAAATATTAATTTCACTTTTTAATGAAAGGGAAAAACATGTTTTAACTCTTGAAAACATATTTAGTGGCTTATCTTCCACAAATAAATCAAATAAATGATAAAATATTTACTAATTTGGAGGACACAAGTATTTAAAGGCAAATTATATTTACAACAGAGATCCCTCATCCAGTGGATTGATATTGTGTTTGGATATGTATTTGTAAGAACATTTTATGTGGAATAATTCATTACAGACTTGTATTTAAAGTTGGTTTTCCCATAAAGTTTCTTACTTGACAGTGATTATTCTATATTTTCAGGTAAGGAGATGGGATTCCCCCTCCCCCAACTTCTGTTCTTATTTTGTGTCATTACAAATGAATGCACTGTTGAGATACAGTATATGATGCCACTATTTTTATTGTTACTTTAATTGTTAATCCAGGTGTTAAAATAGCCTTTTCCACTTTGGTGTCCTTCAGATGGAACTCTTATGATTATAATTCCCAATCAATGTTCCAGTTATGGGAGAAGGAATGT
Organism: Naja naja; assembly: GCA_009733165.1. Taxonomy (NCBI): domain Eukaryota; kingdom Metazoa; phylum Chordata; class Lepidosauria; order Squamata; family Elapidae; genus Naja; species Naja naja. The sequence goes on from CM019150.1 coordinate 138,793,173, forward strand.
TAGGAATCACTATACATCTTTCACTCTTACCAATTTAACAAGATTATTATGAGAATATACTTCCCTGAACTTCATATTAAAACTATATTTGAATTCCATTCTCAATTGATTTTGATAAAGGGAGAAGGAAGTGATACTAATATCAATCTTTTTTAACAACTAATTCCATCAAAGTTCCACTCCTATAAAAATCATCCTATAAATCTTTTACCAGGATGTATCTATGGAAATTTTAAGGTTCTAACATATTGAAGAATGAAGTTGTTTAGATTTCCTGGATGGATGGTATATAAATATAATAAACAGCAAACTTTTTTGTTTTACTTTTGTACATCACAAGAGGATGTGGGGACATTTTCTAATGAACAGATTCAGTGTCAGCTGGATAACAATAAGATCCAAAAAGTTTATCACTAGGTGGATACATTCAAAATACCCCCTTTTTTTAAAATTACATTTATATGCTGCCCTTCTCCAAAGACTCAGGGCGGCTTACAATTTTTGGGATACAACTCAGCGTGCTCAGCAATAGCCTTCATTCCATTGTATATGCCTGCTTATTACTAAGCAGCATTTTTACAAAGTCAGCTTATTGCCCCCAACAATCTTGGGTCCTCAATTTACCTACCCCGAGAGGATGGAAGGCTGAGTCAACCTTTTAGCTGTGTATTAAAAGAAGAGGGTAGTGTTGTCTTTCACTGAGGAACTTCATGGTTTCCCAGGACACAGTTTGAAAGCTACATTTCTATTAAGCAATGAGGCAAATGGGATGTTTTAGATAGGAATGATCATTTAGAGGCCATTCTCCCTATCTCTTTGGTGCCCAGTTGGCAATATAAAATATTCAATCTGTACCAGATGGGAACTTCTTGACACAACATTAACTTTAGCGATGCACAGATTTTGTTCTCTAATATATTCTTCTGGTTAATTTTTCAACGTCAAGTTTATAGTGTTCTGTCTAGTTTTCTGGATATTTTGTCTGGCTGGAGTTATGAATTGCTAATTTTAATGGATGTAAAACTAATGGAACTGAGAGAATGATTCAATCATGTAAGTATTCAGTTTTTTTTATTAAGATGCCAAATGCAATAAACTGCAGGTTGGGATGTCTTTGATCTCTCTCAAAAGGAGGAAAAACATTGTTATCATTATTTCAATTTTATCTGTCTGTATCTCAATGAAATCTATCTAATAAAAAGATGCAACTTCATCTAGCAACATAATGTGGTTCTGCCATGTTTGATTAACATGACAGAGTTTAAATAATAATTTGCATATTTGCTGTTGTATCTCATTTATTCAGAGTCCCTCTGTTTTCTGATCTGGAAATGCTATGGAGAAACACGCCACTATTTTCTATTGCCAAGGCCTTAGTATAGTTCCAGGCAGAGGTCCATCTCTCCAACTCCCTCAAACTAATGTTTCAGTTTGATCAGCAGCTTTTAAAAATTAGGCACCTCTTTATAAAATTAGCAGGTTGATATGGAAGCTACCTTCCTTTGGTTTATGTTTGTAGGTCTCCAATAAAGTTTGGTGAGATGGTGGAGGGGAGAGTCTATTTCCCCTTCATTTAGTTTTGTAGGAGAACTGAATGAATTTGCTTATGCTAAAACTCTAACTTCTCTTATATATTCCAATTACACTCAGAACTATCACCACTTTCTACATACAAAACATATACACAGAAGCATACAGTATATAAGACAGCATAAAGTCCTTTGTGCAGTGTGGGCTAAATTTTTAATCTTATTTGATGATTTATCAAGTGATCCCCAAAAGATTAAGTTTAACTATCCTGATGGATGGGGTAGCTTTTGTTCAAGACTTCTCCTTATCCCAAAGGAGGGGCAGAATTATTTTGCTTATATATGAATTTTTGAGATGTTGATATTATAGTCCCTTAGTACAGTGATGAATGAAGAATTAATATTTGTATGAGAAGACCATATGCTGCTATTCAGCTGGCAGACTGTAGGGAAATGTTCTAAGCTTCAGATGTGCTTCATTAAGAATTTCAAGGTAATCCATAAAAGGTGACTACACTTTAAGAAAGCCCAGAACACCACTACATTTCAAAGACAATAAATATGTTTGGAATTATGTCAAAGGAATTTCAAGTGAGTCAGCCTAATTGTAATCTTTCCTTTTGTTTTCTTTTCTTGGCTCTGTAATCCCAGCTGCACTGTCAAGCCTTCAGATGAACATCCAGAAGGATTAAAAATGGTAAGAGAAAGCAGCTCCACATGTGGTCCCACTCCTTTCTCCTCCCTGGCCTCCATGTATTCAGTTAGAGTGGTGAAGGGAAGCTGCCTCTGTATTACACATTCTTAGGAAATAGTCTCCCGAGTGAAAGGAAGCTGCAGTTGTGTTCAGGTAGATGAGATTACACTTTTTCCTCAGTCCTGTAGTGGAATTTATGGAAGCCAAGGACAGAAAGAGGCAGGGCAGTCAGGGTTATACTTCCAGTTATTCCATTTTAACCTTGCATTCATTCACCAGATTTTACCAGCTCACTGTCCTGCAGCATGGTATATTATTATTGGTGGTTATTGTACTAGAGTATTTGAATTGTTGACTCATAATTTTTTTTATCAACTAGTCATCGTGTTAACATGTATGATACAGTGGTTAAGGCATCAGGTTAGAAATCAGAAAACTTTGCATTTTAGTAGCACCTTAGGAACAGAATCTGTTGGTTGACCTTGGCCCAGTCATTCTCTCTTAGCTCTAGGAAGAAAGCAATGGCAAACCACTTCTGAAAAACGTTGCCAAGAAAACTGCAGGAATATGTCCAGGCAGTGTCCTAGAACTGAATCTGATTAAACAGAACAAGAAAAATCAGTTGTCATGCCACCGCATTCTGCACCAGCTGCAATCTCCGGATGGTATGCAAGGGCAGTCCTAAATAGAGAGCATTGCAGTAGTCGAGTCTGGAGGTAACAAGGGCGTGAGTAACCGTGCGCAGGGCGTCCAGGTCCAGGAAAGGGCGTAGTTGGCGAACTAGGCGGAGCTGGGCAAAGGCCCCCCTGGCGACGGCCCCCACCTGCTCCTCCAACTGGAGCCGTACATCCAGGAGGACCCCAGATTCCACGCCCTATCCACAGGGGGTAACACCACTCTCCCTATGGCCAAAGATGGACATTCCTGACTGGGTCGAGACGCCGGTATGCACAGCCACTCAGTCTTGGCCGGGTTGAGCTAAAGCATGTTTCCGTTCATCCAGATCCGCACCGCATCCAAACACTGGGTCATCAGGGAGAGGGCATCACCGATCTGGTTCGGGTGTCATCTGCGTACTGATGGAAACTCACCCCGAAACCACGGATGATCTCACCCAGCGGCTTCATATAGATGTTAAATAGCAGGGGGGGGGAGAGAACTGACCCCTGAGGGACCCCACAAGAGAGCACCCTCGAGGATGACCTTTGTCCCCTGGCCAATACCGACTGCGACTGCCCTGAGAGGTAGGAGGTGAACCACTGAAGTACAGTGCCCCCCCTACCCAACCCCCCAAGGCATCGCAGAAAGATACCATGGTCGATGGTATCAAAAGCCGCTGAGAGGTCTAATAGGACCAAGACAGAGGAAAAACCCCTGTCCCGAGCCCTCCAGAGATCATCCATCAGTGCGACCAATGTCGTCTACATGCTGAAACCAGGTCGGAAGCCCGATTGATACGGATCCAGGTAGTCCGCTTCATCCAGGAAAAGTGGAAACTGCCGAGCCACCACACTCTCAACAACCTTAGCTAAAAAGCGAAGGTTGGAGACTGGATGAAAGTTATCTAACACGGTCGGGTCCAGGGCAGGCTTCTTCAGGAGGAGTCTCACCACCGCCTCCTTCAAGGCAGAAGGAAAAACACCCTCCCTTAATGAAGCATTGACAACTGCCCGGAGCCAACCGCAGGTGACCTCCCTGGCAGCATAAGCCAGCCAGGACGGGCACGGGTCCAGCAAACATGTGGTGGAACTCAGGCGCTGCATGATCCCGTCCACTTCATCCTCAGAAACAGGATCGAACTCATCCCAGATCACACTGGCCAGACTGCCTGTATCCCGTTCCTCAGACCACTGCAGATCAGAGGACAACCCACCCCGAATTCGAGCAATCTTATCTGACAGATATTGACCAAACTCCTCAGCCCTTCTCCGCAATGGGTCCGCCCCCTCCCCTAAACAAAGGAGAGAATGGGTAACCCGAAACAGGGCGGCTAAGCGGTTATCTGCGGACGCTATGAGAGCGGAGAGATAAGACCTTTTCGCCGTTCTCATAGCTACCAGGTAAGTCCTAATATGGGCTCTTAGCTGGGCTCGATTGGCCTGGGAGCGGGTAGACCTCCACCTGCTCTCTAAGCCCCTCCGACAGCGTTTCATCTCCCGGAGCTCCTCCGAGTACCAAGGAGTTATCCAGGATCCACGACGTGTGAGGGGTCGCATGGGGACAACCCTGTCGAGGGCATCCAATGCGGCCTGTTGCCAAGCGGCTGCCAGATCCTCGACAGAGCTGTGGGCAAGGGAAGAGGGAAGAGACCCCAGTTCCGCCTGGAACCGCTCCAGGTCCTTAAGGCGCCTGGGGCAGAACCATCTAGGCGGCTCCTCATCCCAGCAGTGGGGGGCGGCCTGTTGGAAGACCAGCCATAGGAGATAGTGATCAGACCATGGACCGGGCAAAGCCATAACAGTGGCCTGCCCTCTGTCACTACGCCAATGCTCAGAGACAAAAACTAGGTCAAGAGTGTTTCCTCCCTCATGAGTCGGGCCCTGAATTAATTGGGTCAGGCCCATGGCTTCCATAGAAGCCATGAATTCCTGGGCCAAACCCGACGTACCCCCCAGGGAGGGCAGATTGAAGTCCTCCAGGACTATAAGACCCAGGAACTCCACCGCTGCCCCTGAGAGGACGTCAAGGAGCCCAGGCAGGGCTGCTGTCACACAGCTGGGTGAAAGGTATGTGAGCAGCAAGCCCACCATTGGGCCCCCACCTCAAGAGGAGGGTCTCACTCCCGCCTATCTCTGGGACAGTGACCTCCCTTGGAAACAGGGTCTCCCAAATAACCATGGCCACCCCACCACCCCTGCCCTGGGTCCGCGGTTGGTGCACGGCCGAAAACCCGGAGGGCACAGATCTACCAGAGAGACACCGCCCTCTGGGCCCAACCAGGTCTCGGTAATACAAGCCAGGTCCACGGCCTCCTCCTCAATGACCTCACGGAGGAGGGTGGACTTATTAGCCACAAACTGGCATTAAAATACACCAGCCTAAGCCCAGGGGTCCCAATTCCCATGCCCCCTTGGGAGGAGGCCATAGGGTCAGAGCGAGCGACTGCACAAAGATGGCGGGTGCATGCTCCCAACACATGATAAGGCCCTATGCCTCGATGCTTCCTGCCAACTCTAACCACGCTGGGGATCACGGTCCTCACCTCAGACCCCGGAGCCCTGCTGGCCCCCAACCCCCCGCCATTCAATCTGACACAAAGTATAAGAATAACATAATGCAACTGATGGAAGATGTTTATTTTCCCCTCCATTTTGAAAGAGCTTTAATTACTTTATAAATTTAGCTTACCCATTACTGTAATTTTATACCAAAAATAATTGGAAAATTCATACTTTAAAAAAAACAAGGCCATTTTTGTGAGCTGGGTAGCTACATAAATTTGATGAACAATTAAATACATAAAATCTTGACACAATTTTTCATTTTGGCATCAAATTTTGGTAGCATGATCTTGGTTGTCTCCAAGGTAGCAAAAAAGGGAACTGATCAATAACTAATCAGTAATTTCTCAGTTGCCATCTTGAATTGAAGATTTTAATTTGGAATTTATATATTCCAAATTATTTTTTTTTCTGTTTGTTCTCCCTCACACTGTAATTTTAGTGAAAAAGGAATCAAAATTATTCTCCAGTATTTTCCCCCATTCTCTAGGAAAAACAAAGTCCAATCTGCCAAAATTAGAAATAAAGCTTATATAAAAAGCATATAGCCTATATAATGTGCATGTGCATATACACAAATACATATTCAGAGACAGAGAGAAAAAATATTATACTGCTCTTATGGTCATGCTTTGTAAAGTTCTTGAAGCAATTTTGTCTTTCTTTTTTTTTTTTTTAATGAAGAGTGGCTATAATAGGAAATTAATCAAAATACTGAATTCTTATAAACAGAACTTTGTAAAATTATTTTCCTTGGGTGCTGAGAGTGAGAGATCTGTTGGGCATAACTTTAGTAGCAGGTCTAATTGATCACTAGGACACTTCATGCATCAAAGTATACTTTAAAGAGAGCTTCACAGATATGTAGAAAAAAAAATAAAACTGTTAATGCAATAAAACAGATATTTTGCAACATCAGGTATGTTTGAGAAAGAGCCAAAATTGAAACTTTCTCTGTTGGCTTGTATAAATGTGAACGTAAGTTAAAGTCTCCCCCTCCCACTTCCTATTTCTTTTTGCAGGTGATTTCTTCAAGCACCATATTATGTATACAAATGGCCAACAATCTGAAATCCAGATGAATTCAAAGAAACAGCAGCAAAGAATGTGTGTGTATGTATTTGTTGTTGTTAGTCACAAAGTTGTGTCCAACCCATCGCAACCCCATGGACAATGTTCCTCTAAGCCTTCTTGTCCTCTACCATCCCCCAAAGTCCATTTAAGCTCACAGTGACTCCATCCAGCCAACTCATTCTCTGTCGTCTTCTTCTTCTATAACCCTCAATCTTTTCCAGCATTAGGCTCTTCTCCAATGAACCTTCCTTCTCATTAGGTGGCTTAAGCATTTGAGTTTCATCTTCAGGATCTGGACTTCTAAAGAGCAGCCAGGGTTGATCTCTAGGACTGACCAGTTTAATCTCCTTGCAGTCCAAGGGACTCGCAGGAATCTTCTCCAGCACCATAGTTTAAAGGCCTCAATTCTTTGGCGCTCAGCCTTTCTTATGGATCAACTTTCACATTGCAACTGGGAAAACCATAGTCTTGACTATACACACTTTTGTTGGCAGGGTGATGTCTCTGCTTTTTAGTATGCTGCCTAGATTTGCCATACATACACACACATCTGGCCTTGGGAAGGAGGAAAACAGCAATAAACATTAAGAGAGGAAAAACAGCAATTTAGTCAGGAGAAAATGAAAAGCATTAAAAAAACTCAAAATGAATTTGTTTTGGTTTTGTTTGATATGAAATGGCATAGTGAGAAACTGATAGTCTTTCAGGGTTCAGTTATTCTACTGTAAAATAATAAAGTACTTTCATGGAATCTAGGTTTTTCTGCCCTCAAAGGGCAGCATATTTACTAAATTCATTTTACCTAAAGTTGATTATGCATTTCATTAACATATTTTAATAACATTAAAATATGCAATATCAAAGTATACCAACAACACATCTCTCCCTACATAACAGTGGGTGGTAGATTGGCTGTAGGAGATTTGCCACAAAACTAAAATGGAACTGCTGTAAAAAAATGTGGATCTCCTTTTTGTTTCCTCAGTCGGGCACAGGCCACATGTTCATGTCTATGAACAGGAACCTAGTCAATTAATGGTTACCACTATTTTGACACTAGATAAAACTTAACAGAATTCAAGAAGGTTAGAATTAGATTGCTTGTTGGAAAGTAGAAACTCTAGGCTGATTCCCCTTCTGATAATATTCTCAGGCTTTGCTTCTCGTACATTCTCCCTCCTAAAACACTTTTGAACTATGTCTTCTTTATAATAAAGTTTCTGGTTTAGAGGACCAGAATCTATGGGATATGATCAAATTATTTTGTAATAATTCCCGTTGGAAGCAAAATCTGGTCCAGTTCAAACCTGGGAGAAAGATACCGGAGGCAAGCTGCAGTTGGAAAGGAGGTCTGTGACAAAGCAATCGGTTCTGGGACAGCTGACAAAATAGTCCAATGAGTGGATGGGTTTTTGTGTGATTCTAGGGCTTTATGATTTAGATGACCATGTTCATTGTGAAATGTATTTTAATCTGCACTTGAGTGTGTCCTTTTAGTATTCTAATTATTCAGTGGTGGAATTCTACCAGTTACCCTTGGTGATCGTGCACTTCGCACATGCACACAACTTTCTAAACACCAGCTGAGGCTCTGCCGCACCAATCAGCTGAGAGGATAAAGAACAGAAAAACGCAGGGGTGGATGGGAGGGCTGATCCTGTGCTTTTCTCTTCTTTCTCCTTTAGCTGATCGTTGGAGTTTTTTTTTATTACCAGTTCAGCCAAACTGGTAGCATTTCACCTCTGCAGTTATGGTTGCATGACTCTCATTGTGGATGGGAGGTCATGCCCTGTCCTTGGAGCTGAGTAGAGAATGCAGATTTTAGGTGTCTTTGTTTCTCTGCTTGTTAATCTGATCAATTCCAGTCTTCTCTAGAGACAGTAGCTGAAGGTGCTTAGTTCATGAATGGAACAGTTTGTGAAACTAAATATCCATTCACAGGAGCCGGCCGCTTGAGTGGTTTTACTTCAAGGAAGCCTTCTCTCTTCCAGGGATGAGGGGGCATTTCTTTTCCAAATGGGGGCTTTTTTATACTAAAAGGTGAGGATTCTCCCTACAATCTTTTGCTTAACAGATACTAAGAAATAGTAATATACTAATGTATACTAATATACTAATATATTAATATATACTAATAATACTAAGAAATAGCTTCATGAATCATGGTAGTGTTTTCCCTCACTTCATAATTAGGCTTGGGTTATTTTTAGGCCTGCTATATTTCAGAATATAAATGGATGTAAATGTAAATTTCAGGTCATCTAGTCCATCTCCCTCTTAATGTTATTTACAGTGCAGAATGAAACTACATTAGTCTTTCATGGATGAAGAACCTATCTCATTAAGAAGTTTTTCCTAACATTTAATCAAAATCTGTTGTACTAAAGTTCCTACCTAATTTTTATGTTTCAAGTAGAGATATTTGCTCAATCTCCTTGTCAGATATTGGAAAATATCCACCATCATTCTTAACATTCTATTTTCTGTACTTATAATAATCAGGTTTGCCTTTATTTTCCCGCAATCATTTACCATACTGCCCAGCTTTCAGATTCATCAATATGTTGTTTCATAGAATACAAATTCTCTGTATTTTGCTTAAAATCTGACTTTCACAAATAAACAATTTACTTTAGCATTACATTATAAATATATGAGGACATCAGTTTCGTCTCCCAACTCCATCCCCAAAACTATTAAAATTCTAAATGTCACTGGATATTATCAAAATAGAATAGGATCCCTGAAGTAAAATGTTTTCCATAATGAAGGAATAGGAACCGAATGACCAGATGTAATGTCAATATGCAGTTGAGAATAGTGCCAGTGAATAAGGCTTTGTGTTTTCTCTTATGTGATTGTAACTGCATGGCATGGGGTAAGGAGTAATGTTTTATTATCATGACATGCATTAATGGGCTTCTGTTAATGCATTTTAAGATATATATATATATATATATATATATATATATATATATATATATTTGTTTTCGTAGATTTTCACGGGTAAAGGTATGTAGGTCTTGGTGTATTCGGGTTACGGACAAGACCAATACACCAAGACCTACATATATATATATATATATATATATATATATATATATATATATATATATTTGTTTTCGTAGATTTTCACGGGTAAGGTATGTAGGTCTTGGTGTATTGGTCTTGTCCGTGTAAGATTGAGAATACCTTGGCAGCGTTTTGACGAAATCTCATCCGTCATCTTCAGGCTGGTGTCTTCAGCTTCGTTCTCCTGGGAGAAGTGTGTGATCGTGGCTGTTTTTCCCTTTTAAACTCTAGAGTTGGATGTGTTGTTACTTTTTGATTGGTTTGTGGAGTTGATGTATGCAGATTGGATGGCTTTTTCCTGAGACACACAGGGTCTCAGCCACACAGGGTCTCAGGAAAAAGCCATCCAATCTGCATACATCAACTCCACAAACCAATCAAAAAGTAACAACACATTCAACTCTAGAGTTTAAAAGGGAAAAACAGCCACGATCACACACTTCTCCCAGGAGAACGAAGCTGAAGACACCAGCCTGAAGATGACGGATGAGATTTCCAAACGCTGCCAAGGTATTCTCAATCTTACACGGGACAAGACCCGAATACACCAAGACCTACATATATATATATATATATATTTATATATATATATATATAATGTGCTACTGGATCATGTTTCCTTTTGGTCAACCAAGATATCTAAATCTTGTTTTATAGCAATAGCACTTAGACTTATATTCTGCTTCACAGTGCTTTACAGCTCTCTCTAAGTGGTTTATAGAATCAGCATATTTTCCCCAACAATCTGGGTCCTCATTTTACCAACCTTGGAAGGATGGAGGGCTGAGTCAACCTTGAACTGGTCAACATCAAACTCCTGGAAGTGAGCAGTGAGTTAGCCTGAATACTGCATTCTGCCCATTGTGCCACCACTGCTTTATAATACTGGTGCCAAATTATGTCTCCTCATCAGATTCATATGCTGGTGTGTGTGTGTGTGCTGCATCTGTTTTATCTACCTATCTATATTCTTTCTGTCCAATGTAACATTGATTGTTGAGGGGGATCAGGAGAATCAGGCAGTTCAAATGAGTATATAGATTTATTGTAAACTTAAGCTCTCTACAAGAATCTGAGCTACTAATGGTCAAGGGAAATTAATGGGAGATAAGAAAGGCATTCAAGGTGGGCTGGATTTAGATATCTTGTGGATGCACAGGGACACATATATTATGATGCATTTGACCCCTCCCTCAAGCTCAGTCTGGTCATCTCCTACATAGATGGCTATAATCTATTGTTCTAACCCACTAAGTTCAATTCAAAGTATTCTGTCTTCTCTCATATTAAATAGCCTCTCATATTAAATAGTGACTTGTAATTTTGTGCTACCTTCATCAAAATCATTCATGGAAACATTGAAGAATGTACGTTTTAGGACAGAGCCTTCTAGCAGCCCACTTGAAAAATTCTCTTCCTTGTTTCAGTTGCTGTAATCTGAAATAGACTTAGAATTGAATTTTAAATAGAAATGGTTCTTAACACTCTCTCAGAATGATCAATAGTAATAGTCAAGCAAGTTCTAAAGGAATGAATTGGAGAAGAATTACAAGCTTTTGCTTTCATTTATCCTGGGATTCAAAGTTATTTTTCAGAGCGGGAGGGGGGAAGTATGCTGTATTTTGTTTATTAGAGGGAGAGTAATTTTTCTCTCAGTGAAGAATTGCCCTCTATGTGAGATAATACATCTTTTATTTTACATAATAATTTAACCTATATATCAATGCAGGGCAAATAGCATTGGATGGATCTCATGCAAATGAATGATGAGAATGAAAATAATGCAATGTTTATGATGAGTGATTGCATGTGTATATAATATATTTAATGAATAATTTATCCTTAGCTAATATGGTTAGAGCCATGAAGATAGGAAAAAGGTATTCTTTACAGATGAACATCTGTGCTACAGAAGAGCTCTGAGTTCTTTCCTGGCTCCAAAAAAAAAAAACCCAACCCCAACACCTTATCTTCTTCCCCTTCCTATATTGCTGAAAAGTTTACTGAGCTACTTCTGCAAACCCATTCACAACTTTCTTATTGAAGTTTATTATTGTGTCAGTCTAGAAATGGAAGAGCCCTGCCAGGACCTCAAAAACTCTTCATAACTTGAAGAGACAACAAAGACCCTTATTCCCATCAGGCCAAAGGAGAAGAAGTACTAGTCCTTTGGATAAAACTAATAAATGACTTGCTACTGCCTAATAGTAGGCCTAAAAAGAATATTCCATAAATGTAGCTGGGTGGAAAGATTAGGATACTCTGTTAAACTCCACCATTGATTAGCATAGGAAACAAAGGGCATTTCTCAATATTCTCTGCTCCTTCCTCCTCTTATGAAATAAAAATAATTTGATCCACTCCCTGTGCCCATAAAAATTCACCAGTGAAGCAGAGTCTTTGAATTTCCCACTTCTTAAGAAAGATTTCTATAAAAATCCTTCCCTTTCTTTTGTTCTTATTCTTCTTCCACCTATGAAACATTGCTTACTAAAGTGTGGTTTCTTTCTTTTATATTCTTCGATGTTAAAACATTTAAAGGTGCAAATTACATGAAGATCCCAGTTTTGGGGTTTCAGTTGCCATATCTGATCAAGTATGTAACCCCTATTGGAACAGAGAATGTTTGTCCTCAGAAGAGGCAGAATTTCTATGACCAAGAATAGTTACTAGAGTGGGTAATAAATTGCTATAGAAAGAATGTGTGTGAGAGTTTCAGAATCTTTCAGGACAAAAGAAATGGTTTAAACACTAAAACCTCCAGTATTACACATGGCAAGGCATTAAAGAATATCAAGGAAAAGCTCTACAATGTGATGGACAAGTGATATCAACTACTAGAAAATTTGCCAACATAATAGGTTTTCTGTTTATATTCTGCAAACATTGGTTGCCAAATTTACCTGCACAATTGTGTCAAATACATGCTACCCAATTATAACCCAGCTCCTGATATTCCATGACTAGGAAGTTTTTACATGAGAAAACTTCATTGTTAGAGATAATTTTGAATTTAGATTTCCATAAACAGGAAAAAATAATAGTAATAAGTCACATGACAGCAAGTCACATCACTGGACAAGTGAAGCTGGTTTATGCAGATCCTAGATTTCAGGAGGCTTATCCCTTTTTCTAAATGAAGTGCTGCATTTGGAATGCAGCAAGATACTTGGAGCAGGAGGGTTTTTTGGGGGGGGAGGTGAGGGAATCTGGATTAGATTATATTTAAGTGCTTTGAATTATATGCACATACCTGAGAGCCATAAAACATCTGGGAGATGGCTTTCAGTTTTATAGCAGCATGCATGTGTTGTTTGCCTATTTCAGGTGGGGGTGGGAAACAAAACCAAACCAAATCTCAAATAAAGCAAAAACAAATCTCAAACAAAGCAAAAAACAAAACACCACAACATTGTTAGGATATGTGCAGAGTAACCCTTGTATAACAAGGATATGCACATGGAAATGTTTATGAGCACAGTTATGAATAAATATACAGCCACACAGAGTTAAATCAAATTGTGTTAAAGTTTACTTGAAGAAATAGCACAGTCCAATAAACAGTCCATGTCATACATGTTTTTACAGTCCAGTAATATCCAGTTATAAAGTCTTCACGTCATTTCACGTCGATTACAGCAGACAAATATCAAACCATAGTACAACAGATAACCTTCGATATCAACAGAATATCAAAGCAAACAGAATTAGTCAGTATCGGTCCGTAGTCAGTCAGTATAAGTATCATGAGAGATCATCAGTGAGAAAGAGAAGTAAACCAAGATCTATAGCTCCCTCTTATGGCAACTTGCAGCATATTCAACCAACAAGAACATAGAATAATACATTACAGTATTTTTCCTTAAACCTACAAACATACATATTTGTGGTTTATATATTGTCAACCCAACTATGTTGTGTACATATACATAACATTCTCCCCTCTGGGTTGGTCAATATATAATGCATTATGTCTTCAATTCATAACTGTTACACAATTAATAACTTTACATCCTCATACAATTTCATAGACATTAGAAGATTCTTTATCTAACTCGACATACAATGCTTGTTTGAACTCTGTTAGATTTACATCTCTCTCTAATTGACCTTCTAGGAAACTCAGTACATGTTGTTTGTATATTTTCTTCCTCTACCTCCCCTATCAAATCCCCATCTTTTACAGTTATAGAGGGTTCTTCTTTTACTGATTCATCAATATTCCTATCATTTTTACAATTTTTCCAATATATATTAGTAGTACCTGGCTCCCAAAATTTAAATAATATATGATTAGCTCCATAACCCACAAAATACAATTTCTTAGCTCTATGTTGTCCCTTTTGCCTTACTTGCGTGGGAATATGAACCCATGCTGGGGTTCCAAATGTACGCAAATAACTAAGATCTGGTTTTCTTCTATGCCAACAAGTAAATGGTAATTCACCAGTCATTGAATTTATCACATTATTCAAAACATGGTTAGCACACATTATTGCTTCATCCCACAGTTGCTCTGATATGCCAGAATCAGACATCATATTCCTAGCCATAATCTGTAATGTTTGTCTTCTACATTCAATATATAAGTTATGTTCTGGTCTATAATGATCGGAACGCTCATGTTCAATTCCAGCTTTTCGTAACATGGTTTCAAATTTGTTATTAGTAAATTCAGTATCATCATTTGTAATTAATCTAATAATTTTCTGTTTCTGTTTTCTTTCAGTAAAAAAGATATTAATACTGGTGTTCTTTTCACGAAGAGATTTGTGCCAATTTTCAGAGGGTTAGGATATAACCTCAAGATATTTAAATGAGGAAAGTTATATCTATGTTATTTTCTTTCCCTACCATTAATGTTTGTGGGTTTTGTCCCTTAAAACCCTTCATGATTTCAGTATTAACCTGGTTTATAGTGAGTCTATCTTGCCTATAGTAAATGACGGCCTGTGTACTTCCTTTAAAGCTAGCCTGATTTAGAGAGAGAGAATGACCACATCATCATCTTAAAGGAGGAAAAACACTACAATTGTCTATCATTAGGCTTAGTAAGTGAAATTATGCTGTAGTTAAAGAGGTAGCTACTGAAATGCTGAAATGGGGCTAGAATAGAGTCCTGTTTCACTACTTCCTGAACTGAGATACCTTCAGAAGGATGGTTGCTAGCAAGATATCTAAGCTATGCAGTTGTCTACATGCAGCACTCTGATTAAACAAAGTAACTTGTGATCTATGGATAAATGGAACCATTTCTACCATGGTCTTTCTCTAAAGGTGAACAAAAAGTTGATTTTAAACTTATAAGGGCAATGTAATTTAGTTAGACAATGAGTGTGCCCTTTAAAAAAAAAGTTTACGAAACTGAATGATTGAAGGTATTTAAGCATAGCTTCAAAAACAGTATGGTGGGTTTCCCACAATTAATAAGGCTCTCTCCTAGATTACTATTATTAGCAATAGAATAATATGTACCTTAAATATGATTCTCCCCTCCCAATTGGTATGCTAGATGTTATGTATGCAGGTTTGAATGTGATTGGTTTAGTTTGAACTGTTCTTGTAAAATGTCAGAAATGATTGGTTTAAAAAGTGCGGGAAAACCCTGCACTCTGATTGGCTGGCAACTGCGGCTGCTGGCTATAAGTAGCAGCCGCAGCCCAGCCAAATCGGGTCTGTTATGAGCTGTAGTCACTAATAAACTCTACACTGAACCACTCCGCGTCTGACTCTTCATGCAAACTTAACATTGGCGACGAGGGTGGGATCATTCCCAAAGAGAAGATGACACGGAAAATAAGCTGAGAGAGATGGCTGCGCTGAACACCTGCCCAGCCCCATTCGATCTGATGGCAGAAGACTGGGACACGTATGCAGATTGTTTCCAAATGTATTTGGAAGGAAATGATCTCGCCGACATTTCCGAGAAGTGGAGGAGGGCGGTCTTTCTTATGCACTGCGGTCCAGCAGTTTTCAAGATGCCGAAGGCATTGGTGGGAGCTGCAGATGTGAAGGTAATGGACTGGCCCAACTTAGAAAAGCTTTTAAGAGCCCATTACGCTCCACAAGTATCGTGCCTCATTAAGAGACACGAGTTTTACCATCGGGATCAAGGGGAAAGTGAAACGTTAACAACTTCATGGCAAGTTTAAGAGACATTGGGGGTGCATGCGAGTTTAACAACTTGGAAGAGGCCATGCACGATCGATTTGTTCTAGGCCTCAAAGACAAGGTGCTTCAGAGCAAATTATTATTAAAACCTAAGATCACGTTGAAGGAAGCCATAGAAGAGGCCTCCTCAGCAGAAGCCACCAAGTCCTCAGCAGCAGCCATGAAGAAAATTAACAAGGCCTCAAGCCATCCTGATGTGGAAAAGTCCACAACAACTCATTGCGAGCAGATAGATTCTGAGTCAGACTGTAGCGAGGTGGAGGAAGGAATTTATAGACTCAGAATGGAGAGGAAAAAGAAAGACCTGGGAAGAAAGAGGCAAGATTTTTACTGCAGAGGTTGTGGGGCAAGCCACCCCCGCACTGAATGCAAGTTTCTTGATACCATCTGCCTCCGTTGTGAAAAAAAAGGTCACCTAGCAATAGTCTGCAAATCATCCAGAACTCCACCCCACAGAAGAAAGTTTCCTGACAAAGAATTCAAGCCTAACAACTTCAGTGAGAAAATGGGGCGCAACACAGAAGCAAATGGGAAGAATGAAACTCATCAAACAGTCACTATTGGTCACTCTTCTCCTTTAAGAAGCAGAAAAGTACATGTGAAGGTACTAATTGAAGGAAGGCCTTGCCAAATGGAAGTGGACTCAGGCTCCTATTTATCCATGGTGTCATGGGACACTATTCACAGACTACTCCCTAACATTCAGAAGAAACATTTCCAGAAGCAAGCACTGACTCTTAAAGACTACCAAGGGAACAAGATTCCAGTAGTTGGAACAAGAGAATTCAACGTGAAGTTCAAAGGCCACACCAAACGTTTGCCCCTGACCATCGTGGACAAGGACCGCCCAAGCTTGCTGGGACTTGAGTGGTTCAATCCATTAGGCATCGAGGTGACTGGCATCAATCACGTGAGCAACACTGAATGGGAGGAGGCCTTGAAGTCTGAGTTTCCAGAGGTCTTCAGCGACGGATTGGGCAAGTATATGGGGACCCCTATCACTTTCAACTTTCCAAGGTGCCCCCAATTTGCTTAAAGCCCAGAAGGGTCCCATTTGCCTTAAAGGAAAAAAATGATGCACAATTAGATAAACTAATAGCTCAAGGAGTTTTAGAGCCCACTGACCACTCCAGATGGGAGACACCCATAGTCACATCAGTCAAGGCTGATGGGTCAGTAAGAATCTGTGGAGACTCTAAAGGGACATTGAACCATGCACTTCAACAGAGCGCATATCCAGTTCCAGTGGTGCATCATTTATTACATTCACTTGGCAGGGGTACAGTCTTTGCCAAATTGGATCTGGCCCAGGCATATCAACAACTAACAGTTGATGATGCCACTGCAGAAGCCCAAACCATTGTGACTCATAGAGGTGCCTTCAAATATAAAAGGTTACAGTTTGGAGTAAGCGTGGCACCAGGCATCTTCCAAAGCCTTATGGAAAGGATGCTCCAAGGACTGCCAGGGGTAGTACCTTACTTTGATAATGTGTTAATCTCTGCTGAAAATGACACTCAATTACAAGAGAGACTCAGAGAAGTCCTTACCAGATTCAAGAAAGCGGGGTTAAAAGTCAAGGAAGAAAAATGCACTCTTAGAACTGACAAGGTTGAGTTCTTGGGCTACATGATTGACAAGCATGGCATCCACCCTACAGATGCCAAGGTTCAAGCAATCAAAGAAGCCCCTAGACCTAAATGCAAAACAGATTTGCAAGCCTTCCTTGGACTTATTAACTTTTATCACATGTTCCTACCTCAGAAGGCAACCATTGCAGAACCATTACACAGATTACTGGACAAAAATATGCTTGGGTCTGGGGCAGGAAGGAACAATCAGCATTTAACAATATTAAAAGACTAATCACATCTGATGCTGTACTCATACAGTTCTCTGAGAATTTGCCTGTTGTACTGACTTGTGATGCATCCCCTTTTGGAGTGGGGGGGTTTTGAGCCACAGGCTTCCCAGCGGGAGGGAAGCCCCTATTGCATTTTACTTTTGCACTTTGACCAAAGCAGAGAGGAATTACAGCCAATTGGACAAGGAAGCATTAGCAATTGTTGCAGCTGTCAAGAAATTCCATGAGTATCTATATGGGAGAACATTCACCATTGTCACAGATCACAAACCTTTGTTAGGCATTGTGGCAGGAGACAAAGCTACACCCACTATCCTGTCACCAAGAATGCTGAGGTGGACTGAATTTCTTGCTGCTTATTCACACAAGCTGATCCACAAGCCTGGCAAAGACATTGGCCATGCTGATGCCTTGAGTCACTGCCCACTTCCTTTTCACACTGAGGATTTTGAACCTGAGGCGCACAACTTTTTCCTAGAAACTGTTGCCAAACTTCCAGTACACGCTGCTCAAATTGCCAGAGAGACTGCCAAAGACACTTTATTGGCTCCTGTTATAGGCTGGATTAAGAAAGGTTGGCTTTTTCAAGATCTACCTCACCTGGCTCAACCTTTTAAATCCAGGCAAACTGAATTATCTGTATTAAGAGGCTGTATTTTGTGGGGTAACAGGGTGGTTATTCCTGCAAAACTGCAAAAAGAGGTTTTGGAAATGTTACATGAGGGTCATCCAGGAATTGTAAGGATGAAGGGATTGGCCAGGAGTTATGTATGGTGGCCAGGTATTGACAAAATGGTTGAAAACTGGGTTGCATCTTGTCCCAACTGTCAGGTAGTCAGGCCTGCCCCACCTCTCACCCCCAAACAGGAATGGGAATGTCCTAGGGGCCCATGGTCCAGGATTCACATTGATTTTGCTGGCCCTACCAGAGGGCACACCTTCCTTATTATAGTAGATGCATATTCCAAATGGCTAGAGATAATCCCTATGGCATCCACCACAACTGATGCTGTCATCAAGCAGCTCAAAAGCTTTTGTAACCCACGGGTTACCTGATGTTCTTGTCTCTGACAATGGCCCTCAATTTACATCTAACATTTTTGAATCCTATTTAGCAAAACAGGGTATCAGACATGCCCTCACTGCCCCTGGGCACCCTTCGGCTAATGGCCGGGTTGAACGCATGGTATGTTTTACCAAGGGAAAGCTTCAGCAATTGGGTCCTGGGGACATCACTGAGAAAGTTGAAAAACCCATCAACTAACTTATCCCCAGCAGAGTTGTTGATGGGTAGGAAACTTAGGTCTCCCCTTGACCGCCTTCATCCCTCTTACGCACCCAACGCACCACTTGATTCCACTAGCAAAGTTCGCACGTTCAGTGTGGGTGATTCTGTTTATGCTAAGAACCTTATGGGTGAACCTTCATGGATTCCTGCTGAAATAACTCAAATCACAGTCCCTCGTTCTTACAGGGTGCAAACAGAGGATGGTGTCCTCTGGAGCAGGCACATTGGTCAGTTAATATTCAGGAACATCGCAATTGTTCCTCTCTAGTTCCCATACCTAATGCCTTTTCTAGGGGGGAGGGGGAGGAGCAGGAGGATAATTAGCAAGCAAGAATCAACCCCATGTGTAGCGAGCCATTATGACAGGAACCATCCCACAACCTGTCACAATGCCAAAATCCATCCTTACAAGTGGAAGATTGCACATCACTACCTGACTTGGGTGCTGACATTGGGCTGGAGATGGGTTGGGAGGAGAGACCAGATTCTAACAATCAAACAGGGTCTTCTTTCACAGGAAGTCCAACTAGGGAAATGTCAACAGACACATTTCCTCTCTCACTGGGTGAGAACATTAAAACTTCTGAACCACGAAGGTCTCAATGTACACGTA
This sequence comes from Naja naja, assembly GCA_009733165.1. NCBI lineage: Eukaryota > Metazoa > Chordata > Lepidosauria > Squamata > Elapidae > Naja > Naja naja. Next base: position 138,812,699 of record CM019150.1, read on the forward strand.
AGAGCCCCATCTATTTAAAAGAATACATTAGATAGGTTGGGGTTTGAGTATGGACTGAACCTAGTGGGGAGGGGTGTTATGTATGCAGGTTTGAATGTGATTGGTTTAGTTTGAACTGTTCTTGTAAAATGTCAAATATGATTGGTTTGAAAAGTGCGGGAAAACCCTGCACTCTGATTGGCTGGCAACTGCAGCTGCTGGCTATAAGTAGCAGCCGCATCCCAGCCAAATAGGGTCTGTTATGAGCTGTAGTCACTAATAAACTCTTCACTGAAGCACTCAGCGTTGACTCTTCATGCAAATCTAACAATAACTGTTAAGTTTGCATGAAGAGACAGACGCGGAGTGCTTCAAGCTCTTTGTTTAACTGAACCATATGTTCAGCCCGGCTGTTAGTGGAGGGGTATTTAAGTGATTGTCCATTAGGACTCCAAGATCTTTCTTTCAGTTACTACTATTGAATGAGGTACAATTTAAGTCTGTCAAGATCCTTCTGAATCTTAAGCCTATCTTCTGGAGTGCTGGCTATTCCTGACAGTTTAGTGTCATCTGCAAATTTAATGAATTTCCCTAGTCCAGTGGTTGCCACCAGTGGGCCGGCAGCCACTGGTGGTCCATGAGAAAATTTTGGTGATCCACAGAGAAATGTCACCCCCAAAGCAATTAATCCAGGCTGCGTGGGATCACAAGGCTGAGTGCCCACATGGCCCACAGGAACACAAGGCTTGCATCGCTTGCATTACAAACAACACATGGTAGTGAGGCGGAGGGGGGAACTTGCCCTACTTGCCCTATGGCCCTGGCCTGGCCACCGAGCTGCTTCTTTCTGCTTCTTTCTTCTTCTGCTTTTGGATACACACAAGGAAAGCAGCAAAGGTCTTTCTTTCTCTCCCCCAAACTCTGCCAGAAATGAGTCTTTGTGACCCTGCAAGGCATCCTGCTCCAAGAGTCTGTGCCAGGGTGACAAGTCTCACAAAGACTTATTTCTGGCGAAGTTTGGGGGAGAGAAAGAAAGACTTCTGCTGCTTCTGCTGCTTTCTTTGAATGAGAAAGACTGCACAATCTTGAGTCGGATGAGGGAGGGGGGAAGAAGTTCAGGGTAGCCACACTCTAGAATCTCTCATGATATATCTAGTAGGTAAAAAGTTATAGCTTTAATTTACCATGATTCTATCAATGAATAAAATAAAGGATTGGACTCAATTGGTTCTTGTTGTCTCATCTCGGAGCTTGGGCCTGACTCCAAACACAGAGCAAATATCTTTGTTTTCTTTAGTTTCCCAAGGAATCTTCTGAATCAACCCTTAGTTTCCCATAATTAATATTTGGATTTAATGAGTTCCATATAGGAATTGTGTCAGTGTTGAGGTTTCAAATGTTTCAAAGCAATTGGTATATACAGGGTATCTCTAGAAAAAAAAAATAAAGAAAGAAGAGGATTATTGTTGGTTGTTGAGTGTTTGGAGCAATTTCTTGATATGAATGCATCATTTCCCTTAGAATGATAGCATGAAATCCAGTTACTTAAAATTTATTCTATATTTTTTTTTCTTTTTAAAAAGTTTATTATAGCTGTAGACCAGTACATGCTCTATAATACATAATTCTATATAAATTGATGGTAAATAATGTAAACTTTAAGACAAAGTTAAATACATGTATAAAACTGATTAGGATGTGAGTGATGTTCAGGATGCAGCCTATATGAAATTATAATGTAAACATAAAATTAATATTAAATATAATAACATGTAAAAGTACAAAAAGTGTTGAATATCGAGAACTTCTTGAAAAAATACAGTTACATAGAATTTGGTTTGGCTAGCAGAAAACTGGCCCATCAGAATCTGATGCATCTGCCATGCTGTTGCACAAAACTTAATTGCAAGCATTGTAATAAAAGGCAGTTGGTCTATGAACAATATCTGGGCATAGGCTGAATTTGAGCACCCAAGAAATCTAATCAAATCAACCTACTAATGAAAGGTAGGATAGATCTGATTTGAATTTGTCTGTAAAAGGAACATAAAAAAATATCTGTAGCTTCACTTTTCCAGAAGTACGGAGTCAAAGCCTTTCAGCCAATGGATTTTTGTAAAAAATATATATCATCTATACTGCAGACAGAGAGCATGGCATTGGACAAGAGAGAGAAAGATTTCCAGTAACTGGGTGTTTCTAGCTCTGTAAGGGAGCTGGCAGCAGTGAGACTTTTGTAGATTTGTTCTATTTTATGTCCTCATCCAACAGAATTTTTGGGATTCTTGAGAAGTTCAGGACCATGTTTACACATAATTTAACCATAATGACTGTTGGTTACAGTGCTCCAATAGTTCTTCTAAGGCGTACCACTGTTCATGACGTAACAGCATCATCTGCACACAGCATTAGATAGATAGATAGATAGATAGATAGATAGATAGATAGATAGATAGATAGATAGATAAATGGATATGGATATGGATATGGATATGGATATGGATATGGATATGGATATAGATATGTTAGCAGTTGAAAAGGCTAAGGCCCTGGCCATTACATTAATAGTGATTAAGTTACAGTGGGGTCAGAATGCACCCTTTTTAAGTCCTTTGTTGGTTAGCACTGCTTTTGAGTGGTGCTTGGCTATACTGTGTTTTACCTTCAAACTGATCTTATGCCTTATTTATAATAGGGGGATAACCTTCTATTGACTGAAGATGCTTGAGTTTATTTCAAAGTGTTCAGAGATGGAGTTAAAACTGCTTGAGATCTACAGCCAGGGCAAAAAAGATCAAATTAGATGCTGAGTTTATTTTTCAAACAAATGGCAGAGAATCAGTCCTCTATCTCAAACAGAGCAGCCTGCCTCAAATCCTTCCTCCTTTTTTCTAAGAAAAACCCTTCTTCCAGTCAATTTAAAAATCTCCAAGAAAGGAGTCTAACACAGTTCTTACCTATTTTGCTAAGAAGATTTTCTGGGCAATAATGGGTTGAATGTTTTTAATCTTTTTTTTTAAATAGATATTATAGCTGCACCCCACTTTAGAAATTGAGACTCTATGTAAAAAGTGAAAACAACTCTGGACCTCTTCAATCCAAGTGAGAACATGTCAGTTCTTGGAGCATTAACTCCAAATCCTGGGTTTTTTTCCATGTTTTAACTGTGTACTTCAGCAACTCAGACTAAAGGCCACTTTGACAAAGATTCTTATCCCAAATCAGTTTCAGCACCTTGTACATTTCCCCCTCCATGAAAAGTTCAAAAATAAAATAAGGCATTCTAGAAGATGGATGTGCCCCCTTTCCATCTCCACATTATTATGACTGTAGGATGGACACAAAACATTGCTATGAATAACTTATTATGTTTTCTTCTGATGGCTTGTCTTTGTGAAGAGGTTGAGTATGTCAGTTACAAGAATTCATTAGGCTCCAGCAGAGAGACTGGGAAAGTACTCATTCTTACAAGTCAACTGAGATCCTCTAGCATAACCTCCAAGGGAATGGGCAAGTTGAGTACCAAAGGCCCACAAAAGCACAGCAGTGAAAGATTCCTGGGATGGACTATATTCAGGAATGGTTGTTATTTTGAGTATGCCTTGCATATGGTACAAGTTGGCTACAAAGCACTTGGCTACAAAGGAGGCTTGATAACTCTCCAATGAAAAATTATTAATTGAACCCACTTAGTATTGTAAACAATATCTGTTGCAGCTTTGACTTGTATGTTTAGGACTCTGACTCAATTCAAGTCATCTGAATTTTGAATCTTACCCTTTTGTAAATGAAAAGTCCTTGGAAGTTAACTCTTTCTAGTTTGATCTTTGATCTGAATTTTGACCTTGCTGAATTGCTTCCGCTTAAGTCCTTTTCCTTGGTCCATTTGATTATGGGTTTTGCATGATGTCTCTGAGAGAGTACCTCATGACCCATATAATTGGAACTCATAGTAATAGCCAATTCAAAGGGAATTGTTATCAAGAATGTTGTTAAAAAAAGGGAGGAATCTGGAATTATTTGAGATGATACTCTTTGACTGCAAAATATCAGCCCTGAACTAGGGGAGATATGATTTTAAAAAATCTCCAATTCTGTGTTTTGATGAATCTAGGAAATATAATAAGGGACAGCCTTATAGTATATTATTAAATTATCATAATTCAAAGAAGGGAGGAACAGGCCTTATTTCAGAGTTACCCAAATTGTCTTAAACAACAGTTCCAAGGTTTTTGACATCTTGCTTAGATATGTTAGGAAAAGTATTTGAATTGGCAGCTTTTTTATCAACTCACTATAACCAGTCTACTCTGGAGAAATGTGTCTTATTTCATTCCTACCCAGCAGGTATAAAATTCTAGATATCCTGGATGCTCCTTATGATATTCTTTGGCCCTAAGTGGAGCCATTCTCTTCCTTATACTAAATTTTGTTATTCTGAAGGAACTAAATTCTAGCTTTTGAGTAATTTGTTCATAAGGCTGCAGTTGTACATTAATTTACCCCTTTTCTGCTATCTTATGTGCCTTGTATTTCTTCTGGCATAGTGAATAGAATTAGAGAAGAAAATTCCTTCTATCTTTTCATGCTATGATAACATATGTTACCTCAGAACCATAAAGACGATAGATGCAGTATTACTATCTACTAACAGTCAATAAGCAACACTAAGGGCAGAGGCCAAAAACATGAAGAAGAGTATTCTGGATTTGACCTTGCCTCCCTCTGTAGCTGTAAGACTTTCATATTTTGTACAAATCAGTGTTTCTCAATCTTAGATGCTTTAAGATATCTGGATTTCAACTCCCAGAATTCCCTAGCCAACCGTGTTTAAAGTTGTCAAGGTCGAGAGGCACTGATATAGACTGCCATTCTTATTTATTTATAATCCAGTTTTCATCTAGAAATCTTAGAACACTCCATCAGTTTCTGAGTAGAACAGCTATATTCATTTATACATTATTTGAAAGTACCTTACTTTCAATAAATGAATAAAATAACTCTAGGTATTCTAGGTACCTTTGTCTATGAATTGGATCTATTTTTTGTTCCCCTGGCAATGTCTTGCTCATACCTTTCATTGGTTATTTTTTATTGTATTCTTCATTTTCTCCATCTTTTCCCACATGGATTCATTGTTTGTTTACATTATGGATTGCATTTGATAAATCTTGCTGCTTTTTGAATGTATTATTCTTCATGGTGTCTTGTATATTTATCTTTCAATATATTTCACAGACTTTGATTTGTTTTTCTTCTCTTATTTATTCCTCTGCACTTTCATTTCTGCCATCAAAAAGCTGACATTTCTTGATCCAGATATGTAACTGTAAAAAGAATCCTGCCATTATCATAGAAAAGGTTTACAGACTCCTATCATGATTCAAGAGGGGAAAGCCTGCTTTGAAACTTCCAGTGCTGAAAGCCTTTGAGCCAAACTGCAGAAGCTTAGATGTTTAGTTTCACAGAAGTAAAAAGTTAAAGATACCCTTTATTTCAGTTCAATTACTGGTGGTTTTCTAATCATATCCATGTAATTTTTTAAATATCATATGTAAATCATTACTCACTGCTTTTTCCTAGTTTCCCCCCTCCATACAACTTTCTAATTCAGCCACAGCATCTGGAGCTTGCTGATTGTGATGGAAACATTAAACAAGCTGTAGGTTAAGAAAATGAATGAAACTCAATATGTTGGCTTTGTGACTACAAATCTTGATAAGCAGAGAATTTAATAGAATAACTGAATGATAGAGTTGGAAGGGACATTAGAGGTCTTCTAGTCTACTCCTCTGATCAGACAGGAGTTGCTATACAGTACTATTTCAGAAAAGTGGTTGTCCAATCTCTTTTTAAAAGCTTCTGGTGATGGAGTGTCCTTCTGAAGGCAAGCCATTTCACTGATTAAATAGTTCTCATTGTCAGGAAATTTCTCCTTAGTTCTTTTTTTTTTGAAAAAAAGTTTTTATTTTAAGACAGACATACAAACAAGACATACAAAACATAAATACCATCTTCCATATATACATACAGTGTGTCAGTTGGTTACAAATCCTTTGTGTTATCCTTTCATAGTCATCACTCACAATTTATCAAAAAAGTTCTCATATTATCAATAAAACATTCTTATATATTTATCAATTATTATTTATATACGACTAGAGCCTTGGTGGTGCAGGCTGTTAAATGCCTAGCACTTAAGTTCCAGCTGCCTGCAATTACTGCAGGCTCGAATCCCACCAGGCTCAAGGTTGACTCAGCCTTCCATCCTCTCAGGGTAGGTAAATTGAGGACCCAAGATTGTTGGGGGCAATAAGCTGACTTTGTAAAAATGCCGCTTAGTAATAAGCAGGCAAATACAATGGAATGAAGGCTATTGCTGAGCGCATTGGGTTGTATCCCAAAAATTGTAAACCGCCCTGAATCTTTGGAGAAGGGCGGCATATAAATGTAATTTTTTTTAAAAAAAACTATTTATTTCATCATTTATACAAGATATTCTCAATTTTAATGTAAAATTTATGTTATACTTTCATCCAATGGTTATATATGTCTATATTATATTTTATAACAATCTATTAAATTTCTATTACAAAATTATATAATCTATTACATTACCAAGTCTTCTTACCCAACCATTGATAAAACAAATCCCATATCTTATAAAATTGTTTATCTTCTTGTTCTCTAATTTCAAATGTCAATTTACTCATTTCAGCACAGTCCATAATTTTCTTAATCACTTCCTCCTGCATAGGTATTTTGTCATTTTTCCAATTCTTAGCAAATATAATTCTAGCTGCTGTTAAGACATTTACAATCAAGTATTTCAACTCTTTATTATAAATATCTGGTATAATTCCCAATAAAAATATTTCTGATTTCAAGTCTATATGTTGTATCATTTTTTCCAACCACGTGTGGATTTTAGTCCAATATCTTTTTGCATCCAAACTTGTCCACCACATATGGTAATATGATCCAGGTATCTGATGATTTCCAGCATTTATCCAATTTGTTCTTAAACATTCTTGCAATTCTTGTTGGGGATAAGTGCCACCTGTAAAACATCTTATACAAATTTTCTTTATAAGCAGTTGACATTGTCATTTTATAATTCTGACACCATAATTTTTTTTAAATTACATTTATATGCCGCCCTTCTCGAAGACTCAGGGCGGCTTACAATTTTTTGGGTTACAACCCAGTGTGCTCAGCAATAGCCTTCATTCCATTGTATATGCCTGCTTATTACTAAACGGCACTTTTACAAAGTCAGCTTATTGCCCCCAACAATCTTGGGTCCTCAATTTACCTACCCCGAGAGGATGGAAGGCTGAGTCAACCTTGAGCTTGGTGGGATTCGAGCCTACAGTAATTGTAGGCAGCTGGAACTTAAGCGCAGGCAGTTAACAGCCTGAGCCACCAAGGCCCCAATTTTTGCCATTTCTCTAAATCAATCCCATCTCCAAAATTTTTCCCCCATGCAATCATTGTTTCTTTAACTTGTTCTTCTTCCATTTTAAATTCTAACAAATATCCATAAAGTTTTTTAATCACCTTTTCATCAGTACCCATCAATATTTTATCTAGCTCAGTCAACTTGTTATAAATACCTTCTATTTTAAAGTCTTTATCAAATCTAGATTGCACTTGCAAATATGAAAATCAATTCATTTTTATACCTTGTTCTTCCAACGCTTGCATAGATTTAAGTTCACCCTTTTCATTCAATATCTCACCATATCTAACTGTTTGTTCCTTTTTGTATATTACTGGATATGAAAAAGCTTCAATAGTAGATATCCATGATAGAATTTTCAAATAGTGTTGTTTTTTGATCTTCTCCCAATTTAAGAACAAAGCCTCTTGAATATAATGTCTTCTAAAATACCCTTGTGTTTTGGTTCCCTTATACCAAAGGAATGCATGCCACCCCAACAGCAGATCATGTCCTTCAAAGGTCAATAATCTACTGTTCCTTAATGTTATCCAGTCTTTTACCCACATCAAATTTTCCACCTGGTAATATAATTCCCAATTGGACAATGCAAACCCTCCTCTTATTCTTGCATCCTGTAACAACGTAAGTTTTATTCTTGCTTTTTTGCCTTGCCATATATATTTCAACATCATTTTATTTAAGTCTTCAAAAAACTCTTTCCCTAGTCTAACTGGAATTGTCTGGAATAAATATAAAATTCTAGGCAGTACATTCATCTTGACTGTTGATATTCTCCCAATCAATGATAATTGTAGATTTTTCCATTTTTCCAAATCTGTCGCTATCTGTTGTTTGAGTTTAATATAATTATCTTCCTTCAGTGTACTACATCTTGATGTAATATATATCCCTAAATACTTAACCTTGCTTGTGACCTGTATTTCTAAAGCTTCTTCCAACTCTTTCTTCCATCTCACTAACATATTCTTTGTTAGTATCTTTGTTTTGTCTTTATTAATTTTCAAACCTGCTACTTTTCCATATTCTTCTATTCTTTCTATTAATTTAGGTGCTGATTCCAATGGGTTCCCTAGTATAAATACCAGGTTGTCTGCAAAGGCTTGTAACTTATACTCTTCTTTTTTTAATTTTCATTAAAAAGGGAATTTCTCCTTAGTTCTAAGTTGCTTCTCTCCTTGGTTATCAACCATTGTTTCTTATCTTGCCTTCTAGTGCTCAACCCTTTGTCAAAATGAAGCATTTCTATGAAGGTTTGTTCTATCCAATGGAAGAAAAAAATAGAAATCATTAGTAGCAACAAAATGTCTGCTAAATCTATGCAACTGGCTAATATTACAAGTTAAGAAAAGGCTATATGTACATATAAAAGTTTTAACATACAAATAAGGCTACAAAAATAATTAGTTCATTCAGTTCAGATGAGCTGAAATATAAATGTAATATTAATTATATTATAAAATTAAATACAATAATAATTGATCACCTGATGAAGAGCAATTGTCCAAATATGTTCTTATTTCATATCAGTGAGCATAATGTTCCCAAACTCAAGGTTTTTATCAGATTCAGCTGAACAACAACACAAGGTGGAGAAATATAATTGAGAATAGATTTCCATTCATCTGTGACAAAATTATAAGGTCTGTACCTAGTCTGCTGAAGCTGCATTCTATATTTTTATTTCTTTGAAATAGAAATTATATTGAGATGCAAAGGGTGCAACTGTGCTGAAAAAAAATAGAGAACATTTATTAGATATGTTTAGTACTCAACATGTTTTTTCTACATAGCAATAGCAATAGCACTTTGACTTATATACCACTTCAAAATTCTTTACAACTCTCTAAGTGGTTTGTATAGTCAGCATATTGTCCCCAACAATCTGGGTCCACATTTTACCAACCTCAAAAGGATGGAAAGCTGAATTAATCTTGAGTCAGTGAGAATTGAACTGCTGGCAGTTGGCAGAATTAGCCTTCAATACTGCATTCTAACCACTGTGCCACCAGGGCTCATAACATACTTCTGCTAGCAGATCATCATTGGTTACTCAATCATGCCATCATAGATTATAACCATATTTTCCACTCTCTGGTGATCAGTTTCATGTCATATACTTATATTTTGTGATCTGTAACAGCTAACCAACCAGCATTGTTGATGAAGGTTGTTTTTATCTGTTAATGGAAACAACCTTCATCTTAATGTTTGACAATTAGATTGATTTCACTCTAAAAGAAGCATCACTATTCATTACAAACAGTCTCTCTCAATGTATTTGTCTAACATGTTTAATTATGTTCCCCACCATGGAAGATTTTGCACTGAAAATTTCATCAAATATTATCTGGAAAGAATAATTTATATCTGCTTAAAGATAATAATAATAATAAATCAAGTTTTAAAAAACTATATGCAAGAGATATTGTCAAGCATAAGGAATCAGAAGCTGGAGTGATACAAATAAATACAGGTTTATTGCATACTAACACTCTCTACAAAAATCTGAATGATTTATGGTCAGAGCAAATTGGAAGTAGATAAGAGTTGATGGAATTCAAGGTGGAATTCTTTGGTGGGTGCAGAGGGACTTGAGACTGATGATACATTTGACCCCTTCCTTCGGCTCAGCCTGGTCATCTTCCATAGATACACTTCCACTAATTTCCATTAAACTTGGCAAATTTCATTCCTCCCATAATCATCTACTTTGTCTTTAAATGTATTACCATTATACTGATTGCTAGATGAAGAATTAGATCTCTGTTCCCCTCTTCCTATTTTACTCAAAATTCTTGCAGCCCAAGTCAAATTGAACTACTTCTGAAATGACCTGAATTGGATAAGACCTTTCTGAAGCTCTCCAAACTCCATCAGGCAACCTCAAAATGAAACTGATCGTAGCCAAATTGAATGTATTTAGTCTAATGATAAGCCTAAAAACAGAACCTTTTACTTAATGATCAGTTTTTTTACACCTAATTGCTTTAGGGATTTTAGATAGAAGAAAGAATCCTTGATGATTCATTTGTCAATTTATTGGTTACATGGCAAGTAATTAATCAACCTATAATTCTTTAATCAATGAATATCACCCATATTTTAGTCTAAATTTTATTGTTAATTAAGGTTTTTAGCTTGTCAGCTATTGGTTTTGCCAATAAGTCACCTTGTTAAAATGAAAAGGGTGATCTACACAGGAATATTCTTTGTTTTTAATTGTTCTGTTTTGTGCCTTCAGCAGAGACTTGATTGGGAATTGTGTTTATCTATATTCTATAAAGAGCTTCACTGAAGCAGCTGTTATACTGATATTTTCCTAAAACTAATGTTTCAGGAAATTCATTGCATACAGTGATGCAAAACTGGAATATATAGCATAAGCAGAATACAAAGCACCAGTGGAAATAGAAGGACATATTTGTCCTTTTTAATGTAAGTTTGCAGGAATTAAAGGATGCATATGGATACAATTATAATATTTTTAGAAAGTCTAAAGGAGAAAAAGATCACCACTAAAGAGAAAAATGTAAGATTTTTCAGGCTAGTATCATGAAAAATATAAGAGTACAATAGTTGTTCATTGCATTTTTGGCAGATGTAAGGTAGCTGATAGAGATACATAGGAAAAGGAACAGCATCTTCTTAAATCTTATATTGAAAATGTGGGCTGGAAGAGATGAATTGTAATAGAAAAGGATTCTTAGGATAACAGTAAGTGGTTAGTTCAGATTCAGGTATTTTAAGATCTAAAAGCTAAAGCTACATGCCTAAATAAGAAGCTCTAGAAAGTAAACCCTATAGAGAAAGAGTGCTAGATGGAAAAACAAATTCCCTTGAAATTCTGGCCAGGGAATCTGATTAGCTTCAATTCTTTATGAGATAGCACTGGGATTGTAAATGCAAAAAGACAGAGGTAATATAAAACCACCTTTATTAATAAAAATGGTTACTGTAAGTGGTGAAATGAAAACAGAATACACAAAATACATTTGCAAGGCAAAATGAAGTAATAATTATTTTTTAATCTAGAAAAAGCTAAATAAAGTTCTGTTAGAGAAGAAGGGAAAAATACAGTGAGGAAGAGATAAAATGGACATCTGATAGTTATCATTTTCTTTAAGGGCGTGAGCTGTATTTTTATCTCAAGACAAGGTTCTGGTACTGAGATATAGTCTCACTTAAGTGGGGCTTAAGCTAAGACATTGCAAGAGGGCAAAAGGAAATAAACCTTGAAGAGTTTTGCTCATTTTGCAGCAGAGCACCCAGAGTCATGATTGACTGTGTTATTTATTTAATTATGATAGCATCTTTCTTCAATATTTCCATTTGTTGTTGTTGTTGCTATCATAACAGGCACCCAGCAATTACCTTTCAGTTATACTTCTCCTCCAGATGCAGTTTCCATCATTCCAGATGCAGTTTTCATTAGTTTTGTAAAGGTAAGATGTACATAGGCATATTAAGGCATGTTTGTGGCAGCATTGAAAAACTGGTTTCCATAAGTTCTATGAAATTTCTGTGCAATTTTCATACCCATAAAAGTTTCCACATAAGCTGGAATCATGACTGCTGAGAGTTATTTGGGATGAGAGGAAGAAAATCATAGGTCTATGATATAGTTTTCCCATTTCATCCCCTATAGTAATCCAGTATAAGTAGCCCACTTCAATCATTCATTGAAATATAAGTAGTAAGGAAGTTGCATGAATGAGCTTTTTACTATCATTCCTTCATTTTGATCACCCATATTGACAAGACTTATACTAAGATAGCAAGTCTTGCATGAGAATTGCAACTACATATTATCAGTTTTCAAAATTCCAATTTAATTTTATCAGGATATCACTGGCAAGAAACTTGAGCACCGATTATGTTATCTAGTTTTCAAAGAGAAAAACAAGTCCAGAAGATAACAACAACTCAACAAATGAAGCCTGGACCACATCTATTCTTCACTCAGGCAAGAATACAAAACTCACAACCATTGAAGGAAAGAGCCTGGGCCCAAAGTAGCTCTTTTCAATTGCAGGAAGTTTCATAAACTTCTTGACATCCCTGCAAAGAAAATAAGAACATATTTGGACAATGCTTTCTTAATATTGATTAAGGTATCTTTTATCAGGATGGCAAGTGGTGCTTTGGGGACATTCTGCCTCAAGTAAAATATCTGTTGTTTTATTTTAGGTATCATTTTTTTTAATGATAACCTTGAATAGACTACACTGATGTCAAAAAAAGAAGTCATGGGAAAGAGCTGAAAGAAATCTTACTGTCACAACGTCTTTTCACGCATGTTTTTCCTCCATTATATCACATAAACATATAAGCACATATGTAAGTATAAGCAGTAATTTAGAATTCATTACCATTCCTGAGACTACTGGGAGCTGAGACCAAATCAGCAGCAGAAGTCCAGGTTTCCTACTGCTGGGTTTATTATATGTGTGTATATATGTAGACAAATATACTTTATAAAGAGATATTCTTGGATTCTTTAGGATCCTGCTACACTCTGATGCTAGATAGATTGTATTAGAGCTATAATTTTTGTCTGTTTTCTCTCCTAAATGACATGTGAGAAGGAAGAAAAAGTCAATTGGGAAAACAGAACAGTGTAACCTCGGGGGAAGATATGGAACCACTAACAGTTATGCATTTATTGTTCAATAAAAGAATTGTGTAGAAAATCACAACTCAATTCTGGAATAAAATTTATTTGTCTCTATGGAGTCATTCAGCAACTAGAGGAGAATCTGTCTCTGTTTGGTCTGTCTTCTTCTGAAGGGGGCACTATGGAAACCAGAAAAAAATGTGTTACCTAGCAACCAAAACTCTATCTAGCACAAAGCCTGAGAAAAAGCAACAGAGAACAAGTTGGCAAAAGGGTGCATCACAATCAAGTGGACTCTAAATCATGGTGGCTAACAATCCATAACATAGGACAAAGGCTTAGGCAAGCCAATTATACATATATAACAGAAAGAACTTCAGGCATTTCATCATAACTTTGTCATGCTTTATTGCAAAGACAGAGTTAATGAGATTAAAATAACTCAGCTTAGGCACTGAAAATAGGGGATAAGATTTTTTGACAGTCAGAAAAGATTGTTCATAATGATTTTTTGGATGTTGTAGAAGACAGTGATATAAACTCTCTAGTGTCTTCCATAAGGTCCCCCTAATTCCAGCAAATCAAAGTAGCTTTCTGAACTTTGATAATATTAAAAACTCAGGTTTGTTTTAGTTAATATTTGAAAGGGAATCATCCATAAATATCAGGGTTGCAATCTAGACTGGAAAATAGCTTGGGGATTGCCAAAAGCCTTTGTAGATATCATCACCAAGAATCAAACTTGACTGGAAGGTATTTTTTTATTTTTACGTTGTATAGCTACACCTAAAGGGTGGGTGCAATCTTTTGGTGGACAGATATTGATGTGATTCAGCTCAGAAAATAAGAGGTGTGGTGGTTCCCAAATGAATGTTAACCTCTATCCTCAGATCATGCAACAATTTCTCTCTAGTACAGGGGGCCCCAACCCCTGGTCTGTGGACTGGTACTGCTCTCCGGCCCATTGGGAACCAGTCTGCACAAGTGTCAGGTAAGCCTGTAAAGCTCCATTTGCGCAAGAGGCCAGTGTACACTTGAAATCATCCCCTATCCCCGATTGCTGCCTCCACCACTGCTGATCCACCAAGACAGAAAGGTTGGGGACTGTTGATCTAACATATGGCCCTCAGGTGAATTGAGACCATTATGTATTGTGGGCAGATTGAACAGGCAGAGGCTAATCTTCGACTTCAAGCTCTTTATTCAGTAACAACAACAAGAACAATCTAGCAACTGCCTGTCTGACAGCTTGCCCTTTTATAGGGAGCCGTCAGATGGCTCAGCCAATCAGGATAAACTGTTTTTCCTGCTGTAATGGCAGACCTGAATGAAGCCTTCATTCCTTAGCTTCACTCCATCATTTGAATATTCAACAGAAACTATGATGAGTTGATAAGCGCAGCTTGTCATGGCAGCCAGGAATTCCTGAACCACTCCTCACATAGCCAGTCAAAGATGAAAATTTCACAGTACAAGAACCTGAGAAGTCCATCATCAGCCCAGAAATAAGGTTACCAAGCTTGATCTATGGCAAACTGGAATGAATTGAACTGAATGGAAAATTGTTGAGTGAGATTGAAGAAGCTATAGGAGGCAAAATAGAATGTCTGACTAGAGAAGAGCTGCTGCTAAGGAACCAGTCAGAGATCACTCTACCTTGCCATGCCAAGGATCTTCCCCTCTTTGTCAGAAAGAACTATTTGAACAACAACATGTATGCCTGCAGGGAGGAAATCTTTTTGTTGTTGTTGTTGAAACAACAGCTTGTGGTTTTGGTAAGATAACACAGGAACCTTACAAAAGGAAAGCATATCTTATACTACAGTTTGAAGCTTATTGACGTATAAATGATTTGCAGCTTCTGCAATCTTGTGATTATTATTAAAACTATGTTGAAACTGTATGCAAAACCATATAAATCCCCCACCCATTCCATTAAGTGCTTGTGCTTGTTTTGGAAAAATTATTCCCTTGCACCGTTCTTCCGCACAGAATAAACATTTGCAATCTACTCTCAGTGTGTGTTCATTGTGTGTTAACCACACTGGGCCAATGAGTCCATTTCATGGGAGAACACTTGTTTTATAGATTCCTCACTCTTTGGAGAAGCCTGGTTTCCAGCTTAACTGGCTTATTAGTAAGGCAGTTGGTGAGAGGGGTGGGCGCTTTAGCAGCTATATGAATTGATTCATTTAGCAAAAATAGAACTATAAGTGGCAGCTTGGCCAACATGGAACCATCATTAGGTCGGACAGCTAGGATTGGAGCTGAAACATTTAGAAACATGGAGAGAGAGGTATGAGAATCTTTACTATGTTGGTGGTGATTCCCATGGTCTGCTGCATTATTGCTACAACATGGAAACACTTTTTTTGTTATTACCTATGAGACAGCATTATCCGGTTGAAAGGGTTAGGATAGGGCTGTCAAACTCACATTGTCACAGTGGCAGCACATGACATATCGAGATTTTTTTCCCCTTCACTAAATTGGGCGTGGGCGGCACGTGATGCATCCAGTCCATAGGCTGGGAGTTTGACAGCCTTGGGTTAGGGTTTTGTTTTAGATATTGCTAGATGAGATGGAAGTGCTATTCTTCTCCTAAAAGAATAGCAGTAGCACTTAGACTTATATATACAGCTTCACAGTGCTTTACGGCCCTCTGTAAGTGGTTTACAATGTCAGCATATTGTCCCCAACAATCTGGTCCTCACTTTATTGACCTCAGAAGGATGAAAGGCTGAGTCAACCTTGAGCCGGTAAGATCTGAACTGCCAAACTCCTGGCTGCCTATGATCAGCAGAAGTATCCTGCAGTACTGCATTCTAACCACTGCACCACAGTGGAGCTGGGAATCCTGTTGTTGCATCAGCTGCCCTTTTTTCTGGCTGGATGCTGCAAAAGCTCCTGCTTTGGGATGACTCTAATCCCGATATCATTAGTTTTATGATATCAATGATATTCTGGATCCAGCTAGGGGACCATATGCTGGACCTTGTTTTTACCTTGGAGCAGTTTGTTTGTGATCTTCATATGGAAGGCACTATATTTAGACTTTTGCCATGATTAAATCATTGCCTGGTCCAGACAAAATTAACTGCCATATGAGACACAGCAATAGCAATACCACTTAGACTTATATAATGGTCACAGTGCTTTACAGCCTTCTCTAAGCAGTTTACAGAGTCAGTATATTGCCCCCAACAATCTGGGTCCTCATTTTATCAACCTCAGAAGAAATGAAAGGCTGAGTCATCCTTGAGGCAGTCAAACATCTTAATATAAAACTGGTGGATTCAGATGGATTTTGATAAGCACTTGAGGGCTTTTCCAGCAACCTGGCAGATAGTTCTATGAGCGCCTACTCTGGAGACAGAACATGACAAGGACTCTTGATATGATTGCTTCTGAAAGGCTTCTACTGGCTGATCCCAGATTTACTGAAAAACTCCAAGATATAAAGCATCATAAGTGATACTTAGTGTTAAGTTTGCACGAAGAGTCAGACACGAAGAGCTTCAGTGAAGAGTTTATTAGTGACTACAGCTCGAATGGACCCAACTTGGCTGGGCTACAGCTGCTACTTATAGCCAGCAGCCGTAGTTGCCAGCCAATAGGAGTGCAGGGTTTTCCCGCACTTTTTAAACCAATCCTATTTGACATTTTACAAGAACAATTCAAACTAAACCAATGACATTCAAACCTACATACATAACACCCCTCCCCACTAGGTTCAGTCCACACCAAACCCCAACCTATCTAATGTAATCTTTTAAATAAGTGGGGCTCTTGCATGTACGTTGAGACCTTTGTGGTTCAGAAGTTTTAACATTCTCACCCAGTGAGAGAGGAAATGTGTCTGCTGACATTTCCTCACTGGGACTTCCTGTGAAAGAAGACCCTGTTTGATTGTTAGACTCTGGTCTCTCCTCCCAACCCATCTCCAGCCCAATGACAGCACCCAAGTCAGGTAGTGATGTGCAATCTTCCACTTGTAAGGATGGATTTTGGCATTGTGTCAGGTTTTGGGATGGTTCCTGTCATAATGGCTCGTTACACATGGGGTGGATTCTTCCTTGCTGATTATCCTCCTGTTCCTCCCCTTCCCCCCTAGAATTGACCTCAGGTGAGGGAACTAGAGAGAGACAAGGGCAATGTTCCTGAGAGAACCTGGATCTAAGTTGATCAATGTGCCTGCTCCAGAGGAGTCCATCCTCTGTTTGCACCCTGTAAGAACGAGGGCCTGTGATTTGAGTTATCGCAGCAGGAATCCACAAAGGTTCACCCATAAGGTTCTTAGCATAAACAGAATCACCCACACTGAATGTGCGAATTTTGGAAGTGGAATCTAGTGGTGCGTCGGGTGCGTAAGTGGGATGAAGGCGGTCAAGGGAAGACCTAAGTTTCCTACCCATCAACAACTCTGCTGGGGATAAGTTAGTTGATGGGTTAGGAGTGATGTGCTTAACACTAAGAAGTTTTTCAACTTTCTCAGTGATGTCCCCAGGACCCAGTTGCTGAAGCTTCTCCTTGGTAAAACGTACCATTCGTTCAGCCTGGCCGTTAGCCAAAGGGTGCCCATGGGCAGTAAGGACATGTCTGATACCCTATTGTGCTAAATTGGATTCAAAAAGGTTGGATGTAAATTAAGGGCCATTGTCAGAGACAAGAACATCAAGTAACCCGTGGGTTACAAAAAGTTTTTTGAGCTGCTTGATGACAGCATCAGTTGTGGTGGATGCCATGGGAATTACCTCTAGCCATTTGGAATATGCATCTACTATAATAAGAAAGGTGTGCCCTCTGGTAGGGCCTACGAAATCAATGTGAATCCTAGACCATGGGCCCCGAGGACATTCCCATTCCTGTGTGGGGGCAAGAGGTGGGGCAGGCCTGACTACCTGACAGTTGGGACAAGATGCAACCCAGTTTTCAACCATTTTGTCAATACCTGGCCACCATACATAACTCATGGCCAATCTCTTCATCCTTACAATACCAGGATGAACCTCATGTAACATTTCCAAAACCGCTCTTTGCAGTTTTGCAGGAATAACCACCCTGTTACCCCAAAAATACATCCTCTTAATACAGATAATTCAGTTTGCCTGGACTTAAAAGATTGAGCCAGGTGAGGTAGATCTTGAAGAGGCCAACCTTTCTTAATCCAGCCTAAAACAGGAGCCAATAAAGTGTCTTTGGCAGTCTCTCTGGCAATTTCAGCAGCATGCACTGGAAGCTTGGCAACAGTTTCTAGGAAAAAGGTGTGTGTTTCAGGTTCAAAGTCCTCCTTGTGGCAAGGAAGTGGGCAACGACTCAGTGCATCAGCATGCCCAATGTCCTTGCCAGGCTTGTGGATAAGTTTGTATGAATAAGCAGCAAGAAATTCAGTCCACCTCAGCATTCTTGGTGACAGAATAGTAGGTGTAGGTTTGTCTCCTGCCACAATGCCTAACAAAGGTTTGTGATCTGTAACAATGGTAAATGTTCTCCCATACAGATATTCATGAAATTTCTTAACAGTTGCAACAATTGCCAATGCTTCCTTGTCCAATTGGCTGTAATTCCTCTCTGCTTTGGTCAAAGTGCGAGAGTAAAATGCAATAGGGCTTCCTCCCACTGGGAAGCCTTTGGCTCAAACCCCCCACTCCAAAAGGGGATGCATCACAAGTCAGTACAACCGGCAAATTCTCAGAGAACTGTATCAGTACAGCATCAGACATGATTAGTCTTTTAATACTGTTAAATGCTGATTGTTCCTTCCTCCCCAGACCCAAACAGACTTTTTGTCAAGTAATCTGTGCAATGGTTCTGCAATGGTTGCCTTCTGAGGTAGGAACATGTGATAAAAGTTAATGAGTCCAAGGAAGGCTTGCAAATCTGTTTTGCATTTAGGTCTAGGGCTTCTTTGATTGCTTGAACCTTGGCATCTGTAGGGTGGATGCCATGCTTGTCAATCATGTAGCCCAGGAACTCAACCTTGTCAGTTTTAAGAGTGCATTTTCTTCCTTGACTTTTAACCCCACTTTCCTGAATCTGGTAAGGACTTCTCTGAGTCTTTCTTGTAACTGAGTTTCATTTTCAGCAGAGATTAACACATCATCAAAGTAAGGCACTACCCCTGGCAGACCTTGGAGCATTCTTTCCATAAGGCTTTGAAAGATGCCTGGTGCCATGCTTACTCCAAATTGTAACCTTTTACATTTGAAAGCACCTCTATGAATCACAATGGTTTGGGCCTCTGCAGTGGCATCATCAACTGTTAGTTGTTGATATGCCTGAGCCAGATCCAATTTGGCAAAGACTGTACCCCTGCCAAGTGAATGTAACAGATGATGCACCACTGGAACTGGGTATGCACTCTGCTGCAGCGCATGGTACAGTGTCCCCTTATAGTCTCCACAGATTCTTACTGACCCATCAGTCTTGACTGGTGTGACTATGGGTGTCTCCTATCTGGAGTGGTCAGTGGGCTCTAAAACCACTTGAGCTATTAATTTGTCTAATTGTGCCTCAATTTTTTCCTTTAAAGCAAATGGGACCCTTCTGGGCTTTAAACGAATTGGTGGCACCCTGGGATCTAGGTTGAAAGTGATAGGGGTCCCCATATACTTGCCCAATCCTTCACTGAAGACCTCTGGAAACTCAGACTTCAAGGCCTCCTCCCATTCAGAGTTGCTCACGTGATTGATGCCAGTCACCTCGATGCCTAGTGAATTGAACCACTCAAGTCCCAGCAAGCTTGGGCGATCCTTGTCCACGATGGTCAGGGGCAAACGTTTGGTGTGGCCTTTAAACTTCACGTTGAATTCTCTTGTTCCAACTACTGGAATCTTGTTCCCTTGGTAGTCTTTAAGAGTCAGTGCTTGCTTCTGGAAATGTTTCTTCTGAATGTTGGGAAGTAGCCTGTGAGTAGTATTCCATGACACCATAGATAAATAGGAGCCTGAGTCCACTTCCATTGGGCAAGGCCTTCCTTCAATGAGTAGGAAACAGACTGAAGAATGACTTGAACATTACTTTATTGATATGGGCCATAGCGGGTGGGATTCAAAAATCCCAACAACCAGTTTTCTACCTGGTTGCTGGGTGAGCATGGCCTACCGGAACTTCTGAGAGGGCCATTTTTCACCTTCCCCAGAATCTGGAGGCTTCCCTCTGACTCTGGGAGGGCGAAAACAGCCTGCCCCGGTTCTCTAGAAGCTGGAAACAGGCCCGTTTCCGGACTTCCAGAACTTCCAGGAGGGGCATTTTTTGCCCTCCCAGAGCCCCTGCATGGACTCTGCACTTACCTGCATCCAAACCAGGCCATGTGGAGACTCCTGGGAGGAGAGGGCTGTGGTAGGCAGGGCCAGCTGGTCGGTTCAACTACTGATTCGGTGAACCAGATGTAAATTTAACATCTGATTCACCCAAACTGGCCCAAATTGGATGAATCCCACCCTTAGGCTATAGTAATAGAATGTTGAAAGCATGTGTTTTTCCTTCCTTCCTTCCTGCTTATACCTTGGAGTTAAAAAGGAATCAACTTGAATTTCTTTCGAATGCTTTCTTCACTTTCTGGACTTAAAACTTGGTTTGGAACTGCCACACCATAGTTTCTCCATGGTCATCTCTGTGACTACTAATGGATGAGCAAATGTAGACCATGGTCACAAGGTTCTTTGCCAGCTTTGGGTGGTATACAAATTTTTGACTTGAAGGAGAAGGACTTTGCAGTAATAACAAATGCTTGCATCATGACTCGGCTGGACTATTTCACTGCATTCTAAATGAGAGTGCCTTTGGTGAGTGCTGAGAAACTCAAGTTGTTGCAAAATGTAGTGACCTATTTGGTAACTGGTATTTATCATTTATGAGCATATTACACCTGCTTTACAGTTCTTGCATTCTCTTCCCATAGATTTCTAAGTACAATTAAATTTTGATCTATAAATCTTCCTACAGTTTGGAAATCCAGGCACCTGTCAAACCAAATTCTCCAGCAGTATCTGCCTCCCCCCACACTGTTAATAATAGCTGAAGCCCAGAGATTCTATTTTTCAATAATATCACATGTCTTGTTGAATAGCCTCCCCTTAAGTTTTTTTACTGAATTCTTGAAGCTGTTGAAAATAGGATGATGTTATTTGAGCTTATTGTTTAAATGTTGCGGTTGATCTGTTTCATTTTTTTCCATATTTAATTCAATGTTAATAAAGTTGTTTACTGTGGATGTTTTAATTAATATGAGGTATGCTGTTTGTTATCATAGTTAACTGCTGAGAGTTCCCCATTGATTTTAGTAGAATAGAAATTTAATAAATATATATTTAAAATAATGTAAACAAATAAAACATCTGTTTTAATTCCCTACCCTGTCCATTTTGAAACTATTAAATTTAACTGCAACAAACTAAGCATAAAATACAAAAGAATGAAAAATAGCCATAAGGGAAATATCAAATTTTATATCATCTGACATTCTTTCTCCATAGTGGAAATCCACGAACAGAATATAAGTACAATATGACCTTCCCAATATTATTCTTCAATAATAGCAAGACATAAAGTAACAAGACACAGGGTTTTTTTCCCCAATATTGGAAGCAATTTACAGATTTAGAAGTTACTTAGCCTCCTATTCATACAACAGTCAAACTTATGTGTTAAGTCATTTGTTTGATTTATTTGCAATTCTAAAAAAACCCACCTGTATCTTTAATGCATTTTCTCGCAAAAGTTGCATTTACAAATACATTTTATTGTAACAAATTACTTCTGATCACCATGTAGTATATTATAGTATATGAATTTCCTCTTGAGTATATTCTGAAAGCTGTTGTTGTCGTGGGAAAATTAACCTCATAACTGTAGCTTAGTAAAACTATATTTTGTCTGAAAGATGTTGATCAGGTCAACTTATACAAATTGAAAGATTAAATGCTTTCAATAAGTATTTACATAATATTTAAGTATTATATGAGATTATAAAAGGACTGGAATCTCCCTGTAGTTGGCTAAACGGAGCAAAACAGATTTTTTTAATCTGCTAAGGTATGAAAATAAGTGGGACAAATGGCACAAAACATGATATTTTTATCTGTAAGGTATGAAAATGTGGGCGAAGAGGGATTAAAATCTAAAAATCAAAAGACACGGTATCTATGTCTCAATCACAGATGAGAAAATTCAGAATGCAGGCCACCTGAGAGATGTTGGGTATTTCATTCTTCAAATAATGAAATATCACCTAGAGGAAAGCTGAATTTATGATTTATTTGTATTTGTTTATTTAGACATTAATACAATTAAATTAATATATCTTTATTGTGATTCCACTATGATGTAAACAATCTGAAATATGGAAGAAAGTATAAGGTAACTTCTCTGGTGAACATAAAACAATAAATAATAGGAAAAAACTATTCTGAAGGTTTCTGTTTTCTTTTCCTATTGAATGGACAGAATGGAGAGCCATAATAATAATAATAATAATAATAATAATAATAATAATAATAATAATAGTAATATAACAACAGCAACAACAACAACAACAACCCTACTTGGAACAGCTTATATCCTCCGACGCTACCTGAACAGTTCCTAGGTCCTTGGTTAGGACTTGAGCTGTTGAGCTATCAACCAACCCCAAAGGCTGTGAATCTCACTAATGATTAACTACTACTGCTGCTGCTGCTGCTGCTACTACTACTACTACTACTACTAATAATAATAATAATAATAGGAAAAAATCATGAAATATCACAACCTGGCCATTGAACTACACGTTTATGGATGAAACATGTAACAATGATACCCATTGTCATCGTGGCAATTGGTACCATGTCCAAGAATTTTACAAAATACATCAAGAAATTGCAGCTTCCTGCAATAACACCAGCAGAACTGCAAAAAAATGTGCTAACTCAGAACATCATATATTTTAAGAAGATACTTGGTTGATACCTAGGACAATGGCAGCAACCCGTATCAACCATTAGCACCAGTCACTGGTATTTATGATATATTTTTAAATGTTCAGTTGACTGAGTTTCATGTTTAATGAATAAAAGAGAGGATGATGATGATGATGATGATGATGATGATGATGATGATGATTGATGATGAAAGGTGTCTTTGATTTTCAGCCTCAATTGATTCAAATTTGGCTCTGCCTTTTAAAATGCAGCTGTTGAATGTCCCTCCTGATAAATCAATGAAATCTTTCACCAATTACTATATTGGTGCTAATTAATGAATACAAAGCTGCTGACTATCATCTCAGTATCATCTCAGACTATCATTTCATATGCTTTTTTAACAGTGTAAATGCAAATTGTGTCATGTTGTTTTGTCCATAATAATAAGTAGCACTTCCCCTTGAATTCCATCCAAGTTAGTCTCTCAAATTCAGACTGTATTTTTATTTCTTGGATCTGTATATTGAATCTTGAATGAAACCCAAGGTTTTAAAAACAGATTGTTATTGATAAAACTGAATTTTGCCCTTTTCTCAGTACTTTCCTGCATCATTTAAATCTATTTGAAAGGAAAATCATTTCCTATTTTTGCAAAACTAAAAAGCAGAATCAGAAAGTCTACATAGGATTTCTCTTCTGTCCTTACTCAAAATATATCATATTAGAATAATAACATCTAATATTTTAATAATACCTAATAACTTCATCACTTCTATCCTTCCTGATGGATATGGCACCAGGCTTGGGAATCACTAACATCCCTTTACCTAATATGTTTTCTACTTAAGGTTTTGTTTTTACAATTTTTAATGTTTGCTTTTAATATCGCTGAAATTGAAATCTCTTAATAGTAATGGGTGGCAAGGAAAGAATGATTCAATGGCGGCACTAGAAATCAATAGATGAGCCCTTTTCCTCCATGGCCCTTAGCAACATGTGAGGATGGGGAATGGAAGTGTAGTTTTCACCATGCTATGTGGGTTTGTTTATTCTCCTTCCCTCAGCAAAGTGACAGGGACTTCTCCTTGTCAACCAAGGAAAAGAAAGGAGTGATTTCCAACATTCTCTGCCAATTTCCCACAAGTAAATTCAGTGGGAAAGTGACAAGAAGTTGGAAGTCATTCATGTTATCCCTTGAACTTTGTCTGCCTGTGGTTATTATTTTGTTTCCTCCTCACAGCAAAGTGGAAGGCAGTACCACAAGGGAGGAGGAATAGGAGGAGGGGGGAAGGAGGAGGGGAAGGATTTCAAATATTCCCTGGAACAGGGGTGGGATTCAACCGGTGTTATTACTGGTTCGGTGACTACGTTTTTTGTGCGCATGCATTTGAAAATCCTCTTTTTTCCTGCTTTTTCAACCTCAGCTGTGCCGCACAAAGCAGCTGAGGTTGAAAAAGCAGGAAATAAAGGACAGGTAAGAGCCCGGACAGGCAGGTGGGCCAAACAGCAGCAAACACAGAACCGGTTCGGTGTCTGCTACTCTTCAGAGCTACCAGTTCTATAGAACCAGGCAGAACCGGTAGCATCCCACCCCTGCCCTGGAAGCATCTCACAAGCAAAATCAATAGAAAAGGCCATAAGAAGTTGGAAGTCACTCCTGCTTCTACTGCTTCTTTTTTATTATTATTCATATTTATATGCCTCCCTTCTCCGAAGACTCAGGGCAGCTTACAATTTTTGGAGCACAACCCAATGCGCTCAGCAATAGCCTTCATTCCATTGTATATGCCTGCTTATTACTAGGGCTTTTTGGCCCCCCCAAGCGGCATTTTTACAAAGTCGGCTTATTGCCCCCAACAATCTTGCATCCTCAATTTACCTACCCCGAGAGGATGGAAGGTTGAGTCAACTTTGAGCCTGGTGGGATTCAAGCCTGCACTAATTGCAGGCAGCTGGAACTAAGTGCTAGGCGTTCAACAGCCTGCACCACCAAGGCTCAGTCGTCTTCATTCTGCTTCTCTGTTTAGGTAAAGAAATATCTCTGAATGGATGACCCAACAGGTCACAGGTTGTCTCGTCTTTTATAAATGAGAACAGCCTGAGCATATTTCTAAGTGGTAAATTAGGACAGGGAAGATGAATAAAAACTAAAAGTTACTGAAGAAAGTCAGCAGCCTTTTGGTTTTCTCCTTGCTTACACTTACAAAATACAATAGTAACTCCGTAGAAATCCAGTTTGTGACTGAAGCTTTTGTTTGACATGTTGGTTACTATTCCTCAATTTTAATGTTTCATTCTTTTTTTTTTCAAAACACTGATTATTTATTATTATTTATCATTATAGAAAGTGTATTCCATAAATTTAACAGCAACCATCTCAGTTAAAATCCCATTTCTAATGGAAAATACAAAAACAACAAAATCTACAACTCTGAATATACTAATTCGATACTAATTATCTATAGATAATCTATAGATACTAACTATAGATTAGTCTATAGATACTAATTTTATTATGGCACATTTCTTTAGAAAACATAAGAAATTGACAACTTTTCATTCCCTATAGCACAAATGTGTTTATTTTTCCTATCAAAGAACCAATTTAGCATTTTAAAAAATCACAGTTACAGAGAGAATTGTTTCTTAGGGACATATAGACATAACTTGTTATCCTCTTGGGGGAGAAACTGTAAATTAGGTTTTAACAGGCCAAATGCAAGCAATATAAATGTGTATAGAACAAGTTTTCAACATAGGCAGAGTGGTTGTTTATGCATACAGTGTTCAAACTATGTCAGGTAATGATAACTGAGCTTGAAGATGCATTGTTTTTAAGTGAACATTATTATAGGTTACAAATGAAGTTTCAGGAAAGATGCAAAATTAACTTTGCAATTAGAAGCTGTGATCCACTCATCATCATATTCATCATCATCACCACCACCATCATTATTCTCTTCAATCATTATTCCCACCACCATCATCATCCTTTCTAAGGTATTTAAAAACTGAATTCTCTGGCTAAGACTGCAAGACAAACTATGCAAGATTCTTAAAAGTTTGTGACTATACTTTTTTTTTTTTAATTACATTTATATGCCGCCCTTCTCCGAAGACTCAGGGCGGCTTACAATTTTTGGAGCACAACCCAATGTGCTCAGCAGTAGCCTTCATTCCATTGTATATGCCTGCTTATTACTAAGCGGCATTTTTACAAGGTCAGCTAATTGCCCCCAACAATCTTGGGTCCTCAATTTACCTACCCGGAGAGGATGGAAGGCTGAGTCAACCTTGAGCCTGGTGGGATTCGAGCCTACAATAATTGTAGGCATCTGGATCTTAAGAGCAGGCATTTAACAGCCTGAGCTACCAAGGCTCTTTCTACTTCAGTGCATGTGTCCAACTGCTTTTCATTATGATTGGTTCAGAGGCTGCCACATGTTTAGTCTGGATGTATTTTTGTCCAACTGTATTATTATTATTGATTACTGTACAGTCAGTGGGGTTCAGACTGGGTTTGGCATTTTTTGGGGGGTGTTCAGACTGGGTTTGGCATTTTTGTCTACCTATTGAGTCCTTACCAAGAACCTGGGATAGGCAGATCTGGATGTTTGATGGTGTTATAGATATGATCACATGATGAAAGCTGTTCCAAGTAAAGCTGCCTTCTGCAATTGACTGATTGCAAATTTGTCAATGCCTATGGTGTTTAAGTGGTGCTCCAGTTGTTTTGGAATTGTACCCAAGACACCCATTATTATTGGTACTACCTTGCCTTTGCCACAATTGTTCTATTTCTAGTTGTAGGTCTTTGTATTTTGTTATCTTCTCCAGTTCTTTTTCTTCTATTCTGCTGTCTTCAGGCACTGCCACATCCAGTATCCAGACTTTTTTTGTCATTCTTATTGACAACTGTTAATTCTGGGGTGTTATGTGGCAGGTGCCTGGCTATATGAATTCTAAAGTTCCAGAGCAATTTATCTTCTTGATTTTCTATTACTTTCTCTATTTTATGGTTCCACCAGTTCTTGCTTGCAGGCAAATGATATTTCTTTCAGATCTTCCAATGCACATTGTTGCTACTTTGTCATGCCACTACTTGTAGTCAGTCTGTGTGATTTTCTTGCAGCAACTTACCAAGTGGTCCACTGTTTCTTCAGCTTCTTTGCATAGACAGCACTTACTGTCTGTTACTGTATTCTTAATTCTGGCTTTGTATACATTTATCCTTAAGGCTTGGTCTTGTGAAGCCAGAATTAGTCTCTTAGTCCCTTTCTTTAACTCTTCTGCTCTTAGCCATTGCCAGGTCTTGTTATTATCTGCTTTCCCTGCTATTTTGTTAATGTACTGGCCATGTAGTGCTTTGTCTTCTCATGCCTCCATTTGGTCTTCATTTGGTTTTTCTTTCAGGCCAGTTTGGTCTCTCCAGTTGTCAGTGAACCTTCCTGGCATACTAACTTTGGCACATCTTCTGGATTGTCCTTCAGATAGTCTTCCAAAGACCATTTTTCTTCTTCAACCATATTTGCAACATTCCACCTATTTGCCTTGGTAGGTAGAGTCTGTTGTTGTTGTTGTTGTTGTTGTTGTTGTTGTTGTTAGCCTTCAGATCATGTTTAACTCCTGTAACTCTGTAGATAGATTTTCTCTAATCTGTCCCTAACCTGTTGTTTTATGCCTCTCTATTGTGCAAACATCACCACTATAACTGAGCCTATCCACTTTGCTGCTAGTTATCCTCTTTTCTTTGCTTCCACCTTTTGCAGCATTAAAGTTTTTTTCCAGAAGGCTAGGCCGTCTCAAAATGTATCTCAGCAGTTCCCAATTTTTCATGTTACATCGACTAGCAGCAGTAGTGGTGATGGTGGTGCAACCTAGTTCCTGCACATGTGCAAATGAAACATTGTACACTCACCACTTGCATAGTCCAGTTCCCAAAGGTCTGCAGACTGGTACCAATCCATGATCTGGAGATTGGGGACTCCTGCTGTATCTGAAGTGTTTCTCTATACAGAAGATAAAGGCAGGGAATTGAGTTAATCTTGCAATTGATTTCTCCTCCTCCATACACACATCTGATATGTGTTAGATATATCAAAAATGAAACAAGACAATCTGAATAATAATAATTAATCATCATCATCATACCACCACCACCACCACCATCAATTCAAGATGTTAACCAAATAAGCTTCTAAGGCTCTCAGATATTACTGCGTTGTGATATGAAAGTAAAGGTTATCTTTGAAGAAGTGCAATTCTGCAATTTAATGCAAGTGTGTTGTTCATAAATTACAACAGTTAGCAATGAATTATTAAACTGACTCAAAAGCTTGAGCTTGTGTTCATTAAACATTTTCCCTTTTAGTCACTCAGAAACCAGCACATTCCTGGTGATAAGCTCCACATTTTGCCAATAGTGCTAAACAAAATTGACCCCCACAGAATAACTCATCATCTAGTGCAGATGTCTATAGAGAAAAGCCTTCATGTGTGTAATTTTCCACTACAGTGGTTTTTATTTGTTTGGAAAATCAGCATGTATTACGTAAAGCTTCTTTCATGAAGAGACCCATGGATTTTGCTGAGGTTAGTGATATTGGAAAGTGCAGGACTTTTTAGAACTTCCCACATTATTATTCTCAATATTTCCTAAGCACCTGAATAGGCTATTTATTAATGCCTAGATTTGTTATTGGATCATTTGTTTGTTGACACACAATCTGATAAAACAAATAATTTTCACTCTCAGATCATGCTTTTCCTCCCCTCCCCTTGCTGAAACATAATTGTATGTTTCAGCAAGTCTTACATAAGAGCTGTAATTTTATTTTGTTGACTTATGTGCTGGTTGATGTTTCATAATGTTCATTGTACATGCTACCCCACAAGTGCTTCTAATTGTTTAGAAAATAAATATTAAAAAGCAAGCAGTTAGATTAACAGAAAACTAGTACAAGAAACTCAGCTAATGTAAAAATTGTGCTCATAAATCAAATAAATTCTTAATAGTTTCATTTAGGAATGTATGAACCTGTTCTGTTTTCCTTAAGTTCAACTATTTTTTTCTTCATAAGAAGTACATTTTCTCCCATTTGGTGCTTTGTTGTAACTATATTGGCTAGGAATTCTAAGTTGTCTTTCACATCTGGACACATCAGATTGCACAAGGTTGACTCAAGTCAAGCCCAGATATCAGTAACAGCAGCTTTGAGAAAAGGAATTGAGGAACTTACACACACACACACACACACACACAATTATTGCATTGTGAAAATTATAAGTAGTCTTGACCTAAAACCTTAATGGACTTAATGGACCCTGCCCATGATGGTCATAACTCATGATTGTCATAAATTGGGTCATTGTGTAAATTGAGTTTACAACCTTTTTGGTGGCCTTCATTAAGCTAATGCTCTAGTTGTTAAGTGAACCAGTGGTTTATTATGGAATGGTTTTCTGGGAATCTGGAAATAAATTCTGATTTTCAGCAAAATTATAGCCATGACTGTGGGACAATGGCCTTAAATGAGGCCTGATTGCTAAGCACTGAAAGTGTGATCCATGGCTGTGGGGGGAGGGCTATTGGAACTTCAAATCTGGGTCATAAATACCCCCAGAGTTCCATCAAATGGTCTCTAAGCAGCCAGTTGAAAATTAAGGTATAGCAATATCACTTAGACTTATATACTGCTCCGTAGTGCTTTACAACTCTCTCTAAGCAGTTTACAGAGTCAGCATATTTCCCCAAAATTTGGTTCCTCATTTTACCCACCTTGGAAGGATAGAAGGCTGAGTCAACCTTGAGCATGGTGGGATTTGAACTGCAGGCAGCCAACAGTTAGCAGAAGTAGCCTGCAGTACTGCACTCTAACCATTGTGCCACCGAGGCTCATATAATGTATACTGAGCTTTATTTCTGTTTGAAATAATGAATGAATCAGTAGCAATAACAACAACAAATCTCCTTGCTGGCACTTCAAAAATATTCTATTTTCAAACGATCACCCACTGTTCTGGTTTATGCAGACAATATTCACATGACATGGGGGGCTGTGAACTATTCTGAATTGCATTGGAAAGATATCTCTTCAGCTGCTCATTCCTCTGCAATAGTAATTTCTCCAGCTGGGATATCCAACAGGCAAGATGATTATATCATGGGCAACAGAGCCCTTGAGGAAATCTTACGTTATCATAATTACATAGTCCATTATGGTGTTTATGTGAATGATTAGCCATTCTGGAGGAGCTAATTAACCAAGTCAGAATCGCTGTTAAACTGGTTTAGTGTGGGAATGACATGAGTTCTGAACAATTAAATTGCATGAGAAATAATATACAGAAGAAGAGAATATGAACATAGTAGTTATTTGCAATGGTTTCCAACATGTATATTTGAACTTATGAAGAATTCCCTAACACTGAAAGGAATAGGGTATGAACTATTCTATCTCATGTACACAGCCTGCTAGTACTCACAAGCTGTCATGCTGAACAAGAAATTCTTAGTAATTAATTAATAATTTTAAGTCCATCTCACCTATAAAGCAACTCTTGATAACAGTGCAGCTGGCATCTGAACTCTATTACATATTTAAAGTTTCAGTGCTCTGCTCCCAGCAATGTTTTCTCAGTGTTATTTTTTTCCATTTGGAAAATTAGAAGCAAAATGCTATTTGAGAATTCCTATTCTGGAACACAATTTATATATTGAATAAATCACACTGCCAACAAATATTCAGACATAAACAAAAATTGAGGAACTTCTGGGGAAGATATGGCAAAGTGAAGACAGCTTCATGAATGAGGAGCCAATGACTACCTGAAAGACAAAGGAATCTTATCTCTCCAGATAAGGAGAACACTGAAAATCACCCACATGTGCTCTAAATATCTTCTTCTCATGAATAGTTTTCCATACATTTGAGTCATGGGAGATGACTCGGGGATATCGGCGAGGTCGTTTCCTTCCAAATACATTTGGAAGCGATCTGCATACGATTCCCAGTCTTCTGCCGCCGGATCGAACGGGGCTGGGGGGGTGTTCAGTGCAGCCATCTTGCTCTTCTGCTTGTCTTCCGCGTCGTCTCTTCTTCAGGGGAATCCCATCCTCGTCACCAGTGTTATGTTTGCATGAAGAGTCAGACATGAAGAGCTTCAGTGAAGAGTTTATTAAGTGACTACAGCTCGAATGGACCCAACTTGGCTGGGCTACGGCTGCTTCTTATAGCCAGCAGCCGTAGTTGCCAGCCAATCAGAGTGCAGGATTTTTCCCGCACTATTTAAACCAATCCTATTTGACATTTTACAAGGACAATTCAAACTAAACCAATGACATTCAAACCTTCATACATAACATATTGTCTTATTTACAAGTTATACCCAGGGTTCCTGTTAATCAATGAAGAAAAAAAAGAAAAATCGAAGTCTCTATATGCATCGTTTTAGCTTTTTTAATTACTAATTGTATATGTTTGACCCATCTATCTGTTTTATGATAAGTGGGTGTATCTACAGCAGAAAAGAGGTTTGTGTGTATGCTGGCAAGCCAATTTTAATATGGCCCCAAAGCATCTATCTTTCTTCTGTAAATTAGCAGATATCCTGTGGGTTTCTTGCTTACAGGGCTGCCAAGGGACAGTAAAGCTGCTACCCCAGAAAACTCATTATACTGTATAAGAGAACAGTGTAGTCATTCTCAAGCAAAGAGTGCATTAGAATAAGAACCCAACTGCTGAAGAGGCCAAAGATAAATATAGCAAAAGAGAATGTAGCCATTTTAATTAACAAAACAGCATGGCTCAGACATCTTGGTAATGCTGAGTGAAGCAGACTGCAAGCAAATATGAAAGGCTTAGTTTAAACTAGGATACAGAAATGAATCTGAATTTAAAGAGGTAGGACTGAAGGAGTTAGGGAAATTATATGTCTCACAAAACTGGGAGGCAATATGGACAGGAGAGAGGGAACAGAAACATAGCAAGGGAAACTTACTTTCTTCTTGGCTGACAACAAAATGGAATCTTGAAGTAGCCATTTTAGGTGCTCTCTGTGCTACTTTAAATTGGGAATCATCATGACCTGGAAATACTTTGTTTGGAAATTGGACTTGTCATCAAGAATTCTCATCAGCAGTGTTGCCCCACAGATTTTTGGGTGTGAGACACTCTCCATTGGTCTCTAGAGACTAGCTGTGAATGTTCCTATTGTACCAGTCTGCTATGTAGCAACTTCCCTGCCTGAATTCCTTGTCTCCGTGGCCAGGTAGGCAATGACGTTCTACAGCAGGGGTATGAAACTTGCTGTCATCAGGCCTTACTGCAGCAAAGCTGGACCTATTAGACCAGTCACCCCAGGCAACTTATGGATTGGGTTGTGTTTCAAAGTGACTTTGGGTCTTTATATACGTCCATCAAAGTTCTCAAGCAACCTGGAATGATAGCACAGCTAAGCCTTTGGATCAAATCAAACCTGAGTAATTCCCAAAATTCCCCCTAGTTTATGCAGACACTGAGAGAGATCAAGCAGGTGGAGAGATATCTAAAGTGCTATCATGGACATCAAAGAGCAAAGCCAGTGAAACATGCGTTAGAGCCAATGGTAATGGTAAGTATGGTGAAATATAATTATGTCTCCAAACTTATTGCATTTTCCGATACCCACCTGGCAATCTGAGGTGACCTGAACCTTCTTTGGAGGGAATAATTCCAGGGTTCACCTATAGTACTGCTGTGGTGAATATGGTAAATACCTTTGAAGTAGGGCCAATGGTGGGTATAGAGATTAGGTCTTGCATGGGAAGAATTATACACTGTTGAGTCTGAGGAAATGAGAGGGTTCTTATAACTGTTCAGCTTCTTCTATATTAGATGTATGCCCTTCTGGCTTGTTTAGCTGACAGGCTGGGAGGAGAGAAGGCATGTGATACAGTGCTAATTCCTCCTTGAGTGAGGGGGTGTTCCTGCTAACACTTGAGAAGATAATGATGCACCCCACTCCTCAACATGCCATTATTCAATCCAATTAATGTGGACAATTTGTATCCAGAGTCCAGAAATGGTTGTGCCCAGGGGTGGGTTTCTACCAGTTCTGTCCACCTCTGTAGGACCAGTAGCTCTGAAGAGCAGCAGACATAGAACCAGTTCTATGTCTGCTGATGTTTTTGCCCACCCACCCACCTGGGCTCTTACCTGACCTTTATTTCCTGCTTTTTCAACTTCAGCTGCCATGCGAGGCACAGCTGCAGTTAAAAAAGCAGGAAAAAAGTACTTTTTCAAAGGCTGCTTCTCAGCACGCAGTGCTGCTCAGCTATCCAGGCACCAAGCAGATGATGATTTACAGGCGTGCGAGCAGTGAGCAGGGAAGCACATCATAAATCACTGAACCTCGTAAATCACTGAACTGATAGTTAACCCTGTCGGATCCCACCCCTGGTTGTGCCACAGCATGAAAGGTTTTCTTCCTGTTTTAACACCTGATCTTCTGGTGCTGGGGATCATTTCCATCATTGATCCTGGATGAAGTGACAATTGGACTATTCAACTGTAGAAAAATATGAGTTTAATGGTTATGGAAATAACAAATGTATGTGCAGGTTTTCAATTAAAAATTCTTATCCCTCCTTAGCATTTCCAGTATGTTACTGGAAGGTTAGAATCCATGCTTTATTTGCACACATTTGTGTAATGATACTAAAGACTTATCCATTAAGAATGTGGCAATCTTTTTGTGCAGCTATTCTTTACAACTTTGGGGGTTTAACATAAGAAAGGTTCCCAGAGATAAAGAAGTTGGTAACTGGTGGCTGAGAATTGATTTAAAAAATGCTTTGCTTCTTAAACTAAGGAAGTGTAACAATTAGTCCTGCAGATAACTTAGAAAGGCTTTCAAAATGAAAGCAAAATGTATTGAGTCATTTCAAGTGATGATGTAAGTCGATAAAGGTTCCCCTTGCACATACGTGCTAGTCGTTTCCGGCTCTAGTCATTTCCAGCTCATCTCTGTTACAAAGCTGAAGAGCCAGCACTATCCAAAAATGTCTCCATGGTCATGTGGCTGGCATGACTAAATGCTGAAGGTGCACAGAACGCTGTTACCTTCCCACCAAAGGTGGTCCCTATTTATCTACTTGCATTTTTACATGCTTTCAAACTGCTAGGTTGGCAGAAACTGGGACAAGTAACAGGAGCTCACTCTGTTACACAGTGCTAGGGATTCGAACTGCCAAACTGCCAACCTTTCTGATCAATAAGCTCAGTGTCTTAGCCACTGAGCCACTGCGTCCCTCACTACTGTAAGTCAGTAGTGAGTAATATATAGAAAGATTCTACCTGTATTGGACATCCCTGTTAAACTAAAAAATATTTATTAGATTTATGTCATTCATCTCATTATCCAAAGTGACTGGGTAGCTTCTAATACAAGAAAAGTATAAATATAAAAACAATTTAAAATTGCAAGACTCAAGTATAGACTAAAACTAAGAGTTTAGACAGTACAGAGGTGGTGTCTTCTGTGTCACCGCACCAACCACCTCCCTATCAGGGTCCCAAGACAACCATTAGAAACAAGTTTTTTTTCTCTTTTTGGGGTCATTTTTTTATTATTTATATATAAGTATTTTGAATACAGTGTATTGTCTGGGCATACCATTTTACAAAAAAAAAGAAAAAGTAACATATATACTGATAGCAATAGTAATAGTACAACAAAATGATTCTAATCATATTTATAATTATATTAGCTTATTTGTAATCCTATTTATTGTATTAAACACAATGTTCTTTCTTCATCTAATTTCTACCTCTTATCTCTAATCATTAGTAAAACCTTGAATAATACTCTGTATCTCCTTTAACTTTTATTTTCAATGTCAATCTATCCATCTCTGCATAGTCCAATATTTTCCGAATTATATTTTCATCTGATGGGGTGTTCTCGTTTTTCCAATATTATGCCAATACAATTCTTGCTGCAGTCGGTACATGTAATATAAAGAGCCTTGGTGGTACAGGCTGTTAAATGCCTAGCACTTAAGTTCCAGCTGCCTACAAGTGCTGTAGGCTCGAATCCCACCAGGCTCAAGGTTGACTCAGCCTTCCATCCTCTCGGGGTAGGTAAACTGAGGACCCAAGATTGTTGGGGGCAATAAGCTGACTTTGTAAAAATGCCGCTTAGTAATAAGCAGGCATATACAATGGAATGAAAGCTATTGCTGAGCACATTGGGCTGTATCCCAAAAATTGTAAGCCGCCCTGAGTCTTCGGAGAAGGGCGGCATATAAATGTAATTATATATATATATATATATATATATATATATATATATATATTCCCTTTGTCATAGCTTTCTGGTATCATACCTAACAGAAATATTTCTGGTTTCAAATCTATATGCTACTTCATCATCTTTTCCAAACATATGTGTATTTTCGTCCAATATTTTCTTGCTTTCATACAAGTCTACCACATATGATAAAAAGTACCTAGGATCTGATAAAACTTCCAACATTTGGTGGACATGTCTGTTAAACATTTTTGTGAGTGTTGCCGATTGCAAATACCACCTATAAAATATTTTATAAAGATTTTCCTTATATTCAGTAGCCATTATTTGAAAATTGCAGATATTGTTAAATTGTTTTATTCTTTGATAAATACACATACACACATCTTATGCAAATAAGAAGTTGTGATAATAAATTTGATCTCCATACAATAAGTTTTGGAAGTTCTGTGGCAATAGTTGGCAATACATGAATTTACTTGATAGATTCCATTTGCTTGAAGCATATATAGCTCATTCAATCTTCTGTAGTTACCAGTGTTCAGTCTTTCCAGATTCTATCTTTCTTTTTTCTTCAGATTTTCTGTCTCTATGACAACCTTCAGGTTTTTTCAATCTCTTTATACCTTTTTTTTACAGATTATGCTATGGAAGACAAAACAGCTGCCCCATTAACTTGAGGAACATCTGTTTACCGGCCAAATTGCAGTGGGACAGCTTTTCCAGTTAAAAGTATTTAAAAATCATTGACTTTTTATGGCTGTTAAATTAACAGCTCTACATAAACCTCAGTGGAACCATTTAAACAGTATTATCCATTGAACAAAATGAGTATGTTACCTGAATGTGGTCTGCTTCAAAGAAGCACCTCAGCATTTTTTAGTTTGAGGGACTGTATCTTGCACATGACCATTTTTTCCCTAATGTTGAAAACATACAAAAATGATTCAGGCCAATTCTTCACATATGAAAACTAAAGGCGTATCTTGCACTACATACAAATTACTCATACTTCCTATACATTTATTACAATACATTCTGAAGCAGCCTTATCTAATATGATACACTCAGCTCTGATGGATTTGCCATTGCCAAATGTCCCATGCAATTTGTCTGTTCTTTCAGTCATCCTGAAAATACTACAAGTTCTGAACCAAGTATATCTGGACAGTATCAGGATGGGGAAGACAGAGCTGTAGAAAGCCTACTCTACACTAACTGTTGTGGTGGCACAGTGGTTAAAATGCAGTACTGTAGGCTAACTCAAAGCTTACTCAAGGAGTTTGATTCTGAATGGCTCAAGGTTGACTCAGCCTTCCATCCTTCCAAGGTTGGTAAAATGAGAACACAGATGTTGGGGACAATATGCTGACTTTGTAAATGGCTTAGAGAGGACTATAAACCATTGTGAAGTGGTATATAAGTTTAAGTGCTATTGCTATTGCCACTCATATAATACAGATAGAATATTATATGTAAAAGGGTTCCGCTCCCAATCTCTTTGCCAAACCTGAATTCTGATTGATGCCAACAGGTTGCAAACATTGCTATATTTACTATAACCTTTTATGTGTAGAAATGTGACCAGAAGTGGCTAAATATTTTTTTATAAATTATATGAGTCAACCTCATTAATATCAGTCTCATAAGTTGTACAGTACATTTACTTGTTGTATCAGAAAAGTCAGACACACAGAAGGAGAAGTAAAAGAAGAAAATAGCTCATTTCCTAATTTTGTTTTAAAGAGTAGATCGCATCCTTGTAGTGTATTGTATAGAATTACTACAAAGTTCCATTGAAGAATAGATCTAATTTCATTTGAGGAGAAAAATGTAGATACCTTTCATTTGTGAGTATTATGAAAAGACAGGACATGTAGACATCATACAAGTACAGGCACTTTTAAGTATTTGCACCAACTTTTAAGTATTCTCCAACTTTTGCAGAATAAATGATGACTATTTCCTGAATATTTTGCAAATGCATAGAGAGAGGAAATATGTTTTTCAGTGAAGATATATAGAATTTGAATTAGTAGCGTGTGAGGAGGATTATCTGGGCACAGAAGCTAAACAGGTTAGTTCAGAGGAGATCCCGAATATCTCTGAACTCAAAGAAAGAAGAGATTGAACCCTGTGAGTGATGATTTCACATGAACAGATTAGGTGCCATAAGGAATATTCCTATTCAATTCTGGATATGGTCTCCATTCATTGGCGACTATATTGGTTTTTATATATGGTTTTTATATATTTATATTATATATAATTTCATAACTGTCCACCCGCTAAGAAACAACCAGCTGTTGAGGGTTTATTACCTATTGTGGGAATAAAATAGTTAATCAGAAAAGGAACCAACAGAAGAAAAATGATGTGCATTAACATAACAATAACAATTACTGCAAAGTTCAAACCTACCAGCTTCTTACTTTAGTCCTATGATTTTTTCCTTTGTTTTTATAACAGCTTTACTCTCTTCAGAATGTAGTCAACTATCATCATAAATATGATGCAAAATAAGTTCAATATGGTTCCTACCCAGAGAAGATTTAGCATTCTGTTTCTAGTGGGTCAATGGTAAATATTAGCCAGAAGTTCATTTTTTTTCCTTGGCAAGGGAAGGGGAAGAATCTTTCTCACTTTTAACAATATACAAGGTAGCAATGGTTGCCCCCAACCCATCCTGCAGTTGCAGCAGCACAGATTCTCTTATGGAGGTTGTTTCTCTTTTGACCACTTTCTAAAAATATGATGTGATATATCTCATTATTGTATAGCCGCATGATAATTCCAAGTACTACAAAGAACAAGCAACAGTCTATAAAGGCATCCTAGTGCCCCTATAGATCCCCTGGGATTTATTTTGGGAAATTCAAAGAACCAAAATCATCTTGTAACATTTTACCATTTTTCAGAAATAAGTACAGTTTCTCTTTGCTTCTAACTGGACCTGCCAATCTATGTCTGTCTATGTTAATAAAAACAAGTGTCATATCATAAATCACATTATTGCATGGCCAAATCAACAATTGCTGATATTCTAAAAGTTCAGCATATTGTGAAAAAAAAGTTCAGAAATTGTTCATACATTTCCAACCTTCTTGTGGAACACATACTTTCTCAATACCTCCCTACTCTAGTGATGGGATTCAAATTTTTTAACTACAGGTTCTGTGGGCATGGCTTGGTGGGCGTGGCAGGGCAAGGATACTGTCAAATCTCCAGTCAGAGGTGGTATTTGCCAATACTCAAAGTCTCCACTACCGGTTCTCCAGAATTGGTCAGAACTTGCTGAATGCCACCTCTGCCCTACTCTACAGTTAATAATAAGCACCTTGCATACAAGTTGATTTCAGTGAAAAACCTAGAGATGGTGCCAGATTTTTTAAATATAATATTAGAACTTTAATCAACCATGTTGAATAGTCTATGTGCATTAGCTTGGATGGGTACCAGTGCATTTGTGAGGAGGAGGAGGAGGAGGCCAGTTGGAATCTTTCTAGAGCTGCCACACATTTCAGGAGGCAAGTAAAAACACTTCGAATGTCAGCTTTTCTGCTATAAATTAAAATGTTATTCTTGGGCTTTGCCAGTTTGAGACCACCTGCTTGCTGGCTTATTTCATTCTTTTTTCATATCTTTCTTACTGATTTTCAGACTCTGAGACACATTCCCTGAAAAGGCAGCCAAGTCCATTTTTGAATAATTGAATACTGTACTTCACCATGGTTTCAGTGCAAAATGTGACCAATTTAAACAATGAACAGAGAATAATTGCCACCCTCATTTTAAAAAATGGACACCTTTTTGAAGGGTGCCTAGGTTACATTTTGTCTTCGGTGGCAAATCCAAAATTTCATAAAAATGGACAGAGGAAGGAAAAAAATGGGTGTGAGAGAAACAAAGAATGTAACAATATTTGATCAATTGAATACATGCATGGGTAAAATAAAGTTCAGCCTCTGTCAGCATCTAGCAACGCGTACCTAAAAGATTTGAGGCAAGAATAGAAAAACTTTTTCAAAGAGAATATAGTCTATTCTCCTGTATAGTTTTGCTTATAATTGCCCACTGTCTTCTATAAAATAAAAATTACTATTCTGGACCACATAGTCTCAATCCAGTTTGCTAAAGGAGTAAGATAAAATTATATTTATATAGAATAGAATGAGCTGGAAAGGACCTTAGAGTCTTCTAATCCAGCCCCCTACTCAAGCAGGAGAACCTACACCATTTTAGATAAATCTGGACCAGGGTTGACAAATTCATGGGCTACGGGCTGGACGCATCACGTGCTGGCCACGCCCACACCTGGTTTAGCAAAGGGGGAAAAAGTCACGATAGTTCATGTGACATCGCCATGATGATATGAGTTTGACATCCCTGGTCTAGACTCTTCTTAAAAACCTCCAGTGATGGAGCGCCAACGATTTCTGGAAGCCACTGTTCAACTGGTTAATTGTCCTCACTGTTAGGAAGTTTCTCCTTAATTCCAGGTTGCTTCTCTCTTTGATTAGTTTCCAATCATTTTTCTTGTCCTGATCTCTGGTGCTTTGGAGGATAATTTGACCCCCTCTTCTTTGGGGCAAATACTGAAATACTGCTATCATGTCACCCCTAATTCTTCTTTTCTTTAGACTAGCCAAACTCAAATCCTGCAGCTGTTCTTCATGTGTTTAATTCACCCATAAATATATAATTCACCCATAAAATTGAAACAATCTGGAAATTGCTTTTTCGTTTTCATTCTTCTTTTTTAATCCCTAATATTTTCAGGTAAACGAAGACTGCTTCTGAACAATTTGATGTCTGAACACTACTAAATTTGACGGGTAAATGATATTACATATGGGAGTTACATGTGTTCTGTACTTTTTAGTTACTAGCCTGTGTTTAATTTTAATGAATCAAACACTACACTACAGAATGCAAAGATGGCCTTAGGAATGCTTTACAGCACATCTCATAAGGCAAGGGTACATCCAGTGAGGGATATAGTACACTGCCTTGATGGCACAGTGCCCTGAAGACAAAATCTGCCTTTCAATTTTACCAGACAATTTACAGCTACTATTGCAATATCTACATTCAGCTTTTTCATCAAAGGACGGACATGGTTTCTTCCCCCCCGCCATTAGCCCACAAACAAACTTAGCCAAGTTCACATTAACTTCTTTATTGATCAATTTGTACATTTATTAACAATTTCACACTCCATTATAGCAGCATCCTGAGTGGATTATGAACCACTTTAAAGATCTTAAAAATAGAAGATTAAATCATGACAAATGCTGCAGCTCACAAGGAGCCTACCAATGAAGGAACATAATGGAGACCCCAGGCAGCAAAGATGGAAAGAAGCAAGGACCCAGGGGGAGATGAGAGAGGTTTAATTTCAAGCATTCTCATTTCTAATAAACACTATGCTACAGGTTCTCTTAGTCTGACCCAGCTGGCAGCGAATATGGTCTTCTTGAATTAAAATCCAAACAACTAACTATTGGGTGCATTGAGTATTTTTCAGAGGTCCATTCATTTATTAATCCTCCACCACCACAAGGTACAGCTCAAATTTGTTCTTATCCAAAAGCTTTCCCAAGTCATAAACATGGTCTATCACAATTACGGCTGCAGTGAAATAATATATAAATAGCTCAGCTTTCTTTCTTTCTCTGAAAAAAAAAGCCATGAATATTTTTCCCTGTATGTATTTTATCTGTCACAGCAGAATGAAGAGTCCTTATTCAGAGCCCAGGTTGACAGGAATAACAAATCAGGTTGAGTCTGAACTTTTCTACTTTTCAACAATGGTCACAGTGAAAGCCTCAGTGAATAGCTCTGATTAATAACATTTTCCATATTGTATCATTTCTTACACCCTACCTCATGAGCAGCTTCAGAAGGCATCCAGAAATGAATGTCATTTTCCTTAAGAAAAAGAAGGGCATAGGCTTGTGTGCGCAGAGGTAGACAAAGAATCCTGAAATCTTTTAAAGTTTTTGAAGGGAAGGTTATCCTTCACATTAGTTTTGATTTTCTTCCCTAATGAACAGTCTTCAAAAGAAAAAAGAAAAGGCCTCAGCAAAAATGAATGAATGGCACCCTTGAGCTATAATAGGCATGATTGTAAATCCACAACTAATGGTTGTATATGTATACGTGTGTTCTAAAACAAATCAAAACAACAATTTAAAATTTTGCCCTTGGTTTAGACTTCTCACCAGCTACTCCTGGATTATAGTATAAGTTCAGAGTGATAGAACACATACTGCAAATTACTAGTCCTGGAATAGATAATTATCATTACATTTAGTGTGACTTCCTAAATACGTCTCTGGGCCTAAATCCTCAACAATGTTATTAAGCTCACTAAGTCACCGAACCAATCCTACATTAGTTCCTGAAATATTCTTTCTTTCTTTCTTTCTTTCTTTCTTTCTTTCTTTCTTTCTTTCTTTCTTTCTTTCTTTCTTTCCTCCCTCCCTCCCTCCCTCCTCCTCCTTCCTTCCTTCCTTCCTTCCTTTCTTTCTCATGTATTATTTTTTATAAATAACTCAAGACAGTAAAGATATCCAAAAACTCCTTCCTCTTCTTATTGCCCTACAACAGCAACCCTGTGAGGTGAGTTGGGTTGAAAAAGACTGACTGGCTCAAAGTCATATGGCTGGCTTTCATGCCTAAGAAGGACTAGAAATCTTGGTCTCCTGGTTTCTATCCTGGTGCCTTAATTATTTGTCCAAACTAGCAAATCTTACTGAATTGTGATGAATATTCTGCATAAGTTAGTTGTTATATAAGTATCTTCCCACTTATTTGTTTATTTACTCTATTTTTATTTGCAGCCACACAGCACAAATCTCCCATCATTTGTTTTTATAGTCTAATAAGTTAGGGAGGATAATTTCTGAATTTCTTTCTCTGCTTGTTGTGTATCTCTGAGCAACTATATCCCAACTGCTTGTTCCCTGGCAGCAATGCTTTCCAAATTCTTCTAAGGACATTCCCAATGGCACTCTCATGAGGTCTGATCAATGAATGGGGAATAAAAGCTGCAAAAGGCCAATAAACAGATCATTGGCAAAGAGTGCCTAGTCACTCCTGTGATAAATATATATATATATATATTGGAAGAAGATGGACAAGCCAATTTTTAAACTGGAAAGTTTCCTCAACTGTAGAGAAAACATAACAATATCTGTAGACCAAGGCAACATCATGAGGACATGTCACATCAAAAAATGGAAACAGTGAAAGGAATTTACACTGCTGTTATGCCTCTGTTACAGAGCTAAAGATAGTGATGAAAATTATTTTATGAGCTATGTGTCTTGGATAACATGAAGACCACCTTATGAAAAACTGTACTTATTTTATATTTTGATTTCTTTATATTCCTAGTTACTCAGAATAATCAATCAGCTAAGAAATTCAGAAAGCAAAATAATAACAGGTAGTGCATTTTAATAAGCCAAACCATAGATCCACTTTCTGTGCATCTCCCATAGTGTGAGTATACAAATCCATAGACTTCAGCTCCACTTGTACTGAATTTGAATGACATCAGCCCACTTGCCCATAATAATTTACTTATGTCAACAAAAGCATTGTTTGTGACAATGGTTGTTATTTGTTGTTTTTTTTAACCTGATTATTACCACACTCTTCCCTTGAAATATACTTCAACACAGTCATTATGTTTAGGTAACACAGCATTTATCAACTGGGGAATGCTTTTTTTATTGTTTAATTCTGCCAGTCAAGCAGTGAAGTAGATGAATCTGAGCAGTTATTTATGAATCAATAAAATAAAAATCAAATGTATTTTATTCATGGCAGAAATCCATAAAGCAACTACACTAGTTTTAAGCTGTATGCTTGTTGGAGCTCATCACCTCACAATATTTTGCAATGCTTGTTCTGGGCTGTTTCTTCTTGTTATGTTTACACCCCACTTTCTTTCCCTAAAGGATCTTAAGATACTATTCAGACAATTTTTAAGATGCCACCTCTCTAGTCACTGGATATTCCTATATTAAACAGCAACATAGGAACTTCCTAGTAATGTCTGAATAAATTAAAGTATGTATTTGGAACTCACAACATCCATTATCCAATGATAACTTTGAACCTGCTTCCTTCAAGAATTGTTTGTAGCAGTGTTGAAATACCAAGCACGAGATATTTTAAAGAGCCCTCAGTTGACATGCCACTATATCATACTGTATGCCAGACAAACCTATGACTCATTGGGTCATTCATTGAAAAAAAGATAGTGTCGAGCCTAGCATGTGGCTCGCCATTGTGAAGGGGGACTCCTGGAGGCAGGAGGCACTTACAGAGATGAGGGAATACAGCTGACAGCCTGATCATGAAGTCGCATATCACAACACACAGCTGATCGGTGTGAACCCGAAAGGCAACTGAAATGCCAATCCTCACAGCCTTTCCACAGACCACTGGATGGTGGATTGAACAAAGAGTGGTGACTGGTCGAGAGAGGCAAAACTGACATGTGGGAGGGCTAAGGTGGGGTGGGATGGCAGAGGAGCAAGAGACAACTCAGTTCAGATAGTTTGTGTGAGAGAAAGAGAGTGAAGATGGCTTCTCTCTAACAATTCCCATAGTTATATGCCCTGCAGAGGTGTTAGCATGCTTTAGTTTAGTAAGATTCTAGCTATAGTTGAGGAACAATAAAGAAGTATGTTCAGAAAAATCACAGTATATATTTCTTGGTCTCTGGAGTCTGACAAGAATAAACAATGGTTAATACATAATGGTTAATACAGGGGTGGGATTTCACCAGTATAACAATCAGTTTGGTGATCACACACTTCATGTTTGTTGTTATTGTTTTACATTATCTGTTTTACGTGCTAGTTTTGTTATATACTGTCCATATAATACTTTCCTTTGCTGTGTCTCTTTCTTATTATTCATTTTTGTCTTTTTTGTAGACCGGTTTAGTCCCTTTGGTATTCAGTAAGCCTTCCTGCTTCAATGCATCTTCAGATATTTTTCCAAAGCCTTATTATTATTCTGTAATTTTTACAAGTTGCTCTAACATT
Source organism: Naja naja (assembly GCA_009733165.1). Taxonomy (NCBI): domain Eukaryota; kingdom Metazoa; phylum Chordata; class Lepidosauria; order Squamata; family Elapidae; genus Naja; species Naja naja. The sequence continues at coordinate 138,857,018 of CM019150.1, forward strand.
CTTTTCACAGAAATGTTTGTTCATTGAAAGAGGAATAAAAAAAAAACACTTGCTGCATGTGAGGTTGGAATCAATGCAGTCTCCTTCCCAGTTCTATTTGTAGCTTCCTCATAAGAGTAATTAGCATGAAAAAAAGAAAATGAACTATACAGCCATCAAGCTGATCCCCCTAAATGTTTTCATTCCTCTGAATAACAGTATCCTTCTGAATAGGGGGTCTTCTATGATTGTTCAATTAAGCTAAATGCTGCAACTAACAAAACCTTTATTTTCATTCAAGAAGGTTGGATTGCAATTTAAACTCCTTCGTTATTGATTATTATGTGTTATCAAGGCAGTTGTTCTGTGAAGCTGTAAAAAAAAAATAACAGTATGAAAATTTGCCCACTTATTTCAATTGTCAACACCCCTATTATTGTGCTTTAAATAACCACTGCAGTGTCTTCTTTCACTATCCCCTTCCTCATTTATTTATTTTTTTCTCACTTGGAATATGCTTACTCTGGATTTCTCAAGGGATCAAAATAGAAACACCAGACAGTTTCAGCAATAAAATATTGTATGGGCTCTATTTCGTGTAAAACTCTCCTTTGGCCTCCTAAAATCTGAGTGAATCAAGAAGCAGGGCAGGGGTGGAGCATCTTGACAAAACAAAAGGTTGCCTTGTTTCAAATCAGTGGAAGAGTTGGGTATGTGCAGAAACCACTGGGTTTGGGGGATTTTATTTTTGCCAAATTGTGTTTAATTGTTTGCTTGTTAAATTGACATAGCTGCTTCTATCACTTCTGTGAGTCTGGGAAGAATAACTGGGCTTAATTAACTGGAGCAAAATGAGAGGTGACTCTTTTTTATATAAAGTTTTATTAATTTTCTACTATTACATTTAATTAGTGCTTAATAAACATCGTGTTATCTGGTTTATTTTGTTTGCTTAACCATATAAATTATATTCCTAATCTTTACCCCTTTTTTCCAGCCATTGATAAAATAAATTCCATGTTTGTTAGTATTCTGTATCTTCTTTCTGTTTAATCTTCAGTGTAAGTCTATCCAATACCTTCTTAATTATCTCTTCATTTAGTGGTATTTTTTTCATTTTTCCAATGCTGTGCAAATACAATCCTCGCTTCTGTTAATACATACAATTGCAATATTAAACATACACTTCGTTTATCCATTTTTTCTGATACTATACCTAATAAAAAAAGTTTGGGTTTAAGATATATATGTTTTCCTGACATCTTTGAGAGCAACTTTTGAGGTGGCCATTTGTGACATCCGGGATCAGAACACATACCTTTAAGGGAAGGAAAACTTTGTGGAGTTCTATCATGAGATCCTGCCTCTTTCATATAATATCTGCAGGCAGATAGGAATTCTTCCTGTTCAGGCTTTTTTTGGATCTTCAATATTCAGATAACTTGCAACATCTCTACGTAGAAAATAGAGCAGTCTCGTACTTTCCAGCTGCTGGTTATATTTGCTGGTCCAGGAGAAGAGCCTTCTCTGCTATGGCTCCTGCCTTTTGGAACATCTTACCCCTGGGGGAAGAGGTACTCCAGGGGTGGATTTCTACTGGTTCTGACCAGTTCTATAGAACCTCTTGTTAACTTTCTAAGCAGTTTGGAGAACCGGTAGTTAGAAGAAATCTCCTTTTGTTTTTTTTCCACCCTTATTACATTCTTGGAAGACAGCCTAGACCTACTATCTCTGAAGGAAGTTCTTTTTTTCTTAAAGGGGAAGGGTTGTTTAAAGCTTTTTACATGGCTGTTGGGAGGAAATACTCCCCTGCAAATACTTCTTGGCTAGCTAGAAAGATTGACATTCAAACATGAGTTTACATACCCTTTCTGAGTTTTGGTCTAAAACTGGTTTTTGGTGAAATTTAATACTGTGCTTGGTGACGTTTAATTTTGTGTTTATTGATGGGATAATTTTTCCTATTCAGCTTTGTTTGGAAGGAAAAAGATTAATCTCTGTTCCTGAAAAGAAACTGGTTTGAGAAATCTGCTAGTTCCTGTGTCTATTTGTTCTGGTAATTGGTTTAACAAGCAACAGCTACTGTTGTGATTTAATTATTTGTATTGTGTTTGAATTTTTTCCTGCCTTATCATTTCTTTTTCTGTCTGGGGAGGGGGGATCTTCCTTCACTGTTTTAGTGGTATCTGACACTGTCCTTTCAAGGTGTACTTTCAAGAGGCAGGATGCAAGCTTGGCACTGATTTTTTTAACTGGCTTTCTGGGGGGCATGTGACCTTTCCTTAAATCTGGATGATTTCCTTAGGATATCTTGTGAGATGAGTGAGACCAACTGGTATCTTTAAGTGGTGCAAATGGATCTAAGGATTGCTTCTCCCAGGTGTGCTCTTTCTGGCGAGATTAAATGACCTCTCTGCTAAAGAGAGCAAGAGTTGGCTGCTGATAGTTATCATTGCATTTTAACTATTTTAATTCTTCAAAGTGCTCTGGCACCCTGCCTGATTTGTAACTCTGGCTTGCAGGTATTTTTAATCTAATGATTGGTATTTAGGGGAGCTTTTTGCAAGCAAAGAAGCTTTTTGTATTTTTGTACATGTAATCCTTGACTTACAACAGTTCATTTAGTGACCATTCAAAGTTACAATGGCACTGAAAAAAGTGACTTATGACTGTTTTTCACACTTACAACCATTGCAGCATCCCCACTGTCATGAGAGGCCAGGCGAGGAGAAGTGCCCCTTGACTTGAGTGACATTGAGTTGGCCATGCCCACCCAGTTGGTCACACCCACCAACTAAGCCACGCCCACAGAACCGGTTGTTAAAAAATTTGAATCCCACTCCTGGGATACTCCCTTCACCCTCCTGACTTTTTGTAAGAACCTTAAGAACTGGCTCTGCCAGATGGCTTGGAGACCCAATGTGGGAGCTTCACACTGGAGGTGGTTGACTAATTAAAAGCTAAACACACCTCCCCCCGCATTGTATGCAGCTTGCTCCTTTGCCATTTTGTGTTAATAATTTTGTTTTATCTGCTTTGTTATCTTATATCTGATGATTTTAAACTTTTTAAATGTTTTTCTGCTATAAGCCACCCAGGGTTGTTTGACACAAGATGAACAGCAAATAAATTTATAAATAAATGTATAAATAAATAAATGTATAAATAAATAAATGTATAAATAAATAACTAATATTATTTCTCTCCCCACCCCCCAAAAAATATTCAGTCTTCCAAAGAAGTCTTCTCCAGAGTTCTTCTGAAAGCAATATTTGGAAGGTTTTGAACAGATAAACTTCCTTTGTGGTCACATATGATTCCTCCTTTTATTTGAAATAAAAATGAAATGAGTAATCCACAATATATTGTTCTGAAAAATATTAAAGTAAATTAAGGCATATCAGAAATTCTTAAAAGCATTCAGATAGCAGTGCTAGTTCAGTTGAATATTTAAGTTTCTTAAAACACCTGTTACTTCTACATATTTGCATTGGACTATACTTTCTGTATTTGACCAAGAGCTATCCTAACTAAAACATATGTATCTTGCAGTGTTAAACATTGTGAAGATACTGAGAGTAGCTGTGATCCTCATAGCTGATTATTTTACATAGCAATAATATGCTGATTTCATAGAATTGTTTTCATACACTCTGTACAAATGAATGTGTGAGAAATATTGGTATATATATTTCCTTTGTTTGCTATAAATCGTGTAGAACTAATGAAGTAGTAAAATATCTTTAGACAGTAAAAGCATCTAAATGAACAAAAGAGTGTGGGAAAGGAATCACATATATCTAAGGGATTAATAACAGATATCAATATGCTTGAGGGAACATATTGGTCAATTCTCCAGAGAGAGAATACACACATACACACACACACACGTACGAACATGTGTGTGTATATGATTTCCTTTCATTAGTTGTGCAGCCACTTTTAATTAATGAGAAAAGTAGTATAAGAATGAAAGGTTAATCACTAAGATCATTGGCTTGCATTAAAGAATGCCATTTAAGAGGTTTAGAGAATTAACAATGAATGCAAATGCTTTTCATTTGACATGATTTCTATTTGTCAAATCATTTTTTTTTAATATCAACCCTCCGCCCACTCATCCCCAAATCAGATGCCACATTTGTTTTGCATTCTGGCAACTTTGTATGCCACCCGGTATACCCCGGACCCCCTTTTAAAACTGGTTATCTACTAGTGTGCACCATAGTTCATCACATTCCAGTAGAATTTTTGTTGGTCATGGACGATCACGGAGGGACTATAAAGCATCTAGCTGGCCTCAAAATATAATAAGCAGTTCTTGCCTTAGTGGTTTATGAATTGCACAGGCTGGAGTATATGATGGCCGTGATTCCTAGGATCAGTGTGAATGCTTTGCAAAGTCTAAAATCCATGAAGTGTTTTTTTAGAAGTGACTATTCATATTCCTTCATGGTCAAGTCAGTACATTCTACAGTATTTTGAGTCTAGTCTATGGATTTCAGATTTTTTTATGGCTTTGTGATCTTCTACCCAAGGGTTAACTGGGCTGGTCCTCTTTTGCTTTTTCAAAATGCTGCTGTGACTTTAAGATAGTATCACCCCATAAAAAAAACATTATTTCATATAAAGTAGAATAGGCTTAAAGGTGGTAACTCTTCAGTGTCTGAAAGTGAATTCTGTTACTGCAGTGTAAAGCAATAATATCCACATCTTTAAAGCCAAAGCTTCACAGAATGTATCATATACTCTACATAGCAGAGGTGTCAAATTTGTGATGATACATTGTCATCATGTGACATATCACAACTTTTTTCCCCTTCACTAAATCGGGGGTGGGCAGTGTATGATGTATCCAGCCAAGAGGCTGTGAGTTTGACACCCCTGCTCTACAGTCATAGAAATCATATTTTATTTGTTACGTCTTGACTTGCCATAATTACTAGGATGTTTTGGTCATTATCTCCTTTTACTAATTTGTTCTTCACTTGTATGCACCACTTGAAATATTTTGGTCAGGAAGGCAACTATTGGTCATTACACAAATGTAATGCCACATTTCTTTACAATTTAGTTTGCTCAGCCACCTCTCTTTTACAATTGCCTCCAGGCAGAACTTGTCAAGTTTTCACTTTAATTTTAAGACTTTTATGAAAGATCACCTTAATTATAAGTTTCTTGGCATAGCATTTATGTTGTCATTCTATATGAGTGATGTGTGTTTCCAATATGTTACCAATGCCAAAATATATTTTCAAAAGTTTACTCTTTAGAGAATCAAAACATGAAATATTTCTGCAAGTGAAGCAATTTCAAAGTTTATTTTTAAGGACAAGGATGATCATCTGCTCCATCATGCCAGTATTTCCATTTTTACCAGAAGTAGTGCAGAATTTATTATTGATTTAACTCTGTTTTCATCATTTTATTTATATTAATTTACATGCAAATTTTCCTAGTACACCTTTCCTTTCCTTCCCCACTCCCTTTCAATTTCCATTTCCCTTTCTTCTCTCTCCTCTCTTCTCTCCTTCTCCTTTCTTTTCCCCCTTTCTTCTTCCCTTACTCAAATTACATGTCTATCCTGGACTCAAATTTCATTTATCTGAGCTTTGCCTTTGTTGTGGTTCTTATTCTGATTTCTCAAGTTTATTCCTATTGTGCATTACTATATGTGGCCATGGAATGGGGTTAAGCAGCAAACCACAGACAGAAAAACAAAAGGCCAGGGTTTCCCAGAAAACTGTAACAGAAAGACCAGAAGGAAGACCACTTAGAACTTTAAATGTTTCTATATCAGAGCACAGACTATGGGAATTAATCAAGAAGAACTAGAGATTATAAGTCATGTAGGCAAATATGTGAAATAATTCAAAGCAAATCTTCATTGTTGTAGTCCAAAGCCAGTATACCTACCTACCTACCTACCTACCTATATACATACATACTGTACATACATACAAAAATAAGACTGAACTAAGACTGCAAAACAACAAAATCAGTACAGAATGTACTAGAAGAATAAGCACTGACAATAAATGATGTCAAATTATACAAAACAGACAAAGTTCAAAACAACTTAAAAGCAACTAAGAACATAAAACTCTGAGCTGTAAAATAATTAAATTAGACTTAACTTTAGGACTGGGGTTGGGGTAGGGAACTTAATAAACACTAAAAACTATAATTTTAAAGTAATGAAGTATTAGAATACAACAATTACTACTGTGTGAATAGAATATTATTATTATTATTATTATTTATTTAGACTTGTATGCCGCCCTCCCGAAGGACTCAGGGCGGCGAACATACACAAAGATATACAATAAAACAAATAAAAACAAGTCCAAATTACTAAACAACAAAAACAGTAAAATTGCACATAGGCAAACATTGTTAAAACTACCCTCCCCATGGTCAGTCCAGGCCGGCCTGCTGAAACAGCCAAGTCTTCAAGTCTCGGCGAAAGGAGCGGAGATCAGGGGCCAAAGCAGATCCGCAGGAAGCTGGTTCCACAGGGCTCCCACAGAAAAGGCCCTAGCTCTGGGAACCGCCAGCCGACAATGCCTGACCGACGGTATTCCCAGAAGGCCCCTCCTATGGGGCGCGGGCGATTGGACTGTGATGCAGGCAGGAGGCGTTCCCGCAAGTACCCTGAACCCAAGCCATTAAGGGCTTTATAAATTGCTTCAAATTACATTAGATTAAATTTTAGTAATCTGGGCAAATATATTCCTATCTAACACCAGTGGGATAGTAATTTAATACTGTAAAACCATTCTAGATCCTGGTTGTTTATGTGGGACTATGAAAACTGGGAGTCTATCAACAACTTGAAGATTATGGTCTGCTTATGCTACACTTCAAGCTTTTCAGGGTCTGCCATGTTCTATATATTTTAGCACATAATTTTGCAATGCTTCACATAATGGCAGGGTTCTCATTTGAAAACAGCCAAGTAGAAAAATGCACAAGATAAGAATAACATTCTCTATAAAATGGACAGTATAGGGGACAGTTTTAGCCTAACCAATGACATATGGTACCATCTTCATATCATAAGAAGTTTTTTATATCTGCTTCCAAGAATGGCCAATGGGTGGGTAGGGCAGTCTATGTCAAATATTTTTTGTTTGATGATGAGTTTTGCTTGATGTTATCCCATAGTCAATATAATACCCATCACTGTGATATTTTATCACAGAATTATTTTCAGTGAGGACTGGTACTTTGAGCTACTTTAAGCCCATAATTGGCAATGTCCATATAAACTCGGGCTTCTACCTTCAATAATCCTGTCTCAAAGATTGAGATGGTGTTGCAGATACAGCATGGTACTTAGAGTGCTCCAGAAAGAAACATACATGAACAAATTCCAAGAGGATAAAACTGGGAAAGCTACATACTATAGAGGAGCTGAGCCTCTAACAGACCTCACCCCATTCCTAAGAGGTCTGTAAGGGGCGTGCATAAATGCACCATCGTGCCTACCGTCTCTGTCCTATTGTCCCCATTTATTCATACCTGTATTCTTACTCATGTTTGTACTTTTACCTATTATCTTGTAAGTGATTGACAAATCAAATAAATCAATCAAACAAACAAATAAATAAAAGCTTCATTTCATATCACCTGAGTTCTGCTGGTATATACTAACAATCTCTTGATGTTTAAAACATGAGGAGAACAAAGGAGTTCCTCTGTACAATCAGGAGTGGGATTCTACTGGTCTGAACCAGTTCAGGCAAACTGGTAGTTCTGGTGAGCATTTGGCCCCACCCACCCACTCTTTCCTGTGCTTTGTTTTGTTTTTTTTAGAGCACAGCTGATTCGCATGGCTGAGTGGTTTGCCAAACCTCAGCTGTTTTATTCACAGGGGCTGCAGTAGAAGGTAAGTTTTAGAGCTGAAAATGGGCTTTTTAAAATGCTGTGCGCACACTCACTGAACTGCTTATTACACCAGTTGAATTGTACCACTGTGTACAATCGGTCCAACATGATCAGTGCAGATCTTTCTGGATCTGGAAGCATAGAAAACCATCACAAAATGTTAAATCTGCAAAACCTTTTCAATCCTGGGTCAAATATGTGATAGTCTTCAGTGAAAGTCAGTGGAATGATATTCATCTTTGACACACAGCACTGAAAGTTCTAATTTATTCAAAAAGGATATCCAAAAGAAGGGTTGGGAGATACTACACTGTACACAAAGAAAGAAAAAAACCATCCATGTAACGCAAATTCAAGAATCAAAGAACAGCCTTTTTTGAAATATGTGAGAAAGAATAAAAGAAATGTGAAACAAAAAATAATTGTGAGAAATTATTCTAGATACTTTAGTAGGAAGAAAATATGGATGAATTCTCACTAGTTCAGATGGCCAGTTTGACAAGTTCCTAAAAAGGACATATGATAACCATAATGTGTGATTCCCATTACCCTGACATCTACTGATAATTTAACTGCAAAGACTCAGAGAACTAATAAATTCTTGCCTTCTCTTGCTATCTTCATTTGTCACAAAGAGGGGAAAGAGCTGTCCTGGATCTAATTCTCACCAACAGTATAGTGACAATTTTTTTATTATGGCCAGAAGTCAGTAAAACAGACCAAAGAATCATAGAGAAGGATTAGATGAAGAAGTGAGGATAGCTGGTTCATTGTAGGAAAATGATCATGTTATTCTTGAATTGATGACAGAGAAGGAAGATGTTAGATTCTAGATTTCAGAATAAGGGATTTTGATGAACTCAAGTTAAACATGGTTGGATATAGGTCTTTAGATCCTCAAAAACAAATATATCCATAAAGGAAGGGGAATCTTACAAAATGAGAAATATGAAATGCAGTCACAAATCTTTCTTAACAAAAAGAAAACAAGTGAGAAGTTGAACAATGAACATGTGGCTACACACAGAGATCTCTCAATGGTTAAATAAAATGGAAACAGTTTTAAAAATGATCTTGTATGAGACAGATGGTCATATAGTTTTTAAAATGAATAAACTATACTATTCTGATATAGTCCATATATACCTTCCTGTAAATGTGTACCAGTAAACTAATACATTGTAGTAATTTATAGTTTAATGGTCTATGAGTTCAATTCCCAGTGGAGGCATTGAGCCCTATATACAATAACATCTCCTTATGTATTTCAGATACTAGGTTGAAACTGGTCACATACTGCCTCCTGGTGATCAATATCTAAATATTCCAGGAAAATGTCATAAACATAATGTATTTGGACATCTACCACACTTTCAATAGTCAGTTATGAAATTGTCCTTAATAAAATGATAAAAAGAAGTACCGTATTTTTGGGAGTATGAGACACACTTTTTTCCACCTCCAAAAGTGGGTGGAAATGTCTGTGTGTCTTATACAGCAAATGTTGCCGAAGCCCCGCCTACCTGCCGGCCCCCACTTTTTTGACTCTGCCTCCCAGCAGTTTGACTCCTTGAAGCAAACAGCCTGTTTCAGCTTCAGCACAGCCTGATTAGCACAAGCAGCTGATGGTTGGTTGGATCGGCCTCCCGATGATCAGCTGTTTCAGGCTGCATGGATTGCCATAGCCTATTTCCACCTCCCTGCACCCCATTTTTGCCCTATGCATCCCAATTTTTTGCCTCTGTGTGCCCCATTTTCAGCCTCCACATACCCCATTTCCTGTCCATTCTGATCCCCACTGCCTGGAATGGGTGGAAAATGGGGTGCACGGAAGCTGAAAATGGGGCACATGGAGGCTGAAAATGGGATGCGGAGGCCGAAAAAGGGGTGTGTGGAGGCATCAATAGGCTATGGCAATCCCTGCAGCCTGAAACAGCTGATCGTCAGTTTCAGGTTATGCTGAAACTGAAACTGAAACAGGCAGTTTTCTCTTTGCTGCAAGAAAGCAAATTGCTGGGAGGCAGAGGCAGATTTTTTTTTCTTGTTTTCCTCCCCAAAAGCTAGGTGTGTCTTATACTTCGGGGCATCTTATACTCTGAAAAAATATAGTAGATACTACTGTCAGATGAATACAAAATGGGCTGAATGATCACTCTCAAGGGTGCTCATTAACAGTTCCCATTTGGTTCTAAATATTGAGCATAGTGTATTGTCCTAGGCTTTCTGCTCTGCTTAAAAAAATCAATGATTTGGATAAAAGAGTTGAAGGGTCACTAATAAATTTGCAAATGGGGCAGAACTGGGAGGGGAGGCCAATACTTTGGAGGAATGGGAAATTTTTTAAAAAGTCCTAAATAGAATTGACTAGTGGAAGAATGTGATTTAGAAGAGAAAAATGTCAAATGCTTCCATCTGAATAGGAAAAAATTAAAGGCACAAGAATAAAATGGGAAAGACCTTATATAGAACATATGAAAAAGGATCTAGGCAGCCTTGTCAGTGGCAAGTTAAGCATGAGCTAGCAGTGTGAGACAACTGCTACAAAGGTAAATGCTGTCTTAGAGTACATTAACAGGTCCGTATCACAAAAAAAAATTCATTCCATTCTGCCCTGATCAGAGTCCATAGTTTAAACAGGACAGAGACACATCAGATTGCATTTGAGGCAAACTATGAAGATGGACAGAGATCTGGAAACCACAGTCTCTGAGACACCAAGTCTGTAAAGATTCTCAGTCATCCAGGTCATGGTTATCCCATGGTTGCTTTTTCAGGAGGCAACTGCACTTTCTTGTTTTTTCTTTGAAGACATTTCACTTCTCACCCAAGAAGCTTCTTCAGCTCTGATAGGATATTGGGGAATGGAAGGATTTATATTCCTTGCAGACAGCTGGTCATTTGAATCCTTTTAGATGGCCATTGAAGCACTTGCAGGTTTATCTGTATCCTCAGGGTCACCTGAGTATGGGATGAACACCCTTTGAATGGTGTGTGAGTAGGAATGGATTTCCAGAGAAAAATTGCAAACAGGAACCAGAAGCACTAACTAAAATTAAATACATAATGTTCAAATAATTTGGAACATATGGATAAAAGGTTTTCCCGATTGACATCAATATTTGGAAAATGCACAGTCAGCAGGACAATGCTCAGATCAAACCAGGGGTGGGATTCTATCGGTTTGGACTGGTTTGGTAGAACCAGTTGATATCATTCTCCATAGTTCAGGGAACTGGTAAATTGGGCCTCTGGCTGGCCCCACCCCTCTCCGCCCGCTTCTCTGCTCCCTGCCCAGTCAGTCCTTACTCCGCATGTGCAACATCAAGTGCATGCATAACATTGCTGCCTGCAGCCTGCTTTTGCATGCCCACCAGCCAGCCATTGCTCCTGCCTTCTGCAAACCCTAGTCACCTATCTGCCACCTCCGGATGCTTTTCCCCCTCCCCACATCACTTTTGCTGCCGGTGCCAATTGCCTTCCTCCCACTTGCCTTTTGCCACTGCCTCCAATCGCCTTTCTCCCACCACTTGTCTTCCACTGGGAACACATGGAGAGGCTAGTGTAGACTCCGGCCAGGTCAGCAGCTACTTCTCTCACCTGCTGCTCCAGCTGGGAGAGCAAAATAGTCTTTCCCAGCACTGAAAAAAGCTTGCAAGTTCCCTTCCATCAGGAAACAGCTCCAGGCAGCAGAGAGAAGCAGGATTCAACCTGACTGCTGCTCTGCTGCCCAAGAGCTGTTTCCTGATGGGAGGGGGACTTGCAAGCTTTTTGATGTGCCAGGAAAGACTCTCTTGGTCTCCCAGCTAGAACAGCAGGAAGGAGCATGTGGAGAGGCTAGTGTAGGCTCCGGCCAGGTTAACAGCTGGTCTCTCACCTGCTGCTCCAGCTGGGAGAGCAAGAGAGTCTTTCCCAGCACAACAAAAAGCTTGCAAGTTCCCTTCCATCAGGAAACAGCTCACAGGCAGCAAAGAGAAGCAGGATTCAACCTGGCTGCTTCTTTGCTGCCCAAGAACTGTTTCCTGATGGGAGGGGGACTTGCAAGCTTTTTGCTGTGCCAGGAAAGACTCTCTTGCTCTCGCAGCAAGAGCAACAGGAAGGAACACATGGAGAGGCTAGTGTAGGTGCTGGCCAGGTTAGCAGGTGCATCTCTCACCAGCTGCTCCAGCTGAGAGAGCAAGAGAGTCTTTCCCAGCACAGCAAAAAGCTTGCAAGTCCCAGCTTGCTCTCCCAGCAAGAGCAGCAGGAAGGAACATGTGGAGACGCTAGTGCTGGCAAGGTGCCCCTTGATCAAGTCCAGGACAGCTGATGGCAGCTGTGGGGAGCAGAGCCTGGAAGCCCCGATGCACCATATGTGCAGCCACATGGGTGGTGGTGGGGAACTGGTCCCAGGAGCCCCAAAGATGCCAGAATTGCCATTGTCTTCCTTGTCGCCATCACCATTGCCACCTCACTGCCGCTACATCCCCCACCCACCGCAGGTATGGTGAGCGTGAGCCCTGGGTTGGGTGGCTGACTGCTTCAACTGCTACTCCCACTGACTTTTCTCCATGCCAAGAGTGGAGGTGAGAGAGCAAGAGCAGTCCTCTTGGCATGGAGAAAAGTCATGTGTCTCCCCATATTCCTCTCTCAGGGAGCAGCCTCTTGCAGCACCTTTAAACTTAGTGTGCTTCACAAATGAGAAGGAGGGGACAAGGCTGCTTGCAGAGAAAGGAATATGAACTGCCCTTGCCAGTGACTCCACACTGTTTTGCCCACTAAGACTAGAATCTAGATTATCAAGGAAGAGAGAATAACATGCAGCAGATGCCTAGCAAAATTTAGTAATTCTGTAGATTGGCAGTTTACATTGAAATCAGGTGCAAGATAGTGATGGTAGGTAAATTATTGGGCAGTTTAGTTTGGTATTTATTTCAGCAGGCTGATTTTGGAAAGCTATATAAGATCAGACCTGGTAAGTACTTGGCTGGGAAGCCAACACAAAATAGGGTGTGGGGAGGAATGGGGTTGGGAAGGAAAGAAGGAAGATATGATAACTTTTATTGTCATTTTTTTACTGTAAATACACTGGCACACATTAAAAGTGAAATATATAAACATACATATCCATACACATACATAACACACATATGCACACGCACACACAAACACACAGATACACACACACATAACCATTGCCCATTTTGAATACATAGCGGAAAGGAAGAAAGAGTAATGGATACATATGCACAAATGTGTGTTGAAAAAACTACAAAGAAATAGGATTATAAAAAAACAGCTTCCAATCTTAGCAGTTGTAGATAAAGGAGGAAAGAAAGGTGAGAAACAGAGAGAGGGAGAAAGAGAGAGAGAGAGAAACAAAGAGAGAGAGAGATGAGAAAGAGAGAGGGAGAAAGAAAGAGACACACAGAAAGAGATACCTGTTTAAAAGAAAATAGAAAAATGGCTCTTTGAGTGTTTAAGGTTGCAGACCCTGGGTTAGGCAAACACCATGGTCCTTAAGTGAACCTTGTGGTCATTAAGCAAACACTGGTTGTTAAACAAGTCCATTTTCCCCAATGGACATTTTTAACTGGAAACCAGAAGGAATTGTTGGAAACTGGCAAAAAACATAGAAAACTTCAGTCATAAGTCTGTGTGGGATGTTGTAACTGGTCATAAGTGTGTGTGTTTGTTTGTGCATGGCTGTCAAAACACCAAAAACAGGTCCAGTAGCTCTAGGGAGGTCAGTCGTAAATTAGTTGCTAAGCAACTGCCATTAAGCGAGGACCACTTATATTTGGTTTGCCAGTCACATGGCCACCTAGCCATGCCCACCCCAATCACATGACCATCTAGCCATACTCACTCCAGTCACATGACCACCTAGCCACACCCAGCCAGTCACATGACCACCAAACCATGCCCAGTCAGCAAGCCACGCCCACCCAGTCACATGACCATCTAGCCACGCCCACAAATTAGGCCATGCCCATGGAAGGTTGTTAAGAAATTTGAATCCCACCCCGGATCAAGCCATCTTACTCACAAAATTGAATGGGCTAACCAAAGATTATGACAAAGTCATCTAAACAAAGTTAACATTTCAGAGAAGAAATTACAACCTCCCCCCAAATATCTGTGATTTTAATCTATCTCTTTGATTATAAGTGAGAATGAATAGACATGTATGAATGATATTAAATTGCACCACAGATTCTCATTATTCATGGTAACAGAAACCTGAATGTCCTTATAGTCTTATTTCTCCAATGCAGAACTCTGCTGTGCACAGTAATTTCCCACCACCAAATGTGAACTGTAAACTTTGAATAACTGAAGAATAGCACGAGAAAAGGTGGATATTAAGGCTGTAAAAACAAGTGTTTCCTATTCTATAGTATTATAAGTTTTGTACCCCAAAGGCAGGAGCAACAGTTCTTATAAATGTAATTGAGTTTTTAAAGGTTTCCCTAAAGTTCAGCATGGATTTAAGATGAAGAAATTCAAGCCTGTATGGCTATAAATAAAATATGTTCTTTAATGTTTGAAGCAAGCACATTTTTTTTCTTGTCAGCAGAAAAAAATGATCATCATTCGAAGAAAATGAAATATGACTGATAAGTTCAAACTAGTTTCATCCAAGTTATGCTGTTTTATCATAAGTCAAAGCCATTATTATATTTCCTTGGCTCCTTGCTTTTATTTGAAGTTATCTAGCAAAGATTAAGCTGTTTCAATTAGAAACTCTGCTTGGGAACGAGAGTCAAAGCTTAAGTTTCCTTTCAGTCTTTGTAATTCTCCTGCTTTTCATCCAAAGAATATTAAAGAATTGTGTGCTTTAAACATGCACACACACATACACCCCAGCATAATGTCATCTGAAATGAAGGATATAAAGTAGAGAATAAAAATTTAAAATGCGCTCAGTATGTTCCAATGAAGAAAGAATTTGCAAAAAGTAAAACCCTGGAAGTAATGGGCTGTTGAACAGATAATCCCTGTAATTAGCATTTCAGGAGAAACCACATATTATCACAGTAACTTATCTCACTATATAGTCTCTGACCTCCAGGTTGTAATTGAGTAGAAAGCCTTCGATTGACTTCAGTTTTATTTAAAAAAAGGAACTGTCAGGAAAAAAAAATATCATGAGAACTTCAGCTACTATAATTGATGCTGTTTTTCTGTTAGCCACTTTCTATTCACTATATAAGTTGCTCCCAGCATCCCTCATCATCAACCATACTACATGAGATTCAGAGGTGGTATTCAGCAGGTTCTGACCAGTTCTGGAGAACCGGTAGTGGAAATTTTTAGTAGTTTGGAGAATTGGCAAATACCACCTCTGACTGGAGATTTTACAGTATCCTTCCCCTGCCATGCCCACCAAGCCACACCCACAGAATCGGTAGTAAAAAAATTTGAATCCCACCACTGATGAGATTGCTGATAGCTGCAATTCAGCAATGTATGGGACACCATCTCATCACCAACTCCATCATCTCCATCATCTTGTCTCCATCAAGAATTTTAACAATGCTCCCCCACTTTGAATGCTCACTTGCATGAGCTGGATCAGGAGCAACAAAAAATAGGACTCCCCTGTAAATTACTGATGTCCTTTCAGAGAGTCCTGCCCTAATCTTTGAGAAGCTTCACCTTAAAACAAATAATTAAGTTTTTGTTGACAGAATAAGAAACTACATAGAGCAACTCATGAAATAACAGATAGGATAAATAACTGATAGAGTTACTAAACAAGAGAAAGGTATTTATTCTTTACACCCCTGATACATTTTAGAAGTTCGAAGTTTAAGTATTTGGCAAATTGTTTTAGTTTTATAGTTAAGTGGGGAGTGTAAGATAATTGATCTACATATTAAATCCATATCCCATCTTTCTCCCAGAGTTCAGGCACACTTATGCAGTTCTCCATTTCGTGGCAAGAGCTTCCATGTTTCATTTTTGTTTTCTGATCCCTCCAAAACTGCTTTAAACCAGCCTCCCATCATCTTCCCCTTGGCTGACCTCAAAAGGCTAGGAACAAACAGAGATTACCATATGACAAAGAGTGATCAAGAATTGAATGCAAAATAACAATAACACCAATAGCTCTCTGCCCACTGAATTGCAACAGATTTTGAAATTACAAACATCTCCTTTTCCTCCACTCACCCAGAATGGAATAAATTACTTTTCTCCCACTTCCCCATATTTTCAGTACAATGTGTGCCTAGTTGCCCTAAAATTCAAACATGCCAAAAGAAAGAGCTGCAATGCTATCAAACCACCTCTCTTTCATGGTGTTCAAGAGCCCTTTTCAGCTGTGGTGAGAAATGAGAGCTCATCAACCTTTTTCCGGAAGTGTTTCCATATTGTTCTATGTTGCTGTATTGACTGGAGTAGAGAACAGGAGATACATACTAAACAACGCTAGGAACAAAACTCCAGGAAAGGAGAAATGGAAACTCCAAAGCACAGGAAGAAAGAGATTAATGGTTGCCTTGAGTCTAGAAACCATGCGCAGGTGAGGCCACAGTTCCACATCAAGCAGAAAATAATTCCATGGTTGGCTTTGCAAAGCTTTAACGCTTAAAATAAAATGTCTATCAGATAATGCAGTAAAACCTCATAAGCAGGCATACTGCTATGTCTAAAACCTCATAAGCAGACATACTGCTAGTTTTGCTTCAATTGCAAACAGAGAGCAGCAGAATCTTGGCAGAGAAATGGACTCCCAGTGACTTAAAGTCAAGTCTAGATGGAGCTAGTTCTAAAGTGATACAAAGGAGGTACTAAGGAGATACTATAAATCAAATATTTATTTCCCTATTCATCATAGACCAACATTTTAGTCTCTGACTAAGATTCTCATCTGAGGAATTATTTATGTTAGGGAAATAATAATAAAAATCACAGCATGCCAATAGTCCAGTGGTTTCATGGTAAATTCAATTTTACCATAATGTTAAGAAAATTAAACAGAGTAAGGTAGTTCTCTCATACCATGCACAAAAGGGAGAAGATGTGTAACTGTTACAATTATCCGATCATTTTCTTTTAATTCCAACCAACCCCATCTTCACTTTTTGTGGCATTCTGATCCTTCATAGCGACAACCCATGCTGTTCACTTAATCAGAGATTTATTGACTTCAAGTGGACAACCAATAAAGAAGGCAGCTGCCCCCAGGCCACAGATTTTTCAGGCATAGCAGTGTGCCTGCTTATGAGGTTTTACTGCATTATCTGATAGACAATGAACAAGCAGGGTAATGAGCAAACAGGGTGGGTCCTGCACATATGAGGCAATTTATATTAACTATTAAAAGCCTACTGGCCTCCAAGTAGAATATTGTCTCATTGCCATCATAGCTATAAGAATTATTTGCCAATTTAATTATAGAAGAGAAAGGAGAAGTACCATCTTGTCCTTTGATCAGGCACCAAAATGTTTGGGTCCAATTTGGCTTTACTAGTACAACTGAGTTCACAGTGACCAACACAATGTTCAATGTATTCTGTTTTGGGCTGTACAGAGGTCAATGCTCATATGATTCTCAGAAACAGAAAGCTGTGATTTCTTTTCTCCCATTAGTCAAGTTGATTGTGACAATCATAATAATTACCTAAACCTTCTCCCCAGCCATCTTTTATTTTATCAATGCTATAATTCAATTAGGGTAGAACAAATCCCATTCTAAAACTGAACTGAACATTTTTCTTTTTTCTTTTAAATCTTCTCCCACTAAAAGAGAGAAAGCAACTCTTCTAGTATATATCCAGCACAAAACCCTACGTAGCAAGGTACCTAGGCATGTTTCCCTATATTTCTTGATTGCTGCTAAAGACTATCTTGATCATTTACACTTTGAAAAGTTATCAATACACACCAATTCTTTGAATTGAATTTGCTGTGCTGCTGATTTGGATTGTCACTTTTGATTTTGTTAATTCATTCAGTCCCATTTCCCATCCAAAAAAGACAAATTCTATGACATTGTTTTTATTTTATGTAAATTATCTATACGTGGCCAGATAAAATGTAGATGAAAACTCAATTCCTCTATTAAATTAGGGTTGCATGGAGTATTTTGTGAAATTATTATTATTAAATCAATTCCCCAGACTTGTTTTGAGTTGATCTTGTTCAAATCACCATTTGACAAATGACAAAAAGTCATATTTTGATAGAAAGTAGGTTTCAATAAATTGTCTATGGAGAATCTCAATCATCCAGGTCATGGTTGTCCCAAAGTGGCTTTTCCAAGATGGACATTCTTGGTTTTTTCCTTGAAAATGTTTTGATTCTCATCCAAGAAAAAGTTTCAGTTCAGAACTGAAGAAGCTTCTTGGATGAGAAGTGAAACATTTGCAAGGAAAAAAACCTAGAAAGTAAAATTTCCTTTTGAAAAGCACCTTTGAGCTTCAATAAAATGTACTTTTAAGATAGTACTGTTTCTTTGAGTGAAAGCCAGAGAGACAGGAATGAATTAAAATATTGGATATGCCAATAATGTTGGTGAGCCCAATATTATAATGGATACTTTACAATAGAAAAAGCCCTATTATTAACCTTACTTATCCTGTTATTGGCCAATGAGCTGGCTCTCTAGAATAATTCCAAAACGTAAATAACTGTTTTAGTCTCACGTAACTGATCCCAAATATTAGGGTTTGTAGCAGAAATCACTTGGTTTTTGAAACATAAGACCAATCAATCAGAAAACATAGGATTTCATGAAATATGCTCTGATCTAATAATTAGAATGAGCACACTATCTCAGTTCAATTGTCCAAGGAATAGCGCCTAAGTTATATTCAGGATTTTATGTAATAAGGACATGAATAAGTGAGACTGGATTTATTTTCCTAAAAAATATATATCATTGATATACTAGCTAAATATTTTAAATGGCCTTTTCTTTTTTACTTTTCACATTTACTTTGATCAAAAGGACATTAAAATCATGTTTTCCCCCCAAGGAGAAGAAAATGTTGAGGAAATTATCATGGGTGGTAACATGCGAAGTACAGGAGTGCAATGGGGTGGAGTCATCTGTCAGAGGTTACAAGTTTCCCTGGCTCCCAATAGATTAATTAAATTTTAAGAAAATATATTCTAAGGAAAACTCCTCCCTTCAGACATCCCAACATCTAGTGGGGGAACCATCAAGTCATGCATAGTCATGTGTTCTTGTAGCAATAAATTAAACTTGCAAATTCCACCTACAGCCAGAAAACAAAGTAGACAAAAAATACTTTCAAAGTTTATTTTACAGAGGAAGCAAACATTCAGGAATAAAGAGCAGATTTTTTGGACAGGCCATTCATACAATATCTCTTCATAATGGCTACCATCTGATTTTCCAAAAATAGATTCTAAGCAGGGGTGGGATGCTACCGGTTTTGCCTGGTTCTAAAGAACCAGTAGCTCTGAAGAGCAGCAGGCACCGAACTGGTTCTGTGTTTGCTGCTGTTTGGCCCACTCGCCCACCTGGGCTCTTACCTGTCCTTTATTTCCGGCTTTTTCAACCTCAGCTGCTTTGGGCAGCACAACTGAGGTTGAAAAAGCAGGAAAAAAGAGGCTTTTCAAATGCTGCGCACCTGCAGGCAGTGGTTTTCAGCTGTCCGGAACAGCTTAAGGTTTTTTACACTCATGCGCAGCATGTAAAACATAGTCACCGAACCAGTAGTAACACTGGTTGAATCCCACCCCTGATTCTAAGGCTATGAAATTGATTCTAGAGGGGAAGTGTAACCTCATCCATTATTAATGGATCAAAACATAGCAGTAGAAGAATAACAAATATTGTAAATGCAGTTCAATATAGTAACATCTTGATTTTTTTAAATGAGTTAAATACCTGTTTATTGCTTACAGAGCACAAAAAAGTGTATAAATCATTTCTGACGATACCATATTATGATTTTTTCCCCTTCCTATAAATGGCAGGGGGAGTTGTCATTCAAGCCTGCTGATTAAAAATGACTGTTATTGACAAAAATGAAAGGAAGATGAAGTATAAATGACCATGGACACAAAATAGAGATATCTCTGCACATTATTTAGAAACTTTACTATATTGCTTGAGGTGGCTGCTAAAGAGTAAGAAGAACACATGTGTATGTATTTGAGTGTTTCTATATATGATGGGATTGGTGTGAGGAAGGGAGAATAGTTAGAAGTTAGCATAGCAGATGAAGATCAGTTAATATATAAGGTAAATAGCCTTTTTTTAAAGAACAATTAATATCTCTCTATGTTTCTGTCTTTATGTCCATCCAATCCTTCAAGCCCTATCTGTGTTTGGGGGGAAATTATTTTGGTGTGCTCTGTCTGTCTGTCTTTATCACAGATGGACACCCACACCCACACATTCATCATGCCTACATACAAGTAGTCCTCGACTTACAACCACAATCAAGCCCAATTTTTTTATTAACTGAAACATTTGTTAAGTGAGTTTTGTCCCAAGGTATTTATAACCTTTCTTGCCACAGCTGTTAAGCAAATCACTGCAGTTGATAAGTTAGTAACATGGTTGTTGAGTGAATCTGGCTTCCCCATTGATTTTGCTTATCAAAAAGTTGCAAAAGGTGACCACATGACCTTGGGACAAAGCAACAGTTATAAGTATGAACCAGTTGCCAAGGATCTGAAATTTGATCATATGGTCATGGGGATGCTACAAAAGTCGTAAGTGTGAAAAATGGTCATAAGTCACTTTTTCAGTGTCATTGTCATTTTGAATGGTCACTAAATAAACCGTTGTAAGTCAAGGACCACTTGGATTTGTTACAGATAAGTTTCCAGAATAGGTTTCAACTTGAGATATCCAATCTCATCTACTGTATTGATAAACTGAGGTAAAGCTAGATACTCAGCAGAACTTTTTGTCTATCATCCATCCATCCACCCATCTCTCTTTTATTTCCTATCATCTTGCTTTCAGGAAAATGTGGAAAGCATCCTTTTTAAATGCTGAATGGAATGTTAGAAATAAACATGTTTTGCTATACTTCCTATTACAAATACTTAAATCTTGAATAGCTATTTCATAAAAATGCAGGCTAACATTTACACGAAATTCCAGCATTCAGAAATCAAAATTTGTTGCCATTAATTAAAATCACTTAATCAACTAATTTATTTCTTAATTTAATCCTGTATATATTCACCTTAGAATTAGTAGCAAATGGACTTAACTCAGAGTTGACATGTATAAGATTGCACTGTTCACAACAAAGGTAGAAAATACAGCAATGTATAAATTGCTTTCAAAGGGTACATAGATTAAATAAACATCCAAAATCAATAGATCAATGAAATAAAAATATTTGTTACATAAATGCCAGGCTTAGGCTTGGAGAGAGGGAAAAAGAAGGCTAACATAGCAAATAATGGTCTGGATAACTCAGCTGTGGAGAGGGCAACTGGTAAATGAGACCTATGTGAAATACACATTTGCATTCAAGCCAATGCTCCAAGTGAATAATCAAGTACTGTATGCAGCCAAATGAGTCTGTTGTCTTGCAGTAATGAATATCTACATCCATCCTAAGAGTTAATGAGGAATAAATGACTTATTATCAGTGAATGGCAGTTATCTAAATAGCTGTATAACAAAAACAGAATATTAAAGTGTGGAGCTAAAATAGATCTTAAATGATAATGAACTTACTGAAATTATTAATTATTTTAAAAGCTTCTTCTAAGGTTTACTGCTTTGGGATGAATTCAGCACTCCACTCGCTTAAGTTCTCTTGTCCATTTGCAACATGAGCTAGCAAATTGTTTATCAAAATTAATTCCACTAGCTGTAAAGAAAGTATTCAAGCTTAAGACAAAGCAACAGCTGACATAGATTCTGGCCAGAAACTTGACTAAGCCCAAAAGCTGTTTTTCAGTCCTGCAGAGATCTACATTTGAATATCTTTGGGTTTGTTTGTTTGAGTTTTTACTATGTAAATAGATGGAGCCACAAAATATATGATGCTAAAGAGGTATGACTTGTACTGGAAGATTTCATTTGAAATATTTAAAAAGATCTTATCTACGGACTTGGAAAATTCACTGCTAAAGCAAATAGGATCAGACTTGGTGAATCTGTGATCTGTTTTTCTACAGATTTTCTATAAAAATATCTGGTAATGTATTTCTTAATGACATTAAGAAGTATTAGTAAAAAGGATCTTTAAAATTGACCATTTGGTCAGAAAAAATTCACCAACTGACTACAAGCAGTGTCACAACCAAGTTGCTAGAATTATTCCTTGGAAACTTTGTCAGAGGTTTCAATACAGCATATAGCATAGTACAGGGACTATCAAGTTGAGAAAGTTTTGGAAAACGAGCAGATTAAGATCTTATATGACTTTAAGATCCAGGCAAACATGCATTGTATTCATAACATGCCTGATATAATTATTATTGAAAAGAAGAAAATCTGGTTATTTGTAGGGATTCAATAACCAGTCATTTCAGTGTCCAAAGATGTCTGACTGCCTGGGCAGTGTTTATTCTTTTATACCATTTTTACAAGCAAGGAAGAGTAGCATAGATACAGCATTTGGATTGGAGAATAGATCCCACATGGGTGAAACCCTTCAATCACATTGGCATAACCTCTCAACCAATCCTTGAAGTTAGTGGTGATGTTAGTAAATGAGATCATCTGTATACCTGGAAAATCAGAGATGTCCCATCCCCATCCCAACAGATAAGAGGATGAATAGAAGATGAGCTCATGGGATAGCAAAAGAGGCCCCCTCCACCAGGCTGCCAGCTTCTAGTGTCATCCAGGGAAACTCAGTGGCTACCACAGTTATTGTAATACAACCAACAATCATGGGTAGCATACAAAACAATAAAACCACAAAAACTTATAAAACCAAAAAAAGCCATCTCTTCTGGAAGGCAAGGTCAGTGGGACCTATCAAATCAGAGGAGAAGGGTATTTGTTTCACAGGGCAGGGGCAGCTACAGAGAAAATGTGCTGGAGAAAATATAACACATCAGTGATGAACGATGCTACTACTAGATTAGACAATGGCATCACTGTTGTCCAGAGGAAGCCTGAGAAGGCTCCTTTCATGTCCCTGGTATTTTCCCACTGAAGTCTAAACAGATGGTGCTTAAAAAGTAAGAAAAGTAGAGGAAAAATTGGTGAGGAATTCTAGCTAGCTACTAAAGGAAAGTCACTAAAGGTGTCTGTTCTTATTTGCATCCTCTGGATACTATACTGTATTGTGGAATATGGATGGAAGATGACAGCACAACTACACAGGAAACCATTTTGCAAAATCTTTGAAAATTGCATATATTCCTAGTAGTACCCTTTGTAGGAGATGGAAGGAATTCTTGGAGGTTTTCTGTGTGTGGAAAGAGAAGATGAGAATGGGAGAGTCCTCCCAGGTATTTTTCACCCCAAGTTGACCTCTCCCTCCTTCAAGGGATAAAGATTCATGGTTACATAGGCTTGGCTCCTCATGTATGTTCATGGCCAGGAATAGCCTTATCCAAAGTGACCTTGGTAGTGTTCATACACAAGTCAGCTAAAAAAAAAAACAACACTTATGGATATTGCAGGGCAGGAGAAAAAAGAAGGAAGAAAATAAGTGTTAAGTTTGCATGGAGAGATGAGACGCGGAGTGCTTCAGCTCTTTATTGTGACTTTCAGCTCAGAACGGACCCGAATGGCTCAGCCGCGGCAGCTATTTATAGCCGGCTGCTGTGGCTGCCAGCCAATCAGAGTGCAGGGTTTTCCCGCACTTTTACAACCAATGATTTCAAACACTTTACTACAACAACCAATCATTTCCAACTCTGCATACATAACACCCCTCCCCACCAGGTTTGGTCTATACTCAAACCCCATCTATCTAATATACTCTTGTAAATCAATGGGGCTCTTGCGGGTACGCTGAGACCTACGTGGTTCAGGTGTTTTGGGAATCTCACCTTGTGAGGAAGGAAATGTATCTGCCAACATTCCCTTATTAGGATTTCTTGTACTGGTAGAACCTGTTTGGTTACTACAACCTGGTCTCTCCTCCCAATCTATTTCCAACCCCGTGTTATCCTCTAAGTCTGGTAATGATGTGCAATCCTCCATTTGTAAAAATGGTTGTTGGGACTGTGACAGGGTTTGGGGTGGTTCCTGTCATGTTAGCTCATTACACATGGGGTTGATTCTTACTTGCTCATTACCTCCATTATCTCCCCCTTCCCCCCTAGAAAAGGCTGTGGGAATGAAATCCAGAGAGGAGCAAGGGCAATGCTCCAGAGGCAGTCTGGACTGTAACTGGTCTATATGCCTACTCCACAAGGCACCATCCTCAGTTTGAACCCTGTAAGACCTGGGACCTGTAACCTGGGTGATCTCTGCAGGAATCCACAATGGTTCACCTACAAGGTTTTTAGCATAGACAAAATCACCCATGGAGAATTGGTGAGTTTTGCTAGTGGAATCTAATGGTGCGTTGGATGCGTAAGTGGGGTGAAGACGGTCCAGGGTAGACCTGAGTTTCCTACCCATCAAAAGCTCGGCTGGAGTTAAATTAGTGGATGGGTTAGGAGTGATGTGTTGGATACTGAGTAGTTTTTCAACTTTCTCAGTGATATCCCCTGGACCCAATTGTTGGAGTTTCTCTTTAGTAAAACGTACCATGCGTTCAGCCTGGCTGTTAGTCGAAGGATGCCCAGGGACTGTAAGGGCATGTCTGATACCCTGTTGTGCTAGATATGATTCAAAAAGGTTGGCAGTAAATTGAGGACCATTGTCAGAAACAATAATATCAGGTAACCCATGAGTTACAAAAAGTTTCTTAAGCTGTTTGATAACAGCGTCTGCTGTGGTGGAGGCCATAGTTATAACCTCTAACCATCTGGAGTATGCATCTACCACAATAAGGAAAGTGTGCCCTCTGGTAGGGCCAGCAAAATCAATATGAATCCTGGACCATGGACCCCTAGGACATTCCCATTCCTGTTTGGGGGTGAGAGGAGGTGAAGGCCTAACTTTTTGACAGTTTGGACAGGATGCAACCCAGTTTTCTACCATTTTGTCTATACCTGGCCACCATACATAACTCCTGGCCAATCCCTTCATTCTGACAATACCCGGGTGACCCTCATGTAACATTTCCAAGACCTCTTTTTGAAGTTTTGCAGGAATAACCACTCTGTTACCCCACAGAATACATCCCCTTAAGACAGATAATTCAGTTTGTCTAGATTGGAAAGATTGGAAACCCTGAGGTAGATCTTGAAGTGGCCAACCTTTTTTAACCCAGCCTACAACAGGAGCCAATAAAGTGTCTTTGGCAGTTTCTCTAGCAATTTCAGCAGCATGTACTGGAAGCTTGGCAACAGTTTCTAGAAAAAAGGTGTAAGTTTCAGGAGCAGGGTCCTCAGTGTGTAAAGGAAGTGGGCAGTGACTCAAAGCATCTGCATGCCCAATGTCTTTTCCAGGTCTATGGATAAGTTTATATGAATAAGCAGCAAGGAATTCAGTCCATCTCAGCATTCTGGTTGACAGGTTGACTGGCGTTGGTCTATCTCCTGCCACAATTCCCAAAAGTGGTTTGTGATCTGTGACAATGGTGAATCTTCTTCCATAGACGTATTCATGGAACTTCTTGACTGCTGCAACAATTGTCAAAGCTTCTTTGTCCAGTTGACTGTAGTTCCTCTCTGCTTTGGTTAAAGTGCGAGAGTAAAAAGCAATGGGAGCTTTCCTCCCACTGGGAAGCTTGTGGCTCAGCACTCCCCCCACTCCAAAAGGAGAAGCATCACAAGTTAATACTACAGGTAAATTCTCAGAAAACTGTATCAATACACAATCAGTGTTGCTCACATGATTGATGCCAGTTACTTCAATGCCCAGCGGGTTGAACCACTCCAGTCCCAGCAAACTTGGGCGATCTTTATGTATTATGTTCAGTGGTAGGCGTTTGATGTGGCCTTTGAATTTCACATTGAATTCTCTTGTTCCAACTACTGGAATCTTGTTCCCTTGGTAGTCTTTAAGAGTTAGTGCTTGTTTTTTGAAATGAGAATTTTGAATGTCTGGTATTAGTCTTTGAATAGTGTCCCATGACACCATGGATAGGTATGAACCTGAGTCCACTTCCATTTGGCAAGGTCTTCCCTCAATAAATACCTTGACATGCACTTTCCTATTATTTAATGAAGAGGAATGACCAATAGTTACTGTTTGATGAGTTTCATTTTTCCATTTGCTTCTGTGCTGCCCCATCTTCTCGCTGGTGTTGTTTGGTTTGACTTCTCTGTCTTTGTTGTTTGCAACAAACTTCCTTCTGTTTGGTGGAGTTCTGGGTGATTTGCAGACTCTTGCAATGTGCCCTCTTTTTTCACAACGGAGGCAAATGGCATCTAGGAATTTGCATTCAGTGCGGGGGTGGTTTCCCCCACAACTTATGCAATGGAAATCTCGCCTCTTTCTTCCCAATTCATTGCGTTTCCGCTCCATTCTGAGTCTGTTAATTCCTTCTTCTTCTCCACTGTATTCTGACTCAGATTCAAGTTCATCAAAATGAGTTGTGGTGGTCTTTTCACCATCAGAATGGCCCGTAGTCTTGTTCATCTTTCTCATGGCTGCTGCTGAGGTTTTGGTGGCTTCTGCTGAGGTTGCTTCATCTATGGCTTCTTTCAGCGTAATTTTTGGTTTCATAAGTAATTTGCTCTGCAAGACCTTGTCTTTAAGGCCCAATACAAAACGATCGCGCATGGCCTCCTCTAAAACGGTGAATTTGCATGCACCCCCAATGTTCCTTAAACTTTCCACAAAGTCGTCTTCTCCCTGATCACGGCGATAAAACTCGTGTCTCCTAATGAGGCATGGTACTTGGGGCATGTAGTGTGCCCTTAAAAGTCTTTCCAGATCAGACCATGCCATTACCTTCACGTCTGCTGGGGCAGCCAATGCCTTTGCCATCTTGAAGACTGCAGGACCGCAATAAGTAAGAAAAACTGCTCTCTTCCGTTGCTCAGAAATGGAGGCCAGATCGTTTCCTTCTAAGTACATCTGAAACCGATCTGCATACGACTCCCAGTCTTCATTCTTTGGATCGAACGGGGCTGGGGGGGTGTTCAGCGCAGTCATCTCGCTCTTCTGCGTTCTGCGTTGGCTTCTCTTTGGGAAAATCCCACCTTCATCGCCAGTGTTAAGTTTGCATGGAGAGATGACACGCGGAGTGCTTCAGCTCTTTTTTATTGTGACTTTCAGCTCAGAACGGACCCGAATGGCTCAGCCGTGGCAGCTATTTATAGCTGGCTGCCGCAGCTGCCAGCCAATCAGAGTGCAGGATTTTCCCACACTTTTACAACCAATGATTTCAAACACTTTACAACAACAACCAATCATTTCAAACTCTGCATACATAACAATAAGTATTTCAAAGGACAGAATTAAGAAATCTTTAAAAGCTGAAAATGAAGCATCTGAAATATGCAGTAATACGTGCTATCTTTCTATTTTGGAATGGAGAATTGCATCACCAAATGTTGAAGAGTAGTTAAGTTTTAATTAGCATATTGATTTGCCAGTTAAGAATAAGAGAAATGTGTATGAAAATGCAGAATGACTACATTTGTCCTTCTTATTTGTACCCTCTGGAATGTATTATGGGAAGCAATTGCACAACTATACTGGGATCCATTCTGCAGTGTTCTTGAAAACCCCATAGGTTTCATGATGCTAGCCATTTCAGAGATTCCTTTTCTCTCAAATTACTGTTCTGCTTTAGTGTTTCTTCATTTACACAATTTTGGCACAGCCATTTCTTTGGCCCCTTTAGGCTACCATTCAGTCTTTATTTTCTGGGAATATCTTCTCAGGAAGATGATTTCCTGCATTTACTTTGAGATCATTATTCAAAACACTTCAGGTGGTATATTCTGCAGCACAGTCAATCCCTTAGGTGATCGACACTTGAACTAAACAGAGTATCACATTTATCAACTGAAGCTTCCTGTCCTAAAACTTAGTAAATTGCCTGCACTTAAGTTCCAGCTGCCTACAACTGCTGTAGGCTCGAATCCCACCAGGCTCAAGGTTGACTCAGCCTTCCATCCTCTCGGGGTAGGTAAATTGAGGACCCAAGATTGTTGGGGGCAATTAGCTGACCTTGTAAAAATGCCGCTTAGTAATAAGCAGGCATATACAATGGAATGAAGGCTATTGCTGAGCACGCTGGGTTGCATCCCAAAAATTGTAAGCCGCCCTGAGTCTCCGGAGAAGGGCGGCATATAAATGTAATTTAAAAAAAAACACCTCATTGTTAAACAAATATTAACCATACAAATGCCCATTCCCAAACAATTCATGAAAGATATAAGTATACAATATGTGTTAATCCACCAGACTTTAAAAAAAAATATTGTGCTTCGGTATTCAGGAACAGGACTTAAATCAGACCTTAATTTTCATTAGCATAACAGTGAGGTCTTCCTTCCATATTTTTCTTTTAATCCAGACATGTATATCAATTTAAATACCAAAGTTTTGTTTGTTTGATTGTTTTAAGAGCAAGCTATGCACCAAACTAAGAATATTCATTCCAATTTCCTTTATAAAGCAGATGTACTTCCTAGAAAGGGTATTTAGGATTTGAGGCTTAGAATATGCATCATAAAGGAGAAGATTGATTGATTATAGGTAGAACTGATTTCCAAGTTTCAGTTCAAGTATTGCTGGGAAATATTCTAATCTGAAACCGTAAAGAGCTACTGCCAGTCAGTGAAGATTTAGATGGATAAATTATCAAAATATTTTCTATTTTATAATATCTCACAGCAACAAGTCTGGGGCAAAAATGGGCAGTGTATTTTTTTTTCTCAGTCAACAAAGGAAAATGACAGCCCAAATATGGAAAAAAAACCTGGAATAATATTGGAAGGGAAATTGGACATCTTTTGAAATTACATTTCCTAACTTGAAAATTGACTGTCAAACATTAGATAAAATTTGACCAATGTTTTCATTCATGGCATTGCCATTGCTTTATCATTCTTTTTGAACCTATTAGGCTCCTATGGTTTTATATCAGGGCTATCAAACTCATGGCCCGTGGGCCGGATGCATCACACACTGGCCATTCTCATGCCCGATTTAGTGAAGAGGAAAGAAGTACCAATAAATCACATGATGCCACCATGCAAGTTTGACATCCTGTTTTATATGATAAGGAAGCAGGAAAAGGAGATGT
Source organism: Naja naja (assembly GCA_009733165.1). Taxonomy (NCBI): domain Eukaryota; kingdom Metazoa; phylum Chordata; class Lepidosauria; order Squamata; family Elapidae; genus Naja; species Naja naja. The sequence goes on from CM019150.1 coordinate 138,886,099, forward strand.
ATTTAACAAAGTCTGGTCCATTTTACACCAATAAATAAATACAGTAGATTGAAGAATTTCTGATAAGCATTCAAAGGACCTAGGATGTTTCCTAGTTTGAGAGACATCAAAAGAGTTTTTTTAGTAGCACTAGTAGATAATTTCAGTTTGATAGATTTGTATCTTACTTTTTAGGAAAAACCCTCAAGGCTTTCAAGAGGACATTGGTTCAGCCTATCAGATGTTGGTGGAATGTAACTCTTATGGTACCATCTCCCATCACTGTCTTCATAAGTAGCATTTATGAAAATTGGAGATCAGCACTTCCCCTATGCTTGACTCAGGGAAAGAAAAATCAAATATTGGTTGACACTTATCAAATCCCAGTAGCAGTTTGTGGGATCTCCTAAAGTCATCCAACCATTCTGTCAGAGTAATGTAATGAGAACAATGTTTATATCATTTCAATGATAGATTGAATGTGATGTTATGAAGACCCCAGTATGAACTGTAATGATAGTAGCAAATTTCTTTAGTGTATTCTTATATCTAAGCACATTGTAGTCAAAGCAATAACATCTAATACAATATAAGCCCATATCAGGAATAAAGCAATGCAACAACCTATATAAAACATATCTTGTTTCTCTAGTGCCTCTGGATAATTGATAACAATCTTAGTTCCAGTACTGCATTAGTACAGTCGGATAAGTAAGCACTTTTAGAACTTAAATTATTGGTAAATATAAAATTAGGGTTGAAATAATTAAAGTGAGCATTTGTTAAAAAAACTAGTGGCCACCCAAATTTGCAAAGATTTATACAGGAAAAAAGAAGCTGCAGAAAGTTGTATTAATCACAGTGGGATATTATCCCAGCCTCTATTATTTCCAGCCCTCAAACTAGTAATTTGGACCCCATAGCTATGAGAACCTAAACCCCAAGTGTCAGTCCTAAATGTACCATTGCATTTGACCTAGATACTAATTCTAAAGACCTCATGTATTACACACTAATACTATTCATCTGATGTCATTTAGATTTGTTCCCAGTCAACAAGCTTTAATTGTAGCTTTGCTTAATGCTCTGCAAGAGCAATCAACAAGCTTTATTTATAATTTATTGCAATGGGTAGGGACAATGATTGGCTGGCTGACCAAGGACATGGATCCCAAGACATGGTTTTTATAGTGAATCAAATTTAAATTTCTTTTTAGGAACTGGCTGTCAGTTCCTATCAATCAAAGGACCCTTTTAAGAGCAATGTGTGTGGGAGAATTCTTGTATGCCCTTTATTGTCTAATGCTTCCAAGGAACGTAAGAAGAGTGAAGGAACCACAAAACATGGCATGAAGAAAGCTATGCTTTTTTAAATTAAATGCATCTTCTCTATTTTTATACCATAGTATATTTTTATACTGTTTATTCACATGTACAATATATTTCAGCAAAGGCATAAAAAAGGAAGAAGGGAATATGAAGACAAATTTTTCCAGTTTCTTATTTATAGTCTTCTCCTTATATCTGTAGGGAAAGAAATTTAATAGGAAGGACACAAAGGAGAAGAGAAACTATAACACAGAAGGAGATGGGACAGCAATTCATACTCATAAATTCTTGGCTACTCTTAAATTTGAAATGAGATACTTGTAATTCTTCTGCATAAACATAATGTAACAATCCAATCAGAGGCCATAAAGTATTGGTTCCCCCCTCCTAATTTTCTGTTCACTCCCTGAAGTCAGATTATCACAGCAATAAAATATTTCAAAGTATCTCATATTAATATCTCATTAAAGGTGGATGAATCTCTTTTTAAAAAAGTGGTTGTATTAACACAGAAATGGTCTAATTTCAACAATACAGATAACTGCATACATGGTTTAAAATGCTTATATACTTACAGTTATTAGACAACTGGCAAAAGGAAAACATGTCTTCCTTTTTGTCCATAAATACTCAAAATCAAATTTTGTCTGGGTTTTTGGTGCCTTTTTAAAAAATAGACTGTTTTCACAACAGTACTCATTGAAAATTCTTTGCATTGTGACCTTGTAAGTTGCATTTGTCCTTCTATTGTCCATCAACAGTCTCAAAAGCCTAGATTTACATTATTTATGGCTTAATTCCATCAACTGATTTCAATCCAGCTCCTTCAGATTTATGATCACTATGTCTGTAGATCACAGGACTTGTTATATGTTTCAATGCTGAAATTTGAAATTGATTGATTGATTGATTCCATATTATCACTAGCATATGTTCTTGAAAATGAATATTTGTTGAGAAAATACTACAATTGAAAAGCCGGGCTTCTGATTTTGGGGAAAAAAGTACTTCTGGAATATAATCTGAACAAACTATGCATTTATCTTCTAATTAGGATAGGCAAAATTCATAGCTTTCTGGGGAGTACTTCTGGCATATAATCTGGACAAGCCAATGGTGGGATTCAGCCAGTTCTCACCAGTTCAGGAGAACCGGTTTTTAACTTTCTGAGCAGTTTGGTGAACTGGTTGTTGGAAGAAATCATTAGGGCAGAAAACTGGTTGTTAAATTATTTGAATCCCACCACTGGGACAAGCTAGGCATTCATCTTCTAATTAGGATGGGCAAAGTTCATAGCTCTACATGGATCTTCACAACAGTCTCATACTGATGAAAAATGGGATCTTTTTCTCCTATAACATCCCAGCATGGATCCTCAATTGACACAGTTGGCCATTTTAAACAATATGTAATTTAAGGCAAGAAAAGAAAGCCACTCTGAAGATGCAGATGCTAAGCGTTGCATCTTTTCCCTCCCCCTTGCAAATTATAGGCATGTGCCTTCCTGAAATAAATCAACAAATGACTCAGATTTGCCACCTACAAATGGGGTGGAGAATTATAGAATTGCCTTTGGTTCCACCCCCTCATCTACTCTTTTGAGAGGGGCTGTTTCATACATTCTAGTTAGCATTGCCATTCTTATTTGCTTATTTTATCTTCCACGCCATAGCTTTCAGAGGCACCGCAGAGTGAAGCTGCCTTATAAAAATAAATTGATAGGACTTTTGCATAACAGAGTAGAAAGAAAAATAAGTTACCTCTCAGCTGCCTTGGATTTTTGATTAAAAAGTTATCATAACAGCTTTTCAACCTGGTGATGCTTATCTGTATTGTCTAAGAAGAAGGAATGGAAAATGATGTCAGATTAAAGATAAATAGTTCACATTTCACTGAGAGGGTTTTCCCTCCTTTGAAGCTGTTTTTATAGGCAAAGCATGAAGCATTCAATAAACCTCTTCCCCCCTCCTTTTTTTTCTTTTTTGTTTTAAGGCAAGAGAACCATTTTCAAAAAGCAGTTAGTAGCTAATCGGAGCATAAATACAATATTATTATAACAATACATGCCAGCATTCCTTGTTTAAAATGCTGTAGAGATAACAAAATGACAGGGTTTTTTTCATTATTTTTACTTGCAGGTAAATATAATTACTATTAGATGATACCACAATCCTCAAAAACGACTGTTAAGTTTGCATGAAGAGTGAGATGCGAAGAGCTTCAGTGAAGAGTTTATTAGTGACTACAGCTCGAATGGACCCATCTTGGCTGGGCTACGGCTGCTACTTATAGCCAGCAGCCGCAGTTGCCAGCCAATCAGAGTGCAGGGTTTTCCCGCACTTTTCAAACCAATCATATTTGACATTTTACAAGAACAATTCAAACTAAACCAATGACATTCAAACCTACATACATAACAACAACCATCCCAATCTGGGCACAACTTTTCAAAAATGGTTTTACTACTTTAAAAAATAGGAAAAATGCCACACTTTTGGAGGTGTAGGGAGGCAGGAAACTAACTGTGGGTAGATTCATACAATAAAATAATTGGAGGTCATCCTTGTCCAACACCCTGCAGGCTAGGCTATCTGTGCAAGGTAAGTAGAAGGTGCAAATCTAAATACATCAATATAAATATATAAAATCAGAGAAGTCCAGTGTAGCCCTAAAATTCCTACCAGCAACACATTAAATTACATATGGAATGACTTGGGATATGGAGGATATCAGTATTGCATGTATTAAAAGGAATGTAGGATAAAACAGCAAAGCAGGTTTGTTGACTGCACTATATATACTATTTCCTTCTGTACAGTTATTCTGAGGTGTGATACATTATAAGGCTGCGTAAAGAGTCAATTTAGAAATTTGAATTAAATACTTTGTGTCAAAAATGGATAAGGAAAATTCACTTGATTCCCACTTTCCGCATTCTTATCTTTTCTCAAGAGGAATTAGGTGAGCAAAGAGTTGGACTGCCACTGTTTATCTTTTTAAAGGATAGTTTTGCAAGGAAATCCAGATCTTTCAGAATATAATTGGAAAAATACTGGGCTTGATGTTAACAATGGAATACATGCAATTACTTTGAATTATTGGCACCCATGAAAGAAGCAGCAGTAATCTCTCTCTTTCTCTCTCTCTCTCTCTGTCTCTCCCCCTCCCTCCCTCCCTCCCTCCCTCGCTCTCCTCTCTCCTTCCATCCCTCCAGCTGACTGCCTGAACAAATCACTGCAGTTTTGTTGAAAAATATTCAAGAATAGTTTACCATTGTCTCATTCCTTAGGCTAAGATAGCATAACTGCTTCTTCACTTGTTTTTTTACTTATTCAGAATTAGAACTCAGGACTAAATTCACTACTAACATGGGCAACATCCTGCCCACACACTTTTATCTTTCTTGGTGATTTCAATCTACCTCACATTAACTGGACCCTAAACGAATGTAAAACTGAACCCATACATGCAACCTTCTACAATGCTGCAACAAATCTGGGACTGGAACAACTAGTAATGAACAATACTAGACTCAACAACTGCCTCGATCTCATCTTCTGCAATAGTTTGAATTCAATTTACGGAATACAAATTAAAGAACCCTTTTCCAACAGTGACCACAGCATGATTGATTTTTGTCTCAACATACATCCACACAAAAATCAACACAACGATGTGATCCCCAATTATAATTTCAAAAAAGGCAACTATGATCTTATAGACAACGATCTCTCATCCCTTGATTGGCAATTTCTATTCGCTGGATGCAATACTGTTGAAGACCATTACAGCATATTTTTACTTGAAGTCAAAAGAGTCATCAAACTATATGTACCAATAACAACTCCCAAAACCAGAAAAAACAGATTACCCATAACAATAAGGAAACTTCAATCCAAAAAGAGATCACTTTGGTGGAAAAACAAATCTGGTCATGTTGCCAACTTCAAAAGCCGATACAAAAATTTATGCCACCAGATAAAGACTAAATGCACCAATTATCACATTAAACAAGAGGAATGCCGCTACAATTTTGTAAACAACAAACTAAAAGACTCAAAGTTCTTTCCCATGCCTGAATGGACCTAATGGAAAGACTGCAATGACGACAGCATTAAAGCCAACCTCTTTAACACATTCTTTGGCTCAGTATTTGTAAGCAGCAATGGATCATGCCCAGTATTTCCTAGTCGAACCACAGACAACTACAATGATCTAATACATATCGATATTACAGAAGACAATGTTGAAAAAGCACTACGCAATCTAAAACCATCTCTATCTATTGGACCGGACAGAATATGTGCCTACTTTTTAAAAAAGCTATCCACTGCCATAGCCAAACCTCTAAGCATAATCTTTGAAAAATCTTTCAGGACCAGCTCCTTGACAAACCTATGGTCACAAGCCACGGTCATCCCTATCTTCAAAAAGGGAGACCCCAGCCTAGTTGAAAATTACAGACCAATCTCTTTATGCTGCGTCACCTGTAAAGTCATGGAATCAATTATTAACCAATCCATTATCCCCCACTTAGAGACAAACAACCTACTCTCTAATAAACAATTTGGTTTCAGAAAAACTATCCTGTAATCTACAACTCTTACACTGCAAAACATATGGACTACACAACTCGATCAGGGCAAAGCAATAGACACAATCTACATAGACTTCTGTAAAGCCTTGATTCAGTGGTACATGACAAACTACTCCTAAAACTAAAATCTTATGGTATCTCTGGATGCCTGCATAACTGGATAGAAGCATTCCTGTCAAACAGACAACAAATGGTCAAAATTGGGAGCATCCTATCAAATTCTGTACCTGTCAACAGTGGTGTCCCCCAAGGCAGTGTTCTAGGACCAACTCTCTTCATACTCTACATAAATGACCTCTGTGATCATATTAAGAGCAACTGTGTTCTCTTCGCTGATGGTGTAAAGCTATTCAACACCACAGACAATACTGCTACCCTTCAGAAAGACCTTGACTATGTATCAGAATGGTCAAACAAATGGCAACTTCAAATCTCAACAAATATATGCTCTGTCTTACATATTGGCAAAACAAATCAGAAAATAAAATACAGACTAAATAGTCAAGACCTTGTTGATGATTCAAACTCTGTCAAGGATCTTGGAGTACTCATCTCTAATGATCTAAGTGCTAGAGCCCACTGTAATTACATAGCCAAAAAGGCATTAAGAGTTGTTAATCTGATCTTACGTAGCTTTTTTTCTGGTAATATTACACTACTAACTAGTGCATACAAAACATTTGCTAGACCAATTCTCGAATACAACTCATCAGTCTGGAACCCACATTACATATCTGATATTAACACAATTGAGAAAGTCCAGAAATATTTCACAAGAAGAGTTCTCCACTCCTCTACTCATTGCAGAATACCTTATGCCACCAGACTTGAAATTCTAGACCTAGAAAACCTAGAACTATGCCACCTTCAGTCCGATCTAAGTATAGTATATAAAATCATACATTGTAATGTCCTACTGGTCAATGAATGCTTCAGCTTCAACCATAACAATACAAGAGCACACAATAGATACAAATTCAAGGTTAACCGCACCAAACTTGATTGCAGGAAATACGACTTCAGCAACAGAGTGGTCAATGTCTGGAACACGCTACCCAACTCTGTGGTTTCTTCCCCAAACCCCAAAAACTTTAACCTTAGACTGTCTGCCATTGACCTCACCCATTCCCTAAGAGGTCTGTAGGGGGCGTGCATAACCGTACCAACGTGCCTACCGTCCCTGTCCTATTGATTCTTTTTATTTTTATTTTTCTTATATGTATCCACTCCATGTATTCATAACTATGTTTATACTTATACCTATTATCTTGTAAGTGATTGACAAATCAAATAAATAAATAAAATAAATAAAAACTTCTAGCCTGAGGCAGAGAAAGAGGGAAGAAGAAGGGAGGGAGGCATTTCATCATGTCAATCTCACAGATATATTGGCAGCAGTAGAATTTCTTTAAGCAGTTTGACAGCTATTTGTCGCTTCTCATACATGACATCTGGTAGTGGATTTTCAGAGTAATGGAAAGGGATTAAGTTTTGCCATTCTTGTTAGAGGCCCGGGAGCCTCTATATAAGTCAGATTCTCCAATCTGGTGCTTTCCAGATGTGTTAGAATAATCCCCCACATTCTCACTCCAGCCTAATGGAAATTATAACTAACACATCTGGACAATACCATCTTGGGAAAAGCTTGAGAATCCTAAAATCAACCTGATGCATTTTATATTTACATCATAACAAATATATTGGTGGTTAATCTTGTTGTTATTGTCAAAGCAGGCAGAATTACACCACTCAAATAATGTTTCTAAATGAAAAAAAATTACATGAGGCAAAGTTTTATAGAGCATCATCATTGCAAAGGAAGGAATATTAATCTTTGCAAAAGTCCAAAATCTTCATTTAAAAAAAAACCCAAAACAAAACTCTAGATCTAGTAGAAACTGAACATGCTAGGAGAGATGGCCTGGAAGGGCTGTTAATGATTGGGAGGCACAGCTCAACTCTGGGAGAGCTTAGAGTGAAATGAAGAATTCTGTGATAGAATACTTTTAAAAATACCATGTACTGATTCGCCTACTAGAGGAAGGTGTGAAAATATGGATTTTCTAGCAGTTTTATTTTTGTTGAAATCAACTTCTACAGAATTGATTTGAGTCAGTATTAAACTGATTCCAATAGGAAGGAAAGATGTAATCTTTATAATCTATCTATCTATCTATCATGTTTTCCCAAAAATAAGACTTGGTCTTATATTTTTTTGCCACAAAAAAGGCACCAGGTCTTATTTGGAGGGATGTCTTCTACTGACTCACCTTGCTGCAGTGGCATCAACAGCTCCATCCAGCAGGAGTTCACTGCCAGCCCACTTCTGCATCTGTTTGTTGCCGCATCGCCCTGGCCTCCATTTCGTTGTCAGAAGCCTTCAAGAAGGCTTCTGCAGCTGAGAAAGGAACTCTGGATTGATGTACGTGTCAATCCTGAGCTCTTTTATCATCTGCAGAGGTGTTTCTGAAGGCCTCTGACAGCGAAATGGAGGCCATGGGTGCTGCACACATCAATCCAGACTTATTCTCAGCTGCAGAGACTTTCCTGAAGGCCTTTGACAGTGAAATGAGACCAGGGGGCACCGCACGTGTCAATCTGGAGCCCATTTCTCAGCTGCAGAGGCCTTTCCTGAAATCCTCTGTAGCAAAATGGAGGTTTGAGGTAATGCACGCAAGCAGCAACAAGCAGCCACAGTAAAAGTGGGCTGACAAGGCAAGGCAGGTGTCAGGGTGTGCAAGGCCTGGCTGCAGCAGTCCGAAGGTAAGTAGGGCAGCTCTACCATGACCCATACCCCCTAGCTTGATTTTTACCCAGGTGCCTCACCCCACCCCAGGCACCCCGGAGTGGGTGGGGTCTTTTCTGGGGCTTATTTTGGAGGGTAGGGCTTATATTAGGTGCAAACTAGGGCTTGTTTTCTGGATAGATCTTACTTTTGGAGAAGCATGATCTACCTATCTATATAAATATATAAAAGCAACATTAAGTTAAAATGAGAGCTCCATTACTCAAAATTCCTAATCTTTTCCTTTTTATAAAAGGCATTCAAGGCCAGGGAATTTAAATCAGTGCTTTGGCATGGGGAAGGTTGGTTTAATTTTTTTTTTGTCTTAATACCACAACTCTAATTTTCAAACTCCTTTTGCATCAGCTATTAGCTACCAAAATACAAGCTGATAGCTTTGGGGGTTTAAATTCAGGTATTTCTTTCTCCAGAACTAACAGCATTTTCAGAATGGAGAAAGAGGGTAAAGGAGAGATTCTCCCCTTTCCACCTAGCCATATGCAAATTTCAAGGTCCTCCGGCTGCATTTTATTTAGTTTTGTTTCTATTCAATTGAGCACTTTCAAGTACAAAAGGGAATGTTAAGAAAGAATAAAGCTATAACATTGACAAATAAATCAGAGATTTTACAATGTCATGGTGTTTATAGCTTTGTGAAATATAATTCGTTTGAAGATATAAATATGATATAGATATGATACAGATGTAGATGTATTGTATATATATGTTTTCGTAGATTTTCACGGGTAAAGGTATGTAGGTCTTGGTGTATTCGGGTCTTGTCCCGTGTAAGGTTGAGAATACCTTGGCAACGTTTCGACGAAATCTCATCCGTCATCTTCAGGCTGGTGTCTTCAGCTTCGTTCTTACATGGGACAAGACCCGAATACACCAAGACCTACATTGTATATATATATATATATAGGTCTTGGTGTATTCGGGTCTTGTCCCGTGTAAGATTGAGAATACCTGGCAACGTTTCGACAAATCTCATCCGTCATCTTCAGGCTGGTGTCTTCAGCTTCGTTCTTCTGGGAGAAGACACCAGCCTGAAGATGACGGATGAGATTTAAATGTTAATTCTCAATCTTGGACAAGACCGAATACACCAAGACCTACATTGTATATATATATATATGTAGGTCTTGGTGTATTCGGTCTTGTCCGTAAGATTGAGAATACCTTGGCAACGTTCGAAATCTCATCCATCATCTTCAGGCTGGTGTCTCCAGCTTTGTTCTCCTGGGAGAAGTGTGTGATCATGGCTGTTTTTCCCTTTTAAACTCTAGAGTTGGCTGTGTTGTTATTTCTTGATTGGTTTGTGGAGTTGATGTATGCAGATTGGATGGCTTTTTCCTGAGACCCTGTGTGGCTGAGGTGCTGGCTGTGTGTCTCTCAGCCTTTTGTGTTGTAACGACCTGGGTAATGGGCTGTGTGATGACCTTCTGAGTTCTATTGTTGTGACGTCCTGGGTGTGGTGCTGTAATCTCCTGGGTCGTTGTCTGTGTTGCAACCTCCTGATGTTTTGTGTTGTGATCTTCTGAGTTCCATGATGTAGTATCTTGGGTGGAAGGCTGTGATGTGACATTCTGGACCTTGGTTTGGCTCCGAGTTTGAGGTCTGGCTATGTGTTTATAGCATGTGTCAGTTTGTCTTCTTCCTTTATATCCAAACAGATCATTCTACACTCAGTTAATGAGAAAGTGTGACAATTAAAAAAGATTTTTGGATATAATATCCTTATATTACAAGCATTAATCAGTTAACATTAAATGATAACTTTAGATGACTCTTTTCCATCTGCCCTAGACTTTTGCATTCACATTTCTTTTCATGCTTCATCTGCCCATCATCAGGCAGGCTATGTACAACCATTTTAATAAGGAAGGGGATGAACTGCTAAAGTAAATTGATTTTGGACTTGGAAGTTCAAATTTCTGACTTAAAGTAACTTGTAGAGGTTCACATTAGGTTACACTTGAATTACTTGCCATGAGGTCATGTTCATTCTGATGGAATAAGATCTATTCACAATACCATTCACTAATGAGATTTTTCCATATAGTGTAGTCATTTGTTAGCCTGCTATCTCTGCTACAATATAGAACTGTCATATTAGGATAGAAGAGAGCAAAAGAAGCTCAGGAATAATTTCAGAAGCATTAATAAAAGTTTTCTTTAAAATATTTATTGGATTATTTAGACATCTATTCTGAGGGTTTTTTTTCTGATTACATTTGTGTATGGCTTCATCAGCAAAATGTGGAAGGCTTGAGTATCAGTCACCTAACTAACTATGAATGTTGTTAACATTGAAGTCAACTAACAATGGTGGAGAGGTGAGAAGGTTTAATGGATGTCATAGATGAGTTCACTGGTAGATGCCATTAATACTATGTACTCATCACCAGGACTATAATGTGTGCCAGATACATCCAATGACCCGTTAATCCACCTGTACAGAGTTGAAGTAAAAAGCATGAAGCATCAGACTCCAAGGACATAGCTTCAGTTACATTAAAGGCAGAGTACCTTTCCTCTTTGGAAGAATTTTAATATGCTTTGAGAAGATTCTTGTGAGACACATGATTGACTTAAGGATTGGCTGAATTAAAGATGCTTCATCAGCTCTGCATCAAACAGAGCAGAAACACTCCCTGGTAATCATAGTTTACTTAGGTTTCCACATCTGCTATCCCATTGAGGGAATTATCTACCACTAATGTGAAAGACATGAGAGAAGAAGGAGGAGGGGGGGGAGGTAGGAGAAGGAGGAGAATCTATACATGAAACTGAACAGAGAACAGTAAGAAGAGAAGGTTAATCAATCTAGAATATATTCCTAAACAAAGCCCTTTCATCATGGGAGGGTTACCTGGGTTCCAAAATGTCTTTTTTGAAGGATGGAAATCATAGTTTCCAAATTCAGTGGTAAACCTTCAACACAGAAAAATGCTATTTCCTCAGCAAATTTTTGGTGGGAAACAAAATTGATATATTTTGATAGACATAACACACCTAAAAACACACCTATAAATATTTTTAAAAGGTGTGGGGATGGATTAGCATTTAATTCTCATACCCTTAGATGATTAGGCAATATTTATATTTAATGATATTGTTACCTCGCCCAGTATCAAAGTAAAAAACTTTTTTTGGCCAAGATTTTTTTAAAAAACCACAACATTCCTTGCATTAGATCATGTGCTTTTCTGTGGGGCCTTTGGTGCTCTCTGAGCTTGTTGCACTGATGATAATACCTAGTTTGGTAATGAAATGTCTAAAAGAAAAGCATCAAGCTCAGAGACCCAAAAGTTCAATCCTGAGCAAATATTCTCTTCTATCAGTAACGTGCATTCTGCATTTTGTACTTTATTTGGCTTAAAGTGACCTAACACCAAACACATTATAGGAGATACAGTGTTTATATTTAAGTTGACCTCAGAGAGATTTGAAAAATAGATGCTGTGAGTACCATTTTTAAACATTTCCACCTGTTCATACTACATGGTTTGCCAGTGTCACTCATTGTAGGATCTCCCTGCAGCAATTGTAAAACAAATGTGTAAATATTCAAAACAGGCTTAAGCTCTTTCTGCCATGTTGATCCAACAGGAAGTGATGGCTTGCTCTGAAAACTGAGCATTAACTGCCTTGAATTTACTAACACTAATCTCAATCATAGCAAATACAGCGGCTTGAAAGATTTTCAATTAAAATCAGTTCCATTTGATATAAATTACTATTATTACACAGTGAAAGAAACACTGGAAAGGCTTCCTAGGTTGTTTTATTCATGCTGCCCTTACTGTCAGTTCTCCTCTAACTGCAATTTTATAAAATTGCCTTTGGTTATTTAAAACTCTATCAGGAAGTTGCTTTTTAAAAATAAGGAGGAGTAGAGCAAATGTGTAAATCTTTCATTTGAAAAACAGCCCAGTGAAGCTACTGGATCATATCATCTGCAGAGTCAACGGGTATGCTTTATCATTTAAATGAGCGGTAAAACTGATAAGCTGAAATTAATCATTTAAGTCTTGACTTTGCTAAAAATATACTAATAATAAATGAATAAATTCAACTATTAGTATTTATTAATGTATTAATATTAATGAATATGTTTAAAGCAACTTAATAGACAGTAACTTCAGGAGCTCTCTTTATTCACTTCAATTAATTATGTTAAACACTACATATTTGCTTTTTTGATAATCTGTTTCTTTTCCCCACAGTGCTGTAATGAGCTATGATACTTATCCTAAAGAACAGGAACAAGAGATTCAACCAGGACAATGGTCAAATAAAATAAATCTGAATCCAATGCAGGAAAGTAAGTTGAGAAAGTATCTCAGATCCTCCTTAATTCTCTTAAATGTAAAAGAGATAGGCACAGTTAGATGTGCAAGTTAGTGTTACTTGTGTTTAGTGAAACATTTAGATCAGTTATATGGTTTTTAGAATAAAAAATGGCTTTACGTTAAAGAATAAAGAGAAAAGAGAAAGCAAAACAAAAAAATAAACAGAAAATAGAAAATTAAGCAAAATTTATAATATATGTAGAAATCAGCTCAATTTGTAAACATAGCATTGAAATAGCATTGAAATGCTATGTTTGATAGAGAATTAGTTGCAAGGCAAAGATTAAAGACATAACATTAATGTAAGATGTTACATTCAGAATTGCAGTGTCACTCCCTCTATAAAAAAATGAAGGGGGGGTATTAGTTATTTAGTTATTCATAAAATGTCAGATTCCAAATTTGTAGCAGAACCAGATTGAGTGGTGCCTTAACCATTACACCAAACTGGCTCTCAATATAGTTGTTATAGCTTATATTTTTAGTTTGAGCTCATCACAGAGTGTAAATTTATTGCGTGAATAACAGTCAGGATTATACTTTTATCGTAAATGCTGAAAATATTATATCTTCATTTTTTTAAAAAAGCAAAAAACAAAACAAGAATTTGCCATGATGTCAGAAGGTTTAGACATACTAACTTTTTAATTGTGCTTAAAATAATTGTGGAACTTGATCACTCAAATTTCCATCAAGGAATATAAAATAAAGTCCATGCTCATTAATATAACTTAAAGTCAAGAAAGTTAATCTCCATTATATAATCCTAATCTAAAACTTGGAGCCCACCCTTCCCATATACATATTTATCAATCTGTATAAAATACATTAACTATATTAATATGGAAAACTCTCTCTCTCTCTCTCTGTGTACATGCATACATATATGAAACTATTGTACTATAACAAAAAAAAGTTGGAATCAAACATGCACATCAAGCGACATGTATCTCCCAATTATACTCCCAATATCCTTGGTTTATGTTATTCAATAAATATTATTTAAAAGTGTAATGGGAATTAAGACTCAATTTAGGAGACATCAAAGTTCTGATATATATGTAGTCTTGCATATTGAAAACTACTTTAATTTGATTCTTTTTTCCCCATGAGGAAAAAAATAAAATTCAACCATAAACACATGCTATAAAAGTATTCTAAACAACCTTTCTATTTCTGGAGTAGTTATTAAAAAATAAAGTCTCAAAAACTTGTATAAATTGCAAATTATTTAATAAAATTATATTTAAATTGCATGTGTAAAAAATAGAACATATTTTTCTTGCAATGGCATGAATGGATATTGCAATATGTCCCTATATTACAGATACTTATCCAATCAACTAAGAATTGAAATACTAAGAAATAATCAAGCTGGGAATAAGTCTGATATGAAATTAAAAATAAACCAACATTATATTCCTGTTGTGAAGGATTTAAAAGTTGCCATAAACTGTTATATATAATGTCCTAGCACTCTCCATGCATTCAAATTAAATTTAGCTGTAAAAGTGTTATGATTTGACAAATTTTCCAAAGCTCTATTAAATTCTGTTTCTATGAATATGACCATTCTTTCACATATATTTCAAAAAATTTTATTGCTACATACTTAGTTTGAAACCTTTCCCATTATAGAAAACTACAAATATAAAGATTGCCATTTCATTTGCCAGTGATTTTCAAAATACGTTAAAGTTAAGATTTGATTTGTCCACATAATTTTCATTAGTATCCCCTCAATGCTTCCCCAGATACCTCTGCAGATGCTAATTCATAAGGTGACCAACTTTTTTACAATGAAAAGGACACAAATAAATTGAAGAAAAAAAAGCCACTTGCGCGCGGTGCACTCTTGCATGTGGTGCACTCTTGCATGTGGCGCACTCTTGCATGTGGTACACTCTTGCATGTGGCACACTCTTGCATGTGGCACACTCTTGTGTGGGGCGCACTCTTGCACGTGGTGCACTCTTGCATGCAGCACACTCTCTCAAAACAATTCTCCTGTGTGGAGCTCATGCATCTCATAATCGCGTCTTGCCGCACTGTACCGAGCCTTGATGAATCATCATGTCAGATACAAATATGTCACATCACACACAACAGATTGGGTCAGCATAGATCAAATACAGAGATTTACAGATTAGTCTTCAAATATCAAAAAGGAGGACATGTAGGAGGACACTTTTTGAGGAAGGACAGAACTTACAAAAGGAGGACTGTCCTCCCTAAAGGAGGATGGTTGGTCACTTTATAATTCAGAGGAAGGTTAACCAGTTCCAAGCAGGTGAGAGGGAAGTTGGTCAATGACTCCAAGCAGCTATCTGAGAGCAATTTGACTAAAGCTGAAGTTGCAGCAGGACAACCCTGAGACTTCAGATGGGGAAAGCAAGCAGCTGCAGGAGGTAAGTGATGAGGAAGAGGAACTGCCTTCTGTAGCTGATCCAAGAAGACATAAGGCAAAGAAAAGACAGAAGCAGGGTAGGTCAGCCATATTATTTGTGAGGAGGCAGCCTCGCCCTCTTCAGGCTGCACCGGAAGCTGGCTATTTAGCATAGCAGACAGATGAAAATGATGCTGGGAACAATGTGTTCATTTTCTTACTATGTGTTCTTACCTTGAACTTTGGATTGTGTTTCTTCAGTTATGGCTTTACCCTGCTTTGCCTTTCCTTTGCCTGTGGACTTGTCTTGTCTTGTGGATTTGCCTTTGTCTTGCCTTTCCTTTGCTTGTAGACTTGCCTTTGTCTTAGAACTTGCTTTCATCTTGGGACTGACCTTGTCTTTGCCTTGTGGATTAGTGTTGGCTTCATTTGAGTAGCCTGGAAAAATACTCTGTGTGTGTGTGTGTGTTTATGAGCAGGACAGTACAGCACTGCATCACATTGCTAATTCTACTTTCATTTTTAAGCGGAATACTTATGAAAGTCTCCCTTGTATTGTTATTTTGCATGTTTGTATAAGTGTATCCTATTAAAAGAATAAAAATATTGAGCAAATTTGACAAGGAGGGGAGGAGGAGGAGAAGGGGGAGGAGGAAATCATAAGCTTACCTTAAATTATGAGGGAAAAGGTGATTCAGCCTGACAACTTTCATTAAATATTAACACTTGTTTCATTCATTTCTGTCCTCCATTGTTTTCAGAAGGAAATGGAAAACCCAGTTGTCAATTCCAACTTACATTTGGAAATGTTTCTGGGCACCCATACTTATGCTGCTGTCTCTTTAATGTATCCCTTAAGTTCAGTGGCCATCATAGATGCTTGCTCTTCTGAAACAATATCATATGATTTGAAAAGCCTTTTAAATGTTTCTATACAAATTCCATCTGTGTCAGTTTTTTTGGTTCTTAAGATTTCTAAAGCAAGAATAAGTGAAAAAAAGAGGCTGGTATAACTTAGTACACATATAACTTAGTAATGCAGATAATTGAACTATCTGACATATAGATTATTGTGCATATGTTCCCCAGTTTCTCTTAAAATGGACATAATCGTTCTTTCTGCATTCAAATATTGCTTTGGAATCTCAGTTACATCCTCATGAGACAGATTGCTCTAAAGAGTTGTTTCTTATTAATTAATAAGGATATATTTTACTCATTGTTTCATGATATCCCCAGTGAAACTCTTTGACAGGCAAAGTGAGTGAAGAATAATAAAAGTTAAATTACTTATTTGTAATGCTATCTAGCTAATGTTTGCACTTCAGAAGTCCCAATGGAGAAGAAGAAGAATCACATGTCTGTCTTTAATCCTTCTTTTCATTCCCACAATTATTAAAACGACAATTAATTTAATTTTGTTTGGTTGACTAGCTGATATTTCACATTAAAAATAATCTGTGTCGTGATCCATCTTATTTGTTTTAAGTTTATTTTGTTGATAGAAGACTGACTAACAGATCAGAAGCTACATTTTGTTTCATGTGATAGTTCTTTCACATATATTGTTCTGTGAATATATTAAAAGTAAAATCCAGGTAACTAATTAATATCACTTTCTTGTAAGATTAATGACTTTTCTCTCTGTCTACTTGCAAGGCAGAAGACTTTGAGATATAAGGCAGTCGAGATTCTTTGTAATAAGATAACAAGATGCTTCTTTTAAAGTTATTTATGTGTTTGGATGGATTAATACCTATTTTAAAGAGGAAAGAATTCCTCAATCTTTCTTTGAGACTGATGTAGCCCAAAGGTCTTTGCATAAAACTTATTGACTGAATGGTAATAAAAGCATGCATCTTCTAGACAAATTTTGCTAGTGGCTGATGTTGTTTGACACATGTGTGAATATGAAAAATATGATCGAATACAACTCTTCCTTATACAGAATAATATCAGAGATATAACTCATTTGAGCAAATTAAGTTTTGTGAAGATCACTAAGCAATATGATAATTTGAGTCTTCTTAACAAACATTTATCAAGACTGAACCTTCTTTATGCAAAACTTGGGCTCTGTCCCCTGACCAATGGCCCACCCATAGGTAGTAAACTTTACTGGTAAAGTTCCAAAATATATTGCGCTAGTGAAAAAGTAATATCTAGTGTTAAGTTTGCATGAAGAGTCAGACACGGAGTGCTTCAGTGTAGAGTTTATTAGTGACTACAGCTCATAACAGACCCGATTTGGCTGGGCTGCGGCTGCTACTTGCAGCCAGCAGCCGCAGTTGCCAGCCAATCAGAGTGCAGGGTTTTCCCGCACTTTTTAAACCAATCATTTCTGACATTTTACAAGAACAGTTCAAACTTAACCAATGACATTCAAACCTGCATACATAACAGTTATTATGCTGCATCCCATGCTTAAAGTAATTATTTTTCAACAAAAACATATAAAATAACAATAATTAGTTATACGCAGGAAACATTATCCTGAGAATCTGGAGTTGAAGTAAAATACTGTATTCTAAGTGATGCATGGAGAAACAGTGAGTTGCAGGCCGAATGAATGAATGAATGAATGAATGAATGAATGAATGAATGAATGATAGCTGCCCAGAGAGTGTTTCAACAGTGCCAGCAATCACCATTAGTAGTGGTAGACTCTTGTCTCCAGTCCCTGCTTGTTTCTTGCTTTCCAAACTGACCACTTCATTTGGAAATGAATGAATGAATTAATTAATGAGGATTTGCTCATTTGGATTTTTTAAAAAGTAGACATTTAAAAAATAAACCAGAAAAATATAAAAAATACAAGGAAGAAAGAAGGAATTAAAATGTCATAGGGATTGTGGATAACTTTTCCATTGTATTTTAGTTAATTGGGAATACTTGAATATATTATATCATTTCAAAAGATTTTAAAAAATGCTCTCATGCTCTAGACTAAACATGAATATCCCAAACCATGGTCAACACAATATAAATCACCAAACAAAATTATATATTACAATAAATTAAATTCATGTTATTGCTTTAATTTAGATGTCTTGGTAAAATTGAAATTTGGACTTTACACATAGACAAACCCAAAGTGTTGGATGCAGTTCAAATTCATGTATTCAATTGTAATGAAAGAATAGTTTCCATTTTGAATAATATAGTGTATTAGCAATCACATTAGCACTTAGATTTATATACTGCTTCACAATCCGTGGTGGGATTCAATTTTTTTTTTTACTACTGGTTCTGTGGGCATGGCTTGGTGGGCATGGCAGGGGAAGGATACTGTCAAATCTCCAGTCAGAGGTGGTATTTGCCTGTTCTCTGAACTACTCAAAATTTCTGCTACCGGTTCTCCAGAACTGGTCAGAACCTGCTGAATACCACCTCTGTTCACAATGCTTTATAGCCCTCTCTCCACAGTTTACAGAGTCAGCATATTTCCCCCAACAATCTGGCACCTCAGAAAGATGGAAGGCTGAGTCAACTTGAGCTGGTCAGGATTGAACTGCCAACCTGCTGACAGTTGGCAGACAGCAGAATTAGCCAGCAATAATGCACCACCACAGCTCTAATACTGTATCAGATTCACATTTATAAAATAATGGTACCTTTATATTACCTTTGAAATATGAAGTTATTCTAATCATCGAAGTATATGGTTTCACCAGGATTTTCCTTACTAAAGGAATCTTTCATCCTTCTTAAGTAAAATGAAATCATATCTGCATGAAATTTCCTGTCCCTATTGTTGATCCCTATTCTGTCTTTACTGGGTCTATTCCAATTCATTATCAAATGGTGCTATTATCTGAATACATCATGAGATAGTCAAAATAACTAACTTACAACAATTACAACAATTGGACCAAATTCAGACAGGTAAGGAAGACAAATTTATAACAAAATTATATAGTTAATTTATTAGAAGCGGAATTGGAAGAAGAGATAGTGAAGGGACCAATGACAGTTTGGTCAAGGAACATAGGTCATAATATAAAATTAGAGGATTGGGAAAGAACATGCACCAAAAACTACAAATTAACATTGTCAACAACATATAAAGAAAATCAGTATAAAATATTCTATAGATGGCATTTAGCGCCAGCGAGATTGGCCAAAATATATCCAAACATAAAATCAAAATGTTGGAAATGTAAACAAAAAAATGGAACATTTTTTCACATGTGATTACCCAAAAGCTAGAAAATATTGGATGATGATACAAAGGTGGTTACAAGAAATTACAGAACACCAAATGTAATTTAAACCTGAAATATTTTTATTGGGAATAATTAAAGGGAAAGTTAGCAAACAAATTCAATACATCATATTACACATAATAACGGCGGCAAGGATAGTTTTTGCACAGGACTGGAAAACAGAAAAGATACTGTTATGTATGTAGGTTTGAATGTCATTGGTTTAGTTTGAATTGTTCTTGTAAAATGTCAAATAGGATTGGTTTAAATAGTGCGGGAAAAATCCTGCACTCTGATTGGCTGGCAACTACGGCTGCTGGCTATAAGTAGCAGCCGTAGCCCAGCCAAGTTGGGTCCATTCGAGCTGTAGTCACTAATAAACTCTTCACTGAAGCTCTTCGCGTCTGACTTCATGCAAACTTAACAGATACCATCCGAAAAGAAGTTGATACAAAAAATATTGGACTATGCTGAGATGGAGGGATTACAGCGGAATTAAAAGGCAAGGACGAATCAGAATATTATGTGGTTTGGGATAGATGGCATAAATGGGTAGAACACAGAAATAATAATTAATGTATAGGGATAAATGTAAATATATGTATTATTGATGACACAATATTGTTAACAATGTAAACAGAGTTGTGCAAAGTTTAAAATAAATAAATAAGTAAAAGAGCTAACTTATTTCACCATATTTCCTGTCTCAATGATTATCTTATCATCATCTAATGGGGAAAATGTTCCCAAGTTAAACAAGGAGACCAATCTGACTGTCCACCATTCCAGATCCTCTTTATGTAATATTTTACTTGAATAAAGTTAAAAAACATAGCAACAACTGATTGAACTGACAGATGAAGCTAAATCACAATACACTTATTAAAGATTTACTTCCCTTCCTTTACTTTTTTATGTAAAAGCAACAAATGGAAACTTCCTTTTTGTTGTTTGAGAGGCAAGGGGTGGGGGTTGCATTTCCCATCATTCCACATTCTTAGCCTTCTCCCAAATTGGTAAGGGCCATAGTGTTAAAAAAAAACATACAGTATTACTGACTGAGTAGGCTAGAATTTTTGTGCAATTGTGTAAAAACACCACTTTAATTTACTGGCAGACAATTACTTCTACATTGAATGGAAAGGGTAAACTTGTGCTTTTAGTAGAAAACTATTTGCATGAAAATGAAACAGAACTACTAGAGGCATTCAAAGGGAATAAAACTAATAGCACTGCAATTCAAATCCAAGGACCACCAGCAAAATGTCCCTGATCCCACCCACCACTTACCTCACCTTAGCTGTAATGGATGGGGGGAAATTGTTGGAGAATGAAGTGTTTTGTATTTACATATGAGTGCTCCTGAAACAGAGAGTCTAGCCTCAACAATGATTTGTAACTATATCACAAAAGAGATATATTTAGAAGAAATGGATTCTATGGATAGGAAAAACCTAGCATTTAGTGAGCTGAATCCTACTAGGAGGAAAATCAAAGCGGATGTGCTGAATAGTCTGGGACTAATGGCAGGAGAAATTGACCTCAATTTGACAATCATTTGGAGGAAGAGTTGACAGAGTGATTGACAAAGAGGTGGTACAAAATAAATCTTTAACTCTGTCTCTATCCTACAGGACCAGCATCCTGGGACCTGCATATCCAACAGGTTTTATATAAATTATGGATGTGACTAGGTAGTTGACTTAAGGGAAAATTTTAGTTTAATGTCGAAGCATTACAAATGCCTTATGAGAGGGGCAGGAAATGAAGACAACATTTCCTGCCATCAGTTAGAAGAGAAGGGGATATTCTCTTCTAACTGATATCAGGAAGAAGACTGCAGTGCTGGTGCAGTGGTTAGTGGTGGTGCAGTGGTTAGAATGCAGTATAGCAGGCTAATTCTGCTGACTGCCAGCAGTTCAATTCTCACAGGGTCAAGATTGGCTCATCCTTCCATTTTTCCAAGGTCAGTAAAATGAAGATTCAGACTGTTGGGGGCAATATGCTGACTCTGTAAACTGCTTAGAGAGGGCTATAAAGCACTGTAAAATGGGATATATGTCTAATGGGATATATGTGCTACCTTCATGTATCAACTCCAGCATTGATATAAGTGATAGGAATATTTGGAAATAGGTCAGCTTTTGGATTCAGTAGATCTCAACTTAGCTTTTTTCAGACATGTTTATAAAACAAACAAACAAACAAACAAAAACCTCCTATCCTCTTTCACTGAGAGAACTGATAGCAGCTGCTTGGATACAGAATTACTTGGAACAGGAATTAAAAATCTTCCTAGCTGTTTCTAGACTGCAACTTTTCAGGAATGTTAATTGGCCCCAGTGAGTTCTGTTGAACAAATAAATGAAACTGAAATGTTGAAAACTATTTGATCAGGAAAGTGAGATAATTTTGCACCTGCTCTCTGTTGCTGACTATAACAACAAACTGAGTCCTTATTTGTATGGACAGCATCTCAAAGTGCAAAATGCTGTATTTGGAGTCCATAACATCTATGGTATTCATTGAGAGAAAAAGGTTTTTTTCCATTTCTGTTAAAAAACATATGCAAATTATAACCTGAGGCATCCTCCTATAGTTTTAAGAATACAGATGGCAATAGCAATTTGAAAATGAAATTTCAAGCTCAACATATTTATGTTCCCCTCTATTATTTAAAGATTTAATTTGGCTAATGTCTTAACTAGACATACATTAGGGGCTGTATGTATTCATCATTTATTTTGACACATTATCTGCCAGAAATAGGAGCCCAATGAAATTCACTTAGCAATATTTAATTGAAGTGGCTTTGTAAAAAATTCCAAATAGAGTGCTTGAGAAAAAATAATAATTTAGTGATGAAATTTGCAATTTGATCTGAAGGATATATTTAGTCCACTACAAAAATAAAGCCATGATTAGAAATCATTAGAAAATATTACTGGAAATATTTAAATAAAGTAAATTATTAGATAAAATGCAGTCTAGAAGTGTCATCATCTCATAAAAGATTAGTAGTTCTGGATGTGGTTAACATTTCTCATTTCTTGGAAACAAGGCTTGAACATTTTGGGTTTTTTTAGCTAATACTTGCCCTGTTAAATGCAACTAACCCAGAAACACTTGATGATTCCCTATAATTTCCAATAGGCTGCCTCTTGATTTCTTTGTTCTGTTCCAGCCTGCGTGTACTTCATACTACTGTTTCCAACCTCAGATCTCTAACTGCACTTATGCTCACTGACTACATTTATTTTAGAGATAATACATCTTGACCTAATGTGTGGCTGGTCCTACTTTTGGAGCCTATAGAGTCCCCTAAATTCATAGGAACAAATTTGAGTAACATACTTTCATTTTTCAAAAAA
Source organism: Naja naja (assembly GCA_009733165.1). Lineage (NCBI taxonomy): Eukaryota > Metazoa > Chordata > Lepidosauria > Squamata > Elapidae > Naja > Naja naja. The sequence continues at coordinate 138,909,109 of CM019150.1, forward strand.
TGAAATAATAGGAACAATGAAGCATCATTACATTATTTTTTTAAAGTCCCCCTTTAGCGTTGTGGCTGCATCACTGTCATATCCAGTCATCCAGACTCAACTTTAATGAACATCTAATAAATCATCAAGTTCATTTATGATGTGTAGTTGCAATGTAATTTGCCGCAATTTTAATTTCCTCTCCAGATTTCATGCATAACAAAGCCCAGATGGTCACACCAATGCAGACTTTTTGCAGAATCATATCAGACCCCAAAGCAAAGAGCTACTCTCTTTGCCTGGTCTGGTTTGTTTATTTATTTATTTCAACTTATATGGCCATCCATCTTAAATTCATGACTCTGCATAGCCAACAACAGTTAAAAAATCATAAAACACTTAAAACTGAGAGCAACACAGAAATAATCAACTGAAGAAAAAAAAAACAAGGACTAACAACAAGGAATCAATTTGTCCATTGTACAGGCAATGCCACATATCTTGATCCCTGAACTTGTTGACAAAATATGTCACCAAGGCCTATTAAAGTCCAGCAGATTAAGAGTCAATCTAATCTCTGAAGACATGTTCGAAAGGGCAGGCACCACAACACAATAGGCACTCTTCCTGGGGCCTGCTAGATAGCACTTTCAACTACATGAGATTTAGACAGACCTATCAGGTAGACCAGCCTGAGAAATCAATACCATATAGATCAGAAGTACTTTTATTATAATAGCAATAGTAACAGAATCTTGCAAGTTTGATATGCTTTTCCCTTCCAATGTTTAAACTAGACTGACATATTTTCTCAAATTAATTTCTGACCTGGGCTGAATCTCCCCTTATCTGACTATTTCTTTCATCTTTCCTTCAAAGACATTTCCTATGCTTTCTATAGACCTGAAGTGTTCCTCTCCTGCTGGACCTAATGGATAGGTAGAGATAATCAAGAGCTGTCTTAATAATAATGTGGACTGTTTAATGGGTCACTACCAGCAGTCAATGCAGCTCGCAAAGTAGAATAACATACATTAATTAAGAAGCACACATAACTGCCTATACCACTGCTACAACTTCCAAGATGTTCTTTAATGGCAGCCTCAGATAAAGTTCATTGTAGTAGTCTATTGAAGAGGAGACATGAGTAACTATGAGCAGAGTCTCCCAGACCAGGAATGAGGGTAATTGATGAACAACAAATTGTGGTGTGAGGCAACCCTGGACATGGCTATTACCCGTTCCTTGAAGAGGATCCATTAGTTCATGAAGTAGCCCAACTTTGATACTGGTTTATCTGGGATAGTGAAATACAACCCCCCAAAGCAAAATGGAAAGTCTCCAGAACCATCAGGCCCTAATATTCAAAGTGTCTCAGTTTTGCTAGGACTGGGTTAAAGCCTGTTATTTCCATCCAAATCCTCACAGTGCCAGACACCAAATCAGAATCCTCATGGTATGACTTGTGGGGAGGAGAACAGGGTTTCAGATGAAGTGTATCAGCTTATAGCTTATTATCTTCAATTGATCTTTCAGTGTAATTATTAAGGCCTATAATTTGCCCATGACAAAGTTTCATTCTCATCCCCTGAATCAACAAAACCATTTCATGGTGCTAAAGGGAATGTCTCAAAATTGTCTACCAGATACAAACAAATTAAATCATGTGATACATAGTACATGTAATCCCTAGTCAATGGTGATTGAGACTAGAGTTTCTGTCAATAAATGATGCAATCATAAGGCATCACTATATAAAGCACTTCCCATTGTCTATGGAGATTCTTAGTCATCCAGGTCATGGTTGTCCCAAAGGTGCTTTTTCAGGAGTCAACTGGACTTTCTTTCTTTTTGTTTTGAAGACATTTCACTTTTCATCCAAGAAGCTACTTCAGCTCTGACTATCCAGTGGAGAATTGCACTACATAGGTGACCCTGAGGGCATAGATAAACCTCCAAGGCCTCAACAACACTCTAAAAGAATGCAAATGACCCACTGTCTGCAAGGAATATAAATCATTCCATTCTCCACTATCCAGTCAGAGCTGAAGAAGCTTCTTGAATGAGAAGTGAATGTCTTCAAAAGAAAAAAACAAAGTCCAGTTGACTCTTGAAAAGCATCTTTGGGACACTTCTTGTAGTCATCATTAAGTGTTGCTATTCTCCCCTGCTCAGAAATATACATTCAGATCCCACCAGGCTCAAGGTTGACTCAGCCTTCCATCCTCTCGGGGTAGGTAAATTGAGGACCCAAGATTGTTGGGGGCAATTAGCTGACCTTGTAAAAATGCCGCTTAGTAATAAGCTGGCATATACAATGGAATGAAGGCTATTGCTGAGCACACTGGGTTGCATCCCAAAAATTGTAAGCCGCCCTGAGTCTCCGGAGAAGGGCGGCATATAAATGTAATTAAAAAAAAGATGATCTTTAAGTAGAGGAATGCTGAGGATTACCAACTTTGGGGGTGTGGGAGATACCATGTTTTCTTACTGGGTGATGCCACCTATTGAAAACATTTCTGACCCTCCCCTAAAGCAAAGCACACACATTTTAAAAAGATCTTGTTGGTTTAGATTGGATTGTTTTCTGTTTTTAAAAATAAAGTATTATTATAATAATTGTTATTGTTGTTGAGTTTTGGTGAAGTTGGCAGTCAACCAATTATTACAGTATATGAATGAATGAATGAATGAATGAATGAATGAATGAATGAATATATTATACCATTCAACTTTTAATTAATGGCATATTTGCTGAGGGAGCTAGTTTGGAAGCACATTTGGATCTACATGCTCCCATGACAACAGCAGTAGTATTCAGGAGCCTGGGTTTGCTTATGTCTGGCTTGGTTCTCCTAGAAACTGCTGGGACATGTGAAATAAATGTATTGATAGTGGGTAGGAGGTGTAAGCAATTTTTAAAAATGGTTTTTGATATTGCAGGATCCCTGGCTGTTTAGGATAGGGCTCCCCATTCCTTCTGCTAAAAAGTCAACATGTGAAGATAACCATGGATCATCTTCAAAATGCTTTTGAAGGATTTAGGAATGGAAATAGTGATAATTTTGAAGCGAGTCAGTTAGTCACACTGAGATCCTGCCTACTTTGGTAAATACGTAAGCTTCTGGGGCCATCCTAGAGACATCATCTTGAACAGATATAATTCTATCCTCCAGCATAGTAGAATGAATATGACTTTAGCATTTTGTTTCTGATAAAAAAAACCAAATCTCTTGAAGATAGCAATAGCACTTAGCACTTAGACTTATATATCACTTCCTAGTGCTTTACAGCCCTCTCTAAGTGTTTACAGAATCAGCATAGTGCCCCCAACAATATAGGCCCTCCTTTTACTGATCTTGGAAGGATAAAAGTCTGAGTCAAATTTGAGCTGGTGAGAATTGAACTGCTGGCAGTCAGCAGAATTAGCCTGTAATATTCCATTCTAACTACAGTACCATCACAGGTTTTACAAGATATCATGGTATCCTCTCCCTCTCTCCCTCTCTCCCTCTCTCAGATTCAGAGATATAGCCCTAGCATGGCACTATCCTTCCTTGATCATGCAATTGTACTTCTATCCAGGGGTGGGATTCAAATTTCTTAACAACCAGTTCTGTGGGTGTGGCCTAATTTGTGGGTGTGGCTTAGTGGTCATGTGACTGGGTGGTGTGGCTTGCTGACTGGTCATGGCTTGGTGGTCATGTGACTGGGTGGCCATGGCTTGTATGTAAATATTATGAATATTTATGTAAATATTGTTTTTTAATAAAAAGACCAACTTTTACCCAAAAGCAGGCAAAGCGGGCAGGCAGATTAAGTTGCTCACAGAATCACAGATTCACTTACAGATCTATCTATCTCCAATCAGCTACCTGAGTCTGTCCCATAAAATTTGCTTGCAAGCAACCTCATAAAATTTGCTAGCAAGCAAACTCACAAAATTAACTCACAACACACCATGTATGTAAATATTGATTTTTTTTATTAAAAAAGACCAACTTTTACCCAAAAGCAGGCAAAGCAGGCAGGCAGTTGCTCACAGAATCACAGATTCGCTTACAGATCTATCTATCTCCAATCGTCTACCTCAGTCTGACTCTGCACTGAAAAGTAGAAGCTTCAGTCCTAAGGAAGGTTTGGCTCTGCTTTTAGATTAGCTAGAAAGTAAGAAATCCAAAGATTTCCTGCTCTCTAGCTAATCTAAATCTCCTGGCAGAGCAGAACAGCTGATGGTCAAAAAAAAAGGAAAAATGGCAACTTACTAAACCAGGCAAGTTGGATGGCACGCATGCCAGGTAAGGAGTGAGTGGGTGAGGTGGGGCGTGGAGGGGAGGGGCCAGCTAGTGAAGCAATTTGCTGGTTCTCCGAACTATGCGTGTGGGCAGTGTTTGCAAGAAATCAGCTGTGCTGCTTGCACAGCTGACAACCGCTGAGTGTGGGTGCTTAGCTTTTGAAAATCCTCTTGTTTCCTGCTTTTTCAACCTCAGTTGTGCCGCGGAAAGCAGCTGATTAGGGAAAAGCAGGGAATAAAGGACAGCCTAGAGCCCGGGCAGGTAGGTGTGCCAAACACCTAACTGGTTCAGTGTCAGCTGTTCTTCGCAGCTACAGGTTCTATAGAACCGGGCCGAACCGGTAGCATCCTACCCCTGGTTCTATCTATCTGTTATCTCTTTAGGTTCTCCCAGAGACAATTTAACTATATTTTATTCTCAGTCCAGCTCTATGGCAAGCACTCCCTCTCAAATGCCCTTCTGCACTGAAAGTATTGCTGGTTTCATTGTGCTAGGCACAGCAAAACAGGTAGTAGAAGTAGTTGCTAAAACAAGCAAGCAAACAAACAAATATATCATTTATAGTTCAACACTTATCCAAGAGTCTGCATTTAAGGAGAAAACATTTCTCTGTTGTCTAGATTTTGTACCACTTATGTCTGATTCTCATTATACATTCTTAATTTAATTTTCGCAGAGTAAAAGATCCTCATGTGTTACTCTCAAGAGTGCAATATTAATAAGAAATCATTTTGATAATTTTAAACTGATGGAGTACCCTATTATAAGCTCTCTATTAATTTGGTATTAAAAATTAATTTGCTTGCCGTTTAATTTGGAATGTGGAGTAAATAAACAGATGTTTTTCATAGAGAATGGTTTTTCAAATTTTTTAGTGAGCATATTTTGATTTATCCATTCAAGGACTAATTGTGGCATGCTGGGAGATGATTGCTTGGAGGAGCAAGGAAAGTTGAAGCATGGATGAAAGGGAGGATTGATTCTTTCTTCTGTAACTCTCCCATCCCTCTGAAATCACTGTAATAAGGATTAAATTAAAGCAAGATTAATCAAGATTAATCAATTTGCTGTGATTAATCAACACAGGAAAGGAGGGAAACAGGCAGCAGTCAATGAACAACATCTTAACTTTGCGTTTCTAGTCCCCTTCATGTTATGTTAAAATATAGATTTGTACTGTTTCTATAATCAGTGCATACCTATTTACTTCATTCAATTCCATAATGAAGACAAGTGAAAAATAGTTATTTTTTTTTCAAAATAGAAAACAAGTATTGGAAAAAAAATCATCCTGCCTTTATGACAAGTAACAGGAAGTAGAAATATAAAAGCTGTGAAATTTTAGGTACATTTAAATCAAATAATTTTAAGTAGCTTCAACATGAGTGACAAGAAGAAATTTTGGAAAGTGCATTGTATCACATAATATCCCAACATGAATGACTGTTGAAACATTTAGGAAAGAGAATTGTTTTATGTCCAGCTGATTTAGATATGCTTCAGATGTTTATAATTGTTTCTTTCAGGGTAAATCCAGGCAGTTCAATCTCAGGTGCCAAAATCTACACAAAGAAGATTTGCCATCATGTTTTCAGAATTATTTGCCTGGAAGTATCTTGTCTGAAAAGAGCTGCAGTTGCCATGATAGAGAATCTGTTGGCATCAAACAATAATCTCTGACATGGTAGCTTTGCTTATTTTCAAATAGGGGCCATTTGAACTTCTTGTGAAAATGAAATGATAAACAGTAGGATATCCCAGTCCACATGTTGACTCCTACTGTAGGTGGTCAGGAGAAGTGTGATTGCTCATAGACTCCCCTTATGTCTGCAATATGAATCTGTCTTCTGGGCATAGATAATCCACATAAGGGTTTCTCCCCATTTTAAATCAGTCATGCATTTGGCCTCATGGTAGAGGTGTTCTACAAATGTCCAAATCTCATTAATATCAGGAAGACGTGAAAAGTACTTCTGTTTTCAATTCTATTCATTCCTTATTACAGTCACAGACCAACACACACAAAAATTAGACATTAAAATAAAGCAAAACTAAACAGAACTGAACAGAACAGGGCATAGTAATATATTATAGTTGGTGGTAAAATGATCAGTGGATGAACAAGATTTGACTAATTTTACAGACAGTGTAGCAAAACTTAGCTATGTTTAGAGAAACTAAATCATACCGATCTGACAATAATAGTTGTACATAAAAGAGATAAGAGTTTCTGGGATATTTAACCAGGTAACCTCTGTTTTTATATTTGTGTTCACGTCTGATTATATATGAACATGCATACAAGGCCTATACAGATTTTTGAATTTGAAAACAAAAAATATGTTTTGTAACATGTAGGGAAATTATTTTTTACTTGTCTGCAGTGGTAATAGATTTCAGTTCTTGTGTAACAATAATAATAAAAACAATAACAATAACAATAACAATAACAATAATAATAATAATTCCCTAAAACAATACTGTATGATAAATTTAAGAAAATTTAGTAAGAAAGGCTTCAAATAAGGATGTTTTAAAGTTATCAATATATATATATATATATATATATATTTGTAGATTTTCACAGGTGAAGGTATGTAGGTCTTGGTGTACTTGGGTCTTATCCTATGTAAGATTGAGAGTATCTTGGCGACGTTTCGACGAGATCCCACTGGCCATCTTCAGGCTGGTGTCTTCGGCTTTGTGCTTCTGCCAAAAGCTGGCACAAGCACAAAGCTGGCATCATGTGTTATTTTGGTTTTTTCTTCTTTTCTTCCTCCCTTTTCCAGCACCTTAAAGCCACAGGACATGAAATTGATTTTGAGGGATCCAAACTTATCTCCAACATTGAACACTTCAACAAGAGAATAATTAGGGAAGCCATCAAAATAGAGAAACACCCCCATAACATGAATAAATGGGATGATACTTCTCGCCTACCAGACATCTGGAACCTAGCCCTAATCAACAAACGAGTCCCAGCCATGAAAACCAACACTGGACCCAAAATAACACATGATGCTACCACCAATCTCCTTCACCAGACTCAAACCCAAGCCCACCCCACAGACAAAAGGCAACCACCATCCAGAAACCAGACCATGGCTGCAACACCAGCTGCTACACCCCCCTCTGACCCCCAAACTAAGCAAACTGACACATGCTATAAACACATAGCAGACCTCAAACTCGAGCCAAACCAAGGCCGAATGTCACATCACAGCCTTCCACCCAGGATACTACATCATGGAACTCAGGAGATTACAACACAAAACCTCAGGAGGTTGCAACACAGACAACGACCCAGGAGATTACAGCACAAGACCCAGGATGTCACAACAATAAAACTCAGAAGGTCATCACACAGCCCACTACCCAGGTAGCTACAACACACAACCACTACCTCAGCCACACAGGCTCTTATGAAAAAGCCAACCAATCAGCAAACATCAACTCCATCAACCAATCAAGAAGCAATAACACAGCCAACAACACAACCAACCAATCAGCAAACACCAACTCCATCAACCAATCAAGAAGTGACAACACAGCCAAATACACAGCCAACCAACCCGCTTACAACAGAGCCAGCACACCACACACCCCTCCAGTATTTCTAGAGAGAAGGCAGCTCAGATCACGCTTTGCTGGCACAAGCACAAAGCCGAAGACACCAGCCTGAAGATGGCGAGTGGGATCTCGTTGAAACGTCACCAAGATACTCTCAATCTTACACGGGACAAGACCCGAATACACCAAGACCTACATACCTTAAGTTATAAATATATAACTTCTAATCTAAACACAATGAATCTGCCTGCATCTGAATCTATTGTGACATAGTTCTTCAGTCAGAAAATATGCATATGACTGTGTATTTGTTGTAGATTTTACATGCATAAAAGTAAGGCAAATATTTTTCCAAAAGGGGAAAAATGTTTATTAAAGGTACACACAGAAGGAAAAATTCTACAAACTATAGCCCACCCATCAAATATGAAAACTTATATAAAACATTGGTGCATAATATGTTGTCATTCCTGGCAAATAATTAGCCACCACTCTTTGTGATTGAATAATATCAACAAGCTAGAAACATTATAAGTAGTACAGAGAAAAAGTACAAAGAAGAGCAACCAGGATAATTAGGGGACTGGAGACTAAAACATATGAAGAATGGTTACAGGAACTGAGCATGGCTAGTCTAGTGAAAAGAAAAACTAGGGGAGACATGATAGCAGTCTTCCAATATTTGAGGAGTTGTCACAGAGAGGAAGGGGTCAAGCTATTTTCTAAAGCACCTGTAGGCCAGACAAGGAATAATGGATGGAAACTGAATAAGGAGAGATTTAACCTGGAAATAAGGAGAAGCTTTCTGACAGTGAGAACAATCAACCAATGGAACAACTTGCCCTCGGAAGTTGTGGGAGTGCCATCACTTGAGACCTTTAAGAAGAGATTGGACTGCCATTTGGGCAGGGGGTTGGAGTAGATGATCTATAAGGTCCCTTCCAACTCTGATTATCTGTTACCTGTTATATTGGATTGTCCATTCCTAGGTTCAGGACACCTAATCTTCATCATTAATGTTCCCCATGAGACAAACATAACATCTGGTGAAGTTGTGAACACATCTATATCATTTTCTTGGAATTGATTTGCTATTGCTTTCTTTGGGAATTTCTCATCTTCCATCTATTTACTAATTGAATCCAACCCCACATAGTTGTTTCTCAAGAGCTGGGTAAGTGCTTCCATAAACCACAAAACAATCTAGATTCTCCCATAGAAAAATACCCACTTAAGCATGTTTTAATGTCCTTCTGTAGTCCTTTTATGTGGAATATTCCAACCATACAAGTTTAGTTGCCTAGATACTAGCAAATGAGAAAGAATGCGTTGATCAAGTATTTTGGTTGGCTTATTATAGATACATAATCTTTAGATTAGGGTGTAGTAGTCAGGAGTGTCCAACTTTCACAACATTAAGACTTCTGGATTTCAATTCCCAGAATTCTGGATTTCAATTCCAAGAATTCTTCAGCCAAATGTGTTTTTTAGTTTAGTTTAGTTTAGTTTAGTTTGGTTTGGTTTGGTTTGGTTTGGTTTGGTTTGGTTTGGTTTGGTTTGGTTTGGTTTGGTTTGGGTTGGGTTGCGTTGCATTGTGTTGCGTTGCATTGCATTGGATTTTTACTTTAGGCTACAGGAATGTTATGTACTGTTATATACATACACATTTTCTTTCATGATCTAGAAAGAAAATGATGAAATTTTGTACAAACCATGGGCAATTCATAAGAGTCATGCAGCTATAAAGAGTACAGGCTGAGAAATAATGTTAGTTGAGTTTTGTTCTGGTTACTCTTTTAGCTGCTTTTTTAACTTTGTCTCCTCGGGGTGCCGTCCACGACTCAATGTCACTTGGCGGTGACCCGGGGGAGGGCCTACTCTGTGGTGGCCCCCACTTTATGGAATCTTCTTCTGCCGGAGCTCCGGTTGGCTCCTGATGTCCGCACCTTCCGCCACGAGTTAAAAACCTGGCTGTTTCTACAATCTGGGCTGTGCTGACTCTGGGGTTTGTTTATTTTAACTTTAATTCCAATTTGGCTTATAATTTGTTTAATATGTTTTTAGGTAATTTATTGTTATTGTTGTATTTTAGCTGTGAGCCGCCCCGAGTACTTTCGGAGAGGGGGCGGCATATAAGTCGAATTAATAAATAAATAAATAATAAATAAACTTATGCTCTCTCTTTTGAACATGCTGATCAAGGATGATAAAGCTATCCATTTCTATTCTGATTCTTAGATGTACAATTGTTGTTTTGTACAAAACTACTATAAATGTGGGAGAAGTATATGTTCTACATGTAATCATCTATAAAGCTCTACCATGCTGCAAGTAGGTACATAATCTTATATATGAGAATTGATCCACTTTTCCAAAAGAAACCAACTGCGTTTCCTCGCACTGCAAGATTCTGCTGGCTACACATTCCCTATATTAGGCCATCAGCTTTCTCTGTATTCAGTAGCTAATGAATGGAATGTTAGTCTCATCCAGCGTCTTCTTTTTTGTGTTATTTGGGGAAAACACAACTACTTAGGCAATGAGAGTTGACAGGTTTTGATTAATGTGGCTACCTCAAGCAATTTTTTTTTTGAGAATCTGAATATTGCTGTTGCATGGATGCAAAGTAAGTGGGCCCCATGGGTTTCAGATAAATGAGACTGTTGTTGATTTCATTTTTCCTTTGGGTTTCTGGGAAAGCTGTTTTACTTTTTCAAACCATGTTAAGACTTTTAGAGTCTATATATATAGCATTTATGTTCCATTTAAGCAGATCTAACATCAGCCCACTTTAAGTTGAAAGAAAAGAATGCCAAACAGGGATTTAATATGTGCATCGCCATCTAATTTTGACCAAGGAAGGAAATTGAAGGTTACTTTCCAAATCCTGAAAAAGAAAGTACTGTATATCTCAAGTGATAGCTCTGATTTCAAAGGTCTTCTGTGAGAGGCCAGCTTGTTGATTTTGACATGCATACAGGTATTCCTAGACTTATGACCACATTTGAGCCCAAAATTTCAATAGCTAAGCAAGGCAGTTGTTAAAGTGAGCTTTGCTTCATTTCAATTCATAACCTTTCTTGCCATGACTGTTAAATGAATCACTGCAGTTGTTAAATTAGTAACATGGTTGTTAAGTGAATCTGGCTTCCCCATTGACTTTGCTTGTCATAAGATTGCAAAAAGTGATCAGAAGGTTGCAAAAGATGATCATATGATCCAGGGACACAGCAACCATCATAAATACATGTCAATTGCCAAGCATCCAAATTTTGATTATGGGACCATGGGGATGCTGCAATAGTCATAAATGTTAAAAATAGTCATAAATAATTTTTTTCCAATGCCATTATAACTTTGAATAGTCACTAAACAAATGGTAGGTTGACAATGATCAGGAAGTTTGTTTTTCCTGCTGTTCTTGTTCTGCCTACAGTTTATCTATGCCCTTTTTTAACATTCATCTTAATCAGCCATCAGACAAGCACACCCAAGAACTTGTTCTCAGTATTTAATTATGGTTGAAATGATACATTTCAAATAAAAACTCGCATGATCAAATATTCTGCCATCCATTCATTGATAGACAAAATTCAATTACAAGGAAATGTTAAACCTGACATGTAGAAACTTTGTTTTGTTTTGTTTTTTAAAAAGTGGATCAGGTTTGTATGTACGCACAAGTTAAAATTCTATAATCGAGATATGAGTTGATCATTTCAGTGGGGAAATAATAAGTTCATATAACAGCTGTGACTTGGGATTTAGTTCCAATACATGGAACACTACTAATTTCAAAGCATTTATAAATTTGAAAGATTATAAAACTGAACAAATAAATAGACAATTTTGATGACTTTCCAGGAAAGAATCATGATTGCTCTTTTAATATACCCAAGTGACTTGATTTGCATTTTTATATCTTTGTGCTGACTTAGGAAAGGAAAACATTGCTCATGGTACATGGTCGTTCTATTTTTCTTAGATTATTTCATGGAAGTTAACTTTTATGTATTTTGGAATGTTATTGTTAAAAATCCTCCTCCTCCTCCTCCTCCTCCTCCTCCTCCTCCTCCTCCTCCTCCTCCTCCTCCTCCTCCCTGATCAATAAATATCAAGGATCATACTTCTAGTCTATAATCTTTACAGAGCTAAAGAAAATCAGTTTCAATATTGAAAATAAACAGTTTCATGGTTAGAAAAGCTTAAACAGCCATGTTCTCTCAGCCATAACTGAAGCCTGTTGTGGAAAACTAAGAGACAAATGATGACTTATACCTTGCTTTATTTGTAGACCTGATTGCCTACAAATTTAAGTCTATAGCAAGATATAACTGGTTTGGCCTAATGGTTAAGGCACCAGGCTAGAAATCAGGAGGGTGTGAGTTCTAGTCCTACCTTAAGCATGAAATCCAGCTGGGTGACTTTGGACCAGTCGGTATCTCTCAGCTCAACTCATCTTGCAGAGTTATTGTCCTGGAGAAAATAGGAGGAGGAAAGACTATTGTGGTTCAGCATCTTGAGTTATTTATAAAAATATTAAAGCCTGGTTATATTAATAAATAAAATGTAAAATATCTGTGATTAAGACAGGAAATAGAGTACAGGGGCAAGTGAAGAGTGAACTATGAACTTAATTTGAACTGATAACAAGACTTATTTTACCTGAAATTTTTAGTATTTAATAACATAGTTTGGAACAATGATGTATATTTGCATCTTTGATGTTCTTCATAGGACAACATTGAATAAGTGGCTTTCCATCCATGGTTGATGTGTGTGATTTATTTCAAAATGAGATTTTGCTACACTATCCTCTACATCATATTTCTGTTCTCAGTATGTCACCTAGCTGGAAAACAGAAGGGGTGAAATGCTCAGTGAAGGGATGCCTATTTCTTTCTAGTTTTGCACAATGTGGCTACAGTATAAAGTGTTTTATTGGATTTTTGCTTAATGTGTGATGTGGATCCAGTTATTATGGTTTGTAAATAATGGTTTCTGTCTCAGCATGATATACAAACCCTGCCATTCAGTTCTGTTTCTCCAACTTGTATGGCAATAGAAGATAATGTTCAGATAGAACTGGAGTGTTACTAAGAAATAAAGCAGTGCAGGGTGTTGGCACACACTGATGCACATGGGATGTTGGAGAGGCATTGGTAGAGTGACAGAAATGGATGTGGAACTTCTAGTGATTAGTCTTTCTTCAATTTCTGAATCTCTTTGGGTAGAAAAATAATATTCATGTTATAAACTTTTCAATACATAATAACTTGTGTTTATTAAAAAAGAGGCAGTTGACAAATGATCAAAAGCAGTCTTTAAATTGTTTGAGAGTTCTCTTCAGTAGAATGTGTGAAGAGAAAATTAGTTGCTTAATATTTGATGTTCTGACTTTGATCTTCAGCTGTTTATCAGCATTTCTTGCACAGTCCCAAATTGTTATATTAACACATCTCCAGCTAAGACATACACATTGGTTATTACAATAGTTGTAGCATTCCTGGAAAAGTCTGTGATGAAATGGAGCTCTGTCCACTCAAGACACAAGGTCTACTCAAGGGGGACAAGTGATACAAAACCATGATGAGATGTTTGCTTTGTCCATTTTATATATTTGTTGGTACATCACATGAATTTACAGAATAGGTGGAATTTGTTGCACAATAGTATAACTCTGCTTTAGTCGGTCTGACAGAAATTGTGATCTTGTGGTCATTTCTAGGCCATCCTTTGAGTCACTTTCAATTAACATTAGTTGGAGATGACAATTCTCCTATTGTGAGTGCTGTACCATTTCTAGAGTGCAGTAAGAATGAATTACTACCCTAGTAAGAACAGCCCCAGAGGAATTAATTAGTATCCACTAAATCTGCAAAACAAAGGAACAAGAGTAGGGAATTAATATTTGATCCAATCTAACATTAAAAGTATTGTGAATATAAAGCTATAGCATACCTCAAAGTTTGAAGACAGATCTCAGTTCTTCTGTCCCACTCACAATTCTTTGTTATGTTCATTTTTTCCTGCAACAAGTAATTACATATTTGCAAGCAGTGGTATTATAACATCATAGGCAGAAGCTGTAGTTTGCTTTGAAGTTAGCACAGGTACTTACATAGAATCCGATACGATTAAAAAAAAACCAAAGATATCTTTTGTCAAGTTTGTACTACAGTTGTGAAGGCAAGTGTTTAATTCTGGGAAAAGATGCAGCAACTTTGAGCCAAGAGGTTCTTCATCAGTTCCCCTGTATACGCCGAAGCCCCATTTTTCCTCTGAAAGAACCAAAGTCTATACTGAAGATAAATATCATGCTCAGTGTTGGTATTTTCTGCTGAACATGCAATACCCTTGTGTTTCTGACATGTGGAGATTTGTTTCTGAAAACCTCAAGCCCCTTCTCAGCTCACAAAACATATGTTTGAATAGCCCCAAAATGTATCCTGAACAATGATGTTTGAATCTGATTTTATTTAATTTTATTCAGATCCTAATTTTTCCCCCAAACTTGGGTTTATTCCATCCCAGTGGTGGGATACAATTTTTTTTACTACCAGTTCTGTGGGCGTGGCTTATTTGGTGGGTGTGGCTTGGTGGTCATGTGACTGGGTGGGCATGTCCAACTCAATGTCACTCACATCAAGGGGTGCCTCACCTGCCCCCCCCAGCCATTCCTTGTCACCCAGCCTCAACTTATCTATAGTTCTGTAAAAATGTTGTTCACCTTTTTTGACTTTATTATCTGCATACTATAGATGTACTTTCATGGACCACTGAAAGGAGGAAATTTCTTTCTTTCTTTCTTTCTTTCTTTCTTTCTTTCTTTCTTTCTTTCTTTCTTTCCTTTCTTTTTTCTCTCTCTCTCTCTCTCATACACACACACACACACACACACACACAGAGCACTTTTGTAACTTAACAGACATGCATTTTGAAGCTGCTCATTTAAATTTCTCCAAGGCTGGAGTGGATTCCCCCACCCCGTCTGTCAGACCTCACTCCTTCTCATTCCAGGCACTTTAACTCACAAGGAGAAAGCGATACTTTCAGCGTCCATGGGAATCTTTGGAGAAGTTTTTAAAGGGCCTGCTTCAAAATGCATTTCTTTTACATTGCAAAAGTGCTCCAAAGCTTGATTCACCCCTACCTCCTCTTGTCAGACCGCACTCCTTCTCATTCCAGGCACTTTAACTCACATGGGGAAAGTGATAGTTGCAGCGTCCATGCCTTTCTTCCTTCCCCCCCCCCCCAGGGAGAAAGAGGGCATGGGGAACGGAAAGCTAGGAGAGCGATCAGGGCAAGTGAGCGACCAGGCGACCGGGTCAGGGGCGTGGCCAGCCAGGGGTTACCACCAGTTCAGCGACCCATGCCAAATAACTGCTACCGGTTTTCCCGAATAGGTGCGAACCGGTTGAATACCACCTCTGTTCCATCCTTATTTTACTGACTTTCTTTTTTTTTAAATGCTTATATGGATTTCCAAATATGTACATTTTAACATACACTTCTTATAAAATATGTATTTAGATGCAACATTTGCATTGATGTGGTGAGACATCAACTAAGACTGATCCTACTCAGCTGGCCACCAATGTCTTCTGTGCATGAGCAAAACATTATTTTTTCCAAATGTAAGAAAAGCACTGTGGCTACTCTACCCTGACAATCAAGTGAGGCACTGTGTGCTTCACAGGTCACTTTGCTTGAACTGTCATCAAAGTGAATAGCTCCTTTGAATAATTAGTTGTAGCTTAGTGTGCCTTTACAATTTTGACCAATGGAGATAATAGCTTTCTTTAGGGGTTCATTGTTTAATGTAGTGGGAGAGAGAGTGAAGGTTAATGTACTACTCTCTTTAGACTCTATCTATGTCACCTTCCTCCTGCTGTGGTTAAACATCTGCAGACAGGATGCTTCTCAGTTAATGTATACCGTCTACATAATGCAGAATTAGAAATGAATACACAGTTTCAAGCAACCTATTCACCCAGTGTTCCATCAAGTCTGCATGAGAAGAATTAATTGCATAAATTAGTTACATAATCTAAGCATAGAAACAAATAAAACTGTAGCTATATATATAAAGCAACCAAAAGCCTTTCATCTTGCTTCACTTTCACAAGGTTCTTTCAGTAGCTTGTTCACCCGTTTGAAAATGCTTTATTACAAATCAGCTCTGTTAATGTTCAGATTTCTGCACTTAGTTTCTTCTTTGAAATCTACCTTCACTTCAAGTGAATGTCTCTATTGCTAGTCTTCTATGCAAGAATTGGTGGCCCTGTTAGTGGAGGATAAATGTATTAATGATGATTGCTGCATGTCCTACTTAAATAGTCTTTAAGAAGTAAGAGATTGGACTAAGGAACAGTAAATGTATTGCTGAGAAAGTTAGATCTGGTTTTTAAACATTAACATTAACCTGAAGGCCACCTCCATAATTAGTCTAAATTGAAGTTCATGCAAGAAAATGCCTGTAGAGTTTTAAGGAAAGGATTATGGTGGTAAATAAAAACCAAGGGATCCATTTTTATAAACAGACATTCTTTCTAAAATATTTTGGGTAGTCCTCCCTGCATTAGGGTAGTGAAATTTTCTGGAAAAGCAGAACATTTGGTCTAACTACTCCCTGATATCTTTACTCTTGGATGCAAATGTTATCAGATTGCAATTATCACTCTTATATGGCATGCACCAGATTATCTTGGTCTCCTTGCAAAATGCTTTATTTTTTGTTTGTTTGTTTTTAATTATGACTAAGTCATTTGATATATATATCAAATGGTGGGTCCCATCCCTGAAATTCTGACATCTAATGGGACCTCAGAAAGTATGACTTTTCTATGGCTATTCATAACTTGTTGAACTCCCCTCCCATTATTGATTTGACTGACCCCCCTCTCCCATCCTTCTAGTTTTTTGGAAGGTCATTAAGACCTGGATTTACTGAGATACCGGGATTGGATAGGTAGACTCTTGCCAAACTGAAGTACTACCTATCAAACTCACATCATCATGGCGGCATCACATGACATATGGAGACTATATTCCCCTTTGCTAAATCTGGCATGGGCATGGCCAGCATGTGACACATCTAGCCTGAGGGCCAGGAGTTTAACAGCCCTGATCTATAACAAACATACACTCTGAGAACTATTAGGGAGGAGCTGTCTTCACTCTCTTCTCTCTCATAAGCTATCTGCATTGAATGCTTCTTATTCCTCTGGAATGACCTCCCTCCCTCCTGGGAATTCAGACTGCATCCCATCATACAAGGGAACATTGCTTTTTTTAAAAAAAGAGGACTGATCTCTTTAAACATGGATGATGGCAGGCAGTCTGATGCCACAAAAAGGGAGGAAGATGTTACACTGATTACCATAGAGTAGGTTTGACAACTGTTATTGTTTAATGTCCCTAAAGAAAACAGTAAATCAGGACCTCTCTAAGCAACTCAAATGGGCTTCTCTCTTCCATGTCTCTATTAAGGTTATGAGGGTTAGCAGTAGACCAAGTTATTTAAACACTGCTAGAGAAAGCAATAGATCAGGATCTTTCTAAGTATGTAGAAAGGTTTTGGTCTATAAGATCTAGTTGTAGGGGAAAAACAAAAACAGAGTACAACAACAGCTGTACTAAAAGAATGTAAGGGCATTTCAGAATTGACCAACTGCTTTGAAGCCAATGTTGTATCTGTTAAAAATAGAGTTCTGTTTTATATATGGCAGGCCCATATGTGATATTATATCATTGCTTCATATGGGGCTTTTGAGAAATGTGTAGATGAACAATGAGCCATTGCTTTAATTTCATTCAAATTATTTAAACAGCCCCTGTTTAAAGAGCATTCCATCTGAAGCACTCCTGGAAAAGTCTTTTGAGGAGTGCCTGTACTTATCTATTCTTTTGTGGAAACCAGAAAATTGGTGAGTCATAATGATGCATGGAGCTCATCTCCACCACAACAAACCTTTCATTTGTCTGCCACTGAAAAAAAAATGTCCTCCACACAAGCTTGCTTTGATATTTGTTAGACACAAGGAAAGTTTCACCTTCTTAGGAGCTATATTAAATGATCACAGAAATATATCTTAGCTCTCTATTTTTGTGTCTCCTGACAGCAGAACATCAGATATGGTGTTTTCCCACAGGGGAAGAAAATATAGTGAAAAGAAATTCCTAACAGAGAAATGTTTTTGAAGATAAATGAAAAGAATAAAATATTTTCTCTATAGACATAGGGGCATACTCCTGAACAAAGTGATCAAAATTAAAACTTTTTTTATGAAAGTTAACAAAAATAACAAGGAAGCCTAAACCTCTTTTGTATGTCTTTGAAAAAAATCAGACATTCTCAAATGTTTGGTTTGAATAATACTACTATTAGCATTGTAAAATTGAGTAGAACCCTAAGTAATATATTACAATATATACTGCCCACTTCAGAAAACAGCACCTCCATTTTCCTTTATATAGATTTCCCCAATCCTAGACAATAATTGGACAACATGATGGGAAAAAGCACAGTGTCACAATATCAGAACCTGAATATATTCTCTGGAATATTATAGAAAAGGAAACTGTTTGAATGGCTGTGCTTTAAAATATAATTTCATACATCTAGTCATAGTCAATCTATTTACAGTAAATAAATACAGACTGCTTTACTAAAGTCCTTTAGCTGACATGAGAGGAATCATTCTAATATATTGGTGAAAACAGAACAATGAGAGAACTTGTTGAAAAATGTTTTTAAGCAATCCTATGATTGACCAAAATGTTTAGAGGATTTTGTTAATCTGTCTATATATTTAAATTGTACAAAGATGCTGAGCCCAGTCTGTTGTTCAAAACAAAATTTTTATTGTACAAGCAGCTTAATTCAAATAAATTTACAGAAAGACTTTTACCAGTTTCTTGTACCTTCTTTAAGTTTCTCTCCTCTCAGGTCTTACTTGGTTTCTGTCTACCTATGTAGTTAGGTTTTATCAGTCCTTCATCTTAAGAACAAACCCTAAAGAAACTTAGACCTCTTTAGAGAACTTAAAACCCTTTCAAGGCTTTTCCCTCTCTCTGTCTCCTTTCTCTTATGGCTAGAGGTTCCTCCACCTCATGCATCTGAGATGCTCAAGCTGAGCAGAAATAATATCAGCAAGAGCAGGCAAGGAGAGCAATGGACCCCAATACACACACACACACTCAGACTCTCTGTGTCTCTCTGTGTGTGTCTCCCTCAGTGTGACTCTCAGTGTGACTCTGAAGTAAATTGTCTGTTGGGCTTGCCCCTTATATACCAAGGGTGTGGCTTGTGATGCCACTCCAGGGTATGCACTGTTACCCTGTCATTGGTGGATTTGGTTTTGCCTTCAAATCCCCACAAGTTGTAAACTGCATAGCAACACCAGAAAGTTCCATTTTCTGACAGAACTCAACTAGTATGCATTAATTATTTTGCAAATCATTGAGTCTACAATCTGCAATCTGTAATTTGGGACCAGAGGTTTTATCTTCTGAGTTTTCAGACTCATGCTGGAGCCCATCATCTCTATGTGTTCTTGGTGTGGTATTTATATGGTGGATGTTGTATGTAGCCTTTTAGATGTAGATTGGGGTGTTGATGGCTGGATATTAAGTTATTGGCTGTTGTTTCCTTGTGCTGCCAAGCCCCCACCATCCAGGTACTTGATAAACTGGGGATAAATCAGCACATCTGTTGATTGATGAGTGGCCTGTTTCCCCTCTGGTCCCAGTGATTGATCCAAATTGGAACCTGCAACCTTATCCTGGGACACATTGTTGACTGGGTCTACATGTGTCCTTTCCTAAACAGACAAGCATCTCTTTAGTCTTAATCCAGAAAATAACACATACTCTCTCTCTCTCTTCTTTGAGTAATTGAAGTGATAAATTATATGTGATCACATGATTCTGTGACACTTAATGTATTTTCTGAATGTTATGCAAATAACTCATGCATTTAGTATTTTGAACATTTGTATGTAACTTTCAAAATTAGAACATCAACACCTGTTAAAATTAAAATAACTGGAGTTATCACATGGTGAGCTGTTAATAAGCAATATCTGACTGCCCAGATGACATGTTTCCTGTCAGTGAAACATATTTATTTTCCAAATCTTGTAATGGAGAAACATTTTGTGTAAAAATCTGGCCTTCAAAGGATATGTACAGTAGCGTTGTAGAAAAACGCCTTTGGGAGATCTGCCAAAATGCTGGTAGAAATTACAGTTTCACTTTAAATGTTTGCACTTACATAACACATAATATGTCTTGGTGTTAACTATAGTTAAACATTCACTTAGATACATACTACACCTGGCCAATTTCTTTTTCTTTTTAATTTCTTTTTAATTTTAATTGTGCAAATACAACACAATACATCCAACTTATCCTTGCTATACATAAATACATTTTACTTGTCATTTATAATCTCCTTATTAAAATATTAATTACTAATTAAACTAATCATAACTACTAGTATTTTGACCTTGTCTTCTATTATATAATCATTTATAAAATTTATTCCACGTTTTATAATATTTAGACTCCTTTGTCTTTTATTTCTAAAGTTAACCTATCAGATTCTGCACATGCCATAATTTTTCATATTATTTCTGTTTCTGGAGGTATATTTTCATTTTTCCAATATTGTGCATATAATATTCTAGCCACCATCAATACATGTACTATTAGATATATTATTTCCTTTTTAAAATTTTCTGATATTACTCCAAGAAGAAAAAATTCCGATTTAAATGGAATACATTCTCCCACATTTGTTCTATCCATGTTTGAATCAGTCTCCAATATTTTTTGCAGCATTGCAAGTCCACCACATGTGGAAAAATGTGCCAGGTATATCTTTACATTTCCAACAATTTGAAGATATATTTTTAAACATTTTAGAAAGCCTTGCTGGCGTAAGATGCCACCTGTAAAACATCTTATAATTTTTTTCTTTATAAGCCATAGCCAAAGGGCCTTGGTGGTGCAGGCTGTTAATAGCCTAGCACTTAGTTCCAGCTGCCTGTAATTATTGCAGGCTCGAATCCCACCAGGCTCAAGGTTGACTCAGCCTTCCATCCTCTCGGGGTAGGTAAATTGAGGACCCAAGATTATTGGGGGCAATAAGCTGACTTTGTAAAAATGCCGCTTAGTAATAAGCAAGCATATAAAATGGAAGGAAGGCTATTGCTGAGTGCATTGGGTTGTATCCCAAAAATTGTAAGCCACCCTGAGTCTCCGGAGAAGGGCAGGATATAAAATATGAATTAAAAAAAAGTTGTCTTCTTATTTGTGGTCCAAAGTTTTTGCCATGGCCAATTTCTTAATCCCCTTTCTTGTTTCATATCATAGTAACCTTTGCACTGGCTAGTACTTCTACTATTACAATTGTACCACAAATATTTAGTAACACCTTTGTGGAAGAACAGAAGGAAGATGTCCCCAGGACTTCCATAGAATCTTAAAACTAAAATAAGAACAGTGCAAACACTGCTGTGGGAGCAGTTCCCTTTTAGAGCAATAGACTTTTGATAACATACATAGTTTCAGCTTGGAAGCCATTTTTCTTTGAGGCTTCTGGGCTGCCACATTTAGTGCCTGGGAATTTAGGGGAATTTCAAGGAGTGGTGGAAGATTAGCCACAACAACATTCCTTTCTCAGGAAATTAAGAACATATTACCCTGCACCTGGAGGGGAGTGACTGGGAGTAGTCTCCAGTTGGAACAAGTAACAATTGGACCATGTGATGGATGATTGGTTGCAGGGGTTGGATTTTGGGTTTTCTTTGGGCTAGGAAAATCTGGAACTCTCAAATTCGAGTTTTCCCCAGTTGTGCCAATATGACATCTCTAATAAAATGGATCTTTGGGAAGATGATACTCTCAGAGTCTTTTTCTTTGGAGGTTGTTAGTTGGAATGCTGACACACAGCTGTGTCAAATGATTTTATATATACAGTGAAAAGGAGACTGATGAACCATGCCATTTAGTGTAAAGAAAGCATCTTTTTGTTCTTTCCTTTTCACTGCTCCTTATTTTCCTTTGCCAACCTTGTAGCAGTCCTTGAACTTTTTTCCCCCATTGTGATATAACAATGAAGCCTTTACAATGAGTAAACAATCAGTTTGGGATTCATCAGGGGCTCTTTCAAGTCCAGAGCTTGCAAACCAATTTTCCTGATTATTTTTTCTTCTCTCTTTAACCTTTTTTTTAAAGAAAAGCATCTGCAATGTTGCCTCATACAAAGCTAGTATAATAATAGTGAGCTCCTATCCTAAGGATGGTTCTGTGTACTCAGAAAATAGAATATCAGCTAAAATACTATTACAAGGCATTATCGAAAAGGCATGGACAGAGAAACACAGTCTTAACCATCCAAGAGAAACATGCTGAAAAGGGGCATAAGTGATTTGCTGGAATAGGTAACATGAGTTTCTCTGCTTAAAATATTTTATCTGTTTCCACTACTTTTTTAACAGTGTAAATGTAATACAGATAGTCCTCGACTTATAACCACAATTGAGCCCAAACTTCTGTTGCCAAGTTAAACTTTATTTTAGGAGTTATAGGTCATATTCCTTCTCTTTTTTCCTATGAGTCTTTGAAGCAGAACACAAAAATGGATTATCAAAATCTTCTGTGGTCAAATACAGGTAGTTCTCAACTTACAATCACAATTAAGCTCAAAATTTCTGTTGCTAAGCAAGACATTTGTTAAATGACTTTTGCCCCATTTTATGACCTTTCTTGTCACAGTTGTTAAGTGAATCACTGTAGTTGTTAAGTTAATAACACAGTTGTTAAGTGAAACTGGCTTCCCCATTGACTTTGCTAGTCAGAAGGTCACAAAAGATGATCACATGACCCTGGAACACTACAACCATCATAAATCTGAATCAGTTGGCAAGTGACTGAATTTTGATCATACGATCTTTGGGATGCTGCAACGGTCATGTGAAAAATGGTTATGTCACTTTTTTCAATGGTGCTGTAACTTCAAACAGTCACAAAATGTACTGTTATAAGTTGAGGACTACCTACAATGGTGGATAATCACCTTGGAAAATGAAAGCCAGGATTACCCACTTAAAAAAAGTCAGGAAGTTGTAGAAAATTAAGTGTGAGTTATTTGGAGTTACCATAATGTGAGAGTGTTTTGATCAATCAAGCCATTATGCCCCCACATTCTTTCTAATGGTGCCCTCAAAAATAGTCTGTGTTAATTCAAAATTAATGCCATGGAGCTTTGCAAAGCAAGTCCATCACCCACTCCCAGCTCTGCTGTGAATTATTTCAAACAAGCAAAATGTGTGAGCAAAACTTGGTTTGGATTATTTGCAATAGTGTGGTGCTTTAGAGCTTGTGGGTGATACAATTTTCCACTGCTCAGAATTTTTCATTTACCTTACCTCCTATTACCTATTAATACAAGGTAGAAGTCCTTTGAAAGCCATTAAGCCACAAAAGGAATTGCCCAACATCCTTTCAGAACACAAGCCCCTTCATTGCATCATCTCAGAGCAGTCCAAACTTCAACCAAAGTTGGGAGCTCCTAGGATTTGTATTTCCTCTTTTGCCTATAGAGCCAGCTATGACCCCTACATGACCCCTACATAACACCATAGGAATCTGACAACAGCCAATAAAATACATGTTCTTGCATAGCAACAGGAAGCTCAGCCTCCACTCTCAACTCCATGTTGTCAGCTGCCCAAAACCACCCATCATTAAACCATCTTTCCAACCAGCCTCCATGTTTTCAGTGTCTTTCTCCCTGATTGGAACTGAACCAGATGGATATTTCTTCCCATATATATTTACAGATCTTCCTATTTCATATTCAGAAGCTTTTAAATGTAGCACTGGGATTTTTTTAATTGTCTTCTCTACAGACCTCAAACAGATTCAGCCTATTTTTCAAACTCAAGCTTTTCTTTTTCTTTTCACATTTGGTCCAGATTTGATTCTGTGGTGCTTTCAGAGTTATACCACAGCTGGTTAGACATTATTTAATGCCTTCATATTTCTTTCCAACATCCTGTTGGATTGAAAAGAATAAAAATAGAAGTGGAATAGAGATAGAATGTGCTGATCTGAATTAAAAAATGAATATCTGGTAAATATTTTCTATAGTTTCTATATATTGTTGCTATTTTGGGTTAACCTTGTGGAGGCTAGTCCTGAGTTCAAGAAAATATTCTACAGGAAACTCCTATTTGTTGATTCCTGTCAATTCCTTTTATAATTCCTATGGACACTTTAATTAAGTATTTTGACAATGTTTGAATTAGCAGTGATGCAAATAACACCTTCATCCTACATAGACTCTGTACTTATTTATAATCTTATTAAATCTAATATATTGAAATGGGATGCATACACACACACACACACACACACACACACCAATTTCACTCATTTTTTTTCCAAATTTACTTAACTCCCTGGGTTATAGATATGTGAAAAAATATCAAGCATCTTTAAGTATATTATATAAATATCACTGTATTGCAATAACTTATTGTATGAAAACTGAGGAAGAAGCAATAGATGGTCTACATGGCTAGATTTAATAATATGTTACAGTAATAAGCTAGCTCTACTGTACAACAACACTTTATGGGTGTATTTTTAGTTTCTTCAAATTTCATTCATTTAATCATTATTCAGTATAGTCCTTTATGATTACATTAACACTATTATATTTTTTGCTGCACTTCTGGTTGTTATATTTCACAAATAAAATATTTTAAGAAGAAAAAGTTCTGATATTATTGTGAGCTCGACAGAACTACTGTCCTATTGCTGCATTGTTACAGTTAGTTTATTTAGTTTCTTTTTTTTTGGTTAATCAAACAACGCTCCCTAAGAACTTGCACCTTGTTTTTTAAAAACATTTTGTCTATTTACACAGTACCTACACCTGAAACCTCCTGACCTGGCAATGTTCTTTTACTTCTGTTCTCAGAACCAACATTACTATTTGCCCATCTTGTTTGGCTTAAAATCTAAGTAGGTAGGATGAACTGACTTTTTCAGATAAGGCAGTCTCTTTTAATAATTATATTTTAGAACAAAACAAGCCCTGGCTTCAGTCTGTAATAGTAATAATCATCCCAATGTGTCACCGTGACAGTGTAATCATTTTATTCACTTGTATTACTAATCTAACTTTCCTTTGAGAATCTTTGCACTACATATAGTTCTTGAACTGCAGATTATTTGAAAGGAAAGGAAAGGAAAGGAAAGGAAAGGAAAGGAAAGGAAAGGAAAGGAAAGGAAAGGAAAGGAAAGGAAAGGAAAGGAAAGGAAAAAATAAGAAGACTGTGTAGAGATAATGTTTGTCACTGTGAAGATTTCCTTTCCTTCTTTTCCAATGAAGAGCATTATAGATCAGGGGTGTCAAACTCACATCATCACAGCTGCATCATGTGATGTATATGGGCCTTTTTCCCCTTCCCTAAACCAGGCATGGGTGTGGCCAGCATGTGATGCATCCAGCCCCTGGGCCAGGAGCCCTGATATAGATGCTGAAAAAAGTCAATGTATATATCAATGTTTTAGAGTCTTAATAAAAATATGTAGCAATAATTTATGTAAGTATTCAGTCTGAAAACTTTAAACCACACATGCCATCATTGGTACCCACTGAACATTGAACTGGTGGCATAGTCTCCAACTGGTATGTGAACAAAATATATTCATTATGTCAATGTACAAGAACTCCTAGTCATCCAGTAAATTTAGCTGGATGTAAATGAAACCATGAATGTATAATATGGACCTTTGGAGAGAATTGCAGTTGGGAATTGGGTAGCATGCTGGACGACTAACCTGCGAAAAGTGAAATGTAATTAATTTAAACTTAGTTAATATGATTCTTTAGTTCATCTCTTGTTTCATTACATGAAAATTCAGTCTCAACTTTTGCAGAGGGACTGTTTCAAAAGGTTTTGAACTCAAAACATGAGCATCTGCAAGAAGTGGGAGTGCAAATGACAAGGTATGCATCCCAACATTGCAATGAAATCTTTCTCCCTTTGGAATATGTGTCCTAGTACATTATGTCCACATATATAAGAGGGAGAAATTGAGTTGTAATGTCACGATGCACAATTTGCTCTTTTGACAAAATATTGGCTTAAAGTGCTTATTCTGGTTAAGGTGGGGTCCTGGAGAGGCAGGTTTTCTCTCTAGATTATGTTATGTATGCAGAGTTTGAATTGATTGGTTGATCTTGTAAAGTGTTTGAAATCATTGGTTTAAAAGTGCGGGAAAAACCTGCACTCTGATTGGCTGTCAGCCGAGGCAGCCAGCTATCTATATCTGCCTCGGCTAAGCCAAATTGGGTCTGTTCTGAGCTGAAGTCACAATAAACTTTGAGTTGAAGCACTCCGCGTCCTGCCTCTCTATGCGAACTTAACAGATTACATAAGATTTATCATTAGGAGAATGTACTTCTTCCCCTGGCCTTATACATATCACTTCCTTTTCTTCAATTGGATGATCAGGAGGAGAGTAAAAAGGTTACATTAACCTGTAATAATAACTGGTGTGTATTGAAATCAACTTTATGTTTGGCTGAAGTTGGCTTCTTTCAAACAAATCATACTTAAGACTAATCATGGTTTATTGGTTTCAGATGATATGCAATGATAGTTAATATATAAAAATGCTACAAATTATTTTGGATTCTTTCTTACAGCCAGGTCATCAGAAAAGGGAGTGTGGAAAAATATAGAAAAAGAGCCTGTGTTTATTCCTGTAATGGAAAACAAACAAGGTTTCTTATGGTTCATTACCACTAATTAATAAACAATGGGATTGGTCAAATAAACCTTATTCATGTGTACATTTTTCAGAAATCAAATAAATGGTACTCAAAACTTCCAAAACTGTCTTTGAAAGAAAGTAAATGACTTAGGGAAGCTTAAATATTGCCATCTGGCTAAAGCATATTGTCTTTTTATTGAAACACGCAGCATATTCTTAATATTTCCTCAGAAGGAAATTACCTTATAAATGAATTCCAACCTGAGAAGCCAGCTCCATCAAGCTTTGTTTCTCGCTTAGTCATCTCATTACTCTGCTGTGGCAAAGGGAAGAAATAAAGAAAAGATGTTTCCTTTTCTATAATATTTTTTGAAATTGTACAGTTGAGAGAAAGGTCTTTCTACTGATACGAAGGCAACACTGGGAGCCTCCCTAAGTGTAGAAAGGATATATGGATGAAATAAACGGAAGTTTATATAATACACTTACTGTACATGCTAAGCTAGTAAGGTCTCCTAAGTGCCTTATTGATGGAAGGCATCCTTATAATCATCCTCTTAAAGAAATGCATAATATTCCCTCAGGTTTTTCTCTAAATAAGCATTCTTGAAACTGTAGCCAGAGGCTATAATGTTATGTATGTTTACATTTCCTTTAGGCGTAAATCCCATATAATTCAATTGGACTTGGTTGAAAATGAATATGCTTAATTTAAAATGTTTTGACTCTCAAATATGCAACAGTTTATGTACAATTTTACACACACACACACACACACACACACACACACACACAGAGAGGGAGGGAGGTAGCTCTGCATGAAGACTTTTAAAATAAAGCATGCAAAAATAGCCCTAATCAGTTTCTAGTATTTTTCAGTAAAATTTGTTGAAGCTTAAATAGTCGAGCTGTGGTCCTATATACTTTCTGTATTATCTATAATCTTATCCTTCCAAAATTCAAAGGGATGCATTTGCATAACAGTTCCCAACCATGTCAATTCTAGTGCCAGATCAGCTTAAATGCAGTTGAAAATCTGTCTCACATTCATGGAGCACAATCTTTGGATTGTAAACTTCCAGAGGTGGGAAGAATTATGTTTAAATAAACACATATTGGAAGAGACCAAATGGTGCTTTTATAGATTGTTTACAAAGTTTTAGAACTCCTAATTAAAAATATGTATAAAATGACAGAGAATTCCTTGTTGATTTTCTGTAGTGAGAATGCAAAATTGGCTTATCTTTGCCAGTTTGCACAGGTGCAGATGTGTTTGATCATATGGTGTGCTTACGAAAAGCCAAGGCACAACTCCAAATTACCTACCCAGATGCTTGGCTCCTTGCTGTTCACTCACTGTTTTAGATGGAGCAGGATACACTGGTATTTACTAAACCAAAGGGCCATATGCAAGATATGCAAAGGAAAAATAGACCTAGATTCCAGATTTTCCTTGTCAGTTTGCCTTTAAAAGAAAGAAAAAAGTCATATCTTATCCTTGGTTTACCCACACTCAAGCCTAATACTCTACCTGCTCCCTTGATACAATTATAACACAAGGAAAAGCTACTCTCTTCTTTCAAAACTTTCTTTTTTTTCTCAGAGTTTCTCACCTTCTTGATATTTGGGGCTCTTTCCATCTATTATGTCAGTTTGCTCAAAGCAAGCTCACATCAATCATCATGCATTCATCTTCATGTTTAATTAGATTCTCTGGTTTTGATGCATCAGTAGAAAGATCTGTGTATCACTTAATAAGACTTAGCACTGGGAATACCATATTTTTTGGACTATAAGATGCTCCAAAGTATAAGACCCACCTAGCTTGTGGGGATGAAAACAAGGGGAAAAAACTACCCCTGCTTCCCAGCAATTTGCCTCCTTGCAGCAAACAGCCTGATCACTTCAGCACAGCCTGATTTAGCACAAGCAGCTGATTGTCAGTTGGATATGCTTCCCAATGTTTCAGGCTGCAGGGATTGCCATTGCCTATTGTCGCTTCTGTGAGCCCCATTTTCAGCCTCTTCATCCTGTTTTAGGCCTCTGCGCACCCTGTTTTTGGCCTCCATGCATGATGGGGATCAATGAGCTGAAAAAGAGGCATGTGGAGGTCGAAAATGGGGCGTGCAGAGGTGGCAATAGGCCATGGCAATCCCTGCAGCCTGAAACAGCTGATCGCTGGGAGGCAGATCTATCCGACAATCAGCTTCTTGTGCTAAATCAGGCTGTGCTAAAACTGACCAGGCTGTTTGCTGCAAGGAGGCAAATTTCTGAGAGGCAGAGGCCAAAGGGTGGAAGCCGAAGGGTGGGCAGGGCTTTTGGCAACATTTGTTGTATAAGGCACACAGACATTTCCACCCACTTTTGGGGGGACGAGTGCATCTTATACACCAAAAAATATGGTATATGTTTTAGATAGCTATAGTTTCAATATTCTTAAAGATAAAACCTTACATTTTTAAAGAGAAAGAGAAAAATGAATGAAGGTGGAAAGCATGCAAATCTATGGTACAATGCAACCCTTTCTATTTTTTAAGTCAGAAACTGAGAAGGAGAGTGTATATTATCTCAATCTGGCAATGCACATTAGGATCCAGAATGAACAGATTTTTGGATACAAACAAAAATATGCACCATTATCTGGGGATGTAAACCGTGTGCCATTTAATGCACAGAGTTAAAACTGGATCAAGGGTATATATACCGTGTTTCCCCGAAAAGAAGACACTGTCTTATATTTTTTTGGCTCCCAAAAACACACTAGGTCTTATTTTTGGGGTAGGTCTTATATATTTATGGTGCCAAATAGTGGGTGTGAGTGTGTAGGGGGGGGTGTTTTGCATGTGCACGGTTGCTCCCTGAAAAGTCTTCCTGGAACTGGAGATTTACACTAGGTCTTATTTTCGGGGTAGGTCTTATATTAGGGCAGGTTTAGAAAATAGTGCTAGGTCTTACTTTCAGGGTAGGTCTTATTTTCAGGGAAACACGGTATATATATATATAAAGACAGCTTTCATGAAACCTCAGTTCTTGGATGTATTTTCTGTTCTCTTGGAGGGAGGGAGATTGTCACTATCATCTTCTACCTATTTCCTCCTTTCCAGTCTAGAAACCCCCTTCTGAATGTCCTAGTCTTTAAGAACTAACCAGTTTCTGACTTAGTTTTGAAGAGGTCTGACTTAGTTTTGATGAGATAAACTAAGATCGGCTAGGACATTCTGCACAAGATCCAGTGTCATGAATATACCATTGACTTTCAGACTTTACTTTTTATTGTGAAATCTGCTTTGCTCTGATGTTCCAAAAAAAGAGCCTCTGATACTTTGAAAAAAGAAGACATAAAGTAGCTTTCTGTTCTCTTCTTTGAGGTGCTTTTTGAAAATGAGTCATTAGAATCTGGATGATTATATGTATAATAATATAACTGAAAATAAACCAGATGCAGTTAGCCACTTTATGCAGTTGAAGTCCATACGTCAAGGCTGGAGAAAGCATAGGCAGAAATAGAGATAGATAGAGAGATATTTTTATCCCCACCTATGCATTCACAAACAGATTGAAGTCTCTCTATTTTTCCCCTTAGGAAGCAATGGACATGTGATCATGTAATGCCATATTGTTTACTAAGAAAGAGGAACAGAGTTCTCACATCATACAGAAGGAAAGAGCAGAGATCTTCTATGCCTCTGATCAGTACAAAGAGGGAGGATAGAGATGGAAGTCTACTTTCTTAAGTCTATTACTTTCACTCATGCTTGCAAGAAGTACAAGAATTCTGCTGCTAATCTTTTCTTGTGAAACAATCATCAATGGTCATTGGACAATAAAGTGTTTGTTGTTGATTAAAAAAGGAGAGGATTAAAAGTTCTTGCATCATTTATTTATTTATTTATTTATTTATTTATTTATTTATTTATTTTAGAAACAAGAGCACAGAACTCTTTAGAGAAATCAAAGAGGAAAACAAGATCCAGCAAAGTTCAGTTTACCTTCCCTCTTTCCTGAATTGTAAGAGGGATTTGTTTATTCCTCATGACAAAGGGACAAAACAACAACAAACCCAACCTCTTGCCTCTTTCACATGACCATTTGGATCCCAGTTTGCCTTGTAATCCTTGCCTAAGTAGAATTGTATAATATTGTGTCATATTTTATTTTTTTGCCTGTGTCCTGTGTGCTTTATAATAACTTGATGTTTTCTTCCCTTGTAATTTTATTTCTACTTTTGCACATAGCTTCAAATTACCTTATTAATGGTAATAGATAAATGGCTTGTAAATATTTCAAGAAAATTAAGAGAGTATAAAACAAAATCACTGGAAATTTTCACAAGGGTAAATCCATTCACAAAACAATGTATCCTGGTGCCTCAGTGTTAATGATAAAGTATATATTTTTTGCTTCTCGTGTGTGGAAGATAAGTTGTGAATTAATTTTCCTTCTTCCCTGATAAATAATACATTTTAAATTTTCAATAAACGCATTTGTGCCCTCTGAGTATACGAGAAGATTCCCCAAGTGGTGTGCCATATGGCAGTTTTGGGTGTAAGCCATGCTTCATGCTGAAGCGCTAATTAAAACAACTGTGACTTTAAAGACATTGCATGGGTATTACCACAAGGGGTTAATAAGATCATGTATTAATAATGCTACAGTGTTATTTTCAGAGGACTGTAGTTGGAAAAAAGACAAGCTAACCAAGAACATAATTGGAGATAAATTCTGGAACATTATCAAGGAAGGCCTAGCTATAAGAAATGTTTTGGCATCCTGTAACAAAGAATAAAAATAAGGTCTGGTCTCAATATGTAGTGGATTTATGAAGTAATATGGATGGATTGAGTCATGACAATTCTGTAGCCCCAAACCCTGATCTTTAACTGAAAGTACAATTAAGAGATAAGGGAACGCAGTGGCGCAGTGGCTAAGATGCTGAGCTTGTCGATTAGAAAGGTTGGCAGTTTGGTGGTTCAAATCCCTAGTGCCGTGTAACGGAGTAAGCTCTTATTACATGTCCCAGCTTCTGCCAACCTAACAGTTCGAAAGCATGTAAAATGCAAGTAGAAAAATAGGGACCACTTTGGTGGGAAGGTAACAGCATTCCGTGTGCCTTCAGCATTTAGTCATGCTGGCCACATGACCACGGAGACATCTTTGGACAGCACTGACTCTTCGGTTTTGAAATGGAGATGAGCATTGCCCCCAAGAGTCGGGAACGAGTAGCACTGTTCTGACCCAAACCCTTTTTCAATAAAACAAACCGAAGGAAACAGAAACCTTTTAATGAGTCTTACAAATCCCCGGTTAAAAGGCTGCTGCAAACTAATTAACTTTGATAAGCACAAAACTCACCAAAACTGTGTGAGACTGCCAAGAATCACAGATAAGAAATATTTCACAACATAAGAGTCTTCAAATACCAACTTAAGATACTGTAATGTCTACAAAGCTGAGTTTCAAAACATCTTTGCTTCCTGCAAAGAACTTTCGCTTCACAGCTGGCGAAAAGGAGGAACCATTACCTTGCAGCCTTACTCCCGAGTCACCCATGCTGTTGCAGCTGCTCTTTCTTGCGATCAATCCTGTGTGCATGTGCACTTGGCACAGGCTCCTCGGGAACCTCCTCATCGCTGCTGCCAGCCCCCACAATCTCTGAAGGAAGCAGTCCACTCCCTAATGGTCCTACCCCTCATCTGAGTCCTCACTCTCCTCAGCCATTTGCACCTGCTGCCAGCTAACCACAACAAGCACGTATGTGTGAGGGGAACCTTTACCTTTACTTTTACCTTACAATTAAGAAATCAGTATTTGAAATATTTGGGGGAGGAGGGGTATCATTCTACATTAGCTCATGAATACATAAGAAAATTGCCCAGCTGCAGAAGCTTTTTCATTTCTTCTCATACATGTTCATTTTTAATTTGCACAAAGTATTTTTATAGAGGCTAAGATTTTTAAGGAGTCATTTTGGCCATTAGGTCTAACTCCTTGCTCAAAGAGGAATCCAGATTAAAATATCCAGAACAGATTAGCCTAGTTTCCGTTTGAACACATCCAATGAAAGGTAGCCTATCACATTCTTCATAAAAGATTATATCATCAAACTACTCTAAGATCAGAATTAGCCTTTATGTAACCAAAACCCAATCTGATATAACAGTTTATATACAGGGAGATTAAAGAGAGCAACTCTTTATTTTATGTGTTCTGCTTCTTAATTTTGTGTAGCACTTGTATGGCATGCATAGAACTATTCTAGGAAATTATGATCAGCTAGCTGCAAGAAACCTAGATTTCAATATTATCATTGGAAGTAATAGGTAGTGTGTTTTCCAGATATTTCGACAATGCATAAAGTTCTTTTGATGAGATGCAATAGTCCTCATAAGAGAAAATGTGGGACACTGCTGGTTATATCTGATTTAATAGGAGTGATTTAATAGGAAAGCTATGTTTACACAAACCATAGCTTAGTGGGAACTATGGGTAGTCATAATAATTTTCCCCTCCATGACATTCATAATTCTTTAAACTAAAATGTTATTTCAAAGGTTGCTTGAATTAAAGAATGAAAATGGTTACTTTTTATGCTATTAAAGAAGCAGAAGAAAGAGTAATTGAGTGTTCTCTAAGTCAAAGCTACAGGAATTATCAGTGTGTCATATTCCTTCTCTTTCTTCTAATGAGTTTTTGAAATAGAACACAAAAATAGATCGTCAAAGTGTTTTGTGGTCAAATACAACCACTTCCTCCTGCCCCAAGGAGAAAAATGTGAAGAGTATTCATTCTTTGTAAAAGGGTGGGGGGGAGGAAAGGAAAAAGAAAAGCTGCTTCTCAGATACACAAGCCCTATAGATTTGCGCTAAGATTGTAGTAAGATATTCACCAGAGTAATTTCTAAACTTAATACTTTACAAGCTTCCTAAAGAGCTTTGCAAACTTTCATAAATGTTTTTATTCCATAAAATAATATTATCTAGTAATAATAATAATTTGCTTCTGTACAGTGATAAATAAGAAGTTTGTACAGTGATTAGTTAATACAATAATCAGAAATGTATAAAAGGAAATAAAATAAAATAAAAACAAACCAAAAGGCCAGACTCAAATCTAACACTTCCTAATGAGAATTACTATGCATACATGAAACAGAATATTGCTACTTGCACAAAGATAGCAGTGTCCTGATCCATTCAAATACAACCTCTTCCTGCCAGCCAAAAAGTTGAGGTTATTGCCTTAGACAATCAGTCAGCATAAATAAAACAGATTTCTTTTAGTTTTATCTGAATATGGAGATAATTATCCTGAGAATGGGACATGGCTATGTTCTCTCTTTAGTCCAATAGAAACTTAGTATGTTACTACAGTGAAGGGTTTTCCGTGAAGAAGAGATTGGATAGCAAAGAAACATTTTGTTTTGGAAAAGGCTGTAAATTGAACTCTGTTGCAATGGTTTGGGGTTTTAAATCCAGTTCTCTTAAATTTAAATTTATAACTTTAGTTCAGACTCTATAAGGACTTGTTGAAGGACAAAGCTTGATCAAAGAATAAACTGAAAGATCGCTTCTCCACAAAGAGGCAAACCTATTGACATGGATTGACCAAACTGGAGAAGCACTACAAAGATCACTTTTATCCAGCATTTTAATTGGCAGATTTCATACAGGATACAGCCAAGCTCCAGTTGAAAAGCTATATTAAACATGCAACTAAGCACACAGAGCACATGATTCTTAAAGCCTTTGATTGAATTATTTTTAGTACATTTGAATTTTTAGAGGGACAGAACAAGCTGGCTTCAGGGATAGATAGTCAACATTTGATCAATGCATCACACTGAGATACTGAGGGGAAAATATTCAAGCTGTTCTCATAAAGTCATTTATGATATTTATCAATTTAAAGGTATTATTTGATTGCTAGCACAGAGAAGAACCAACAAACTCTTGTACAGATTTGTGTTTACTGCATCTGATCATGATGCTACATGAGAATATTTATATGTAGGATGTGTTGCCCTCAGCAGTCTATGTTTCATTACCACTTCAATGATGTCAGGCAATAGTGTATTCTTATTCCACTTATGTTTGATTTTTTGGATGGACTCCATTGTAAAAATTATGTCTAAAATAAAGTTTCACATTCCAGAAGGAACTCAATTTCCATCTCAGAATCATAGGTTTTAGAAGGGGCAGTAGAGGTCTTTTAGGTCAATATCCTATTCCCAAAGAGGGAATCCTCATACTATCTCAAACAAATGGCTGCATAAACTTTGCTTGAGAACCTCTAATAACAGAAAAATCATAACTCTGGGAGGCAGGCCATTCTATGACTTGATAGCTCTCATGATCATGTTAAGAATCCTGACCCACCATTGTAAAGCTTCCATGCATTGTTTCTTGTTCTAGCCTGAAGTGCATGTCATTGGATAAGATCTAATATTCAGTTCTATCCAAATTCCTTTTGAGCCTCAAACTTGTCTGCTGGTGTACTTGTAATCTCCCCTTAGCTTTGTGCCATCTGCAAATTTGGTGAACATTTTTCCATCCCCTTTTCTAAGTCATTTATGAGAATGTTGAGGAGCATTGGACCCAGGACAGAACATCCACTATAAAATTCCATGTATACATAGAACCATTACGGCACCTATGTTGGGGACTGTGAATTCATTCAGTAAATGGGACCATCCACATTGCACTTTCCCACTAGTAAAGAAGGAGGCTATGGCATATTAAGATGTAATCCACCCAGAACTGGAAATCTGAATTCATTCAAAGCAGCCAGGTGTTCCATTCTACTTTGCTACTTTATGCTGCATTTTATCTCACTGGCTCAGGCTGCCCTTCATAACATTTTTTTTGTCATGAAGCAGAACCCAAAAGTAGTTATTCCAAAACATTCATATTGTGTAATAGTGTGTTTCCTTTGTTCTCAAAGAAAAGCTTTCTAATGTTTAAATAAGCCAGCAAACATGCATTCGTTTAAGGCTAAAACCTGAATGGTGCTAGATGAAGCAATGTAATACTGAGATTTGTTCTCAATTCCTTCTGAGTCATGTGTTATCAATTTATATATTTAAATTCATGCCCTTTGATAATACAGGAATTTGTATGCTCCCTTTTCCAATTTAAGATTTAGACCGAATCCCCAAATCTCTGAAAGTATATTAATATAATGGATTGTAGCATCCTTATATGATAAGTTAGTAGAAGTATATCATTTGCCTTTAGTCTTCAGTTGGCTTTACCTGACTCAAGCTGTATGGAGCCCCTGATACTTTCATTTTTCATTCATTCCTATATTAATTCTTTCAATTAAACCCATTTTTTTTTTACTTTGAAATGCCCACATAAGAGTTTACTGAATTGTAAGAAGACACCTACCTTGCTTTCGGGTTTACAGTCCCAAAACACATGTTCCAGAAGGGTGAATAAAAAGAAAACTAACTAATTTTGAGTCCAATTTTTAACAGTTTATTATAAGCATAATGGCTAATTTTGGAAATGCATTCATGTATTTGTCTACCTTTTTTCCTTTGACAAAATCCCTAGGCCTTAGATTTAGAGTTCACTTTCATCCACAAAAACTTAAGCAAGATCAATGCAGTGATACATTTATTTGTAAAGTGGCATAAGATTTTTTCATTGTTATTAAAATTCTTACAGGCTGTCGGTCATGGCTTTTTGTTGTTGTTGTTGTTGCTGAATTTCACTAGATGAGTCACAAATTGCGTAAACTGGTCTTGTGAAAAAGACTCACATTTGGGTTTTTTTTAATCTCAGTTTATTTCTACCAG
Source organism: Naja naja (assembly GCA_009733165.1). Classification (NCBI taxonomy): domain Eukaryota; kingdom Metazoa; phylum Chordata; class Lepidosauria; order Squamata; family Elapidae; genus Naja; species Naja naja. Next base: position 138,945,553 of record CM019150.1, read on the forward strand.
TTCACTCCACCCTGTCTTTATCTGTCAGTAAACCACATCATTATGCCTGATCACAGAACAAGCTTTTGACTATACTAGCATAATTGAACTGCATGCTGACAGACCCTTTTGGCATCTACCATTTTAATTTCTAATGAAAAGCACCAATTTGTCTTTTTAAGGAGATGGTTTTCTCATCACTTCAGTCCTCTTCTGGGGAGGGCCTGAAATTATTCCTCCTGAATATTTTGTGGCATCAATATTATTTTTTGCATAATAAACAAGTGTTACATATCAAAGAGACAAGCTGAAAAATCCTGGAGTTACGTGCTTAGCATCAGTAGTTAGCAAATCCTGGTATGCCTCAGTGTTGTGCTTTGATATCTCAGCTGCATGTCATTTTTGCAAATCTCTAACAGTAGCTGAGGTTCATGTGCCTATGGTAAGAATTGCACAGTTGTTCTTAAAGCCTAGGGCAAAGGATGCATAGTTCATTCACACCCAAGTGTGTCCTCCTACACCTGCTATCTGGAAATGTATGATTTGAATTCATTGCATTTGCAGGAAATGAGGCAGTTTTATCAGAGATTTGAGTCTGAGGGCTCATTCAAACATACAAGTCAGCAGCTAATGCTATAGCAATTGTATGTATTTACTGCAAGCATCCATGCTTGCATTTGCAGTTTGTAACAAAAAAAATAGCCTTTGCTTTGAAAACAGCAAATACCTAAGCTAAAAGCTCTGTTCTGTAGGTTCTGTTCAACTAGACATTTACTATTCTAGAGGGAGGAAGTTCACTAGAAAGCACTTGGCTAAAATCTTTGCAATTGACCACACACAGAATTATGTGCATCCAGAGGATAAGATCCAGATCAGCTTCAGCAGGATGTCAAAATTAAATGGGACCCAATTGAGGCATAATAATAATGGAGGATGAAGATAAAAGCAAGGGACTTCCATTATCTAAAATTGACCAGTACTTTGTTACTTTAGAGGAAATTGAAAGCTTTGACTCAGTTCTAAGATGGTGATGCCAACCATAAACTGCTTGGGGAGAGAAGTTCTGGCAATATTTTTAATGGCTTAATGACTTTTTTTACATTTTAAAGGTATAATAAATAATAGTGACCTTCAATTTTTTAGAAATAGCACTTATCTTTAGTCTATCTCACAATTAGGAATGATAACTGAATATTACAAAAAGAGTTAGAAAAGATCTATCTATAGCTTGCTAGTTTCCTAGCTGGTAATACACAGTTATGTCTTCCTTTGCTTTGTTTTAACATTCTCTCACTTACACTTTTCTCTCTTGAAATTATTTTTATGTGAAATGTGTCAGCCTTGGAAGCCATATTTTATTTGGAAGCTTCAAGGCTGCCATATTTTAGTGCCTGGGAATTTAGGAGGGGGGATTTCATAGAGAGGTGGAAGATTAGGCTCAACAACATTCTTCTCACAAAGTCAAGGACAAGTAACCCTGTACCTGGAGAGGAGTGTCTGGAGGAATGTCTCCAGTTAGGATGATGGTTGATTGGGCCATGTGATAGACTGGTAGGTGCAGGAGATGGGTTTTGATTTTCAATTGGGAATGGAAAACCCAGAACTCTCAGATTCAGGTTTTCTCAGTTGTGCCAACATGACTTCTTTAATAAATTCTGTGTTTCTGAGTCCTGAATGAAATGGGGAATTTCATTGGAACACTGACATAACGTATCAACAAAAGCAGTACACTGACACAATTTGAATATAGCAACAGAGGATAAAATAAAGCCAAGTTAAATATCTAGGTATGTATTAACATTTAAAAAGGCAAACTTTGCTGATGATACCTGTTATGAGGTCTGAGGAAGAGGATATAAAGAGCCATAGCCAGGGAAATAGTCAAAGAAATCTGAGTCCAAAGCAGGAACGTAATTTAAGAAAACATCTCAGACTTGAACTTTACTAGTTCTCTTTAGGTAAAAGCAGGAAAAGAGGATGCATTTTGAGAGTTGCAAAATTCTGTTATTATAATCCAATAATAAAAGTATTCATGACTCTGGTGTTCAAGTTCAGCCTAATCAAAAGGCTGACAATATCAGACTGGAAAGCCAAACCTGGGAAATACACAGCAAAATTCACTGCCTGTATTCATATGAGATGTTTGACCAAGTTTAAGAAGTTTAAGTTTATATATCATACATTGCACAAAAAGGAAAAAATGTTTTAGGCAACAATATGTTTTTAAGAGGAAAACAATTAATGTAAGGTCTGTAGTCAGAATCCATTTAAATGCATTTAAACACATTGATTGTAATAAACAGTTGAAGAAAATGGAGGGAATATGAAATCAAGTAATTTTCTATTCATGTTTTATTTTTTCCTCTTTTTTGTTTTCTTATTTTACTCCTTTTTTGTGCAATTGCATTTATCCTTAGAATAATGGCAGTGATATTAACTTTTGTTCAGATTTTATAGGTATTTTTTAGACTTCTTAACAGTGATACTGTTATGTATGTAGGTTTGAATGTTATTGGTTTATTTGAACTGTTCTTGTAAAATGTCAAATGGTATTGGTTTAAATAGTGCGGGAAGAAACCCTGCACTCTCATTGGCTGGCAACTACGGCTGCAGGCTATAAGAGGCAGCCGTAGCCCAGCCAACTCGGGTCCATTTGAGCTGTAGTCACTGAATAAACTCTTCACTGAAACTCTTCGCGTCTGACTCTTCATGCAAACTTAACAGATACAATATACTCAGTTCTATCCAATGAATTAATCAATTAAGAGACCTGGTGATGCAGTGACTTATTGATGCTGGAACTGCCAGCCAGAAATGTTCTGCATGCCAATGGTTCGAGCCCAGTTCTGTGAGACAGGATGAACTCATTCTCTAGTTCCTGCCCACCCAGCAACTCGAAAGCAATATTGTGAGTAGATAAATGGGTACCATTTCAGTGGGAAAAATCTAATTGCATTTGTGTATAGGAGAGCAGAAGTCAACACCGGGCCTGGTCTGATGCGAGGCATTGTGGCACAAGGCAAGACAAGACCAGTGGAGGAGCCCAGAAGAACCAGCAACACGAGCACTACTAGCTGGTGTAAAGCTAGTTTGCCTCCCAAGGTGCACCAAGGACTGGTGCAGAAGCACTAAACAGAATGAACTAGCAATCTAGGCTATCAGGATTAATAGGGTTTAGCATTTGTAGATTTCCCTGACATGGTGTACTACATGCTAAATAAATAAATCAGTTAATGAAAAAAACCAAACTTTGATTTTTATGACCAGTGTAAAGTCCTTGTTTATCCACTGATATTTTATCTTCTATTCATTTTTTTAAATTTTACTTTCTTCTTGGGTTATTATTCTATGTTTAAAATGTTTCAATAAAAATGATAATTAAAAACTCTAGTTATTTTAACTCTATTTATTAAGTCTATTTATTTTTAATCCAGTCAACTGGCATCTCCAACAGTTTTTGATGGTTGGGCAATAGTGGAGAGAATAGCACAGATGTCTCTTTCTCTCTCTCTCTCAATTTATCATTCATCTGCCTATTTTGAGGATGTGCTTGTATCTGTAGATAGATCCATTATTTAAATTCACAGGAGTTTAACTCTCTGGTTAAAAACATTTTTGAACTTGCTATGTTCAATGTTTAAACAGCAGTGAAATTTAATAGAAGTTCTTGAGCTACCTGAAGTGCCTTGGGTTTTTAATTCCAAATGTAAATAACCTTGAAAATATGGGTTGCCCTTCAAACACTTACTGTGAAACAGGAGTGCTATCAAGAAAGGGAAAATAATATCTAACATCTGATTGCTTATTTTACTCTAATGCCCTTTATGATCTTTGATTCTCTGGAAAGCCTCCCCTTTTCACTTGTCTAAAAAAATAGAGATAATTCTTTGCTAGTTAACCTGTGCTTCAGTGTTCTGAAAAAAATCTTGAGTTATGCTGGCTTTTCTCACTAAGAAAATCCAGCATCCACTAAAAACTTTGCATGTAACTAAACTTAAATAATAATTCTGAAACTGCCAGAAAGCCTGTCCAAAATCTTACACAGAAATAGTTTTTTAAAAACTATTTTTTGCAGTTCTTTGTTTCCTTGTCACATGATTAGATACATAAATTGAGAGAACATCTTACCTTAAAGTTTTGGATGACAAAAAATGCTGAAACAGCTCCATATATCAGTGTAGGCTTTATTACAAAGAAAAGGGAATAGATGGTTTTATTTGAAATATTTATATTAAAACATTTATACTCTCCTGGCATCAGAATCTAAAGATTCCTTTGGGGTGGGGAATATAACAAAAATATGATAGGTTTGTTCAGTTAACACCACTGATGAAGCAGATAGATCTCATGGTAGAAAGAAAAATAACATTTGGGCTATGTCCAGTGGTGGAATTCAAATAATTTAATAATCAGTTTGCCCAGGGTTGGGTTGGTTGTCTTGGGAGGCATGGCCTGTCCCCATCCTCTAGCTCCGCACATGAGGGATGAACATCCCATGATAGCCAACCTGACCCTGGGTGAACTGGTTATTAAATTATACCTCCCACTACTATCAAAATGGATCCTGGGCACTGTGCTGTGCTGCAATGGGCGATGGAGCAGCCGGTACATGGGAAGGAGGAGGAGGGAGAAGAAAAAGGGAAATCAGCCTTCTCCTTCCCTCACACTGGTCGCTCCATTGCCCATTTCTCCATTGCAGCACAGCACCCAGGATCCACTTTGATAGCCGGGGTGGGTGGGGTGTAATTTAACAACTGGTTCATTTGAATCATTGTGAACCAGCAGAATCCCACCACTGGCTACGTCTACTTAAATCTTTAAAAGTTAGTCAGTTGAAATAAGCGGGAAACAACTTCCATACAGAAAATAAATTTCTCCCCAGCTGAACTGGGGTTTCACTTCCAAATGAAGGCCTAGTCTATAAAATCCACTTCCTCAGGAGTTGTACTTGTGCTATCAGTGTTCAGAAAATCTGTAAATATAGTCCTTGAATTGCAACCATTCGTTCAACGACTGAAATTATGACAGTCTTGAATGAAGGGACATATGATCTCCTATTGAAATTCTAACTATTGCAGTGCCCCTCATATTCATGTGACAAAAATTGGGGTGCTTGGCAGCACCTGCTCTTATAACCACAGGAGTGTTTCAAGTTTTCCTCACTGTGAGATGGGAGGTTTTAACCAGCTAGGCCCATTGGTTCATGAGCCTTCCCTCTGTCATACCACTCCTGGAAGTCTTGAGTTCTCTCCCCATTTTACCACTCCTGGAAGACTTAGATTGAGCACAGTCAGTGTCCTTAAACTTAATCTCCTAATTTTGGATTGGGAAGTTAACACACTGGTATTCTGTTACACTGAACTGTGATTCACACATTCATTGTAAGCACTCTTCCTCCAACTGGAGCCAAATCCATAAACTAGAAATGTCTCTCATGCTTGTACTACAATGCTGCCTTAAATATTAGGATAGAACCATTGCTGTATTCAATGACTCTATCTCAATGGGTATGCTTAACACATCGAAAGGATTATCTGTACTTTGCTGCTATCCATAGATGCAAATTGCATTTTTCATAATTCTCTAGCTAAGATTATCATTGCTGAAGATAACTGAGATTATTTATTTATTATTTGTTTGGATTCAAGGTTCTGACGTTAACATTCAAAGTCCTTCATGGCATGGTCCAGGATACTTGCGGGAGCGTCTCCTGCCGATATCAAATACTGGTCACCCTGTGAGAGCACACAGGTTGGGACTCCTCGGGTTGCCGTCCACATGACAATGTTGGCTGGCGGTGACCCGGGAAAGGGCCTTTTCTGTATTGGTCCCCGCCTTATGGAATCAGCTACACGTTGAGCTCCGGCTGGCTCCCAATCTCTCCTCTTTCTGGCGTGATCTAAAAACCTGGTTGTTTTTACAGGCTGGGCTGGACTGAGGCCCTGTCTGTGGGAGCATACAGGACGAAGGGCACTCGTTACTGGCAGGAGACGCTCCCACAGATACCCCATCGTTAAGCCATGTAGGGCTTTATAGGTAATTACCAGCACCTTGAATCTCACCCGGAGGGTAACCGGCAACCAATGCAGTTCACGCAGGAGGGGTGTAATATGGGAGTATCGGGAGTGTTAAGTTTGCATGAAGAGACAGACGCAGAGTGCTTCAAGCTCTTTGTTTATTAATGACTACAGCTCAGAACGAACCCACTTTGGCTGAGCTGCAGCTGCTACTTATAGCCAGCAGCCGCAGTTGCCAGCCAATCAGAGTGCAGGGTTTTCCTGCACTTTTTCAACCAATCATTTCTTACATTTTACAAGAACAGTTCAAACTAAACCAATGACTTTAAACGTGCATACATAACACCCCTCCCCATTAGGTTCAGTCCATACTCAAACCCCAGCCTATCTAATGTATTCTTTTAAATAGGTGGGGCTCTTACGTGTACATTGAGACCTACGTGGTTCAGATGTTTTAAGGTTCTCACCTTGTGAGGGAGGAAATGTGTCTGCTGACATTTCCTTACTAGGACTTGTAGTAATGGTAGAACCTGTTTGGTTACTACAACCTGGTCTCTCCTCCCCATCCATCTCCAACCCAATGTCAGCACCTAAATCAGGTAATGATGTGCAATCTTCCATTTGTGAAAATGGTTGTTGGTATTGTGACAGGTTTTGGGATGATTCCTGTCATGTTAGCTCGTTACACATGGGGTTGATTCTTGCTTGTTCATTACACTCATGATCCTCCCCTTCCCCCCTAGAAGAGGCAGTAGATATGGGAACCAGAGAGGAGCAAAAGCGATGCTCCTGAGGCAATCTGGATCTTAACTGATCAATGTGCCTGCTCCAGAGACACCATCCTCCGTTTGTACCCTGTAAGACCTGGGGCCTGTGATTTGGGTTATCTCAGCAGGAATCCAGAATAGTTCACCCATAAGGTTCTTAGCATAAACAGAATCACCCACAGTGAATGTGCAAATTTTGCTAGTGGAATCTAGTGGTGCGTTGGGTGCGTAAGTGGGATGAAGGCGATCAAGGGGAGACCTGAGTTTCCTACCTGTTATGTATGCAGGTTTGAATGTCATTGGTTAAGTTTGAACTGTTCTTGTAAAATGTCAGAAATGATTGGTTTAAAAAGTGCGGGAAAACCCTGCACTCTGTTTGGCTGGCAACTGTGGCTGCTGGCTATAAGTAGCAGCTGCAGCCCAGCCAAATCGGGTCTGTTATGAGCTGTAGTCACTAATAAACTCTTCACTGAACAACTTCGCGTCTGACTCTTCATGCAAATTTAACACTGGTGACGAGGATGGGATCCTTCCAGAAGAGAAGACGACGCGGAAAACAAGCCGAGAGAGATGACTGTGCTGAACACCCCCCCAGCCCTGTTCAATCCGACGGCAGAAGACTGGGACTCGTATGCGGATCGTTTCCAAATGTATTTGGAGGGAAACAATCTCTCCAACATTTCCGACAAGCGGAAGAGGGCGGTCTTTCTCACCCACTGTGGTCCGGCCATTTTCAAAATGGCGAAGGCATTGGCGGGAGCTGCAGACGTGAAGGTAATGGACTGGCCCGACTTAGAAAAGTTATTAAGAGCCCATTACGCGCCACAAGTATTGTGCCTCATTAAGAGACACGAATTCTACTGTCGGGATCAAGGGGAAAGCGAAAACGTTAATGACTTCGTGGCAAGTTCGTGGAAGCCATGAACTCCCAATCCATTCTCGACTCCCCACCCAGAGAAGGCAGGTTGAAATCCCCAGAACAATAAGTCTGGGGAACTCAACCACCACCCCCAAAAGGACGTCAAGTAGCTTGGGAAGGGCCATTGTCAAGCAGCTGGGAGAAAGGTATGATACCCATATGGGCAAAAGAATATCCCAAAATATTCTTAAGCATAACTTAAGGGACTATTATTTACCTATACAGTATGATAAGTTAATCAAAATTCTAGAGTTAAGTTACAGTGTCAAGAAATGGCTTCCTCTTGCAACAATGATAAGATTTTAGAGAAGCAGGTCCCGCCATTGTAAAAGGAGAAAGCTGGGAATCTGGTGGAAATTACTTAGGAAGGCTGTTGACTGTTTGGTGAAAGACTCAATTTTTATTTGAAGCTATGTTTGATAATGCCCTACATTTGTAATGGTTTGGGCTTAAGCTTCCTGCCTAAACATTTAGTGGTCAAATCATAAGCCAAGGGCTAGATTTTTATGAAAACTACAGGTAAGAATATCCATTATTTTAAATAGCCCTCTTCTTTAGCCTTTTTCTAGTTCTCTTGTCTATTTTCCAGATGAATTATTTATTTGGGTTAACAAGCAGCATTTTAGATTTCAGCAGAAAATCTCTTCAACCATTGGGGTAACACCAATCTATCACATTGTCATCACCATAATGGCAAAAGTTATCAAACAGTGGGTGATCATTTATGGGCAATTTTAATACATATGCAAAAATAAACGGTAGAGGGCATTTTTCTTATGACCATAGAAATGCCTTTGGACAGCACTGGCTCAATGGCCTTGAAACAGAGATCATCACTGCCCCTTATAGTCAGCAACAACTGAAGGAGTAAGGGACTCCTCAGGGACTCCTTTATCTTTATCTTTTTTTAACATGCTAAGTTACATAGTGTTTAAAATGTCTTGATCCAAGAAACAAGCAAAAATAAATAAAGCAACCAACACAGATGTCTTAGGTATTAGTTTAAAGGGCATGGGTGAATTCACAATCACATCTTACTTCACTTAGCTGTGTAATTATGCTGTAGCAGTTTGCAACACATGGATGAAGGGGCAATTCTGATTACTGAAGTCAAGTCTGACCTTTTGCCCCGGCAATAGCAATTTCTTCAGATCATCCATATTGATCTTGTACTGGTCCAAATCCTTTCCCATAGATCTTCTTGTCTCTTGGGGGTTACCTGTGTATTGCATTTGTTCTCTTGGAGCATTAAAAACAACAACAAATATTTCAAATGAGATTTCTAACACCTTTAAAAAAATAATACAGTACTGCTTATTTGATTCTCACTTTATTTAGCAAGAGTTGTAATGCTGACTATTGTACTTTATCTCACTCATATTAATAGGCATCTTCCATTCTTAAGCTAATTTATATACCTGATGCAGTTTACAGATTATACCAATTCTAGGTTATGAAGATTTTAATCAAGAAGGATGTCTTTTTAATCTTTCTGCTCAGCCTCGTTTTGCTTCAGTATTAGCTTGGCAATTAAGGTAATGAATTTCAGGGAGGAAAAGCTGAAGGAACGGAGCGCTTTCAAACAGACACCTGGCATGTGTTGTTGTCATGGTGATTTCCCAGATCCTCAAATGAGGGGAGAAAAGCAGCAATTCAATATCCCCATAACAAAAGAAGCAAGAATGCTAATTGATAACTGTTTCAGAGAAATACAAGCTGGGCTCTGGAGTTTCTCATTCCAGCTGCATTTGGAGAGGGATGCAGCTCATTATAATACCCTAGAAGCACCAGAAGACGGCACTACTTGAATATCATATCACACTCTACTACTCATTAACAGGGTACATTATTCCTTCAATTAGATGGACATGAAGGGTGATCAAGACTGTCATCCCTTGGAACTCTAAGTAACAGTTAGCTGATGCTAAAAATAATATTTGGAATTCTAATTCCATCAGTTGACTCAGAGAGTTAAGAATCTATGAGGAAATCTTAAATTCCAATGTATTCTGAGATTCAGCCTCAAAGATAAGATTTCCCCCCCTCACATGTACCAACTCAGTAAAATTCTAGAGTGGTCCTCAACTACAGCAGGGGTGTCAAACTCAAGGCCCTCGAGACAGATCCAGCCCATGGGGTGCTTAGATCTGGCCCACTGGGTCACCCTAGAAACAGTGAAGGACTGGCCCACAGTGCCTCTGCCAATGAAAACAGAGCTCAGGAGAGCTGTATGTGGCCCTTCCAAGCTCCATTTTTGGCTGTGATGGCCTCCTGCAGCCCTCTGCCAGCAAAAACAGATCTTGGAATGGCCATGCACAGGCTGCAGGATGTTGAGCTGGCCATGCCTACTCCAGCCATGCCCACCCTGGCCACACCCACTCATCCCCCCAAGGTCAAATGCAACCCTGATGTGGCCCTCAATGAAATTGAATTTGACACCCCTGAACTACAGTGACTGTATTTTCTTGGGGAGGGGGCGACAAAAGGACAAACCTGAAAAGGAGGCAAATCTGAAAGAGGTTCATAAGGATTTTTTTTTTAAATGTTTGTTCTTAACTTTGTTTTATGAAAGAAAATTCAAGAAACCAGAAAATAAATACATAAATCTAAAGGACAGCTTTCTGAAATACTATAAAGGTCTATCCTTTATAATAAAGGATATATGGTTACTGCATCCTTAACATGAAAAACCTACTAAGCATTTGGGATTGTGTGCATTCAAGTAAGAAAATAGCAGGTGTTTGAAAAATGAGGGATTTGCTAAAATATAGTACGTAGCACTAGACTTTTTAGGAATATATTCCAGATGTAAAGGAAGGGAAAGAGTTCATTAAATGAAACTATACTCCTGGTGACTGCTTGGCTGTTTTCTTGGCAACACCATGGAAGACATCTCCCATTAATATTTTCTAATACCAATTTTTTTAAACAGCCCTAAGACTTTCTGGTGGTGACAAAGTAGCTTAGTTTGAGATCAGCCAAAAAGCTGTTCTAAGTAAAAAGCCAGTTCAGTTATTTTGACTTGAGATTTGGAAACTTGACCTGGATTGTATCTTATGGCTCTTAAGCCAAGCAACAGCCTTACCCATATTATTTGATTTCCAGCCTTTTCCATCGTGCTCTTTTGAAAGACTTATAATGGATCTGTAGCCAGGGATATCTGCAGTGTATTGCCAAGAGAAAATCAAGACATTGGCCATAATGTGAGCAAAGCTCCACCTGATTTATGTAAACAAACCAACAAGTCCAAACATTAAAAAGGCAGAGCTTGGATTCCACTAACATGTCCACCATCTTGGGTTTTTAAAAGAAAAATTCTCCCTGTAAAATAGTTCTCTTCATCCTTTTAATTAACTCTGTACTTTACAACTTTCTATCTTCAAAGAAAAATATATTAGATTGTTTAAATTTTCATGTAACTGATTTACAACTATTCTGTGATTTTTTAAATATAGTGATCAATTTAAATAGATGTACTTCAGCATTGTGAGGAAACAAGTATTATGGGAGCGAAATAAGTATGTATTTATGGAAGGGGAAATAAATTCACACTGATTCCATTTTTTGTTCCAGCTGCTGCTGGTTGTTGTTTTTTTAAGGAAAGTATTTTCCTGCTTTTGCAATTTTGGAATGTAACTGTCCCATAAAATAATTAAATACAATGCCACTGATTGCCTGCTGAAGAATATTGACAAATAAAATGCTCAATAATTATGGTATAAGATATTAAAGATGTTTGCAAACACCCTTGGTAAAGCTGTTAACTATGTAGCACAGTCTCTTGTATATGAACACTCTGTGAGCTTTCTCCAGGTTTATTGAAAACCAAGATACCACAATTGGTTTCATTGTAATAAAGCTTAATGGATGTATAGTGGTTGAGAAATTGGTGGTAAAAGCAATTTTTCAAAAAGAATAAAATTTTCAATTATGTACCTTAGGCTAAAAGGAAATCAAAAAATAAACCTTCCCTGCCCATCTGCTCCTTATGGTAATGTTTTTGTTTATTTTTTAAAGACAGGATTTCTATTCAGAATGGTTTAGATTGCCAATTTTATATCCCTCTAATCTTCTGCTTTTAACAAGGCAAAATCAGTGAAGTTTTCTTTTTAATGACTAAAGGGGTAACTTCATTTTTTCACATTGAGAGAATCGTAACTTCAGCATGCTTTCTCTTTCTTCTAATTGATACCAGATTTTAATCTGTTGATATCCTGGTTTGAAAGCAACATTCCAGCCATATCTACCCTAGATAACGAAGAAGACTGTAATCTATGAAATTATGATAACTTCCTTAAAATCGGGGTGCAATGAATGAAATAGGAAGGTAAGAAATATGTTGAGATTGAGATAATTTCATTTATACCATGTCAGAAATAAAAAAATATCTCTGAGCACAACTGCTCATATCAAGAGCCAAAATTTGAATAAGAGCAGCTGCTTCTTAATTGGAATTTCCCATCATAGAGACACCTGTAACATCAGGTTACAGAACAACAAAAGCTGTTCACACATACGTTTTCCTTCTTAGACCATTATGTTCAAAACAAGACTGAATTCAACACCACACATTAAGTCCCACTTACCATGTTACAGTTGAACAGAACTCTTCAAGGATTCCTTAAGAGGAAAGTATTAGACTGATTAAAGTGTGATTCCCCCAAAATATGATTTGAAATTATTTGATTTTTTTTACTCTTGTATGAATTACATATATTTCATTCCTAATGATGATTTGAAATGATCTTCTGAACTCATGGTTGGGAAGATATGCAGTGAGGAATTATACCAGAGGTGTTAAACTCACGTTGTCATGGCATCATCATATGATGTATCGTGACTTTTTCCCCCTTCGCTAAACTGGCATGGGCATGGCCAGCATCTGGCCCACGGGCCATGAGTTTGACAATCCTGAATTATACTATAAATTACTATATTTGTTTCTAATCAGAATACTAATAGGATTGAGTTATGCAACTTGCAGATCAAAGCTCACATGCAGCCCTAATTGGAAAAGGACGTAATTAGGATAGATTCAAGGGAGAACGGAATCTGTTCTTCATTTGGCATCCCATTTAGGTGAGAATGATGATTAGATTCAATGTGTTATATAACAGGTCACTAGAACTAGAACAAGAGATGAAAAGTTTTAGTTTTACTCTGATTTCACTCATCCATGGCTTTAGCTTCACTCACCATTAGCACACAATCTTCAAGTAATATCTCTCAGGACTTAGAAAATTAAGAGAGCGCAACAAAGCCCCATTGTGAAATAAATGATGTTCTTTTACTTTGCACAGCAAAGTCTCCTATGTTCACCCATTCTCCTCATTCCTTTGAAGCAGCCCCAGAAAATGCAAATAACCTGTTTTTGTAGGAACTGTGATTAGCCTGAACTGTAGTGAATCAGAAACCATGATTATAAACTGATTAGATCCTGCTTTATGTGAGTTGTTCACCATTTAAGCTAATCACTGTTTCTTCAGGTTAGAATGTAACAAGAAATTTGCTCTTCCAGCCAAGCCAAAGAAAAGTTGTATTCACAACTTTCCTAATAAACATTATAGACCAAATAAGTCCAAATTGTTTAAAAGATAATATGCAAATATATTATCAAAGAGTTCTAAATAAGTGAGGAAGCTAAAAAGTAAAACAAACATTGCTGAATGTTATTGATGTTGTTTTGCTTAGGCTGGCATGTTTTATTTAACTGTGAATTTTAAATATTGTAAACCAATTAGTGTCTTTTTAGAGTTGGATGGCCTCAAAAAACATCTAAAAATAATTTTAGCAAAACAAAATCATAATCTGGGAGGGGTGTAATTCCTTGAAAATGCAAGCTTTATTTATGTTATAATCAGAGATGATATTCAGCCAGTTCTGACCGGTCCTTGCAGACAGTAGGGAAAATTTTGACTGGCCCCTCCCACCTACAGGCCCCCACCCTTTGTCCTTTGCCTCCCAGCAATATTGAGGAAAGAGTAGCATGGATGCATCAACATTTGTCTCTAATTTCATACAACAAACACAATGGAATGGTGTTGGCCAAAGACGGGAGAGCAAAAATGCAGAGTTTTTGCCTTCTTAGAAAGAATGCATTTGAATTTCTCTTAAAGAATCCCTTGGGGAAATACATGGGTTAAATATCTGTTACTTTTCATTATTGATTTCTTAGTCTAGGCTATATTCAGCATAAGGATAACAGAAAACGTCTAAGACGATATCATGCTGTTCAGCTAAATTTTGTGCCTTCAGCTGCTGCCTGTTCAGGAAAGCAGCACAAGCAGGTTAGCCAGCCCACAGAGCCCCAATGTAAAAAACCGCAAGGAATTGTGAAAGCAATCTGCGGGGGAGTCTGCAAGCACCTGTATTGTAGGCACTTGTGCAGAAAAGTTCAGTATGTTGTTGTTCTCAAGTTCTGTGCCATTTACAAAGAAAAGAAAGAGACAAATGTAAAGAATATAGCATAATAAAATAAATCAATACCCATAAATCAATAAAATGCTTAAGACTTTAAAAAGTAGAGCCTGCATCTGTAATCTGTCTTCCTCAGGTAACTAACATGGAATTTTCAACAGAACTGGGAAATGAGTGTAGGTTACAGTTGACCTACCATTTGGTTGTGATATGGCTAATATTGATTCATATCCATCCAGTGCTTCTTGTCCTGCCTTTAGGTGCTTTGGTGAATAGCTTAAGCCACTCTTCTTTGTGGCAGGGTCTCAGATATTGGAACACTGCTATCATGTCATCCCTAGTCCTTCTTTTCATTAAACTAGACACCCAATTCCTACAACCATTCTTCATATGTTTTAGCCTCCAATCCCTTTATAATCTTTGTTGGTCTTCTCTGCATTCTTTCTAAAGTCTCAGCATCTTTTTATATTTTGGTGACCAAGGCTGGGTGCAATATTCCAAGTTTGGTCTTATCAAGGCATTATAAAGTGGCACTATGCCAGGTAACTATTGTACTATGACAAATTATTTTTGCTGTATTCAGGGTTGGAGGAATAATTATAGCTGCAGCCTTCTATGGCAGATGAGTACAGTCACTTGTAGAGGGAAAAAGCATTGCAAGTCTTTCACCAAAAATAAATCAGCTCTTAAAGGGCTGCTTTCTGAGGCGTGTCTTTTACCCAGCACATCTTAAAGCATTTCAATTAAGGATAATATGTGTTGTTTGGGATCATTAAAGCTATCCATTTAAGTCCTGCAATTTATGAGAAGCTTAAGCAAAGTGATTCTCTGTTTCTTACCCATAGATCACACGTCCATAAAAAGCAAAGGCCAGATCTACATTTTCAACTTGCCAAATTGCAAGTCCAACCCACTTATTTTTTTTGAATGTGTGATCAGACTTTTATCCCTGAACCATTCCCAATTTTCTACAAGTGCAATTCCTGACTGTGTCTTGAAGCCCTACTTTGAAAGTACTGTTTTCCATCCTCAGCCCCTTTAAAATCTTTCAGCCTCATAATCTACAGAAGCTTCATTCTAGTCTAGTGATATTCTCAGCTCTGATTGGCTATAATACTTGGCATACCCCTTTCCTCCAGCAGCTGCTAGCTGTTCTTTATGACCATCCTGGACTGCTACATTTTTTCAACAGTTTGTCACCCTCCCTTCCCTCCCTTTCTAGCTGATGGGGCATAAAGAACATGGAATGAAGGGGATGCTTTCTCCATCTCTTCTGCCAGCCACCTTTCTATTCCAATCTTGCATTTTCAGATAGGTAGATAGGCACAAAATGTAAAATCACCGAATCGGTAGTTACACCGGTCGGATCCCACCCCTGGCCATAATTCAGACTTTTCTCATTCCCCAAACCATTGCAATCTGGGCTGGCATTTTTAAACTCCTCTTTAAGAACTAGGAGCAGCATGGGAGACTTAGGCTGTTGTGTGGAAATGCTCACTTGTGTGGAATTGCTTCACTTGCTCTGAAGATTTTCTGGAGCCTTAAGTCACATGATGGCTTGCCTAACTAAGAGGAGTGGGAGATAATAATGTATTATAAGTACAGTAGTGCATGTGGTGATTTGCTATTGCCTTCAAAGCATAATTCACAGTGCTAGTTTGGTTTGGTTCCAGCATACCTAAGAGTAAGCACCTTTTTTCCCCAGTGATTTCTTCTGAGATGAATTAAGAGCCTACAACAACTGACTATCTGATCGGAGTTGGGTCAGATACAGCAAGGTGTCAAGTTTTCAACAGCCACTCTACAGCAATGGGTTTCTATCTCTTGCATGTTGTCAGAGCTCAAGTCTCTGAATATTTTGACACTAGTGATCACTATCCACTTGAAGTATGATGTACAGGGTCAAGATGATTTATAACTTTAACCTACTCATCTCTTCTGACATATTCTTTTTCCCTTTTGAATCCCAATGAATGTGGTATATGTCATAAACTTTCAGAATATATAAAAATATTGTCCTTTTGCTTTTGTTTTCCTTATTTGCTTGATATAAAATAGTAATAAGATATTGATTGGAAATTTACAGGAAAGACCATTTAAAATGAAAGTATACTTTAGCTAATCATCCCAATGTGAAGAAATACATCCAACTTGTTATCTCAAATAGAAGCATATGAGATTCCTTTTTCACTTTCCTACGATCAGATTCATGATATAACAATATTAAAACTATGATGGGGTATCAATTTCTGGAGACTTCCATTTTCTTACTGCAAAATGACTGTCTCAATGTAACAAAAGAATTCTGAGTTTTGAGCTTTTGGAATCTTTTTTCTGACATCTAGTTGTAATCTGAACCTAATTCATATTATATCTCTTTAATCCTGTTTTACTATCTAAAATGCATCTGGAAATCATATATTACACTGTATCACTTTGCAAAACTGAAGTAGTACTTGCAGAACATTCTATCCAGATAACCACTCAAATGGCTAGGGGACACAGAGCAATTATATTTAATTTGTACCTTTTCTGATTCAGTTGTAATAGGAATAAAAGGATAGTTCTAAGTTACATATTTAAAGTAGATGGAAGTTTTAACCTGAAAATACTAAATTCTGACAAGCGAAGGGTGAAATGGTATTGGAACTATAAGCAGATTTACATAACTAGTAAAGACCTGTTTGCCTTTGGAGTGGGTTTGGAGCAGATGGTAAGAAGGATGGAAGGGACATTTTCCTTCTTTATGTTTTCTTTGTATAAACCAAACATAATTTCAGAACTATGTTTAGGTCTGAGAAGCATGCCTGCTCTGTATAGCTGTGTGCCTTCTACTGGGTTCTCCACATCAAATTGATTTCTGTACCTCCAACTCCCCCCCTTTTTTTAGAGGTTATACTAGGATGGTAGGTTGTTAAGCCTACTTCCTCTTTCAACCATTGGAAATGGAAAATAAATATTTAGAATCTATTTTCCACTTATTTTAATGGCAAGGTTCAATTCCTCAGGTACCGCACCATCTCTACTTGCATTTAAAAAGTTTACTTAGAAGATTTATATCCCACTTTTCATTCAGGAGTTCAAGGTCCTATACATAGCTCTTCTTTCTCTTGTTTCTCTATTCTGCAACAGTCCTGTGAGCTGAGAATAACAAGCCAAAACTGCTGAATTTGTTTCTGTCACTTAGGATAAATTTGAATTCAAGTTTCCATGGCATCAATTTAGTGTCTTAACTACTACAGTATACGTGCGGTAATTAAGTCATAAGAATAGGAAAACAGAATAAGGGAGCTCTTGGCATATTCTCTTCCTATGTTGCACCTTTAAGATGTCATCTATGGTGACATTGATGTATACAACATTAATTATGTCCTACAAGCTTGTTTCACAGCCAACAAAATCATGGAGAGCAGTACTTAATCCTTTCAATTCACTTATTCAGTTTCAATATCCATAATAATACTTACAGAGGATGACCTTACACATGATTTTTCTAAGCTTCAGGATTATGGCAATAAAGATTGCAGTTTAGGTAGGTTTATAAACCAACCTTCTGGGTTTCAAAATGTTGTGCATGAATTTAAAGTTTAAGTACTTGGCATTTATTTTGCAATATTCCATTTTGCAGAATTTTAAATGACTACTTGCCTCATGGTTCAATTTGTTTTCTACTTGATATAATTTCTTGGAAAAAACATGTAGGAATGGGTTCCATTTTGAATATAGACCATGGAGAGCTGGATCTTATCCATGACATATCTCTAGGTACATGAAACAAATAATACACACACACACACACATACACACACACACACACAAAATATCAGAAAGAGTTACCTTTTGTTGGTGAAAAGTTGTGATCAGATCAGTTCTTTATGCAGTGTACTCCATTCATCATTGTCCCCTAATTAATTTCAATGTTAGAAAGCTTAATTATCTCTCTATTAAATCAGTATGTAGCTTTTACAATGTTGTCTGAAATACTACATCTTTTTTTAAAAAAATGTAAAGTAGATCTGCAAATGACCAGGTGTGTATTTTCTTCTTCTCTCTTATTTGAGGGTACTTTTCAAAATATTGTGATAAGTGAACACATTTTCTACTATAAACAGAATGGTAGACTAATGCCTAATTATACATTAGCACATTTGGTATCTATGTTGATATAATAATGTTTTCCTGAAATTAATTTCTAATTCAGTATATGTTACAAAAGTACTGCTTGGAGCTATGTTCCTTCCAAAAAGGGTATACACCATTGATGACTCATTTTTGTAAACAACAACAACAACAACCCCAGACCCAATCCTACACATGGAAGCTTGCATTTTATATTTTAATATAAACATCTAAAGAAATATCTGATATGAGTTCAGATGAATATTCTTAGAATATATATATATATATATATATATATATATATATATATATATATATATATATATTTGTTTTCGTAGATTTTCACGGGTAAAGGTATGTAGGTCTTGGTGTATTCGGGTCTTGTCCCGTGTAGGTTGAGAATACCTTGGCAGCGTTTGTGAAATCTCATCCGTCATCTTCAGGCTGGTGTCTTCAGCTTCGTTCTCCTGGGAGAAGTGTGTGATCGTGGCTGTTTTCCCTTTTAAACTCTAGAGTTGGATGTGTTGTTACTTTTGATTGGTTTGTGGAGTTGATGTATGCAGATTGGATGGCTTTTCCTGAGACCCTGTGGTGAGGTGCTGGCTGTGTGTCTCTCAGCCTTTTGTGTTGTAACGACCTGGGTAATGGGCTGTGTGATGACCTTCTGAGTTCTATTGTTGTGATGTCCTGGGTGTGGTGCTGTAATCTCCTGGGTCGTTGTCTGTGCTGCAACCTCCTGATGTTTTGTGTTGTGATCTCCTGAGTTCTGTGATGTAGTATCCTGGGTGGAAGGCTGTGATGTGGCATTCTGGGCCTTGGTTTGGCTCCGAGTTTGAGGTCTGGCTATGTGTTTATAGCGTGTGTCAGTTTGCTTAGTTTGGGGTTGGAGGGGTGTAGCAGCTGGTGTTGCAGCCATGGTCTGGTTTCTGGATGGTGGTTGCCTTTCATCTGTGGCGTGGGCTTGGGTTTGAGTCTGGTGAAGGAGATTGGTGGTGGCATCATGTGTTATTTTGGGTCGGTGTTGGTTTTGTGGCTGGGACTCGTTTGTTGATTAGGGCTAGTTTCCAGATGTCTGGTAGGCGGGAAGTATCATCCGTTTATTCATGTTATGGGGGTGTTTCTCTATTTCGATGGCTTCCTAATTATTCTCTTGTTGAAGTGTTCAGTATTGGAGATAAGTTTGGATCCCTCAAAATCAATTTCATGTCCTGTGGCTTTAAGGTGCTGGAAAAGGGAGGAAGTTTTTCTTCTTTTCTGACTGCGTTCTTGTGTTCTGCGATCGTGCATTTATTCTCCTGTTGGTTTGTCCAATGTATGTGGCTGGGCAAATTTTGCATGGTATTTTATAAACTCCTTGGTTTTCTAGCTGGATCTTGTCTTTGGGGTTTCTTAAGATGTTGGCTATTTTTGATCAGTGCCAAAGGCTGTCCTGATATTGTGTTTGTGGAGAATTTTGCTGATTTTATCTGTGGTGCCTTTGATGTAAGGGAGGAGGGCGATGCCATTGTCCTGTTCTGTGTCTTGGTTTTGGGGAGTCTCCCTGGATTAGGTTGGTGATTGTGCTTCTTTGGAATCCATTGGACATTAATACGTTAGTGAGGGTGTGTAATTCTGTTCTCAAGTGGTCTTTGTCAGCTAGGCGTTTGGTTCTGGAGATGAGGGTCTTGGCTCTGAGTTGATCTGTGCAGGGTGGTGATGGGATTGTGCATTTAAGTAGCGGTTAGTGTGTGTCTTTTCTGGTAGATGGTGTGTCCTAGGGAGCCGTTGGGTTTTGTAAATTAGGGCGTCCAGGAACGGAAGTTGATTGTTGGTTTCTGTTTCCATGGTAAATTGTATTTTGGGGTGTAGGCTGTTGAGATGTGTGAGGAAGTTGTCCAGTTTTTTTTTCCCGTGTGGCCAAATTACGAAAGTGTCATCATATCTAAGCCAGAGTTTGGGTTTGTATTCGGATTTGTCTAGAGCATTGGTTTCAAAATGTTCCATGTATAGGTTAGCTATGACGGGTGAAGGGTGATCCCATAGGTGCTCCTTCTATCTGTTTATATCTTTGTCCATTGTGGATGAAATGCATTTGTGTTGGGCTTCGATGTCATATCCCTCTTCACTCCAAGTACCTATTAAAGAAACCTTGACAGCTATCAAAACAATACAACCCCCTAAACACATCCTAGATCTGACCAACCATTGCCTTTCCAACCGCATTTACTTCATCCACAATGGACAAAGATATAAACAGATAGAAGGAGCACCTATGGGATCACCCCTCTCACCCGTCATAGCTAACCTATACATGGAACATTTGAAACCAATGCTCTAGACAAATCCGAATACAAACCCAAACTCTGGCAGATATGTAGATGACACTTTAAGTAATTTGGCCACGGAAAGAAAAACTGGACAACTTCCTCACACATCTCAACAGCCTACACCCAAATACAATTTACCATGGAAAAGAACAATCAACTTCCGTTCCTGGACGTCCTAATTTACAAAAAACCCAACGGCTCCCTAGGACACACCATCTACCAGAAAAGACACACACTAACCGCTACTTAAATGCAATCCCATCACCACCCTGCACAGATCAACTCCGTGGCCAAGACCCTCATCTCCAGAACCAAGCCTAGCTGACAAAGACCACTTGAGAACAGAATTACACCCTGTGTGTCCAATGGATTCCAAAAACACAATCACCAACCTAATCCGAAGGGGACTCCCCAAAACCAAGACACAGAACAGGACAATGGCATCGCCTCTCCTCCCTTACATCAAAGGCACCACAGATAAAATCAGCAAAATTCTCCACAAACACAATATCAGGACAGCCTTTGGCACTGATCAAAAATAGCCAACATCTTAAGAAACCCCAAAGACAAGATCAGCTAGAAAACAAGGAGTTTATAAATATGCAAAATTTGCCCAGCCACATACATTGGACAAACCAACAGGATAAATGCATGTAGAACACAGAAACGCAGTCAGAAAAAGAAAAACTTCCTCCCTTTTCCAGCACCTTAAAGACAGGACATGAAATTGATTTTGAGGATCAAACTTATCTCCAATACTGAACACTTCAACAAGAGAATAATTAGGGAAGCCATGAAATAGAGAAACACCCCATAACATGAATAAGCGGGATGATACTTCCAGCCTACCAGACATCTGAAACTAGCCCTAATCAACAAACGAGTCCCAGCCACAAAAACCAACACGGACCAAAATAACACATGATGCCACCACCAATCTCCTTCACCAGACTCAAAAAGCCCACACCACAGATGAAAGGCAACCACCATCCAGAAACCAGACCATGGCTGCACACCAGCTGCTACACCCCCTCCAACCCCCAAACTAAGCAAACTGACACACGCTATAAACACATAGCCAGACCTCAAACTCAGACCAAACCAAGGCCCAGAATGCCACATCACAGCCTTCCACCCAGGATACTACATCACAGAACTCAGGAGATCACAACACAAAACATCAGGAGGTTGCAGCACAGACAACGACCCAGGAGATTACAGCACCACACCCAGGACATCACAACAATAGAACTCAGAAGGTCATCACACAGCCCATTACCCAGGTGTTACAACTGGGAGACACACTCCAGCACCTCAGCCACACAGGGTCTCAGGAAAAAGCCATCCAATCTGCATACATCAACTCCACAAACCAATCAAAAAGTAACAACACATCCAACTCTAGAGTTTAAAAGGGAAAAACAGCCAGATCACACACTTCTCCCAGGAGAGCAGCTGAAGACACCAGCCTGAAGATGACGGATGAGATTTCGTCGAAACGTTGCCAAGGTATTCTCAACCTTACACGGGACAAGACCCGACACCCAGACCTACATATATATATATATATATATATATATATATATATATATATATATATATATACATACACACATATATATATAAATATTATATTTTATATATAATATATATATAATATTATATTTATATATAATATATATAAAATATATATTATACTATACTATACTAATGTTATGTTATGTTATGTTATATTTGTTATATTTATTATATTATATTATGTTATGTTATGTTATGTTATATTATATTAATTTTTATTAATTTTTATTTATTTTATTTTGGGATTTCTATGCCGCCCTATCTCCTGAGGGACTCAGGGTGGCTTACAATGATAAAAAGATATACAAATATTAAAAAACAATTAAACCAAAATCCCAATAAACCAATTAAAATTGATAAAACTACCGCTAAAAACCCCATCTCCTCCATCAGTCCAGGTCGGCAAGCTGGAAAAGCCATATTATATTATATTATATTATATTATATTATATTATATTATATTATATTATATTTATATTAGTGTGTGTCTATGTGTATGTGTGTGTAATTAAAAATGCTGATAGTATGGGGCTCAAGTACATTTAGCCAAAATTGCTAAGGAGACTGTTTTATTAAGTTTGGGCAATCAGATGTAACTAATTCAAGACAGTTCAGGGCAAAGGTCTGAATGGGATTATGATTATGCAGAGTATAAATATAAAGTGTATGTTCTTATGCATTTTTAAAGGCACACATTAATTTGGAAACAAGAAACTCTGCTAGAAAAAACGTCTATGGAGATTCTCAGTCATCCAGGTCATGGTTGTCCCAAAGGTGCTTTTTCAAAAAGCAACTAGAAGAAGTTTCTTACCTGAGAAGCAAAACATTTTCAAGGAAAAACAAAGTCCAGTTACCTTTTGAAAAAGCACCCTTGGGTCTGCTACAACAACTCACAATTTACACAAGTTAGGAACATATACCCAAGAACTGGGATAATAAAGAAAAGTACACATAAGCATGTTTTATTTCCCATTCTGTGCAAATTAGATCCAATATGCTTCAAACCAGGGGTGGGTTTCAAAAATTTTAGCAAAAGGTTCCCTGCCCAGTTGCTGGATGGGTGTGGTCTAGTCGGCCTCCTGCACCACAGCAGGGGAATGTTTTTGCCCACCCTGGCCTCCGGAGCCTTTTTTCAAGCCTCCCTGGGCTCCAGAGGCTCTCTGGAAGCTGGAAATGGGCCCATTTCCAGTCTTCCCAAAATTTGGGAGGCCCATTTTTCACCCTCCCAAGCCTCCGTGCATGACCTGCACTTACCTGCATCCAAAATGGGCCGTGTGGGGACTCCTGGGAGGACAGGGGCAGGGTGGGCAAGGCCAGCCAGGAGTGGGATTTGGGGGTTATCAGAACTGCACAGAATCTTATCTAGGGGTTCTCCTATGAACCCCCAGAAGCCCACCCCTGCTTCAAACTTCAATAGTAGCAGAACATAGTATGCATGAAAAAGTGTATACACACACACACACACAAACACAAACACTCCAAAGCTTGGCAGACTAACCAAACACAAATATTACTAGCACTTTTTGCATTAACAGTACTCTAATATCATTGGATTAAATTGTAAATGAATTAAAATGTAAAATGGACAGGCATATTTCCAAATTTTTTCTTTGGAAAAAGTAACGTTGGATTGGAACCATTACATAATATATATTTTTCAGAAATTCAAATGTATGAACATTTATGAACATTTATATAAACCACTGGGAAAACAATGCTCATTACTTTCTACTTATTTTCCTGTCCCTTCTCTACTGGGCAGGAGGCCAGCTGGATGACCTTGGGCCAGTCATTTTCACTCAGCCCTAGCAGCAATATTGAAATGATAGAAAGTTATAGAAAGATAAAAAAAAGCTAGAAAGAAGGATGGAAAAAAATCTGGATGCAGTTTGTGATCTAAAGTCAGATAGTTATAGACATTTCAAATACTGCATATCCCAGGAGTTATATCTGGGACAGAAACTAGAAACACATCTTTATTCATTCAGAAATGAATTTTCTTTGATGACTTAGGTGTCAGAACATATGGCAAGAATAAAAACATTAGTAAGTGATTTAAAATGTTCAAAGCACTTCTGTGCATTCTATTTATGCATAATCAAAATCCTTCAGATTTGTACCTCAGCTTAATTCATGTTCATGTTATCAAAGTGGCAAAGCAAATATGTTCTGACACAATGATTGAGGTAGGTGAATTCACAAGGAAAATAATTTGGTAGATTTATAGCATTGTTTGAAATTCACATGCTAAGTCCCTCCCTTGATTAATAAAAGGAATATAGAAAGATGAATCACATATTGTGATATGGCATTTGATCCATGTCTTCTTAAACTTTGGGTTTTATGACAAGCTATCAAAAACTACTATTCATGTTATATATGATATGATATGATATTAGACTATACAATACAATATAAATAATATAATGTAATATATATAAATATTATAGATTTCATTATTCTTTTCATGAATTGCCTACATTTTCTGTCTACATGTCTGACATACACAATGACCTTGATTTGAACCTTGGGAGAAACAAATATAAAATGCATGTACTATTTCCTTACCCTGAGCTATTTACTTCCACTGGGCCCCTTTTTATGCCCAACAATATACTATTTTATCATGTTTCCAGTTAAATTTTGTTTTTATTTGCTGGGTTTTTTTTCAAAGCCCAGAGACAAAGTAGGCAGCTTAGAGAAAGAAAAATAGTTATTAAATCAAACAATCAAAAACCATGTACATTTCTGCTATATATTAAACCAGGGACATATTGCATGTCACACGAGTGTTACAACTTCTATCATTAGAAGGAGATCCTGTTATAACAAGCATTGCAGTGGACTTTATTCAGGAAAGATTAAGAAAATGAAAACAAACAAAAATGGTTAGTTGGTTTGCTTGCATATGTTGGTTGTGCATTTTGATTTTGTATGTATGAGGCTAACTTTGTTTATATGTTTCGCTTGTGTGTGTGTGTGTGTGTGTGTGTGTGTCCAGTAAGGTGCATCCACCTAAAAGAAAGCAATTAGTTTAAATGTAAATTTGAGAGAGCATAGTAGCAGGAGAATTGCCCAACAGGACAAGGTGATAGCTTGCACTCCAAATGAATGCATTGTAAGCTGTTGCCAAAGTGTCTGAGTGCAATTCTAGACTGAAGTCTATTACCTGCTATGCTGTTCTTCATTCATTCTCAAATAAACATTAACAATTCTGCCCTGGATTGTGTTGGTGGCAATAGAGCTAGGCTGGTGCTCAGTCTGAATTATGGCTACCATAAGATCTCATTGGTTGTACCTCTGCTTCTTGCTTTTTCCTACTTCCAGAGAAGATAAGTCTTAGTAGATGCCTGCTTTGTAGACTGGCCCATCCATTCCTTCCTTTTCATTTTTGTGATTTTTCTCTTCCCTACTCTCTGTGCCTTTCTTTTGATTTCCCAAATATTTGTATAGATCACATCATAACTTCTGATGCTAACATAGATCCTTTCTGTCCTTCCATTCTTGTCTTTTTGATACCATTATAGCTCAGACGCTGCAATCATCAAAGCAACAGAGAAGGGGTTCTTGTTTAATTATTGCCTCCTATGTAGATCCACAAAAACTCTGCACCAAGGAAGAACTGATAATTCAGCTCCATAGAAACAAGGTATCTGTAGACCTTGTTGCAATATAAATATGCTTTTAGAAAAGGAAAACAGAAGATTTGCAGTACTTAGTTGGAAAGCTTATTTGCTGGTGTAGAAACAAATAGGATTTACACTTGGAGGTGAAAAGCATGAACTGAGCATGATTTTCTAAGGGTTAAGAACAATTCCTTGATTTAACATGCCATTTTAGATCTATAAAAACAAACAAACAAACACAAAGAGAGAAAAGTCAACTGCAAGCTATTAGGGAGTACAGCAACTCAGCATCCAAGACAAACTGGCCACCTAGGACAGTGATCAGGCAATGGGTTGGGTGCTGTCAGGCACTATAGCCCATCAAAGTTGTGATAAGCAATGGCAATAATAGTAGATTTATATACTTCAGATTTTTGGGAGCATACTGCCCCCAACAATCTGGATTCTCATTTTACCAACCTTGGAAGGATAAAAGGCTGAGTAAACCTTGAACCAGTCAGGATCAAACTCCTGGCTATGGGCTGAGTTAGCCTGCAATACTGCATTCTAACCACTGCACCATCACGGCTGGAGTTTATTGCAGTTACAATAGAAGGAAGCACTGTATACTAATTTCAAAGTCATGGGTTGTAAAGCAGAAGTTTCTAATTGAAATTGATTGATTGATAGATAATTGAAATGCAAAACGTTTATTGGAATGGAAGAGGCAGGAAGATGACATCATGCACCTCTTTATCAATGAACTAATAAGTGTCCTAAATTGTCAAGAGATCAGATTTCCCTCAGTCAGGTTCTTAAATCCACTTAGAATCAAGCCATCATAAGCACTGGACAGAAAAAACTTAAAGGTATCATTCTGATAAACCCTGCATTCCAGAACAGAAGTTAGAAGATGTTAATGTCCTCATGCCCTTTTATAAATGTCTTAGAAGAAACTGATTAATCATTTCAGGATTAGATAGATCTTCAGTCTGATCCAATAGGCTATTCTTAATAGAGATAGTGTAGGAGATGATCAGGCTGATCCCGAGGGAGGGGTCAAATATGTCATTAGTCATGAGTCCCTTCACATCTACAAGAGATCTAAGTCTAGCCGACCTTGAATTCCTTTGTCTCTTATCCTCCAGCAATTTATTTTGGCCATTAGTACTTAAAATTCTTGTAGAGAGCTTAAGCTTGCAATAAATCTTTATAATCATTTGAATTGCCTGGATCTCCTGATTTCCCTGGCTCTTGATAAGATAGTCTGTATGTCTTTGATTTTTATGATATTTATTCATATGGGTTTTTTTATATTTTATACCTGTCCTTTTTATATATGTTGTTGCATTGAATTGTTGTGTGCTATCCAGAGAGGCTTTTGGTAAGATAGAAGGCTATATAAATTTGATTAATAAATAAATCAATATAATATTTATATCTCTCTATATCAATGTAATTCATGATGTTCTGCTCAAACATAAACTTTACTCAGTTCAATGAGTCATACCCCAAGGAATTCATTGGAGTGTTATCTAAAACCCAGTTGAGAATATTTTGTACTAAAGAATAATAATGGTAATTAGTTGCTGTAGATTTTTAGCTATTTGAAGAAAAGACCATGGTATAATAACATAAAAGAAATGTTACTTTAATTAGGTGTTCAGCAAAGCTGAGTCACTTATGAAGTCTCATATGCTTTGACAGTAGAAACAATAGTATTTCCAAAATCTCCATACAGGATGTGTTTTTAAAAATAAAACTAATACAGCATTCTTAGATCAAAATTTCTAATAATTGCTATTATTTGAAATAATTATATGCCCAATTCTTATACTTATATGAATCTCTCTATTGAATGGTCTCTGACTTTAGGATTTGTTTATTTGTTTGTTTGTTTATTGCAGGGGTTACTGAATTTCTGAAAAAAGAATTTTTCTTTCTTGTTGTTGGACAGTAACCACCCTGGAGGACTCAACTATCCTGGAAGATTCAAGCAAGAACCAGCCTGGACTCCTTATATAAACACAAGAAGGGTATGTCTGACACACACACACACACACACACACACACACGCCTTAGAATCTCATCTGGTCTTTCCCCAGTGAAAACTGCCAGTTTGGAGAGATTCCTGTGGCATAGGTTGGGAAAAATAAAGTAGCTAGTTTGAACTCTACACATATGGGTCTGGTTGTTTGCATCCAAGAGTTGTCTAACAAACAATTACAAATAGTTTTATATTATGCTGCAAGATAACCTAAATCCAATTTTTTTAGGAAATGTGCTTTTAAATAAAAAAAAATAACATTTTGATTATTTCCTATGGCTTTTGTGGTGCTCCTATGCTTATTCATCCTCAGTCACATCCTCATTGCTCTTTGAACTGATAACTTAGCTTGCAATCCATGATGCTACTGATTTAAAGCAATTTAAATATATAGTTGTATAGTATACACACACACACACACACACATATTTAATCCTTCATTGCATCTCATCATTCAGAAAGATTACATAAATGCAATAAAATACAGCTTCGTATGTATTTTCTTAAATAAAAATTGATTTGTTGTTGTGCATTCACCCGTAAATACACCAGTTTTTTTCCCAAAGAAGCATGCCCCAGGACTGATAGCATGACCTCCTATCTTCCATAGCTGCAACAACTGTGGATGGTACTGATAAGACACTGTCTTATATGACACTAGGTCTTATTTTCAGGGTAGGTCTTATATATTTATGGTGCCATAGCTGCTGAAAAGTCTTCCTGGAACTGGAGATTTACACTGGTCTTATTTTCGGGTAGGTCTTATTTTAGTAGCTGTAATCCAAAGGATCTAGGATGATGGAAGTTCATTCCATTCCTTTCTTGGTAAACATCTCCTTCCTCACATTATTTGCAAAAGACACCATTAAATTCTTAGAGTTTTTTGTTATGCACACAAAGTGAAAAGGCCATGTTATAAAGGAAATATATATTTTTGAACAGGCCAGCACTGCATTTTTCATTTTCACCCAGGTTACAGCTTTTCTAAAACAAAGTTCAAATAGAATAGGCTTCCAAGGCTGACATAAAGTGGTTTTGGTGCAAGGCTACTGTCAGTTTTCAAGGACCGATGTGGAATCTCTACATTTTTGTAAAACACTTCCCTGCTGTGGCAATTCTATCACCAACTGCTAAATTTATAAAAGAAAGCAATTTTGTTCCATGTTTTAGTGATCTATTTTGCTCCTTGAACAAGGAAGGCCCAAGTTTTAAATCTGGAATGAATAGATTCAATGGATGAAAGCCATTTAGAATCCTTGTGGAGATTTTTCCGGCAGTTCCTCCACAACTAATCCTACTGTGTTAGCTGTTCTAAACTAATGTGTTCCTGCTGTACCAGCAGACACAATCTCCATGTGACTGAGATACTTGAGTAATCATGATATTACATTGTTAACTCTTAATGAGCTGTAGTGGGCCTGGAAGGACATAAATCAAGGAACCAACAACTCCCTAGGGGAGGAGAGGGAACCATTCTTGGCTATAATTCTGCACCCTACTTTATATACTCTCTACCAGGCTATTTGTGTTTTATTTAAACTCTGGGCTCCTTCATAACCGACTGGTAAATATAATAGGATGATGTGAAAACTGCACATCAAGAGTTCTGTGATGAGGATAACAAATGTCCCATGAATCTCTTGGGATGTTTCAGTTGCAGTAAACTACTCAAACTCATATTAAAACCAGAAAGGACTATTATTTTAAGAAAGGTGGACTTATAATTTCAGCCTTTTATTAACCCCCTTGCACATAACTGTAATTCTTGATGCTTTGTGATTTAGAGACAATGTTCTCTTCTTTGGGATTTCAAACTTGCATGTAGGAGTTGTCTCATTCTCTCTCTCTCTCTCTCTCTCCTCCCTCCCTCCTTCTCTCTCTCTCTCCTCCCTCCCTCCTTCTCTCTCTCTCTCTCTTTTCAGAAATTGTTACTTAAACAACTTCATTGATGGAAAAGCCATCCTTAGAAAAGGGAATTCATGGAATTTCATGAGTTGCTGAAGCAGTTCTATCTCAGCTTTATTGATTGACTATTGAGCTATATCCCAAGAGATTTCAGAGGATGTTTATTTGCTACATTTATTTAGAATGGATTAATCCTTTATGATAGGTAAATTAAAAAAACACACTTTAAAATATTGTTGAATATCTTTGGCTGTAGCTAATATGAGTTGGACTTCAGCAGCACCTGATCTGAAGGATCCAGCCTTAATAGGGAACTTGCTGGGAAAGGAACAAGTTATTTTACTTTGAATGCAAAAAACATTCATTTCTCTTTCTCAACTAAGACAAACAAGCTAACAGTAAACAACAGCCTAATCAAGAACCACCAAGAATACTCCCAACAACTCTAGCAGGGCAAGCCACTAGTATATAAAAAACCATTCCTTTATAGCACTGATGATGTTACCTAGTTTGGTAATGAAATGTCTGCAAGAAAACAAGGTCAGAGAACACCAAGATCCCACAATTCAAACATGTATTCTCATAACAGCTCCTCCTTCTCCTCCTTTCTCTATAGCAGGGAGCAAGTTACGTATGAATATCAGAGTATGATATTTTCAATTTTTACTGCATTGGGAGAACTTCCACAATAAGGTAGAAATATATGTTGAAATAGCTGCTCAAATAACTGTCTCTTTCCATCGCTACTGATTTCTAGTGTGCTCAAGTACACCATCAGATGTCATGTCAATAATTGTCATGTCAATTATTTTAACTCCTTGTATGTATGCATCAAGCTATAACTCTCTTTTGATAGAACAATGCAGGCATGATGTTTTGCAACTGAGTGATTTTATACCCTGCAATGTATGATCAAAATTGAAAATGTAGGGGGTTTTTCTGTGTAGTTTTGATACTCCATAACAATTTAAGAACAAAAACAATACATAATAGATACTTGACTTCTCATAAAGAAACTGCATGCAATACTCAAAAAAGTTACGTATTTTGATAATTTTTATTCAAATTTGAAAATCTGCAGAAAAACAATAGGCCAGAATATTGGCAACTAAAATGGGCAATAAAGATAAGCAGATTTCAAGCAATCCATACACCCATCTTTAGTACCAGAATCTCCATGGCAAGCATAGGTAAATATGGTATCTCGGAGTATTCACCAATAGATATTTTGAATGTGGCTTTCTATGATGGTAGCATTATGCTTTCTGGACAAGGAGGAACTTTCTATAATTGTATAGTCATGGGAAGATCACCATCTGGTGGTATTTCACTAGGAATCAGAATGCTTGGTGGAAAGAGAGAGCAATAAAGACAGTCTGCCCTTGGAGACAAATGAATTCAAAGCAGTTATTAGGGAATTTCCAGCCCTCTCAGCAAAGAAATTGCTTTCTGAACTAGTGAAGAATTATTGAGGATAACTGTCTCCTTAGGAATATGAGAGGTTTATATTCCAAGCTAAGCAATTCTGTGACATTGGCATTTGAAGTCAGAGTTTTCCAGAACAGCACCTCCTCCCCCTCTTTTTTAAATGACTAAAACAATATTGTCCCTTCTATATAGCACCATATATGGCGAAATAAAGAGATCACCATTCGTCCTCTTCCTTTTGTGTACATATCTTGTGTGCCAGAGGTGGTATTCAGCAGGTTCTGACCAGTTCTGGAGAACCGGTAGTGGAAATTTTGAGTAGTTTGGAGAACCAGCAAATACCATCTCTGACTGGAGATTTTACAGTATCCTTCCCCTGCCACACCCACCAAGCCACACCCACTGAACCTGTAGTAAAAAAAAATGAATCCCACCATTGTTGTGTACATATACTGTAGTAGGTGTCCATCCTCTCTCTCTTACTCTCTCATCATGGAATCCAAGATGACAGCACTTATTTCCTATAAAATTCCCTCCTCCCACAAGATTAGGAAGGAAAACAGCCAAATTTGGTACAGATTTAATCTTCTTTATTTTTAAGCCTTCTTGTAATTCATAGAATGGCCATTCTACTGAAACGTGAATGAAACGCCTTGCAAAGGGTTTTATGTCAGAGGTGCATCTGACTTAAATAGCTTGTAGAATCTGGAAATGTAATTTGTCCCTCTTGAAAAAAAATAATGATTTTTCTCTTAGGTACAATTGTAAGACTGTATAACTTGGAAATAACAGCTGGTGCCCTGAACAGTAGTGACCATAGCTTCCACAGTTCTGATTTAATGAAAGATAAAATAATATCTGTGATCAAAGGCTGTAACAAAGGTTGATACCAATGTCAAAATGAAAGCTCAGAGAACAGCTCTGATAGATTAGATTGCTATTAGTTTTTCAACTGTCTTAGTAGCATTTCTAAAATTATTTGAAAACAATTGCATCACTATTGCAACCTTTAATAGCACTGTTAATGTTTTATGCAGTAGCAATAAACCAGATTCATTCTTTTAGTGAGTTCTTCATGAATGAGTGCCATTATAAATGAATACTTATACTTTTATTTTTTAAATAATGTAAGCATTTGTCTTGCACTATAAAAACTGCCTTAATTAAAGTTATCAAAAGTATGAGCCATTATTATTGGCCTAAAATGGATGATTTAATGGATTGTTTTTATGCAGTTTGTAATGAAAGTCGACCTCTTTGGTTAATCAAAATTCAGAGTAATCCAGCACTTTCTGAATAGTACATAATATTGTAGTAAGAGTGGCATAAGAGCAAACGAAAAAAATGTTAAAAGCTCTGCATTTTTCCATTTCATAAAATTCCATCAAAAATAATAATGTTACTTGCATTGTTAAACAATGTAGCAATATTTATTTATCACATTTATATACTGTTTATCTCTCAGTGCAAGGCGACACTGAGCACCTTACCTCATTACTATTATTACTATTGTATCCAGTTTTGGTCACCACATTACAATAAATAAATAAATAAATGTTGAGACTTTGGAAAAAAATGCAGAGAACAACTAATATGATTAAAGGCCTGGAGACTAAAACATATGAAGAACAGTTGCAGGTACTGGGTATGGCTAGTTTAGAGAAAAGAAGGACTAGAGGTGATATGATAGTAGTATTCCAGTATTTGAGGGGCTACCACAAAGAGAGGGTCAATTTATTTTCCAAAGCACCAGAAGGCAAAACAAGAAACAATGGATGTAAAGGAAAGAAACAATCTGGAATTAAGAAGAAACTTTCTAACAGTGAGAACAATGAATTAGTGGAACAGCTTGCCTTCAAAAGTTGTGGGTACTTCAACACTGGAGGTTTTTAAGAAAACACTGGACAGCCCAATGTTTGTCTGAAGTTGTGTATGGTCTCCTGCTTGAGCAGGGGGTTGGATTAGAAGACCTCCAAAGTCCCTTCCAGCTCTATTCTGACTGAAAATTAAGAGCGTTTTGTAGCACGGAAACAAAAATGCTCCTTGGATTAAAGAGACTAATGAGAGAAAGACAGAAGAAATATGCTAAATCCTTGCTCTATTTTACTATTAACTTTTAGGTATTTTTTAATGATATCCAAGATTTAAGCTTATTCCCTGTTGGTTGAACTGACATATCCATGCAAGTTTTTTTTTTAATGTGATAATACAGAAGTAATTTGCCATTGATGCATTCTTTTTTCAATTCCCACAGCCTATAGCCCTCTGAGGATTCTCCTCTGATGGATTAATTAGACTTGCCTTGCTCGGCTTTCAAGTCCAGTGCTATATGTTTGACATGCTGAATAGATTCTTCCATTGGTCAATATGTGTTTTAGAAAATTAAATGATAGAAATAAGAAAGGATTTCTCTTTGCATGTTATTTGTATCTGCATCAAGCTAATATTTGAAGGATGTTGGGTTAATACAGAGGTAATGTTTTGCATGATAAGATCCTGCTTTTAAATCATGGCATCTCTATGATCATGTACCATGGGTGAAAGGAAGGTCATCTCTGCCTGAGACATTGGAACCCATTGAATCTTCTATAAAAGCAGAGAAGAAGAAAAAGAAATAAAGAAAACTATTTGTCTATGGGACAGGATTCTAATTATTGCTATCCATTCTTGTATAATTGCTATAGTACAACTTGTGTAATTTATAGACAGATATTCCCCCTTCAAAATTCTATTTTCATTAGTGTGACTGGCAATTTGAAGATAGAAATAGTAGAATAGTAGAAATGTTGAAGTGACCAACTACTATGAAACCATCCAGTGATTATAGTAGTGATAGTAGATGATGGCAATTCCTGCTTTTTTCAATTTATTGGGAAAGTTTTTTTTTCAAATCTTCTTTTATATTTCCTTCACAGGGTCAATGTTCATCATTATGACTTGTTGTAGATCTATAATAAATGTTGCCATTATTATATTCAAAAAAATGTGAAGATACAGCTGCCAGATCTTTAGCTGGTATTTGCCTTCATACGCATCAAGTTCTTCTCCAGAACCTAGGATGTAGTAATGGGTAGGCATAATGTATATGTTGATCCAAGTAATGTGGCTTTTTGTAATTGATAACGGAAACTTTGTCAATGCAGAGATTTTGTAAGAGTCTTCCAACATTTTTAATATGGCACCCAGAGTGCCCATATCTACTGAAGCTCCAAGCAGTTTATGGGGTACACTTTCAAACTTTTAGATCTTGGTACTTTGTGGATATTCTCCATTTTTTTTACTTTGATTTTACTATCCCCTGATATTTTCTCACTCACCCAGCTGCCTCCCATGTGGCCTGAGAAGGTAAGCCCGATGGAGGAGGGGGCACCGTGCTTGGCCAAAGGGAGTGCGGGGGGACACAGTGAGGCTTACTGCCACCACTGCATTGCCTCCCCCAATGGCCTACCACTGCCACCATATTGCCTCCCAGAACAGCCTCGTATTGCCTCCCCAAATAGCCTTGTATTGCCTCCCCAAATGGCCTCATATTGCCTCCCTGAATGGCCTCATATTGCCTCCCCATTGCCTTGTATTGCCTTCCCATTGCCTCGTATTGCCTCCCCAAACAGCTTCGTATTGCCTCCCCATTACCTCCCTGAATGGCCTCGTATTGCCTCCCCAAATGGCCTATTGCTGCTGCTCTCCTCACCCCTTCCTCCTCCTCGCACTTCCCCAGGGAAGGAAGAAGGCAAAACCAAAGGATTTCCAGCCTTGAAGACGGTTAGTTGGTAATGAAGGGGTGGAGGCTAACCCCCTTCTCTTGGCAAGGCTGAAAAGGGATAGAGATGGGAGGGGGGAAGTGGGCAGAGGCTTCATAAGCAAAGGGGTCATTCTCAATGAGCTGGAGCCGGAGCCACCTCCATGAGGTATCCACTGAATCTCTCTGAGATTCAGTGGATACCTCATGCACATGCACCCCAATTTGGTCTGCAGGGGCAATGTGGCCATCACCAAAGCAGTGTGGGGTTCAGAGCAAAGTTTCTCCTAAATAAGTTTTGGGGAGCCGAGTCCAAACCTGCACAAACCCGCTGTCCCTTCCATTCTCAAGAAAACTTCCATTCAAATCAGCTCCAGGAGGTGGGGGAGAGAAAGAGAATGAATGGGAGAAAAGAAAAACTTGGGGAATGAGGAAGGGTGATTGAGAGGAAATGGGGAGAGGGGTCTCTATACCCTCCTCCCAGGCTGACCACAAATGTTGAAAAGCTTCTGATTGCCCTCTCTTGCTCTCTCATTCTTTCTTTTTCTTTCTCTCTCCACCCTTTTGTCTTTTTCTTTTCTTTCCAACTGCAGAAGCCTCCCAGGCAGGCAGAAGGGGCATGAAACAAAAGAGAGACCCAAGAAATGGGGAAGGGGGAGGAGAAGTAAGGAGCAAACTTGCTCCAAATGCCATGTCCAAACAACTTGCCCTGGGGCTGGGTTGGGAACCCAGGCATCTTGCTCTAGGACAATCAGGGGGCGAGCGAGCTAGCGGCGATCTTTGCATCTTGGATGCACCAGCTGCAGCCGCAAGGAAGGACCCTCATCACCTTTCTCTCTATCGCAGGGAATTCCAATGCATGGCAGTGTAAACAAGCCACCCATCTCCTACCCCTTCCAATTCTCTGCAAGTCCACCTCCTCCCCATGGCTGCTCCAGAGAGAGATGCTTCTTGTGTGGAAGATGCACTGATCTAAGCGCCCCGCCAGCACAGTGCATGTTCTCCAATCAGTCAATCACCAGGGTTTCCTGGGAGGTGAGCGATACTGCTGGGTGCTTGGAAAGTACTTCGGTGACCAGCCCACTGCTAAAAACAGACAATGAGGTGAGGTGTGAGGGCTGGTTGGAAGCATGCCTTTGTGTGTGTGTGTGTGTGTGTGTATGTATGTTTGTGTTTGTTTCAAGTGGGTCTCCTAGCTTCAGAACGAGAGAGAGAAGGAGAAAGGGAAGGGATAGAAAGAGAAAAAAGAGAAAGAGAGACAGAGAAAGAGAGAGGGAAAGAGAGAGGGAAAGAAAGAGAGAAAGAGAGAGAAAAGAAAGAAAAGAAAGAGAAAAGGGAAAGAAAGAAAAAGGGAGAGAGAAAGGAAGAGAAAGGAAGAAAAGGGATAGACAAAGAAAGGGGGAAGGATGGAAGGAAGGGACAGAAAGAAAGAAAAAGAAAGAAAGAGAGGAAGGGAGGGAGGGAGGAGAAAGTGAATGAGATATATGAATGGATGAATGGATGGATACATGGATGGAGGGAGAAAGGGAGAGAGAGGGAAAAAGGAGAGGAAGGAAGGACACAAATCCTGGCTTCAGAAGACTCTTTGAAACAGCACATCAATCTAGGACTAAAAGGGATCTTGGAGGTCACCTTCTAGTCCAACTCCCCCCACCCGCTCCAGCATGAGATCCTTACAAAATAATAGAATAGCAAGGTTAGAGGGAATTGTGTGTTGGTGTGTGCATGTGCGCATTTGTGTGTGTGTGTGTGCGCATGGCTGTCAAAACTCCAAAAACAGGTCAAGTAGCTTTGGGGAGGTCAGTCATAAATTAGAACACTTGCTAAGCAACTGGCCATTAAACGAGGACCACTTATATTTGGTTTGCCAGTCACATGGCCACCTAGCCATGCCCATCCAGTCACATAATCACCAAGCCACACCCACCAACTAAGCCACACCCACAGAACCGGTTGTTAAAAAATTTGAATCCCACCCATGGTTATAATGCATACTGAATATTTATCAATTTTCTTGTTTTTTAGTCCAAACTGTCCAGTTCCTCTTGTGTCCAGTTAATAATTCCAGCAGAGTATCCTATCAGAAGTATGGTCCAGGTATTGATGGTGTTTCCACCAATAGATATAATCTATCTTATTGTTATCTGCTTTGTCTGCTAGTTTTTTTCCCCTCCTTAATGTACTGGTCATAATATTTTGTCTTTCCATGTCTTTTTTTTTTGTTCTTCATTTGGGTTTTCTTGCAGGTCAGTTTGATCTGCTCAGTAAGCCTTCCTAGTATATTAACTTCAGTGCATCTTCTTCACTATCCTACAAATATTCCTCCAATACCCCTTTTCCTTCTTCAATCATCTGATGTATTTGCAACATTCCACACTTGCACATACTTTCCTTGGTGAGTAAAGTCTGTCAACATCACTGCAAGAATGTTGAAGTGAATGTGTGAAGAGCAGGATTCATTGTCATTATTTTTCTTGTCTACCTATCCAAGGCTTTTAATTCTGCTTGAGTCCAGTCTAATATCTGCCTATGTATCTAATGGCTGGAATTACCCAGGTGCTCATTGCCTTGATGGTATTTCCTCCACTGAATTTGACATTTAAGCTCTTGTTCTCCCTCTTGATGTATTCACTTCTAACCTTCTTCATTTCAGTGTGCTTGAAAGATGCCCAGATATTTGTAGTGGTCATCTTCTGATGTTATTTCCATGGGCCATTTTAATTCCTTCAGTGGTCACTATTTTCCCCCTTATTGATAATAAAGATGGCACATTTGTCCAGTCCAAACTCCATTGCAATATCTTGGCTATATATAATCAGGTGGGGGGAGTTTGTTTTCAACTAGATCACAGATATCAAACTCGAGGCGCATGGACCACATCTGGCCCACAGGGTGCTTAAATCTGCCCCATGGGTGTGGGCTGGAACTATCAAAGGACCAGCCCACGGTGCCTCTGGTGGCTAAAACAGGCTACATGTGCCCCCCCATGCCTCGTTTTCACTCTATGGCTTCCTACAGCATTCTGCCAGCCAAAAAAGGGACCCAAAACAGGCTGAAAATGGTCCAAAAATGTGGCCGGTTTTCCACTGGCAGAGTGCTGCAGGAAGCCATGGGGGGCAAAAATGAGGCTCAGGGAGGCCATATGCAGACCCACTGTGCCCCAATTTGGCCAGCAGGGTGCTGCAGGAGGCATCTTCCCTTCCCCCACCCTCTGCCAGCAGCCAGCAGAGCAGAACTAAAATGCTGGTCCAACCCGCATAGAAATACAGTTTGACATCCCTGAACTAGATGCTATTGGACTTTATAAGCTACAATACCAGTTAGCAATCTGAAAGTTGTTGCTAAGCAGGTAAAGAGCTTGTAGTTGCCTGGTGCTTCCCCTTTTGTTGGAGCTTTATTATATTTAGAATATATGTCACTAAAGAGGCTAACAATCTAAAAATACCAAAACACATTATATTCTTTAGTTTTTGGGGAAAAAATTATCCTCCATGGACAGAGACTTCATCCAAATTGTCTTAAAGTAAAATTATATTATTGGTTTTAGAAGGTACATGAATTGTATCTTTTCAATATTAGATTTCAGCTTAGCTTGAGAAAAAAATAAATTTAAATTCTCAGAATAAGGCTTGTTTCTCAAAGCAAAAAAAAGGATCTTGTTCCTGCATTACTGTGGTTAATCCAATAAGCTACAGCATAAACTCGAATGCCCTGAAAATAATCTTTTTTTCAAATCTGCGATGTTATTTCTGAATTCCTAAATGAATTAAATAATCATACAAGAGTTAAATAAAATTAGATTGCTAGGACCTGGGAGCTGGAAAATCGCGCCTAATATGATAATAGTTAACTTTAGATTCAGGTAGCATGCTTTTTTGTGGCAGTGGGTCTAATAAGAGCAAAGAAACCTGCTTATTCATTTCAATTTGAATATGAAGCCTGAAAAGAAAGGTAAAATATGTTGAAGAGATGGGTAGATCCAGGAAAGAACCCAGGAATCTCTTCTCAAAGTCAGCACTAACATGGCAACTCACATTTGTGTTTATGGAGCCAATCCACTCTCAGTATATTATATCAAAAATGAGGCTATGACCTCCTTTGCTTTAACATCCCAAACCATAGTCCTTTGTGAAATGAAACAGCTGCATTCTTTTCAGTGGTCCTATATTTGCAGAGTGCTTCCATGGCTCCTGGAGGCATATAATTGGCAAATGACTTACGCTAAATGTCTGAAAACTAACTCTCCCTCTCTCTCCCCCCCACTCTCTCTTTCTCATCTATTTTTTGCAGACTTCCTGAAGCAGCCCATCACATCTAACTGAAAGACCAAAGGAAAGGCTCCACAGAGCAGGGAGTGCGTTTCAAGTTTGTGATTCCTTGTTGATGCATTTATTTCATGAAAGCAGGCCATTTTAAATTCCCTGTTCTTGCTTTTAATTATTTGTAAGGGAGATGTGTTTGACATACCATCTCTGATATGACCAACTGCAGCTACCCAAGAGAAGCTGAGAGCTTTTATTGCTTCATCGCTGCCTGTTAGTATGTCCCTGTGATGCAGTGAGGCTATTATGATTTGAAGAGGCATGTGGAGAAGTAAATGGAAGAAAGGCTTGCTTGTGGAACACCTTTTTAAGCTAGCCTTTCTACCTCTGGTTCCTTTGAATCCAGTTTAAAAGGCTGTTGAGCCCAACCCAGATAGTTTTGAACATTTTTAGAGAGTTTGGGTATAAGGACCCGACAAGCACTAAGCTTTGACCTTTCTGACAAATAATTAAGTAGACAGAATAGTTGGCCAATCAGTCCCTGTTGCCAGATAGAAACGGAGTATTTTGTCTCACCCCTTCAGGTCCATACTAACTCTTTCTCCACTTTTTTTTTGTATTGCTAATGCATCCTCATATTTCTATGCTTGCTGTAGTGGGAAACTTCTGTTGCTTTTCAAATTCTTAATGATAATTTGGAAAAATTCTGCATTTGGCCTCTTATCCTTAACAATGACAGCACACTGTTATGCCAGCATCATAGTCAGTGAGGGGCAGAATGAATCTTCTTAAGCAGTGGTGGGATTCAGTCAGTTCACACCACTTTGGTTGTTAGGTTTCTGAGCAGTTTGGTGAACTGGTTGTTGGAAGAAATAATTAGGGCAGAGAACCAGTTGTTAAATTATTTGAATCCCACCACTGCTCTTAAGGAAGTGCTATATTGTTCTCCTAAAGCAGGATTTGCTCCTCTGTAACAATACTTCACCATTACTGCTAGCACAGGGATACACATAAAATATTCCTAATTGCAAACCTCCAGGTCCAGCATTGTGTGAACAATGGAGCGTCAACTCATGTGCATAATAGGACTGGAAAGTTTGTCTGGAAGATCTTAGAAAGAGAAATGAAACCTGTCATCCTAAAGAAGTAATTCTTATAGTATGATCAATGACCTGGGATAAGAGAGAGTAGTGCACCATA
This sequence comes from Naja naja, assembly GCA_009733165.1. NCBI lineage: Eukaryota > Metazoa > Chordata > Lepidosauria > Squamata > Elapidae > Naja > Naja naja. Next base: position 138,985,841 of record CM019150.1, read on the forward strand.
CTGGCAAAATTACACAGAAGGAAGATTGATTTTCTCCTTAAAAATTCCTCCTCTGGTCTTACTGCAAAATTTTCAAAATCTGAAAAGTTCTATGATGGGACACTTCTTAAAGAGTTCCTCCCTCACAGAAGATTGTAGCCAAGCAGCTGTTCAAGCACACTAGTAGAGGCATGTGATAAGGTAATGCTTTCTCAAAGATGAAGTCATTTTAACCCTGTATACTCAAGTTTTCAAGAGCAATGGAGAAGGCAGTAAACCCATCTCCTAATACAGCTCCTTCCCAAAGTTAAAGCCTAGGATGTTCTAACTAGAATTTCACAATTTTGTGTTTCTTAGAAATGGTTCAAAATAAAATACAATAAACTAAAGTAAAAAGTAAAGTATTCATTGCCAAAAATATGCAGATAGGTGAATCAACTCCATATGTCTTCTGAGATATAAGGTACATAATTCTGCAACTAAAAACTAGAGTTTCATCTAGGTGTTAGTTAATTACCCAGAGAAGCTTTCTTTGCTGACTTCCATTCCTGCAGGAAACCAAGTGGAGAAGAAAACCAGAACTACACCTTATTAAGATAGGTTATGTTCCATGATTCTAGATTAGTTCTGTCAGGATTGAAATGAACATGATTTCCCTGGGAATTAACATTAACCTGAAAAAAGGAAGTGGTTGCAGTATATGGCACATGCTAGAGACACTATGTAAAGAAATGTTTGTTCAGCCTTGAATATACATTAGATCTATCCATCCATCCATCCATCCATCTATCTATCTATCTATCTATCTATCTATCTATCTATCTATCTAATGTATCTATCATCATCCGACTTGTATGCTATTCATCTTGCCTAGATGTGAGCATCATACATTCAATATTGCAGAGAAGCTGTAATGGAATCAGATACATTGTGTGACCTTCTTTTTGGAAAAGGTTATTTATACAAAGACAGAGGTCCTGCTGCCAAATTCAAAATGTGTGGGGTTGTTTAGGGCATTTGAATCCCATCTATGTCACAGACACCAGAGCAATAGAACTTTTCTATTTTTCTTTGGATTTCTTCAGGTTTAAAAAGTTTTTTAAAATTGACATTTATTGTGAATGTCTTATGCTTTTTTTGTTTTATGTTCACAGTATACTTGCTGATGGATTTTATTTTACCCATCCATTTTTCCCCTTGCCGCCAATTCTTCTTGCTTGTGTAATTTCAATCCCTAGTGATTTGCTGTAGAAACCTGAAAAGATCTTTATGGATGCCTCTGTTCTAGCCTATTCATCTGCTTCTTGAGTATTTCAGTCATCTAAAAAAAAAAGAGGCATGTGTGTCAAATAGATGAACTAGCATTCAGCAACACATCTTGTTATATAAAGTATTCCCTTGTTTTCAACAGGTTGTAACAAAACATTCTGCTATTTTGTGTGGTGGTTGTTCACATGCCTTCATATGTCTGCCAATATCTACTTGAGAAAATCTAATTTTATACAATATACATTTATTAAACAATTTAAACGCTGCTATGATGCACAGCTTTTATAAGGTAGTATTAGATAGTCCATCTAGTAGGGATAGAAGAAAGAAATAAGTAGTCCAGCTTCATACTGAGAGAAAATAATGATTGGTTTAGTCAAAACTAAACCAATATTTTGGTTTATAGTGGGATGCTGAGAAAAAAAAAGCAAACACCTGTCATTTAGAATTGCTGGGATATAGAATCAGAATTTGTAAGTTCTGTTGGTATAGACCAGACCATCCCTCTGGTGAGATAACAATCCCATTGGGAACCGGATTTTGAGCTCAGATTTTTAAGATGGAAAACTAAAAGAATATAACCTATAGATTCTACCGTGCTGGGAAAATAAGTGGGATAGCAGAAACAACTTGCAGGAAAGGCATTGCCAAAAGTTGTCATAGGAAATATATATTCTCTTCACAAAAATGAGACTTGGACTATTACCAGCTGCTTCTCATTCCCCAAACGGTTGGAGGTAAATGGACAGTCCAAATCAAATATAGTGCAGGAAAGGAAGTTGAGCACTAGATGGCAAGACAGATTGCCAAAACTATTGGAAAAGTGTACCATATCTAAGAATTAATAGAAATGCGATCAGTGCTGAAGACATTAACTCCAAGATGAAGCATAGCATTATAAAAACACTGCTGCGCATAACATAGAAAGACCGTTTTCATGGTTGTTTCAAGGAAGACAAATCTACAGACAAATTATTTGTGTTTGAAATACAGGAGGGATACATAAGCTTCATTAAAGTTCAAATAGAGCTGCATTGTAAATAGAATGTAAAGAAACATTCAAATAGAACTATGATATAAATAGGAATATGATTCTAATGAGAAAGTAAACAAAGCATTTACACAAGAATGATCTGCATCAGGATGGCAGATTGGACTCCTGTCATTTCTAGAATCCAGAAAAAGCAGATATATGTAGATGGATTTTTAATATGATTTATGTTGATAACAGTGGTTCCTCTTCTTAACAGGAGGTTAACAGTAAATTTCTCTATAATCTGAACCACATTTTGAAATTAAGGATTTAGCTAACATTTCATGCTACTATAATGTCTAAGATGTACCAAACAATTACAGATTTAACCCCGAGTGAGAGTCTTCAATTATAATCAGGAACACATCACATCAAACTGCAGATATATTTCGAAATGCTGGAAACAGAACATTTTATTTTTTTTAAAAAATATGGTGACGGTCTGAAAGTCCAGTGCAGAGGCATTACAGTATTTCAGTGGCATTGGCTAATAATGAAAAGCAATTTGGAATCTGTTATATTTTGCCCCACTGACAAGGTCAGACATTTTTACTGCCTTGGGAATAACCCAGAGAAAGATTGCAAATTGACCCAAAGGGACTGAAGTGAAATAAAAATGATCATAATTACCTGTGCTGAAGCTTCCAGCAACCACAAACACAAGCTTTATCTAATATTCTACCTTTCCCAATCTGGATATTTTCCAGATGAGCAGACATCATCTTCCAGAAATCCTCCAACTTCACAGACCCAAAGGTGCTTTTTCAAGAGGCAACTGGACTTTCTGATTGTGGATCTTCATAGACATTCAGCTTCACAGCCATTGTTGAAAATTATAGGAGCTGTAGTCCACACATCTATAGTATCAAAAGCACAATTGTGGAAGACTGATATATATGGCTGTATTATTTTCTATAACTACATTCACACAACACAGGTGATAATTAATGAGTGTTAAAACACAGCCATTTTTTTATAATATACTTGGTTAGCAGTAGAAATATTTTATTATTTTATGGTACAAACCTAGCCTGTTTATTTAGTTTAAGGCTTCTATTGTATGAAGCCATAATAGGAATAAATTCAGTAACCAGATTCAGTTGTGCAAAAGCACTTGTGCAAAAGGCCATAGCCAATTCCTTGAAGTAGACCTGGAAGCAAACTGATACCTAAGGCATTTTGTGCACTAACCTTGGGGTACTCAAGATTGATTGAGAAGCTGCATTCTGAACCAGCTGAAGTTTCCGGAAACTTTTCAAGGATAGCCCCATTTAGAGCACATAGCAATAGCATAATTAGGTTATGGAATTTTAACTTTCCAGAAAGAAAGATGCAAAATCCAAGCATGGCATATTTTTCCCTTTTGCAACATAAAATCTTGTTTCTTTTTACCATGGGTGAAATAATGGGCAAGCCTTTTGGTTATCTCAAATAACCAAATTTTTCAATTGGTTAACCAATTTTTCAATTGGTTAAAAATTGACCAAGTGTGATACAAAAGGTTTCCAGTGGATCTGAAAGTTCTCAGCATTAGAAAATTACCTTTCATTTCCTGAATATTCTAAACCAGGGGTCCCCAACCCCCAGGCCATGCCCATGGCCCAGTACTGGGCTATGACCTATTTTGAACCAGGCTGCACAAACGGAGGGCAAGGGTGCTCACGTGCGAAGTTCCATTTGTGCAAGTGGCACTTGTGCAGAACCATTCCTTATCTCCTCCCACCACTACCACTGCCACCATCGATCTGCAGAGCTGGAAAGGTTGGGGATTGCTGTTCTAAATCCTTTCATAACACTATTACTTGCAGTGTTAGGGTGTGCCAAAATTAAGACTATAAAAATAATTATGGGTCAATCAAATTTCTCACTATCAGCTTCAGAGTTGAGATAGTAATGGCAATAGCACTTATATACCACTTCACAGTGCTTTACAGCCCTCTCTAAGCAGTTTACAGAGTCAGCATATTGCCCACAACAATTTAGGTCCTCATTTTACCCACCTTGGAAGGATGGAAGGCTGAGTCAACCTTGAACCTGGTAAGATTTGAACTGCCAAATTGCAGGCAGCTGGCAGTCAGCAGAAGTAGCCTGCAGTACTGATTCTAATCACTGTGCCATCATGGCTTGGAAAGCAAGGTGTATATGCATTTCAAGCATTCCAAGCCAATGACATATAAATAAAAGGTAGCAGAAGCTTTGCATTTGTTGCACAGAATGAAATTGTTCCATTTAATGTAACCATAGCTGGCCCTCAGATGATCATGTTAGAGGGATTCACCAAAGAGTAATATCTCAGCAAAAGAATTGGGAAATTGTGATAAGAAATTGTGTAAAAAAAGATGGGGTTAAGTCTGGAGAAGGGGACCCTGGAGGAAGATACAATTTTAAATAGGTAAAATGTTACAAGCAAGCGCTTATGCCCATTATGGCCAGAGAGACTCAGAAAAACAGCAACAGCCTTTAATTAGGAAATAGGATGAGGGAATACGCCTTGAATGCAAGGCTTTAATAAGAGTAAAAATAGTGAAATAAATGAAAGAGAGTATCCAGGGAGGTTTCATGGAAGCACTAAAATAGGTTAGGACAGGGACACAGTAGGCCACTTACCTGCAGTTAAGATAGCCAATTACTTGCAAACTGAATTGTTCAAGAGGTTTAAAGAAAGAGGCTATAAACCCCTGACAAGACTGAATGATTAATAGATGCTCCCATTTAAAAGATAGCCTTGAAACCATTCTCAAACCGTTTCCTTTTTCCTAGAATGATTTTGATCCTATGAGACTACACAGTGAGTATTAAAATGTTGCTTAATATTTGGAGATAGGAGTAGAAGCTGTCTTTGTTGAATCCTTCTCAGTAAGTGACAACTTTAATAGATGACAGCATCATCTTTTGTCTTTACCAGCAGTCCATTCTGTAGTATTTTTGCATTTTTAAAAAAGCCACATATTTGTTCTTGGTTGCATATTTTCATATAGGAAGGATGGCAAGTTAAAAATGATTGTAATGATACATTAACAAAATAATAACATATCAAACCATGTACTTTAACTGTAGGTTTAATCTATCAATATAACTACAAGGCTATAATGCATAGCACATCATTATCAGATTTCTTGTTTATTTGGTCCAAATTTGCTCTTTTTGTGTCCAGATAACCAGCAGTTATCATATCAGAAGTATGGTCCAGGTATTGATGGCTTTGATGGTGTTCCCATGATTCAGTTTTGTCTTCAGGACATTTGTTCTCTTTGGATGTATTCCTTACTAAGCATATTTTTAATTTGTCCTTTATAAATAAAATGCCGAGATACCTGTAGGCTTCATCCTGGTGACTGGTGTCTTGGCTATTCAGCATTTCAATTCAATTACTGTTCATGATTTTATTCTGATTTATTGATATCATAACACAGTTCTCCAGGCCAAATTATACTGCTATATCTGTGTGAAAAATATTATTACTATGGCTTGTCATCCAGTCAGGTGTTTAGATTGGACTTGGCATTTTTATCCACCTATCAAGTCCTTCCAAGCAACTGGGATAGGCAGATGTTTTTTTATGATGCTAAAGGTGCCTTTTGCAATCGACTGAAGGTGATTTTTTCAATGGTGTTGGTATTCAAGTGGTGCTTATTAAGGAAGGAAGGCAGGTAGGCTGAGCTGTTGCTTGTGGAATGAGCCCACAACTGTGAAAATGAATAAATCTCCCTTTTCCTCACCAGCATTTATATCTCAAATGTTAAGTTTAATAGAACAAAAGAGCAATTATGAATTGTGCACATAAACTGTTTTGCTTAGCAAAATAGCTCTTCTTTCTAGATGGAGGTAGTTAAGAAATAGACTGTAAAACTGCAGCCCACAAGTGGAAATATATACCAAGAGCTCCATTAATAGAGCTGAAGGGCATTCAAGGAATCCACACATAGCAGGCCAAATCATATGAAACCTGTTTGACATCTCCACCACAAAAGGGCAATAGATGCAGAGAAGCAGTATGGAATAAAACACACAGATGGAGCAAAGTACAAAACAGCATGGAATGTGTTGCACAGAAGGCAATATGGAATAAGCAACACGAGAGGAAGCAGAAATAACATTTCATAGAAATACTGAGTCAGATATGAGGGTCTTGCCCTTAACTAACTTACAAATTGCCAGGGGGTGTTTGTGAGTCTTTTACAGAGAAATCATACATTTAGTACATTAGATTATTATTGTTACTTTTTGATTAAGCACTTCCCTGCTCTTGATGGCCTTGGGCAGCCTGTAGAGGTTGTAATTCTCGCAGATCTCACTGGAGTTAGTTCTTTCAGTAAAGGAAGCAGCCAGGAAAATATATTCCTAAAATAAGTGTCATTTGATCAAGCTGCAGAAAAGATGTATAGTACCTCTGGCAGTGCCCAGTTTCCCCAGCTCTCTGCATTCCTCTTATAACAGGGCAGATGTCTTGAGATAATTCCTGTCATGGAATATTCCCGCATCTGAACAGATGGTCAGCTGCAGAAATTGCAAAATAAATGCATTACTTTTTTGAAATGTTCTCTTTTTGATCTTGCTGGACAAATATTCAGCCTATCACCCCTAGCTAGCATAGAATGTGTTAAGGGTTACTAATAATTAAAGTATGTGCACCTTGGGTCACATGTTGCTTACTTCTGCCATTCTATTTTTTTTTCTTCAATTAATTGTTTTTTCTCTTTCTCTCTCTGGTTGGAATCTTAGCATATCGCATACAGTTTTATTTCAGTTCATCTTTAATGGGAGAAAAAAATTAAATGCTTTGAAACATTATTGTGCAAGTGCATTCAGAGTGATTTTCTAGAGAATGTACAATGCCTAACTTATTAGGCATCACATTTCAAGGCCCTAGAAATAAGCATAGTAAAAGAACCTTTGAAATAAACACATCTAACTTTTTCGTTCTCTGCCAGGACTTGAGAAAAATCCCTCAGTGGATTCTCAATCTCTCCCATTAAATATACACGAACATCTTTTGAATGAGCATCAAGCCAAGCTTCGAATTAAAATGTTCAACCTGCTCTGAAGTGTGCATTTTTTGATGTCTTATGAGTGCCTTTCTGCTTAGGTAATTAAATCTGTAAATCCTAGCTAGGTCAGACACTTCTAAGTACAGCAGCTTTCCAATGATGATCTAGACTTTTCATCTGAAATATATATGAGAATGTTATACAATTGTTGCTCCTCTCTCATTCTGTTCGACTTTTTCTTCTTAAAAGACATTTATTAAAGAAAAAATATTTTAAAGAATGCATGCACAGGAGATTCTTCAGTTCCTTTACCGTCATAGAAAATAAAAGTAACTCGGCTTGTTAGGCCCAAATTAGAACCTGTTTCTTGGAAAATAAATAACTATGCACTGGCCATTTCTTGGTTCATTCTGAGAGAAAATATATTATAATTAAAATGAAGTAAAATAAGTAGGTTTCTCTTTTTGCCATCCTTTCTTTTCCAATACATTTACATTTATCTACATTTACATTGTAGGTTTCTTTTAGGACAGGGATATTTTTCCCTGTCATGTTACAATATAAAATAACTAAATATACAAAATACTACATAACTATAATATCAGAGGAGGTCAAAATCTTTGGATATATATCTATAAATTACTGTTAAATTGTTCATTCTTTCTTGATTAGTTATTTTTAAAAATGAAGAGATATGGGAAAGGTTTCTCTAATCTAACTAGATGCCTTGAGCCACATGTGATCTTGAGAAAATAGTAACCTTTCACTTCTGTGGGACAATTATCATGGGTAACATAATGTGTGCTCTATTAAATTTATCTATATTAAGAATGGACATTGTACAAATTTGGAATCACATTTCCTACAGCTTCAGCCAGGAAAGACAATAGACATGGATGTTGGGAAATGCAATTTAGTAATATGTTCAGAGCAAAGTTCCCCAACTTTTCCAGCTTTGTGCATCGATGGGGTGGGGTGTGTGAAGAGGGGATGGTTCTGCATGAGCAGTAGACAACTGGGCACGCATGCACAGCTGCAATTGTGCGAGCAGTGGGCACCCATATGCTTATCCGCCATTTCTGCAGCCCAATTCCAAATGGCCCGCATACAGACGGGAGGTTGTATAACTTGCCTTGTAGTGTGACCAGAACAATCTGGAACTGAACACACTCAAAACTATAGGAAATGGTGGTAGACTTTAGGAGAAACCCTCCCATAGTACCACCTCTTACAATACTAGACAACACAGTATCAACAGTAGAGACCTTCAAATTTCTAGGTTCTATCATATCACAAGACCTAAAATGGACACCTAACATCAAAAACGTCATTGAAAAAGCACAACAAAGAATGTTCTTTCTGCACCAACTCAGAAAGCTCAAACTGCTCAAGGAGCTGCAGATACAGTTCTACAGAGGAATTATTGAGTCTGTCATCTGCTTATTGTACCCTATGACTATTATTAAGTGTTGTACCTTATGATTTCTTGACAAATGTATCTTTTCTTTTAGGTACACTGAGAGCATATGAACCAAGACAAATTATCTGTTTGTCCCATCACACTTGGCCAATAAAGAATTCTATTCTATTCTATTCTATTCTATTCTATTCTATTCTATTCTATTCTATTCTATTCTATTCTACTCTACTCTACTCTACTCTACTCTACTCTACTCTATTCTATTCTATTCTCAAGGCTAAATAGTGGTTCACAGACCAGGGGTTCATCATCTCATTTTTTGACAGCCACTTTCATCAATCCATTGTATGTTGTATAAACTTATTTGACTCAGATCTCATGATTCAAACTGGTATGCAATTGGTCCAAACTGGTATACAATTATTGTCCAGTTGCATACTAGTCCAAACTAGTATGCAATTATTGCAAGTATTCCAAATTCTAATATAATGGAAGAGCAAGAAGTTAGAAAACAGTTTCTTTAGACATTTTTAGTAAAGCAGACAAATGTTTTAAAGCCAACTATAGTCTTCTGTGATTCTGTAACCAAACGTTCTCAAGTATTAAAATTCCAAACAATAGACTTTCTAGTCGATATTTAGCAGCAACATCATGAAAGTAGAATCCACCAATATCTTATATGTGGCCAACCAAGGCATACACTTTTATTGCTTATTTTAAGCATATAAACTGCATACAATTTATAGTTACATGAATATAAATTAAACATATGCAGTAGTAATAGGGAGTAGTAGGCTCAGACTCAACCCAGCCAAGACTGAGTGGCTGTTCTTACCGGCATCTCGGTGTTCAGTGGATGTGCCATCTTTGGTCATGGGGGGGAGGTGTTACCCCCCGTGGATAGGGTGAGGAATCTGGGCGTCCTCCTGGATGCACAGCTCAGTTTGGAGGAGCAGGTGGGAGCTGTGGCCAGGGGGCTTTGCCCAGGTTCGGCTGGTTCGCCAGCTTCGCCCTTACCTGGACCGAGATGCTCTTCGAACGGTCACTCATGCGCTCGTCACTTCCAGAATCGACTACTGCAATGCTCTCTACATGGGGCTTCCCTTGCGGATTACTCGGAGGTTGCAGCTGGTGCAGAATGCGGCCGCGCGGGCTGTGATGGGGGTATCCCGATACTCCCATGTTACACCCCTCCTGCGCGCCCTGCATTGGTTGCCGGTTGCCTTCCGGGTTTCCTTCAAGGTGTTAGTAACAACTTATAAAGCCCTAAATGGCTTGGGTGCAGGGTACTTGCGGGATTGCTTCCTGCCTGCATCGCAGTCCAATTGCCCCGTGCGCTCCCATAGGAGGAGCCTTCTGGGAATACCGTCAGTCAGGCATTGTCGGCTAGCGGCTCCCAGAGCTAGGGCCTTTTCTGTGGGAACGCCCGCCCTGTGGAACCAGCTTCCTGCGGATCTGCGTTTGGCCCCTGATCTCCGCTCCTTTCGTCGAGACCTGAAGACCTGGCTGTTTCAGCAGGCCAGCCTGGATTGACCATGGGGTGGGTAGTTTTAATGAGTTTGCTTATTTGTAATTTTATTGTTTTAGCTCTTTTGTAATTTGGACTTCTTTTTATTCATTATTTTATTGTATATCCTGTTGTATGTTCGCCACCCTGAGTCCTTCGGGAGTAGGGCGGCATACAAGTCTAAATAAATAAATAATAATAATAATAATAATAATAATAATAATAATAATAATAATTGTTTAAGTCAAAATAAATAACACCTTTATTTGGGGAAAGGACCCTAAAAAGACTTTACACTGCATAATAGTAGATTTACTTAGGAAATTGAGAAATTGTGAGGTTATGATTATCATACTAAACAGTGATTAGGCTAACACCTTTTATTCTTTCACTTTATTTATTTGCTTTTTCTGTTCTCATTATGGTATTTTTATTCTGTCTGCTCCTACTGTAGTGTAAACTTGACAGAGTCAGTGTGAAGTTGGGCAGTGTTTAAATTGAAAAAAAAAATAAATTTTAATCTGACAAGTATGGACAATCTATCAATTGATGATGTCATGTGAAGCTGCTCTCCAGCTGTAGCTTCTAGCATTTTGTAGAACAGAGATGATGCTAGCCTGGTCATACATTGCCAATAATATTATTCCCCATCCAGAAAATTCTTGTGTTTATTATAATGGCCCTTCCTAGATTTCTGGGAGGCTTGACATCTGAGAGTTTTAGTGGGAATTTCTTCAAGGCAAACTCATATGGAAAATGTTACAAAATTCTTAGTTGCAATTAAGCTTGTTACTGTTAAGCTGCCATCACACAGCTAGGAATTGTGATGTAAAAGAAACCTGTAACTGTGGTGTCTGCTGACTTCCATATTTCTCTCATCAAATTTCCCAATTTTTTCCCCCCAAAAAAGGTAACTGATTCTGAAAGTTGACATAAATGGGCTAAAGGAAGGATGAAGACTCCCTCAAATTAAGCTTACTTTTTGTTCACAACAATATAGAACTAATTTGTCACTGTCTTTTTTCCCCTCAGAAAATCAGGAATTAAGGATCATAACTGATATCAACATTATTATATTGTGTTGTTTCTAAAAGCTTCATACAAAGCCATTTTGAGAACCTGGCACATTTTCCTCTAGGAAAGTATGAAAAGTGAAATCAAGCTTGGCTCATTCTAGCTTTCATTTTTGAAGGGAAAAGTATGAGTTCATTTCACCAAGACATACTGTAATTTCTTATAGTGGCACACAGTACACTTCTACTTTGGAGATTTGACATTGGTGAAATTTTTCCTTGGGAGAACATACACAAGAAAGAACAATGTTGTGGTAATTTCTATTAGAAAGAATTCTGAAGGAATTTAAAATAAATGCTATCATGCTCATGAGTTTTATTCAGATTCATGCATTTTGTGGAGAATATTGAATATCCAGAACATGCATTTGACCATATCTGATTGAACAACATTGGTGATTTTTAAGAAGAGATTGGACAACCATTTGTCTGAAATGTCATAGGATTTCCTGCTTGAGTGGCAGCTTGGACTAGAAAACCTCCAAAGTCCTTTCCAATTCTGTTATTCTGAAATTGAACTTAGGTCTTCATTCATTGAATCATCAACTGCTTAACAAGGCTGCCAGTCTGTCATTTAAATTTCATAGCATCCATCTTGATTCTTTGAATTGTCAAGACCTTATCTATTCAAATGGAAATAAACAAATAACATAGGTAACAAGAATGCCCTTCAGAGTGCCAAGTATGATAACTACAACTGTGAGGAATCTAGTATAATAGTAAAGCACCCCACAGGGTGACCTTATCAATATCTATTACACTACCAGCATGTGTGCCAAGTGTGGATAGAACATCCTAATTCACATGTTTCCACTATCAGCTATTGTTTGGGTCCAATATCAGCTCAGTGAAAGAAAAGAATAGATCCTCTCTGATTTTAATCTTTCACCAAAGGCTATATTTTAAGGATTATGATGTAATGGAAAGTGACCCCTTACTATATATGTATATAGTATATAGTATATAGTTTTATATATTATACTATATATAATGTGGAAACTTCACTTTTTCTTCAAGAATATGTTACGTAAATCATTATTTGGTGAAAGGAAGCATCACAGTTTTGAATTACTTGAAGAGCAATGAGAATCATCCAACAAGATTTAAGGCAGGGGTGTCAAACTCAATTTCATTGAGGGCTGCATCAGGAACTGTGTTTGACCATGGAGGGCCAGGGGTAGTGATGGGGCATGGCTGGGGGTGGGCGTGGCTAGGGGGTGGGAGTGGACATCGTGGGCATAAATAGACACTAAATGAATGGTTGTAAGTCAGGGAGTTCCATTATTTTTGAGTTGTAGCATACATTCATTACCCTTTGACTCACAGAGCTGTTTGGAGTTATTTTCAGGTGAAGATGAAGAGAATGCTTACCTGGATTTTCTAACTAATATTTTAAAAATTCCAAAGAGGATTTTGTGTTTGGGATAGTAATTGCTAGATTTCACTCTCAAATATTGTTCAACTATAAAACATTCTCAGATTCCTTTCCTTAAGAGAAGCAATAAAGCTTCATGGGGGAGAGTGGTAAGGCATTACTGTAGTAAATTAATTTTTACTTTTTTAAAACCTCCTTATGGCTTCAGTTAGTCCTTCTAACTCAGCCTTTCTTGAGGGTTTTAAGTGCATGCGCTGCCTTCTCACAACTCACTGGAGCAATGAAGAATAATGAATTTCTTTAGAGAATACAGTAAATGCCAAGATTTGGTGATACCATTCAAAAGGTGATCATACACCTTACCATATAACGACTCATTACATTGTGGGAAGCCCCCCCCCCATCTGTTTTTGGTTGGCAGAGTGATGCAGGAGGCTGAAAATGGGCTGCACATCCCCCCCACCTCAGTGGCCCATTTTCAGCCAGAGAGGCAATGCAGGCCGGTCCTTTGATATTTTCAGGCTGGCCCTCCCTCGGGACAGATCTAAGCAGCTCATGGGCCGGATCTGGCCTGTGGGCCTTGAGTTTGACACCCCTGATCTAAAGATTTTACCTACATGTCAAAAAGAACATTGTGTCATTGGAATACAAACTCTGTGATACAATTAAGGAAGAACTTGGATCTTCGCAATGTGATGCTGCTTTCATAATTTTCTGCCTTCAACTGCCAGCAATTTCTTTCTAGAAGAATTGATAATGTATTTTTATCCTGTTATGCAATGAATCATACTCAGAGAAAGGATAGTTTATACTATACTTTGCAGGGCTTTTCTCACTTCAAAAATAAAGTACTTTAGACCTCTTGCAAGTATAGCTTCTTTTTGCAATTCATCGAAGAATCCTAACATTTTCACATGTATTTGCAAGCCTGGAAAAAAATTGTAACTGCTTTAAGTAGTGAACTTGGGCCTTTTAAAACAGCAACAGTATTTTTCAGACTCAACATGTTTAAACAGAACCGTAATAAATTACCTTCATTCTATTTTGACAGTATCATTACATCTCCCTGCAGACTGTTGGATCCAGCTTACATACCTTCCAGTATTTTATTGTAAAATAATGAGATCCTGTGATACGCTAAACAAATTTCCACCCATGCTCACTTTTATGATAAAGCCCAGGTAAAAATGAATTACATTGTGAATGCTCCTTTACCTTCAAATAGATAAACAACAATATTGCAAATAATAGTAATCAGAAATCTAAAACAGCAAGCCAGAGGCTGAGTTAATTTTCTCCACTTGATTTTTCATAAAGTGCATTTATGCTGGTAATGATAGACTGTATCAGTTGAGCTGTGTTTTGTTTTTGTTTGTTTCTTATATCAGCAGCCACCTCCGCAATGTAGCAGTCTGGGAATAATTAATCAACCTTGTGTTATCTGGCACATAATTCCGTCAACTGTTTCTTCAGAATCTTTTCATATCAATTGGACATTTGTGCACTACATTTTGGCTATCTGGCCTTGGTTCATATTATAGAGGAATCATGGTTAGCACAATATTGCTTGCATCTCAAAGCAGTCTTTACATTATGCTGAAACAATATGTAGTAGTATCTCTACTACTATTTAGTTTATATATTATGTACTTGCAAGAGAGTGAATTCTAAAAGGGGACATAATGTACTGGTTGGGTAAATTATCTTTCTCTTTTTAGCACAATTGAAACTAAATAGATTGCTTATTGAATAATTCCAGTTAGTTGTTTTAGGATTAGTACTTCCAGTGGTTTTCAACTATACTTTCCTAGCCATTGGAAGTAATGAGAGCTGAAATCAAAATGAAAAAAATAAAGAAAGCTGTGAAAGGTCTGAGGTCCAACAATCTAGGCTACCATAAAATGGCTGGCATTTCTGAATTTCTTTGCTGCCATCTAGTGATACTCTTGTTTGATAGGGTTTTTTTATATAGCCCAGATAGGATAGCTATAATCTGCAAGTGCCATATTTGATACTCAAAAGCTGGCCATGGTTCTTACAACCATGTGACTTTTTTCTCTCTCAACAATTAAGCTGCTACCTGAGATACTAAAAACAAAAAGTAAGCCAGGGATTAAATATGGGACTTCTTTTTTTTACCAAGAATATAATCTGATAATAAACTATGACTTTTTAAAGGTGCCAATCAAGTAAATAAATGGAAAGTGTGAAGAAAATCATGTAGCTCCTTAAAACAGAGATGAGGATACTACAAGAATGCAACTCAAAACTGCTATTGAAGAGTCTCAGTGGTACATATCTGATGTGGCTTTGCCCTTATTCATTCCATTGTCTCACCACCAGGAAATGAGTTTAAGGAATATACTCTTTTTTTAAAATTACATTTATATTACATTCTCCGGAGACTCAGGGAGGCTTACAATTTTTGGAGCGCAACCCAATGCGCTCAGCAATAGCCTTCCTTCCATTGTATATGCCTGCTTATTACTAAGCGGCATTTTTCAAAGTCAGCTTATTGCCCCCAACAATCTTGGGTCCTCAATTTACCTACCCCGAGAGGATGGAAGGCTGAGTCAACCTTGAGCCTGGTGGGATTCAAGCCTGCAGTAATTGCAGGCAGCTGGAACTTAAGTGCTAGGCATTTAACAGTCTACACCACCAAGGCTCTTAATACTTTTGTTTGATTTCCTGGGACCCGAAGTTTGGGATGATTTTGAAAAATCACCATTGATTTTGTCTTGAGTATTGAGGGTATTCCCTGTAGCTGGTTGCCAACATTAAACATGTCAAGTTTGTGGTTATGTTAATTTGTCAATCTACTGGAGTTGCAGAAACAAGCTGATGTGGTAAGTTGCAATGCCACAGAGATAGGTCACAGAGGAAGAATCTGTGGCATTTTAGCATATTGATCAGCTTTTATTTTACTTTTTTTTAATATGGAGCTATTATAAACATATGGTCCCTTTACATTCTTCAAGCTGTTAGAAAGTAATATGTATGCAGAAAAGCAGAATATTGAAGTAAAAAAAAGTCATTGAAACTTATCTTAAAAGAGGAATTTTTGATAGCTTACTTTTTCCAACCCTTTCCGTTGCTTCTAGGCACTAAATACTAATTAAGTATTTATACTTTTCTTGAAATATTGGAGATTGTTGCTAATATTCATTTAAATAATTCCATCTGATGCCTTTTAATTAATTTATTAACTCTTTTTCTTTTAAAAAAATCCAAATCTCTAAACCTACCTTGCTGTGTGATATATCCTATATATAATGGAGCCATTTCTGCTTCAATTTAATTCAGTTTCTATTATCAATATTTAGAACCCAATATACAGGCAGTCATCACTTAATAACCAGAATCAGAACGGACAACTCTACTGTAAAATGCTGCAATCACTAACCAGATAATTTAGTAATTTGCAAATACATTAACCATGATCAGTTCCTACGTTCATTAATCAAATCTTTCTGCATCTTTAAACTAATCAGCTTTGAGCCTATATTCAGAAAGTTGGGAGTTGAAGATTTCCAGCGGAGGCATGACAAGTTAAAGCATGTCTCCATGGAGAATGGAAAGATATGGCAAAGACCAAAGAACTGATATAGACTGATTCTTCAGAATGTCTTTGGACAAGGAGATAATTCAAGATTGCCCAGGTGTGCTCTGGATGACTGCTCCTATCAAGAAGATTGTATGATAACGGTTTCCCATGGGTTTGACTGCCAGGAAACTCAGGGATTAATGATCAACCATGGCAGAGCCTTTTAAAGGACATATAGTATTTAAAGGATACCAGGTTCACCAATCTCACTTCTAATTACTTTCTGAAGTTGCTTATTTAATTATCTAAAAGTGTGAAAACACATCTAGTGAGCTATTTTTGAACAAAAGAAAAAATAACTAAATTTGTATCAGTTTTTGTTAACTGTAATTAAAATCTTCAATTGTAGTATGTAAATAGGTTGGAAGTTCAGTTGAACTTCCATAGGAATAGCACAGAAGGGTATTGATCTACTAGCTTAAGAGACAATAAAGTAAAAAGATAGGGCTGTCCTCCTTACAGTAGTCCAGGGTCAGAGCTTGAAAGTTCAAGTTGCAGTGTAAGAAGGCAGGAGCAAGAAGCCCCTGATACAAGATGTGTCAGAAACCCAGGATGTATCAAGACCCTCAAATGGTAAAAAAGGTAAAGATTCCCCTCACACATACGTGCTAATCATTTCCGGCTCTAGGGAGCAGTGCTCATCTCCATTACAAAGCTGAAGAGTCAGCACTGTCCAAAGACAACTCCGTGGTCATGTGGCCGGTATGACTAAATGCTGAAGGCTCATGGAATGCTGTTACCTTCCCACCAAAGTGATCCCTATTTTTCTACTTGCATTTTTACATGCTTTCAAACTGCTAGGTTGGAAGAAGCTGGGACAAGTAACGGGAGCTCATTCCATTACACAGTGCTAGGGATTTGAACCATCGAACTGTCAAACTTTCTGATTGATAAGCATCTTAGCTACTGAGCCATCATATCCCTAGTCCCTCGAATGGTACCATAGCTTAATTAGTAAAACTGCTTCTCTTCTTTCTCTGCCCTTCAAATCTGCTCCTGTATGTTTGTGTTACATCCCTTGTGGATCAGCCCTTAATATTTATGGTCAGGTTCCATGTGTAATGGAATATGTGGATGACGTTGGGGGACAAGGTGGAAAAAATGATGCCTAGGAAACAGAGAGGAGCCCTCAATGGATAAATGGTTAAAGGCAGAAACCTAGGAAGGACCCATCCAAATTGACCAGGCAGTTGAAAATGGCTGCAGAAAGTTTATAGCTTCAGACGTACAAGATTGCATTAGAGTAGCCTTATGACAAAGTAGAATTAGCTTATCTAGTTGTTTCCTGACTGGGAAACACCTAGGTCTCTTGATGCTGTCTCAATGCTCTGCTTGTTTGCCAGCTCCCTTAGGCTAAGAATGTCCATCTAGTTTTCCCCTTCAGTTTCATATAATAAGAGCTAAGAGAGAGAATGAAACCTAAAGCAGGGTAGGCCTCATCACTGCACAAAACACCTCTGACAGGCACTTTAATTAGTCATATACTGGCAGTCCTGCAATGTTAATTATATATGCTTACGTAGTGATGGGAGAAACATGGTGGAGCTCCATTAGATTCTGATTATTTCCAAGGGAAGGAAATAATGTTCATTTGATCTACCATCCTCTTTCCAAAAAGAAAGCTATAAGCATATCTAGAATTATGGGTTTGCACTTCCATTTATCTATATTCAATTCTGCTAAAATCTTCACAGAAACCTTTCACTCTCCAAGATCAAAAGTTTTTTTTCTTTTCTTTTTTTCTTTTTCTTTTTGGTATTTTTAAATGCAATTTTTAGTTATTAATTTAGTCAAGGTCACAATCAAAAATGGCTTCGGGCTTCTGTGGCATAAATGGAAAATAAATGATGAAAGGAAGTATTGCACTTCCTCAAAGAAGCCTCCCTCAAAGAGGGTGCAGAGAAAGATAATTTTACTTTAAGTGGGTTTAATCATAGCTAAATAATGCCAGACCACTAGAATATTTCTTACATTCAATAGAAGTAAAAGATGAAATGGAGTTAATTTGTCAGGGAAGAGAAAATTAATTTTCTTCTTGTTCAGCTTCCTTCTACCTACCTGCAAAGGATGCAGAGTATTTTATTTCTCCTTATGGCACAGAGTTTGACTATAAGACTACATAATAGTAATATGGAAGGTACTATACAATGTTCATAGATACACAAATATAGTGACTATGGGTTGAATAAATAAGTAAATGGTGAGACTTAAAAGAATCCAAGCTCAGAACTAGAAATCAGCTAGAAATCAAGTTATTATTGCAGTATTGAACCTGAAATTAACACGCAGTGAGGGAACAGTCACAGATTGATATTAACAAAGTGATACACTGCTATTTACTTTATGTGAGCCTCAGAGTTTCAGATAAATTCCCTGGAATGCTTCCAAAAATATCTACCAAATTGTTTTGGTAATAAAGAAGGGGGAAAGTTCTTAATTATCTATTATGAGACATAGGCATGAAATTATTCACAACATTTTAAATTATGATAGTTTGACCCCCCCCCCGTCCTTTTGCTCCAAAGGATCATTCATAATGCAGATAGTCCTCGACTTACAACAGTTCATTTAGTGACCATTTGAAGTTATAACAACACTGAAAAAAGTGACTTATAACCATTTTTTTACATTTATGACTGTTACAGTATCCCCATGGTCACCTGATTCACATTTGGATGTGTGACTACTAGTTCATATTTATGATGAACACAATGTCCTAGGGTCATGTGATCACCTTTTGCAAACTTCTGACAAGCAAAGTGTTCTGTCCTCAATACATGTTAGTCTGTATGCAGCTCAATACATGTTAGCCAGTGTGCAGTTAAACCCACCTATCCTCCAATAAAACAGACCGTGTGTGTAGATCTGAATGCTTTATTGAAAGAACAGGATATGGTGAAACTGGGAAAAATAGGAATACATACAATGAGAACCAAATACAAGATAGACAGTATTAAGTTACTGCTGAACACAACAATGAATAAATACAAGCAATTTAAATCTCACCAGCAATTTAAATCTCGCCATGCGTGGGATGTGGGTTTGTCCTTGGATGACCATGTGCCACAGATTAATATGAATTCTTCTTTGTGCTTCTGCCTTCTCCAAATGCTGAAGGAAATGGAGTCTGGCTTCCCAATGTGCACTTGGTTTGAGAGTGCAAGCTGGGTAATGGGTTGGCTCAGCTTCAAACAATATACTTGGTATCCTGTTTCTGTGCCACTAGATGGGGCTGTAGAGCAACAACAATGTATAAAGATGATATGCTGGGGCATATTGTCCCTCCGGCCACTAGATGGGGCTAGAGGGCAACAACAGTATATAAAAGTTATATACTGGGGCACGACATAAAGCCAATGGGAAAACTAGATTCACTTAATAATCGTGTTACTAACTTAACAAGGCACCAATTCACCAACAAATGTGGCAAGAAAAGTCATAAAATCGCTTCTCAAACATCTCACTTAGCAACATAAATGTTGGGCTCAATTGTAGTCATAACTCAAGGACTACCTGTGCAATAAACAATTTTGGGAGGGAAGATAGCTTATTACTTCTAGAATAGCAGAAAAGAGTCTACATATTTCCATATATTGCAGAACTTTCTTTACCTCCTAGCTTTCTTTATCTCAGGGTCATGATGACAGGGCTTTGGAAAGATATACTTTAATTGCAGTTTGGTCTGCCTGACTGAAATAGTGAAATTTTACAACCCTCCCACTTTTATTCAAAACACATTGTTTCAAATGAATATAAAGCCTTAATCTCATTCTTTTTTTATTTCATTTTACTATCTTTTATTTTCCACTAATAGGAGCCTGAGCAAATGGAAAAGGTGTTTATTATTAGGCAAATGCATGGTCTTGCATCACATAATGTTGTATATTTCATTAGGAGTGGAATATTTCCTCCCACCATTGCTAATTTTATTCATGCTGTGACCAAGAATGCTGCTGATTGTACAGATGTACTTTAATTTAGCCTCAGAAAATGTTCCAGAAAGTCAAAGAAAGGGGAAAAAGATGACTTTTCTTTAAAAGTAAAAAAAATTGAGAGCAACTCAGTCAAACTTTAAAAACAAAACAAAACCATAAAGGGATGTTTAATTTCAGAAATCCTGTGAGACTGCTTGAGTTCCAAAATGAAAATATGAATGTCGTGAGACCGTGTTTTATTACATTGAGTAGATGTTGCACATAAACTCAGCCTGGAATCTTATGGTACTTATAAGAGCATCCCAGGGATCATAAAATATTTGGATTTGAAGAGGTCAGAATAGCTCTGAACTTTCAGGGGACATCTAAGATAATTGTCTCCAATGTTAGGAAGGGCGATGCTTGGAAAAAAGGCAAGCTAAATCCAAAGATGCCCTGGCTTCCTACCAAACTACACCATCTCTGAAGCTGAGTATATTTCTGTTATTTCAAATGGCTTACCCTTCCTCTCCTTTATTTCTCCTGGTTCCTCCTCTCTTCCTCTTCCTCTTCCTCCTCCTCCTCCAACTGTGTTGCTCTTCCCTTGATCAAAAAGAAACGTAGGAATGAAATCCAGTTTGTATGAATATGAACTGTTTTCTTCTCCCCCCCTCCACCAGCTCAAATAAGAGATTTTCAACCCATTTTATTTTACTGAAATCAGAGCATGGCACATTTACAAATGCATGTATTGCTGTTTCCTCCCCACTGCCAGTTGTCCTCACAGATTGTGAGGTTGAAGTGATCTTGGGGTTGATTATACTAGATGTGTACTTCTGATGGCTTGGATGTCTGTGGGAAAATGTGTAAAATTTGTTATATGTGTTACAAAGTTTCCCTTTTTCTGGCAACACATATTCTGCTTTCTTGCATTTGAAGATCATTGAAAAAGGTAACTTTTTCAAAGGCTACTGAATCTGGGAGATTGAAGCAGTACAATCAGGGGCATGCCAACTACACACTTAGAGCTTTGTTTTAAATGAATGTAATTGTCCAGTGAAGTAGAGTCTCAAAATATTTCAGCTCCAAGCCTAATCTTTTCCTAACTCCTTCCTCCATGGAAAAATTGAGGAGATAGATCTAACTCATCTGAAACAATGGGCTGTGAAATCCCAGATCAGTCCACTTCACACATTGAACTCTTACAGCACACATTTGGATAAAGATCTTTTAAATGCAGTGTGGCTTTTCATCCATGCAGTTAATGAAGGGTCAATCTGTTTTCAGACAGCTCTGATTTTCTTCAAAACACAAATGGCCCTCTGTCATCCTTCAGCAAGCAGTGTGGCTGAAGGTTGGGTGCCTTCTCCTGCCCCCTTCAGGTTGCATTGTAAATGGAGAGTTATAAAGACAAAGCATCTGGTGCCGTCTGAAACTTCTTTGCAACCAAAATTATTATGAACACAATGAGTTTTCACAGTGGTTGCTTATAAATGTCCCTCAATAGTTTTCAGACATAAATTATTTAATGGGAGAATTATTACCCCCTATGTGACAATAAGGGTTGACTTCTTTTTGTGTATTTGTTTCTTTGACTGACCCACAGTTTCCACGTAAGAATAAATAAGCTTCTCCCTTTGTAACCTTCCCTCTTTTCTGCTGTGCTCCAATGTTTTTTCCAGTGGGAGAAACTGACACTCTTAAAACACCATGATATTGGCACTGAAAATAGGCATAAAGTAACATCAGAGCATTTTAATCTTCTGGGACACTTGATTACAAAGTTGAAAGTTGCCCTTTTGGAACAATGAAACTACATCAGCTTTACAGAGCTGAGAGATTGTGATCTTGCATATATCAAAAGGTTTCAGGCTATTTCAGACGGTCTTAAAAAAACACAATAGGTTTTTAACACATTACAAGTTCGAATTGATGAGGCACTTGTAATCTGTCTCACATGTATCCTGCATCTGCATAACCACTCTTCCCCTCTCTACTTGCCTCATCACCTTTTCAAATCATACATCCATTGAACCACTCCAGGAATCTGATGAAGTGAATTATGGCTTGTATCTTTTAATAACATTTGTTAGTCAGAAAATATGCAACCATAATCATCCTGATTTTGAGCTACATAGATCTTCTTCTACAGGGTAAATATACTGTCTGCTTCTACTGTGTGACTGTACCAGGTCTCATTAAGAGTGAAATTTGTTTAGGAATTTTTCATTCAATTGATTAGTACCGTCAAATGGTAAACCCTGAGTTTGCCTTTTCTCTTTTTTCCTGCTTGCCATGAAATTTAGGAATTGAAAGTAAAGTAAAGTAAAGTAAAGTAAAAGAGAACCCACAATAAAGAAATAGTCTTAACAAATTTGTCCATCAGGGCAAGTAATATTCTGTTTATTTTCTTTATGTAAACTTAGCAGAAGCCATTTATAATATGTGAAGCTTGTTAAATATCATTAAGTTGAATTCATTACCCTGAACAGGATTTTATCCAGAGTACCATTTTTCTAATAATGAGTAAAACAAATGATTTATCATACCTGAAATAACTGACTTGTTGGGGTGAGGCTGTCTTCTCTTCTCTTCTCTTCTCTTCTCTTCTCTTCTCTTCTCTTCTCTTCTCTTCTCATTTCAGAACATTTCAAATAAATGAGCAATCTGATTATATATGAAAATGACCAATACTTCAAAACAGAAAATAGAGCTAGATGGATGCTTAGTATACCATATTTTAATATAACATTATAGGGATGGAAAAACCTGGTTACCGTATTCATTTATTTTGGAATACAGTACTTTTGCAATAGAATGACCATGTATTTTATTCTACTAAGACAAATGTCATTTGGAACATGCTCTCTGTTTGATAGGCTATTCTAGCCAGGTGTAATGTTAAGAGAAAGAACTGTAAGAGAAAACAAGAGTCTGGAAATTGCCTAGCGACAACTTTCATTTGCATCATCTGAGCTTCCTAAATGGGTGGATCAGGATACAGAATCATGGGCACTCGTTAGTGTAGCAGATAGGTCTCCATCAATTTATGCTTACAAAAAATTACTGGGAACTTTCTCAACGCTGTGGTGTATGATTTAAAGATAATCATTCTTACTCACTGCCATAACCAATCCCTGGGTAGAAAGCAAAAAACATAGTTTGAAATATTCATAAGAAGTGATGATGAACTCAGAGAAATGACTGAGATTTGGACTGTGAAGACAATAAAGTCATTATCAAGTGGTAATCACCATGAATGACAAGTTGGACCTTGTTTGTAGCTGCCTACCTTAACATACAGAGCCAGTAAACA
The DNA here is from genome assembly GCA_009733165.1 of Naja naja. Taxonomy (NCBI): domain Eukaryota; kingdom Metazoa; phylum Chordata; class Lepidosauria; order Squamata; family Elapidae; genus Naja; species Naja naja. The sequence goes on from CM019150.1 coordinate 139,009,319, forward strand.
CCTTAGCCAAGCTGACACATTAAGCCATTGCCCCTTACCAACCCGAGTCAAGGACCCAGCACCAACAATGGTGATTCTTTTAATTGAAGATAACCAGCTACCTATCACTGCTGCTGACATTGCCCATTCCTTTTCTAAGGATGAGGTAATCCTCCATGTTTTGGACTGGGTGAGGAGAGGGTGGCCTGAGGGGTCACTGGAATCAAAGTTCCTTCCATTCAAAGCTAGGCAGCATGAGCTGTCAACCCAGCTGGGCAGTCTGTTATGGGGAAGTAGAGTGGATGCTCCCACTAAACTAAGATCCTGGGTCATAGGAAGTTTGCAAGAGGGGCACCCAGGAATGGCCAGAATGAAGGCCTTACCAAGGAGCTACATTTGGTGGCCAGGCATAAATGCATAAATCACAGAAAAGGTTAAAACCTGTCAGACATGCCAGTTGTCGAGACCTGCCCTGCCTATGGCCACCCCCGTGGAATGGGAATAAGCTAAAACGCCATGGTCAAGACTTCACATTGACCTGGCTGGTCCTTTTAAGGGCCATACCTTATTAATTTTAATTGACTCTTACTCTAACTCTGGGTTTTAAATTCGATTTTAATTTGGTTTTATAGTTGTATTTTGGCTTGTTAATTTAATTTATTTTTAAATAATTTATTGTTCTGTGTTTTTATCTGTGAGCCACCCTGAGTCCTTTTTGGAGAGTGGCAGCATACAAGTCAAAATAATAAATAAATAAATAAATAAATAAATAAATAAATAAATAAATAAATAAATGGGTAGAACTGACCCTGTTACAATCTATTTCATTGGAAGCCATAATAAAAGCATTGGTGTGATTATTCGCAACTCATGGACTTCCTGATGTTTTGGTGTCCAATAATGGGCCCCAATTATTGGTGTCCAATAATGGGCCCCAATTTACGTCCACCCTTTTTGAAATGTTCTTGAAAAAACAGGGCATCCAACATGCCCTTGTCACCTCTTATTACCCGGCTTCGAATGGTCAAGTGGAGAGAGCAGTTAGGTCAGCGAAGGAAACCTTAGGTAGAATGGAAGGAGAAGATTGGTGTTCTAAATTGGCCAAGTATCTGTTAATTTAGCACACTACCCCTAGTGCTGCCACTAACCACTCCTCAGCAGAGCTTTTAATGGGCCAGTGGTTGCGTACTAATCTGGATAGGATGCATGCTAATTACTCCCTTGCCATTCCTTTAGACTCCTTTAGCAAGGTTAGGGCCTTCCAGTTAAATGACCCAGTTTATGCAAGGAACTCTGCGGAAAACCCCTCATGGCTGCCTGGACAGATAATAGAAATTACTGGCCCTAAATCATATACAGTGAGTCTGCAAGATGGCAGAGCATGGTGGTGCCACATTGACCATTTACGAGGCCATTGGAGTGCATCCACAAGTTACCACCCCACTGATGACTTAACAGAGACTACCATCCAGCCCATGTGGAAAGTGATGGCCCTGGTACTGAGGCAGCAACTGATGACCCCAACTGCGAGGAAGGCCTACGTTCAGATGCTCCTCTGATCCAGCCAGAAGCTCCAGTGCCAGAGCATCCTGAGTCGCCTCTACTGGAGACGGCTGGTCCTGCAACAGATCCTCCTCCATTGACTGTTCAGACTGAACTGCATAGGTCAGGGTGAGTTAGACAATGCCCTGCCTACTTAAAAGACTATGCATGCTTCTAGCTGGGGGAAAGGAGTGTTGTATTCCCAGCAGAGTTCTCACTCCTGTCCGCACTTTGAGCAGGAGCCAGAGCCATTCCCAATTATTGGCTGGCTGGCTAACAGCTGGGTATAAAAGGAGCTGTCAGATGGCATCAGCTGTTGCCCACCTACAAGCCACACTCATTAGCTTGTGGCCTTCGCGGGTAACCAGTTTTGTTAGAATAAACAAATGTTAGCCGTTTGATGTGTCTTGCTTCCGTTTCTTGCACTGCCAATTCAACAATCATCATCATCCAAGGAACATGTTCCCAAAGATAATAATGCTGCATTTTTCTAAATCTCTATAATCAGGAGGAAATTAAAATGGTTACCCATGAACTATCCAGCAAGGCTTAGCCTATTTACCTTTACAATGTATTGGACAAGTTCTTCATTATTTTTTTCAATGATAGATTATAGATATTTTTATCAATTTAAATGGAAAAAAATGGAATTAGTGTAGAACATCACTTTCAATTCCTTTCTCAGGGTTTCCATTTGTAACCTTTCCAACTGGCTTCCAACAAGGACATTTAATATGGGAAGCTGGATTCTCTTAATTACCATGTGATTCACTTAATTGCAATGATTTGCTTATAGCAAGCATAGCAAAAGAGGTCCTAAAATCAACTATGACTCACTTAACAACTATATTGCTTATCAATGGAAATTATGATACCAATTGTCATCATAAGCCAAGGATTATCTGTAATACAAAATATGACAAGCAGCAGAATTATGAGCCATAATGTAGGCCTTTTAGGTGTTTGGCATCGATAATTACTACTTCAGATTAAAAAAAATCATTTTGATATAAGGCAGGTGTAACTTCTCAGATTCCATGTTCCAATTCATAGTTTTGGGTTTATCATGCTTCTAGCAGACTGAAAGATTCTTAGCACCCCTGCCCCATTTAAGGGGAGCCCATGCTCAGGGCCATTGTTAGGTTTTGCTGCCATTCGTATGATTTTCCTGGGAAATATATAGTGTAGTAGTCTTCCCTTTGCTTTCCACACTGCTGTGAACATGGTGTTCAAGTGGTTGCCACCATATTGTGTGCTGTTCTTTTGAACCTGTTCCAATCAATGTGATATCTGCCTTCAGTTGATACCAGAGGTGGTATTCAGCAGGTTCTGACCAGTTCTGGAGAACCAGTAGCAGAAATTTTGAGTAGTTCAGAGAACCGGCAAGTACCACCTCTGACTGGAGGTTTTACAGTATCCTTCCCCAGCCATGCCCACCAAGCCACGCCCACAGAGTCAGTAGTAAAAAAAATTGAATCCCACTAGTGGTTGATACTGATGAGCCAGCTGTCACTCCCCGTGTGATACTACACCCAGAAAAATACTGCATACTTCACTTAATCCTCCAGGGAAAAATTAAAGGCAAATGAGATCCAGGCAGAAGAAGAACATTATGGCCTCAAAATCTAAGGAACTGTGGATAAAACTCAGCAGCAATTTTTTGTGCAGCTGTTGATAAAAATCGGCATGATCGCCAACATGATCGCCAACATCCTATGATGGATATGGCACAAGAAGAAGAAATAGTAACTTCTGAAACATGTGTTCCCTTAATTGATTTTCTTTTCTTTTTCTTTTTAATCAGATAAGTCTTTCCTTCCCAGTTTCACAGTATAAGTAACAGCTAACTGGTACACACTCAAGTCTTCATCCCAACTCCACCTCGATACCTGTGACCTGAGGAGAAAGTATGAATTCAGGATTCAATGGAAGAAATTTTCAACTGTTATCTTCCAGATTGATCAGGCATCTTTTCTAAAGTTAATATTTGAAAGCTTCATCCACTAGTGATACTTGGAAGAGGAAAAAAATTAATGTTATGGGCAGAGAAAAGATTTTCAAAGAGATTGGTAGTTTGCGAAATGGTAGACTTTGGCCTCTCTTTCATGTTGTTATCAATATCTCAGGAAGAGGATTAGGAAAGGGTCCAAAACAGAAATCTTACACTCATCAGTTTTCCAAAAGCCTTTGTGTTACCACTTCCAGTCTTTGAATTTCTCAAAATATGGTGGAACACACAAAGCCCTCAGAAGAACATTAGCTATTCCAGTTAGAGGTTTCTCCTTGGAGTACATGTGACCTAGTGTAGCTATTAAACTTTGAGGGGAAGTTCCTATCAGAATCAATATGCCAGATAATTCTGACATTGGAAAATCCTGCAAGGACTCTTTATCAGTCCATACAGCTTCTCCAGAATAGGTGGAGTTGATCACAACATGAATCTTGGCTTGTGTCGGTTTTAAGGTGTTATAGACATCATATTTTACTTTGCCAAATAAAGGAAAAAACTCATTTAGCAGGGTTGTGTTTGAACTATCCAAAGTCCTGTTTCCTACTATTCTTGTTGTGAGAAAATGTTTGCCTTGCCTGTTCCATTTTCAACTGAGATTGTTATCCTACCTTTCTTATTCTGTACTCAACTTCTATCAAGCTCATGTGTTGGCATTTGAATTGTGATAAATTGTCACACACATATAAAAAAAGCACTACGCAATCTAAAACCATCTCTATCTACTGGACCGGATGAAACATGTGCCTACTTCTTTAAAAAGCTATCCACTGCCATAGTCGAACCTCTAAGCATAATCTCTGAAAAATCTTTCAGGACCAGCTGCTTGCCAAACCTATGGTCACAGCCATGGTCATCCCCATCTTCAAAAAGGGAGACCCCAGTCTAGTTGAAAATTACAGACCAATCTCTTTATGCTGCGTCACCTGTAAAGTCATGGAATCAATTATTAACCAATCCATTATCCTCCACTTAGAGACAAACAACATACTCTCTAACAAACAATATGGTTTCAGAAAAAAACTATCCTGTAATCTGCAACTCTTACACTGCAAAAACATATGGACTACACAACTCAATCAGGGCAAAGCAATAGACACAATCTACATAGACTTCTGTAAAGCCTTCGATTCAGTGGTACACAACAAACTACTATTAAAACTAAAATCTTATGGTATCTCTGGACAACTGCATAACTGGATAGAAGCATTCCTATCAAACAGACAACAAATGGTCAAAATTGGGAGTGTCTTATCAAATTCTGTACCTGTCAACAGTGGTGTCCCCCAAGGCAGCATTCCAGGACCAACTCTCTTCATACTCTACATAAATGACCTCTGTGATCATATTAAGAGCAACTGCATTCTCTTCACTGATGATGTAAAGCTATTCAACACCACAGACAATACTGCTACCCTTCTAAAGACCTCGACTATGTATCAGAATGGTCAAACAAATGGCAACTTCAAATTTCAACAAATAAATGCTCTGTCTTACATATTGGCAAAAAAAATCAGAAAATAAAATACAAACTGAATAGTCAAGACCTTGTTGATGATCCAAACTCCATCAAGGACCTTGGAATACTCATCTCTAATGATCTAAGCGCTAGAGCCCACTGTAACTACATAGCCAAAAAGGCATTAAGAGTTGTTAACCTAATCCTACGTAGCTTTTTCTCTGGTAATATTACACTACTAACTAGGGCATACAAAACATTTGCTAGACCAATACTTGAATACAGCTCATCAGTCTGGAACCCACATCATGTATCTGATATTAACACAGTTGAGAAAGTCCAGAAATATTTCACAAGAAGCTTTCTACACTCCTCTACTTGTTGCAGAATACCTTATGCCACCAGACTTGAAATTCTGGACCTAGAAAATTTAGAACTATGCTGCCTTCGGTCTGATCTTAGTATATAAAATCATACATTGCAATGTCCTTCCAGTCAATCAATACTTCAGCTTCAACCATAACAATACAAGAGCACACAATAGATACAAACTCAAAGTTAACCGCACCAAACTTGATTGCAGGAAATACGACTTCAGCAACAGAGTGGTCAATGTCTAGAATACTCTACCTGATTCTGTGGTTTCTTCCCCAAACCCCAAAAACTTTAACCTTAGACTGTCTACTATTGACCTCACCCCTTTCCTAAGAGGTCTATAGGGGGTGTGCATAAGTGCACCAACGTGCCTATCATCCCTGTCCTATTGTTTCTTTTATTTTTCTTATATGTATTCATTTCATGTATTCACAACTATGTTTATCCTTGTAAGCGATTGACAAAATAAATAAATTAAATTAAATTAAAATATAAGGGTTTCCTCAGTACGTCAAATGTATGCTGGGCATGTAAACAAACTGAAGACATTTTCTATCACTTCTGCTGGACATGTAAGAAAGCTAAGTTTTATTGGAATCAGATATATATTTTAACTGAGAGAATTCTTAGTGCAAGAATGCTGGAGGCTCTTCTTTTAGGTTTGCAGACAAATAGATTGAAAAAAAAAACATGGAACTTTGTTCTTATATATGACAACAGCAGCAAGACTCTTTTATGCACATACAGATGGAAGCACTCAAATGTACCCACAATAGAAGAATGGACAGTAAATTAATGGAGTCACTGGACATGGTATAATTGACTGTTTTGATTAAATAAAATATGTTATCTAGCTTCATTTCTACTTGGAAATGATTTGGATTTCTTTTGCTACAAACAGAGAAAAGAAAAATTAACTTTGAATTTTGATGATTAGACTTGTGATAGACTTGTTATTGTTTATTCTAGTTGAGAGGCTCATTGATTTTTAGAATTTTCCCTGTATCAAAGAAAGTTGGAACTTACTTTTCTACAGTCCCTCCCCCTTTCATCTTTACTTCCCCATTTTGCTTTTTTCCTGCCCTTCCCTCTTTCTCTCTCATTCTTTTTTATTTGATTTTGGGGGTATTGCAAAGTTTTCTGAAATTTAATAAAGTTTGGAGATAGATAGGCAGGATAGGTTTGGAAATAGATAGGCAGGCAGGCAGATGATAGCTATAGATCATATTCATTGACCAGAACCATGGAGACAAGTATCTTTATTAACCATTTGTGGGAGAAGGGGACGATAGCAGATGTATGTTTCTCTGTATTTGTGTGTGTGTGTGTGTGTGTGGAGAGAGACAGAGAGAGAGAGAGAGATCAAAATCTTTAAAACTAATAACAGCAGTGTCAATAAATGGACCTCATTAGCCACCTCAATCTATCATGAAAACTCATGAGTTACCAATGGATAGGGTAATGATGCTCAATATGCTTTCTGTTTAATTTCACTCATTAGATCTGAATCTCAGATATGATGTGAACTTGCTTGATGACTATAAAAATCTCACATGCCAATTCTTTGAGATAGCCTAGACAAGAAGTACAAACTAGTATTAACACCACCTTTATTTTAAGGTAGCAGAATCTTGCAAGTCTGAAAGTACTTCTCCCCTCTTTTACTTTCTAGAACACTGAGGAGGACGTCTTCTGACATACTTCCCATGCCCCTTTTCCTTCTGTGAGCTGAAATGACAGCTATCTTCCTTTCTTTTCACAGTATATTTTTTTCTAGCATCTCTCTCTCTCTCTGTTCCTCTCCCTTCCTCCCTCCTCCTCCTTCCCTCCCTCTGTGAGCATGTCTTATCTCTGGACAACTGTTCAGATGGGTCCCTGCAGTTTTCCTGGCAAGATTTCATTGCCTGCTTCCTAGGGCTGAGAGAAAGTGATTGGCCCAAGGTCACCCATCTGGTTTGTAGCTAAAGCAGGACTAGAACTCAGAGATTCCTGATTTCTAGCCTGATGCTTTAATCACTATACAAATCAGGCTCTTTCTTCTGATCCAGACCAATACAACTTAGAAGCCACCAAGCCAACTGCAGATATCAGTCCGTTGTATAGCCTACCAAGTGCTTAATCAATTTTTTCTATTTTTTTTGCAACATTTTAAAGGGAGATAGAAAGAAGGGCCTCACTAAGCCTGGAGTGAGCCATTATATGTAGTTGGATCCCTTGCTTGCATGGTAGACAAGCTTGCTTTACATCCCACATTTTTAGCAAAAGAATAAAAAAAAGGAAAAGTATAATTTTCAGTTTATATTTACTGTAGACAGACAGAGATAATTATTGCAGGATAACAAATATGTATTTAGAGATAGATAAGTGCCATTCACCTCCCCCCCTCCCTTCTAGGGCAAATACCCATAATGAAAGGGATTGAGAAATATCCACTCAAAATTCTCTAATGATAAATAGGTTTCAAATCTGTCATCAGAATGAACATACTTCATTAACTAGAGGGCTGGGAGGAAGAGGAGAACCCCAGCAGAAATAAGCTACTGTCATATTCAGCATATTTTCGTAGTCAAGCTTTTTGAAAGAAAAAGACAAGTAGATAACCCCCAATCTCCCTCTCCTTTGCTTAATTTGTTTCTGCTGTCTTGCAACAGGCTATTACTGTGTTTATAAATCATACCATAATACGTCTTGACTGCATAACGATCTCAAACAGGCTGAACGCTGAGGAGAGGGTGATCTACAAAGCGATATAATCTGCCAGAAAAGAATAAAAGCATGGCAATGTTCAGAAGAGGCAATTTTGAATTCTCCACATGATTTGCCTCTAATGTGGTTGCTGTGAAATTATACACGATTGTAAGCACTGAGGAAAATGTGAGTGGAATGTTTATTTTAAGTAGGTGGTGTCATGGTCCTGGGCAGGGGCGGGACCAAGGAGATCCAGATTCAATAGCAATAGCACTTAGACTTATATACCATTTCACAGTGCTTTACAACATTCTCTAAGCAATTTACATATTGCCCCCAACAATTTGGGTCTTCATTTTACCAACCTTGGAAAGATGGAAGGCTGAATCAACCTTGAGCTGGTCAGGATTGAACTCCTGGCTGTTGGCAGAGTTTGCCTGCAATACCGCATTCTAACTACTGCGCCACCATGACTCTTAAGCATCTGAATCCTGTAGAGAGTTTTGTGATATGTCAGTCTTAGCAATGTCCATAATGATTCTGGAATTCTGAGAATTGGTCTGCACATTTAAAGGGCACTATAAAATCTCCAGATAACATCAAAAGTGATGCTGTCCCTAAATCTTTCTGGTTTTCTGCAGGATTTCTTCCTGAAAAAGCAGATTGCTGCTTCATATCAGGGTGCTGTAGAACTTCCCTTTCATTTTCCTCTGATAGTGATTATTTGCATACTACACTGCTATAATATGATAGAATATTTCACCCATTTATTTTCCTAGTACCTCTCTATAATTCTCCACCTCAGTTGATGATAGCATGTAGCTGACCTTATGTAGGATCAGAAGCTAAGCAGGATCAAGCTGTCAAGCCTGTTTTCTATTTAGATGGGAAAATTCAGGGAATGTCAGGATGATAGACTGAACTGAAAAAATGAAGAATGTCCAAAAATAATGTAACAGCAATCAATTTCTGTAACACTGCCAAGAAAACTCAGTGGGGAAAAAAAGATTTCATTCCTTTTCAATTTTCCTAGCTCTCATGCTACCTGCTCTGGGGGAAAAAAAACCCTAGAATTGGGATTCCCTGATGATATTCTCCTTGGAAGTGCCCTTTTATTTTTTGGTGATTCTGTAAGAATGGTAAACTTAACCCTAGCCCTTGAGAATACAGTTGTTGTTATTCTTTCCTTCCTCCTCCTCTTCCTCCTCTTCCTTCTCATGTCGGGGAAAACATGTTATTGAAACTCTAACATTTAACACATAACCTACACATCAAGGATGTTTGTTTGCAGCAGTTTTCCACCATTACTAGTTTCTCTCTTTAAAACTATTTAAAAAATCCTCAAGATTTGCTTAACTGATTCTGTGCTTACTCTAAATGACAAAGACTTAGTGGGAAGAATGTAAAATATTAGTAAAGCTCTAAGGAACATTCCCCCCCAAAAGGAAGGTATAATCTCATTGACCTGGGAGGGGGGGGGCTTTTTAATTGTATTCTGACTGGTTGTATTTAATCTATTTTTATTGTAAATTTGTCCTGTTTTAATGTTTGCTGCCCTGAGTCCTTAGGGAGAAGGGCGGTATACAAGTCGAATAAATTATTATTATTATTATTATTATTATTATCATCATCATCATCATCATCATCATCATCATCATCATCATCATTGTAATTCACCCCCACTGTCCTATATCAACTAGAAGGATGCCCACTGACATATATCTACCTAAGTATGCTGAAAATACATGCATTACCTTATGGTCAAACATATCTATCCCTCTTCAGAGTAAACTGGTTGTGTTTGCATTGATTGGCAGATGGCTATGAAATTATTATCCCACGCTGAACATCTGATTATAATTTAGTTTTGTATTTAAATGAGGCATTGGATGAATGTCAAATGGTTTGTGCTACCTAATTTCATAACTTCTTTTCAGGCAAATAGATGTTCCAGCTACTCATCATGATGAACATTTCGCCTAAAGGCTGCCAGAGAAAATAATGAAAGCCCAAGAAAGAGATTGAATGAACTAGCCAAACACAGATAAATTGACAAGATGCTGGAAAAGCAACATGCTTCTCTTTTTTCCCATTCTTTAACAAACGTCATTTTTTTGTCTTTTCATGATGGACCTTAATGTTCACTAGTAACTGTCAGCAGCTACTTAATCTTCTGTGGTTTCCAAGTCACAGGCCTCCTAGTCTTTTCACTCCGTTATTATTGTTCTGTACTACGGTGGGCCATTGTTTAATATAGTGTCTGATTTACTGCTCCAAGTTTTAAAGGTTTTTCCACATTATTCCTTCCTTCCTTCCTTCCTTCCTTCCTTCCTTCCTTCCTTCCTTCCTTCCTTCCTTCCTTCCTTCCTTCCTTCCTTCTTTCCTTCCTCTAACTGTTCTTCCCTCTGTGTTCTGTTTATCATGTAGACCATTTGGAGGAATTTTTTTTCTTTCTGTGCTGAAAAAAGATACTTGCCCTATATGCAAACATTTCACCTGCATTTACTAACAAACCCTATAGGAAGGAAAGGAAATCACCCAGATGGCTTTATAAAAAACACCCAATATCATGCTTGTAGTTTTCACTATGTCTGCCTATTTCTTTGTATTGCCTTTGCACTGTAGTGGACCAAGTGTTAAGCAGCTATGATTCTGCCTTTGCTCAGAACTGCCCAACAAGACGGGGGAAAAAACATACTTTATTGGGAACCCAGTGTGCACTGAATTATTTTATACACTATATATACTAATAACATTATATTGTATCTTCAAAGTAGTTTGATGTAAACCAGGTTTTTCCCACAACAGTCCACTCCTAAATAATCCAAATGATCAAGGCCTAGTTGATCATTTGGACTATTAGCTTTAGGTTTGGGTGAAACTGTAGTTCACCTTAAGTAATATGCTGGTGTTGACCTATAAAGCCCTTCATGGCATTGAACCGGGGTATTTGCAGGAAACCCTGCTGCCAATAATGACTTCCCAATGCCCAGTGCGCTCCCACAGGCAGGGCCTCCTTGGGGTGCCATCAGCTAGGTAATGTCGGCTGGCGCCCCCAGGGGTAGGGCCTTCTCTGTGGGGGCACCCGTCCTTTGGAACCAGCTGCCCCTGGAGCTCTGGGTGGCCCCTGACCTCCGATCCTTCCGCCGTGGCCTAAAAACCTGGCTATTTCAACTGGCCTATCCGGACTGATGGGGAGTGGGGGAGGGCTTTTAATGGGTGTTAAATTTTAGATTTTCATGATTATGAGATTTTTGGGGTTTAATTTATTTTTAATATTTGTATTTCATGGGTTTTAGTATTGTAAGCCACCCTGAGTCCTTAGGGAGATAGGGCAGCATATAAATCTCATAATAAAATAACTAAAATATCGTGATAGGAGTAACTATAGTTTATCCTAAGTAATATCATGATAGGAGACTTTGAAGATCAGATTCCTAACTTCTTTGGGTTTGATGTCTTGGGAATTAGATTATCCTCAGCCAAATACTAGCATGTCCTCATGTCCTTTTTGTGATAGAGTTTAGAAAAAAAAAATTCTTATCTCCTCTTTTTGGTTCCTTGTAATATAACTAGCAAAATAATTGTTAAAGGATAAATCTACCTCTTTTGGCCTGCAAAAGGAGAATTATATTAGCAGAAGCAAACCTCTATTAAGCATTACATGTTTAAGTTGGCTTTGAGGTAGATACTCCTGCATTTACGTGCATTTTGAAGCTAGTAGAGCTTATTTCTGAGAAAATGCATAGGGTGAGTCCCATGCAATGAAAGCCATCTGCCAATTGAATCGTGAAAAACTTCTATTGCTTTCTGTGGTGCCTAATCATAATTTATTTAATAATTTAGATTAGGGAAACCATTTGGAATAATGCTAACTGTTATTGTTCCAAAAATTTCTCAGTGTAATAAGGAATGAAACTGTTCTGTACAATGTGGAAAACCAAAAGTATTATCATATCTAATATATGAGTGAAATAATGAAAACTTTTTTGAAAACAGGTTTTTTTTTATTGTTTAATGGAGAAACACATACTTTGCATTTCATTTACCCGGTGATGCAACTGGAGTGAATTTAAAAGAAAAAAGACAAAAAATGATAAATTGAACATTATGATGATGAATTCTATCTGGCATCACACAATTGAAGGGTATGTTCTAATTAAAATTTTCTGGAAACACAACAACTACATTATCCTATTAAAGATTAATGTCCTTGATAATCTTGGTAGTTTAGTATTATGTTGAAAGTTATTAAGAGACTTGAAGAGTGAATTGATGCAAAGTTTCTAAATGAAAAAAAAGGAACCACAGCTGAGCAACAGAAAATATGTTTACTCTATTAAATATGATGATTGCATTGCTGCAACAAAGACCAATAAAACTTTAATAAAACACGTGCCTGTATAGTTGCTTTAATGGTGTATTTCACAGAATTTATAATGTGATTTCTTTTTTTTTACTTTTGGCTTCCATTTTCCCTCCTAATAAATCATAATATATCTGATTAATGATGGCTCAAGTTTGTCAACCCTATGTTTTAGGATATAATTTAAAAAAGGCAAAACTTCTTGTAGCTGACTGGAAAACAATATAAAAATAAGCTGATGTTGCTTTATTGACAGAGAATTTGTGTATGTATATGTATAAAGAAAATGGAATGGTGCCTTAAATGTGGTTAGCAGGCATTCAAGAAGCTAAGCGTAATTTTCAAGAACAACCTCCCCCTATGCCTGAAGAGAAAAGTTTTCAACCAGTATTTCAACCTGCTCTAACATATTCTGATGAAACATGGACACTAATATCATAATCGACACGAAAGCTTCAAGTGTTGCAAAGAGCCAAGGAAAGGTACATGCTCAACAAGACATAATAGAAAGACCTGCACATGAATTAGAGAACAAACAAAAGCATACTATATCATCAAGACAGCAAAAGAATTGAAATGGAAATGGGCTGGTCACATAGCAAGAAGAACTGATGGCAGGTGGACCAAGACAGTCATAGAATGGATCCCACTTGATAAAAAGTGTCCATGAAAGAGACCTAAAACAAGATGGATTGACAGTTTCAGCCAATATTGCAGCCCCAATTGGCAAAAAATAAAACTCAAAACCATATTGGTTGGAAACATGCAGAAGAGGCTTTTGTCCTGCAAAGCAGAGACAATGGCTACAATTATTATATGGTATATATCCATGATGGTGAACCTATGGCACGCGTGCCACAGATGGCATGCAGAGCCATTTGTGGCGGCACGTGAGCTGCAGGCAAACTTACCTCACTGCGCATGCGGGTGCCTCACAGCTGATTTTCACGCTCCCAGAGGCTTCAGAAAGGCTTCTGCAGGTTTTTCAGGTTGAAAACTAGACCCGTTTTGTCACTTCCTGTTTTTCCAGAAATACCAGAAGTGATGAAACAGGCCTAGTTTTTTACCTGAAGAGCCTGCAGAAGCCTTCCTAAAGCCTCTGGGAAGCTGAAAAAAGCCAAAAAAGGCCTCAAACCAGCCGAAAATCAGCTGTGAGGCAGAGTGTAGGTAAGGGGGTAGGGGGTGGGGGTGGATTGCACGCAATGTATAGGGGGCATGGGGGGTGCACATTGCCTTCTGGGTGCTGGCACACAAGCGCAAATGTGCAAGCGCGTGCACAATTTTTGGCACAGGAACCCAAAAAGGTTAGCCACCACTGGTATATATATAATAATCATATATCTATATCTATACACATAACATGAAATTGTTCTTGAACGAAATAGAAGAAATGTAAGATTTTTAAAAAGTGTATAAGAAAAACTCTGTATATACATACAGTTTTTGTTATACACATTATTAAGGTGACCAGATGTCCCGCTTTTGGCGGGACAGTTCCGAGTTTTCACAATTTGTCCCGCGTCCTGCAGGGTTTTTAAAAAGTCCCGATTTTTCAGAAAGAATGCACGAAAGTTCCAACTTCAGGGTGGGGCTTGTCATTGCAGGCTCTGGGCTGACCCTGCCTGAGAGCAGCTGCAGCTGCAAGCCAAGAGAGAGAGGGGGGGGAATGTGCACGTTGCGCATGTTAGTGTCAGGGAGGGATGCATGTCGTTGCCTTCTCTGACCCAGGGTGGGCTTCCTTCCACAAAAGCGCTGCACTCTCCAGAGGGGTGAGGGGGAGGAGCGGGTGTTTGCTGTATAGTGAAGGCAGCGGCGGTGGAAGAAGCCCGGCGAACGATCCTCGCTGTGCGCTCCCTCACTCACGGCCGGGCTTTGGTCCTGCCTTTCCCGCTCCAGCAAAACGGTGCAGCGGGCTGGCCCCCTTGCTGGGCTTGCAAGCGCAAAATGGCCACGCTCAGGCCAGGTGAATTGTGCTTTGCTCGGCCAGGCGCTCCCGGAATTGCAGCAGGCGGAGAAAGAGAGGGAGAGAGAGAGAGAGAGAGGCAAGAGCAGAGCAGGCCCAGCCTTGCAACCTGAGCAGGCTTTGTTTCCCGCTGCTTGGGTGGCTTCGCCGGGACTGGCTGCTGCTCCCTCCTGAGGCTGCAGAGGTAAAACCGTGCTGGGTGGGAGTCTCCTGGGAATGAGGGGGAGAGGCTGCTGCCGAATCTTTACCTAAATCTATCTGTCTGTGTGTGTGTATGTGTGTGAGAGAGAGGGAGAGAGAGAGAGAAAGATAATTCATAAAATCCCTCCCCCCTTCAGCCATTCTTCCCCTTTCCTTCAACCTGGCATTTCTGCCACTGCATGTTTTTTTTATTTGTGCCGGAGGCTCTTTTTCAAGGTGGCTTGCCCATCTTTTTTTTAAGGAGGGGAAGGAGAGAGGTTCTGCCTTAAGCAAGAACTGTTTCATATAAACCGAAATTTTAATCAAGAAAACCCCCCCCATCAATGGTGTCCCGCTTTACCAATGTTAAAATCTGGTCACCTTACACATTATACATATGTATAATGAATCTGTCAGTTTTGTTTTTTCTTGTATACTTTTTTAAAAATCCTATATTTTTTCTATTTCATTCAAGAAAAACAAAATACATTTTTGTGACTTTGTTCCCTTCCACACCCTTCCTAAAAAAATATCCAGAAAAAAGGCTTACCAAAGTTTACTGGCTAGATTCATCAGATATTTATTTATTTATTTATTTGAACTTGTATGCCGCCCCATCTCTGAAGACTCAGGGTGGCTCACAACTAAAAACAGAAACAATAAATACTTAAAAAAAATTAAACTAATTTTACAAGCCCAAAAATTACAAAAACTAAAATTTACAATAGTTAAAATTAAGAAACCTATCCCCCACCCAGGGAGGGGTCACAGCCCGGGTTGGTCAAACAACCAGGACTTTAAATCATGGTGGAAGGTGTGGAGGTCAGGGGCCAGGCGGAGCCCCAAGGGCAGTTGGTTCCAGAGGTCAAGGGCCACGACAGAATAGGCTCGTCGTCGGGGGACCACCAGCCGGCATTGGCCTGCCGACGGGACCCCAAGGAGTCCTTGCCTATGTGCTCGCACAGGGCGGCCGGCACTCGATATTGAAGAATATAGAAACTTATATTATATCTGCTTTAAGGATATAGAATCTTTGGAATGATTTCATTTTCAAAACTACACAGCTTAGCACTTAGTTACTTAACAAGCTAAACAGGAATTATCCTCAAGGTCAAAATAAATTTATTTTTCAATAATTTTATGAAGAATATATTAAACAGATAAAAGAAATAAAAGACCCTAATTCAAAAATTCAAAAATAAATAAATAGAAAGTGTGGAAGAAATATTGTCCCCCTAAAATAAACATTTTAAATATCCACTTATAATTTTACCTTCCCCAAATGTAAATGGATTTAGTAAAATAACTGTCTCCCTTCATCCCAGCAACAATATTCAACAATAACAACTCATCACTGTATTTTAACACACTGTCGTTCCGTCATTCAGCCCATTTTCTATAAACTCAACTCTAAATCTCAGCTCTCCTTATTAATCAGCAAAGGTCCAGTTAAAAAAAAGGAAATATTTAACAACTTAAATTTATAATCCCTCTTTCCACTTAGTCTAGTTAAAATAAATTTATGAAGTAGGAGTTGATTCCTGATAATCCTTGCTGGCTTCTTTATTTCTTGGTGTAAATTTCAGTTGAATTTATAGGCAGAATAATTTGTGTATATTGAATATCTCAGATAATGTTCAAGAATGATTATTTTCCTTTATAGAAATGCAATTCAGCAGACAGAGCTGCCAGTGTTTGGCATTGACTGCCATATTTTGGCCTGATATATAGAAGTTATAGCTAGACACATTTCAAATTAATTCCGATCTCAAGAACTGGGAATAGCATTTTTAAATTGGAGATTCCTTTAACTTTAAAAATAAATAGGTTCTTTCCAGAACATAGATGATAAAGAATATTGAGACTACATAAAATATAGCTCATTTCATTTTTGAAATCTCTGTTTTGAAATTTTCCCTCTGAATAGTGAAATGTTATGAATGCAATGGTTTTCCATTTTTTCCAGGATTCTCAGAGTTTATCTTTGATAGCTAAATTCTTCAATATGTTTTCAACTTCTTTAAGAAGGATTTAGCCATGTTGAATGAATGCCAAAATAGAATAGAGACCTTATGTGTAGATAAGGAAATTCAAAACCAAGCCAAAATGATTGATACTCCCAAAATATTCTAACCCAATGTTGGAAGAAATATCTAAGTCCAATTCCAAGCCTGGAGAGTGGTGCTGGGAACAAAATGGAGGCTGGAGTTTAAGGTTTAAGGTTTAATGATGAAGCAGAACCACCAACCACATGTGATTCTGGGCCAGCTGACAAAATGGATTGTTCTGACCAAAGCTTCCAAGACTGTAATTAAACACACACTTATTTTAAAAACAAGTCTTGTTTTATTGCAATGCTGGGGATTATTTTCATTCCCAGCCAGTAATGAATCTCAAACAGTCCCTTGAGATAAGCACCCACCTTTCTTTTCTGTGAAATGCTGCCAATAACAGAAGTGTCAAATAAACCAGAAGAAAAACCAACCAAAGTACAAAGAGCTTCAAGAATGAATCTGAACCGAATGAATGACTTTGCTTCCTGCAAAGGTTTCATCATCTTTGCCTGTCCTTTACACCTTATGGGAGGGGCAGTCACTTTCCAGCCTTACTTCCGAGTCCTCCTTTTTGTTTCAGCTGCTCTCGCCTTCTAGCAGCTCTGCGTACATGCGCACTGGCAACAGGCTCCCCTAGGTTCTCTGCTTCATTGCTGCCAGACTCCAGAGGCTCTGGAGGCAACACCCCACTCCCAGATGGTCCTGATCCCATCTTTGCATCATATGCAGGACCCTCATCTAAGTCCTCTCCAATCTCCCTGACTGGTCCCCGTTTTTCCCCACTGACCGATTCCACTGCCATCTGCACAGGCTGCCAACAAACCACAACATGGGGTTTAAAGTGGTGGGTTTTTATACCTTCTGGGTTCCTGAGGAGGGTGTCATATAGGGGTTATGTAGGGGTCGTAGCTGGCTCTATAGGCAAAAGAGGAAATGCAAATGCTAGGTGTTTGTCTGAGCTAATTTTGCCAACACTTTGTTTGTTGCTTATCTGAATTTCTGTCTGCACCCAATATTTCTGAATGGATTACCAAATCTGAATTTCTAAAAGCTGGCCTCCTCAGTTTCTGCTTGGGGCAGGGAAACTGGGGCTGATTTCTGCCTCTCTTAAGATTTATTTATTTCCCCTTTAGGGGAAATATTTTATCCTGCCTTTTTAATATTTCCCAAAATATTTCATTCTTTGGGTGGGGGAGCTTCCTACACCAGAATCAGACTTGGTGAAGTGGAAGCAAATTTATATTGCTTAGAATAAAAGAGTTAGTGAAAAAAAATAAATGGAAAGAAAACATTTGGGAAAGGTAAAATTATAATTGGAGATTTAAATACAGTTTTGAATACTTTCATGGATACAACTAAAAAGTAAAAACTGTTTAAAACACCTAGCCTTTTCATCTTTGAAGCTATAATCCATGTTTTGCATTATGTGACATCTGGAGAAGATGCAATTCATCTGTAAAAGATTTCATGTATTTCTATACAAGATTTAAATCTAGTTTAAGAACTGATTATATTCTAGCTTAACCCTCAAAGCATATATGATACTGCCAGATATTGGATGAATAGATTGATCTGTCCATGATCCAGTTTTTATCACAGTAAAATACAAAACTTGACATTCTGCTCTCCTAGTTAGCAGTTTAATCCAGTACTGAAAAACAAAAGAGACCTCTGAAGCAACTTAGTTGATTTTTCTAGGAATTTTTTTTAATTGGACTGTTCTCCGGAAGTGTCATCATGGATTTAATGAAGGGAGGATTTGGAGAAAAATATATAAAGAAAGTAACAGTAAAAATTCAGCAAAGAAACAAACAAGTTAATAAATAATATTTATTGAACAGAGATATTAGGAGGATGGCTGCAAGGCTCCCACTGTTTGCTCATACTATTAGCAAATGCCTTAAAAATTACAGATGAAAATTCAGATAGTTTTCATTATGACTGGTTGCTTAAAGACCATTTGAATGATGGCTTTTGAAGCACTATACCACCACTACTGTGGTCACATGATTGTTATCTGAGTGCTAGGCAACCTGTTATATCTAATAAATAATAATAATAAATAATTATTATTATAATAATATGCTGGTTTTCCCTGAAAGGCAATAGGTAAGCTGGCCTGAAAGGTTTCAAGCAGAGTGGGATAGATGGAGTTGAAATCCTTCATGGACTATAGGAAAACAGCTGAAATCCTGAAGATTTCAGCTCATTCCATCTCAGCCCACTGGAGCATTTTCCCTCTGTGCATAGAAGGGAGGGAAAGGCCTTTGTGGAGCTGCAGGAATGTTTGGGAGTGAGCGGATATGAAATCTTTTGGCAGGTAGCTCTTTCATTCTGTCCACTTAACAACTTGGGAAATTGCTTAATGACAAGGGTGGGATCCAAAATTTTTAACAACTGGTTCTGTGGGCATATCTAGGTGGGTGTGGCCATGTGATTGGCTGGGCATGGCTTCTTTTTTTTGAGCAGCCCCCCCCCATTTTTGGACCTTCTGGGACTCAGGGAAGCCTTCTGGGGGGTGTTATTGCTCCCAAGAAGCTTCCCTGGGGCCCAGGAAGGCAAAAAATAGAGCGGGGGAGGAGCTGTGCACCCCCCGCTCCATTTTTTGCCTTCTTGGGCCTCAGGAAAGCCTCCTGGATGAAACAGTAAGACAGCTAGGGGAATCCCAGGACAGCTGATCATAGGAACAGCTGATCATCGGTAGGGGAAAAAAAGAAATTCTTTAAGGACTGACTGGGCAGCAAGGGGAGGGGAGGGGCCAGCCATGGATACAATTTGCTGGTTTTCCGAACTGTGTAGAATCATAACAACCGGTTCCATAGAACCAGTAGAATTCCACCCTGTTTAATGAGCACAATGGACAAGCGTGGGATTGCAGTTGTTGAGCAAAGTAGACATGTGGGCATCTCACTTAATGATCACTTTGTTCCACGATCAAGATTCCAGTGTCAGTTGTGGTTGTTAAGCGAGGACGACTTGTAATTTACTGCTGATTAGAATGTGTGCATGTTGCAGTATCTAAAATTAAATAAATAATATATACAGTTTTATGACAAAATGTATTATCAGAAGAAGTTGATTTAAACAAAATCCATAAGCTTTTAGCCTCGGTTAAAATTACTTCTATATTAAAAAACTCATAAATTGAGTCTTACTGAAGCATTTTCAAAATAGGAAACACAACAAGTAATTTAATTAAATAAGTCCTGTGAAATTGATAGGATTGCTGCAACTGTTTATAATTTTGTTTCAGAAATGCTTTTCACTATATACACTATATTATCTGATTAAAATAACATTGCACAGTAATCACTTTCCTGAATCATGATATCAAATCTGGTTAATTATAATATTAACATATAACAAAGAGAACGAATTAGTCAAAACCAATTGATTTATTGCACTTCTGAATCAAGATGAAATATTTTTTACAGCTTTTCTGGCCAAAGGCTAAGTAATACTATTGCTAACTGAATCTTTTATTTTTGTCAATCAAGGTTTATACACGTAGATAAACAATAAATCCTATCAGAAAAAAATTAAATTTCATGCAACCATGAAAAATAAATTTGCTATTTGTTGATATGTAAAATTAAGTACCTAACTCATTTCAACGTTGAAATGACTTCATTGAAAATTGTATTGGTATTAATCTTCAAAAAGTTCAATGGAGAGTCAACACATCTTGATATGCATAGGATTGCAACCAAAGTCTAGAGTCAGAGTGATTCCCTCACATGACACTCCACATTTAACTTCCTTTCACACGTAAAACTCATCATCTGCAATTCATTTTAAGCCTGTTGTAAAACAGCCTGCGAATCTACGAATAAATTTGCTTTCTAAACTTAAAAAGTGGAATGATATATCTGAACTCAGAAGCTTAAACATGAAGAGACCATCCATAGAAAACCTAGAACTATTCCGCCTTCAGTCCGATCTAAGTATAGTATATAAAATCATACATTGCAATGTCCTTCCGGTCAATGAATACTTCAGCTTCAACCATAACAATACAAGAGCACTCAATAGATACAAACTCATGGTTAACTGCACCAAACTTGATTGCAGGAAATACGACTTCAGCAACAGAGTGGTCAATGTCTGGAATACTCTACCTGACTCTGTGGTTTCTTCCCCAAACCCCAAAAACTTTAACCTTAGACTGTCTACTATTGACCTCACCCCTTTCCTAAGAGGTCTGTAGGGGGTGTGCATACGTGCACTAATGTGCCTACCGTCCTTGTCCTATTGTTTCTTTTATTTTTCTTATATGTATTCATTTCATGTAGTCACAACTATGTTTATCCTTATACTTATTATCTTGTAAGTGATTGACAAAATAAATAAATAAATAAATAAATAAATAAATAAATAAATAAATAAATATCATACTAACATTTATAGGAACTAGAGGAGCACTATAAATACAATGCCTAAACTTGTGGGCACTGTTTATTCCAATGTAATATCTCTTGCAGCTTTGAATGTCTTCTTCTTTAACTATGATGCGATTTGTTTTCATCATGCAACTTAATTTGCTATAATTTATTTATTATTTATTTTTTTATTTAATTAAACTTATATACCGCCCAACTCCCAAAGGACTCTGGGCGGCTCACAGCAAAAAAACACAGAAGAATTACATTAAAAAAAACAATTTAAAAAACAACAAACAACAGAAGGGCCAGATCTCGTTAGATCTCAGTCGCGAGATCAACAGCCCCATGCCTGCCAGAAAACCCAGGTTTTGACTGCTTTGTGGAAGGCCAGTAGAGTGGAGGCAGTCCGGACCTTGGGAGGTAGCTGGTTCCAGACAGCCGGAGCAGCCACAGAGAAGGCCCTCTCCCACGGGCCCACCAGCTGGCATTGTTTAGCTGACAGAACCCGGAGGAGACTGACTCTGTGGGATCTTACTGGTCGCAGGGAGATGCAGGGTAGGAGACTCTGCTAAGCTGCAATGCAGTGTTTTAATTAAATATAGTTCTGAGGTTTCAATTTCTGCTGCTGTAGCCGTTGTGGCCATTAATTCTATTATTATGCTGTTCAATAATTCTAACTATTGTTATTAGTGTGTTTAGATTGTTGCTTTAAAAGGGCATGCAACCCATCTTTGGGGGAAAAATA
Organism: Naja naja; assembly: GCA_009733165.1. Taxonomy (NCBI): domain Eukaryota; kingdom Metazoa; phylum Chordata; class Lepidosauria; order Squamata; family Elapidae; genus Naja; species Naja naja. Next base: position 139,031,060 of record CM019150.1, read on the forward strand.
TTTTAAAGGAACACATGCATCTTTTTAAAAATGGAAGAGACCCATTACCATGGCTCTATGTTAAGTCTTTTTAGTATGAACTGACCCTGATCCAGTTCAAATCATTTCCAAATCAGAGATTTATATAGCTTTATCAGGTGTGGAGAGTATCTTTTAATCTTCTGTTCTTCTCACTGCTTATATGAAGAAACTCAAATGTTTGAGTAAGTGCTTATTTTAAAAAAATCAAGCTAAAGTTTTGCACCTTTCCATCTATCACATAACCACTATTGATCTAGAAAGCAAATATTTGCTGAATACATTAAGTATGGAATTCCAATACGTCTGTAGATTTTGTGTGTATGTGTGTTGTGCGTGTGTGTGTGTGTGTATGCATGCATCATATGTATTTGCATGTATGTACAAATGTATTTACACACACACACACATATATATATGTATGTATGTGTCATATTATATTACACACACATATACACACCGAATGTATTAGAACTAGTTTTTCTTTCCAATTGAATTAACAGGTGACATTAAAATTGTTAATTATTTGATATTGTATCTTCTTTTCTATGATTTTGGACAAATAAGAATAATTTCTATGGATTACTAGAATTCATTTGTGGCTGCTAAAAAGATTTCATCACCTCTGTTTTCGAAATGGCCTTATATCGAAATTAATTTGGAAGCTCAATATCTCCAAAGTTAAGTATCCCCAAGGGTAAGTGGTCATTTACTCTAGCCTGTTTTAATGCTGTCACCAGCTGTTCTGCATAGTACATTGTGCTAACAGAGCATGACCTTGGATTTTTGACCAAGTAGAAACAGTGCAACATTGGTACTCTTTTGTTCCTACCAAAAGGATTTATGTTCAGAACTAACTGTCCCAATGCTGTTTATGTTTCCTTTGAGAACTTTTGCTTTTTATATCTTTTACCTCCTTTTAAAGTCCAAGCTGCTATAGTAGCAATCAGCTTTCTCTTGTCAGCTATGAGAACTGGCCTAAATTAGTCAACTTGCACTGTAATTATTGTAAGATTTGAGTTCATAGATTTGGCATAGATAGATTTGGAGATCTATCATATTATTATCTTCAAAGTGGAGGTCTGTTGACTGGATAATAAAAATTGATTTATTGTCTATGGAGATTCTCAGTCATCCAGGTCATGGTTTTTCAAAAGGTAACTGAACTTTGTTTTTCCTTGAAGACATTTCACTTAATGTAGAGGCTATCTACATTAAAATTGAACAGTGTTCTTTCAACAGAGGAGGGATATGATACCACCTATCTCCTGTTTACAACACAGTCTTTTCAGCAGCTCCAAGAAAGTTCAACACTATTTTGTGCTATTCAGGTGACCCTGAGGGCACAGATAAACCTCCAAGTTGCCTCAACAACTCTCAGAAAGAGTGCTAATGTCCAGATCACTGCAAGAAATATAAATCCTTCCATCCTCCACCATTCATTCAGAATTGAACAAGCTTCTTAGATAAGAAGTCAAATATTTTCAAGGAAAAACAAGTCCAGTTGTCTTTTGAAAAAGCACATTTGTGATAATTGATTTATTTAAAATAGCTAATAGTTGTAATAAGATAAAGCAAGGTGATATTTATTTATTTATTTATTTATTTGTTTGTTTGTTTGTTTGTTTAGATTTATATGCCGCCCTATCTCCCAAAGGACTCAGGGCGGCTCACAACAATAAAAACAAGCAATACAAAATTTAAAACATTATTAAAAAATATTAAATCTCAAACCCAAACAAATATCTAAAACCCAAATGATGCTACACATAAAAACCCATTAAAAACCCACCCCCCTCAATCCAGGCTGGCCTGTTGGAAAAACCACATCTTCAGGTCACGATGGAAGGAATGAAGGTAGGGGCCAACCGCAGCTCCAAGGGCAACTGATTCCACAGGGTGGGTGATCCCACTGAGAAGGCCCTACTCCTGGGGGTCGCCAGCCGACACTGTCTAGCTGACGGCACCCCAAAGAGGCCCTGTCTGTGGGAGCGCACAGGGCAATGGGCAATTGTTGCTGGCAGGAGATGTTCCCGCAAATACCCCGGGCCTAAGCCATGTAGGGCTTTATAGGTAATTACCAACACCTTGAATCTCACCTGGAGGGCAACCGGCAACCAATGCAGTTCACGCAGGAGGGGTGTAACATGGGAGTATTGGGATACTCCCATCACCACCCACATGGCCGCATTCTGCACCAACTGAAGCCTCTGAGTGGTCCGCAAGGGTAGCCCCATGTAGAGAGCACTGCAATAGTCAACACGGGAGGTAACGAGCGCATGAGCAACCGTACACAAGGCATCTCGGTCCAGATAGGGGAGCAGCTGGTGCACCAGGCGTACCTGGGCAAATGCCGCCCTGGTCACGGGTCCCACCTGATCATCCAAACTGAGCCGTGCATCCAGGAGGACACCCAAGTTATGTACCTTATCCATGGGGGGCAACACCTCTCCCCCCATGACTAATGATAGAACATCCTGGAACACCTGAGATGCCAGTACATACAACCACTTGGTCTCGGCCAAGTTGAGTCGAAGCCTGTTCCTTCCTATCCAGATCCGCACCGCTTCCAGGCACTGGGACATCACGTCAAGGGCATCACTGATTTGGTTTGGGGTGGAGATAAAAAGCTGGGTATCATCAGCATACTGGTGATACCTCACCCCAAAGCCACAGATGATTTCACCCAGTGGCTTCATTTAGATGTTGAACAGGAGGGGAGAGAGGACCGACCCCTGGGGCACCCCACAAGAAAGGGGCCTCGGGGTCAACCTTTGTCCTCCTGCCAACACTGACTGTAAACGACCTGAGAGGTAGTAGGAGAACCACCGCAAAACAGTGCCTCCCACTCCCAACTCCCTGAGGCAATGCAGTAAGATACCATGATCGATGGTATCAAAAGCTGCTGAGAGATCTAATAGGACCAGGACAGAGGAATAACCCCTGTCCCAAGCCCTCATCCCCAAGCTCATCCACCAGTGTGACCAATGCCATCTCCATGCTGTACCTGGACCTGAAACCCAATTGATACGGATCTAGATAATTAGCTTCCTCCAGGAACCCCGGAAGCTGCCGGGCCACCATGCTCTCAACAATCTTCGCAACAAAGCAAAGGTTGGAGACAGGATGAAAGTTGTTTAAAATGGCTGGGTCCAAGGCATATAAGATATGCTTTGAGGATTTTTTTAAACTTTCCTTTTCTAGTGAGTTTCCTATTAATCGCTTCTTGACTTTCCTTAATGTCAGTGAATGCTGAGCTAAAATAGAGACTTTTGAAGGGAAGAAGGAAAAAATTTGTCTTGATTCTATAAAAATGTAAATTTAGAAATAGTTCATTATAAGTTGGATTGATATAGTAAACAAACCAATCTAGTTATTACTGATTTATTTTTTATCTTTTATATTATTCAGGATTATATTATTCTGGAAAAAGTTTTGTTAATTCAAGATGAAGTTAACAGATTGGTTAGCTTGGAATCGCTGTAGAGAAGGAAGTGTTGGAGACCTGGCTGCCTCATCCATCCCTGAAATACTTATCTATATTTGGTATGCATTTGGTCTGGCAAGAGTCTTGTAAATATGGGAGAAGCAATAAAGAATGATAAACTCACAATGTTTTCTGGTTCCTTGAGCCTGATTTCTTCCTGACAATCTGCTGGGACATTAATTGCAGACAATCTTTCTACTGAACAACCACTTGTCTCTTAAATAGTCTCCTTGTTAAGAAGGGCTTAGCCAGGTGGAGATTGAGCTTCTGACTTGCTTCCATCTGTATTACTGAGACTTGAAGTATATAAAAGGGCAGCATCATGAAAAGTGTAGCTCTAATCCAAGGGATAAATAAACACAATAGGTAATGTGTTCTGGAGATGCATGTGAGGTTTTAGTAATTCTTCTAGGACTGTAATTGTATAGAAATTTCTACTATTTTCCAAATTTGTTTATTGAAGGATAGGAATTCGTGTGGTGCAACACCTGGATAATGAAATGCCAAAAACTTTATCCTTAGATATCCTTTATCCTTTCAGTATTTCAGTTTTACAATAGAAATTGTGAAAATGAACCCATGATTCATGACTCATTGTGTCTAGTTCTTTTTAACTATGTAATTATACATTATGTATAATTTGTTGTCTTGTTTTTTGTTTCACACTGTACTTTATTTTGCTTGTGAAAGCTGAATGTGTTAGCCTAAAGAGGGCACAACAGCTTTTATTATTTCATAGTAGCAAATAAACTTGACTAATCTGCCAGATTTGATTTATAAAAAACAGTCCATAGAATAGAAATTTCACAAATGCTTTAATGTTATAGACAAATTATAGAGAGGAATTGGTTCCAAAGGCAAGACAAGTGAGTGACAAGAAGGAAAATACTAAAATAATGGATTTAGCAGGGAAAAAAACATTTTAAATCTTTGCTTTATATCAACTGGGAAAAGACAATAATAAAAATACATTTGTTTGCTTTTTTACAGGTCATCAAGGGTAATGGAACAAGCAGCAGATGGCAAGGGAAGAGTTTTGTTCTCTAGAGACTGGATAATTATTTTTTTGCTTTTTAATACTTTCTGTGTGTGACTCAAATGATAGAAAACAGAGAAGTTAATGATTGGTATTCAATCCACTACTAGATATTTTCAATAGCTATTGGTTGATGCTACTTCTTTTGAAGAACAAGCTTTAAAATTAAAAGGGTCTATTGGTGAGATAATCAACTGCAATTATTTTTGTTAATATTTAACTTCGTTCTGTTTTATATTCATGAATAGGTTTTTCTTCTTCTTTAACTTTTGATTCTGCTTCCATGATTAGTAACCTGAATGGCTAAAAATCCCTCTTTATATAATTTTAAAAGCAAAAAATAGCCAAAGGATGAATAATGTTACATAATAATATATTCTCTTGTGAATTATAATCAAACCTATATAATTGTATACCTATACACAGAGAAAATATTGGCTTCAAATCAACTCCTACTCAATAACCAATTGAAATCGCCAGGATTTGATTGCTTTCCTAAATCATAATAATGTTGGGGTGAGTTGAATCTTTGGATGGGAAAAAGTCTTGATTGCGTATTGTGGAAACTAACAATCAGAGTAAAATTTGTTCTTTAAGAACTTTAGGCTTAAGTTTCTTAAAACCAATGTTATACTCATCGGCGTGCTGAACTTTCCTTAATTTTATTAACTTTCCTTTCATTTTATTATTTTTTCTTTTAATTGTGAATAAGATCACAACATTCTGAAAAATGTTTTCATTGTACAAATGACTGGATAGACTTGGAAGACTCTGGGTTGTCTCCAGGGTTTGGTAAAAATATCAAGATGGTGGCCTAGACAGTGCAATGAAAGCTCTTCCTATAAAAAGCAGGCAGAGCTTTGATTGCACCGTGATGTTGTGGCTGAAATCTGGATGTGGACAACTCAAATTGGCTAAGCATGCTTGCAAATACATAGCAAAATTTTTCTTTCCAATCCTATCCAAGGTTCCTTTCTATGTTCTACCACAACTCTTATTACTATACTTTCTAGTTTTGTGCTCTGTACATCAGATGGGAACATGGATGGTACACAAAGTCAATCTCTTGATAACTGCAGCATGATGTTGTGCCAAAATCTGCATTACTTATATCCTGAAAATAGTCTTTCCCAGTAGAAGACACATCTGTTTTCCACCTCATTTTCAGAAAGCTCTCATATTTGTTTTATTGGGTATAATATTATTCTATAATGATAGCAGATAACAAAGCATATGCTGAATTTGTTTTGTTTTGTTATATCTGTTCCTCATGTTGTAGCTGGCCTGCTTACTGATGATTAGGATTTTGAATTATAGTGAGGAGACCCGGGTTCTAGAACATCTTCCAAAATAGAAGCTTACCAGAAGATTGGAATCAGTAATTTTCTTTCAGCCCAGTCTAACACACAGGGTTGTTATTATGAAGAAAAATAGAAAGAAGAAACTCTATATGTCACTTAGAGTTCCTTAAACCAAAGGCAGGATGTAAAGCTAAGAAATAAATTAACAATCATGTAAAGTGTTCCTTTATGGCATCCTTCCTTGAAATTTAATTGAGGGACGGGAAAATGTACCTTTACAGAAAGATTTTTCTGCAGTAAAGACAAGCTACTACCCTCCCGTCCTTTTTATCGCCTCGTAGATATATGTGAAAGAATTGTCCTCTTCTTCCCTTTTTAAGCAAGGACAAAATTAAACACTTTCAAAATAAATATATTTTTAGTACAACAAAAATGTTCCAACTACCAATAAAGCTATTACAAATGTTTTAGTTTTTAAAGATTTTTTTTCCAATTTTCCCATTCATAAATATTCTGTTTTTGACTGAGCTGACTAAAAGTAAAGTCTGTACAAAACTAGAGTAAACTTTTTGCTACATGTTCAAGTAATGCTTCATTTTTAGAATACAGATACACTGTATTTTTGATCAAAATGTGTTTCATAAAGGAAACACTAATATAATCCATTAAATAAAGCTAGAAGATAACTAGATCTACAAAGAGGACAAATGCACATAAACATATAAACACATAAAGATAAGCTTCTAGGCAACCTCTATTTCTTTAAGAAAACCTGACTCTAAATCTTGAAGAAAACACTAGGAATAAAAAGGATCAGGAGAAATTAAATGCCTGAAAATTCAATTTCCTTGGAAAACAAAATAAAGCAGTTCTCATTAGCGTGGTGTCAGCAAAAGCCACCTCAGTAAATTTTTTAATTAAAATGGTTGGGGTTTTTTCCCCTTCAAAGGGTATATATAGATGTTCATATCATCGGAATGTTGATCTAAAATATAGTTTAACTAAGCTGTAAAATTCTTATTAATTTTCACATGATGGTGTACTTGATAGGAAACCAGCAGAATGGTGATTACAATGACTCTAAAAGCTGGGAAAGGTCAATATCAAAAAGAAAGAGAAAACAGTTTTCTTGCTATTTGGGGAATCTATTGTTACATTTGTATGGAGGTCAAATACCTCCAGCACAGTCCATGATGTAGAATCATAGAATTTAAAAAATGATCCCTGCTCTGCTTAGAGATCCAAACTAAAGTATCCACAAAAGATGGCTCCCTGTACTATGTCTGAATACACCCAGTGAAGAAAAACCAACTACTTTTCTGAGTAATTGGTTCTGCAGTTGAATTGCTTTTTTGATAACTTAAATTCATTATTCTGGGATGATAGAGAATAGATCTTGACCTTTTGTGTTTCATGTTTTGTAAGTATATGAAGAGTGTTACCAAATCATGATTTGACCAGACCATCATAAAATTTGTTCAGTGCCTCTCCCCTCCCCTCCTCTTGAAGATAAAGGAAAAATAGGACATTGATCCTGAAAATCTTATGAAATAGGCATAGAGTAGAGTGAAAATTATGTTAAAACAATGAGGAAGGAACAGCCTTAGAGGTTCAATGAATCTGAGACAAGTCTTGGAATTAACATTCAAGATTAAAGTCAAGAAAAAAAGCATTTGAATGCCCCTATTCAAGGGACTTACAAAGTTCAGGAAAAAATAGTATAATAGTGCAAAATGCTCACAATGCAATAAACTACAGAGAAATCAGTTTTGCATGTATACGTATCAATAACTCTTTCATTTATTTTGAACTCCAAAATCTGTCACCAAATTTGGTTACAAGAGTCAAACTGTAACAACATGATTCTTTTGGGGTTTCTTTTTCTTGGCAAAACAGTAGCAAAAATACAAAACTTGTTGCACATAGTTTCTTTGAGTTTACAAATTTACAGAAATGACAATATTTTCAGGTTCATTGCTTTTTCTGTGCATCACCACTTTAATCCTAGTAGTTCTAAGAAATCAAAAGTTGCCTTTCTCATTGGATGCAGTATATAGTTAATTTTTTAGCTTCTCATGTAAGGGCTCTTTTCACTTCTAGAAATTTTCCTACCTCTGATTTGGTTTTCTTTTTACATTTAAAAGTGTTTCTGGATATAGTAATAAATATTGCAATAAACATGCATATGCATACATCTTAATTATATGTGGACAAAAAAATCAGCTCTGATTTTAGGATTTAGATGTTAGCTGTATTCTTCTTACTTTAAAAAAAACATAATCCAGAGGAGTAGCTCTATCAACAGCTTTTTTATGCTTCTCTAGAGTGTTGTAAAGAACCTTCTTCACTTATTCATAGTTTTAAGTGTTTTAAACTAAGTCATGCTGGGAAAACAAGAGTCAGTGATATTATTTATTTCACATCTAACTTCTTATACTGCCTTGCAATTAGCTTTTACATGTGCAGAAGAGAGTTTACAATAACTGAGATGAGAAAGTATGTCCTCAGATGCTTCTTTACAGGATCTAAAGAGGTTTTTTTTTAACCATACACAGTAAGTGATATCATTTTTGGATTGTAAATATATAGAAATAGAAAGGACTGCAAACACAAAAAGAATTAGAGTGACTGCTTTGTCTTCATCAGTATTTCACTAATGTTTAAGTCAAAAGTCCTGATGATGATTTTTTTTCTTGCTATAATCCATGGAGTCAGGTCACAAGCAATTATGAATATGGACTAGTTTTACAATATGAGAAATTAATAAGCTACCATTTTAATATCTAATTCTTTTGTTCAATGTATGTGTAATGAATTATGGTTATTTTGGCTGACTATTAAATGTTTTAATTGCTGTTTTTTGAGGATTTATTTTGTGTTGAAATGGAACGTACAGTGTATTTCCAAGCAAAGAAATCTTATTGTTATTAATTTCAGATATTTCATCTTGGCTCCTAGGAGGAAAAGAGTATGAAAACTTTCAAATGTTCAAAAAGGTCAGCAGGTAATTATCAGAAGTAGGTCCCTGCTAACCTACCTGCATAGGAATATATTACAGTGGATTGATTGTTTTTTCTCTTCATTTTGTTACTACTAAAATGTATATTTCATATATTAAGAGGTTGTTATACAAAGTTTCAGCTGTTCATTGAATGTTAGCACTAGGAAAGGCATTAGTAACTTTAGCAGATACCTATAACTAGTAAGCATTGGCTTTCCAATAAACCATTTAAACAATAAGGAAGATATGTCTACAATTTTTTTTTCAAAAGGCAATTGGTATCTGTAGAGTAATAGTAATGATGTAATAATAGTACTAATGTAAAAAAAGATGATGTTGAATTAATGCTTGCCATCCCAGTCTATGCTTTTCAGATGAGTTGGGACAAGACAATACATTGAACAAATGAAAATACAAGATTTTTAGTTCTGATAAGGATTAATAATGGGTCAAAGATGCTTAAATCTAAAAAGGACTTTAAATTATTTACCACCTTGACCTAATGCTTATGACAGACTGAACAAATTTTCAGAAAGCTTGCTTCTAAATTGAATATGTCACTTGGAATTGTTTAACCTGATGTCAGTGAAACAAACTAAAATGGGTGCAGCATAGTTTTATTCTCTCTTACACAAAATAATTAAGTAAAATGCTTAATATATTTCTATCTATAGTCCATCTGTCTGTCTAACTATAACTCACTCACTCACTCACTCACTCACTCACTCACTCACTCTATCTATCTATCTATCTATCTATCTATCTATCTATCTATCCATATATCTATCCATCCATCCCTCCAAAGGTAATACATAAAAATAGTACAATAACCAGTTAATGCATTAAATTGGTTAAAAAGTTAGTTCATAATGTAAACTGGCTTTAGACTCCTAGTTGCCAGAAACTTATTACTACTTTAGCCTTCTTCTTATCACCTGCTAAACATCCTTTCTCCATAACTCGCTCCTTTTGCTTCTCAACATATTTTGCTTCCATGTTGACCACGAAGTCAAACATAGTTGCTCCTTTAATTCCAGTCATCCCTTACAATTGAATATATTTTTAGAATCTTTCCACATAATTCTACATTTATAGACTATTTTTCCCTTGTTATGTACAGCTTTGTGTGAGTAGTCTTCAGTTGATTTATATATTTCTTAAATGCCTATAAACTAAAAACTGATTACTTTCTTAAAATGGACTATTTGGGATTACTATTCCAAAAATAAAATTTATGGTTACCTTGCAAATCTTCAATGATAATGTTTTCCAGTCAGCCCAGTCCATGGATAAGATTGTATGGCTTAGTGAGAATAATACCTCAAAATACGTTTGCTTCCTTTTATTGGAGATAAATAATTTACAGAAAATAGGCAGGTGTACAGCATCGCTTCCACTGGCAGCATTAAATTACATTATACTAATGCTTAAGAGAGCTGCCCAAGATGTTTATTTGTCACTAAACCCAATTCAAGGAATTAATTTGGATGTGTAAAGCTTTATAATTCTCAGGAGCCTTTTATTGATCCAAATATTTGCCTATTTATTGTGATGCACCATCTTTTGAAATCTATTCAGAGGCCATTCAAATTATCTCTGAATGATAAAAAAGTCAATGAGATGTAGTAGTTAAGATATTATATTGAAAACAAGGAATTCCAGGTTCTAGTTCATCCTTAGCCAGAGAAGTTATCTGGATGTCGTTGATTTAGTAATTTTCTTGAAGAAGTTGCTATGGAGCAAAACAAATAAACAAACAAATAATTTTGTATTGTGCTTAGATATAACTGCTTATTGAATGAAATATAACAATAATGCTACAGAATCCCATATTTAAATAAATCTGAACATTTTAACATTATAATATGAATTTTTCTGTGATGCACTTTATCTGAAAAATACCGTTCTCCATATATAAATTCATACATATATATTTCTATGTTCCCTTTTAAGGTAAATAATGTTATGCAATATGAACAAAGGCAGTAAGAAGTGAAAGAAATAAAATCAAGAAATTAGGAAAACAAAAAAATCAAGAAGCTAAATCCAGTTTACACCAACACTATAACTTTCTATATATTTTAAAATTTGAGACACCCCTTAATTCCATAGACATTTTCCCCATGGAGGAAAATGATGATTTTTTTTTTTGAGCCAGGTCTCTGAATAACAGTTGGACTTATATTTTGGGAAGGGATCACATTATACATAAGACATCTTTGCTTTGTACCTCAGTGTTTATTGGCAGTCAGCATCATTTACCTATGTAAATCAAGAGACAACCTGCACTGCTTACTTGCAGTGTATCAAGGTTAGTAGTTTTTCTAGATGTATTGTTATGGAACTATGTTCCAAATATCATTATTGAGTTGAAGATAAGAGAGGGATCTCTTGAGAAAAACGAACAGATACATAAGGATATTGCTACTAGTCCAGAATAATTCAGAAACTCTCTTCTTGGTACTGATAGTCTATGCTTTGGTTGGTCTATTTTCAGTTTTTGTTTGTTTGGTTGGTTGGTTGTCATCTGACATATAAAAGTTCCCATTACAAAGCTTTCAATATTCCCATAGACACTTCATACCACTTTAGCAGCTGGATGAGCTATCTGATCCATAGTAAACATTGTTGTCTTCCCTTGATACTTCAGGAGATGAGTAAACTGAAAGAACAGTGGTAACCACCACCATTTCTCCAGTTGTCCTAAGCAGTACAGAAATTGAGCAATGAGTGTGCAAAGAGTCTTGATGCCATTTTAGGTGCTTGGATAACTGGCAACATATTGAAAAAGCATGAATAGGTCTCTGCAATGGATACTTCCCCTTTAGTTACAGTACCTCAGAGTTCAAATCCAGTACCTGAGATATCCTATTAGTTGCTGATACGCTACTCATTTCCTTACTAACGTATATACACTGATTTACAGTTTAACACCAAACTCATACCTATGAATGTATTCTATTCTCTATTATATGTGTTTGTATGCATCCTTAAACATGTAAGACTTTTCTCATTGTTGTCATGTGTGTGGAAGGTGGGATTTGGGGGCAGACAAAACCAAGCTGAAAGGATTAATTTCATTACTCAGTCAGTGGAAATGAATTTGAAACAAAAATTTTCTTGTGCATGTGATAGAATTTACACTTAACCAAATTTGAAATGTGCTCATTATCACAAATTTGACATCCAACTGTTAATATAAAGGGTATATTTTTCCCTGCTCATAGAAAAAAAAAGATTTTGCACTGTCAACAATTTGGCTTGCTGTTATTAAAGGATTGTAACTAAAAATATAACAAAGCATCAACACAAATAGTGCTTCAGAGCAATTTAAACAGATGGGAATGATTTTGTGCTAACAACAATGGCCCAATTAAAACCCATTGCTTCCCAGCTACCAATTATCTTTTTCTATGGGCCCTTATAAAATTCTGATGATTAAGTATTCCATTCAGAAATTGGTATTTTTTCCTGCCTTCTCTGGGGTTATTTTAAAGTAAAAACTTGCAAGATTGGAAACTCAGTCCTATAGTGGGAGGGTGTTTAATTTGGATTTCGACTAGTGCCTTTCTCTGGTGCAAAAAAGGAGAAGGTGAAATGAGACAAACCTTTCACATTTTTCATAAAAGAATTTCATGTAAAAGGACATGTTTTTGGCAGTTGCATACACACAGGGATGGTTAAATTTAAAATAGGAAAGGAGGAAGGAAGATAATTTATATGGAGGAAATTTATGACTGAAAACCCACATCATGGCAAATTATCTAAAGAAATAACTGTATCTGGGAAATGTGGATGAGAGGAGATTTTTGGGGAGAGCTTATCTTGAAAGCTGTCTATTAATTGAAGACGATGCATACAAAAGCATTGGGAATTAATGGGCGAGGTGTTTTTTTTAAGATTAAAAAAGTATTTTGAGAATAATGGATTGGAATACTTCTTTATTACTGTGGACAGTAAAGTGGACTACGTTTATAGTGATTTATTCATGTTTATTAGCTAAGATAATTCTCTGCCATAGCTTTACCCTTTACTTAGCTATTTCTTCCCTCCCTCCCTCCCTCCCTCCCTCCCTCCCTTCCTTCCTTCCTTCCTTCCTTCCTTCCTTCCTTCCTTCCTTCCTTGCTTTCCTTGTAGCAACCCGTCTCTTTGGACTTCATCTTTTTTTTTTTTGCTTGATAATCATGGAAAAAGAAATCGACAAAAGTGAATATTGATATAATGGTTGCAACATTTCCTCCATAGATTCTAGGAATGGGGTGATGATTGCTAAATGTAGATACAGTATTTCACTGCTAACTGATTCATGGAATGACAAATTTTATCTAAAAGAAGCTCCAAACTCCAGTTAAGGTTTACCCATCCTGGGTGTGGACCTGTGAGTGAGGGAAGATGAGGGAAAACAGGGAAGCAGGGAACACGAGGGACATGGATGAGAATAAACTTACTTTCTAAAATCTACATTTTTTTTCAGATTTTAAAAATCCCAGTATTTTATAGCAGATCTGGGTTTTATTTTGTTTTTTTTTTGTCAAAATACTCCCTGATATTTCCTGTAATGGCCTTATAACCACATAACTATTTAAAAAAAGCCTTTAGTAATATAAAGACAACTTATTCACTTTAGAAAATAAGTGTAATCTCCTTCTTCCACCAGTTTTTTTTTCTTTTTATGATTCTATAATCCCTTGCTTCAGGGTGGGGTCAGAGCAACTGGAGCTGAGGATTTACTGGCTGGATACCCTTTGTGACACCTATGCAGAGGTCACAGCAGATATTTCCTCTTTGTGCCCAGATAGAGAAACATTTGTTGCTGCCCAGGATTGAATTCTCAACCTTCTGAGTGGGAAGTGAGAGTCTTCATTTCTAGGCCATCACACCACTCTTCTGTCAGCAGGTATAACCTCATTAATTATTCTACATATTATTATTAAATATTATTCTATATTTTTATTCTAAACCATCAATACAAACTCTCTGATGGAACATCACCCTCCCAAAGTAGATGGTTAAATGAAGCTGATCCATTCACTCCTGGCATGGATAATTTCATGTCAAAAAAAGGAGAAAGCTGCTGGACCCATAGATATATGGATTGCTGTTGCTGAAGATCTTGCAGAGAAATGATGTGATGCTTGTTATAACACACGTGGTTGTTATAACATGCTTGTTATAACATTCTCAGCAACCCAGAGATGCTAATCTATACCTGTAGCAGAAACTTATAAAAAGTTATGGAAGAAGAAGAAAAAAAATCAAAATCACATAAAAGGCACATGTATTAAAAGATGACAGAGAAGATTATAAAATACCCCAGAAAAGGCTGCATCTCCATTTGCTCTAAGAAAAGGTACACATTCCTGCTGTGGCAGATCCATCAAAATAGCAGAAAAATACAATTTAAAAGCAAAGACATTTTAAGCAAACTGTAGTAACACTGGGCAGCAATTATCATCAATTTTGCCCAGAAAAGCCATCCAGTTAAATAATAGCAACTTTACCCTGTAACTCCTTTCTGTCCCTTTGACAAGTGCTTAGCATCTTTCTGAACTGAACAGTCTGGAGAAAAAAAGAAAACTTTCTGACAAAATGATTTAAAACAAGTAGACAGCATCTCTTTGAAATAAAATTGATGGAAAAGGAATAGAAGTGTTGATAAAAGTGAACAAAGTTTTATCTGAGCCCCAATTTAACACTGAAAAACTGTTTTTTTTTCAGAAATAATATTTTGTCCACTGGTAGTGGATAAAACCTATATATGAGATTCAAATAGGCATCATAGAAAATACAGGATTCTTTTTTAATCAAAATATTGTGCAATGCACTTTATTTTAACTTTGAAATGACCCACTCATGTTTAATCAGTTGTAAATGATCTGACCTACACAATTCTTTCTTTTCATTTACAGTGATAGAACAAAGTAAGCTACCACCAATTTTACTTCAGATTGTCCACAGGTTTAGTATAAGAAGTATATAGTCTGGATCTGGTATAGTTTGTCACTAACATGAAGTTCAATAATCCAGTGCTGCTAATAATCCAGTGCAGTGGTGCATAGAAATCAGAAAATTTGTTCCATATCAAAAGTTATCAACAACTTAGATTATTTCAAGACATTTTCAAAAAGTGTTTTGGAAAAACTGGTGGGATGTTTTTGGGCTCCCATCTTACAATTTCTCCATTAGTTATGAATATTATGCTTAATGTCACTTGCTTCTTCTGAACCCAATATCAGATCTTTAATTAAAAAACAACAACAACTGAGGATCCTAAAGACTTTATAGAAGTCAGCTTTGCCCTGGACTTCGTCAAATTGTTATGGAATTGTGTAATGAAAAGCATTTCCTCTGATTCTACAGCAGAGAAAAAAAATTAGAAGATTTATCCATCTCAAACAGGTTTATCAGTGAGTACTCAAAATCCATTCATATTGGAGGTGAGGTAGATAAGATAAGGGCATAACTGGCCCCAAACCATGCAATAAACTTCCATGGCTAGATCTCTTTGGTTCAATTTCAACACCTTAATCCTTATATCACACTGACTTTCATGTAATTCTAGTGTTAACCTGATTGAATGCATGTATGGTGGTACGGGTTTTGTGATACTAAAGTTTTGATCATTGAGGGATCTTTTTCTATTTCAAATGCTTATTATAAAGATTACCCCCTCCTGGTAATTTCATGTGAAAAAACATGATATAAGAAAAATCCTAATCTTTCTCCACCCCACCCCAACTTGACTCTACAAAAAAAAAAACCTAGTGCAAATTCATCAGCTTTGGCAGGCTGTTATCAATGTTTCACAGAACCTAAAGTCAAGCTAAAAGATAACCTTTCAAAACACCAAGAAAAATACACTTAAAAAAACGTGCCTGTCAGTTTCTTTCTAAGGGAAATAAAACTATTGGGAAGAGGGCAGATATCTTTAAAATCTGATAGCCCCCTACGATTCATTTCTAAAATTACATTTCCCATTGGATAGATCTTTGTATCAAAACAAGATGAAACTTTGTGCCACTATGTTAGATAGCCAAGTACACTCTTCACATACCTTACTGGAGAGGTTATCTTCCTTCAGCTACTCCACAATCACTGTGCTCTCCCTGTGGGGGTTATTCAAAGCCAGATCTATGGCAGCAATCACAGAGAAAACATCAAACACTATTTTTGTCACTTCCCTCATTTTTTTTCTATCCCTCCCCTTATGATACTCAGAGGACTTTACAAAAAAAAATCTAGCTTTAAAAAGGTATCTTTGAAAATAAGTTGAATGGCATATCTTTGAGCAGTTCGTGAGCCCTCTCTGGCAATTAGACAATTCACTGCCAAGGAAAATTCTAATTGAGTGTTGTTGTTGCTGTTGTTCAGGGTCGCAGCTTGTGCAGTTGGATGTGAACAAACTGGAGAGGATAACAAGGACTCTTTGCTCAGGTTCATCTGAGGCATACTGAGGACAAAGTCAACTCTTTCATGTCTTGAAGCAAAGCCTGTACAATTAGCCTGCCTCTGGCTAGTGAAAGATACAATTTCTCTTTGACTCGATGCTGCTTAATTAGATGTAAGAGATCTTGCAAGCAACTTTAAAAAAATGTTGGGAGTAAAAGCATGAATTAAGCTAAAAGGCTGGCAGTGAGTTTCAGTTTTGTGTGGTACGTTGCATTTCTCTGATTTCTCTAACAAAATGCAAGGTGGGAAAATTCTGGGACTTCAAAGGAACAAATTGTTTTCTCAAACTATTTCAATAGAACTCAAAAGATTTAAAACAAAAAGAGTATTATAGCTAATGCAGAGGAATTGAAGATTGCTGCTTTCATAGGAGTTCTATGTTTAAAGGCCCCTATATATGTTGTTTTTCACAGCATAGGAGCTATTCAATTTTGAGCTTCAATTTCAACGAATAGTGAAATGCTGAAGTTTTCAGACTGGATATGCTGAAAAAAGGAGGGATGGGGCATTCCTCTTATGAAAAACAAGTAGCTTTTATGATGGGCATGCTCATTTTTTTACTTGGACTACAATAATTTTCCAAACTGGAATGCAAACCCTAGTTTATTCCATAAAACCCTTCTGCAGACCTCAGTAAAACAAAGCAAAATAAAACAAAAATGCACAAAATACTTTGTGCATCCACCAATTAGGTAAAGGATGATTAGTATCTCTGTTTGAATACCAGAGTCTTTTTAATATTATTTTTGACAAGTAGAAATCACAGAAAGTGGGTTGATGATATAATGCAGAACAGAGGTCCTCCCTCCCTCCCTCTCTTCCTTGTTATTTAGATATACTGAGCATATTAAAGAGATAGCAAGTTTTAATCATTCTCCATCACTACCAAGAAACTACTGAAAAATGAAAATTATTGAAAATTCATTGGTTATATCCTTTCAATTTCAGCAATCTGATTTTGAAGATTTTGGAGGAAGACACAAAAAGACAGCTGGGGCTGTGCACTTCACATACAACTCTAGGTTCAGAGGTGGTATTCAGCAAGTTCTGACCAGTTCTGGAGAACTGGTAGTGGAAATTTTGAGTAGTTTGGAGAACCGGCAAATACCACCTCTGACTGGCCCCTGCCCCCATCTATTCTCTGCCTCCTGAGTCCCAGCTGATTGGCTGGGTCTTCTTTTGATGCCCTGCACAAGAGAACAGAGCTGGAAAGCAGGTTAGTGGAGTAAGGATGGAATGGGATTTTGCAGTATCCTTCCCCTGCCTCGCCCACCAAGCCACCCACAGAACCGATAGTAATTTTTTTTGAATCCCACCACTGTCTAGGTTGCATATAAGGAGCAAGTCACTTTGTCTCCTTCCCTGCCAGGACTGCTCTAGTTTCTCAGAAAAGCTACACTTGAATATTAGTCTTAAGGATCATTTCAAGTTTCTCAGAAAAGCTACACTTGAATATTAGTCTTAAGGATCATTTCAATTTTTCATTTTAGAAATCCATTCACAAACAAACACACACACACACCAAAGTTTCATAATTAAAGCCAATGTCTGTTTAATGAAAATTAAGCAGTTAATTTGTAGGGAATTAGTAGCAACAAACTAGGCTTGGTTAGTAATGGGTTAGGCGATTTAATCAAGAACCGTAATGTGGTTTAGAATCCTGAATTCAGATTAACAAAAATTGGGATTGTAAGGAAGCTGAATATGTATTTTAGATTGTATATTTTTGTTTTTCTTCTATTTTCCATGGAATCCCATCACACTCGGCTCTTCAGACATATGACAGTGAATTTCAAAGGACAGAAGATTTTGCACAAATGCATAAGGCAACTTCTTTGAGATTCCATCTCTCCTTTCAATTATAAACCAGTGGATTTTTTACTATTTACATTGCCTGTAATTTTCTGTTGCATTTTCTTGAGACAGAGCTAAATGACTGCTGAGCTGTTTCATATCCACAATGTGCTTTATCACAATCAATAATAGCACTTTTATATTTCTATCCCTACTCCTCAGAAAACTTTGATGATGCATAACAGTTGATTGCTACTGTAAATGAATAAACATGCACTATTGCTGTTCCTTCTTTTTGTTTAGGACCCCAACAAAAAGAGTTGGAATGTTTATGTGCAGTTGTTGCAGCTGGGCTACTGCAAAGCAAAATGGTTGTGGCAGGCAATAAAATGTTACTGCTGCTGGTGCTGAAAAAGAAGGATGCAAACAATTGCAAAAACAATAATCAGGAGGAACGTGCTACAAATTGGAAGATTTAGCCTGCAGATTGCCACATACGTTGACTTGTGAGATATATTCTTGCATGTGTTCTAAATAGCTTTATTCAGCAGCTTGATAATGAATTGTTGAATGCTGTCTTCTGTTCCAAAATTGCAGCTCATCAATTACATGTTTTATGGGGAACAAGATGATGAAAAACATCTGTTGTCTCCTAAAATTAGAGAAGACAACAGTAAAAAGAATAAATGGTAATAAGTAATGATTCTCCTTTTCAAAAATCTCTAAATCTTTGCTTAATAGCATTTTAGAAGTTGATTAAGTTTGGCACAGCATCAGTGCTATCAGCAGCAATACTCAGTAGTGAAAACTTAACTCAGGTTGGCCAGATTGCTGAGACAAACCATTACAGTTGCATTCAATGGCCTTGTAAGGGGGTTTTCTTGGAGAGAAAGAGGAATAGGGGTAGGAAAATCCCCATTCTGTCATAATAAATGCAGGGCTGTCAAACTCGCGGCCCACGGGCCAAATATATCACATGCTAGCTATGCCCACATCCCGTTTAGCAAAGTGGGAAAAAGTTACAATACATCACGTGATGCTGCTGTGACAACACAAGTTTGACACCCCTATAATAAAGCCTAACAATCTATTGTATGGTGGGAAATCACCGACAGCTTCTTCAGGCAGGTATAAAAGTTACTTTATCTCTACTTGATCATTTGATAGCTGTGGGTATAGAAAAAGCCCTTGCAGATATTTCCCAGAGTTTTCTTAAACAGTTTATCTTAAAACCAATCTATAACAGAGTTTCACTGAAAACATGGATCATGAGAAAAGCAGGAAACTCCAGAGAAATATTGCTTCAGATAAATCCTTAGTTCTGTGACATCGTATCTTCCAGGTTTTAAGATAACCAGTTTGGTGATGGATAGGAAATGGATAAATTAACTTCTTTGATTAGAGAAAAAATATTGTCTACATCTATTGTTTCCTGGAAGCCTCTTATGAAATTTTTACATAAAAATGAGAAAAAAAGAAATACAATAAAGAGACTGTATATTTGATTTTACATGTACTAACTTCAGCTAGAAGTGTATATGCTTAACAATGAAAGTGTGATGAGATTCTGACAGATGAGAATGTAAGAAAATACTAGAATGTGCAGAAATGGATAGACTAACGCTTACCATTAAGGACAAAGAAGAAACTAAATACTTTTTGACATGGACATTTTATCAATGGCTAGATAAAAAAAACAGTAGTTAGAAAGAAAAGGACATAAAAAGGATAAACGTTAAAATGGAAATTTGTTAAAATGGACAAACTAAATATTATTGTTATTATAGTACTAATGTTACTGTGATGAATGTTACTGCAAATACCCTAATTATGACATCCTAAAAACAATTGTACCCAGACAATACACTGATTGAAATGGAATTTTTATATATTATTTATTTATCTATTTATTATTGGATTTTTATGCCGCCCTACCTCCCAAAGGACTCAGGGCGGCTCACAACAATAAAAACATACAATACAAAATTTAAAAGGTATTAAATAGACATCCCAATAACCTAAGAGCCTTGGTGGTGCAGGCTGTTAAATGCCTAGCACTTAAGTTCCAGCTGCTTGCAATTACTGCAGGCTTGAATCCCACCAGGCTCAAGGTTGACTCAGCCTTCCATCCTCTCGGGGTAGGTAAATTGAGGACCCAAGATTGTTGGGGGCAATAAGCTGACTTTGTAAAAATGCCGCTTAGTAAAAAGCAGGCATATACAATGGAATGAAGGCTATTGCTGAGCACATTGGGTTGTATCCCAAAAATTGTAAGCCACCTTGAGTCTTTGGAGAAGGGCGGCATATAAATAATTAAATAATAATAATTAAAACTAACAAACAAACCAGTTAAAAAAACCCATCAGTCCAGGCCAGCCAGTTGAAAAAGCCATGTTTTCAGGTCACGACGGAAGGATCGAAGGTCAGGAGCCATTCGAAGCTCCAAGGGCAGCTGATTCCAAAGGGCGGGTGCACCCACAGAGAAGGCTCTCCCCCGGAAATAAAACTTGCAAAAATGAACTTATGACTTGTGGCTTTCAACATTAGGGAAGATAGTAACAGAAAAAGTGTAATGTGGTGAAAATTGAGAGAGAGAGAGAGGTCAAAATGTATTTATACTTATAACTTCCATGAAAAATATCAGAAGCCACTTCTTTTACATGGATTTTCTTTTTCTAATTTTCTTTGACTTTTTTCTTTTCTTGCACTTTTTTGCTTTTTCATTTCTTTCTTTCCTTTTTCTTATTTTTATTAGTTCAGGTTAGTTTTTATCTTTTTTGTTAAAAGTGTCAATAAAATATACTTAAAAAATAAAAAGCCATTGTGGTGTAATTGTTAAGATGCTGGGCTGGCATAAGGGTGATCAAGATACAGAAGATCACTGGGAATTTTTGAAGGAACCACTCTCTTGTGACTTCATTTACCACACAGGATTATAGTGGCGATGAAAATATGGGGGGAAAAAAAAGCAGCTTAAACTTTTGTAGTTGAGGTTTGAAGTAAGAGTCCTTGGTGCTCTCTGAACTTGGTTGTTTTCTTGCAGATGTTTCTAGCATTGGTTATGTTACCTAGTTTAGGTATTGAAACATCTGTAAAGAAAAATATGACAAACATTTGTATGTATTCCTTTGAATCAGTGTTGACTCCTAGTCCTGCTCTTTTCTTGGCAAGTTTTCAGAAGTGGTTCAACATTGCCTTCTTCCTGTGGTTGAGTGACTGACCCAAGATCATGCAGCTGGCTTTAAACTTTACACCAAAGTAGTGCTCATATATGATTAGAATTGACAGTTTCTTACTGCAAATATGTAGTGATTTATAGATAGAATTTAAAAACAAAAATAATGAGAGTTGTTTTCAGTTCTAGAAAATTCATTAATTTATGACAAATAAAATCATTTGCAAGTTGATGGGAGATGAGAGCAGGAGGCAGTATATATACAAGGCCAGAAGAAACAAAACAGACTTATAGAGTGAGAGCTAAAATGTCTAAAGCTGTAACCTTACTGACTCTTGACTTGTGATATGATTAATGTGATATGAGCCAAAAGGAAATTTAGGAGACTTTTGACAGGCTTCATACGCTCTAACCAAGAGTCATAACTGGTATATTTGAACTATAATAACCTTATGACAAAGTGGACTGTTGCAGTAGGCTCCTGAGAATCATTTTCTTCTATCTGAGACAAAGGGAAAAAAAGAAGCCACATATTCTATCTTTCATTACAGACCAACAATTTAAGCAACAATTTCAAAAGCATATTGAGATGGTCTTTAAAATAAATAAATAAAAGGATTTGGCTTCAAGATTGATTTGTGCTTGTCAAAATTAGTACCCAATAAAATACTTCAATGCTCTGAATTAAAATGTGGGTGTCTCTATTGAAATCTAACTATTGATCACTTATTATTCATGTATGTATTCATTTATGAATTATTCCTGTCAAATACCATGGTGAACACATAAAATCCCAGTATCAAAACAGCAATAAGACAAAAACCATTAAGCAACCATTAGATCTTCTGTCTTGTCTCTGTCTCTGTCTCTCTCTGTCTCTGTCTGTCTGTCTCTCTCTCACACACACACACATGCACACACACAGATGTCTGAAAACCAGACATAAAATCGACAGTAGATCTAGTGCCCAATAGGTCAACAAAACAGCCCTCTATTAGTATGAGCAGTCTTTACCCTTTATTAAGAGTTTACTTTTCATTCTTGAATGGCAAAAATATGGAAAATGTATGCCACATTGACTGTGACTTTTAAAATCTATAATCCGGCTACAATATTCATTTACAGATTTTAGTGATGGGTCATCCGTCTAGGTTTGGATAAGAAAAACACACCATTTAACAATTAACAAGAGTAGTATGCAATGTGCACTTTGATAATGTTATAAAGTGTTATCGCTCTTATTGTTCTTTATATTTAAATCAAAACTATGAACTTATCTGCATTGTATGGTAGCCGGGCCATAATTGTTTTTGGACTGCTGAAGGAGATGATGTCACCTCCTCCTCTGCCTTTATCTTTTTGAGCAGTGCCTTTCCTATCTAGGCTTATTCAGCCATTTGAGAAAGAAAAGGTTTCACTCTCAGCTCCCAGTTGGACCATTCATAGTGTAGAAATTATTTGCTATGCATTAGACAGTAGTTTTACATCCATTCAAATTTTGGATCCACCTTGTACAGTTCCCCTGTTCCTTTAACTTTTCAGAAGTTAGTAAACATTTCAGAAAAACATTCTACATCTGCTAAGATAAGATTTATCTTAAGTTTTAAAGGTCAGGTTGTATCAATTCCACAGCTTTGTAAATATGAAATTAGATAGCATTCTTTATTTCTGTTGTAGATGTTAGATTTATAAGGGAAAAAAAATCCATAGTTAATCCAGGTTCACTTTCATCAAAGGAAAATGAAGTTCACATAACACAATTGAGAAAATTGGCAAGCATTCACTGGTATATGGAGATCAGTTTGCAGAAAATTCAAAGCATGATCCATTGGCAGTCATAATGAAATGTAGTAATAACCTTGTGGAAAAGGGACAAGAGGTGCTTCCTAAGAAATAAGCAAACTAAAGAGGCAGGAACCTCACAGTCAGGAAAAGAGACTAAGAAAGGATCCATTCTAATGGATCCAGCAGTTAAAAATAGCAACAGCAATAGCACTTAGACTTATATACTACTTTACAGTGCTTTACAGCCCTCTCCAAGTGATTTACAGTCAGCATATTGCCCCCAGAAATCTTGGTCCTCATTTTACTGACCTCGGAAGGGTGAAAGGCTGAGTCAACTTTGAGCCAGTGAGACTTGAACTGCTGAACTGTTGTTAGTCAGCAGTCAACAGAAGTAGCCTGCACTACTGCATTCTAACCACTGCACTACCATGGCTCTGTGATGGGAAGTTCTGCATTTTCAGATTAATAAGATTCTATTAATGTAACCTTATGATACAGTATGTTTAGCTCATCTCATCGTGTTTTATATCTGATTTACTCAGGAGGATTGACAGTAGGAGAAACCAATTTCAAATATAGCCTAAAAACTGAATAATACTGGCAGAGGGGAGCAAATTAAGGAATTGAAGTAAAGCAAAAGGACACAGGACACAGGAAGGTGTTTCCTGTAGTTTGGTGATATTTTTTTTTCTGGAAGAGGTTAATTAGAAAGAATTCATAAGTTTTATAGCTGGAACTGCCCCTAAAGTTTATTGGAATGAAACCTAGACATGAGCTTTGGGAAGTTGGTCAGGTTTTTCTTATTTTACCTCTAGAAACTCCCAAATTAATTTCTGTTTTAGATTAAAAACTGAAATAAAGTGGATTGTCCATCTAGCTTCCTTCCTCAGCCAATTTAAAACAACCATGAGGTAGCGGAAACACAACCAAAGTGTTGAATCCCTTTTAAAAGGAAGGTTTTCAATGGTGGGCATTGTTTTCTCCTCCCTCCAATCATTTTTGGAACTAAAACCTTTTTAATCTCTCTCCTGATGTCAACCGACAATAAAAGTTCCACTGGGTTCAAGGGGATTTATATAGATTCAGAAGTAGCTTATTCATTTGTTTCTGAACTAATTTCAAGATTATCATGCAAATCTTAGTTACAGAAAAAATATCATGACGACTATTTTATCTTTCAGGTATATTTTAGGGGATTAATTGAACTGTACTTTATCTACTTGATTAATAACTATATGCCACAACAATTAAAGGCAACCTTTCCCAAAACAATTCACTACATAATACCATGTCCAGTGTAACCCAGTGGTGGGCTGCTGCCAGTTTGGAACAGTTCTAGCAAACTGGTAGTTCCAACCATCAGCTGGCCCTGCCCACCCACCCCCACCCTATCCTGTCCTATATTTCCTTCTTTCTGGCTCAGCTGAATTGCGTGGCACAGCTGATTTCCATGCCTCAGCTGTTCTACTTATCGGGACTGCCCTAGAAGGCAAGCAGTTGAGCTTCAAATTGCTGTATTTTGAACGCTGCACTCAATTGTGTTAGGCATGCATGCGCTCACAGAACTGGTTGTTAAAATGGTTGCAGCCCACCAGTGTTGTGGTAGTAATGCTATGATATGGAAAATTGATGGCATTTGTTCTTGTTTGTAATTGCCATCCTGGACACTTGAATGTCACTAACAGTTTCTTAGCATCAATAGATATAAAATAATACACTTGAGGAAAATATTATTTCTTTCCCCAAAACAATGTCTTGAATCATCTTTAGATTAAACACAGATCATCTCAGTCCTCCATTTTTACTCTTTGGATAACAGGGAAAAATATATCTGCAAGGACAAAAAGAACACATCCAGATGGTATCAAATAGGCTAGAGCATTTCTTCCCAAATGCACAAAACATATTTTCTTCCCTGCGGGGAGTGTTAAACCAAGAACATCAAATACGTACTTCAACCAGTGAAATAGTGCTGTCCATTCTAACGCTTCAGCATTCTGTTCCTGCTGCTCCTATGGAACAGTCTAAGTAAAGATACATAACACTGAGCTGCATATGGCAGAAAGTGGGTCACTTTTAAAACTTGGATTGGATCTTGTGCTTGAATTACATCAAAGTTGTCTTGGCAGCAATCAGAATCTTATATGCAATAATGTGGCATGTATGTAAAGAAGTTATGATTCATGCAATTCCTTTTTTTAAAAAAGGGTAAAACTAATACAAGACTGGGGAGAAAAAAACTGAATCCTCAACTCCTATAGACCCTACATTTTTATTGCTTGTTTGTTGCTTATTATCATGGCTTCCAGAGCCCTCTTTCACTAATGTCTAACAATGTAATTGCCAAATATAGGAAGTCCAGTTTTTTTTACCATTTTGAAACAAGGTTTATAAACCTTAAAATAAGCTTAGCTATAGAGGTTAAGTGTGAGCCATAGCTGCAAAAGATTGCACATGTGGAACAAAAGAGTTATCTCTAGTGAGAAATGCAGAAAGGCCGTAGTAATGAACCCCCAGTTGTTTCTCTTCCATTTCATGGAGAAGTGATGGCCACATTGCCTATATATTGCCTACAAAGCAGCTCCCAAATTTGCCTTCTGATCCTCAGCATGCTGAAAGGTACCCTTTCATTCTATCATTCAGCTCCCAGAGTGGAGAATGATGCATCACACTGCCCTTCACCTTGAGCAGCAAAACATAGTGGGTCAGTTGTACATGCCAATGTAGAAACCTTGAATAGAAGGTTGGGAGCTGGCTTTTCCCACATTCATTTGACTTGATCACAGCAGGTAACATTAATACTTTTCTTGATTCACTATATATTGCCTGACAAAGCCACAAGGATAAATAGAATGAAATTTGTGTGGCTGTACCTTGACGTTATTTGTATGGTCTGACTCTCCTGTCAAAGCAAATGCTATTAGCCTTGGTGAGAACATACCTTTTCCCCTTCCTTCCCCTTGTCGCTATCTTAGCATCCCTTTATTAAAAAGAGAATTAAAAAAAATACAATGCAGCACTGCCAGTTAAAGAATATGTTTGAAAAGGGACAAGAAAAGGGACTTCCATGCCATAATGATGTGGTATCAGAGATACAATGTTCTCATAATTTTGTTGTTGTTGTTCAATGCAAGACACAGGTAATTTCCTATTTTGTGTACACAAAAGGTTTTTGTCAAAGATCTGATTGACCCTTTTAGAAAAGTCGTGCTTGGAATGTAGGTGAATTCAAGTGTGATGCTTTTTATTTCAGTGAACATTATTTCTCAAAGAAATTTCATTCAGGGACAGAATGTGCAGTATTGCTTTGAATGTTTTTGTAGGAAGCAGTCAATGTCTCTCCAGAAAGCTAAAAATGATACATGTTTTGCCAATTATGATATACTTTTATACTGTTGGTTTCCTTCTTGAATCTTCATCTTGATGTTCCATTGCCAGGAAAAGTGACTATAAATAAAATGAACCCAAATTGAATCTTTTGTTTTCTGTGCATTTCTGAAAATATGGAAATGTGCCACTTATTTTTATCAAAGTATTTTGGCTTTTGGGGGGCTGGGCAGGGGTATGATGCTACTGGTTCTGCCCAGCTCTATAGAACCGGTAGCTCTGAAGATCAGCAGACACCGAACCGGTTCTGTGTTTGCTGCTGTTTGGCCCACCCACCCGCTCGAGCTCTTACCGGTCCTTTATTTCCTGCTTTTTCAACCCCAGCTGCTTTGTGCGGCACAGTCGAGGAAAAAAGTGGTTTTTCAAACACTGTGCACCTGTGCACAGTGCTTTTCAGCTGTCCGGGCAGCACAGCTTAAGGTTTTTTTACATGCACAAAACGTAATCATGGTAGTAAAACCGGTTGAATCCCACCCCTGGGGGTGATGTGGGGTGGAGTACTTTTTTTAAAACTTGGCATTCATATGCATTACTTTTTTTTCTCTTCAGATTTTGTTCATGAAGTAAAAGTACTCTTGCATTTAAGATGATGGTGACGGCTTAGTCAATTCAATCTTTTATTATGGTCACAGACCTGAATAAAAATGAAAACATTAAAATAAAATGGACATTTATGGTCAAGATTGTCAGGCACATGATCAGGAACAATAGCTAGGAGAGTAGATTGGGAAAAAAAATTAAAAGTGAAAGTTAAAATTAAAATCCTGCATTGGGTATCTTATACTGCATACAGAGACAAAACTTATTGAATTAAGTTAATAGAACTGGCTGAGATGGCAAAATTAGCTACCTTAAAGAAAAACTTTATTTTGTTTTAATATGGAAACTACTTTTGGGCATTTTTTCTCAAACATAAAATAAATGCTACATTGATTTTGGGAATTGATAATTAAATTGTTTATGATTATAGAAATATTTGATATTATTGAATTTTAGATCAAAACGTTAATATATTTTATAGCTATATTTGTATCAAAGATAATCAGAAGCTATTTTTTCTTCAGTTCTTTTCATTTTTATTTATTCCTTTGCATCATGCTTTCCCATGTCTTTTTCTTATTCAGAACTTTTTTTTCTTATATTTTATCTTTTGTAGAAATTTAATGAAGTATTTTTTAAAAGAGAGATGCAATTTACAACATAAAATGGTATCTAGTTTCAGAAAAACTTGTGTAGTTATAATCATACTCCTAGGAAGCCAACTATCAGTTTATTAAAAATAAATGTTAATGGTCTTATTTGTTTTCTTTTGGAATTCAAACTGTTTCAAATGTTCCAGATTATGCTTCATGTGATGCCAATGTTTGATTCAACAGGGAAGAAATGCTTAAATAAGATTTCTCCAAATATTGTATAAGTTGAATATTTATGAAAACATCATGCAAACTAATCTTTCACTTTCATTACAATTATCATCTTTTCAGACTTCTGAAGCTTTATAAATTTGATAAGCAAGTAGTTCTGTTCTTTAAGGAATGGGCAAATATGTTGGGTTAGGTTTGTTTATATATATATTTAATTTTCTTCAGCTTATATCTTTAGTTTATTAGTTTACCAATTGAAATGCAGTTTGCACATATATTTGAATAACTTTTGTGCACAATTAACACCCATTTTAAAACTCATTTTCCTTATTATATACATTGAAATAATTGTTGTTGTATACATAATTTTATAAGTTAGATTTAAAAATGTAATTGTCCTACTTATTAGGGAAATTTACCTTTTATGCTGGAACATAAAATAATTTTCCATATGGATAGTTATCAAAATTGCTTAGGCTCTGAGGATAGAAGAGAAGGTTCTAAATCTTCTCTCCCAGAAGCCAATTAGGTTTTTCACATCCTGATCTTATCTCTTGTTTTGGTGTGCTAGTTAGCCAGTTTGTGTTGGCACTACCTATCTTACTGGTGGTGTTTTATCTTGTGCCTATACCCTAACTTTGATCTGTATGAGAGAAATAACACTGGACTACTCCAAATGAGGTGCGTTCTCCCAAAAACAGGGGGGGTTTCAGATTTTTGACAATATTTTTAAAACTCTGTTTTCTTGAACACAGTGTGACATATGAGTAAAAACTGATGTTCAACATCCAATTCCATAACTTGCAAAAGGGAAAAAAAATATGAGACTTAATATAGGACAACAGAATACTATTTTTTTAAAACCAAGAAACCAAACAAGCAAATACACCTACCCTAACAGAAATAACTGGCTTCATGCATTTATTTATTTTACTAAAAAAGGAAAATATGGGTAACCAAAAATTTGTGCTAGGTTTGTTAGTTTTTAATTGTATGGTGTGTTACCCTACTTCAATTTGCTAGGCTTTTATAGCTTCTTGTGATTTTAATGTATTAACCAGAGGCTGCTGATAAGTTGCTGATAAACCCTAGCCTTTAAACCAACATCTCTTCATGGAGCTCTACAGAGTTCTACCCTTGATTTTACAAACCCAAATCTTTTCTATAATCAGCAGATGGAGAAGCTGGGGTATCTAACTCTATGTAAGTGATAGAGTCTATGTAAGTGATAGAGTCATCTATCACTTGTAGGAATGTGTATTGTGTATTAGAGCTTGCAGGCTGTATTTATAAGTTATATTCTGGTTTGGGTAAAAGTATGAATTAGGTGAATTCAAAATGCTTCTCCATCCTTATATTTTAGTGTACACTCTTCTCTGCATCTCCTACTCTGTTTCCTTATTATATTGGTACTATTTCCTCTTTACACATTTTCCAAGCAGTGTTATTGTAGATAATTGTTCTCACTCTATACTCAATAGTTTATGTCCTTGTGGTTCTTCTAACAGCATGTTTAACATACCCTAAGTGTGATGCTTGCCCCTGTGGGAAGTATATTACTTGCAAACAAACAGGCTTGTTTGTTAACCCCATAGAATGCTCTAAATTGCATTTAAATGAATTATATGGGCAGAATTCTTTAAAACAGGATTCAATTATCAAAGGAACATCTGGGAAAGAGATGGCATTGCTCTCTTTGTTCATATAGCTTCATCTGCTGCTAGATTTCCAGGTTTTGTTCTCAGATATTTTGCAGGTCTTATTGTATGACTATATTAGTCTCATTATGTCTTATCAATTCACTTTTCTCTCCCACTCTCTTTCATAATCCTTAATAAGGACAGCAAAGGTTCACTGCTTATTACTTTTCTTAGTCAAGGCTTATGTAGTTGCGGTTATGAATTAGTCCCATCTGTCTAAAGTCCTGAAACAACTGAACTGCATGACCAACATTTTGCTACTTGCACAAAGAGTTCAATGGAGAAATTGTACTTTGAACTGTATGATTATTGGAAGTGGTTCCCAGATGTCTTTGTATGCACAGAATCAGAGAGCTCATTCAAATGACCTGGGTGAAGAGCAATATTTCTCTAAACTTACAAAACAGCAGCCTTTGTAACCTTATCAATCTGAGCATACTGTGCTCAATTAGTAAGACCTACCAGACTAAGTTCCTGCTTCCCATTTATTTCCTCTTTGTTTTCTCTACAGAATGACTGTTTTCTTACATAGACTATCCTGACAGATGATCCCACCTTGATGATTTGCTGCTTCCTGAAACTGACCATTATCAAGTACTGCTATTTCACTATCTGGGATGTCGACTCTTAGTGAGCCTTCATATCTTCCCATACTGGGATGGATGGATGGATGATGATGATGGTGATGATTATGATGATCATTATATATCTAGTTTAAAGAAAAAAAATAGAAGGAAATAAGATATACTGTAGCAGGTGGCATCATCTGATTCATCTTTCCTTGGTTATGAAACTATACAGGTTATTAATACGAGCTTACCAGGGAATTCCATGTTTGTAGGTGAAATTGAAAAGTTTAACAAAAGCCCTGGAAAAGGACAAGGCATGTTGTATTTATTGACAAAAATGCTTCCTAGATGTATTTCTGAAGTCTTTAGAACTGACTGTGAATTTTTCAAGTGTACTGTATAATAATTAAAAAAACTGATTTCTTGTCACCAATCAGTCTACCTCAGAAGAATCTGATCAGAACCAAAATAAGCTGTTTGAGTAAAATCATCAATAACACACTAATATGCATGTTACTTCCTATATTGCTAAGCACAACTGTTTTGAATTTAGAAGAAATTGCTGGGTTATAAAAAAAAGATTAGAGACAATAGAAAAATTGAAAAAGAGCTTATATGTTTTAAAAGGGCAAAGACTTTAGAGATCATGAATCTCTGACCATCCTTACCTATATTTCAGCTTTAAAACCTCCCTTTTACAGGTTTGAAAGATCATTCCTATTGTAATATTTCATGCTATTTCTGTTTCTTCTATGTTTGCTTTGAAATTTTGGATTATTATATTTGTATATGATTTAAAATTTGATTCAGACTAATTTTGCTTTTCTTTCTGACTTGACTGTTCTAACCTTTACTAATGAAATTTCTTGATGAAATTTTAGCATCACTAGGAGTCCAAATCTGATGTGGGAAATGAAACCAGAGCAAAGAACTCTGTATCTTTTTTGTAAGCTGAAGTAATTCTTGATGGCGCTGGGAAATTGATGAATTTAACATATAGTTTTACTCTGCCTATATTATCATGTTGTTTGGAATCTATCAGGACATTATGAGTTGTGTAATTGTCTTGCACTGAAAAAAAACAAAGAGAGAATCTGAGTGGACTGTACTGCATATGAATCTGAAACTTCTCTTGAAAAGTATTTGAAAACTTAAAGGAGTTCAGAACATCACTACCAGATTGTGGACTGATAGGTTGAGCATATTTCATCTATCAAAAAAGGATTCTGGAAACTTAGTTGATTCTGGAAAATCACTTGAAATCTTGGCTGTTCTTTTCAATCTTGGGCTATCCTAATATTCAAATGTATAGGCTAACCAAAGATTTCCTAGAGTTTTTAATTCACTAATAACATTCTTTGGGACTGAGGACAAGTAAAATTTAGTTGCATGTCTGTTTTGGTTCTTTAAATGCTTGAGCATATTATTGGTAAAATGTAAAGCTGACCTTGAATTAATCTAATTCAAGTGACTGCAACCATGCAGTGTTCTTAGCAAAGTTAGTAAAGTGAGAAGTATTTTCCAGAAAGCATATTTTTTTGTGCACAGTACATATTTTGCTATGCAAGTTTTGAGTCAGGAAGTATTTTGAAAGGACATTAGGAAGTTATATGAATAATGGTAACTTTCTCTGATATTTGAGGTGTGATCATTATGTACAATTGATCTATTCATCCTTACCCTCTTCAAACCAGTGAGGTTTATCAAGCTGCCTCCATTTAGAACAGGGGTGTCAAACTCACATCATCATGACAGCATCACATGATGTATCAGGACTTTTTCCCCCTTCGCTAAACTGGTTGGGGGCAGGGCCAGCACATGACACATCTGGCCTACAGACCGTGAGTTTGACACTCCTGATTTAGAACAAGAAAAAAGGAACTTTGGAGCAGCAAATGAAGGTGACAAACATTTCATCCAAATATTTAGAAAGTAAAGGATTTAGGGGATAACAAACAGTTGTAAAGATATCACTGAAGAAACTTGGGCTGGACTTTTTGGCCTATTTTCCCAAGTCAAATATTCTGAGGATCTTTTAATAAAATATTTTCCCCTCAGCCTATTAGAGATTTTGCTTTCCAATTTCTTTACATTTCTGCAAGAAATTATTGCAAAGCTTGACATCTTTAACTAGTGGATTGTTCCTGGAGGGTGAGAGAACATTCTTGGGAAACTGCAGGAATCTACAAAATGTTGCTCAGAGTTGATTGAAGTGTGTGGGTTATTGAAGTCTTTCCATGTTTTAGAGAACATTTTTTAAAAATGATCAACTTGGACAGCTAAAAATATCAGCTTGTACAGACAAACCAGAAAATGAAACAAAATGTGAATATAAATTTAGCTCCCCAGCTTGCCTTGGTGCTGATGTTGCTGAACAGATCTTTATATATGGTAATAGTCTCATGGTGTCTTCTATATTTACAGGATTTTAGGAGAAAGCCTCCTATACTATCACCTCTTACAATACTAGACAACACAGTATTAACAGTAGAGACCTTCAGGTTTCTAGGTCTATTATATCTCAAGAGTTAATATAGACACCTAGCATCAAAAACATCATCAAAAAAGCACAACAAAGAAAGTTCTTTCAGCACCAAATCAGAAAGCTCAAACTGCCCAAAGAGCTGCTGATTCAGTTCTACAGAGGAATTATTGAGTTTGATTGCTTATTAGTAACCTATGACTATCACTAAGTGTTGTATCTTATGAATGTATTTTATTTTTCTTTTATGTACACTGAGAGTATATGCACCAAAGACAAATTTCTTTCAAATGTCCAATCACACTTGGCCAATAAAGAATTCTATTCTGCTCTGTTCTGCTCTGTTCTGTTCTGTTCTGTTCTGTTCTATTCTATTCTATTCTATTCTATTCTATTCTATTCTATTCTATTCTATTCCATTCCAGAATCATCATATTGTCCCCAAAAATCTGGGTCCTCATTTTACCAACCTCGGAAAGATGGAAGGCTGAATCAACCTTGAGTCGATAACTGCCGGGAATCGAAGTAGCCTGTAGTACTGTATTCTAACCACTGCACCAAGTATCCTCCATTCCCTTAAAATCTAATATCCACTGCTTATTTATATTGGTATTGAATCCCAGTCTGAAATTAAGATGTCCCAAGTTCTACTGCAATATCTGAATCAACTCTTTCCTCTGATCACTGGGAAGTCTCAAATCAATAGGAAGGTAAATAAAATGAATTTCTTACTACTAGTGCACTGAAAAGTTACTCCACATAAAATAATTCATTTGTTTTACTACACACACACACACACACACACACACACACAAAAGAAAGCGCTGTAGGATAATCTATTGAAGCCCTTACAGTAAGGGATTTCCTATACAGAGAATATTGTCTATCATGTATATACAATATACAATAGACAAAAACATTTTGAAGCCAAAAGGTATTTTTACTTTCAAAGCAAATCTTATCAGCTAAATATACTGTATACTCAATTCCTTTGTGTGTGCATGCATGTGTGTGTGTGTGTGTGTGTATGTAAAATATGTCAGTCTTAGGCTTCAGAAATTAAAGTGGTCATGTGAATCATTTATTAGATCTTTATTATACAAATCACACCACCACACAGATTGTGTACTGAGCTGTGCACAACAGAAATAGTTTGTTGTTGTTAAAATTAATATTTCTTTATCTAATTAGAGAAAAAAATCAAGAAGGAACTACTGGGAAAGGGGGGGGGCTTTTTGTTAAGAACTTGGCTGCCATGATAAAGAAGTGAATTTGTTTACCATAAGGCCTATCAAATATGTGCACAGCTGTAGATGATTTAGCAATTAGCAATGTCCGAAACATCAATAGCTTCAGATGATGCTAATTTTAAATTGGACCAAAATGAATCTTGCATGCAGAAGAACACTCTGATCCAGCAAAACATATTATGATAATGCTAGCCTATGATAATGTTGATTAGAAAACCAAATATAAATAGAAAAAGATAACCATGCATAAAAATGTATATAGAAAGGATAAATTTGTCCTTTCAGTTTTTGGAGCAATACTAACAAATGGGTTATGCAGAAAGTATCCTTGTCTAACGATTTAAGCAATTGCCTTATGCCTTATGCATTAAGCCTTGAACTCATGGTATCCAGCTTTCTGTCCTAGTGCCTCAACTAGACCAGACTGGCTCTCTTTAGTTCGCAGCAGCTGAGGGGGAAACTAAGAGCAGTCACTCACGCTA
This sequence comes from Naja naja, assembly GCA_009733165.1. Classification (NCBI taxonomy): domain Eukaryota; kingdom Metazoa; phylum Chordata; class Lepidosauria; order Squamata; family Elapidae; genus Naja; species Naja naja. The sequence goes on from CM019150.1 coordinate 139,065,340, forward strand.
ACTGAAAGCCTGGGCATGCTGCCAAAAGCCATTAACCCTCCAACTCTATTATTCTATGTTCTTTATGTTCTGTATCTTTTCCCCAGGAAGAAACAAGACGTAGCCAACAGTGCAGCAGCTATAAAGGTTTTGGGAAACTCTAGGGAGTATCAGCTGAGTATCAGTATCAACAGTGCAACTGTTAAGTGGTTCTTGGCTGTCTGCCTGGAGCGATTAACTGAAGGGAGAGAGAGAGAAAAGCAACCTCTCTTGCACTTTATTTTTAGCCAGTTCTCCGAGCTGCATAAGCAATTAACTAACGGTTCGGGCAAACCTGTGAGAACTGGCTGAATCCCATCACTAAAGAATTCCATGTTCTGTATTATGAAATAAGAAATAATAAAATAATGGACATAGTTGCAGTCACCATAGTAATAACTGAGATGTTGCTCTTCTTTGACTGTAAGTCTGTCACTTGAAACCTGTCAGCTAATCTTACAGAAATTCTGACCTTAAGCAGGATGAGCTGTTCCTAAATGCAAACCCTCAATCTGTAGGATTAAAAGGGATGAAAGTATGGGTTATTTGTCTTTGTTAAGATCCTCATTTTCCCAATCTTATGACTGGAAGCTGCCCAGAGTTATCGTGTGGTAAGGTGGGCAGTCAATAAATTTTATAAACAAACAAACAAACCAACTCTCTCATTTAGAAGAAATGGGTGAAGTCAGGATAAATATATTACATGCATTTAATGGAGATTGAACATTAATGGTTTCAAAATAATAATACTGAATGCATATATGAACATTGCTTTGAAACTTTGCTGTAGATCTTATCTACCTCCCATGTATATAATCTGAGGGAACTGTTTCATTGATATTCATCATGTTGGCAACTCTTCAGAGAAAGCTGTTGACCATCTGGCTTTCTTTCTATTTATCCCCTAAGATAAACTATTTCCATGTTTGCTGGAAAATATTGACGCAATATTATTAAAGTCAGTACACTTAATGTTGCCTATGGATTCAGAAGGAGAATAATCTTGTTCTAAGCCTTGTTCCTCTGGTCAGTTACAAGCATGTGTAAATAAAGAAATAAATAAACAAACAAACAAACAAATAAGAAGGAAGCATAAAGCCCCTTGAAATGAAATGAGCCTATTTAATATAGTGAGCTTTTTAAATCGGAGCCTAAAGTTATATAAGTGAATAACACAGTTGGCCAAGTTGGTCCTAATTACTATTATTTAAGTCTATAAATATTTTTTAAAAAAACAACTCTGTCAACACAGTTCAAATAATATGAAATGCAAATATCTAAATACACTAAATCAAATTAACAAACTAATGTGAATATAAAGGGTGGGAAGCTATATTTCTACCATACACACAAACACACACACACACACACACACACACAATTGAATTTTTAAACAATTAAACCTTAGTTACACTGGATCATATTGCTGTCTTTTTTCCTCCCAGTAAAGACTGACACACCTTTTTCTGCAGCTGTCCAGGCATGATATACCCAGAACTTTTCATAAAGTGCCAAGTTATAAATTTGGGGATTATCATTCAACAACAGTTTAATATATTTAAATATGTTTGAAAGAGCAATAAAAGGAAACTAGGTAGTCAAAGAACACGGTGGCTGGACACTATCAATTTTAATTTTACTTTAACCAAACAGCAATATAAATGACACTACTGTAGAAGCTAATAAGAAGCCAATCCAATTTTACTGCATTTCCTATGTAAAATAGAAAAAGAAAAGAACAATCCTTTACAATGTAACTTTTAATGAGTTCAATACCCCCTCCCATTTTTTGTTAAATACCTTGCTTTTAGATCCTAGGAAACCTATTTTTATTCCCATTTTTTAAAAATCTTTTGTGTTTCTGGTGGCACAATTTAAAGATGGAAATTTATAAATTTTACTTCCTTTCTCTTAAAAATCCCTAAGAATCATTGAATATAAGGTCTCATTGTACCGCTCTCAACATTTCTTAACAGCTTCTTTTAAGGACAAACTAGTTACATAAATAAGATAAAGGAGATGGCTAATGAACCTAACCCCTAATGATAAACTATTAAATATGATTTATCTTCTTTTATATAATTGGCAATACACAGAATCCCTTATTATATGAAAAGTGGCTTTATGACCTTCTTGTCATTACAAATGGCCCTTTCAAGTTAACACTTCAGCATTTTTTGTGAACAGAACTGAATTTAATGTTCCTAATAGAATGCTTAAGTCAGACTTTTTCATGCAAAAGGTTCCTTTTCATTATAACAAACGTCTGTCAAATGATAAGTGTCTCAGCACAATCATTATTATTTATGATCACATGCACAAAGTCAGTGAATCCCCCGCGTAAATCATTTTCTTTTGTGTCCTTTTTTTTGTTGCCAGAAATTTGAAATATGAACAGTATCTTTTAACAAGCATGACAGGCTTTCTTTCCTTACAAAGATATGTGTTCTGTCATATATGAAGGTGACAAAGAGCAGGACTGAAAAAATGACAAAGACTTTCAAGTCCAATATGAGTGGCCAATTTGCAACGTATGTCTGGATTGAAGAAGATGATTTGACAAGCAGGCTATTGACAATATTTTGACTCAGTTTCCAAGAATCATATCCCACCTTCTTGTTGTTTGACAGGAGAAGATATTCAAGTTTGGGATAAAACTTTGAGTGGAATAGTGACAGTATATGCAAATTATATTAGAAAGTTGGTTTGAAAGGCTACTTTCTTTCATTTCTATTTTTTGTTTTAGATATATCTTTTGGTGTTAAGAATATTGAGGAGTTATTGCTTCCACTTTAAACAGAAATAAAGCTTGAAAATAGATAAATGCGCCTGGAAAGAAACTAAATAATAAAGTAATATCATTAATGAGACATTATTTTCAGAAGGATGCTGACTTTTTATCAAAGAGTGAAGCAAGCATAGCTTTAGTTTAAACCTTACCCACAAAATATCCATCAACTTTTTGCTTTCTCCCATGAATTTTCCAGAATTCCTTTCCATCAACAGATCCTTGAGGAAATAAGGGAAGTGCCCTTATTTTTCACACTGGACTACTAAGTGCATCATAAATATAATTGTCCATTTAAAAAAATAAATCAAAAGTATGTTGTTAATGTTCATTGTTCATTTAAAAGTTCTTGTGTGAACTCATTAATAAAAGATAGGTAAATGATGATGAGAAATTACAATCCATATATTCACTTGCAAACATTTGATGGTTTTCATAGGCTTAAAATAAGGAAAGGAAAATGTACTCAGCGAGTTGCTATAAGGTTTCCTTGTCATTAGGTAGAATTACATGGAAGCCTCAGGCTTCTGAGATCTGAGGTGCCAGGAAAGTGCTGTAAATAGTTATTTATTTTAGCATTATTGCATTTTTACTGTCAAGGATGAAGAAAAGGGATTTTCTACCTCTTGTACCAAAATAATTCAGCTGGCTAAAGTGTATTACGCAAAACACTTCAAATTTGAAATGTTCCCATTTCAAATAGATAAAGATAAATAGATAGTAGATAGAACAAATTTAATGCCCATTTTTTATATAAGCTTTCAAAACTGGTCTATAATGTTTAAACATGTTGTCTGGGAGGGTTTTTGTATGTATTTTTAATATTTATTTATTTATTTATTTTTCAAGCAATTATAAGATAACAATATAAGTATAAACATAGTTATGAATACATGAAATGAATACATATAAGAAAAATAAAAAGAAACAATAGGACAGGGATGGTAGGCACGTTGGTACACTTATGCATGCCCCTTTTTGTTTTAGATTGCTTTATATTTTTAATATTTTTTGTATTTTGCTTTTTATATTATTTTTAATTGCTGTTAAATTAATTGCCCAGAGTCACCAAGAATGGGTTGTGTGACCATATAAATTTTCTTAAATAAATTAACTAAAGTTTTATAATTGAGATGTGTGGCTTTATAAATTGAAACAACAAAAGACAAGCTATGAAATTAACATAAAATGGATGCAATTAAAATCAAGATTAAAATGAACCAATAGTTAAAAGCTCAAAGAGAGAGCTTTATTTTTGTCCTTTTCCTTAAATACAGTACACCAAATGCACATGCCTAAGGAAGGCATTTCTTTTTGCTCCAAGTACCTGAACAGGAAGGAAAAGAAAGGCACAGGTTCTGTGACATGTGTTTTCTAGATTATTTTCTAGATTCATGGGTTCCTTAAATAACAGACTGAAGTATCCTTTACCTAATGGGATAGAATCCCAAGGCTATCTGGAATTGTACTCATATTTGTTCCTAACATTGGAGGTCAGTTTTTTTCTCCCCTGATCTAGCGTGTCTTCATGTTGAACAATTCCAGCAATCTGAGTGATTTGCTTTCTCATAGCTCACAAAAGGAAATTTCTTTTCTTTTCTCATCAAACAAGATCAGCATTTACAGTTGTTATAGTGAACTACACCCAACAATAAGTGTATTAATTGCTGGAAGCTCCTCTACATGAGAAAACATGTTGGCAATTTTTTTTTATGAATGTGGCTTCATCTTTTAAAATGTAATGAATAGAAATGGTGTCTCTAGACAATGAGCTCTGCTTTTCAGGATGACAAGGGAAAGCGTTCTGATTTCCATTATAGATAAAGAGTTGTTTGTTCTCAAGAGAGAAATTCCTTTGCTCTATCTCCTGTTTTCTATTTTAGATTCAAGGAACTTCAGTTCTCATCTATTTAATCCATTTACACCAATGCCAGTCAATTTCCAATATGTTTTATCCCCCGCTTTTTGGGGGTAAGCTGAAAAAAATCTTTTCACTGACCTCTAATACATCCAGCAATATTATTTACTCAGAATGGAATCTTCTCCCTCTCACATTCTGTGGAGGCTTCTGTCAAGTGATGAGGTAGGGGAGAAAAGTAATTAAGTTTGTTAATGGGTGATTATTGCAATGTTATTTCCATTAGTGTGTCAAGGTCTTTGGAATGCATTGCATACCTATTATGCTTCCATTTGGGGATATTTCTCAGTTAATTAAAGAGGCACATGTTATATTTCTAATGACACTAGTCTGGCTAAGGAACCATACTTTTAAAAGAGTTAATGTGTCACAATACCTGGAGCATTTACATGAACCAACAAATCTAGTAGCCTTGGCATCCTAGGCTCTACTGAAGATTGAATGGTAATAAGAGGTTCAGATCCGTTCACAGATTTGCAAAGACTGTTGTGGTGCTTTGTGTATCATATGCTTTGTACATGTATCAGATGAAGTGCACTGTAATATACACTGCTCAAAAAAAAAATAAAGGGAACACTTAAACAACACAATATAACTCCAAGTCAATCACACTTCTGTGAAACCAAACTGTCCACTTAGGTAGCAACACTGATTAACAATCAATTCCACATGCTGTTGTGCAAATGGAAGAGACAACAGGTGGAAATTATAGGCAATTAGCAAGACATCCCCAATAAAGGTGTGGTTCTGCAGGTGGTGACCACAGACCACTTCTCAGTTCCTATGCTTTCTGGCTGATGGTTTGGTCACTTTTGAATGCTGGCGGTGCGTTCACTCTAGTGGTAGCATGAGATGGAGTCTACAACCCACACAAGTGGCTCAGGTAGTGCAGCTCATCCAGGATGGCACATCAATGCAAGCTGTGGCAAGAAGGTTTGCTGTGTCTGTCAGTGTAGTAACCTATATCATTCATATTTTGCTGTCTACCTACTGGTACCAATTATTTCAAATTGTATTCCAAGCCCTCTTTGTTATTCAATGTCATGGTGAGTCTATCCATTTTTGCACATTCAAAAATTTTACTCCATCTGACGGTGTGGTAGACATTTTCCAAGCTTGTGCTAGTGCAATTCTTGCCACCGTAATAATATGTATAATCAAATATTTGATCTTTTTAGGGTATTTTCCCTTAATAATCCCCAGGAGAAACAGTTCAGACTTCAACTCTGACCTGCAGTGGGTAATTTCATCTAATCATGTTTGTATTTTAATCCATTTTTTTTTAATTTCTGGGCATAGCCACCAGACATGGAAGAAGATTTCTTGCGATTGCTTACATTTCCAACAGTTCAGGTTCAGATTAGGATGCATCTTTGCAAGCCTAGATGGCGCTAAATGCCAATGATAAAACATTTTGTATAAATTTTCTTTGTATGCAACAAACTTTATTAGAGAGAAATTTTTATTCCACATTTTTCCCCAATCTTCTAACTCAATATTATATCTGAAGTTTTTGGCCCAAGCTAACATTGGCCCTTTTACTATTTCCTCTTTTAAATCAAAGTTTAATAAGTAGTTATATATTTTGGATATTAATTTATACTTTGTACAGCTTTCTGATGAAGTGTACTGTAATATACAAAAACTGACATGATAAATAATCCATTAGAGTTTTATTACAGTATCTATTAGAGAGGTCAAAAGATTATAATGATAAGGTGGATGCAAAAAAACATGGTTTCCTTGATTGCACTTTAAACCGTAAAACTGAACCAACTTAGATGATTGGATGAAAGCTTATAAAAGTTGCCTAATACTGTTCCTTCTACTAAAGAAGAATTCCCTGTGTATTTACTGATTTCATTCCAGTGTTCAGGGACCACAGGATCAGCAATTTTTTGTATTGTGTGATGGCAATGTGGTGTACTAAACCAGCGTGATCAATAGTGAAAAATTTCAGGAGCAGTATCTGGCCATGGAGTCCCATTTCTGCTCTAGTCTTCCACAAATTTGGTGACTTATAGTTCAACTTCTAGATTTCTTTGAAATATGTATGTTTGTACAGATTTCTGGGAATTTAAGGCTCCTTACATGGAAATGCCTATATTGGGAAAGATTACAGTAAGTTATTATCTTCCAACCATCTAATATTTTTTTTTTATAATGCTTCATTGCATTTGTACTTCTGTTTCAGATTTTAACATGCTTTATACTGATATAACAGACTATATTTTTCCTTCCCATGACCAGCATTTTCATATACTGCCTCTAAAATTCAGTTTGAATGCTGAAGTGGCTATTTAGAAAGTGAATCAGTTTGTTCCACCACTAATTCAAAACATAGCTACATTTCAATCCAAGGCTGAAATAAAATGTTTCCTCAAAATCCAAATCCTTCTTACTTTCTGTTTACCTTCCCTGGATTATTTAATAAATCTCTTTTAAAATAATAATATTAAAGATAAAATCACCATTAGTCAATTGTAAAAGGCAGTTTTTACTTGGAACAGCTTACATCTGGAGCTAAAAACTTTAACACTATTAAATGATAACATCTGCTTATTTCAGGTCCTTGGGAAAGATTCAATAGGTGGACAGGAAGTGAAACTCACTCTAAACATCTGGCTGACTGTGTGACCACCTGTACTTATGCCACATATGTTATAATAGGTGTGCAAGAAACAAACCAACTGAAATACAGCAAAGCTGCAGTTATACGGAAGTTCATTGATACAAAATCAACAAGCAAGAAAAAAAGTTAAACAGTGCATCCCCAAAATGAAAGATCAGGGTGGAAAATAAGATAAACAAGCTAGAACAGATGAAAGTAAAGAAGCTAAAGAATAAGACCAAAGGATACCTGTTCAAGAAATATCACCTGGAGATAAGGAAGAGCATAAAGCACTGGAAATAACACAGCAATGAATTTTATAGAAAATGAATTAATTTTCTATCCAAGAAAATTAATGAGCAGATGAGAAGCTCAAATTGCATCCTACAGGCAGAATTCTTTAATTTTATTGAATCAAAAATGTTTTGCCCAACCATTTCTCTATTTTATATCTGGCAATATATACAAACTTTGCCTTGAATGTGCAGAAATGTGAGCAGTTGATGGAAATTACAGTGAATTCTTCCCAAGTTGAGATACTTTAGCTAAGGAAAGTGTCCAAATGAATGTAAACCTAAAAATAAAGACCTCAGGGCCTTAAATGTAATTTCATGTCCAGCCATCATTTTTCTGTAGCAAAGATAGCACCCAAGTATGTAAAGGCTCAGAAATAAAGATGATCTTATAAATTGGCCAGGGAATCTTGTAAGAGAAGCTACAAAGAGCTGCTTTTAGTCATATATTATATTGCCCTTGTTGATGGGATGTCAATATCTTTATCCTAAATACCAAGAAGACAAGATTCTTAACCTTGAGTTTGTCCACAGCTCCAAACAAAATTAATGGTATAGCTAGCAAATGTACGAATTGTATTGCCAGTTTAAATTGCATTGACTCCTACTTTTGAGAAATAGTGGGCTTTTTAGCATTTCTTTACTAGAGGACTTCCATTAGAACCTGGGGCTGCATTGGCCTTATGACATCCTAGGAAAGAGACATATGAAAAATGTTACCCAAAAAGTGATTAAAATTGATTTTCTTCCATTCATTGGGATTTAATACCATAACTGTATACTAGCTTATTGCATTTATCTGGTAAATGAGTAATAGAATGTGATGTTAATATAAAATTTCAGGAACCAGAATGTCAATAAAGATTTTTTTAAAAGTGCCTGGAATTAGTGAAAGGATGTATAAATACAATATACAACATTATTATCCTGCCTCTGAAAATGTTTGAGATACCAAGACTGTTAAGTTTGCATGAAGAGACAGACGCGGAGTGGTTCGAGCTCTTTGTTTATTAGTGACTACAGCTCAGAACAAACACGTTTTGGCTGGGCTGCAGCTGCTACTTATAGCCAGCAGCCGCAGTTGCCAGCCAATCAGAGTGCAGGGTTTTCCCGCACTTTTTAAACCAATCATTTCTAACATTTTACAAGAACAGTTCAAACTAAACCAATGACATTCAAACCTACATACATAACAAAGAGGATAAAGATTTAAAAATGTATATACCTTTCCATAGCAGTTTTACAATAAAAAGAAGTGTTTTAATCTGATGCTAATCTGATGTTCCCAGCTAATTAACCTGTTACCATGTAATCTTCTCAAAATATTTCATTGATAAATGAACTTATTGCTTCATAAATATGTTGCTTCCTGTGGAAGGGCATACTTCTTGAATAGATTATAATCACCTACTGTATTCTCATTTCTACTCTTTCCTAATTGGCCTTCCCTGTCATCAGGAGCAGCATTGAGCACTAGCAACAAAGAGGGGAGACAAGATGGCTGCCTAGGAACTCTGGAGTCACAGGCTTCATAAAAAAAGGCTTCATAAAGAAATCCAAAGCCCAGAAGTCAAAGTAAAAAGCAAATTAAAGACAGACAGCCCTGAGAAGAAAAACAACCAAAAAGATATAACAGCTGAGAAAACTGAGGGAAGAGAGCCTTTTATTTTCTCCTTCCTACAAAATTGGCATGAAGAAAAGGTTCTCCATCTGTCAGATGGAGCCAAGATTCAGAAGAAGAACAGAAGAATTAAAAAAGGTCTAGTAGGGAACAAATAGGGAGAAAAGATGAAGAAAAAAGAAAAGACTGATAGAACAGAATAGAAAATAAACAAGCACAACAAAAGACAGAATGAACTCTGTAGAAAAAGCATAGCTCTAATCTAGAGAGAGGAACAAAAGCAATATACAAGATTTAAACCATCAAAACAGAAGTCAGATATCAGAAGTTGCAAATATAATGGAGGTATAGAATAGAAATATATGAAAATGTAATGAAATTGAACTTTAAACAATACCATGACTCATGACCCAATGGAGCCTGAAATGTTGGTTGTAAATTATTGTGAAGTTGAGGAACAGTCTCAATTTTATGACCATTTTGCAATGGTTGTAAAGCAAGTCATTGTGATTATAAAGTGAACCATGTAGTTCTTAAGGAGATCCATCATATCCAGTTGGTGTTTTTGCCATAAAGCTGAAAAAGAAATGCAAATGACAGTCATAGGACTGCAAGACATTGCAAATTGTCATAAATGCAATCTGGTTGCCTTGCACCCAGAATGCAATCACATGACCATGGGGTGGGTGGTGTCAGTTGTAACTTGGGTTATAAGCAGCTTTTTGAAGTCTGACATAATTTTGAATGGTCATTATACAACCAGTTGTAAGCCAAGAACAACTAGTAGTATGGATACAGATCTTATAAAAATAGTTTTACTCTGAAAATTAATTCCTGAACTTGTTAAAGGACTTTATCATTTACAATTTCTTTTTGTGTATGTTTTATTTCTAATAAAATATACATCTCCCTGACAATTATTGCCTTTGACAGTAATAAAATTTTTAGTTGATTTCAATAATTTCCCTAGCCACTGAAGGAGTTATAATAAGCATACCAACTACTCAATTTTCAGTGCTTTCTGTCTAGTGAAACTCAATTCTGTGATTTAGGAAGAAAGGAAGGAAGGAAGGAAGGAAGGAAGGAAGGAAGGAAGGAAGGAAGGAAGAAAAGAAAGAAAGAAAGAAAGAAAGAAAGAAAGAAAGAAAGAAAGAAAGAAAGAAAAAGAAAAAAGAAAGAAAGATGCAGTACCTCTTCCCTCTAGATCCTTGGATGAGTTTCTAGATTGAAAATAGACAAAACCACCTTGGGATCATCTTCAGCCTTATTTGAAGTGCAATCAGAATAGAGCTAGAAGGGACCTTCAAGGTCTTATAGTGCAATCCACTGCTCATGCAGGAGAATGTATATCATTTCAGATAAGTGAAATCCATTCTCTTCTTAAGAACCTCCAGTGATGAAGCACATACAACTTCTGACAGAAAGCTGTTCCACTGGATAATTGTTAGGAAGTTTCTCCTTAATTCCAGGTTGTTTCTCTCCTTGATTAGTTTCCATTCCATTGTTTCTTGTCCTGCCCTCTGGTGCTTTGGAAAATAAGTTGAGCCTCTCAATTAAGTTGTGACAACCTCTCAAAAACTGGAATACTGCAATCATGTCCTTCCTTAGTTCTTCTTTTCTCTAACTAGCCAAACCCAAATCCTGCAACCATTCTTCATGTTTTTGTCTCCAGGCCTTTAATTATCTGAATTGCTTTTCTTTGCTTTTTTCCCCAAAGACTCAATATCCTTTTTTGTAATGTGGTGACCAAAACTGGATGCAGTATTCCAGGTGTGACCTTACTAAGGCTTTATAAAATGGTACTAATACTTAACTTCACGTGAATTTGATTCTATGCCTCTGTTTATACAACCAAGGATTGTAATAGATTTTTGGGCTGTTGTCATACACCGTTGGCTCATATTTAAGTGAATGTCATCATACATCACCAAAGGACCAAAGTAGGCACCATAAGACCAAAGTAGGCCCAGCTGAGAGGAATAGAAAATAAGTTGCACCAATTATATAAGTACCCAAAGCTTCTCCCTGCCTTTTGTATTGGTAAACTTTTTTCTAACCTCCATCTACACTACAGTAAGTTCATGTTGCATACCAAAATCATAGGGGAAACTTACTGAAATTCTCATATATGGAAATTGTGAGTTTTGCTATATACAACAATCATATCCTCCACCAACCTAATGTTTAGCAATTATGTAAGACCCCTGTGAAAGTACAATATCAATATATTATGCAGAATTATGTCTCCTTAAAGTCTGCACATATTTATATATCTGTTCTTCATTTGCTTATACATAAGATTATGCTGTAGAAGAAAGAATTTAACCTTCTTTCTCTATGAATAAATACCTTATGCGGATTAAAAATGGACAGTTCCTCTTCATAGGCTAAGATATTTTTTTGCGGGGAGTGGGTTCCTGACAGACAAGGAAAATAGTTATTGTTCCATCTTGGGATAGAATGGATTCTTAGGTGAAGCTAATCTGTGACCTATCTGTAAATTTTCAATGACCTATCTGCTTTAGGGATGATGGTTATTGGAGCAAATGATGATAATGATGATGGGGAAAAATGATATCAGCACCTGCAATAACCATAAAAAAGACTATTCAATATTTCCCAGCATTTAGAGCTGGGAATCTCAATTACATCTTTGACAATTAGCTACCATTGGCATTTTAATCAATAGGCTTTGAATTGCCTACAATGCCAACTGGAGTCCAGTCTTAGTAAATATACTAAGAACAATGAACCAAGATTGTTCATGGATGTTTGAGTATGCATATGCACACACCTGCTTGTATTTTGGAACTGGCAAGCTTGATTTATTCTCTCAAGTGTGTACTACATGATAATTATTGTATTTTAAAACAAGATTAAATTACAGCAGTGTTTCTGCACTCAAAAATGTGATAAAATTCTTGGTTTCTTTTCTTTCTTTCTTTTTTGGCTTGCAGCCCTGTCTGTCTGGATCAAAACCAGGTTCGATTGTATTCTCTATAAGGTTAAAAAATCTGTCATCATTACCAACCAATACAGAAGTTCTGAGTAATTTATTGATTACTCTGCATGGCACACTTCCTCTTTTCTTTAAAGGGAAGAGAGGTGAAATTTAGCATTTGCTTCAATAGTTCTCATACAAATAATAAATTTCAAATATGCATTATAATAATGGTACTGTGCTCTATGTAACCCTAAGATTTTCCCATTATACATTTAGTCTAACTTGTTTGCTTTAGTCATTTTCTAAGAAGATAAGACATTTTGCCTTGAATCATATCCTTATGGCTGAAAAGAAACCAGTAAACCAGTACATGATAAACTATATCTCTGGTACTTACTGGTTAACAAATAGCAACAATACACAACAGCAGGAAGTTTGCAAATTGGCACAATTTATGGCATGTCACCAATGATATAGCTGCATTCATAATGTTGGTTGCAAAGCTGTAGACCGCATTAGAAGTAGCAAGCTAAATAAAGATGCTAGACAAATTTATTTTTGGGGAAAAACTGGCTTGATCCACATCTTTGGACAAGCATGTGAAATACAATTTATTAGTGAAATCTAATAATGGTTCGATCCAAGTGGTTGAACCCTCCCCTTACAACTGCTTTCAATGTGTTTTTTTAAGTGACATGTCATACAGAATAGTTGAGCAATTTGTTTTTTTTTTGGTTTATGTCAGTGTTAAAAAATTAGGCCATCCAGAGTCAGATTTAGTCATCAAAGGAGATGTAGCATAGAAGTATCAGCTGGGCTTTATGCAGCTCACTTTTGTGGGATAAATACTTTAGTTTTTCTTCTGTTAGGTCTTTCTCTTAATAAACCCCTCTCATAATCTTGATTTTATATTCTACAAAGCTTCCTGAAGAAATCATTTCACCCAGTTAAATTAACATCTTTCTTATTGGACACTCTTTCTTGTAGCCACCACTTTCTAAAACTGATAAAATAGTATTCAATTCATTGGTATTCAGGCTTCCAGGCATTTCTAGAAATGACTGTGCTGCATCACGTGAAAGAAACTGCAAATTTTTGAATGATTTGTTTCTGATTTCCAAACTTCTTCAGCTAAGGGGATATTTATATGACAGTACCAGTAGTCCTCGAATTATGATCTCAACTTAGAACAAGAATTTCTATTGTTAAGCAAGGAGGTTGTTCAGTGAATCATTTTATGATTTTTTTGCCACAGTCATTAATGAATCACTGCAGTTGTTATGTGAATCAGGTAGTATCAAGCCCCCAAGTAATGTGTCTTGAAAAATAAAGTCCAAGGCATCCATCTTCCTTCTCAAATCCATTTATTAGGAATGCATTAAGTGGGCAAGGACTTGGTGCAATTCCAACTCTGAACAGGATCCAGTAAAAAGTATGAAAACGATTCACCAAGTCACAATCTCCAATCAATTTTCAGTCCAACAGTCTGACAACTCCAAATTCCACCTTCCTCCAGCTGCAGGCACTTTCTCTGTTCTCATAGGAAAGGAATGCCACCTAGACATAACATTCCCCTTTATCTTCACAACCCTCCTTTCAACAGTTAAAAGGTGGCGAACCTGAAGTATTATTAAATCCAGTTACTACAAACCTAAAAGTTAATAGGAAAAAAATACAAAGGCTAATATAAAATATGGCTACACATATGTAATCTTCAGGGTCAACAGGTAATAGTTAAATGAATCCATTTTCCTCCATTGTCTTTGCTTATCAGATGCCACCAGCGAAGGTTACAAATGGTCAAATGGTCAAATGGTTACATGATCAAAGGATGCTGTAACTATTGCAAATACATCCTGGTTGCCAAGCACCCAAATTTTATCACTTGATGGTAGAGATGTGGCGACAGTTGTGAGAGGACTAGTTGCAAGTCACTTTTTCGGTGCCATGGGAACTTCAAATGGTTGCTAAATGAATGCTTCTAAGTCGACTGTAACATTCTGACTGTTTTTTTTTTTTAATGGCTGGCAGGAATGCAGAGTAAAAACACTAATGTCTGTCTTCTTAAATAGCAGGACTAAAGTGTAAAAGATTATGGTAGCAAAATATGGAATGTGTGAAGAATCATATGCACAATTCTCTGCATTTTTTGTGTGGCTGCATGTTGCTGTAAAGTCATCTGCCTCTTAATGATGTCTGGGAATTTGAATTGGTTGGAACATGTATAAAATGATTATTTGTAATAGAATAATCAGGGCCATCTGGCTATACTAGCCATAACTATAACAACCTAGCTCCAGTTTTCAAATGTGTCTTACATTATTTCTGAACTGTTAGAGACATCCTTGTAACAATATGAAGAATGGCAGCTCTGGGATGAATGTGACATCTTGGTAGGGAACATGATAAGGAACAACATAGATACAGATAGATACAAATAATTAGAGTTAGAAGGTCATCTAATCCAACCCCTGCCAGGAGACCCTATACCATTTCTGACAAATCAGAGATATACACAGGGCCATCTTAACAGCATTATGGGCCCCGGGCAAAGCAGTGTACGGGGGCCCCTATGACAACCGCTCACAGGAATAAAAATGTAAATGATCGATAAAATTAAATGTATATTTATTTTATTGGCACTTCCAACAAAATTGGTGTTATTTAATAAAATAACACCGATTAATTAAAAAATGCAGTAAAATATAATCAATATGTTGCTGTATTTATATGATACAAGGTGCATTGAATGGTTAACATACACAGATTAGTATGGGGCCCCTATGCGTGTGGGGTCCACGGGCAAGTGCCCATCAGGCCTATGCGTTAAGCCAGCCCTGAATATACAAAGTGCAGCTCAGAAGTTGTATATAGCTCACAAACACACACACTCTCTCTCTCCCTCCCTCCCTCCCTCCCTCCCTCTTTCTCTCTCTCTGTGAGAGAGAGAGAGACAAGAGAGACAGAGACAGAGAGACTTCCAGGGCCTTCTCAGAGAGATGAGGCCAAATTTCAGACTTTTTAACATACGTAAATCAGAATCTTAAAAGTAGTTCCTGAGGAGAATAAATCCCATGGATTGCTGCTTAGGTGATATAATTGGAGGAAAATTAAGACAGTTACATTGTATATAGAAACAAAATAATAGAAGGGAGAGATTTGCTCAAACCCATGTGGCCTACTTTTCATTTGTTAAGACTGCTCAGCAGAGATTGTTAACTTGTGGCCTTCAGATACTGCTGAATGACAGCCCCACAAATCTACCATAAGGCTTACTGTGCTAACATCTACAGAAGAATGAATTTCCCATAATAAGATAGGTAACTACAATCATTTCTTTTAATCTACCACCTTTAAACACAAAATTAGAAACCACAGATCAATTCAAAGTCTTGTTTACTGTTATAGTTAACAGCTGTTCCAATCATGATGCTAATTTGGCTGCAGTATTACATTCCTGTTAAAAAGAATAGCAAGAGAGCAAGCATATAAACAAGCCCACCTTTATGAAACTGTCATCAAACTCCAACAAAAGAAAATTGTTTTTATTCAACAGTTTGACAGAAAAGTGATGCTACCAAAAGAAGTAAGATACTCTAGGTAATTTTGAATACATGTTCACAATCATATGCCAGATTTCTCAAACAATGCTACAGTTATCTGTTGTCCTATATAATTTGTGGCTCCCAGTTTATCATAACCCATCTATTGTGAAGTGTAATCCACTCAAGAATTTCAGTGTTGTAGTCAGAGCTACTATATATGTGCTACACAAAACCAGATCACTACTAAATGTTAACAAAGACATAAAGAAAACTCTGTTTATGGCAAGTAATGTTTGTCTCTATAACTCCTTTTCTAACACAGAAACTGAATTCAACAAGTGGCTTCCTTGGATATCTCCTAAGGAGCATCCCTTGCAGTTGCTTAAATAATAGTTAAACATATCTGTTACTAAATTTTCCAATCTAGCTGCCATCTGAATTCTGCAGCTTGTATTTAGTAAGTCCTATTTTATACAGAACAACTAGACACAAGGACAGTTTTTTCCCCTGAATGCCATCACTCTGTGAAACAACTAATTCCCACAACAATGTCAAACTATTTACTAAGACTGTATTACTATTATTCTTCTCATCCTTCTTATTACCTATCTCCTCCCACTTATGACTACAACCTTGTTGCTTGTATCTCTACTATTTATATTGTTTTATTTGTTTCCTAGTATGATTTGACTGCTTATTTAGTAACCTAAGACTATCACTAAGTGTTCTTTCTTATGATTCTTGATGAATGTATTTTTTTCTTTTATGTACATTGAGAGCGATGCACTAAAGACAAATTCCTCGTATCTCCAATCACACTTGGCCAATAAAGAATTTATTCTATTCCATTCCATTCCATTCCATTCCATTCCATTCCATTCCATTCTAGTTTGATACTGACTGGAACAGAGCTAAATGATTCAAACATCTATTTGCATAATTATCACCATAATTATTGCCTTAATTATTGTGAATAATTAATTCTTGTCCTACATTGGATTAATTATTGCCCCAAAAATGTTGAGTTTTTTTAAGGTGGTGGTAGAAACAATATACTATTTTTCCTGCTATAAATAAAACCATATTATATTTGCAAATCCAGGTACTGAATTGGCTTTCTTATGCAAATAGGTAGTGCTTGTTACCGCAGGCAGGAACATTTGGTGTAGCTGGTGATACAAATACCATGAAGCTTGGGGAGCAATAGGGAAGGCCCTCCTGGTGGTATCTCAGAAATTACACTTGGGATTCCAATTATATCAGGGCTGCTTTTTCAGTCTGTATTCTGGTTTTCCTTCTCCTGGTCAATGTATCATTCCACAGGTTGTTGGGAACAATCGCTATTTCGAAATTTGGACCTTCCGAGGAACAAAGCTCAGTAATACAGTTGAGCAGCCTGTGTCAGTGGAAATCTTTCAGTGGGTTAAAAATGGGTAGCATTCCCTGATGATGAGTGATCATCCATGTTATGTATGCAGAGTTTGAATTGATTGGTTGTTCTTGTAAAGTGTTTGAAATCATTGGTTTAAAAGTGCGGGAAAAACCTGCACTCTGATTGGCTGTCAGCCGAGGCAGCCGGCTATATATAGCTGCCTCGGCTAAGCCAAATCGGGTCTGTTCTGAGCTGAAGTCACAATAAACTTTGAGTTGAAGCACTCCGTGTCCTGCCTCTCTATGCGAACTTAACAATCCGTATAGGCAATGATTATGCTGTTTAACTTTCCAAACCAAATTCAGTGCTTCTCTATCTATTTGACTATTTTTTTTCTCCATACCTCTGAGTGTGGATGATACAAAGAACAATTCAATGATTTTTTTAACAAGGTGGCATAAGTTTGGCAGCATCATAAACCTTACAGGCCAATTTCACTAATAATTGGGTCATTCATACTGTTCATATTGCTTTATCCACTTTCATGTCCATTTGGAAGAATCAACTCAACATCCAGAATGAGCAGATGTTTCTTTTCCCTCCTGGGGGATGGAGGTTTGGAGATGCCTGGGAAAGATTGAAACAGCTCCACCTTCTCCTTAATTGGAAATTTTATCCTATAAAATGGAATAGAAAGCAAGCAAGCATGTTGTTCTGGTCCACCGTAGTGGTGGGTATTCTACCAGTTTGGCCCAGTTCTGCCAAGCTGGTAGCAGTGATGAGCAGCAGAGACCGAACCGGTTCTCTCCACCACTCTGCTGTTGGGCCCACTTGCCCACCCTGGCTTCCATACTCACCTTTATCCTCTGAATTTGAAGCACAGCTGCTTAGCACGGCACAGAAGAGAGCTGTGCAGCAGCTGCTGAAGTGACCGGGATCATGCAGACTTGCAGGAGATGAGTTAGAATGTCTCTGTGCCAGTGCAAACACCTCTGTGCCTGCACAAAATGCATGTTTGGTGCACGCATGCATGCAAAGTGTGTGCCCATCGAATCACCCACCAGTAAACATATTTGAATCCCACCACTGGTCCTCTGGCAGCCTGCAGAGATGGAAGCAGAGTCGGACAGTGAGAAGGAACATGGACCTGTTCAGGAGGATGGGGAGGACTCCTGCATCCAATACAGAAATAGGCCAGAGCCATCTGGGAGTCATGTGCTTATATGCGAGAACTAAAGGAACTGCAGTTTCATTTGCTCATTCTATATTGCTGACTTTCCATTTGAATCAACACAAATCCAGCAGTTATTTATTTATCTATCAAATTTAGAGACCACCCATCTCATTCATAGACTAACTCTGGGCAGCATAGAATTAAAAGCATAGTAACATAAAACCCATATAAAAATAGTTTTCAGTAAAAGGAGCCAATTAAAACAAGGATTAAGTAATTGTAGTTTTAAAGGTAGGAGACATCCTTCAAGGTGCTAACCAACTCCAAGGTTGCACGCTCAATGCCAGGTTTTCAAATGTTTTCAAAAGGCCAATGGAATGGGGGGGGGGCTTGCCTCATCTCTGGAGTGAGGGTATTGCAAAGGATAAGAGTGATGGTAGAGAAGGCTCTTTTCCTGGACCATTCCAGTCAAAATTCAATTTTATCCAAATTGCCTTACTTATGAATCACCATACTCATTTAGCTGCCTCTTGCCAGGGATCTGATAACATTATTTACAAGTCTTCAGTTACATTTTCTACATGGTTGCCCACAACTGTATATGCATAGACCTTGTCCAAGAAGAAAATAACAACGATCCCTATCCTTATATAGATTAAACTTTTCACTGTAGAATGCCAAGCCACATAAAAGAATGGGCTTTCGACGGATTCCTTGACACACCAAGTGTCCTTTGAACAAAAGAAATCAATAGGAGGGAAGAAGTGAGTAGGTAATTATTAACAGTGGATTCTGCTGGAGTCTATAATCTTGGTAAATTAGACATTTTATTTGCCTGGTTTGAACTGCAGAAAGCTTTTGGAAAATGAAGGTAAAGAATAAAACTGCACAGAAGTTTGATTCACGTTAAGATCTGTTCACAAAGGCCTTTAGTTAAAGAAAGTTTAATTTCCAGTTTTTAACTCACCATTGAAAATGCTATCTTCATTTCTAGTACACTTTTTTTAAATCTCAGATGTCCTTCAGATACAATTATTTATCTTCTGTTCCTTGTTGGGATGGTAGTGATAGTCTCATTAAAGGGATCTATACACCACTTTCAATTTTCATTAAAATAAACTCTAAGTGGCTTACAGCAAAATCACAGTTTTAGCTTTTTGTAAACAACAAACTGAACAATATTTAGTATCACCAGTGATGCCAGACAATACTACTATTTGAACGAACAGGTATGCCTTCATTATCAGTGGAAATATTCTGCATTGCTTGTCAACTAAATTTCAGGGAGAAGATTTGAGTACCACAACAAAGAATGCACATACCTGCATTATTTATTTAAATTCATTTCATATATTAAATTTATATGCAACCTATCTCACTGTCAGGTGACTCTGAGTGGCTTACAACATCTTTAAAACAAAATCACAAAATGTTAAAATATTAAAATATAAAATAAAAATTTACTAAAATTAAGTGTTAAGAACCATATAAACAGGTAGAGATGGGATATTCTTAGTCCAATACCCACCTCCAGTTACCCACAGGCCAATTTGTAGAACCAGATTTGTAGACCCTTTTGAAAGGCCAAAAGGGTAGGGGCAGATCTCACCACAACAATGCCATGACAGAAAAGGATCTTTTGGACTCCAGCATTCAAAATTGCTTGACTGATGGGGCCAACACCATGCTTCTCCTGCCTGAGTGAGACAATCCCACTGAAATGAGACAGTTCCTCAAGTGGCCTGGTCCTATGCCACAAAGGGCTTTAAAATTCATCATCTTGAATTGGATCAGGAAGAAAGACCAGCAACAAGTATAAATTGTGCAACAGCAGATTAATATTACTAAAAGAATTCTAGCAAACTGTAGTACAATAAAAGAAACATCCTTTGCAAAATGGTGGATATAAAATAAAGGGGAGAGATAATTGGGTCCCATAGGCATTCACAGGGTAATTAAGGTGGGCCAGTGATGCCATGAGTATCATTGTTATATACTGTAATTCATATTATTTAAATATCATGGCACCTGGCACCAATACTGGGATGTGATGTACTTAAGATCCTAATAATAATCTGCAACCTGTTCAAAGTGGCCAGATAATTAACTGGCAGACAGTGCAGATTTTTCTACACACACATACACACACACATATGTATGTATCTATGTATCTATGTATGTATGTATTGCAATAGTTTGATAAAAGGCAATTTACCAGTAGCTTGCAGAAGGAGAGTGGACATAGTAAATATTTCAGAAGGTGCTATTACTAGTGCATGAGCTGTACAGGTTACAGGGAAGAAATACAATTTTTGACTTGCAAGATTCTGGTTATGTAACCTTATTATAAAATAGCGTTAGTTAGTATTCCTTGTCGGGATTATCTCACAAGGCTGAAAATATTCCTAAATTAAGGATCTCTGTTCAGCAAACTAGCTACATTCTTCATCAAAAATAGCAAGATTAGGGAACAAACAATGATTTCCAGCTATTACTGAACTTAATATATGTCACCATTGTTGGCCATGCTAGATAGGGTTACTGGAAGTATTAAGCAAAAACTGAAAGCAAACATAATCTAAGCTATTTTTTTAGATAAGGTAACAAAATAAATAGTCCTCCTTTAATTTAAGAGGACAGTTGAGAGAAAAAGAATCTCAAACGCACACAGCACCGGTGGTGAGGGGGAGAAAGAGGGAGTGAGAGAGTGCCAATGTGTAATCTAGAACTTGCTGATTTTCTGAGGCTCCACTTACTATGTCTAACAAGAAGGCTGGACTGGATTAGTAAGGGATTAGAGGATATTAACCACTAAAATATACTGTGGAGAATGGATTACAGACCTTAGCAGCTACGTTGAATTAATAGTTATTTTATATTCCTCTACCTCTGAATATTTCTTTTCTTTTTCTGAGCTTCTTAATGGCTTTTAAATTGTGCACCCACATAAATATATAACTTGTACTATCATGATTTAATACATTTCCCAACATTGAGCTTCTATGTATACCATAATTTATGATATAGGCTGTAAAAATCCAGATAGTACTAAAGTGGAACCAATAATCCTTTTCTTTCATCTGATGATTGTTATTCTCTTTGCAGCCCAGATATGTAAGTCATATACAAACACATGAAACTTCCATTAATTCTGCTTCAGCCTTCAAATAGAGAAAAAAATATCCTTTAAAAATCTGGCAGTTTCTAGGTATGGAACAAGCCCACGTAACAAGTTCCTAATTCCAAAGCTCTTCTTGATAAAAGTATCTTATTGGAAATTAAAAAGTTCCAAGGAAAAGTGGAAAATACTAATGGCACCTTTAAGATGAAACTTGATCATTCAGGGAGTGGTGACAGCACTTAATCATTCAATAGTTAACTGTGAAGGAGAAAAGGAAAAAAAAAGTTGTGATGTCTGCAAACTATTACCACCATCCCCAACATTCTATTGAATTTTTTCGCTAGAAGTTCTTGTGTTCAAACTTTTAAAATGAATGTTTTCAATTGACAGGTTTATTCAGAGATACTGACTTCAACTGAGATGAATTCAGTAAAACTGATGTTTTAATTGCCATGCTAATTCCTGAAGAGGGAACGCTTAACCTGCCTTCTCTTTATGTTGTGATTTTGACAAAATGCATTCCTTAAACAGTTAGACTTCAAAGCAACTTTTCTGTGCAGTATTGTATGATTTTTAAAGTAATGATTTCACTTTTAATATTCTAAATATGATAAAATAAATAAATAAATAAATAAATAAATAATAAAGTAATACTGCCATCTCCCCATCCCAATCCCACCCAGTCCTACTGGGATGACTTTTCTGTTGAGTAATGGGGTGGAGGGTTCTTTTGGGAAGGATGAACAAAGAACAGTGTGAGTATATACTGAAGAATTTATATTTCCAGCAGCATCACCCAAGGCGTGAAAGTCATCCCACTTGCCCAGCTAAAGCAAGAAGGCACCTATATTTGATGATAGAAATATAGGAAGATGCATTGGAATTCCTGAACACCTCATTGTCATAATGCAAAATGTGATAGAATAGGTAAAACATGGTGAAATAAGCTGGCTCTAGGATGGTAAAGAAGTATACCCTTCCCTATTTATCCAACCTGTATGTAGAATATACTGTAAATTGATGAAAGTTGGACTGGAAGAAGGTGATCATCATTTTAAAATCAGAGGAAGAAACTTTATTAACATGATATGCTGATGACACTAAACTGAAAATGCAGATGAGCTGCAAGTCTAATAATGAAGGTCAAGATGTACATTGAAAAAATAAAATTAAATATAAAGAAGACCTAAGAAATGACAGCAAATACAGTAATCAGTCTTAAAATTGGCAATGAGATATAACTTCCATCTTTGACACCAACTATCAATAATAAAGGGGAAAAACAGTCAAGAAGTATGCTACAGATTAGCACTAGGTAAAGTAACCATGAAGGCCTTGGAAAATTCAAATGCTAGAATTGCCAAATTTAGAAATATTAGAATTGTGCAAACATTGTTTTCTCTGTGACATTCTATAGAAATAAGAGTTGGAGTTTGAAGATGGTGTTGGACAACTCTTCTGAAAATACCATGGATAGACAAGTAAAAACAAAAACAAATGGATAGTCAAATATATTAATCCAGAGTTCCCACTTGAGGTACAATATCCAGGCTCAAAATATCATGTGAAGAGCATTTTCTGTAGAAATCTATAATGCTGGCAGAGGTAGAAAGAAAGTTTAGAAAGGCTTGTTAGCACCAAAGTGTTATAACAGAGATATCTACATCGTTAGAAGGACCAGTTGCTAAGAGTAGATACCAACTTGATGGCATGGAATCAATTAATCAGTCAACATAGTTCTATTCATAATGTCCAAGCTTAATTTTGAAGCTGCTATGAAAGAAATTAATTTAATCTTCTGGAAAGAAGCATTTATCACTTCCTTTAAGATTGTTATTTAGAAGGCAATTAAGAAAAGCCAAAATAAGAAATTAATTTCACATTCCTTAAGAGGACATTCTACTGGATCTCTATAAAATACTCAAGGTCTTTCTTCCAATGTTCAATTTAATCTAGGTTTTATAAACTTCTGTTCCTTGTACAAATATGTATGGTTTAGGAAGTTAAATTTATTCCCTTGGAGATTGTAACTATGATGTTACAGAAGCAGGATTTATATCAGGAGCAAGCAGCGCAAAGTAGTACTCACATTGGATATCTTATAAACAAGAATCGTTAAAACTTAAAATTTTGTTTAAAGCAAAGATTTTCAAATAGCTTCATGTCTATTTAATAATATAAGTAGAAGCCCAATTTATCCCTCACAAAAATCATATTTATTATGATTGTACATAGATATCTATGTATCTGTTTAAAAATTGAGATATCCCATATGTTAGTCATTTATGAGCAATAGTAAACCTAAACCCCCCAATCCCTATAGATGTCAACATTATTGTAAGTTGCACTAATGGAAAATATGATTTGCTTCAATATATAGAATAGTAGCACATGTATTAGCAAATGAGATTGGGATTAGATATTTTGGAATAATTTATATAACATACAGTATATTACCCATACATAGCAGATGTATTTTGTGTATTAATCATCTTTATATAGCCATCCAAATATGAGATGATCTAAAATCCTGTTTCATGGAATAACAATGAAATAATTGACTAAGGGTTAAACAAAACCTTGAAGATTACATAGTCCAATTCGTGCATAGTGTGACCCTGCATAGTCACAGAAACCCCAAAGATTTTTTTATCCAATTTCTGTTTAAACACTTCTGGGAAAGGGGAGTCCATCACCTAATCGGACTGTTCAATTGTTGAATAGTTTTTACCAATGGGAATATTTTTCTTGATATTTAATCAAAATCTTCCTTGTTGTTAAACTCAGAGGTCCCCAACTGGGCCATGACATGCAAGAAACTGGGCCATGCAAACAAGCGAAGTCCCATCCACAGGATGCAGACAGCACATGAAACCATGACTCCTCCAGTCCACAGAAAAATCTCTTTTCATGGAACCAGTTCCTAGTGCCCAAAATGTTGGGGCCTGCTGGCTAAACTCATGTTTTTTTCCTGTCTTCAAAAACATTTTTGCCCAATTTGTATCACGATAATCTGTTAGATACTTGAACACAATCATGTCTCCATATGGTCTTCTTCTGGCTAAACATAACCCCAACTAGGGCTTTGAACCATTTCTGATATATTTTCTCTGGGCCTTTTATCATCCAGGTCATCGTTTCCTGGACCTGCTTTAATTTGTCAATGTCCTTATTACAATGTGGTGCCTTGAATTTTGTCAATGTTCTTGGTGCAGTCTGAGCAACACAAAATAGAAGCTATCACTTAGCTTAATCTTAATATTGTATTTCTTTTGATGCAGTTTAGGATTGCAACTTCTAAAAATATAACACACTTGAAAGCCAGACAAAAGAAGAATGCTTGTATCATTGACATGTGATAGCATGTCAGTGGTTGTCTTCTGTTTAGAAGTTAAAAAGTACATATCAATCCTGGCCCTAACTATTTTGAAAAACCCATAGTAAATCAACATTTACTCCAAAAATTTTCAAAAAGCCAGATGGAAGGCTTTCTAGCATTCAAGTGAATTGTAACTCCTTGCTTTTACTCAAAATATTCAGAGCATCAATTAAAAATCCAATATTTGATGGCTGCACATAAATCCAGCCTAAGCTAGGTAAACAACAATGAGAAGAACAAGCTGTAATCTGTGGGATATTGTGCATCTGTCAAAATCTTAGCATCCACATTTATCAAATAAATAAATATATTGGCAATTATGTTTGTATGTTCAATGCATTTTGCATTGTACTGTTTTCCCATATCATCCTCCTCCTCTTAGACTTCCTGCAGTGAATCCCAAGATAAAATCCAGAAAAAAATATTTTCAGATCTGAAAGTTGAGAGTGTTATGGAGGCTGCAGAAGAATATAGATCTCTGTAAAAGAAGTAGATCAAATAAAACTTCATTGTTAGCAAGCTCCCAGAATATTTAACTGTTAAACTCATTCTGGAAAAAATTACTTATCACAACCAAAATTTGGATTCCTCTATGCATAAACCTATTGTATATTTTTAATAATATGTATGTATGCAACTTATTGTAGCACAGAATTTACTTGATGACTGTTGTATTGATTGCAGCTTTGAATATTAATTCTTCATTTAGACTACAATAAAGATGTTTTAGTCTGTTAAAGCAATATACTACATTTAGCTATTTATAATTAATCATTATAATAGTGGAAAATTATAACCTGAAATTTTAAATCCTTCACTTATTTATATTTTACATTTCATTTCTTCTTTCATTGTTGATTTATCTTCAATAGCTGCTGATCTCTCTCTCTCTCTCTCTCTCTAAATGTGGTGGTGGCTCAGCAGTTTCCACTTTTCCTGGATGAAGCGGACTACCTGGATCCGTATCAATCGGGCTTCCGCCTGGTTTCCAACGAGACGGCATTGTCACACTGATGGATGATCTCTGATAGTGGAGGGCTGGGACAGGGTTTTTCTCTGTCCTGGTCTATTAGAATCTCAGCTTTTCAATACATCCATTATATGGTATCCTCTCTGAATCTCTATCAGATTGCTACTCATAAAAGGCTGGCACCTCACTGGCCTGGTCGTGTGCAGTGGTGAGACAGGGCAGGATGGCTCACTGAAAAGGGCTCACCCTGTGGGTCCCTCAGATGGTCCCTCCCTCCCTCCCTCTTCCTTATTTAACTCTACATGAAGCCGCTGGGTGAGATCATCATCCATGAGTTTTGGGGTGAGTGACCATCTGCCCATCAATGATACCAGCTGATGTTACTCAACTTTAACCATTTCCAAGCAGATGGGTGATGCTGCTCCTGATGACCCAGTGTCTGGATGCGTGCGGATCTGGATGAACGGAAACATGCTTGTCTCTAACCCGGCCAAGACTGAGTGGCTGTGTGCCGGCATCTCGGCCAGTTTGGAGTGTCCATCTTTGGCCATCGGTGGATTGGCCTTAAGCCCTGTGGGAGGCGCGGGGACCTGGGGTCCTCCTGGGCGTTGGCTCGCCCGTTGGAGGAGCAGGTGGGGGCCGTCGCCAGGGGGGCCTTTGCCCAGCTCCGTCTGGTTCGCCAGCTGCGCCCTTTCTGGACGAGATGCCTGCGCCGCAGGTTACTCGCACGCCCTTGTTACCTCCAGACTGACTACTGCAAGCGCCTCTCTAGGACTGCCTTGCATACCATCGGAGTGCAGCTGGTGCAGAATCTGTGGCTGCCAGCATGCGCTGCTGTGGTGGTGTGGCGGTGGGTGGTGATGTCTCCCGGTTCTCCCATGTTACCCCTCTGCATGCCTTCATTGGTGCCGTTGCACTCGGTGAGATCAAGGTTTTAGTGTTAACATATAAAGTCCTTCATGACATGGGTCCCCAATATTTAAGGGAGCGGCTCCTGCCGACATCGAGTGCCAACAGCCCTGTCGCGAGCACATGGCAAGGACTCCTTGGGGTCCCGTCCAGCTAGCCAATGCCGGCTGGCGGTTCCCCGGCAACGAGCCTATTCTATAGCGACTGACCTCTGGAACCAACTTTCCTGAGCTCCGTCTGGCCCCTGACCTCCGCACCTTCCGCCATGACCTGAAGACCTGGTTGTTTAACCAATCCGGTTGTGATTTTTGGGATGGATGGGTTTTTTTTTTTTTTTTATGGGATAGTTTTTTATAGGATAATTTTTATGGGTTAAATTTGTAGTTGTAATGGGGCTTATTTAGTTTAATTTGCTTTTAAATTATTTATTGTTGTTGTTGTTTATTTGTAAGCCGCCCGAGTCTTGAGGAGATGGGGGCTGACATATAAGTCCCATTAATAAATAAATAAATAAATAAATAAATAAATAAATAAATCTCAATCTCAATCTCAATCTCAATCTCTCTAATCTCAAATGGCTAATTTTCAGAACGTGTCCAAATTCAAGAACACATGATTTGGAAGAAATTAAATTTGGAAACATTGTGTCTGCTTCAGTGCTACTGGCTGTTGATTCATGTGGTTTTCATTTTCAACATTCCACGACTGATTCCTAGCCAGTCTTGCAATCTCTTACTTACTCCCTTGCTTCCTAGCTCCCAGCAGCAAGGAATTGACTCATCACATGACTCTTAAAAAGTAACAACTTTAAGTTGCATGAAGAAAGGCCTGTATATTTTATTTCTTTATGTACCTCATGTTTGGCACAAAACATGCATACACACATTCTTCCTGGATACATTGGATGTTGTTACCAATAAGAATAATACTTTTATGAAAAATTGTTCATCTTTTTATGATATTGGACAAGGAATACCTCCAAATTCAGACAAGCTTGAAATATTCATTTACCCTATAATTCTTCCTATCAAATGAGTGATCATGATTCACATATTACTGTGATAATACGGTTTTCTCAACAATATGCCCCTCCCAATAGGAAGACCCAGCATGTTTTCTAGGCATAAAATGAAATTAAGCCCCTCCCACCAAATTTAGGCCTATTTTAAAACATGCAAAATGGGGGGAAGGGTGGGGGGACTTGCCATTAGGAGCGCCCCATGGGCAGCCAGGTCTCACCATCAGCCGCTCCTAATGGGCGATCATGGCGGAACGCTGAGAGCTCCCTACTCCCGCCAAGCATCTTTGCTGCAGACCCGAGACCTTCGGCGCCCACCACTGCTGCTTCCTCTGCCACCATTGCTTTCCCATCTACCTGTGCTGCCACCACATTTGGAGCTGCCGGTTCCATGTTTGGAGCTGCCGCCACGTTTGGAGCACTGCCACTGCGTTTGGAGCTGCTGCTCCTGCGTTTGGAGCACCACCGCCGCGTTTGGAGCTGCCACTTCCACATTTGGAGCTGCCACCACATTTGGAGCACTGCCGCCGCCACTGCTCCAAATGCGCTCCAAATGGCGGCAGCTGCCCAAATGTGGCAGCAGCTCCAAACATGGAAGCGGCAGCTCCAAACACTAAAGTGGCAGCTCCAAACAAGGAAGCAGCAGCTCCAAACATGGCGGTGGCATGGGTAGAAGGGAAAGCAATGGTGGTAGAGGAAGCAGCAGTGGCGGGCACCAAAGGTCTCAGATCTGCAGCAAAGATGCTTGGCAGGAGCAGGGAGCTCTCTGCGCTCGTCCATGATTACCCGTTAGGAGCGGCTGCTGGTGAGGCATGGCTGCCCATGGGGCACTCTAGGCAAGGATGCAAGGGGGGGATTAAGTCACCCCCAAAAAGATGGCCTAGCCATTTTTTCGGGGCTCAAAATAAGATTGGCCTTATTTTATGAGAAACATGGTAGAAGATTGGGACATTCTTCCAATGAATCAAGAACAATTGATTTAAACTGCAGTACGGCAGGCAATTAAATTGGAATAAAAATACTATGTTTAATTGGATCTCCTTCCAATAATCTGAAGTGTGGGCTTTTTAACCCAGATATTCTGGGAGAATCCATCAAGAAAAATTATAACTTTATGTAATCAAAAGAATATTCATTGAAAGGAACACGCTCTCCTGATGTGAAAATTCTGCCAAGAAGTATTACTATTAAAACAGTGGTAGCTTTATCACAAGGTCAAATGTCTGAATTTGTCTTGAAACTTCCAAAAAATTATACCATATGGTTTAGATATGTATATTAGACTCTTCTGAATAAATCGCAGGTCATAAGAAAACATATGTAAATCCATATTCTGTGTGGGATTATTCTGAAGTGCTATAGTATATTTATTATACTTATTTATGAAATATATTTCTATGCTATTGCAATTAAAAGCTGTCATGGAGGCATACACAGTATAGTACAGTGTAAATCATAAGCATGGCATGAAAAGTAAAACAGAGAACTCTATGACTGCCTAATATCAAGCCTTGGCAAATGAATAAAGGTTATACTTTCTTTCTAGGCTTCTGATCTTAATAATTAGTCAACATTAATAAACTCTGAAATAAATGTGGGTCTTTATTGCCAACTACAGGTGCTATCAACATAACCAATCTTGACTGATCCCAGAAAATCTATGTATGTCCAGACTTGGTTAGCAATGTGATGAGAAAACAGCATGAAAGCTCAGGGCTGTGGGTAAGCTGGAAGTTTAAAAAAAAATCCTGGAATATGAAAATGGCAAACCAGTTCCACCTTCCTCTAATAAAATTATGTAGATATGTCTACATGATCACTAGATATGAAGAAAATATTCTTTTACCTGTCTATCCATTTACTCAGAAGTTAGCCATTCTCCACAGCTGGCACGATTTACTATATTGATATGTTAATGAATTGATAAATAAAACAAAACATTTCATTTTAGAAAGTTTTTAAGAGCAATAGCACTTAGACTTGTATACCATTTCATGGTGCTTTATAGCCCTCTTTAAGTGGTTTACAGAGTCAGCATATTTCACCAAGACATGTAAGTCCTCATTTTGGCAACTTCAGAAGAATGGAAGGCAGAATCAAGCTTGATCTGGTCAGGATCGAACTCCTGGCAGTGGGCTCCTGCAGCACTTTAACCACTGGGCCAACTCTAATGAATGTATAGTTTCTTCTTTCTCTTGTCTTAGATCCAGTATGTATTAAAAGCTCCTAGAAATAGCTGTCCAGAGCCATTTGACCAAAACTTAATTTGGTAACTTTGTGGCAGAATAAGAGTTATAGCCCCAGACTGGGAATGTTTCTCTGAATAGAAACTAGCCATATGCCCATTTCATAGAATTTTATGTAGATTAATAATAACAATAAATAACTTCCATATATAAAGTATCCTAATGTCATCTTTTAAAATTCAAAGTGTTCTAATAAAGGTCTTGCAGTTGGTTTAGGAAAATACCATTTTTTAAAAAGTCTAATAGATGCTAGCAACAGAATTCCAAGGGTAAAACATAATTAGCACTGAATATAAATTATTTAACAAATGTTTTGATGCATTTATGTCAATGCTTTGATGTGTAGTATTTCTTCCATCAGATAGTAAATAATCAATCTGAGTTCATTATTTTTCCAATTAATGAAGCTAGGGAGAAATGGAAAAAGGACAAACAAAGATTTGTTTGGTAAACAAGTGTCGTGGTAAACACCATAACATGGCATCCATATACTCCTTCAATTATGGCTATGAAATTTCAAAATAACATTTCACTCAAAGACCACCTTTTTAAGATTTTAGTTCCCTCATGAAATTCCAGAAGTGCCCTTTATAGTCCAGGATTTTTTCTTTTCAAATTGTGCATTTATCAGGAGTAGGGAACATTTAATATAAACTGGAATGTCACTTAAAGTCCAAATGCAACCCCTGGCACTGAAAACATGATACATCTATGCTGTATTATATTTAGAAAGAAGGAGATTTAATCTGAAATTTTCACCTCTTATAAATCATAAGGCTTCAAAGTCATTCATTTGCTTTAATGTTTTGTTTGGGGTAGAGGTTCCAATGGTACTCTGGAGGTCTCTACCTGCAAACCAGAATTTCAGTACAGAAACTCATAAAAATATATTTTCACCTTAGAGACAGACAGGTAGAATAGTGTTTCCTTATTGCCCATTAAACATCCACCTTTTCATGGTGAAGAGAAGTGGTTCTTTTAACTTCTTCACACAGAGGAACCCATCCATTATGGTTTCTGAGCATCCAAGGGACACTTTAAAAGCCCAACTGACTTTTTCAAGAGTCTTGAAGAAAATACGCTTTTCACTTCAATAGCAGTTGTTTGATAACTTTGGGGCCGCATTGGGAAATACAAACATTTACTGGATTCTTAGATGAATGAAAGAAAGTAGAAAGAAAGAAAGAAAGAAAGAAAGAAAGAAAGAAAGAAAGAAAGAAAGGAGGGAGGAGGGAGGAGGAGGGAGGAGGGAGGGAGGGAGGGAGGGAGGAAGGAAGGAAGGAAGGAAGGAAGGAAGGAAGGAAGGAAGGAAGGAAGGAAGAGATATCCTTTCCTCAAAAAGTTCTACTTAGCTGCTATTCACCCTAGTAGGGGTTTAAAGAAAGTTAGTATAAAAAATATAAAAGAAAGCTGCCTTAAATTTCTATATAAATAGATCTGCAAAATCCATCAAAATAGGCACTGCCACAGCTGCAAAAAGCTAATATTTGTTTGTGAAAGATGCATAACAAAAAGAGTACAAATTCCTGAAAGTTATATGAAGGGAAATTGTGTACAAAATTTCTGGATGTTAATAAAGGCTGTGAACTGTTGCACAAAACTACATCTATTTGTAACCCTTGATATGAATTATATCATTGTTGTTGTTAGTTGCAAAGTCATGTCCAACCCATCATGACCCCATGGGCAATGTTTATCCAGACCTTCCTATCCTCTACCATCCTCCAGAGTCCATTTAAACTCATGTTGACTGCTTCAGTGACTCCATCCAGCCACCTCATTCTCCGTCATCTCCTTCTTCTTTAGCCCTCAATCTTTCCCAGCATTAGGCTCTTCTCCAGTCAGTCCTTCCTTCTCATTAGGTGGCCAAAGTATTTGAGTTTCATCTTCAGGATCTGGCTTTCTAAAGATCAGTCAGGGTTGATCTACTCTAGGACTGACTATTTGATCACCTTCCAAGGGACTTCTCCAGCACCATAGTTCAAAGGCCTCAATTCTTTGGCACTCAGCCTTCCTTATGGTCCAATTTCACAGCCATACATTGCTACTGGGAAAACCATAACCTTGACTATACACACTTTAGTTGGCAGGGTGCTGTCTCTGATTTTTAGTTTGCTGTCTAGATTTGCCATAGCTTTCCTCTCCAGGAGCAAGCATCTTTTAATTTATTGGCTGTAGTCCCCATCTTGGAGCCCAGGAAAATAAACCACTACCTCTATTTCTTCCCCATCTATTGGCCAGGAATTGAGAGGGCCAGATGCCATGATCTTAGCTTTCTTAAACTTGAGTTTCAAGCCAACTTTTGCACTCTCCTCCTTCACCCACATCAAGAGGCTCTTTAATTCCTCTTCATTTTCTGCCATTAGAGTGGTATCATCTTCATATCTGAGGTTGTTCATATTTCTCCCAGCAATCTTAATTCCAACTTGTGATTCATCTCACCCTGCCTTTCTCATGATGTACTCCGCATATAAGTTAAATAGGCAGGGAGACAGTATACAGCCTTACCAAACTCCTTTCTCAATTTTGAACCAATCAGTGGTTCCTTGTCCAGTTTTCACTGTTGCTTCTTGACCCACATATAGGTTTCTCAAGAGACAAATAAGATAGTCTGGTATGCCAATCTCTTTAAGAACTTGCCACAATTTGTTGTGGTCCACACTATCAAAGGGTTTAGCATAGTCAGTGAAGCAGAAGTAGATGTTTTTCTGGAACTCCCTAATTGTACACTACAGAGTGAGGTATATACACATGAATGAGATTTGAATATCAATTCAGAATCCTTTCATCATTAATTTTGCTTATGTCTAAGCTGAGGTATGTATGTATTTGTC
The DNA here is from genome assembly GCA_009733165.1 of Naja naja. Classification (NCBI taxonomy): domain Eukaryota; kingdom Metazoa; phylum Chordata; class Lepidosauria; order Squamata; family Elapidae; genus Naja; species Naja naja. The sequence continues at coordinate 139,098,101 of CM019150.1, forward strand.
TTCAAAAACAGATATTGATGGCAAAACATTAATATTTCCTGTTAAGTTTGCATGAAGAGTCAGACGCGAGGAGTTCCAGCAAAGAGTTTATTAGTGACTACAGCTCGAAAGGACCCGTCCTGGCTTGGCTATGGCTGCTTCTTATAGCCTGCAGCCGTAGCTGCCAGCCAATGGGAGTGCAGGGTTTCTTCCCGCACTATTTAAACCAATACCATTTGACATTTTACAAGAACAGTTCAAATAAACCAATAACATTCAAACCTACATACATAACGTTTCCAATAATATGTCTTTTGAATATCATTTTTTTAAATGTGTGGAACAACACTGTTTGCATTGCTAGAAGCAATTCTGTCAGCATGGCAAGAATCAAAACATTCAAATTTCAGTTGCAAGTATATTACCGGCAAGTTTCAGAAAACCCCAGTTATATACACATATACATATGGTATTGCTTCTAGCAATGCAAACAGACACAGTGTTGCTCCATACGTTTTACAAAAGTTTATACCTTCTTTTGACACCTCCTTCTTTTCCCCTCAGGTTAAGCTTCTCAGGAAAGAAACAGTTTACAAAACACATATTGTTGCAAAGATTAACCTTCTGCTATTGCTGTCTGACTTCAAAGACCAAATAAAAGCAGGTAGGATTAAAGTATCAGGAAAGCTATTAGAGAAAGAAAGGAGGAGAACCTGATACAACCAAATTGTGTCTGAAATGCTTAAGGCTTCTTGTAAGAGCAAGATGTGCAATTAGTTTTATTACTGCCATTGCTTTGCCATTGCGATCTTCATAATGGTAAGACTGGCCTGCAGTAATGAAGGTCATCCCAATTCTTCTTTCAAGATTATTTAAATACTTGCTTGAGTCATCAAGAAACAGGATGGGCAGCTTTCAGGCAATGCATACTGTTTCCATCTTAGAAATTGCCAAGGCACCAGCCATTAAAAGGAATGAAATGGTTGTCTCAGCTGAAAAGGAATCACATAGCAATATAGAAATTATTTCAAATTTCTGGTCCAATTGGCTTCTGCAAATGCAGCTGTTGCATCACTGAATCTACTGGCTCTGATGTTAGTTCTGTTGAAAACTAAAGCAAACAAATAATAAAAACTAAAGCAAAATAATCATTAAAAGATGCTGCAAAAATAAAATAATTTATAAGGGCTTGGATGCTGTTTAAGATTTAGCAAAATTCTACCATTGCTAGAGGAAAAGGGCAAAGAGATGAGGTTCATTACTTCTTTCCCTTCTTTCTGCAGCTTCTCTGCTTCCAAGAAAATGTATCAGAAGGTCTGAAAGAACCTGCAGGATGACAGGAAACATGATGCAATGGGCCACATGGGAGAAGTGGTATGGATTAAAGCTATTTACCTTTTCTTCCTTATATCTATGGTTGGATTCCAAATTCTTCAACGAATGGAAGAAGATAGATAGATAGATAGATAGATAGATAGATAGATAGATAGATAGGCATCTGTCCATATGGACAAAAGGATGAGACTTGAATGGAACAAAGCAGAAGATGTAAGTTTGCAGGGGTGGGATTCTACTGGTTCACCCTGGTTCGGGCAAATCGGTAGTTATGGTGATGATTTAGCCCGCCCCACCACCCTGCCCTATTCTGTCCTTTATTTCCAGCAGCAGAAGATATGTTTTAAAGCTGAAAAAGCAGCATTTTTCAAACCCTGCATGTGCTCACAAACTGGTTATTAGACCGGTTGAATTGCACCTCTGAGTGTATATACAGCAATTTATATGGCCATCCAATTCACAAAATGGCTTGGTTGGCTAATAGAATTAAAACATTAATACAAAATAATAATGAAATAAAAACAGAAACCCTAAAATATCTGCTGTAAAGGTATGTGGAATGACCTTGGGAAGAGATACAGTCAGGGGAATGTTTGGATAAAAGGCAGCTTATTTCACAAAAGGTAATGTGGCAAATGACTCACAAGAAACCTTCCCTAATTTCTTGGGTTGTAAAGGCAAGGGGGAGAGATTATTTTCAGACTTGCAAGATTCCTTTAATGTAACCTTATAAGAAAGTTGAATTAGTTCATCTGGGCATGCTTCCTGTCTGGACCATCTCAAGAGGCTGACGGCAACTGAGGAAAACCAATTAATCATTACATTATGGGTGCACCTAATTTCCTGACTTCCAGGATTGTAAAAAAAATGTTAGTCTCAAGGCCTTTCTAAAAGATCAACAGGGACTAACTTAACTTTGGGTTGATAAGGTGTTATAATAGTACTGTCAGAGTGTGCACAATGTGAGCAAATACAATACACAGAGTTTTGTAATAATAAATAGTGGATTATTTCTACAAAGCATACACGTACTAGGAAAAGGTCAAACAATCAATCAGCAATCAGCTACAACAGGGAAGCATGGAAGCACACATGGAGAGAGAGATATGCTCCAACAGAGCCTCTCTTATAATACAGCCTCTTAAAGTGGTAGCAGTCAAATAACCCTGCTGACTCATTACTACCATTGCATCACCATTACAACATTACAGTATTACAGCATTACAGCAGCTGGTCAGCTATTAAATCATCATTACCCTGACAACTACAATTTATCTTGTGAGCTTTGATTAGGACTATTAGTAATATGTCTGGTTGGTGCCAGAATCCAGTCTTAACATTCTAGAAATTTGCTTACAGGACAAGAAGCTATGATCTAATAGAACAATGTAATAATAATGAAGAATAATTTGGCAGGATCGCTTTATCCAAATATTTTCTTGAAATATTTCTGATCTATATGTAGTAACAGTATTTTTAACCAAAATGGATGAGGCACAAAAAATAGAAGGAGTCTGAAGGGATCCCACAAACTACAGCTAATAATGACAGATTACTTCATAATTCTTGGAAGATGGGCATGAAAAACAGGGGAAGGAAAATAGAATGGAGTGGTCTAGCTTCTAAAAAAAACATTCTTTGTTGCACTTGTGCTGGAATACATCTGATGAATATTGTGTCCCTTGAATATATGTTTTTGGTATGATTTGAAAAAAGAAATCTCACCAATACTCTAGAAAATATACACATTTTTATCTGAGGAGTTAACATTAGCTTTTCTTCTTTAGTCCATATACCAAGCACATAATTGTATGCATACAAAAACTTAGTTATTGATTGTTAAATTTATATGCTGCCTATCTCCCCAATAGGGTGGCTCTAAAATACTTATATATTCAATCATTTCTCCATAAATCCTGACATGATGAGACCATATTTTTAAAAAGTGATAAGTTATCTCTTTTCACACAGTAGTTAATGGAGCTACATAATAAAAATAAACGCTTATTTTAAAGTGTAATTTATGAACATACATGAAGAGACTTTGAGTGCTTAGGAACAGCATTCTGGTAAATGGTAAATGAATTTTATAGCAATATTTTCCATTAGCTGATGTTAACTAGACAAATCTGTAAATTTCTCACTTACATTACAGTCCATTTGTTGTTAAGCAACTCGGTAAGCTGCTTTTTACGGAGGGTAGCCCAAAGGCACATGATAAATTATTAATATTTTAGTTTATGAGGGCAATATAAAAAAATAGACAAACTCTAAAACTTATTTATACTTATGGTTTCCCTCTCAATCTATTGAAAAGTCCATTGGTTTACATTTCAAATAATAATAAAAAATAATTTTTAAATGTTTGTTGTGTAAACAATTCTGTGTGCTCAGCATTATACATGGTGTGTACATCTATTTGAATTTACAGCAGCCTAAGAAATGCTTTAATAGAGTTTCATTTATGAACATTAGGATGAATAATCATAAAAAGAGGCTGCAAAAATTAAAACAAAAATGCACAGCTAGTGTACATGAGGATGTGCATGTTTTGCAGCAGAAGGGAAGCCACTAAAATATAAATGAACTCACTTAAGTGATTTTATGTATCCATCAACTGGCAGTTTTGTTTGTTTGAGACAATAAAAAATATTGTTAGCTTGCTTTTTATTCTTTCTCAAGGAGTCATCTCAGTAGATTTAGCCTGTAATCACTTGTTGACAAGCTAGATATGATGCTAAGGCTCTTGTAAGTACTGTAGTGTAGAGAGACAATGGTTTTAGTCTCTAGTATGTGAAGTGGGTGTGGAGTGAGGAATGGAGAGATTTAACATTTGCTATAGACCTGATCAGTGGTGGTTGGCGAGGTATGGGCAAAACCCTTGTGGTGATCTCTGGCTGGGCCTTTCCACCTGCCCTTGTGCTATGCTTTCTCTAAATAACTAACTTTTCCCCACCCAGGCTGCCCAGGTGAGTTCCGCACTGCCCTGCTGTACTCACGGGAGCTGCCTGAGTTGATTAGCTGACTGTTTGAAGCTGTGTGGCAGTCCCAAAGTGGTGCATGGGAGCAAAGTGAGCACGCATGTGTGTGCACACTAATGACCAGTGAACCCTTTGTCAACGAAAGTGCAGTCTACTTCTGATCCTGATCTAGCTATGGTCCTCAACCATGCTGCCCAAGACAAAAAAAAGGTACAAGTAGCAATCATGGTATAAACATTAATATATATCAGGAGAAGAACTAGACATAGTAGACCACTACTTATACCTTGGCCAATGGAACTCAGTGGAAGGTGCTACAATAAAGGAAATTGAATGGTGTGTTAAATGTTGTTGGCAGGCAAGTGTAATTTTCAAGAACAACCTTCCCTATGCCTGAAGATAAATGTTTTCAATCAGTGTGTGCTACCTGCTCTAATATATGCCAGGGAAACATGGACACTAACCTCACAATCGATACAAAAGATGGCATGAAGAGCCATGGAAAGATACAGTACATGCTTGGCATCACAAGACAAGTTAGAAAGACCTGCACATGGATTAGAGAACAAATGAAAGTGTATGATATCATCAAGAGAGTAAAAGAATTGAAATGGAAACAGGCTGGTCACATAGCAAGAAGAACTGATGGCAGGTGGACCAAGGCAGTCATAGAATGGATCCCACTTGATAAAAAGCATTCACGAAAGAGACCTAAAACAAGATGGATCGACAACATCAGCAAGTATTGTGAGCCCAATTGGCAAAAAGCAAGTTCAGGACTGTATTGGTTGGAAGCATGCAGAAGAGGCCTTCATCAGTGGATAGACAATGGCCAAAAAGATGATGATGATGATGAAGAGGAGGGGGAGCCTCTGTGGCACAGTGTTTAGAGTACAGGAGGAGGAGGAGGAGGAGAAGGAGGAAGCAATATGCAATAGTGAGGAGTTTTTTTCTCTGAAATAAAATGGATGACTAAAAGCAAATCAAATAGGTTGTCCCCAGGAGTTGGGAAGTTACAATATAGATTATGATGACACATGCTCAGATTATCTGACCTTGAATATTAGCATTTCTGTTAATATTTCATATCATGTGTAGGTTTGTCAGGAACCCCACCTCATCACTGGTCATCACCATCAATTCAAGTAATCACCAAAATATTTTCCCCCTCCCAATTTTTTTTCAAGGATCAATAGGCTTTTCCTTATACATATTCCTAAAATAATGGGCATTCCAATCATAGAAGAAAATCACTCAGTACATATTGTGAAAAGTAAAAAAATAAAATAAAATGATTATATATGACTTTTGGATAGCTTTACATAAAAATATTTTAAAAATTAACACACCGTATTGTGGCTTTTTCATTTTTATTCTCTGAAAACAATTGTATGTATGTAGGTATGTATGTATGATGACCCGGGGCGTGGCACAAAAGCAACACAATCACATAATCCCTTTAGTACCTCCAATTTTGCTCCCAATGTCCAGGTTACCTTTGGCTGGAGAAAAAACTCTCCCAAGGACAGTCTTCAAGTGGAGGAAATTCAGTCCAAAAACAAAGTACATACAAATTGTACATAAAAATCCATACAAACCACACTGCAGTAGTTAACTTGATAGGGCAGCAGAAGGAATTTCAGACTTGAAAGGCCAGCAAAACACACAGAGTTGGGAAAATGCCAGGAACCCAGATAAGCCTTGACAATACCAGATAATTCATGATTTGTTCTCAACAGTTGTCTATGTGCAACTCCCCTTTTTAACCAGTCTTCCCAGATGCAGCTAATGAAGGGAATCAGAGTCCTTTCCTCCCCCATAAGCCACGCAACTCATGTTGCTCCCTTCTCCGTTCCTCCCTGCATGCCCTAGGATGAAGAGGGGGTGGGGCTGGGTCTTCCTCCAAATTCCCTCTTCCTTGCTCCACCTCTCCCCTGCTCTGCCCACACAGACTTTGCCCTTCTCCAGTTTCTTCCACAGCCAACGGAGCCACACTCTCTCTCCCTGTCAGCTGCTAGGCCTCCCCTCGGAATCAGATTCCAACAGGGGCATGACAGTATGTATGTATGTTATGGATGGATGGATGGATGGATGGATGGATGGATGGATAGATAGACAGACAGACAGACAGACAGACAGACAGACAGACAGACAGACAGATAGCTAGCTATTCTGCTTATGGAAGTTTAGTTTAAATAAGGAACTTATTCTGGGTGACAGAAGGAAAGTTTGAAGAAAGTATAGTGTAGAAAATCTGGAATCTGCCAATATCAAAAGGGAAATTTCATTTCAGCAAATGAAGGATATCAGTTCTGGAACTTGTCAGTGTAAGGAAAGATAATTTAGTAAGATTCAAATTCAGTACTAATATTTGATGATGATTGATAGCATTAACAGGCCAATTTTTTGAATGATGTCCTGGTTCATTTTTATTGAAAAAATAGCTTAAAATATATAGACTATCACTGAGTTCTATTGCAACTATAACACCCAAACATATTCAACTTTTCATAATATTCTCAGTTTTATTCTAAAGTATTCTTAATATTTTTGAAAAAATGAAAAGGAACACAATTAGGGCCTTTGAACTTCTGAGAGAACAAGACAACTATAGGAAGGATCAGTAGTTAAATTTTCAAGCTGGGCTCAGGCACTGGTTCAAAAATGATGAGGTATGTATATTACTAGATTGTTTCTTCAAAAGGGAGCTAATGTCCAATGTTCAGTTAGGCTGGAACTCAAGCTTTCTGAATCCAAATATGTGCCTGCTAATTTCAGAGAAGGCTGGCATCATACAGTTCAATTCTATAATGGCTTCTTTGGATCTATATTTTACTTTGTTACTCTTGACAAATATCCTGACTCAGTTCTGAAAACTATCTTGGATCCCCTAAGCCCTCTATTAGCAAGAGGGTTTTGCAAATAGGCTCCGCACTGAGTCACTGTTCCAAGTAACAACCTCCAAAGCAGCCCAGAAGCCTCAAAGCCTTCCAAGCTGACACACTGTACAATTTACAAAGGGCTTTAATGAAAATTGAAAAAGATACCAATGATCAGCCTCAATTTTAGCTAAATTATGGATGGCCTTTTAGTAAACAAAATTTAATTTCTAATGGGCAAAATGGCACATAGCATTAAAAATATCATATTAAAAATATAATTTTTAAACTGGTAGAATTATAAACAAAAACAACAGTTGCCATTCCATGCATCTGATAGTTGAGATGCAGTTATCAAAAGCTTATGCCTCTTAATGTAATTTGTAAGCCTAAAATTTTGTTAAAATTTGGACTATTAGACATCTTTTTCTTCTTTTGAAGAGTAGCTTAAATTATTTTAAGCCTTTCTTTCTTTAAACATATTTCAATAGTTGGTCTTGAATCTTGATCTTTTTTAGAATAAGCGTTTTAAGCAAGTAGAAAGGATGCACACGCCAATCATTTCTTTCCTAACTAGATTTGCTTAATTTAAACCATTTACATTCTGTACAGATCTCTCAAAAATATCTGTGTAATAATAAGTTTCTTCCAATATTTATACAGACAGACAGCAACTTATACAGAAATATAACTAATGTACTGTTCCAGAAGCTTTGCTAAAAGATATGAAAAAAGTATACTGGAATAAGTCTTATTCTGGTTCATACATTGCACTAAGCCATGTTTTGCTTTAGACATCATTTAATGAGTCTCATACACACATTCACCAAGTTGAGTTCACAAACTATGCTAATCCATGAGCCATGTTCTTATAACAAAATCTAAATCATAATGGGTTAGTGTATTGTGCAAAAGCAGCCATTAAGTCAGACTATTGGTTCATCTAGCCAATTATTTTTAATTATTCTGACTGGCAGCACTTCTTCAGTCTGAACTTACAGGTAGCCAAGGACAGAATTTAGGACCATCTCCATGAAAACATATGCCTTACTACTAAGATATTGGCACATTTTGCAATTTATGCACAATAGACGTAAAATGTTATGAATACTTCCTTTTGTTCATTATGACAATACAGCAGTATCTTATTAGCCCAAATTACCTTCAAATACTTGCGAAGTTATTCAGTGATCCATGGCCTTATTTATTAATGTATGCATTAATTAAATTTGTAAGGCTGCCAATCTGTGTGATGAAATTCTGGGCTCTGGGTCACCCTAAAAGTCACAACCATTCAGCCTTGTCAAAGGTTATTCAATTTTCATTGTAATTATCTGCTACATGAAAAACATCATAATTTGTATCTTCGTGGCATGTGACTGTGACATCAAAATAAGGCAGCCAATATATGTTTTAGTAGGAGCTCAGCAACACACATTCTAATACATGCTCCACCATAGAACATCATTAGAATGTTTTGGAGCAGGTAATTGTTTTCAATCTAACTAGCATCACAGTTTTATTGTGGAGGGGAAAAATAGAAAATGGATTGCTACAAGCTCCTGAAGTAAATGTGGGATTGTGGTACAGAGTAGTTTTCTAAGCACTAACATAAGTGGTGAGATGTGATGGGTTTGGAGGCTATGTAGCCTTTCCTTTGAGAGTATGTGACAAAAAAATTGGAACAAAAAGAAAATAAGGTAAAAAAAAAAGTTAAGAAATTGGAGGTGACAACATTTGCACTCTTTATAATGTTACATGAACGTAGTGTGATTTCACAGAATAATACTTCACGTACTGTTATTAACATTTAATTTTATTGTAAAAATAATGCTTTAAATAGCAAGATCTTTAACAAGAAAACTCTATTACGTTAATATTGTAAGCTTCTGAAAGCTGATATAATCATGAGTCAAATCATTCCTTCCAGTCTTTTCTCCATGCCATCATTCTCTGGTGTCTTTACTGACTCATCTTAAAAAGCACAAATTAGACAAAGCAAAGTATATCTAACTTGGTAAGTTACAGATTCTACAAATAAGTTCACAGACAAGAAGACAATTCAGTCCAATGTTTTTGTTTACTTTCTTTTCTTTGTTCTCTATAGTTTCAAAGTATCAAAGAAGACCAAAGCAATTTCATTATTCTTTCTAGGGCATGACTTTTGCAATTGGATTGGTTGCACTTCACCATACAGGTGAAACTCGAAAAATTAGAATATCATGCAAAAGTTCATTTATGTCAGTAATGCAACTTAAAAGGTGAAAGTAATATATGAGATAGACTCATTACATGCAAAGCAAGATAGTTCAAGCCGTGATTTGTCATAATTGTGATGATTATGGCTTACAGCTCATGAAAACCCCAAATCCACAATCTCAGAAAAGTAGAATATTGTGAAAAGGTGCAATATTCTAGGCTCAAAGTGTCCCACTCTAATCAGCTAAATAAGTCGTAACACCTGCAAAGGGTTTCTGAGCCTTTAAATGGTCTCTCAGTCTGGTTCAGTAGGAATCACAATCATGGGAAAGACTGCTGACCTGACAGTTGTGCAGAAAACCATCATTGACACCCTCCATAAGGAGGGAAAGCCTCAAACAGTAATTGCAAAAGAAGTTGGATGTTTCCAAAGTGCTGTATCAAAGCACATTAATAGAAAGTTATGTGGAAGGGAAAAGTATGGAAGAAAAAGGTGCACAAGCAGCAGGGATGACCGCAGCCTGGAGAGGTTTGTCTGGAAAAGGCCATTTAAAAGTGTTGGGGACTTTCACAAGGAGTGGACTGAGGCTGGAGTCAGTGCATCAAGAGCCACTACACACAGACGGATCCTGGACATGGGCTTCAAATGTTGTCAGAAGCATCTTACCTGTCTAAAGAAAAACAGACCTGGTCTGTTGCTCAGTGGTCCAAAGTCCTCTTTTCTGATGAGAGCAACTTTTGCATCTCATTTGGAAACCAAGGACCCAGAGTCTGGAGGAAGAATGGAGAGGCACACACTGCAAGATGCTTGAAGTCCAGTGTGAAGTTACCACAGTCTGTGTTGATTTGGGGAGCCATGTCATCTGCTGGTGTTGGTCCATTGTGCTTTATTAAGTCCAGGGTCAATGCAGCCGTCTACCAGGAGATTTTGGAGCACTCCATGCTTCCTTCCACAGACGAGCTTTATGGGGATGCTGACTTCATTTTCCATCAGGACTTGGTGCCTGCCCACACTGTTGAAAGCACCAAAACCTGGTTCAATGACCGTGGGATTACTGTGCTTGATTGGCCAGCAAACTCGCCTGGCCTGAACCTCATAGAGAATCTATGGGGCATTGCCAAGAGAAAGATGAGAGACATGAGACAGAACAATGCAGAAGAACTGAAGGCCACTATTGAAGCATCCTGGTCTTCTATAACACCTCAGCAGTGCCACAGGCTGATAGCTTCCATGCCATGCCTCATTGAGGCAGTAATTGCTGCAAAAGGGGCCCAAACCAAGTACTGAATACATATGCATGCTTATACTTTTCAGAGATCCGATATTGTTCTATGTACAATCCTTGTTTTATTGATTGCATGTAATATTCTAATTTTTTGAGATTGTGGATTTGGGGTTTTCATGAGCTGTAAGCCCTAATCATGACAATTATGACAAATCATGGCTTGAACTATCTTGCTTTGCATGTAATGAGTCTATCTCATATATTACTTTCATCTTTTAAGTTGCATTACTGAAATAAATGAACTTTTGCACAATATTCTAATTTTTTGAGTTTCACCTGTACTGATTATATTTCCTAAGTGCTAGGAAACATATGCAGCAGAAGAAACTCTCAATACAGAGTCTTATAAAGTATCATGCTGAGAACATAATCTATTCAAGGAAAACTATGTGCATTACAGTTATGATTCCTCACCTCCAGGAACTCAACCATTAAAGACTCCCACTGAACATCTAATCACAGAGTTTCTCTGCATTGCCAAGTTGTACCATCACCAATATGGACAAGTGACCTTGGAGACCGATAATGTAGCCCCTTAGAACTTAGAATAACTTTATTGTCACTTTGAATGCACACTAATAGGCATACATTAAAATGAAATTTTGGTGCATACAGCTCCCCCCCTCCAATATACACTACATACATATGACTAAATAAATAAAGAAATACAAAATTATGCGTATACCCACATATATTATATGACACAGAGAAACAACACAATCTAGTTCAGATGTATACATGTACATGGTGAGAAAAACTAATCTTGCGAGTTTACCAGATGCATGGCATAGGGAACAAAGCTGTTGCAGAATCTGGTAGTCCTGTTAAAAATACTTTGAAACCTCTTCCCAGAGGGGAGCAACAGAAACAGACCATGAAGTGGGTGTGTGGGGTCTCTAACAATGCTTTGAGCTTTAAACCCATAGCGCTTATTAGCATTATACTGAATAAGAGGAAGTGAGCTTCCTATAATCTTCTTGGCTGTCCCTACCACTCTCTGTATGGACTTTCTATCTGAGGCACTGCCGCCGCCAAACTAAACAGGGATGCAGCTTGTTAAAATGCTCTCAATTTTGCCTCTGTAAAAAGTGGCCAGGACAGAAGGAGAAAGATGTGCTCTCCTCATCTAATGCAGGAAATGCAGACACTAGTTTTCACACTTTACCAAGGATGATGTGTGGAGAGACCAATTCAGATAGTTAGTTATCTTCACCCCCAGATTACTTAATACTGTTGACCACCTTTACAGCTTCGTCCTTGATACTGAATGGAGTATGACTATGCTGGCTCTGTCTAAAATCTACAGTGATATCCTTTGTTTTATTAACATTTAGAACCAGGTTACTTTTATTGCACCAGTCCACCAGAACCTTCACCTCTTCCCTATAAGCATCTTCACTGTCATCCCGGATAAGACTCACCACTGCCATTATTCATTCCTACTCACTGTGAATATAATATCCTACATTCTACAAATTAGACAAGTATTGTAACCATTAGGCTACAAAAGAAAACTTGCTGTAACAAGACTTCAGTAGTTGTTTCTCGGGAAAAGCAGGAAAAAAGAAAGAAAGGACATTTAATTTTAAAGCTGCCTGTTGTGTCTGCATATAACTTTGAAGCTTTAACTTTATAATGGCAATTAAATCTCCTGGAATATCAAAGTGGAAGATACAGAAACCAAGAAATTACCCAATAAGAGGACATGATGGCTGGTGTCTAGACTTAAGGACAGTTGCCAAAGTACCTCATCTGAAGTACTATGGTTTGACTCTACCTGGATATAGCTAGCATCATGGAAGCCACTGGACCTTTGTTAATTTTCTGTGGTTGGTTAGATTCTAATCATTAGTTGATTAGAATTACTTTAAATAAAATATTTATTTAGAATGATTAGGGATTCAGTCCATCTATGTACAAACATTCATTAAAATATGGAGACCTTGCACCCTTTTCAATTTTTTTTATTTAAACAACACATATTCAGTAATGTATTTAATAAGATATATATTATCTTATTAATTAAAATGTTTGAGATGTCAGAACCTGAATTACTTCAAAGTATTCTGAAAGGTTACAGTGTCTTCTAAAGGTCTACTTTTGTTATAGATTGTAACAGAAACAGAACACTTGTTAAGTCTTAACTATTAACTGACAGATTGAAATAGCAAGCTATAAATTTCCATAAGAAATCCTGAACTAAAGTGAACTCTTTTCAATATTTCTGTATTTAAAACACTGCCTTATTGTTAATATAAATTAACCATCTACCAAAATGGAGCTTAAAATCTTATAAATTTCCCACAGTTAAAGCATGCTATCTGTTAAATGCCTTTTTCCAGGCATATAAGTAGTTTAATTCTGAATCACATCTTAGGGAATACAGCATTTCTTAAATGTTATTAAATAAATCATATTGAATACTTGCATGTTTCCTCATTTCATCATTCACCAATAAGCAAACAATAAATCACATTGTACAACTTTTCACCATTTACAGATCCTAACTCTTTCACCTTGAGCAATGGACTTTGGCACAGTTTCTCTTTACATTTTCTCCTGTTCAAATTGCTCATTAGGTGTTGAATTACCCATAATTCCTTGAAAAGAATTTTATTTTACATTTGTGTGCAGTCATATATATTACAATCATTGTATTTGTCTATTTATATTTCCAAATAATATTTTGAAACACTTTCAGTTATGTATGTATGTATGTATGTATGTATGTATGTATGTATTTATTTATTTATTTATTTATTTATTTAATTTGCTTGGACTTGTATGCCACCCCCTCTCCGAAAGGACTTGGGGAGACTCACAACTAAAAATACAATAAATACTATAAATACTTTAAAAAGAAATTAAACTAGACAAGCCCAGCCAATTAAAATCCATTTAAAACCAATTTAAAATGCCCCCCCCAAGAGGTCAGTCCAGCCTGGCCTGTACAAACAACCAGGGTTTTAGATCGTGGTGGAAGGAGGGGAGATCAGGAGCCAACCGGAGCCCCAGGGGTAGTTGATTCCATAAGGCGGGAACCTCTACAGAATAGGCCTTTCCCCGGGGCACCGACAGCCAACATTGTCTTGCGGATGCCACCCCAAGAAGTCCCAGCCTGTGTGCTCGCACAGGGTGATCGGTGTTTGATATCGGCAGGAGGCGCTCCCGCAAGTACCCCGGACCCAAGCCATGAAGGACTATGAATATTAATACCAACACCTTGAATCTCACATGTAGGGTGCATGTCATTACAAAACTTAAAATTGCTTAAAATTGCTGTACCTTATATCTAGCAAGGGTTGTGAAACTCATGCCCTGCGGGCTGGATGTGTCATACACTGGCCACGCCCACACCCAATTTAGCGAAGGGGAAAAAGTCATGATATGCCATGTGATGATGCTGTGGTGATGAGCGTTTGACAGCCCTGATTCTAGCATTTCAATTCAGTGGCAGCAACTATTGTAAAATGTGATGATTTTACAATGCTGTTTGTTGTACTTCATACCTGATGCAAACTTAAAAATAAGTATGGCATCCTCATATAGACTAATTCATACGGGAGCCAAAAGATTGTCTTCATATTATTTTTGTAGCAAAAAGACAGTGGGCAGAATTGAACAAAACTTTCTAAAGTAGCAGAATAGCATAATGGGCCATTTGTGTATTCAATTATTAAGAAAATACTAGCTCTTTAGAGAACTCATGTAATAGTAAACAGTGCCAGGGAACATTTGTTTTAACTTCCATCCACAGATGAGATCAATCATATTATGATTGCCCTGAAAATGATTCTCAAGACCTTACTTAAATCTTTTACAATTTCTTACTCTGGCTAGATCTCAGCCAGGATGATCAGTTGAATTATATGTTGCATTCCCTACTTAATTTAAGGAAAAACAAATATTATTGCTCTGAAAGTTAAATTTTATCTTCACTGTAATGACTGGAACAACTAAAATGATTCGTATAAACTGCTTGAGTTCATTATGTCTCCATAAAAGTCTGCATAAATATATTAATTGTGTATCATGTTTACAGATGCTTAACAACTTTCTGTTTCTCATAGGAAAGGAATACATAAGAAACACTGGCCAAAAACAGATTAGTGATAGATTCCCCAAGATTAAAATGGATTGCTATTTTTTAAAAAAATTAACAATTACAATGAACATATTCTACATCTCAAGTTGTTGTTGTTGTTGTTGTTGTTGTTGTTGTTGTTGTTATCTCTTTTATTCTTTAAACATGAAACTCAGTTAACTGAACATTTAAAAAATATTCCGAGTAGTGCAGTTTTTTGCAGTTCTGCGGTGTTATTGCAGGAAGCTGCAATTTCTTGATGTGCTTGATAAAATTCTTGGACATGGTATCAAATGTCCCAATGAAAATGGTATCACTGTTACATGTTTCATCCATAACCATGTAGTTTTGATGGCCGGGTCGCAATTTTTTGTGATTTTTTTTCCAGTTCTTTTTCTTTGACTCTGGCATCTCCTGGTACAGCAATATCAATAAATAGTATGCTTTGGCCCTCGACAACTGTAATATCTGACGTGTTGTGTTCCAAATGGCAATCCATCTGTATTATTATTCATCGCACAGTCAGCCAGATATTCAGACTGGGTTTGGCATTTTTGTCTACCTATCAAGTCCTTATCAAGGACCTGGGATAGGCAAATCTGAATGTTTGATGGTGTTACAGATATCGCCGCAGGATGGAAGCTGTTCCAAGTAAAGCTGCCTTGTGCAATTGACTAATGGCGAATTTGTCAATGCCTTAAGGTGTTCAAGTGGTGTTCCTGTTGTTTTGGGACTCTACCCAAGGCACTTATTACTATTGGTGCTACTCTTGCTTGCCTTTTCCATAGTCGTTCTATTTCTATTTGTAGGTCTTTGTCTTTTATTATCTTTTCCAGTTCTTTCTCTTCTACTCTGCTGTCTCCAGACACTGCCGCATCCACTATCCAGACTTTTTTGTCTTTCTTATTAACAACTGTTAAGTCCAGGATGTTATGTGGCAGGTGCCTGTCTGTCTGGATTCTAAAGTCCCAGAGCAATTTAACTTTTTTTCATTTTCTGTGACTTTTTCTATTTTATGGTCCCGCCAGTTCTTGCTTTACAGGCAAAGAGCCTTGGTGGTGCAGGCTGTTAAACACCTAGCACTTAGTTCCAGCTGCCTGCAATTAGTGCAGGCTCGAATCCCACCAGGCTCAAGGTTGACTCAGCCTTCCATCCTCTCAGGGTAGGTAAATTGAGGACGCAAGATTGTTGGGGCAATAAGCTGACTTTGTAAAATTGCCGCTTGGTGGGGCCAAAAAAGCCCTAGTAATAAGCAGGCATATACAGTGGAATGAAGGCTATTGCTGAGAGCATTGGGTTGTGCTCCAAAAATTGTAAGCCACCCTGAGTCTCCAGAGAAGGGCGGCATATAAATATGAATAAAATTAAATGATATTTCTTGCAGATCTTCCAATGCACCATTGTTGTTACTTTGTCATGCTGCTGCTTGTAGTCAGTTTGTGCAATCTACTTTCAGCAGCTTACCAGGTGGTCCACTGTTTCTTCAGCTTCTTTGCATAGGTGGCACTTACTGTCTGTTCCTGTCTTCTCAATTCTGGCTTTGTATAAATTTGTCCTTAAGGCTTGGTCTTGCGTAGCCAGAATTAATCCCTCAGTCTCTATTATTGTTATTGTTATTGTTTAATCTTTAGTGAGATTCACAGCCCTTGGGGCTGGTTGTAGCTCAACAGCTCAAGTCCTAACCAAAGACCTAGGAACTGTTAAGGTAGCATCGGAGGATATAAGTTGTTCCAAGTAGGGTGGTTTTTTGTAGAATCAGGGTATTCAAGTCTGATAAATTCAGAATTTTCAAATTGCAAGGTAGCCCTTTAGGTATTGCTCCAAGGGCTCCAATTACAATTGGGATAACACACAATTCTTTTTCCAAAGTCGCTCAACTTCAGTTGCTGTTACTATGATGATGATGATGATGATGATGATGATGATGAAGGAAATGGGAATAATGTTCAGGAAAACTGAATAAATATATGATAGTTCATGTACAATTACATTTGCACATGTAAATGTCTATGGAGATTCTCAGTCATCAAGATCATGGTTGTCCCAAAGATGCTTTTTTCAACAGGCAACTGGACTTCCTTGTTTTTCTTTGAAGACATTTCACTTCTCATCCAAGAAGCTTCTTCATCCAAGAAGCTGAAGAAGCTTCTTGGATGAGAAACAAAACATCTTCAAAGAAAACAAGAAAGTCCACTTGCTTCTTGAAAACAGCACCTTTGGGACACTTGCACATATATTGTTTTTGAAATCAGAATAATCAAAGTTGGTAATTTGAATGTATAACTGATCTGCATATTATCAGCCACTCAAGCAAATTAGGCTCAGCTAGCTTTTTCATAAAATGCTTCCTGATCATAATACCAGATTTTGGACTGAGTTTAGTTGGGTGGTAAATTCTAGCCATTGGATATATATACCCAATGAATATTTGGTGAAAATATTTGATTTTCTCTGACAGCATGCCTGAGAATGAACTGTGTTTGAGCGCTCTGAGAAGCACTGCCAGATGAAATAGAAAATATTGAACAGCCACTAGCCAGAGTGATGTTGGAATAGGACTCAGCTTTTAACAGATAATCAGAGTTGGAAGGGACCTTGTAGATCATCTAGTCCAACCCCCACCCAAGCAGGGGACCCTACACCATTTCTGACAAATGGCAGTCCAATCTCTTCTTGAAAGTCTCAAGTGATGACGCTCCCACAACTTCCGAGGGCAAGCTGTTCCATTGGTTGATTGTTCACACTGTCAGAAAGTTTCTCCTTATTTCCATGTTAAATCTCTCCTTGTTCAGTTTCCATCCATTATTCCTTGTCTGGCCTTCGGGTGCTTTAAAAAATAGCTTGACTCCTTCCCCTCTGTGGCAGCCTCTCAAATATTGGAAGATTGCTATCATGTCTCCCCTGGTCCTTCTCTTCACTAGACTAGCCAAGCCCAGTTCCTGTAACCGTTCTTCATATGCCTTAGTCTCCAGTCCCCTAATCATCCTGGTTGCTGTATTCTGTACTTTTTCTAGAGTCTCAACATCTTTTTTATAGTGTGGTGACCAAAACTGGATGTAGTACTCTAGGTGTGGTCTTACTAAGGCTTTATAGAGTGGTATTAGTACCTCATTTGATCTTGATTGTATTCCTCTGTTAATGCAATTTGGGATTGCATTAGCTTTTTTGGCTGCTGCTGCACACTGCTGGCTCGTATTTAGCTGGTTGCCCACTAAGACTCCAAGATCCTTCTCACAGTTACTGCTATTGAGTCTGGTTTCATCCAGTCTATATGTGTACTTTTGGTTTTTCTTGCCTAAGTGTAGGACTTTACTTTTCTCTACATTGAATTTCATTTTGTTAGAATTGGCCCAGTGTTCTAGTCTGTCAAGATCCATCTGGATCTTGAGTCTATCTTCTTGGGTGTTAGCTATTCCTGCCAGCTTAATATCATCTGCAAATTTGGTAAGTTCCCCTTCTATTCCCTGATCTAAGTCGTTAATGAAGATATTTGATAGTACTGGGCCTAAGACAGAAATCTTGTGACATTCCACTACTTACTTCCCTCCATGTAGACTTAGACCCATTAAGGCCTACTTGTTGAATACCATTTGTCAGCCAGTTGCAAATCCATCTGGTGGCAGTGCTATCTATTCCACTTTTTTCTAGCTTACAAAGAAGTAGGTTGTGGTCTACTTTGTCGAATGCCTTGCTGAAATCTAAGTATATTATGTCCACAGTATTTCTCTGGTCTACTAATTTAGTAACTATGTTGAAGAATGAAATACGATTGGTTTGGCTTAGAAGCTCCCAGGATAATTTTAGGTCAATCATTCTTTTTCTGCCTATCTAGTTCGCAGGGAGAATACAGCCCTACAGTACATACAGTACTGCCTTGACCTCTTAAACATCACATATGATGTAAAACTAATAAGTATCATGGGTCGTTTAAAGTTGAGATAAAATATCAGCATTTTTTTTAAAAAAAGGGCTGCATTATTTACAGATTGTTAATTGTAGTTTAGGAGCGAGTGGCTAGATATTTTAAAAGTTTTTGGAGTTTACAGGAGCAATATCTATCAGTTTTATGGTCCACTCTTTCTATAAAGATAAAGGTTCCCCTTGCACATATGTGCTAGTCGTTTCCGGCTCTAGGGGGCAGTGCTCATCTCCATTTCAAAGCCTAAGAGCCAGCGCTGTCCAAAGACATCTCCGTGATCATATGGCCGGCATGACTAAACACCGAAGGCTCACAGAACGCTGTTACTTTCCCACCAAAGTGGTCCCTATTTTCCTACTTGCATTTTTACATGCTTTCGAACTGCTAGGTTGGTACAAGCTGGTATAAGTAATGGGAGCTCACTCCATTATGCGGTGCTAGGGATTTGAACCACCAAACTTCCGACCTTTCTGATCAATAAGCTCAGTGACTTAGCCACTGAGCCACCGTATCATACTCTTTCTATAGTCACTAACTAAAATATGAGAAATAAATGGACTTTTCTCAGCAGATGCCCCAAATCACTCTGAAAGGGAGAGGAAATGGCTTTTTCTCAACTTTTACCCCCACCAAAAGGTTTCTTATTCTCAGTACTATCAGTACCATTGAAAAAAATCTATAATTTTAACTATTTCATATGAAATGCATGATACATTATTTCCTAGTAGTAACTGAGTGGTTTTATTAAGACCTTCATATCCCTAAGCACAGAACACCAATATATTTCTCAAAACTAGCACGTTTTCTTAAAGATCAGTTTTGCTGTTTTACACTCAGTATAACATTACAACATTTTCCTTTTGGGTTACATGAAGCAGAGAATTAGTGATATTTTTTTTCCTTAGAGCTGTGTCTGAAATTAACAAGGTTTTTAACACTGGGAGTTTGGTCATTGAGACTGTTCAATCTTTCGCATCTCAGATTTTGTTATGCTTAAATTGGCAGGGACCTAATGAATATTACAACAAGGACATCTTGAGAAAAGGCCAAGGATGAAAGAATAACTTGACGTTAAACAACATTCATCCACATCAGCATGATACATACAAAGTATACCCTCTCTGGTTAAATTTGTGTTCCAGAATTTCCACTTGTGTGCATGGGGGAGGGGGTAGGAGATTCTGGATGGGATTGTTTTTTGTATTACTTAGGAAACTCTCCTATTTGAAGAGGTTGTCAATGACATCAAAATGATGAGCATAAATGACCAATTGAACCTCACCCTTTTAAAAAGGGAAGCCCATAATATTGGTATCTATCTATCTATCCATTTATCCATTTATCTATCATCTATCTATCATCTATCTACCTACCTACCTACCTACCTACCTACCTTGGATGGATGGATGGATGAATAGATAGATATGATGGGGAAAAAAGAAAGAGATGATATAAAAAGATTGAGACTCTGGAAAGAGTTCAGAGAAGAGCAACAAAGATGATTAGGGGACTGGAGGCTAAAACATATAAAGAACGGTTGCTGGAATTGGGTATGTCTAGTTTAATATGAAAAGAAGGACTAAGGGAGACATGATAGCAGTGCTTCAATATCGAAGAGGTTGCAACAAAGAAGAGGGTGTCAACCTATTCTTTAAAGCACCTAAAGGCAGGACAAGAAGCAATTCTATCTTCTGTCTATCTATCTGTCTGTCTATCTATCTGTCTGTCTGTCTGTCAACAATTTAAAATTTAAAATGGGAAAATGGTAGGACAAATAGGTATCCAGAAGCTCCATCATACAGACATCAAACTTGCATTTACATTGACTTTCTATAGCTGACTGTGGGTTACAGGGAATCTACTTGCCCTAATGTATATAAACGTAACTTCTGAAGACTCTAATGAGTAGACAGAGGAAAAGAGAAGGCTGCAGAAAAGCTTTAGTCACATAACTTAGCTCTAATATTAAGTCTACAGATACATCTAGAATGACTGTCTAAAAAGCCCTAACATTCATTAGAGATGACTTCTTGAACTTGGTAACCTAAAATCACTTCATTCCGGCCTACAGTGAAGAAATGTATATTGCATACATATGTCTGTTACTTGCATGCACTTTAGCATAATATACAAATCTCATGGTTAGCTCGTCTCCTTCCAATAGAATCTTGAAAGGCAGATATCATTTTAAGTAGGCAACTGGTATAATTGTTCAGAACAGAATTATTATTTTAGAATTGGAACAATCCATTCTGTAGATGTGTCTGTCAAGAGTCCAAATATAGATTTCGTCTGAACGTTATCTATCAGAAATCTTACTCATAATACATTTTCTGCTATGGACCCTAGTAATGAAGGATTTTATCCATGATTACTTTTGAATTTTCCCTTCAAAAGAGTGTTTGCAAACATGAGTGATCACTATCTTTAGATTTACCATCTATAACACGATGCATAAGAAAAAAAAAGATACATAAAAAGCAACCTTCAGGTATTAGATATTTTAATTGAAATTCTTCTTGTAAGCAGTAAATCCAATTAATCTCAACACAGTAGACTGTAGGCCACTTCTGCCTGCTTTCTCTCTCTTTCCTCTTCCCTGTAGCCTATTGAAATACCATTGGACTACACCTACCTTACTATGACCTGTAACAAATCCAGGAAATCTCCAAATGGAAGCAAAAATACGTCTATCTATCTTTGCTGTCATCTCATGTTCAATGTTTTTTGCACTTCAAAAATAGTAGCTATATGTAGCATTGTTACTACAACTACTGATCCCCATTTTAGTTCATTCAGGGATCACACACTGACCCCTGTTTTAATTCATTGATTTAGCAAGCAAAACAAAATGAGACAATTTCAGTAAAGAGTAAAGTACACAAAGTTCTTAGGACAAGAACAAACATCCAATTTAGAAAACAGAATTACCTAGAAAACAGAAGGAAGTGTGTTGGTTATGTTAGCTGCCTTGAGCTATTTGTAAAAATAATAAAGGTGAAATAAAAATAAATAAACCAAAAAATAGAAAATATGTGCCTAGGCCAGAGTACAGTTTTAGCATCAAATATATTTCTTTTCTTTTCTTTGTTTCTTTTTATTGGTTTTCTATTAAATATATTTCTTAGTGCTTAATAAACATGGTGTTGTCTGCGTATTTAATTTGTTGAACAATACAGATCATATTCTTCTGGTTTTGAGCTTCCCCAAAGATGGACTGACCGTGACTGTGTGCGGCTTTGTTCCATGCTTTGGTGTCAGAGAACCCCGATCGACCAGATTTGGGGCAGAAGCCACCTCATAGGGGCTGTGGAGGAAGGGGAGACCATCAGCCAGGTAGAGGGGAGTTGCAAATCCCCTCCCCGGCTTGGCAATTGCTCCCTCCCGAAGACGCCTGAAGCAGTGGTCTAAAATGGTCACTCTGAAGGGGAAGATTAGTCTGGAATAAGTTTGTGCAGGAGAGAGAGAAAGAAGCAAACAGCAGGAGGAAAGGGATGATATAATTAAATGGAAGGTACCCCCAGGATTAACATTTCCAGGAAAGGACTTAAAGCTGCAAATAGAAAGAGGAAAAAAAAGGTGTGAATTGCTTTTGACAGTGGCAGGCAGGGCTTTGAACCGAGAAAGGTAGAAGCTGGAGAAGGAATCATCTAATCAATTTGGATAAGTATATTTTGATTCTATATAGCCACTAATAAAGCTGAACTATAGATTGTTAAAGAGAAAATTTAATACCAATTGGATTTGACCTTTTTGAAAGATTGTGGTTTAAAAAGCTCTGCATAATTGGGAAGAAAAAAGAAAAGAGGGGGTGTGGACTTGTCAGAACAAAGAGTGCCATCTGAGTTAAATCTAACTTGTTTTTCTTTCAAAAGACTCTGTTTCTTAAAACTGTAAGGAAAATTGATACAACAAAACAGAACTTTGAAAAATTGAAACATTGAAACAAAGAAAGAAACAGAAAGATTCTGCCCTTGGATTAATTGTTGATTCTGATATGGATTTGGCATTGGATTAGTTGAGGATTAAAATTTGAGAGGAAGGAAATAAAAGCTGACTGTTGGAAATTAATTTTAAAGACACTATTTGGACTAAATTGCTAATTAGAAAGCTGTAAAATGGCGATATCTCTTCTGGCATTAAAAATGGAACTTAGAAATACGAAAGAAATATTACAAGAATGAGGTGAAATGCTGGGCTTTGCTTCAAAATTCACTGAAAATGCGATTGCAGAGTATGAACAACAAAGACAAAGGACAGAAGAGGAGGTGGAGCAAATCATAGAAGGGGCCATCTTTAATTACCATCGAGAACAAAGAACTCTGGAAAGAAAGAGGAAAAGAGTTGGAAATAAATATTGGAGATTTGGGAAATTG
Source organism: Naja naja (assembly GCA_009733165.1). Taxonomy (NCBI): domain Eukaryota; kingdom Metazoa; phylum Chordata; class Lepidosauria; order Squamata; family Elapidae; genus Naja; species Naja naja. The sequence continues at coordinate 139,121,139 of CM019150.1, forward strand.
AATAAAGAGGGAAATATCTGGAAAATTAAAAAGGAAAAAGAATCAGCAGAAATTTGAAGGGCAGAAGAGAGTTATAAATAGAGAAGGGGATAAAAACCGGAGTGAAAGAATAAAGGGGAAAATACAAGGAGAAAGAAGGGATAAGAAACAGAACTTGGAACAAAGAAATATGGGAATTCTAAAAAAATGGGGAAAATTGTTTAATTAGACATAGAGATAATGGCTGATTGATATTTGGAGAGGGGATTCTGCAAGGTGCTGCGGGCTAACATAAATAAATTTGTAGTTGTGAAATGGGAACATATAGCTTGATAATATGGAAAATAGAACTGCTATTTTTTTTATAATCAAATCCAATGCTCTTTTCCTTTATGCATAGAGATAATTGTAACAAATAATGGAATATGTTTATTAAATATATTGAAATATTTTAAATATACTGAAATAAATGAAATGATATAGGAGAAGAGCTGAAATGGAATTAACATCAGGGTTTAGGATTAAATGAGTAGATTAATATGTCATTTTTTTCTGAAATTGTAGATAAACCTTATGAAATTAAAAAAGGGGAAACCATGCAGAATCTGATTTATATATGTTATGTAGTTTTAAATGGTATTATTAATTTTAAGGTTTTAGGTAATAAAATGTTAAACATTTAATGGGATTTAAAAGGGGAGATAATGGATATGTAACAGAGGTGGCGCACTTAAACTGATATTTTCGGGGGGAACCATTTATAGAAGGAGTGTTATTAATCAGAATTTAAGAGGAATATACAAATGTGATAGTTAAAAGTATTAAAGTATAACAATTATGAGGTTAATGTATGTGAATTAAATAATGAGATAAGCATTTGGAATAATATAATAAAATAGAAAATGTATAAAGGCATTGTTAAGATAAGAAATTGAATTCAAACATTGAATATGTAATTATGGTTATATTTGTATGTATATGTGAAACCTGTAATCATGCTGTTCACTAAAAAGAGATGTTAAAGTGTGGAAAACTGAATAAAACTTGTTTTTTAAAAAAATACAGATCATATTCTTAATTTTTTTCCAACCATTGGTAAAATAAATTCCATGCTTGATAATATTCTCCATCCTCTTTCTGTTTAATTTTCTTATGGTTCAAATTTTACCTCAAGAGCAAGGATCAGATAATAGCCTTGGAAAAATCACTGCATTTCTTTGCAGTTTTAGAATGTAGGGTGCTGCAGATTTCCATTCTATTTCCCCTTGTTTTTCAAAATGTATAGGAAGCTATGCATTTGAGGTTGTATAGAACTGGCTCCACCTATAAACAGATGATAGTCAGGGCCACATTTCTTTTTCTTTATCATTATTGCCACCATCATCATGTGTGTATCAGGTTCTTTGTGGACTCTTTAGTATGCACAACTTGTGAAACAATTACTGTGGTTAAGTTCTATTTCTTAGAATACTGGTGTTATTTTAGTATATATTTATTGTATTATAAGATTTAAAAAGGTAATTGCCTTTTACTTATAAATAGTCTTGATCTAAACTGTGGCTCATATCTAATTCCTTTCCTATTCAATACTTGGGATTTTTTTTCTGCTGCAATAAAATAGCATTAATTCATAGCACTCTACATAATTTCAGTTTTGGTACTGCATTAACAATAATGTTGCTGTAGCACTATTTACAGTTGAACTATAAGTATTTATTTATAAGTCTAGGAATTATTTATTTGTTCATTTAGAGTGATTGTGTGACTTGTTCAGTGCATATATGCAAAGGCTGTATCAATGCTTAATAACTGGAAGACTGCCATTATTGTTCCCCTACAGAAAGTGAAAGCCAGAAAGAATAGATGGAAATGCTATGGAGCAGGAGTCGCCAACCTTTTGGACCTCAGAGACCACCAAACTCATAATTTTAAATCCCAGGGACCACTAACCAGTTCTGTAGGCATGGCCTAATTTGTGGGTGTGGCTTGGTGGTCATGTGACTGGCTGAACATGGCTTGTATGTAAATATTATAAATATTTATATAAATATTGATTTTTTTATTAAAAAAGATCAGCTTTTAACGAAAATCAGGCAAAGCAGGCAGGCAGATTGAGTTGCTTACAAAATCACAGATTCATTCAGAGATCTATCTATCTGCCATCGGCTAGCTCAGTCTGTCACATAAAATTTGCTTGCCTTGAGTCTGCACTGAATAATAGAACCTTCAATCCTAAGGGAGGTTTGGCTGTGCTTAAAAGCAGAGCCAATGATCTAAAGACTAGCTAGAAAGCAAGAAATCCAACCATTTCCTGCTTCCTAGCTAATCTAAATCTCCTGGCACAGCAGAACAGCTGATGGTCGGAAAAATAGCAATTTAGCAGGCAAGTTTGCTGGGTAAGGAGTGAGTGGGCAGGGAGGGTTCCCATGGGCCATGTGGGCGGTGCAGCCTTGCGTTTCTCTGCAGCCTGGATTAATTGCTTTGGGGGGGTTCTGGGGGGGTGAGATTTCTCTGTGGCCCACCAAAATTTTTTTGCGGCCCACTGGTTGGTGACTGCTGCTATGGAGGGCCTCAGGGAGAGGTTGCTTGTTCCCAGTGTCTTGGAAAATATTTCGTGATATTCTGATCAAAGGAATATAAAAATTAACAATCAGCAAAGTTTGGCAAGTGCAGTAAGTTTTTATCTGTATAGAACAGCATATTGAACCTCGGCTCCGGTTGGAGGAGCAGGTGGGAGCCGTCGCCAGGGGGCCTTTGCCCAACTCCGTCTTGTTCGCCAACTACGCCCATTCCTGGACCGAGATGCCCTGCGCACAGTCACTCATGCCCTAGTTACATCTAGACTCGACTACTGCAATGCTCTCTACTTAGGACTGCCCTTGCATACCATCTGGAGACTGCAGCTGGTGCAGAATGTGGCGGCGCGGGTGGTGATGGAGTTTCCCAATTCTCCCATGTTACCCCTCTCCTGCGCTGCCTGCACTGGCTGCCGGTTGCGCTCCGGGTGAGATTCAAGGTTTTAGTTTTAACATACAAAGTCCTTCACGACATGGGTCCTCAATATTTAAGGGAGCAACTACTGCCGACATCGAATGCCAACCGCCCTGTGCGAGCACATAGGCAAGGACTCCTTGGGGTTCCATCGGCGGGCCAATGCCAGCTGGCGGTCCCCCGATGATGAGCCTACTCTGTCGTGGCCCCTGACCTCTGGAACCAGCTCCCCCTGGGGCTCCGCCTGGCCCCTGACCTCCGCATCTTCTGCCATGATTTGAAGACCTGGTTGTTTGACCAACCCTGGCTGTGACCTTTTCTTTCCTGGGAGGGGGTGGTTTTATATTTTTAATGTATTTTAAATTTGTTTGGGCTTGTAACTGGGTTTAATCTCTTTTTAATTATTTATTGCTGTTGTTTCTTAGTTGTGAGCCGCCCCGAGTCTTCGGAGATGGGGCGGCATACAAGTCCCAATAAATAAATAAATAAATAAATAAATAAATAAATAAATAAACCAACCTCAGCAGGTATCATAAAGATATAAATGTGAAGAAAGAAAGAAAACAAGACAGTTTATTGTACGCTTTATTTGTATGGTTTGTATGCTTAAAGAAGGCATATGAAAAAGTGAATAGGCTTGAAGTACAGAATGTTTTACACAAATATGAAGTTCGATGTTGAGTGCTGAATGTAATATAATGCAAGTAAAGCACAGGCGGGGATGGCTAGAATGCTTAGCAAATTGTATAACATTAAGCTACAATAAGATAAGAATGTATGATCTCTTACTGAATCTAATGATGCATCAATGTATAAGGAATGCATAGTAATGTGAAAGGTATGCTGCTTAGGACCTGAATATAAGTTATTTTTTAATGTTGACAATTCTCTTCACTGAGAATCTGAGAGATTTGCAACAAATGTTAGATGGAGTCTATGATGCAACAAGGATCTGAAAATTAGCATATCAAAGGTGGTGCCCTGCCTGAAGGAAATATTCAGAAATTCAGAAAAATCTTTTGCTCATTTTCTCTATCCAGAAACTGGATATGGGTATAGGTAGCCCTTCAAAGCACTATCTTCCAAGTCTTCCTACATATGCACTAAGTGAGAAATGGAAGTATATCTTCTGTCGTCAAAATTATGGGAACTCTATCTCATTACACATAGTTAGATGCCTCATATAGAAAGTTCCCCTGGTCATTAGTTTGAGAAATGACACAAAAGTATCAGTCTACCAAGAACATCTGGATGCACAGATACCTGTATTCCATTCTGAAAAAGAAAAGAAAAGTGAACCTTTCTCATTTTCTGACATAATCCAAAGCGCTGAAGTGGCTTCATTTCTTTCACAGAGAGTAACCTAAAATCTGTTCCTAGTGACTGCCTCATTAAATAATTAGTGAAGTGAAATGAATACATATTAATAAAGTATCTATCAAATTTATATACCATCCATCTCACTACTCTGGGTGGTTTACATTTTAAAACATAAAAGCATATAAACATAGTTTAAAAGGCAGAACTAAAAACAGAGTCAAAAACTAAAGTAAAAAGAGCAGAGGAAGCCCACTCAAGACATCAACTACCTCCATGGTTATCTGCACCAGCTAAAGCTTCCATATATTATTCAAGAGTAGTCCCATATAAAACACACTGCAATAATCCATAGAGAAAATGAATGACTGAAAGAAGAGTTTCCCAATCCAGGAAAGGGTGTAACAACACAACTGCTTTCTGTTCATCAAGGTCCATCTGGGCAAGTCCAACCTTATTATCTAAGAGCAAAGATGATAAATCTACAGGTGCAGGGGGACCCCCACTCACAGCCACACACAGCTTTGATTGACACGTTATTCCCCATCCAGACACCCACAGCCTCCAAGCACCATGAAAAAAATATATTCACATCAATGCTCAGTTCACTAAGTTGAAGATGTACAACTGGATCCAGTTGATATGAATCATTCATACACTGATATGACCTCATCCCATTGTGATGGATCATTTCACCTAGCAGGTTCATGTAGATGATAAAGAGGAATGAAGAAAGCCCCATGCCTGGTGACACCCACAAAATATATAGTCTCACAAGCCACTTTTATCATGCAAAAAAAAACCTATTGAAAATACCTGAAGGATATTTTTATTTATTTATTTATTTTATTTTGGGACTTCTTTGCCGCCCCATCTCTGAAGACTCGGGGTGGCTCACAGCTAAAAACAACAACAATAAATAATTTTAAAAAAAGATTAAACCAATTTTACAAGCCCAAAAGACAAATTTACAATACTTAAAAATATAAAAACCATTTTGATGTATACATGAAAACAAAAAATTATAAGAAGGGCTAAATTTTGGTATTTCATTGATATCTGTTAGGATTACATCACTGTTTATTAATGAAACACACATCTTGATACTGGACTCCATGCAAATAATTCAACTCTGAATTTAATTCTTTCATTCTTGCAGCAATGTTGGCTTGACTTTGAAAGCTAAACACAGCAAACTATAAATAGCATGATGGCTTTTCTACATATTGCAGGTTTTCCTAGGTCTTCAGAAATGTGAAGCTTCTGCTAGGCCTCCTGTATTTATTTATTTCAAACAATATGGTACTAGTTTCTATTCAAAATGGAAAAAAGGGATATGACATAAATGTGTGTATTTTGATTCTCATATAGGCTTGAGATGGACAAGTTGAGTAAATCTATATTAAAGCACTCAACAAATTTCTCTTACTGTAGTGCAAAGGGATTTTTAAAAATTCTGAAAGCATGCATTCCCTTTGCATTAGAAGCAGGGGTATCAAACTTAAGGCCTGCGGGCTGGATCCAGGCCATGGAATGCTTAAATCTGCCCCAGGGGGCCAGCCTGGAAATATCAAAGGATCAGCCTGAGGTGCCTCTGGTGGCTAAAATGCACCATATGTGGCCCACCCCACACCTTGTTTTCACCCTCCTTGGCCTCCTGCAGCACTCTGCCTTCCAAAACCAGGCCAAAAAATGGTCCCAAAACAGGCCAAAAAATGGGCCCAAAATGGGCCAGAAATAGACCGGAAAAGGAATGAAAAAGGGCCAAAAATGGCTGAAAATCAGGCCCAAAACAGGATGAAAAATGGGCCAAAAATGGCTGAAAAATGGGCTGGAAACGGCCAAAAAACAGCCTGAAAATGGGTCATGCAGCCCATTTTCGACCGGCAAAGTGTTGCAGGAGGCCATGGAGGGCAGAAACGAGGCACAGGGGAGCTGGGTGGGGACCCACTACCACCCCATTTTGGCTGGCAGGGTACTGCAGGAGGCATCTGTCCCAGCACCTCCACTGCCCCTTGTGCCCACCACCCACTGCCGGCCTGAAGAGAAGAACTACAATGCTGATCCGGCCCTCAAAGAAATCCAGTTTGACACCCTTGTACTAGAGTAAGAAAAATTTGTTGAGCACTTTAATGCAGATTTATTCAATTTGTCCTACTCAAACATGTATGAGAATCAGAACATACCATTTTATGTCATATTCCACATTTTCTTCATTTTTCTGAAGTAAAGTGTAATTATAAAAGAAATATAAGCATATACATGATATGTAAAAGTGTCCCCAAGTGCATTTGATTAGAAAAGATGTTCCCCCTCAGTTTAGAGAAAAAATGCAGAAATATACACATTAGGAGAGAGGCAATGAAATGGTATGCCATTTTCCATAACCCCTTTTCATGCAGATTTCAAGCAAACCGAAAGATAGTACAGACATGGGAAAGAAAAACAAATAATTTATATGAATCTGTCCAGTTCAAACCCACTATCTGTATCATGTGGAAATCCATTATGGGAATATTGGAACTCCTTTCAGATTGTAATTTCACATTGTTATTCCCACAATGAATCATCACATCTATCCGCTCTACTGTATCTCATTTCTTTTTCCTTTAGTTGCTTTGAAAAGCTATTATAAAACAGAATGTACATTAACATTTAAATGAAGTACATTAATTTAATCTGCATCCAATCTGAAATGGTAAAATAGTACAACCCAACAAGGTATCATGTTGATACAGAGACATAGAAAAGTTTCTTTTTCTCATGCTGGCTATTATTTATTTAGTCCAGTACTGTTGTCTTTGATTGGCAGTAGCTTTCCAGGAACTCAGGCAGAGGTCTTTTCAGTCTTTTAGCCTGACACTTAAATAGAATAACCTTTGTTCCTTATGTACTATTCAACCTTCCCAATAGCAACATTTAGGTAGTACTGGACTATACCAGCTGAGTTGTTAGGATCTAGCGTTCTTTTCTAACTCAGAGAATAAAACATCACAAATGTGGGGCCAGACATCTTTTGTTATAATATTATTTCTACTTCACAATAATGGAGGGCAGCCTGCAGGCCAGATGCATTACACACAGGCCATGCCCACCCCAGCTCCGTGAATGGGAAAAACATTGCAAAACATTATGTGAAGGCAATGTGATGCTGTGAGTTTGACACCTGTGACATAGAAGATAACCTGATAGCCATGATTAATCAATGTGTGCCTTTCCTTTCCCACTAATTAGCAATGATTATTTACATACATCTGGAATTAGCAGAATAAGCATAATTTCTAGTCCTATTTGGAAAACTGAAACTGAATGTCAGGGTAATATTATCTCTGTTAAACCTTCCTTCCATCCATCCTTCCTTCCTTCCTTCCTTCTTTCCTTCCTTTCCTTCTCCACATTCCCATCTCTTTTCTTCTTCCTCCCTCACTTCCTTCCTTCCTTTGTCAGCTATTCTAAAATGCTTAAACATACCTTGCAATTTATTGTAGCCATAGTATTTTACAAACAGAATAAAACTTCCAATGTTTTTTTGAAAAAGCAAAAGGTTAAAAAGTGATGACAAGGCAGTCTACACAGCTAAGGGCCTCCCGCTGCCATCTCTGGGGGTTCTCTGGGCCTCGCCCAGCCTACCTACCTGACCCACCCATCCCCAGCCTCAGCTGGTGGGCTAAGCCACCATGTGGCATGCCAGCTCTCCTTACCACATGGCAGCTGCAGCAGCGAGCTGCAGGCCTTGAGCATTGCCCCCCTGGCCCTCCCAAAGTACCTCCACATGCTTGAACAGCCACCCCTGGTCACTGCCACATATGGAGATCTGTTTCTTTTGAGAGGATCAGAGTGGGGTGGTGGTGTGCCACCGCTGCACGCCAAAATCCGCCCATTTCCTTTGGGAGGGTCAGGGCTGACTTTGCCAGTTGCAGAGATGGTGCTGTTCGCACTTTCTGCAAAAGAAGAAAGAAGAAAAGAAAGAAAGAGGAGAAAGAAAGAAAAAAGAAAAGAAAGAAAGAAAAAAAGAAAGAAAGAAAGAAAGAAGGAGAGAGGAGAAAGTAAATGAGATATATGAATGGATAGATAAATACATGGAAGGAGGGAGGGAGGGAGAAAGAAAAAAAGGAGAGGAAGGAAGGACATAAACCCTGGCTTCAGAAGACTTAGAAGCAGCACAGCAATCTAGGGCTGGATCTGCAAGGGATTTCAGAGGTCATCTAGTCCAACCCCCTTCTCCAGTAGGAGATCCTTACAGAATCAAAGAATAGCAGGGTTAGAAGGGTGTGTGTGTGTGTGTGTGTGTGTGTGTGTGTGGTTGTCAAAACACCAAAAACAAGCCAAGTAGCTCTGTGGAGGTCAGTCGTAAATTAGAACACTTGCTAAGCAACTGGCCATTAAGCAAGGACCTGGTCATTAAGCAAGGACCACTTACATTCGGTTTGCCAGTCACATGGCCACCTGCCCGGGCCTCGCCCTGCCCTCTCCAGGGCCCCCCAGGCCTTAGAAACTGGTAAAAAACACTTGCTAAGCAACTGGCCATTAAACGAGGACCACTTATATTTGGTTTGACAGTCACATGGCCATCTGGCCATACCCACCCCAGTCACATGACCACCTAGCCACACCCAGTCAGCAAGCCATGCCCACCCAATCACATGACAACCCACAAATTAGGCCACGCCCACAGAACCGGTTGTTAAGAAATTTGAATCCCACCCCTGACTGGAACAATATAAATTCTAGACTGGGGAATGTGAAAAAGGTTACAGGCCAAGCTTAGTGATGGGAAGCAAAATAAGCAGACAGACAGCAAATAGAAAAGCATTTGTAGGAGTGCAGGAGGTGGTCAGTAGTATCTATGAGGATAGGGTATAAAGTATTAAAACAGGCAAGATTGGGATTGTGACATCTTAATACAACACATACAAAAGAAGAAGCCTTTGCAATATTAATCCTATCTGTTTTAATACCTACATACAGATTCTACTATAGTTGGCATAGTAAGCACATGATGGCTGGGAGATTAAGGAAAATAGAGGAGGGTAAGATTCTTTAGTGATTGTTTCAGTTTTTTATATTTCCATCCAGACAGAGTATTCAAAATCTATAAATTGGACTGTCTGGAGAAATATGGAATATGTTAAGAGAGCAAAGATTAACTTTTGATTGGTTGTCATCGACAACACAAATCTATTTTTTGTGGCGGAGGAGGGATTAATGATAATTCTACCTTGCCTAATTTGATAACATGATGCATCTGCACCAAGGATCTAGAAGACTCAGTGGCAAACAGAAAAAGAAAGGAATAACCCTGTGTCACCTAACCACAAACTGTAGTCACTTATTCCTACAACCATTTAAATCTTCTGAAATATGGACTAGATGTATTATGGCTCATACAGTCACTTTACTTACCCTTTAAAATAACCAGGCCAGGATAGCTTAGTACGATCTCTACACTCAAGACCAACAATGGTTAAAACTTGCTTATAACTTTTTAAAATATCAATAAAGTACTAAAAACCATGGTTTGTAATCCATCTAGACTTAATGGGATGTCCCTCAATTACTTCATTTTATATACTGTTTATTTTTCTTGGCTTTTCTTGGCTTCCTGGAAATCCTAGCCCTTTTTTCCTGACCAAGTACCAACTACGAGTACCTAAAAGTGCCTCACTAATAGAATCATTCTTCCATTGGTAGGCTCAGAAAATAACCAGATGGGAACTGTAATGAAAAATAAAAGGGGGGGGGGAATCCAACCACCTTGAAATGCCCTGTGGATCTCTATGGGAGAGTCAACTGTAAAAATGCTTGGTATTTGGCAATCTTCCTTCCTTCCTTCCTTCCTTCCTTCCTTCCTTCCTTCCTTCCTTCCTTCCTTCCTTCCTTCCTTCCTTCCTCTTTCTTTCTTTCTTTCTTTCTTTCCTTCTTTCTCTTTCTTTTTCTTTCTTTTTCTTCATAACCCAAAATGTATGCACCATGTTTTGTATAAACACATAATCTTGTTCCAATCTTGTTCCAATATTTGAGGGGCTGTCACAGAGAGGAGGGAAGTCAATCTATTTTCCAAAGCACCTAAAGGCTGGACAAGGAATAATAATAATTATTATTTATTATTTATTTAGACTTGTATGCTGCCCTTCTCCCTAAGGACTCAGGGCAGCAAACATTTAAAAACCGAACAAATTACAATAAAAAATAATTAAACAACTACAAGTCTAAAACCAATTAATTAAAATTGAATTAAAACAACTAAAATAACCCACCCCTAGGTCAGTCCAGACTGGCCTGCTGAAATAGCCAGGTCTTCAGGTCTCGACGAAAGGAGCGGAGATCAGGAGCCAAACGGAGATCCACAGGGAGCTGATTCCATAGGGTGGGAGCTCCCACAGAAAAGGCCCTAGCCCTGGGGACCGCCAGCCGACAGTGTCTAACTGTCGGAATCCCAATCCCAATAATGGATGGAAACTGATTAAGGAGGGAGAGATTCAACCTAGAAATAAGGAGAAATTGTCTGACAGTGACAACAATTAACCAATGGAACAGCCTGCCTTCAGAAGTTCTGGGAGCTTCATCACTGGAAGCTTTCAAGAAGAGACTGGACTGCCATCTGTCAGAAATGGTGTAGGGTCTCCTGCTTGGGTAGGGGTGGGTTGGACTAGATGACCTACAAGGTTCCTTCCAACTCTGTTATTCTGTTACATAGGCACAACATGAGAGCATGGAGATGCTATCATGACAGACAAATCTGTTCATTGAACCTAGCCAGAGATATGATGTTGAAGTTCTCCTTATCTCTAGACTGCTCCTGTGTCTGTCTCTTTTTCATCTTACCTTCATTACTCCCACACCAACTGTTTGTGCATGGCAACTGCTCTCCCTTTCTTGAAAAAGAAAAGGAAATCAATCATTTAGTGGTGGTTTGCTTCTACACCATCATTTTAAATTATCCTTTTCCCACTAACCGAAACAGGAGAAATGAAGTGACGGTGAATACCAACAAGCATGCTGCTTGTTCATATTGTGATTTAGTAAGCCAAGACACCTGGCTGTGTCTGAAGTGTGAACATGGCAAATATTTACTTTCACTCTAGAAAACTTGATGTCTAAAAAGCTGCATATAGATTGGAAGAACAATGAAGAAAAAAATGCATGCCATTACAAGGAGAAATATGTTGGAAACTGCCTGCATTTTGGCATAACCATTTATCTTTTTCCAGTATATACTGAAGGCTAGAATGTAGCTATTGAATGTAAATGTTTTGACATAGTTAATTTATCAAAATGTGAAGCTGCTGTTTCTGAGATCTTAAGGGGGAAAGAGGCATGCTTTCTACAAACTACTTGAGTTTTAAAAATAGTTTTTCAAGAGTCTGAGTTACCATGCATGACTTATAAAGGTGGTGTGTGAGTTTGTCCCCCCTCCCCCCCCACTCTCTCTTGCTGTGTGTGTGTGCATGGAATTATAGACTGGAAGCTATCATAAAGATAGATTTTATATACATTAGATGTAAGTATTTTTTTTGTACAATGTTGGAACAACTTTTATATTCAGGTCTGTAGTTCAACCTAAGGTCAGTCTAGCAGCAGGCAAACTAATTTTCTTCAGGCAGATGGTTAGCAACCTTTGCAAAAGGGATTGATGCTTTTAGCCCATGGGAAACATTTTTCTTCAGAATGGCTAGTAATGGGTCCCCTCATCAGCAATCTCAATGTGAAGGTTAAAGTTGCATCCCAAATGCACTAACTGCTTATTCTTTGGGTACATTAGTGAATAGAACACATATTTTTCTCCTGCTGCTGCTGCCTTATGTTGACCTTGCTATTCCCTAGGAAAATGAACCTCTTTGAAAAACTTCAGAAGTCTTAGATCATGGTGCATTACTGCAAGCTCATTTTGAACCTAATTATGGCTGTGGCTGTATGTAAGGAATATCAGGCTAAGACTATGGCCATGAATATCCCATTTCAGTTAATTTGGTACTATACTGGCCAGAACATGGAGTAGAAACTCAAAAAAGAAGGGACTATTTTCATAGCTGGAGCATATGCAAGCTGTTTTTCTTTCTCTGTCAATTGCTCACCATCAACAAAGCAAAAATTCATGACCAGGGTAAAATGCAGCCATCCTTCCTGCCCTTGATATGAAATAAGTTGTGTACCTGACTCAAGTAAAGTAAGGCTGTAATGAAGATTTATCTGAGTCTCCTGATAGGACATTTGGCCATTGTCCAACCATACATGACTGTATTTTACACACCCTGAACAAAGTCTAATGTTTTTAGATACAAGCTTACAAGCTCTGCCTTAAATGCCATTGTCAATATATCTCTCAACTTCAACATTACAAATATCCTAGCAGTTCGAAAGCATGTAAAAATGCAAGTAGAAAAATAGGGACCATTTTGGTGGGAAGGTAACAGCATTCCGTGCACCTTTGGCATTTAGTCATGCCGGCCACATGACCATGCAGACGTCTTCAGACAGCACTGGCTCTTCCGCTTTATAACAGAAATGAGTACCACCCCCTAGAGCCAGAAATGACTATGTGTGAGGGAAACTTTACCTATAGTCAGGAGAAAATGGGGTACATATTTAGGTTCTGCTCCAAACCCCTTTAGTACATATTCATCATATGCATGAAAGGCCATATGAGTCTTGCTTTCATGACCCTGGCCTTTGGGACATGTATAGCTTAATTGCAAGTCTGAGGATTAGACCCTAGTTTTAAAATAAAAGAATTATGTACTGTATTAAATATCTTTATGGCTGACTTTTGGCTGAACAATTTCACTTTCCTGGGAAGGTGTATTTAGACTGAGGGATTTTAGCCTGACCTTCACAATTCCCCTTTAGCACTTAAAAGAATGTCACTTGAGGCAAGTATGTTTCCTCTGAAGCACAAAACAAAATAATGTTGTTTGAGACAAAACATTCTGAATTTTCATGTAGCATTTGGAAGAGAAAACAATTATTTTAAACATGGAATGTTCAATATAGCACCCATATGCTAACCATTGAATATAAAATATCCAGGTATTACTTCTGAATATTAAATCCCCAATTAGCTAGTACGGCCATCTTATCTCTAGTTCTATCTTCCATGAATTTAGAATAGAATAACAGAATTGGAAGGAATTCCTGTTTAAGTATTATGTCAATTACAGTTCCAAAGCAGAAACTTCTCAATAGTTCCATAGTTTATTTCTTCATTTTTTAAAAAAAGGATCACAGGAATCCAAGTATAAAAGGAAAAGCATATTTTTAGAAGTGGAGAACCCTATCAAAGTTAAGCAACTTTTAGGCTTCAAGGTTATATACAGCATGTGGTTAATGAATTTCCTTCAACTATATATTTTCTCTACTTAACAATCATGTTTGAGAATGAAATGGAGAAGCTATTATCAGCTTTCATGTCATTGGGGACAACTGTCTTAATCAGAAAGTAATGTCATTTCTTGGGAGAAAAAAATAAAGTTGCTTTTTTCACATATCTTTACTCAGGGAAATAGAGAAGGGAGAGAGGGAGGGGGATGGGGAGGTGAGAGGGAGGGAGAGAGAGTGGAGGGAGAGAGAGAGATCTGAACATTACTACCTGCCATAATAGCAAAAAAATAATAATACCTGCTGGTTTTCTTTACTGTCTGGAATCAAATGTGTGTTTTGTTTGGAAGCCTTCAAAGTGTAGCCCAGAGAAGATGACTTTATTTGCCCTCTATTGAAAAGCTTCATTTCAAAATGACAACTTGCACTTCTTATGTAAAATGTTGCTCAGTCACAATATTTCAAGGTATGGACAAAAGAAGAAAAGAATCCTAGGGAAGCATACTTTATCCTCCCATTTGAAACTAGGAATCATTGTCCATCATTTTATACTGTAAATAATCATTAAATGCAAAATAGTCTCTCTAGCAGTGTTATATAATAGTAGCATTGCCATCCATTTATGTACAAGAGCTTGTATCCCAGCTATATTTTAGTCACTAAAATGATGTCAATTCATTTCTTTGTTTGTTTTGATCATGAGAAAATGAATGAGATCGCACTGCAGTTTGTCACAGCCACTCCAGCTCAACAAAGGCTACCCAGAATAATTTTGGAATATATAGCATACCTACATACATCAAATGTCTGTTTAGTGTATTTCTGGATGCTTACATATTAGGGGCATTTTAAAATACTTACTTATTATCAGCAGTGGGCTTCAAATTTTTTAACAACTAGTTCTTTGCCCTAATGACTGGATGGGTGGGTGTGGCTACGTAGGCATGGCCAGGGGTGGGACAGCACTCAGTCTCCTGCAGCACTCTGCCAATCAAAATGGGGCACAGGGATTAATTACAACATGTGGGCTTTGCTTTGTGACACCCAGATTCAGCGAACAAGGGGTATGAACTGCACAGAAAATACAGTTTTGTTTGGTTATGAAGAAATATCCCCGAAGTCAGATGTAGACTAAATGTAGACATCTTCCCAGCAAATGGCAAAATTTGAAGCTCCAAGTAAAGAGGGTACATTTTAGCCACAGTTTGCATGTTAGAGGTTCCTAAAGGAATGCTGGGAAACTCTGTATTTTAAAGAACCTTTGAGGGAGGGGTGCAGAGAATAGTCCTTCTCTGCCTGAGGCTCCAGCACCAATCAGAACACTGTTTGTGAAGCAACTGATCAACATTGACAGGGTAAGCCACTAGTATATGAAAATAAGAGCAAAATCCACTTCCTTCTAGTACTGATGATGTTACCTAGTTTGGTAATGAAATATCTGCAAGAAAACCATTAAGCTCAGAGAGCACAAAAGACCCCACTTCAACCCTGATCTACAAATATTCTCTTCTATCAATAAACACTTTTTGGTTAGAGAGACTCAGAGCCTGCCTTGTATGAGATGGCTCCCAGTGGATTTCATTCTAAATCTTGATATGATTTCTATAAATAAGGAATGTAGAATTATAATGGCTGAGTATTTGATCCTTCATACATCAAAAAAATATAAAACTAAGGGATAAATGAATAAAAACAGATTTGGAAAAAGAAAAGGCTCAGGAAAGAAAAAGAGTGAAAGTGTAAGAAAGAAAAAGGAAAAGAGGGAAAACCAAAAAAGAATGACTTCCAACTTTCTTTGGTACAGATATAAGTAAAAATATATCAAACCCTTATTCTAAGATTAACATTTGTCTACATTATTTCCATAATCCCATATCTAATCATCAAAGCCCAGATCAACTTTTACTTTCAGTTTCTTACAAAAAGTCCAGTAATGGTTCATATCAGTTTAATCACTATTTGTTAGGGAAACCACAACTGATTTGTTTAATTGCACCAAACTCTAAATAAAACAGGAATGGAAAATCCTAAGCTGTAGTGTAGACCCATGCTTCTCAATTTTGGCAATTTTAAGGTGCATGGACTTCAATTCCAGAATCCCCAAGGCAGCATGAAGTTCACCCATCTTAAACTTGCCAAGACTGAAAACACTGATCTACAGATAGGGATTTTTCCATTCCTTTTTTTACTGGTTCTTATTACTTATGAGCAATCATAATGCAAAATCCTTACTTCCACCCCACCCCAAACCAATGATAATGCAAAATCTTCACTTTAACCCCATGGGGGGCATGGGGTGGTGGTGGAGCAGGGCATGGGGGTAGCAGGGCCAGCCAGTGGTGGAATTTGCCAATTCCCCGAACTGCACAGAATCTTAACAACCACGTTGCCCAAACTGGTGCAAACCGGCTGCAGCCCACTTCTTATGGCATTTTAAAATACTGTTAATGAACACTTATTTGTGCATTTCAAAGATGTGAATTGTAAGAATATCTAGATTTTAACTTGGGGGTAATTGACTTCTGGAAAAGAAGCAATTAACTGAAAACATCTCCACTCTCAACTGAAGATGAACACGTCAGAGTCAAGACCTAATGAATAGACTGGCTTTTTGTAATTCCTGTCCAGACAAGAAAAGGATATGAGATTATCCACAAGTGCTTAATAAAATTGCTCCTTACAAGGAGACCTCAAGACAGCAATTGCTGTCTTTGCTCAAACCATAATCAGTGTCTTTCCAGTGGATCCTAGGTTTGCATACTTCCTTTGCCAGCCAGAAAATTGCTTGTTAACTGCTTTTCAGCTAAATCTCTGTGGAGATTCTCAGTGATCCAGGCCATAGTTGACTCGAAGGTGCTTTTTTCAAAAGGCAACTGGGCTGTTTTTTTTCCCTTGAGGAAGAACAAAATGTTTCATTTCTCATACAAAAAACTTCATCGGTTACGATGGTGGGGAGAATGGAAGAATAGGTACTTACAGTTGAGACTGGAGAATGAGAGAAATGGAAGGATAGTTTCTGACCAGATTGTGGGGCAGTGGGACGGTGCAGGGAATGGAAGGACTGCATTGCTTTGCAGAATTGTACTTTGCAGAAATTGTACTTCCTTTCTTTGCAGGAAGGAATTGCACTTCTTTGCAAAGGTTCTTAGCTTTTCAGCTAATAGGAATCTTTGGATCAACAAGTTTACAGCACTGGGTCAGTCTCTTACAATCTTTATCAAAAGAAGTTTAAATACATGTTTACAGACTTAAGAATATATTTTGAAATAAACAAAAGGATAACTAGAAATTTGATTCTGGAAAGTTACAAATGGACTAAGGATCCAGATGGATTTGAAATAAGCATTTTGGAATTAATTATAAGAATCCTTCCCATAGAAAATGCTTCTGTTTTCAATTCTGTTCTTTTTTAAAGATAGGATAGACACTGAAGATTGAAGATTTGTATTCCACTGTAAGCTGAGAGATAGTGGTTGAACCAAATTCAGCTGAAAGACTTTGCAAATGAGCAGAAAATACATCCTTCCACACAAATCTGAATAAAGTATATACAATGACAGCAAGGTTGTTTGTGTGGTCATTTATGTGCCATTTTTTGTGCCCCAGCATGACATTGAGAATAGCAATAGTAATGTTCCCAAATCATAAAAAAATGCATTTAACTGCAGTAATATAAGATTGTTAATAAAGCCCCAGTCAGAAGAGCTAGATAATAAGCACCAAAAAAAACCAAATAAAAGCAAGCACAGCAGTTAAAATGCATCCAGTTTCCCAGCAGGAAATGTCATTTGAAAAAGCCAATTTACAGTATGATTTCAGAAAAAGTGCCAGCAATGGGACTGTGTGAAACTCATCCATGAAGGTGTTACAGGAAATGGTTGTCTAGCTCTACAGCTGTCAGATTCAAAATGAAGCAAAACATAGTCTAGCATCTTCTTTGTTGACGAAGTAGAAAAAAAACATATGAATGTAGATGTTTTCTAAAATACTCGGTACCCAACCAACGAAGGCTTGAAAGGTCAGACTTGGAAATGGTCCTAACTGTTTAGGGCTTAGCATGTTGGTCTTGAGCTAAAGTAGAAATAAGAGGGTCTCTGAGATTTGTCCCTGCCTTGAAAAATGCTGTAGGACTCTGCACTAACAGCATTTTCCAAACTGTTGTTAAAAGACATAGGACTTTTCATCCTGCTCTTTCATCCTGGGTGTACAAACCTGAATGGATTGCAATACAGAAAGAGAAAATAATATATATCCTGCATTTGATAAAGCAAAAGCAGGTAATACAAGTAAGAGAATGATGTCTTTGTTATAAAAGATGACACATGCATCTGTGTCAGAAAAAAACCCGACTTCCATACTAAATGAATTATTTTTACTCTCACCAAAAGGTAATCAATGCTTCAATCAATAAATGTGCAAGCAGGAATTATGTTTAAGTTCCCTTTGTATTTGAGATGAATAATTCTAGTAACTTATCGATATATTAAAACTTTTCAAAAGACTGCACTCTAAGGTTGTAAAATGTTGATAAAGAGAAAGATTTCAAGGGTTTTGTTGTTGTTGTTTGCTTTTTGGAACTTGGTGACTCCATTATTAAAGCCAGTTGAGGACATCATTGATATGTTCACTCTAAGCAAGAAGCCAAGTGCGGTTTTCTTTCCTTCAGTTTGCTTCTTGACCATTTCATCTCTTTATTGAATTCATGATACAAATAATGCTTTTAAGACATCCTTCATTCCATTAATATTATTGTTAAACTATTGCAAATTCTTCCTTCTCTACCATATTCACAACACATACCCGGGGTGGGATTCTACCAGTTTGGACCAGTTCAGGTGAACCAGTAGTTCAGGTGAGCATTTGGCCCTGCCCACTCACCCCTGCCCTTTCCTGTGCTTTATTTCATTGTTTTAAGAGTACAGCTGATTTGTGCGGCCGAGTGGTTTGCCATGCCTCAGCTGTTTTATTCACAGGGGCTGAAGTAGAAGGTAAATATTAGAGCTGAAAATGGGCTTTTAAAAATGCAAAGTGCATTTGTAGAGTGCACATTTGTGCATGTGCGCTCACCAAACTGATTGTTACACCAGTTGAATCGCACAACTGCACATACCTTTTTTCCAATAGTTGAATACTTATTTCAAATTATGCTATTAATTTGGGAAAAAAGTATCATCCATTTTATGCTACTATATATGAAACTATGTTCTGCAGTATATTTTTTAAAGGGAATTAATGTTTATGGAGATTCTCAGTCATCCAGGCCACCCAGAGCCGAAGTAGCTTCTTGAATGAGAAGCGAAACATTAAAAAAAAAAACAACCAAAGTCCAGTTGCCTCTTGAAAAAACTCATTTGGCAACATTAAAAGGAATAGAATATATGAGTTGTTATAATCTAACTTTTTGCTTATTCAGGATAGAAGCTCGTGCTAAATATTTTAATTTGACTCTTTTTTTAAGTTAAAGTGGTAAAACAACATCTCCAAGTTAGAGACTGAACATTGTAACACTGTTGGGACAAGGTTGGGATAAATTTGTTTGTCTTATAAGGTACTTTGTCATTTAGAAACCTTACCTTGCATAATATAGCATGAGCATGCTTGAGAACTTTTGACATACTAATGAACATTTGCCAGAACCAATCAGTAATGTCTTTACTGTTAGCGGGAAATGCTGCATGGGATACAGGTCTCTTTATGGTTGACATTCTACTCTATTTTCTCTATCATACTGAAAATCAAAATGTAGAAGCCTCAATAGGCATGATAAGCAGTGGAAGCCAAATGTTAAAGGCTTGCATGATGATAATAAGGAAAACTGTGACTTTGAATGTGAGAAGAGTAAGAGGCTGTAGTGAGATCCATATGTGCTGCTGAGAATTATTTTTTTATTGTGGCAGCCTACTAATATGTTTATTTATTATTATTATTATTTATTTATTTATTTATTCGACTTATATGCCGCCCCCTCTCCCGAAGGACTCGGTGCTTACAAAGTAAAAACAACACAACAATAAATTAGATAAAACCAGATTAAACAAATCCAGCCAAATTAACACTAAAATCCCAGAATTAAAACTCTAAGAACCACCCCACCCCGGGGTCACAGCCCGGGTTGATTAAACAACCAGGTCTTCAGATCGCGACGGAAAGTGCGGAGGTCAGGGGCCAGGCGGAGCTCCAGGGGAAGTTGAGTAAAGAATGCAAATTAATACGAGATGAATTTTAAAATATTAACCATGTGCATGAAACTAAGAGAAAAGGCAATTCCAGTTTTATTAATTAATTAATTAATTAATTAATTATGGCCTTAAAGGAGAAAAGAAAAAGGACAGGGAAAAGAAACACACAGAAAGAAATATGCAATAGAACTAGACAAAAGGAGCCTAGCCTTATAGAGTGGAGCTGATGGGTATGTGCAGGAAATGATAATGTAGTTATGAATGAAATAAAGTATATTTCATAAAATATGAAATTTATATTCTTTTATTTTACAAAGTGTATATTCTGCTCAGTTCCACTGGATCTGAGTAGCTTTTATAAAAACATATCATAAATATCAGTTCAAACAACATACATAGACAAAGCCACAGGATAAGCCAGGCACTCAGACTCATGAAATAATCTTTTTGTAGCTTTCCTGAATTCTAAATCTATTCAGTGTCTTAGAGTGATGACATTACCACAGAAAAAGATAATTCAACAGGGGATCTCAGATACCTTGGAAACATTAATTCAGCTCTACATGAGTATTGATAGAAAGCATGAATTTTGGCAGATTTTTTAATGGAAGAAAGAAATTCCTCTACTCTCTTTCATACTTTCCTCTTCTTTGCCCATTTATCAAAGAGTTTGAATGTTGAACCTATGGGAGTCAGCTGGGTTCTGCTGTCAGATGGAGAGAAACAGCACTAGTACAAACATAGACCGTGCTAAAATTGTGAAGAATCTTCCCATTTACACAAGGGTGTCCTACTAAGACCTCCCCATCTGAGGCAGCTGTTAAGTGTCAAATATGTGATAAAGGATGTGTTAGAAAATTAGGATGGAAATATGGATGGTTCGTAACCTTTCTCTACTGTGAAGCTATCAGAAAAAAGTCTGAGCCCAGTGAGTCCAATACAAAGTTCTTTATGTTGTAAACAGATTATAAAAGGCAATAAAGATTTTCAAAAAGAATATACCAGTAGTCAGCATTCATTTAGTCCTTCATCAAGTTCTTCTTTAGTAATGGTCACCTGTGTGACCGGAGTCTCAAAGTCCTTCCTCATGGCTTGAGGTAAAGTCCTTCCAGCTGCATAGCTGCAAGCAGCTGAAACTGGTTAAAGGGGGAACTGACTGGATGCCATGAGGCAGCCCCTTAAGTATACCTGAGCCAGGTGAGGTGGGGCTTAGCAAAGCCCGGGAAATTTAAACCACAGCTATGTTGTGATTGGCCTATTTGGTACTTTTACCTAGTGACCAGAAGAAAGAGCACAGCAACCTCATGGAAAATTCCTTTCCACAGGATGGCATGCTGTGAGAAGAAGGCCTAACTGGCTTATTGAAATAAAAGTCAGACACTACCCCCCCAAACAAAAGGATCAGAGGAGAGCATCTGAAAATTAAGTGGAACTCATAAAAGGTCCTAACCAGTGGTGGTATGCTACTGGTTCGGACTGGTTTGGCCGAATCAGTAGTTAAAAAAAAGCCTCCAACAATCAAGATTCAAGGTGCTGGTATTAACCTATAAAGCCCTTCATGGCTTGGGTCTGGGGTATTTGCAGGAGTGCCTCCTACCAGCATCAAGGTCCAATCGCCCTGTGCATGCCCACAGGCAGGCCCTCCTGGGGGTGCCGTCAACCAGACAATGTCAGTTGGCGGTCCCCCGGGGGAAGGCCTTCTCTGTGGGGGCACCCTGGGACCAGCTGCCCCTGGGGCTGCGGTTGGCTCCTGACCTGCATTCCTTCCACCACGATCTAAAGACCTGGCTATTCTTACAGGCTGGCCTGGATTGAGAGAGATTGGGGTTTTAATTGGGTATTTTAGCATAATTTTAATTCGTTATTTGGATTGGACTAATATTTTATTTATTTATGTATGTATATTCTTGTGTGAGCCACCCCGAGTCCCCCCTGGAGATGGGGCACCATATAAATCCAAATAAACAAACAAACAAACAAATCAGCTGAGATGAAGGAAAAAGCACCAATCAGCTGGGAGGAGAAAGAAGAGAAAAGCAGAGGATCTGCCCTCCCAGATGCCCCTGTGCTTTTCTCTTCTTTATCCTCTCAGCTGATTGGTGCTGCTGGCATCAGATGGTGTGGGGAAAGCTGCGTGTGTGCATTAGGTGCATGTGTGTGGACATGCATGTGATCACCAAACCAGTAGTGGAACAGGTAGGATCCCACTGTTGGCCCTAACACTTGGTACTTCAAGTACAATTAATGATATAATCTGCATATTTATTTGAAATGAAAATTCTTTATATTTGATTTTTAGGACCTTTAATCTCATTGTCCCAAAGGTGCTTTTCAGTAGGTAACTGGACTTTGGTTTTTAACAAGCTTTTTCAGCTCTTCTTAGATGAGAAGCGAAATGTCTTCAAAGAAAAACAAGAAAGTCCCGTTGCCTCTTGAAAAAGCACCTTTGGGATAGCCATGATCTGAAGGATCTCTATAGACATTCAGTCTCACTGCTTTCAAATATTGAAATAATTTTCCTGGACTTCTGGTGGCACTTCCGTCGAAGGTAGACCGAAGTCTGTGATCATGCACAGCTTTGATCTGTGCTTAGCCTGTCGGAGAGTCCCAAACAGGACTGGATCCACACTGGAGGAGTAGGGAAAGAGGAGGAGACCACCAGCTGGGTCAAGAGGAGCCACATCTCCCCTCTCTGGCTAGGTACACTCCCCTCGAAGACAGGCGGAAGTCTTTAATGGCAGCCCTGAAGACAGAAAGCTCCTGGGACTTAAGTGTGTGCTGGAGCACTGAAGCAGTGAGCAGTGTGTGACCAGGCAAAATATTTTTGATTTGCTCAAGACCAACCCTGAGAAATAGAAGAAAAGAGCCCTTATTTAAGATTGTGGCAGTGGCGACTGGAAAGTAAGAGGACATTATAAGGTAAATAAAACTGGATAATAAAAGGACTATACCAGAATCAGAGACTAAATTTGGAATAAGATACAGAAACTGATTATTAATTAGGCATTGGTTAGAATGCTGGACTTGTTGGAATTGACTATATTTAAAAGATATAATAGCTAATGATTGAAAATTAGCGGAATTAATACTATGGAAAATTACTTGTCTAGTAAATGTGTGAATGGGAAATGAAATAAAAGACTATGATTATTATTATACTATGACTAAAGATGATGAATGAAAATTAAATAAAATCTTAGGTAAAATATGATTATATGGAAACAAAGAAGAAATATGAAATGGTTATAGGAATATTTCTGGAATAAATATAAGATTTAAAGTAGATTCGAGGAAACACCATGTGGATCCTGAATGGATTTGTTTTATTTTATTCTTGTTTTTTGTTTGCTATATATCGGCTTTGAGAAAGTAAAAGAAGAAAATATGTAAAATAAAATATGTGGTAATCTGGAAAAGAAAATAATAGGGGATAAAGAATGGAAAATATGTTTAAGTATAAAATGTTTTTGTTATTGGATTAATGAATGGAAAATGTGAAATGAAAATTTATGTATGTTGTAACCTGGAATCACATTGCTCACTTGAAGAGATGTATAAAAATAAAAAAAGAAATTTAAAAAAAGAAATAATTTTCCTACATAGATCTACAAAACATTTATCTTGCCTTATGTTTCAAATCCTCTGGTTATGCTGCCACTTTTGGGAAAGGACAGGCATAAACCTTTTATATTTAGTTCTTTCTAAAGCATAATATCCTGCTGAAAGTAATTATTCCTGGAATAGGATTGCATAAAATTTTTGATAAAGGGATTTACTCTCCCTCTCCATCACTAGTTGAGTGCCTTCATTTATTTTATTTATTTTTTGTTAAAAAGGAAAATGGACCATTTGGTTGTATTTATGTTTATTGACTTCTAAACTCTGTAAATGTCAGATATGTCGACCTTCTTCCCCTAATCTCTGAACTCTTACAACTGATACACCAAACATTATTTTTTGCCAACTTAGAGGGAACCTTCAAAATGATTTTCATAAAAGACGGGCACAAGTATTTAACTGCCTTTGACAAATGGTATGGCAAGTTTGAACTCACAGTGTATCATTTCATTTCTTTTCAAGCTTTTAGTCTTCATGAGATTTATGAATAATATATTTCATCTCACTACAAGGTTCCCTTCAAGTACATCCCTATGCTCAACAGGCCTTTCTCTCACTCAAATAGACTTTTGTTACACAGCTCCTCCTCCACCATCCAACCCCACATGCCTTTTTATCATTCAAGCAGATGTATCAGATACTGTGTTAGGATCATTTTTTCTCCAGCAACTGATGATTTAGAAGAAAGTTTGCTGTTTTGCCTTGGTAAGGTTAAGAGCTGAAATAGGTGTGTAGTACTTTGGGAGGCAATGTACTTGCTTCCTCCCACCCTGTTAACCCCTTCTCTCATGCAATGAGGTACTTTCCAAAGCTACATTACTTTCTATGCCAAAATAGCTGGATTTCAGTATGTTTTTCACCTATGTGGAGACTTTTGAAAGATGAGAATGGAAGCCTCTTGTTTAATGGTGTATGAGAATGACCTTGCAGATGGGGGGAGGGAGGAAGCTGCCAAGGGAATGATCAGATAAGGGATATATGTCTGTACTGCAGCTGCATAGCAGGCAGAAGCCTCACTAAATTATGAGCTATAAAAAGAGATGTCAGAAGAGTTGTATTTTCAGACTTGCAAGATTCAGCTAATGTAGCTTTGCAAAAAAAATAGAATTAGCTCCTCTAGTTGTGTTTCCAATCTGGACTACCTGTGAAGGCTGACATCTGTTTTCATTTCCATTCTTAATTTTAATTCCTCAAGATCCTGCCCTTTAGAAGAATGACTAAATCTTAAAACTTTTGCATGAGTTCAAAAGTAAATGTATTTTAGTTTTGTAAAGACTACTTCTATTTCTCCATATTAATATTTTTATTGAGTTATAAAGTATGATAAAAACAAAATATGAAGTAAATAGAAAAGCACTGACTTGCAACTCTGTTATAGAAAAATAAGGCATTAACTCAAATCGCAACTTTTTGCTTTTTCATAATAATCTGAACAAGCCATTTCTATAAAGATCTATCAGCCTAATCAGTAAAACCACAAATCAGAGTTTCGTTTGTTTCAACATTAAGCACAAAGTTCAGAAGCAGTTGCCATCTGGAAATAAAAGTACTTCTTTTCTTTAAACAAAGTGGTCAATTTTGCTATTTGAGACAACTCCATCAACTTCTGCAACCATTCGTCCATAGTAGGAATAGAAGCATCCTGGTGGTGGGATTCAATTTTTTTTACTACCAGTTCTGTGGGCATGGCTTTGTGGGTGTGGCAGGGGAAGGATACTGTAAAATCTCCAGTCAGAGGTGGTATTTGCTGGTTCTCTGAACTACTCAAAATTTCTGCTATTGGTTCTCCAGAACCTGCTGAATATCTTGGACCACACATTTTCTGAATAGTGTTTATCCCAGAGCTATAATTGCACTTAAGAATGAACTTAAATACCACCATCAGTGAGCTGTTGGACAGTATTACTTGGTCTGTTGTGTGGATGCTTGTGTGTTTTTAGGAGGCGGGGAATTTTGGTGGGTAAGGAGGTGTTTGGGGATTGTCATGTGTGTGTGTGCATCTGAGTCTGGTCTCTGGGTATTATGTGAATTTTGTTGTATGTATACTGTGTATATACGTACAATGACAATAAAGAATTCAATTCAATTCAATACCACCTCTGAAGCATCCTTCCTCTACTTCTATTTCTCTGTTGACCTTTATCTAGGGATTCCTCCCAATATTGACAATATAACATTAATGTTACAGTCACCCTTTACTTATGACCACAGTTGAGCCCAGGTTTTCTGTTGCTAAGTGAAACATTTGTTAAGTGAGTTTGCGTCATTTTATGACCTTTCTTGTCCTAGTTGTTAAATGAATACTGAAGTTGTTAAATTAGTCAAACAATTGTTATATGAATCTGACTTCCCTGCTGACTTTGCCTGTCAGAAGGTTGCAAAAGGGGATCACATATTCCCAGGACACTGCAGACGTCATAAATATGAGTCAATGGCCAAATGCCTTAATTTTGATCACATGACTATGGGGATGCTACAATGGTCATAAGTGTGAAAACTGGTCATAAGTCACTTTTTCAGTGCTGTTGTAACTTTGAATGATCACTAAATGAAGTGTTGTAAGTTGAGGACTATCTGTACTTCTCGGGTTTTTTTTCATTACATATTAATAGCTGTGTAAGCACCAATATCAATCAAAACTGCTGTGCATGGAAAAAGACAGGTTAAACTTTTCTCTACGTTTCTCCACCTGTTCTTGTCTCTCTTTACATATAGATATTAAAAACAGCACACAACACTCTCCATTAGCATCCCTAGTGGTTTGCTTTTTAAAAGCCTTTGAGAGTAATTGGTGTGAATATTCTGAGGAAAGCAGAAGGAAATTCCAAATTTTCTTTGTGTACAACAACACAAAACATATTAACACTTTGCAGATTTAAATTGAAACAAAAGAGATCATAAATAATTCATCTTGAATTCAGATCTGTAATATGCAGTATGGAAAAAGAGAGTAGGAGAAGGAGTAGTCTGACATTAAATTCTTCAAAAAAGCTTGTAATGCATTTGGCAAGCAACTTCCTCTGAGTTTGCAAGATGTTTAATCGTCTCCAAAATAGAAAGGGAAATTGGGTAAAGAAATGAGAAACTAACAAAAATAAGTCTGTCTTACTTTTTATGAATATATATGAGTATATAGATCTTAATGAACTCAGTGGTTTCAGGAAAAAAAAGATAGCATTCATGCTTACATAATTAGGTAGGATTCCTTTGGAGACTGAAACAAAGAAGCAAATGACAATCTGCATTAAAAACAGAGTATCTGCATGATAATACCTTTTTATTATGTATTTTTATTATGATGTTTGCATCAGAGAGGGAGGGATGATGCATCTGTTCAGAAATTATTATGATTTACAGTATGTACATAAGTAGACAATAATATCTTAATAGTTCTAGAGATAGGTTGTGGTAGCTGTGAAACTATGTAAGTTGAAGCCCAACTGGAGACCTCTAATTCTAAAGATTGCAATAAGATTAAACTTTAAAGGCAAACATTTTTAAAAGGACTGACATGATAGTAATCTTCATGCCCTATAAGCAGGGATGGGATTCTCCTGGTTTGGACTGGTTCAGGTGAACCCTTAGCTCCGACAATCAGTTGGCAGCAAACCAATTTGCTCTGAGGGTTATGTGGGCCTGCCTGCCCCTGCACTGTACTTACCTATATCCTCTCAGCTGATTCGCACAGCAGAGCAGATTGCCATTCCTCAGTTGTGTTACTCCCCAGTAGTAACATAGCAGGTAAGTTTTTTTCAGAAAGCTGTTCATGTGTGCAAAGTGTGTGATCACCAAACCAGTTGTTACACCAGCAGCATCCCACAACTGCATATAAGAACCATGCCGATAGTCCCTGTGTGCCATGGTTAGCCTTATTCAGCATCCTTCAATCCTGCTGACTGATCTTGTCTGGGCTTGGAAAATAAGCAGGAACACACCATATTAGTGTCTTGATGAGAAAACACCATGGGTAATTAACACTGTGGCCAATCTTGGAAAATTGAAAAATATCCCAGAAGAAGGTAATGACAAAACTTCTTGAATGATGCTGTCATGAATATATCCATGTTCTCAAAAAGACTCAAGTTTGACTTGTGAGCATATTTATATTTTTAGCATGAATAACAAATATATTACAAGCCTTTAGATTTTGTACATTTACCTTCTGAGTTGCCAAGGTAGAAAATAGGGAGTTGTTGAGATGGGCATGGGAGACTAATGTTTATTAGTGGTGGCACAGTGGTTAGAATGCAGTATTGCAGGCTAATTCTGCTGACTGCTGATTGCCAGTACTTTGATTCTCACTGGCTTCAAAGTTGATTCAGTCTTCCACCTTTTCGAGGTCGGTAAAATGAGAGAATCAGAGGTGGTATTCAGCAGGTTCTGACCAGTTCTGGAGAACTGGTAGCGGAAATTTTGAGTAGTTCAGAGAACTGGCAAATACCACCTCTGACTGGAGATTTTACAGTATCCTTTCCCTGCCACACCCACCAAGCCACGCCCACAGAACCGATAGTAAAAATTTTTAATCCTACCACTGAACCCAGATTGTTGGGGGCATTATGCTCTATAAACCATTTAGAGAGGGCTATAAAGCACTATAAAGTTGTTTATAAGTCTAAGTCTATTGCTATATATTGCTGAATATATGCACTGATTAATCAGAAACTGACATAGATATCAGAAAGTTATTTATTTGAAGTTGGTACACTTGGGCAGCTTGTATACTTATTTATTCTACCCATCTTTGATAAAATATTTAATTTATTCCAACATTTTTAAAGGTTATTACTATTTAAAAAAAATAAAAGAGAAGTCAGTATCTTCAGTCCTGGCACTACAGGGATCAGAACAGTCTGTTTCTTTATTTGAAACAAAAGATTCAGCAATGGAAGCTGTGGAAAGGCGACAGTAGCAGTGTGAAGCTATGAATAGAATGAAGATTAGCTGGATGAGTCATTAACAAAGGGCTGCAACTTTCATATTCAGATGCCGAAAATGGAGAAAAAAGTCAGAACTGACACCTGTTTGTTTTATAATGGAACAAAAAGCACTTGTTTATACATGAACACTCTTAAGATAATGCAGTTGGTACATTCGGCAAGTTGATATAATTGAGGTTCGTTAGTCTTTGGAAGAAAAAAAGGATTCATATTTTGTATGCATGTGCTTCAAAGTCACTGAGAAATATGCTGTAACCTTTCATGCTGTAACCTTTCTGAAGTAAAAGGAAATGATTTTGGAAACAGGGCAATAGACATTAGAACTCTACAAAGGTTTGAGTGACACACCCTATGCATATAGGTATCAGCAGGTAACCACAACGATAAAGCAATGATATGTGCATAGGGAAATCATGATCTAATAGGTTAATAGAGTAACAATAGAATAACAGACTTTGAAGGCCGTCCAGTCTAACCCCCTGCTCAAGCAGGAAATCCTACTTTATTCTTTTCAACTCGAGTGCCAGCATCAAATCCAGATATGTAAGATGCCATGTCATATTTTGTCCCTTGCTCACTTCTCTCTGTTGGTCATGCATTGACATACCTTGGATTTTTTTTCATGAAGCAACATGGACTCCTAAGAGTAAAGCAAAGTGGCTATGTTACTTCACTTCACTCTGCTCAACACTCCTCTGTGGCTTCCTTTAGCCTCCTTTCATATTTGCAAAAGCTGAGAGTGTCTCTGTGAGATAAATTATAACACTCCCCAGTGACATAAACAATGGAATAAAATTTGGAGTATTGGCATCATGACATTATATAATTTGTTTCATTTGCCCAATTATGCCATGATGCATGTTCCTTGACACACATATATAATTTTCCCTCAGCAGACACCAATGTCTAATAGGTATAAAGAAAGGACCCCTGTGTTATTCCCTTCCAGAATTTTAATGAGTAGGCTTAGATTATTAGGTACCTATATTTTTGGTTTTCTAGCTCTGAAGCACAACAATATTTGATTGATATTCCATTCACATATTCAAGTATTGTTCTGGGATAACTTACTCCATAATCCATCCACGTAGAGCTTTTTGTTTGTTTTGTTTTTAATTTTTCTAGATTGTTTCTGTCTGTCAAATTACACATCAGGATAAATACATGGTTGTTTCTGAAAATGCTATTCTGACTCCTCCCTATCCTATTCAACACCTACCTAACTGTTTCTCATCATACAACTCTGCAGTATGATCAGTAGTGGGAATAAAAAAAAATACTACCAGTTCTGTAGGCGTGGCTTGGTGGGCATGGCTTGGCTTGGTGAGCATGGCAGCGGAGGATACTGTAAAATCTCCATTCCCTCCCCACTCCTGGGGGAAAGTTACTGCAAACTCCCATTCCCCACCCACCCCACTAACCTGCTTTCCAGCTCTGTTGTCCTGTGCAGGGCAACAAAAGAAGACCCAGCTGATCAGCTGGGACTTGGAAGGCAGAGAATAGATGGGGCAGGGCCAATCAGAGGTGGTATTTGCTGGTTCTCCAAACTACTCAAAATTTCCACTACCGGTCCTCCACAACTGGTCAGAACCTGCTGGATACCACCTCTGGTATGATGTTCAGAGCTTCTTTATACTTATTCATTATTGTCTTTCTGAAGTAATTGCTAGATGGTGGAAAGACATCATGACTTCATGCTATATAGGGAGCTCTACAACTGAATGCTTATAGGTCTTTAAAGCAACAAATAAAGCTCAAGCATTGAGGATCTCTAAGTTGCAGATATTCAAATGGATAAAGAATGGAAACAAAAGATGCATTATTAGTATTATTTGGGAAGGGAAGGGGTAAATAGGTTGAATTCTTAGAAAGAAAGGACAAATCAGAGGGATAGGAATAGCTAAAGCAAAGTCCACAATTGATGCCTCTTTTGGCAAATTCTCTTTGTATTTTTATAAAGATAATTTTAATAGAAAAATGGAAATAAGCAAAGAACTAGCCTCAAATGTCACTTATATTACAACAATGCCTCCAGTTCATTACATGGAGGGAGGGGAGAGGTCTTACCAGAAAATTAAAAGATTCAATGCTTTATTTGAAATTGTGTTCATCTGCTAAAAAAAATCAAAGAGAAAGTGAGGTGGTAAGAAGTATTCTAGAAATCAAGAAGAGGTGATAAGAAGCAACCTGACAGCTTTTTCTTGTCACCCACTGTGACATTCAATAAGTTTGAATGCTCATAACATTCACAAATCCAACTGTGCTTAGAGATTTACCATCTAAAGCAATCCTTTTCAAGGGATTGTCATGGAAGCAGTAATGGAATTGAAGAGTAAAGCAAAATCAAGAGAAATGAAATAATAGGAAAAAGAACGACAACATTTTTCTATCAGCAGTTGATAAACTTGAACTGGAAAATACAGGATAAAATTCACACTATAAAATTGTTAAATATTAATTGAATTTGTCCTGGATCTTTAAACCTATATCTATTTCACAGAGTCATTCAATAAATTGCAATGCCAAGTTGTATCAAATTAAAGCAGATTTATTTATAACAGAAACAGAATAATCAATAAATATATTATTAATAAATATCTACAGAGTCTTTTCTTCTTTCATTCCTTTTAAATAGTCCTTTAAGGAACTAGAAGTCTCTATGAGAGATTCACAGTTCTCCCTCTCATAACCTCTTCTTAGATATAGCTAACCTCTTTAGAAAGTCCCTTTCTCTTTAGGTTATAGATCTCCTCTTAGATCCCTTCGCTATATCTTCTCATACACAGACCTCAGTCTGTTAGATCCCAATATCTCCTCAGAGTCTTGGATCTTCTCAGTATCTCCGATCTCCTCAGACAAAAATGAGTCTCCACAGAATCTCCTCAGAGAAAATGACAGTTGACAGCCCCTTTTATACTCAGGGGTGTGTCCTACAGTATCACAGTGGGGTGCTCAATGCCACCCTGTTATTGGTGGATTTGATCATCCCATCAAAATCCACAAAGTTGTAAACTGCATAGTAATTCCAGAAAGTTCTACTTTCTGACAAAACTTGATTTGGCAAAATTACTAAACCACATAAATAAGATCCTCATCTTAAGTAACCTCTGCTACTATAAATGCATTAAACGATAATGATTTATTTGAAACCTTTACCTCAAGCCAAAGAGACATGCTATATAAAAGGAACAAACTGGTATCCATGTGCAAATTATAACATTGACTAAGTACTTCAAATTCTTCATCTGCACCATCACTTCATTTTATAGCTCTACTATCAATTAAAAAACAAAATAGTCACTAAGTAATCTTAGAAGGGGTTATTTGGGGGGAGAGTGGATGTAACTGTAAGTCATTTTGACTACTAGTGATTATTTGGACAAGTCTCAGCAGTTTTCTGAGCATCATTTTTGGAAATGATTAGCCATTTTCTTCTTTCTAACTCTGAGAGAGCATGACGGCCTCAAAGTCATTAATTTGACTTCATGGCTATGCTGAGACTGGTTTCCAGCCTAATGCTACTACACAGGTGGTATTCAGCAGGTTCTGACCAGTTTGGAGAACCGGTAGTGGAAATTTTGAGTAGTTAAGAGAACTGGCAAATACCACCTATGACTGCAGATTTTACAGTATCCTTCCCCTGCCATGCCCACCAAGACACACCTACAGAATCGGTAGTAAAAAAAATTGAATCCCACCACTACTACTACACCAAGTTGGCTCTCACTGTTGATAAAGTGTTCCAATTTCTACAGAGATCCCCTTTCTTAAATCCTCCCTCCCTCCCTCCTCCTCCTCCTCTGTGGTAGGATTCAAAAAATTTGACCACCGGTTCTGTGGGCATGGCTTGGTGGGCGTGGCAGGGGAAGGATACTGTAAAATCTCCAGTCAGAGGTGGTATTTGTTGGTTCTCCAAACTACTCAAAATTTCTGCTACCGGTTCTCCAAAACTGGTCAGAACCTGCTGTATACCACCTCTGCTCCTCCTGCCCCCAAATTTCAGAAGTTCTAATACTCTATACCATGGGTGTCAAACTCACCACATCATGTTGCCATCATGAAAAAATGTGATGTTTTCCCCTCTGTGGAGCTGGGGTGTGCATGGCCTGCACATGATGCATCTGGCCTGTGGGCCACCAGTTTGACACCCCTGTTCTATACCATCAATCTGACCAAAAGCTACCATTGACAGTTTTACCAATATGGTTAAATTAGCCAAAAGATTTGCTTCAACATTGCTTTTTCTTTATGGCATAACTTTTCCTGAGGTAATTGTAGAAGACTTCTAGTCCACTATTATTTCTGTAGATTTCTGTAGATTGTGGCCTCTCCATGCATTCCTGGAACTGCAGCAAGAGGATACTTCACTAACCATTTATAAATGACAGGATATAGCTTTGCTTTTATTTCCAATCCACTGTGGAGACAATTTAAATAAATGATTCAGTTTTAGAGAAGTCACAATTTCATATGTCATATCCACACAAAAATTTGTGGCTTCTTTAAAACTAGAGCATTTATATATGTTTTTAAGCTGTTACCACAATGGGCTGGGAATGAAATGATGTAAAATGTTTTCTAGATGAGCTTGGGATTTACATTTACCCACATCCAACTGGCCATTTCAGGCTGTTTCAGGCATGTCCATTTAGTTGTAGTGTTGTTTTATAAGACTATTCTACTTTGAGCAATGGGATAGTCCAGTTGAGCTTTCTTTTGTACCCCTACGTCTTATCACTTCTCCTGCCATCCCTCCCTTACCAGCAGCTTATCCTGAGACAACCAGGATGAGAAGTGGAAACTGAGTTTGCCCGTCCACGGCCATTGAGCTGATACATATGACTATAGTCTAGAAGATAAAAAGTTTCTGTTCTCATTTCTTCTGCCAGTCTGTAAAAGAGATGGCATTAAAATGGTGTGGAAGTCCAGCTGTTTACTCACCAGGTCTCTGATCCTAGAGAGCTGAAAAATGTGTTAGAGATCTGGCAGGTAAACAGTTGGCAGACAACTATCCAGATCCTGTCAGTTAACCTAAAATAGAAAAGAAAAGAATTGACAGGAAGGGAAGTGTAGAGAAGGGGGAGAGATCCTGATTCCCCATATAACTCACGCAACTCCTTCAAGACTGTTTTCTGTTTACATTGAAACCTGGGCTTACCATTTCTAAATTATGTTTAAAAGTGCTCAAACAATATACCAGCATGGAAGAATGCAATGGTAGTGGAATGAATTGAAGTGAGAAGAAGTGACCCTTCTGCATCTTGCAACAACTCCCCACTGTCAACTGTGTTTTGGAATTATTTTTAAAATAGAAAGACGCTGTCACCAGGATACTTACGTTTTCACTTGCAGCTTCCCTAAAGTGCCTGTCAGCTACTTCTCAGGCTAACAAGTGTTGATGGGTCAGCTCCCCACTGGTTAACAGAGGATGGATGGTGGCTTCAGCTTTACTGGACAGCCATGATCTATCTTGCTATGACACTGGGGGGAGGGATGCCCAGTATAACAAGGAGTCTTTTCTGCTTTAGCAGGCTGTGCTCATTCAAATCATAGATCAGTGGTCTGAGAACCAGGCTTGGCAGACAGATAAACCTATGAGTCTAGCCATCACCAAAGCTTGCCTCCTCTCTCAGAAACAACTCCCATTAGAGAGAACAATCGCTTGATGTTTTCCCTGCTGAGCGATAACTTTGCTGAGAGAAAAACAAAGCATGTAACTTTCCTTAATTTATTCCTCAATAAATCTGTAAGGACACTTACCTTGGTTACTGAGGCAAATTAAATCTCAGTAATGAGGCAAACTAGCACACGTTACTTCAGAAGCTAAAGGAAACCACCTTGATGCAGCCATGAGGAGGAGCCCTAAGCAAGCTTCTTTATGCTTAATTTTCCACAATACGTTCTGATTTCCACAGCTGCTAGTCATTGGAAGAATACTTAGCTAACATACTGAAACTGCTCTAATCTTTCATGGAAAAAGTACTATTCAAGAACCTTATTTGTTTTTGAGACATTTCCAAGAGGCTTCTCATATGCTTGTAAGCATGTCTTCACAACCTTAAACTTAATAAGCAACCCTAAATGGTGTCAGAAGCAATGGGGAATTATGTTGTAAGTTTTATATTATCAACACAAGCAATAATATAGCAATTATTTCTTCTTAAACTTACTGTTGTCTGAATTATGCTCAGAAAAGAGCAGCAGCCTGTGCAGTTGATAAAAGGAACGAGTTGTATAGTTTAAACATTTTGCTCCAGTCAGATGTCTAATAGCACCAATTTAGACTAGTTAGATCTATCAAGTAGTCTATATAGGGCACATTATAATAATTATAGGGGGCCACAGAGTTGAAGAAGGGAAGTGCAAAGAACAAATGCATCACTGTACCCTCATGACACAAGGGCTGCCCCTTTTATATCTGGACCATGACACTATACATATGTATAAAAAGGGACAAAGCTTGTATTGTGATGGCAAACACTGGATCTTGATAGCACCTCTGGTAGTAATCCAACCTCTCTGAACTGTAGAGGGAAAGCAAAGATAAAAGCTTCCTTGCTTTACATTCAATTCCCTGTGATTAAATGTCCATCATTTTCATAACAGCAGTACCAAAGTCTTTTGCCATTGCTTCTTCCAAGATGTTTTTCTGTTTCCCAATCCAACCGATAACCTTGAGACTTCTTGAAGGTCTCTTTCCCAAGTAATAGTTCAGGATAACCATGTTTAGCACTTTTTGGGGGGGCGTGGGGAGGAGGAAGAGTTATTCGAGGTAATTTAGGTGTTGCTATATTGTTGCAGTGACTGAAACTCAATTCTCCTATCAAGAATATTTTCTACCTGTCATTTAGCAGCATGGAAAATTCAGAAGTACAGAGTACAGCACTGAGGAGAAGACTTAAGTTTCTTGCTAGGATATTTGGGTTTTCAAGAAAGGGAGATCCTGAACAATGGGAAAACAAAGGGGTTTTTTTATATAGAAGTTGAGGGCTACAAAGTGGGACATTTAGAGATTTGATTTGCTGGCAACCTTTGGAGCAGCTAGGCAAGTTCTTGTTCCTGAATCTGGGGTTACTTCTTTGGTTAGGCAAACCTGCTCTTACAGGAACAGCAGCAGAGCCCTTGTTGAAAAAGTGGAGAATTGAGGTCATCAGGCTGATTGAGGATAGAATGTTGAGGTTCTGTTATGTGGCAATTGACATTTTAGGGCTGCCCTCATGCTGTACTATGAGCTGGCAAAGAGGGCTTCTATCCATTGGTCTAGTTGGGATGGCGGGCAAGGATGCTAGTGGGGTTAATTATTACTTGTAAAAGCCTGGAATGAAAAGGGTGCAACCGCTGCTATGACTTAATTAATTTCCTGTTATAGCAACCAGATTCAGACTGATAAAGATGTCAATACCTGGCAAACCACAACACCTTACTCACATGAAGTATGTTGGCTAGCATGATGAAAGTGGTGCAAGTCAGATCGGGATAGGAATTGGAGTTTATTCTCTGGCTTGTTAACCCAGACACTGCTCTCCTGTTAATTTCATAAAGTCTGAGGCTTGTGTTTGATGACTTTAAACTTTCAAAGTGCATGCTGTAAAGTAATGATATGTATGGCTATAGTAAGTGGGGAATCTGTCAACTGACTGACATCAAACATAACTCACTTTTCCTTTAAGTCAGTGGCCTATCAATCAATCACAAACCACCCATATTGTGCTAACACAAAGTGTTAGATTTGCATGAAGAGTCAGATGCAGAGTGCTTCAGTGAAGAGTTTATTAGCGACTACAGCTCATAACAGCTTGCGGCTGCTACTTATAGCCAGTAGCCTCAGTTGCCAGCCAATCAGAGTGCAGGGTTTTCCCGCACTTTTTAAACCAATCATTTCTGACATTTTACAAGAACAGTTCAAACTTAACCAATGACATTCAAACCTGTATACATAACACCCCTCCCCACTAGGTTCAGTCCATACTCAAACCCCAACCTATCTAATGTATTCTTTTAAATAGGTGGGGCTCTTACGTGTATGCTGAGACCTTCGTGGTTCAGAAGTTTTAACGTTCTCACCCAGTGAGAGGGAAATGTGTCTGTTGACATTTCCCTAGTTGGACTTCCTGTGAAAGAAGACCCTGTTTGATTGTTAGAATCTGGTCTCTCCTCCCAACCCATCTCCAGCCCAATGTCAGCACCCAAGTCAGGTAGTGATGTGCAATCTTCCACTTGTAAGGATGGATTTTGGCATTGTGACAGGTTTTGGGATGGTTCCTGTCGTAATGGCTCGTTACACATGGGGTTGATTCTTGTTTGCTGATTATCCTCATGTTCCTCCCCTCCCCTAGAAAAGCATTAGGTATGGGAACTAGAGAGGAACAATTGCGATGTTCCTGAGGTAACCTGGATCTAAGCTGATCAATGTGCCTGCTCCAGAGGACTCCATCCTCTGTTTGTACCCTGTAAGAACGAGGGCCTGTGATTTGAGTTATTTCAGCAGGAATCCATGAAGGTTCACCCATAAGGTTCTTAGCATAAACAGAATCACCCACACTGAACGTGCTAACTTTGCTAGTGGAATCTGGTGCGTTGGGTGCGTAAGGGATGAAGGCGGTCAAGGGGAGACCTAAGTTTCTACCCATCAACAACTCTGCTGGGGATAAGTTAGTTGATGGGTTAGAGTGATGTGCTGAACACTAAGAAGTTTTTCAACTTTCTCAGTGATGTCCCCAGGACCCAATTGCTGAAGCTTTTCCTTGGTAAAACGTACCATGTTCAGCCCGCCTAGTCAAGGGTGCCCAGGGGCTGTCAGGGCATGTCTGATACCCAGTTGTGCTAGATAGGATTCAAAAGGTTGGATGTAAATTGAGGGCCATTGTCAGAGACAAGAACATCAGGTAACCCGTGGGTTACAAAAGCTTTTAAGCTGCTTGATGACAGCATCAGTTGTGGTGGATGCCATAGGGATTACCTCTAGCCATTTGGAATATGCATCTACTATAATAAGGAAGGTGTGCCCTCTGGTAGGGCCAGCAAAATCAATGTGAATCCTAGACCATGGGCCCCTAGGACATTCCCATTCCTGTTTGGGGGCGAGGGCAGGCCTGACTACCTGACAGTTGGGACAAGATGCAACCCAGTTTTCAACCATTTTGTCAATACCTGGCCACCATACATAACTCCTGGCCAATCCCTTCATCCTTACAATACCAGGATGACCCTCATGTAACATTTCCAAAACCTCTTTGCAGTTTTGCAGGAATAACCACCCTGTTACCCCACAAAATACATCCTCTTAATACAGATAATTCAGTTTGCCTGGACTTAAAAGGTTGGGCAAGGTGAGGTAGATCTTGAAGAGGCCAACCTTTCTTAATCCAGCCTATAATAGGAGCCAATAAAGTGTCTTTGGCAGTCTCTCTGGCAATTTCAGCAGCTGTACTGGAAGCTTGGCAACAGTTTCTAGGAAAAAGGTGTGTGCCTCAGGTTCAAAGTCCTCCTTGTGACAAGGAAGTGGGCAACGACTCAAGGCATCAGCATGTCCAATGTCCTTGCCAGGCTTGTGGATAAGTTTGTATGAATAAGCAGCAAGAAATTCAGTCCACCTCAGCATTCTTGGTGACAGGATAGTGGGTGTAGGTTTGTCTCCTGCCACAATGCCTAACAAAGGTTTGTGATCTGTGACAATGGTAAATGTTCTCCCATATAAATACTCATGAAATTTCTTGATAGCTGCAACAATTGCCAATGCTTCCTTGTCCAATTGGCTGTAATTCCTCTCTGCTTTGGTCAAGGTGCAGAGTAAAATGCAATAGGGGCTTCCTCCCGCTGGGAAGCCTGTGGCTCAACCCCCCACTCCAAAGGGGATGCATCACAAGTCAGTACAACAGGTAAATTCTCAGAGAACTGTATGAGTACAGCATCAGACGTGATTAGTCTTTTAATACTGTTAAATGCTGATTGTTCCTTCCTGCCCCAGACCCAAACAGACTTTTGTCAAGTAATCTGTGTAATGGTTCTGCAATGGTTGCCTTCTGAGGTAGGAACATGTGATAAAAGTTAATAAGTCCAAGGAAGGCTTGCAAATCTGTTTTGCATTTTGGTCTAGGGGCTTCTTTGATTGCTTGAACCTTGGCATCTGTAGGGTGGATGCCATGCTTGTCAATCATATAGCCCAAGAACTCAACCTTGTCAGTTCTAAGAGTGCATTTTTCTTCCTTGACTTTTAACCCCGCTTTCTTGAATCTGGTAAGGACTTCTCTGAGTCTCTCTTGTAATTGAGTGTCATTTTCAGCAGAGATTAACACATCATCAAAGTAAGGCACTACCCTGGCAGTCCTTGGAGCATCCTTTCCATAAGGCTTTGGAAGATGCCTGGTGCCACGCTTACTCCAAACTGTAACCTTTTACATTTGAAGGCACCTCTATGAGTCACAATGGTTTGGGCCTCTGCAGTGGCATCATCAACTGTTAGTTGTTGATATGCCTGGGCCAGATCC
Organism: Naja naja; assembly: GCA_009733165.1. Taxonomy (NCBI): domain Eukaryota; kingdom Metazoa; phylum Chordata; class Lepidosauria; order Squamata; family Elapidae; genus Naja; species Naja naja. The sequence continues at coordinate 139,159,965 of CM019150.1, forward strand.
AATTTGGCAAAGACTGTACCCCTGCCAAGTGAATGTAATAAATGATGCACCACTGGAACTGGATATGCGCTCTGCTGAAGCGCATGGTTCAATGTCCCCTTATAGTCTCCACAGATTCTACTGACCCATCAGTCTTGACTGGTGTGACTATGGGTGTCTCCCATCTGGAGTGGTCAGTGGGCTCTAAAACTCCTTGAGCTATTAGTTTATCTAATTGTGCATCAATTTTTCCTTTAAGGCAAATGGGACCCTTCTGGGCTTTAAACGAATTGGGGCACCTTGGGATCTAGGTTGAAAGTGATAGGGGTCCCCATATACTTGCCCAATCCATCGCTGAAGACCTCTGGAAACTCAGACTTCAAGGCCTCCTCCCATTCAGTGTTGCTCACGTGATTGATGCCAGTCACCTCGATGCCTAGTGGATTGAACCACTCAAGTCCCAGCAAGCTTGGGCGTCCTTGTCCACGATGGTCAGGGGCAAACGTTTGGTGTGGCCTTTGAACTTCACGTTGAATTCTCTTGTTCCAACTACTGGAATCTTGTTCCCTTGGTAGTCTTTAAGAGTCAGTGCTTGCTTCTGGAAATGCTTCTTCTGAATGTTGGGAAGTAGCCTGTGAATAGTGTCCCATGACACCATAGATAAATAGGAGCCTGAGTCCACTTCCATTTGGCAAGGCCTTCCTTCAATTAGTACCTTCACATGTACTTTTCTGCTTCTTAAGGGTGAAGAATGACCAATGGTGACTGTTTGATGAGTTTCATTCTTCCCATTTGCTTCTGTGTTGCGCCCCATTTTCTCACTGAAGTTGTTAGGCTTGAAATCTTTGTCAGGAAACTTCTTTCTGCTTGGTGGAGTTCTGGATGATTTGCAGACTCTTGCTAGGTGACCTTTTTTCACAACGGAGGCAGATGGTATCAAAAACTTGCATTCAGTGCGGGGTGCCCCCACAACCTCTGCAATAAAAGTCTTGCCTCTTTCTTCCAAGGTCTTTCCTTTTCTTCTCCATTCTGAGTCTATAAATTCCTTCCTCCACCTCACTACAGTCTGAATCAGAATCTATTTGCTCGCAATGGGTTGTTGTGGATTTTTCCACATCAGGATGGCTTAGGCCTTGTTAATTTTCTTCATGGCTGCTGCTGAGGACTTGGTAGCTTCCGCTGAAGAAGCTTCTTCTATGGCCTCCTTAAGCGTGATCTTAGGTTTCATTAATAATTTGCTCTGCAAAACCTTGTCTTTTAGGCCTAGAACAAATCGATCGCGCATGGCCTCTTCTAAGTTGATAAATTCACATGCACCCCCAATGTCCCTTAAACTTGCCACGTCATTAACGCTGCTTTCCCCTTGATCCCGACGGTAGAATTCGTGTCTCTTAATGAGGCACGATACTTGTGGCGTAATGGGCTCTTAATAACTTTTCTAAGTCGGCCAGTCCATTACCTTCACGTCTGCAGCTCCCGCCAATGCCTTCGCCATCTTGAAAACGGCCGGACCGCAGGGTGAGAAAGACCGCTTGTCGGAAATGTCGGCGAGATCGTTTCCTCCAAATACATTTGGAAACGATCTGCATACGAGTCCCAGTCTTCTGCCGGATCGAACGGGCTGGGGGTGTTCAGCACAGCCATCTCTCTCAGCTTGTTCTCCGCGTTGTCTTCTCTTCGGGAAGGATCCCACCTTCGTTGCCAATGTTAGATTTGCATGAAGAGTCAGACGCGGAGTGCTTCAGTGAAGAGTTTATTAGTGACTACAGCTCATAACAGACCCCATTTGGCTGGGCTGTGGCTGCTACTTATAGCCAGGAGCTGCAGTTACCAGACAATCAGAGTGCAGGGTTTTCCCGCACTTTTAAACCAATCATTTCTGACATTTTACAAGAACAGTTCAAACTTAACCAATGACATTCAAACCTGCATACATAACACAAAGGATAATTGCTTTCTCACCACATGCCATATCAGATTTTTCATTACCAAAATAGATGTGTTATTATGTTGCGCAATTCTTCTAAATCCCATGGCAACTTGTCATTGTCCTCCTCCTCCTCTGCTACTTCTTCTGTTGTCACCGCTCCTCCTGTTCCTGCTTCTGACCTGAAAATGCTTATGAACAATAGCATACTACAGGTGTGGAGGATCACTTCCCTAAGTAAATTCAGAGCATTCAAGAAAACCCTTGTGCCTCTGAAGTACAGAAAATTAATTAGGATTGACTGAACAGACTTAAGTACCTTATTCACCTGGATCAGATGTTGTAAAGATACATGCTTTCCATTTCTGAATTCCTCTGGGACAAAACTACATAAAATGGTTATTGTGCTGAAATGTTTCCAATGAATTGCTTGAGAATAGATCACAGCACTTGATTTTCATTTTATGCAAAAGTTAGTGACAACTGATAATGTAAAAAAAGATCCTGCTGTATTCGTTCAAGGCTCATCTTTATCCAGCGTTTGGTTTCCCACAACTGTCTCTGGGGTCCTTGCAAGGATAAGATACAGCCGTACCTCTCTCCCATCATTATTTCCTTCAACTGGTACTTGGAGGCGTGCTCTCTCCAAAATAGATAGACCTTCTGCAATTTATTCAGTCCCCTTTTAACACTACTCAAGCTTGCCAGAAAATTTTGGGTTCAAATACCTACAGTAACGCAGAACAATTTAAAGATTAACATTCAATTGAAACCAGATATTTTGTTGGTGGGTCTAATGGATAGACAATTATAAAAGAGTTACGAAAGACTGTTTTTTTATGTATGGTAACTGCTGTGAGCTTGTTACATGTACAAAAAGAAAAAGAAAAGACTATGAAAAAGCTGCAACAGAGAGCTAGCTGGTGAAGATGACAGATTTAGCAGAGATGGCAAAAAGGTATCATCAGAGAAAGGATAATAACTACATTTATTAGTGACTGAAAACTCTTTATGGACTTTTGCTGAAAAAAAAGAACTTGTGATTTATGGGTATGGGTTTAGAAAGAGTGAACTATAGAAAGAAGGAAGTTAAATGATAAGCTTAGATGGAGAAAGTAAAATATATTTCTGTTGTTAAAAAGGCCAGAAGCTGCTTCTTTATAACTTTTTCTTTTCTATTTCTTTCTTTGCATTTTTTTTCACTTATTACTTTTCCTCACTTTCCTCACTTTTCTTTTTCAAAATTTGTATGGTTTTTATTCTGTTAATATTTCTTTAATAAAAGTTAAATATATAAAACGATTGATGCTGGCCATCAACATGTCTTGGAATAAAGAACTCCAGAGGTTAATTACATTCTGTATGAAGAAATATATCTTTACTCTTCTCCAAGTCTGACTAAACCTGGTTTTGGTTGCCATAAAATAAATAAAAACCTATACCTATCTACTTTCTTCATGACATGCCTGATTTTTATACACATCAATCATATCTCCTCTCTGTCACCTCTTTGATGAGGCAAGAAGTCCTAAACCTTCTATCCTTTTTATTCTTTTGTAAGGAATGTGTTCAATTTTCTCTTAATTTTGATTGTTCTCATTTGCACTATTTCCAAACAATAAAAGAATAAAATTCTATATTTATTCTTTTCATATTGTGTGAGCAGAACTGTATATACTTCTCAAGATGTACTGTACATGGGTCACAGATTTCTATAAGGCCATTGCAATGCTGATGGGTTTATTTTCAATCCCTTAAAATTTGAAATTTACCTTTCTTCTTTAAATGGATATCTGCATACATGCTTAGAATGATTCTCTGTGTTGTAAGAGCCATAGAGAAGGTTTCAGTCATAAGGATATCAAGTCAGGTAGCTGATTTTATTTTCAATTATAGAATGTGAATCAAAATTGAAAGCATAGCTTTTCATTAACAGGCATTTAGGAAAATGTGAAACATCATATATAACTTGTTTGTATGTTTGCTTTTATCAGCACAGGATGAAATTTGCAAGAATTTTAGAGTCTTATTGTTAAGTTTGCATGAAGAGTCAGACGCGAGGAGTTCCAGCAAAGAGTTTATTAAGTGACTACAGCTCGATGGACCCAAGCCTGGCTTGGCTACGCTGCCTCTTATAGCCTGCAGTCAGCTGCCAGCCATGGAGTGCAGGGTTTCTTCCCGCACTATTTAAACCAATACCATTTGACATTTTACAAGAACAGTTCAAATAAACCAATAACATTCAAACCTACATACATAACACCCTCCCCACTAGGTTCAGTCCATACCAAACCCCAACCTATCTAATGTATTCTTTAAATAGGTGGGGCTCTTAATAATGCAGTTGAGACCTTCTGTGGTTCAGAAGTTTTAATTGTTCTCACCCAGTGAGAGGGAAATGTGTCTGCTGACATTTCCCTGTTGGGACTTCCTGTGAAGGAGACCCTGTTAGACTGTTAGAATCTGGTCTCCTCCCAACCCATCTCCATTCCAATGTCAGCACCAAGTCAGGTAGTGATGCAATCTTCCACTTCTAAGGATGGATCTTGGCATTGTGACAGGTTCGGGATGGTTCCTGCCAATGGCTCGTTACACATGGGGTTGATTCTTGCTTGCTGATTTTCCTGTTCCTCCCCCTCCCCTAGAAGAGCATCAGGTGAGGGACCCAGAGAGAGACAGAGGCGATGTTCCTGAGGGAACCTGGATCTAAGTTGGTCAATGTGCCTGCTCCAGAGGAGGCCATCCTCTGTTTGTACCCTGTAAGAACGAGGGCCAGTGATGTGAGTTATTTCAGCAGGAATCCACAAAGGTTCACCTATAAGGTTCTTAGCATATACAGAATTCCCACACTAAAAGAACGAACTTTGGAAGTGGAATCCAGTGATTGGGTGCGTAAGTGGGATGAAGGCGGTCAAGGGAAGACCTAAGTTTCCTACCCATCAACAACTCTGCTGGGGACAAGTTATTTGATGGGCTAGGAGATGTGTTGAACACTAAGAAGTTTTCAAGCTTCTCAGTGATATCCCCAGGACCCAGCTGCTGAAGCTCTTTGGTAAAGCGTACCATGCGTTCAGCCTGGCCATTGGCGAAGGGTGCCCAGGGTGAGGGCATGTCTGATACCCCTTGTTAGAAAGGATTCAAAAATGTTAGATGTGAATTGAGGCCATTGTCAGAAACAGGACATCTGGTAACCCATGGGTTACAACAATTTTCTGAGCTGCTTGATGACAGCCTCAGTAGTGGATGTCATGGGAATTACCTCTAGCCATTTGGAATATGCATCTACTATAACTAGAAAAGTGTCTTGAAAAATCAATGTGGATTCTAGACCATGGGCCCCTAGGACATTCCCATTCCTGTGGGGGCGGAGGTGGAGCAGGCCTGACTACCTGGCAATTGGGACAAGATGCTACCCAGTTTTCAACCATTTTGTCAATACCTGGCCACCATACATAACTCCTGGCCAAACCTTCATCCTTACAATCCCAGGATGACCCTCATGTAACATTTCCAAAACCTCCTTTGCAGTTTTGCAGGAATAACCACCCTGTTACCCCACAAAATACATCCTCTTAATACAGATAATTCAGTTTGCCTGGACTTAAAAGGTTGGGCAAGGTGAGGTAGATCTTGAAGAGGCCAACCTTTCTTAATCCAGCCCATAACAGGTGCCAACACAGCATCTTTGGCAGTCTCTCTGGCAATCTCAGCAGCATGGACTGGAAGCTTAGCAACGGTCTCCAGGAAAAAGGTGTGAGTTTCAAGTTCAAAGTCCTCCTTGTGGCAGTAGTGGGCAACGACTCAGTGCATCAGCATGTCCAATGTCCTTGCCAGGCCTGTGAATCAGTTTGTATGAATAGGCTGCAAGAAATTCAGTCCACCTCAGCATTCTTGGTGACAGGATTAGGTGTAGGTTTGTCTCCTGCCACAATGCCTAATAAAGGTTTGTGATCTGTAACAATGGTGAATGACCCCATACAGATATTCATGAAATTTCTTAACAGCTGCAACAACTGCTAAGCCTCCTTGTCCATTGGCTATAATTCCTCTCTGCTTTGGACAAAGTGTGAGAGTAATGCAATTGGGGCTTCCTTCCACTGGGAAGCCTGTGACTCAACCCCCCACTCAAAAGGGATGCATCACAAGTCAGAACAACAGGCAAATTCTCAGAGAACTGTAACACAGCATCAGACGTGATTAGTCTCTTAATACTGTTAAATGCTGACTGTTCCTTCCTCCCCAGATCCAAACAGCTTTTATCAAGCAGGCGATGTAAAGGCTCAGCAATAGATGCTTGTGAGGTAGAAACATGTGGTAAAAGTTAATAAGTCCAAGGAAGGCTTGCAAATCTGTCTTGCATCTAGGTTTAGGGGCTTCCTTGATTGCTTTAACCTTGGCATCAGTAGGGTGGATGCCATGCTTGTCAATCATACCCCAGGAACTCAACTCTGTCTGTTTTGAGTGTACATTTGTCTTCCTTGACTTTTAAACCCTTTTTCTGAATCTGGTAAGGACTTCTCTGAGTCTCTCTTGAAGCTGAGTGTCATTTTCAGCAGAGATTAACACATCATCAAAATAAGGCACTACCCCTGGCAGTCCTTGCAACATTCTTTCCATAAGGCTTTGAAAAATGCCAGGTGCCACGCTTACTCCAAATTGTAGTCTTTTACATTTGAAGGCACCTCTATGAGTCACAATTGTTTGTGCCTCTGCAGTGGCATCATCAACTGTTAATTGTTGATATGCCTGAGCCAAGTCCAGTTTGGCAAATACTGTACCCTGCCAAGGAATGGAGCAGATGATGCACAACTGGTACTGGGTATGCTCTGCTGCAGCGCATGGTTAAGTGTCCCCTTATAGTCACCACAGATTCTCACTGACCCATCAGCCTTGACTGGTGTGACTATGGGTGTTTCCCATCTGGAGTGGTCAGTAGGCTCTAAAACCCCTTGAGCAATGAGCTTATCTAATTGTGCATCAATTTTTTCCTTTAAAGCAAATGGAACCTCCTGGGCTTTAAACGAATTGGGGGCACCTGGGGTCTAGGCTGAAAGCAATAGGGGTCCCCATATACTTGCCCAGTCCTTCGCTGAAGACCTCTGGAAACTCAGACTTCAAGGACTCCTCCCATTCAGAGCTGCTCACGTGATTGATGCCAGTCACCTCGATGCCTAGTGGCTTGAACCACTCAAGTCCCAGCAAACTTGGGCGATCCTTGTCCACGATGGTCAGGGGCAAACGTTTGGTGTGGCCTTTAAACTGCACGTTGAAATCTCTTGCTCCAACTACTGGAATCTTTTCCCTTGGTAGTCTTTGAGAGTCAGTGCTTGCTTCTGGAAATGCTTCTTCTGAATTTTGGGAAAGAGTCTGTGGATAGTGTCCCATGACACCATAGATAAATAAGAGCCTGAGTCCACTTCCAGTTGGCAAGGCCTTCCTTCAATAAACACCTTCATGTACTTTTCTGTTTTTAAGGTGAAGAATGACCAATAGTGATTGTTTGGTGAGTTTCATTCTTGCCATTTGCTTTTAAATTTCCCCATTTTTCAAGGAAATTGTTGGGCTTAAAGTCTTATCAGGAAATTTTTCCTAACTGGTGGAGTTCTGGATGATTTGCAGACTCTGGCTATGTGACCCCGCTACAACGTAGCAAATGGAGTCAAAGAACTTGCATTCAGTGCGGGGTGCCCCCACAGCCTCTGCAATAGAATCTTGCCTGTTTTCCCAGAGTCTTTTCTTCTTCTCCATTCTGAGTCTAAAACCCTCCTCTGCCTCACTGCCATCAGAATCAGAGTCTATTTGTTCAATGGGCTGTTGTGGATTTTTCCCCATCAGAATGGCTTGAGGCCTGGCTTGAGGCCTTGTTAATCTTTTTCATGGCCGCTGCTGAGGACTTGGTGGCTTCCGCTGAAACAGCTTCTTCAATGGCCTCTTTAAACGTGATCTTAGGTTTCATTAATAGTTTGCTTTGTAAGACCTTATCTTTTAGGCCTAAAACAAACCGATCACGCATGGCCTCTTCTAAGTTGGTAAAGTCACAAGCACCCCCAATGTCCCTTAAACTTGCCACAAGTCATTAACATTCTCGCTATCCCCTTGATCCCGACGGTAAAATTCGTGTCTCTTAATGAGGCACGATACTTGTGGGGCGTAATGGGCTCTTAAAAGTTTCTCTAAATCGGGCCATTCCATTACCTTCAGCTCTGCAGCTCTCGCTAACTTCGCCATTTTGAAGACTGCCGGACCGAGTGCGTGAGAAAGACCGCCTCTTCCGTCTCTCGGGATGCCGGCGAGGTCGTTCCTCCAGATACATCTGGAAGCGATCCATATCGATTCCCAGTCTTCCGCCGGATCGAACGGTGCTGGGGGTGTTCAGCGCAGCCATCTCGCTCTGTTGCTTGTTCTTCGTCGTCTTCTCTTCAGGAAATCCCACCTTCGTCGCCAGTGTTAAGTTTGCATGAAGAGTCAGACGCGAGGAGTTCCAGCAAAGAGTTTATTAAGTGACTACAGCTCGAATGGACCCGTCCTGGCTTGGCTACGGCTGCCTCTTATAGCCTGCAGCTGTAGCTGCCAGCCAATGGGAGTGCAGGGTTTCTTCCCGCACTATTTAAACCAATACCATTTGACATTTTACAAGAACAGTTCAAATAAACCAATAACATTCAAACCTACATACATAACACTTATGGTTGCCAAATTTTATAGAAATATGTGCAGAGTCTTTCAAATGGCATGGTCTTTTACCATAAGAGTTGCTTACTCAAACCACTTATGATAACTTATGCATCTTACATGGCCAAAAGAAAGAAAATGTCACATTTACATAGCTGCCAAATTGCGCCCTTCTATCCAAGCATTGGTGTAGCACTTAGCTTGAGCCGAAGTTCAACAGAACTACATGTGCTGGCTGGTAGAGGCCAGTTGTACTTCCAATGGTTCACATTTAAGTTAAAACTTGTGCCAGGGGGACAAAACCTCATAGTGGATGCATTATCACAGTTACCCCAATACCATTCCCCTAGGGAGGAGGTGGTACAGTCCATCATAGCTCCCCCTTGGGAGGAGGACCAGGTGTTGTCTACTCAGCCATTGGACTCAATGAAACATGACATGTGAATGCGTCACCCATGATGCCTGGTTAAGTGAGCATAATACTTTCTGTACATATTGTGATGGGTTAGCCTGGAAAGGAGAAAAGATGTACGTACCTGTAACACTCCAAGATGCTTTACTGTCCAAATGCCATGATGTAAAACAAGCCAGCCACTTTGGGTTTTTGAAAATGTTACACCCAGTCACAAGACAATTTTGGTAGCCTAAAATGTGCTCTGACATTGAACACTACTTAAAGAAATGTCATACCTGTGCTACATGGAAGTCGCGATCCGGAAGGCCATTGGGACTGCTACAAACAGTATCAGAACCCTGTCGCCCCTAGCAGGATATCATGATGGATTTTATTGTTCAGTTGCCCAATAGTAAGAGGTATACAGTTATCTGGAGAGTCATTGATTTATTTTCTAAACAGGCTCACTTTGTGCTGTGTATGGGATTACCATCAGCCCGGAAATTGTTGGGTTTATTCCTAAAGCATATATATAGGATTCATGGAATGCTATGATGTATAATATCAGATCAATGAGTCCAATTCACTGACAGGTTCTGGTGAGCATTTGTTAACTTGCTAGGATCGTCTCAAGACCTCAGTTCTGCATACCATCCTAGCATGAATGGGGCTTGTGAAAGAGAGAATGCAATGAGAGAATGCTATCTGCGGTCCTACATATCATATCACCAAAGGCTGATTTACTCCCATTTGCAGAAGTAGCATACAATAATGCTGTGCATGATAGTATTGGCTACAGCCCCTTCCACATAGTAAATGGAATAGAATTTGTCCCTATTCCAGAATTACAATGTGATGTGTGTGAGCCTGATAATTTACAAACATGGACACAAACAGTCTGGGACTGCTGGGAGAATGTGAAGAAAGCATTAATGAAGACTTCGGAGACACATGAAATCCAAGCCAATAAGAAACGGGGCAGTCACAAAACATTCATGGTTGGGGATCAGTACATAAAACCAAGTACATAAAAATGAAATTGGTTAGCAAAAACTGGTACCTAAGTGTTATGTATGTAGGTTTGAATGTCATTGGTTTAGTTTGAATTGTTCTTGTAAAATGTCAAATATGATTGGTTTGAAAAGTGCGTGGAAAACCTGCACTCTGATTTGGTTGGCAACCGCGCTGCTGGCTATAAGTAGCAGCAGAAATTCAGCCAGGTTGGGCGTGGGTCCATTCAGCTGTAGTCACTAATAAATTTTCACTGAAGCTCTTCGTTGATCTTCATGCAAACTTAACACTAAGTATATAAACCCATTTCCAATAATACAGATAATCAACCCCATAACTGTTCAATTGAAGCTACCAGTGGTTATGGGTTGAGTGTATCCTGTGTCCCATGCAAGCCTGTTAAAGCCCATTGACCCAACCCATTCGGCATTGACACCACTGCAGACAGGTCCTGTGGGCTGAGACCATTACGAGATAGATAAAATACTCGATTCTCAAATTTGGCAGGGATCCCTACAATATTTGGTAAGATGGAAGGGTTACTCGGAATTGGAATCCTCTTGGGTGAAAAACAGGGACATGAATGGGGACAGACTGAAACACCATTTCCACAGGCAATATCCCGATAGGCTGGGGGGAGCATGTGAACCTCTATATGCCAGTAACCATATTGTTTCCTGTTTTCCAGGCAGATTCCCTAATTTCGGTTCGTTGAAATGATGACACATTTACATGTGCTGGTAGAGGCCAGCCACATTAGCTTATTGGCAAACCACCAAGCCAGCCATGAATGAAGCTCGTCACGAACTTACAAAACCTGCTTCATTGCACCACAGCAGCTGCAGGCACTAACAATACATGTCAGGGTGTGTCGCTATATTACCGATGTGATTGAAGTGAAGCTGAAGATGTGATTGAAGTGAAGCTGAAGATGTGATTGAAATGAAGCTGAAGATCCGAGCTGGCCAAAGATCTCTGTGCCAATCTGGATGGTAGCCATTATATTGGACTGGTGTAGGGTGTTGAAGGACCACTCATCTTGGTGCAACCTGGTGATGGGCACGTTGTGGTGTGGGACAGTGGAGCTAGGAGCGAACAGTAGGGAACGGGATGTTGGATATCCTGTGGAGTGGGGCTGCTGGATGCAGGGGGTGGGGAAACAATTACCAGGTGGGATAAATTGTGTGCTGTGATGGAGGAACACTCAGTGCTAACTTTATTTTGGCATGCCCACTGCTTCCTGATGTCACTACAACTGTGATGGAATAACGACTTCTGTTTCTTTGGACTTCTGTGTTTATTGCCTTATCTGCTTAGCTGTCCATAGAACGGCAGAGAATTGGACTTTACACTGAGCTTTAAGGGGTGTGTATGCCCATTTTGCATCACCCTTTTATCTACATGAGTGCAAAATGGGGTGCCATTTTGTATGTAACAAGCCAAAATGCTGCAGCTCTGAGGATCTGCTGGATGTTGAATGCAGTAGTAGCTAGAATGTTATGGGCTTGCACCATCCCAGCTAAAAGAAAGTGAGCAGCTAAACAGCAGTTCCTGCTGAGGTAACACAACAGCAAACCACCGTTCTCATCAGCAGCAGAGTAAGTAGGCCATGAATTTCTAGAGTGAGTCAATTGACAGAAGCCTGTGTTTTCTCAAACTGATTGCCGCTTCCTCAGCAGTGAATTAATTAACAGTTTAACAGCTGAGCTCAAACTGTGTTGCTCTAGTGTATTGCTGATTAAAATGGATGGACTTGATGATCTCTGTTTTGGCCTTGACTGCACTTTCAGGATGATGCCACCTAATTTGGCTGCTACACACACCGCATTTCAAAGGTTCCTAATGGAACTGATTATTCCACTCACCAAGCATATGGAGATAATAAACTGAAAATTGAAAATATATGACAATCATGTTTTTTTGTTCTTGAGCTAATACATTTTATCACCTTGTCAGTTGCTCATACAATACAGTGAAGTCTATAGGAAGCATGCCATTATTTACTCATTTTCAGAACGATTCTTGCTAAGACGGAATACATAATCATGAGCTGTAGGCATCAATTAATTTACTAGTTGAATTACAGACAAACTACAGGAGAAAATTATTTTAATCTGATCTGATTTTTTTTAAATGTTATTATGCTTCTGTGGACACCTACAAATAGTACCTCACAGTAGTTTATATTTTAAGGCAAATAAACTGTTAGACACTTTAAATAATTAAAAGTGGCTGATGCTAACTATGCATCATCTAGAATAAAATTCTCACCTGGAACAGAGTAAATTTTGTGCTTTTGTTAAAAAAATATTAAGATGGTAAATACTAAAACAGCAAGAGCCCAATGACAGTTGGAAAGTTTGGGTGAGTGAAAGAAACTGTTAGTTGCTTTTCATTTGGGGGGAGGAAAAGGTTTCACTCATAATTATGCCATTTTTTTGTAAAACTTTACTAATAAAAGAACACTGAGAACAACTCAAATTGCCTGATATATGAAGACACAAGGCTGTCAAACTCCTGGCCCATGGGCCAGATGAGTCATGCACTTGTGATGTCCATGCCCAGTGTAGTAAAGGGGGAAAAAGTCCTGATATGTCATGTGACACCATGGTGATGATACAAGTTTGACACCCATGACCTAGCAGGTCAACTATTCAGTTATCTGTAAGTCTTAAAAGTAGTGTGTATGAATTTGTAATAGAAGCATAATGAATCTAGAGATTTTGGGCCAAGTTTTCAGATGACTCTTGGTCAGAGGTGGTATTCAGCAGGTTCTAACCAGTTCTGGAGAACTGGTAGCAGAAATTTTGAGTAGTTTGGAGAACCGGTAGCGGAAATTTTGAGTAGTTTGGAATGCCACCTCTGACTGGCCCCACCCCAATCTACTCTCTGCCTCTCAAGTTCCAGTTGATCGGCTGGAGCTTCTTTTGTTGCCCTGCACAGGAGAACAGAGCTGGAAAGCAGGTTAGTGGGGTGGGGAGAGAATGGGGATTTTACAGTATCCTTCCCCTGGAGTGGGGTGGGAATGGAGATTTTGCAGTATCCTTCCCCTGCCATGCCCAGCAAGCCACACCCACCAAGCCACACCCATAGAACTGGTAGTAAAAAAATTTGAATCCCACCACTGCTCTTGGTGCCCGCCCCAAGAACTGTTGGGTGTCCTGAATTTTTTTTTAAACACTCATTCTAATGAGTGAAGTGTGATTTTTTTTACATTTATGGCATTATGAATGACCTAGAATTATGTTAGTGTATGAGAGATTTTTGCACCTAGTTATGAATTAACCAGGATTGTGGGAGAGGGAGAGCAAGGAGTTTGCATGGGAAAAATGATTCTGTCTATTTATCATATAACCAGTTTTCCAAGAACTCTAACCCTCTGGGCTTGCTGCCACACTTCAGTTCAATCCCAGGAGAAGACTTCAAAAAGGACTTTTCCTGTAGGGATTTCTGAGCTGTGAAATACTTGACACTACTATTGGGAAATCCTGCCTAGATAAATTATTGGAAGGTTTCTCCTTCTCTTAAATAAGAATTTACATATTTGCCACCTCACTTCAGAATTATCTATCAGTATTCATTATAAGCGTAAATGGTGTTTGGTATACAAAATGGGTGTCATGAATATAAAATAAATATTGCTCTTTGATATAATTCCTTCTTCCCATCTTAGCTGCTGTGAACATCTCATTAGAGAAGATACTTTGTCTCAATTCTGAGAGAAGCTTATTTGAGTCTCCAGTGGAATATTCAGTGCTTCTTCATTTGGCTGTAGGCAAATAAGAAGACAAAGAACTATGGTATTGGATTGTTTCATTTTTTTATTTGCTTTTTATATGAATATAATGAGGAACATGCTATAAACTATTGGAAAATTACCATGAATAATGTTCAGTTTAGCTTGCACCCAGCACATACCCAGTCTTTCCCTATATGTGTATCAGAACAAGCACATGCACCACTCAGTCAAGCTACCAAAATATAGCTTGAGATTCATTCATCAACTATTGGTAGACATTAAAAAAAGGTAGCAAAAGTCAAGAGCAGTGAGAAAGAGAAAGACAGGAACAGAACACTCCAATTTATACTTTTTCAATATCTATATTAGTGCGTGCCAGAGGGCTCAGTGGCTAAGTTGCTGAACTTGTCAAACAGAAAGGTCAGTAGTTCGAATCCCTAGTGCTATGTAACGGAGTGAGTTCCTACTACTTGTCCCAGCTTCTGCCAACCTAGCAGTTCGAAAGCATGTAAAAATGCAAGTAGAAAAATAGAGACCACTTTGGTGGGAAGGTAACAGCATTCCATGTGCCTTCAGCATTTAATCATGCTGGCCACATGATCATGGAGATGTCTTCAGACAGTGCTGGCTCTTCGGCTTTGTAATGAAGATGAGCACTGCCCTCTAGAGCCGTAAATGACTAGCACGTATGTGTGAGGGGAACCTTTACCTTATTAGTGCAACCCAGACCAGGGTAAATTACCCAAAACTGGGGAAGAGTTATTCATTTTTGGATAATGAGACATGAATCCATTACCCAATCACAACAGGAACATTTAAAATGACTTAAAGTGTTTTACCTGCATTGGGTAAAAAAGATATTCTGTTAAGCATTTTTAGGTAATGAAGAAAAATGTTTTGGAAGCATTTTTCTGTATGAAAAGCTTTCCAGAAACACTGGAATTAATACCATAGATAATTAACATGGATATCCCAAAAGGAGTGACATAGTAGGTCACCAGGAGCAGATTGGGACAGCTTGCCACAGACAACTCACTGCCACCAATTCACCCTGGCTAACTTGCTGTGGGACAACTCACTGTAGGACAATTTAACAATTAAATTTAATTATTTAAAAAAAATTAATATTTTTTTATTCACATTTCATTTTGTTCCTTCTTTTGCATCCATTCTTTAATTATTCTATTCTACCATTTCTTTGACATTAATGTAACTCTTGTCCCATGGAAAGTTGGCCATGGCGACTTCTCCTGGGGCAAGTTGGCTGAAGCAAGTTGGCCATGGTGAGTTCTCCTGTGGCAAGCTGGTTGAAGCAATTTGGCCATGGCAATTTGGCCATGGCAAGTTGGCCGTGGTGAATTGTCATAGACCCCACCAGGAGAGTCCTCCTCTATTTTGTACTATGAAGGAAAGCATTTGGGGAATTGGGTTGATTATAAAATCTGTCCAAGTTTCAAATATGACCACAGACTGCATTGTTGTTAACAGGTAAGTAGGACTTCAAAGAAAATCTGAACTGGTATAGTTAATTCAGATTATTTTTCTTGAGTTACAGGGTCTCACAGTATTTGCATTTTGAGTACGTAGTTGATCTGACAGTTGTTGATTGGACCAACTCTGGCTGTATCCTTTAAAGCAAGCATAAACTGTTTTAAACTGTTTTCCATCACACTTCCCTTCAGTATAATATTAATGTGCATGCCTCTCCTCAAAATCCAACCCCTAAAATGGCCACAAATGTAAGCAATACAATGAACGTTTGGGAAAAAATGAATTTATTGTAAATGTAAAATTAAAAGGCTCTCAACACTACCCAAAGAATGTTTGGACTTCCCCAAATATAACTCACACCCTGGAAAACCCTGTTTAAATAGAGCCTTTATCAGGTTCTACACACAGAGAGAGTACTACAGCCAAGCAAAAATATACAGTATCAAACTATACTGGAAAAACACAACTCCTATATCTGGGATGCAATAATGGGCACAACCAATAGATGACAGTAGGAACTCAATGGATGTAGTTGGATAGGGTCCCTGAACAGTTTCTTGTTCCTTGTATCATTGTTTCTTACATTTTTTTACAGTTTTTACTGTTGTTGGTAGCGTAGAGCTACTAGATGGGCAACCATATAATTTTTTAAAAATAGAAAGAAACTATACATTTCACTGTACTTTTGCTGCCATCTAATGACTGTCTAAGAACCAATCTGGTATAGTGCATAAAGCTAGAAAATTGGAGACTGTGTGTTGTAGTCCTACCTCGAAAATGAAGTCTGCTGGATGACCTTGGGCCAGTTAGTCTCTCTCAGCTCAACAAAGGAAGCAATATCACACCATTAACAAATCTTGCCAAGAAGGCTGCAGGTACTTGTCTAGACATCCATGTTTGATACTATTCCTATTATGCTGTATGTGAAGGTCAGATGCATATGCACTCAAAATGGTAAGCGAAAAGGCATTTTATAATATGCTAAAGCAGGGCTGTCAAAAGATGCATCACGTGCTGGCCATGCCTACGCCCAGTTTAGTGAAGGGGGGGAAGTCCCGATATGTCCTGTGATGCTGCTGTGATGACGTGAGTCTGACACCCCTATGCTTAAGGCATCATAATGCTCACTTATTCCAACTGAGTTGATGGTAACATTAACAACTGTATTTGTGGATAAAAACACAGTGTATTGTTCTATATCATTTCAATCCTGGAATACTATATTAATGAATGAGAGAGAGAGAGAGAGAGAGAGAGAGAGAGAGAGAGAGAAATGGAGAGAGAGAGAGAATGTGTGTGTATGTGTGTGTGTGTATATTCAAACTATGTTGAATATGCTATAAAAACCATGTTGAAACACTTCAAAAATAAGTCTGAACTAATTAGCTTTATTCTTTGTTTCTGCTGCTCTTTTAATTGTTCTATCTTACTCTAACAGTTTCTAAACAAATGAGACTATCCCCACAATTTTTTATAATTCCAATATATTGATCAGTGATGAACAAGGTTTATGTCTGTATTCCTAACTACATTGTCAGAAGAGCCCTTTCAAATAGCAATCTTGGCATTCAGCTGAACAAAGGCTGAGCACCTTGTAGGATTTGCCTTGGAAGCATTTACTTTCAACACAGAAGGAATAAATGTTTATTTTTAGAAATGGCTTTTTGCAAGAAGCCAAACATGCAAGCAACAAAGAAAGAAAATCTCATCAACAAATAATGAGCCCAAAGGAGAACAAACAGGATAAACAGACATTAGCTATGCTATGAAAATACATTTCCATTATGAACATATCTGCAAATATAAAAAGTAAAATACAAATACAATGATAAACTGATAATTTAAAAAGGCACATCTCTGACTACAGGAAACAACTTTAAATGGGGTGGAGGAAGGGGTAGGGAGAAATAACAATGTTCATTAATCAGACTTGCATTTACAAAACTGGAAATCAAAAGAGGAACTCATAGGCAGATCAAAAGCATCCTATTCCCATTTCCTTTCAATAGGGTAGAATCTCTTGTACCACCTCCTCCTCTTTCTCCTCCTTCTTCATAACATTTGTTCAGATTGTACAGTTCTAGATAGAATGAGCAGGAATATTTTGTTTCACTGATTACCTTTACCTTAGATTTTCTGGGAGGGGAGAAATATGAATAATCTTGCAATTAATCCCTATGTATATGTAATATTGATCAATAGTATACATGTTCTCACTGGCCCTTTGAATACTTATCATCTTCCCGTTAAGATACTCCATCAGGACAATTTTCTTTAGAAGGATTAAATGTGGGAAGGCTTTTTTTTACTTTTTAAACTTTTTTTTACTTTTTTATTTATTTTCATTAACTGTCTTGAATGAGGCATTTTCCCTCTGTAAAATAAACAAAATTTAGCTCTAACCCTAACCCTAAAAATAATAAAAAATAAATAAACAAACCTATGAATTGTATATAACTATTGCAGAAATTTGGTCTGATCTCAGTGCACAATAAAAAGATGTGGGAATAACAAAGATGGCTCAGAATTGGTATAAATGAATTGACGTTTATAAGGCAGGACAAGAAGCAATGGATGGAAACTAATCAAGGAGAGAAGCAACTTAGAACTAAGGAGAAATTCCCTGACAGTTAGAACAATTAATCAGTGTAATAACTTGCCTCCAGAAGTTGTGAATGCTCCAACCCTGGATGTTTTTAAAGAAGATATTGGACCACCATTTGTCTGAAATGGTAGGGGGTTTCCTGTCTGAACAGGGGGTTGGACTAGAAGACATTTAAGATCCCTTCCAATTCTGTTACTCTATTATATATCAGCCCATGGAAAAGGATTAATCACATCCAGTCACTTTCAGATCCTTGTGACCTGATAGACATCACTTCCTTAGGATTCCTGTCAACACTTGCTTCTTTAACTTCTTGTAAGCTTTTGTCATCAAAGTACCTGCTCACCATGTCTTTGTGGCTCTCTTTTTTATTGTCTTTGATTTCTCCCCTAGGGGAAGGATGAAGGATTTCTCCAGTAACTCTTGCCTTTGCTTTAAATCCAAACAACTGCAACTTTAGCTTTATTATTAGTGCTTCCAGTGAGCAGACTGGTTTATTTCATCAAGCAAATGATGACAGTTCCCCAGCAGCATATTTCAAGGAGATCCTTTTTCTTTATTTAGCCTTTCTAATGGTCCGGTTTTCATAGGCGTTAAATTAGGGGAAAAAGAATGGCCTTTAGAATATACGGTAGACCTTTGTTGCCAGTATTATAACTGAAATATTCTGCATAAATCTGCCAAGTAGCTACTGTCTAATGCGTGATCACCACAGTCACCAACCTCATGACTTTTTGAACTCAGCAAGATAAAGTCTATTGCTATTTGAACTTATCCATTTATTTGCACTTGTTTATTATTGTTTATTGCACAATCCACCAGATATTTAGCTGAAGGTAGCATTTGTATCCTCCTGTTGAGTCCTTCCAAAGGGCCTGGGATAGGCAATTGTTGTTTGAGGATGTTACAGGTATCATCACCTGTAACCAGTGGTGGGATTCTACCAGTTTAACAACCTGTTCAGTGAGTGCACACTTCGCACATGTGCAGAGCATTCAAAAACCACCAATCTACAGCTCTAAAACTTACCTTCTACTGCAGCAATGCCGGCTGAAGTACGGCAATCTGCTGTGCTGTGCCTCAGCTGAGATGCAAAACATGGCAATATAGGACAGACTAGGGTAGGGGCAAGTGGACAGGGACAACCAATTGTCGTTCTGGTAGCACCCCACCACTGCCTGTAATATCCTCAGGATGGAAGCTGTTTCAGGTAAAGCTGTCTTTTGCAATTGACTGATGGTGATTTTGTCAATGTGCATGGTATTCAAGTGGTGTTTGCTATTGCTAGCAGACAGTCTATGCACTTTTCATACAGCAGCTCTTTATGAGGTCCATGGTTTCTTTAGCAATTTTCCTGCTCTTAGTCATCACCTGTTGTGGTCCTGTTGTGGTCTGTTTGCCTGCTAGTTTCTTATGTACACATCATGTAATACATTGCCTTGCCATATTTCTTTTCTATTGTTCATTAGGTCTTTTTCAGGGGTCTGCATGCTCTAGTGGTGCCAAGGTTATGCTGCCTAGGTCCAATCATATCACACAGGTCTTAGTTTAGGAGTGAAACTGAATCTGTTCTAAAAAAAAATCAATATGGTGAAAATAAGCTATTTGAATTTCATGATGGATCAAATGTCGCCTGGATTAACAAGAGCCATGTTGGATATTATGGCTCCTGGGCATTCATTGTAAAATGTTCTCGGTTCTGCCTGCTAGGCAACCAAGAACATGAAGCTGACAGGCTACTGGAAGGCAATCAATAGCAAAGAATTTGGTCAAAGGAAGAAAACTGCTCAATTATTATTTCTACCAATTTATCCATGGAGAGACTGCAATGAACCAGTAAATGTCTGACAAAGAAAAAACAGTGCAGTTTTGGGCACAGCTGTGGGACAACCCAGTGAAATGCAATAAAGAATGAAGTTTGGATAAGGCTAGTGAGGAAAGAAAACAAAAGAAGCTCAAATGAAAGAGCTTGTAATAGTAACATAAATGATAGAGAAAGGGGAAAGAAAGATCAAGAACTGGTCAGCATCTGGTTGAAAAGAAGCTCTTTCCATCTGAGCAAAAGGGAAACTGCTGAAACAGCAGCAGGACAAAAGATCAGCTGCTAATTGACAAGATAAGTCAACTGCAAGAGAAAGAAGACCAACATGAACGTAGCTTGGATTGATTACAAGAAGAAATGTGACTTCTTGCCACATAATTGGATAATAAAGTCCCTAGAAATAACAATAGAAACCCAGAAGTTTGTGAAAAGATCAACAGCAAAGTAGAAGACACAGTTCCTGGTCAAGAGTGATAGACTGGGAGAGGTTAACATCAAGAGAGCATCATCTCTATCACCAATGATTATCATTGCACTGATTCCTCTCTCTACAATACTGAATAAGTCAGGCCATGACTATAAAACATCAAAAACACCTGACAGGCTATCCCACCTCTTTTACATGAACAATCTGAACCGGTATGAAAAAAATATCACCTCAAATAGAATTGCTGCTCAACACTGTCCATATATACAGCCAAGATATTTCAGGAGTTTTGACTGGACAAATGAGCCACCTTTGCCATCAGCAAAAGAAAAAGAGTGAAAACGGAAGGCATCAAGACGTCCTATGGAAGTTACATTAGGACTCTGAATAAAGACAAATATCTACAACTACAAACATCTGGACATCCTTCAAGCTAATAACAACTTTCACATTGGAGTCAAGAGGAAAGTTGTACAATAAGTGGATATGTTATGAAAGTGAAGAGAGTTTTAAAGTCCAAACTCAGTGGAAGAAATACCATCAAGGCAATTAAAACCCGAGCAATTCTAGCCATTCAATTGCAGTTGGAATAGTAGACTGGTCTCAAACAGAACTGAAAGCCCTGGATAGGAAGACCAGAAAAATAATGACAATGAATCACACTCTTCATTTACAGAGCGATGTTGACAGACTCTATTCACCAAGGAGCATAGGTGAGCTTGGAATGGCGTAAGTAGATCATTTAAGTACTGTGAAAAATATGCACTGAAGCTAGTACATCATGAAGGCTTGATAAATATTGGAGACATTAAATTCCAACTTCATTTGAAAAAAACAAATGAAGAATGGAAAGGAGATGTAGCAAGTCAAAATATTACATGGCCAGGCCATTAAAAAAAAAGCAGGCAGATAACAATAAGACCTGGGAATGGGTAAGAGCAGGAAAGATGAAGAAAGAAACAGCAGAGCTATTCTGTCTGCACAAGGCCAAAACTTAAGAACAAATGAATATAAAGCCAAAAGGCCAGGGGGGGCTATTTAGGACTGCCCTTGCATACCATCCAGAGATTGCAGCTGGTGCAGAATGCGGCCGCGCGGGTGGTGATGGGAGTTTCCCAATTCTCCCATATTACCCCCCTCCTACGTGACCTGCAATGGTTGCCGGTTGCACTCCGGGTGAGATTCAAGGTTCTAGTTTTAACATTCAAAGTCCTACATGACATGGGTCCAGGATATTTACGGGAGTGACTCCTGATGATGTCGAGTGCCAACCGCCCTGTACGATCACACAGGCAGGGGCTTCTCGGGGTTCCGTCGGCAAGTCAATGTCAGCTGGCAGTCCCCCGGGGGACGTGTCTATTCTGTGGCAGCCCCTGCCCTATGGAACCAGCTACCCCTGGGGCTCCGTCTGGCCCCTGACCTCCGCACCTTCCGCCACAATTTGAAGACCTGGTTATTTGACCAAGCCGGGCTGTGATGACCTTCGGGGTGGGGGAGGGATTTTTAAATTAATTTTAACAATGAATAGATATTGGGCTTGATCTGTTTAATTCTCTTTTAATCTATTTAATGTTGATGTCTGTTTTTTGTTGTGAGCCACCCCGAGTCTTCGGAGATGGGGCAGCATACAAGTCCAATAATTAAAAAAAAAATTAATAAGACAGCAATAGATTACAAGTGTCATCTCTGCAAAGAAGCTGAAGAAACAATGTTTCTAGTCAGCAACCTAGTCAGTTGCTAGATTGCACAGACTTATTACAAGAATGATAAAGTAGCAAAAATGATGCATTGGGAGATCTACAAAAACTACTATTTGCCTGAAAGCAAGAACTGTTGGGACCACAAAACAGATAAAGTAATAGACAATAAAGAAGCTAAAGTGATCCGGGACTTTAGAATTCAAACAGACAAGCATGTGCCATGTAATACATCTGGATAGGAGTTGTGGCAGTACCTGGAGACAGCAGAATAGAAAAGAAAGAACTGGAGAAAAATCACAAAATACAAAGACTTGCAAACAGAAGTAGAACACCTATGGGAAAAGAAAGCAAATATAGAAATAATAGTAATAGGCACCTTGCATGCAATCCCAAAATAACTGGAGCACTACTTGAATGCAGTCAGCATTGACAAAATCATCATTGGTTCATTGCAAAAGGCAGCTTGACTTGGAATAGCTTGCAACCTGCAATGATACCTCATCTGCCTAATCCAGATCCTTGGAATGGACTCAATAGGTAGATAAAAATGCCAAATCCAGTCCAAAAATCTGACAGACCACACAATTAACCAAAATGTGTTATTACCACTGCATATTAATATGCTATGATATAAAGAAATGATTATTTGTGAAATACAAATATGCACAATAATCCAACACCAAATATATGTAGCAGCAAAATAAAACTAAGTTTCTCCCCCTCTGTGTCCCTCTAAGCAAACTTACCTGTATAAATGCTATTAGAAGAGTGAGACACAAACAGAAGAACATTATCCACTAAAGTGTTCTCATGGGCAAAGTTTGTGAAAGTGACAAAACACTTTGGCTGGCTCTTTGTGGTAAACCAGGCAGCCAGATACACCTTCCCTTCCTTTTAATTTGTATGAAATTGATCTGATCTGACATCTATAATTTATTTCAAAAGTTTATTTGAAGATGCAAGTCAAAGTATAATTTAACTGAATCCCTCTGAATCCAATTACCTCTTTGAAGTTTCACCTAATTTTAATGACTGGCCAAGGAACATAGTCCACGCTTGCTTAATTTTTTTTCTTTTCTCTAAAAATAGCACAATGCCATCAAAATTCACCATGACTTTCACATCTGCAGTTTGCTTTCATAAATTTCAATGGGTAATGGGCCCAGCTTACATTTACTAATAGCAGTGTTGGAATAATTTTGACCATCTCTGAGAAACAAAGTATAGGAAAGAAAGAAAAAAAGTGTTTCCAGAGAGAAATCCTTATCCTTTTGATGTTATCTCTGGTACATTCTTTTGTGATTTTAAATGAAAATAAATTGACTCCATGCTACATTGATGGTATCAATGATATTGATTTTACCTTGACAGGGAGATTGGACTTGATAACTCTTCCGAGCCGGTCAACTACTTCCACTTTATGGTTCAGCAAAATAGTGATTCCACAATTACAAATGATTGCTTTTTGAGGCAAAAAGTGAAAAAAAAATTAAGAAAGTCAATTGAGAGGACCAGATAATTTCATTCTTTGCCTTTTTTTATTGTAAAACCCAGCAGAAAATTCCTCAGCTGCAATAGTGAACATTGTTAGCTATTTAAAGATCCACTTAGGTTATTTTGAAGCTGAAATGATGCTGTTAGTTGGGATGCTTGTGTGGCTGAGGATCCAATTGAGAGATGTTTCATTCTGTGGCTTGACTGAAAGCCTCTGAACATGAGACATAGAAACAGAAAAGTCACCAGTTAATGTTTCTCGTATATAGAGAACTACCCAACTGAAATCAAATAATCACACATCTAGGCATTAGGGGAGTTAATTTATATCTCAATTTCTGAACAGTTGGAGCCTCTGTTCTTGATTCTGTAAGGTTTTATGATTGACCATTGCCCTGGTCAATTGCTAAATAATAATTACCACTGCATGTTGTCTGCCAAATGATATAAAAATAGTGCCACAGGTCATCTATTACTGCATGCCAGTGATATTACATATGCAAACCTACAATCAAAATTAGACACATCAGTGAATTTCAAAATTGCATTTCAGGAAACTTGATTCTTCAAACTAGCAAACCAAAGCATTGTTTAACTGAAACTAACACACTTTTCAGTTCAAAAAGGCACCATCTTAAAGCAACACAATAGTAATAATTGCCATTGCTATTCCTTCTGCCACAACTGGAGCATCAGGATTAGGCTTAATCCAAAATTAAGAAGAAAATTGGTTCAACTTGGCTTACTTGTTATGGACAAAGCAATGCTAGTGTGCTGTAATTTGGGAAAGAGAAAATATTGTGATCCCCCTTTTCCCCCTGTTTGATGAACTTCTGTGAGGGAGACCCTAAGCCTTCCTCTTAGTTATGAAACTGCTCCATCATTAAGATAACTCAGAAAGCTTTGTGTACATTCCCTGAAGACCTTCTCATGTTGTGGCTGGGCTACTGAAAGTCATCCTATGTGGGCCTGCCCTTGAAGATCATCTGGGCTTCAGTAGATTTAACATGCAGCTCCCCAGGTACCAGTGAATTATTGCTAATTTGCCAGTTGCATTAGCTGCCATTTAGATTCTTCTCTCTCAAACTGTTAGTTTTCACTTTGAGGTCTTGTATGAAATCTATTAATTTGCCTTTTCTAGATTGAGCCTGTCTGCTCTGCAAAATTGAGTTGAAGAATCCTCCTTAAAGCTATCTCCATCAACATGATTTCTGGAGTTCATCTTCTTGTTGATGCTTCCATTCTCTGCAGTAGCTTCTACTGTTTCTTTGGTTTCTTATGCTGAAGTTTTTCATGACTGTTTTTTTATTCCTGAGTTTATTCTGCATTTATATATAAATATATGCTATGTATTCTAATGTTGTCAGCTGCCCAGAGTCATGCACTTAAAATGTGTGGCTATATATATCAATGTAATGAATCAATAAAACATTTATATTCCTGGCATTTCTTTATTTTTTTTCTGTGTTACATATTTCTTGAAATCCAGCTTTGGACATCTGCATCTTTTTTTCATTTCCCCAGGCCCTCCAATGAATTTTAACCAATGCACTAGAGTGCAGACAAGCAATATGATTGTCTGAAGAATTACCTATATGTGTGGTGTTTCAATGATGCATCCGGGTACTTCTGCACAGCAGTAAAACACTATGCAATAATACATCTTCATGAAATTCTATTGCAGCCCCCATACTAGTATTAGAGTTTATTTATTGATGATCATTATGATACTTCATGATATATACCCTGGTCCAAAAGGGAACAAAGGAACTGAAAGCTATAGGAAACCGTACACAAAGGGTTCTGTGTATAATTCTGATTATAGATTATAGAGAGAGAGACAGAGACAGAGAGACAGAGACAGAGAGAGAAAGAGAGACAGACACACACACAGAGAGAGAGAGAGAGAGAGACAGACAGACAGACAGACAGACAGACAGACAGACAGAGATGGAAATTACTGAAGCTTTCATAGAACACATTTAATAAAACAAAGAAAGAGAGACAGAGAGAGAACTAGCTATTGAGAACTCCTAATTCAGATTCACTTCAGAAACTTCCAAAGGAAAATTCTAATGAGTAACATGTTTGATTCATGTTTCATTCTTAAATTGCACTGGCAGAAAAAGCTGCCCAGGTGAGTTTCTTGAACATGTGGCTCAGCTTTTACAAGAATCCCCTCTGTGGTACTCACCTGCCAAATGACATGTCATTACAGCATCCCTGTATGGAAAGAAGAATCAAAGCTTGTTTTTAAACTTTTAAATAGTGTGCTTGCATGGGAAAACAGAGCACTCTTGTCACATAATTGTTTAATGTAGTTATTTTTATATCAACACCATCACCTCTGAAGAAGCTAAATGTTGCTTACTTAAATGAGAGCATTTCTGTATTGTATTGCCTTCTGTGAATTAGATTAATTTGAATAGTTGAATAGGGAGTTCGTTTTGGTCAACCGAAAAACAATGCCCTATATAAAGGGAAGCAACTATTGATGTATCAAGAGACTAATCATTTTCAAATACAACTTGTAAACTGCCCAGAGTCACCTTATAGGGGAGATGAGGAGAATAAAGATAGAAAGAAAGAAAGAAAGAAAGAAAGAAAGAAAGAAAGAAAGAAAGAAAGAAAGAAAAGCTTTCAACCAGTAAGCAAAATATGACGAGAAATACCCATCAGTTTTCTGAATTTTTTATCCATCCTCCAATGTCCAATCCCCTTTGAATAGGATGAAGCCATTCTATACTCAAAGAATAGAGGGGACTGGCTTAGCCTTCAAATTCATTTTCTCTATTTTGTATTTCCATCTTCTATGAAAGTCCATGTAGATCTGACAGCTCAGTTCTGGACGGACAAGCCCCTTTGGTGTTTGATTTTAAAATTGTGAATTCTACTGGTGTCTTTGGCTTAAGTCCCTTTTCTTTTATCCTTTGAGTTTGGCATTTATTCCCTGTCTCTTCCCCAAGTCAAATTTTTATCCTTACTGTTTTGTGGCTATTCATTTTCTCTACTTGACTTCATTATACTATCAACAAACAGCTAGATAAACAACCTTGATGTCTCTCCTAGGTGTTACATTACAACAACAGCAAAAATGCTTACAAGGTAGTCTCTGGTTTAGTGATCTTAGCTTGTACAAAATAGTATGAGCTGTTCAGAAGGAAAATAGGGCTTTGATGGCACCTGTGGCTTATCAGTCCAAATGTGCTAAAACTGACTGGAATTCGGTTATTATCATTAGCAGAGGTTTCAGTGTGATGTGGACATGACAATGGTTTGCAGTGTAGTCTATTCTTTCTTTGTTTTATTAAATGGGTTCTATGAAAGTGTCAGTAATTTCCTCTCCCTCTCTCTCTCTCTCTCTCTCTCTCTCTCTCTTCCCTCTCTCATTTTCCCAGTTTCTTGGGCTTAGCACATGTTTTTTGCACATGTTGGTATAACTGTCTCTTAACAGTCTCTCCATTTTCATGGCTCTCTACAGCTGATGATCACCTGTATCCAATATCTATTGTTTACTACTTCATATGTTTTGCATAATGTTGCTTATTACCGAAAGTAAATATTATCATCAGTAGGTATGCATATATGGTGCATAAAATAATTCTAATGAGTTTGGAAGCACAATAGAATTGCAATAGGTTCATGATATTTTGGCTTGCAAGAAAAAAGAAGAAAAGGAAAAGAAATGAAATCTGGGTCATCGAAGTCAAACTTCTGGTATGTTTGAAGTCAAATATTTCTTGGAGAAAATGTCAGTGCTGATGACAAATGGTTGCACTACTTTTTGTACAGCTTGTGAACTAGTTTCAGAATCTGAGACTTTTGGTTCTCTATATGTTCCTTGGGGGAATATAATACTGGGAAAAAGCTCCTGAGCAACAGCTCTTGGCTACTGATCCTATTATATTTTTAAAACAAGTAGCTTTCTTTGAGTTACAAAAGTGGCCCTTTGATGTGGGGTCTTCTTTTGAATGTGAACAATGCCACATGATAGTGGCTGCTCATAAGCCAGTTGAGTCAGACAATACTTATCAATAAACTTTGGCACACTTCCATTTAAATAGCTGTCAATATTCATTAGCTTTTTATTTTGGAACATATTCCCCCCCGCCCCAATCCTCATTATTTCAAAGTTACAGTTACATGGAAACAGATTTATTGAAAACAAAAGGTGGAAATGCAGCTTGCTAGGAAAAAAAATGTATCATGTGGTTAAGAAACTATACAAATTCTTATTAGGTTGATCTATTGGTGACAAGATAGTTTGTTTTGTTTTGTTTGGACTTATAAGCCGCCCTCTCTCCCAAAGGACTCAGGGCAGCGCATACAAGACAGAAAGTACAAAAGTTAAAAGAAATTAAAAAGATATTAAATTATGCCAAATAAACAATCAAATTAAAAACCCCGATCCGCTGTCAGTCCAGGCCGGATTGCAAAAATAGCCATGTTTTGAGGTCGCAGGGGAAGGAGTGGAGATCAGGGGCCAAGCGCAACTCAAGGGCTAGTTGATTCCAGAGGGTGGGTGCCCCCACAGAGAAGGCCTTACCCCTAGGGGCTGCCAGCCTACACTGTTTAGCTGACGGTATCCCCAGGAGGCCCCATCTGTGGGAGCGCACAGGGCAATTGGTATTTGTCAATGGAAGGAGACGTTCTTGCAAGTACCCCGGACCCAAGCCATACAGGGCTTTATAAGTTGTTACCAAAACCTATACCATAGTACTTTCTACTCATTGGTGATACGTTGTATACATGCAGAGTTGCATATCTTCTGCTGCACTTCCTTTACCAAGATATATATATATATATTTTAATTCATATTTATATGCCGCCCTTCTCCGGAGACTCAGGGCGGCTTACAATTTTGGGATCAACCCAATGCACTCAGCAATAGCCTTCATTCCATTGTATATGCCTGCTTATTACTAAGCGGCATTTTTACAAAGTCAGCTTGTTGCCCCCAACAATCTTGGCTCCTCAATTTACCTACCCCAAGAGGATGGAAGGCTGAGTCAACTTTGAGCCTGGTGGGATTCGAGCCTGCACTAATTGCAGGCAGCTGGAATTAAGTGCTAGGCATTTAACAGCCTGCACCACCAAGGCTCTTATTCATTACTCAGCTGGTTTGTTTCCACCCATATTGTGACTAATTGAAATATATAGGAAAATGTGATAGAGATCAAAGTTTATGAGGTGGTGGCAATAATACCACCATCCCCATCCAGAATCATCATCTCCTTTTAACGACCCTAAAATCCCTTGTGGGGTAGAGTCTGGACAACTGAATGGAGCTAGGAGAGTGTTTAGTAGCCATGCCCTTCCTGTCACCAATGCAGAGTTTTGTTCAGCAGATATATTCTCGTTGTGCCCAGAGAGAGAAATATCTGCCTCTACCTAGGGTTGAACTCAAAGCCTCCTGATTGTGAGGCGAGAGCTCCACTTCTAGGCCACGGCCACTCATCCCCACCCAAAATATTATTCTGTAATTTGAGGGAAGCATTTCAGAAAATTTAACATCCCCATTTCTGTTTTACTGTGTGAACTCCTGATTTTAGCTTACACTGATTGTCTCAATTAACAGCACTGTGAACAGATCAAAAACTCTTGTGGTGTCTTGAATCCTAATCTATATGCTTTGATTTAGCATGGCAACTGCTTTTGAAAACTCTAGACTGCTTCATTGCATAATGCCATTTTAAAAATTTATGCCATAATAAAGGTGTTAAACTTTAAGTTGCCCACAAATCTTTATGCTGTTTTCACTGTAAAAATCCAATAGTCCTTCTTGAAGATGTTATTATGAACAGACATTAGGTATTGTATCATCATAAGCATTGTATCCTTCACTGGACTGTCATAGCAACGGCTACAAAATCAAGCCATTTGATAATGAGTATGGTCAGTGTTGCATCAGATTGATTGATTGTTACTACATTAATTGATTTTTGTCTTTAATATTTAATTTTAATATGGTAAACTGTTCATAATTTTTAAAAATTGAGAATGGAATAATATGTAAATTGGGAAAAGGAAGAGAAAGACAAAAACAACATTTTGCATTTCAGCATCATCTATTTGGTTTTAATACATAATCTTTCCACAATTTACAGATAGAGACCTTTGAAGAAATACTTGTCATATAATTATTCTACTTCATGTTTTTGGTTGTCACAATAGTTGGGACAAAATATCTATGCTCATCTGAAAAGTTTTAGATTAATGGTTTCAGAAAAGAAATAAGCCTCCTTAAACTTTCAAAATTATCATGCTTCAAAGGGATTTCAGCTGTCCCCCATCCGTCTGATCCATCTGCATTGGTTTCCTTTCCTGGATCCACAGTTTCCTTTCCTGTAGGTAAGGATTTTTTTAACAAAAAAATCACCTGTAAAAAATTATGATTCCTAATCTGATTGTCCAATACTCTCATGCACATGAAAAAACTAAACTGTTATAATGTCATTATAACTCAGGATGGACTATTCACTGTATCAATCTAAACAAATAATAATCAAATGATTAAATAGCACAAATATGTAATTTCCAAAGACTACTGTAATTTAGAATTACCTTGTTTCTTGGCCAATGAATGTCATTGGAATGACATGAGTTTGCCATCTGCTTAAACAGGGCTTGAAACCCACATTCATTTTATTTTATTTGTGTACCACCTCAGATGGTAGATTCTAGATAATAATTATAAAGTTTAATGTAACCAATACACATATACAAACACATAGGAAAAATGTGGTAGAAGTAGGAAAGGGAAAATGTGTTAAGCCAAAAGCTGAAGGACTTTATTTAGGATGTTCAACATTTTGATCAATGGTCAAAATTAAGGTTGTCAAAGAGGTCATTTATTCAAATTGCTGGTGGCATTAAGATGAAATAGGCATTATTTCAACAGGCAAAATGAAAAAAAATCAACTTGAAAATATAATCTGAGAAAATTTCTTCCTAATTGATATGTAGCTCTAAGAATAAAATATTGTACATTCTATAGATTTATATTGCATCTTCCAACATTTTTATTTATATTTAGCCTTAGTGAGACTAATCCTGAGGACAATTAAATATACTTATTTAAATGTTAATTAAAATAATAATTGAGAGGGTTTTCTTGACATCAGTTCAATACTTGGGTATCACATCTACAGAAAGTTTCCATAATAGTTGCAATTTCTTTACAAATTCAAATATGTGGACTTTTTCAAAAGAAATAAGAAAATAATAATAATAATAATAATAATAATAATAATAATAATAGATCACTTGATATTAATTTGGCACAATAGAAAGGTTAGATTTATGACTGATTCATATAGCAGATTGTGCAAATAAAAAAATGGAAGAGCAGGTCTTTATGATGCAGTCATATTCGCCTTTGTTAAAGATAAAGCCTCTGCCTTTGAAGTTTAAAGTAATTGCTTTAATCAAAAGAAGTTGAAATAAATAGAATATGAAGGTTTCTAAATTGGTTCCAGATGGAACACAAAACCCTTTTAGCCCAGAATTCTATAGATCTTGTTTGAAAGAGCTAGGAATCCTTTTAATAAAAAGACAGCTGGCAATCCTTGTAGTGTTCAAAGAATGCTGCATTTATCAACAGTGGGGACAGTAGGAAAGTCCCTTGTCTCAAGATAACATGGCTTCCTGCAAATGCTGCTGGATGCAAAACTGATGTACTTAATTTAAAAAAAATAGATCTGGGGCATCATTGAAAACCATTTTTCCCTCCCCATTTTTCATGCATATTGCTTTGCTTTATACTCTCTTTTCAACTCACATTCTTCTGCACACAAAGCAAAAAATAAAATAAAATGGTGGAACTATGAACCAGTAAACTGTTCTGTCCATCATTCCAGAGATGGTATTCAGCAGGTTCTGACCAGTTCTAGAGAACCAGTAGCAGAAATTTTGAGTAGTTCAGAGAACCGGCAAATACCACCTCTGACTGGAGATTTTACAGTATCCTTCCCCTGCCATGCCCACCAAGCCACACCCACCAAAACGGTAGTAAAAAAAATTGAATCCCACCACTGCATTATTCCCATGTCAGGTTTCCAAGTGATTAAATCCATTTTAAAAAGAAAAGCACAAAGTCCATCTTCCAAGACAATTTCTTTTATTTAGGAAAGCATCAAATTGGCAAAGTCCATGGTAATTCCAAATCTGAAACAATCCGGAATTACCCCACATATTAGAAGTTAGAAACAATTCCCCAAAAGTCACATTCTCCAATAGAAGTAATTCAACGTTGCTTGATGTCATGAATCTCCACCTCCAGTGCCTAGGCATGGAAGGCTCAGGTTCCCACGGGAAGAATGATCACCGAACCTAAACAAAACAACTCTCTCTATCTCCACTCCTCCCCCCTTAGGAATGTGGCAAGCCCAAAACCTTCCCCCATAACTGCCAAAGAGAAAGTAAGAAAAAGAATATATATTAAGCCTAACTAAAATGGCTACACATATGTAAATACCAGGCTTGACACCCCAAACTCCAGGGGTCTAACCCCCAATATTACCCCTTCCAAACTTCTAATATGGATACCCCCTCCTCAGTGTTCAAGCTCTAATCTTCTTCTTCTTCTTCTTCTTCTTCTTCTTCTTCTTCTTCTTCTTCTTCTTCTTCTTCTTCTTCTTCTTCTTCTTCTTCATTATATATTCATTGTTTAATGAATAGTCAGCTGGTAAGAAATAACAAGAATTCATGAATTCTAGGCCAGGGGTCCCCAAACTTGGCAACTTTAAGACTGGTGGACTGGCTGGAGAATTCTGGGAGTTGAAGTCCACAAGTCTTTTTTTAAAATATTTTTATTAAACATTTTCCAACAGTTCATAGCACATAAACACTTTTTATAACATTAAGGCATTGTCAACATTCATATTCATATATTAGTTACAGTATTACTGGAATCTTCTTGAATGCAGTTTGGAAGGCACCATCAGCTAAAACAACCTGGACAGAATATACTGATTTAAGCTACAGAAGTTGAGAGATGAAGTGGAGCAGGCAGAATGTGCTTATTTATTGAACAGATAAAAAGTAAAGTCAAAGCTTTATGTTGCTTAGTAACCATAGGGGCTAAACCCGAACATCTCTTCTCTAAGATCAGGGACAAATAATTTGACATCTTTCAGATATGGTTCAATTTCCACAATTATTTCCTTTGGCCATGATTTCTAGATGATGTCAGAACTGTACTATTTTGCCCATCTGCACCTAATAGTTTTTAAGTTTTTGACCATATTTTCTGGTTATTTTAATAATTATTTTGTTAACCTACATGAAAACAAAAAAATCACAGATACACATTTTCCAAGCACTGCATTAATGAAATGCTTTTTACTGATATCTGAAATTTCCATCCAGGTTTAAAAAGCCATCCAGGTTTAATTTACATTTATTTTGATTTGAGCATTCAAGATACACAAAATGTTGTGCTTTTGCAAAAGAAATAAGAACATAATAATAACAAAAAAATTGAATTGCTTGCTATTAATTTCAGAACAGTCAATTTAAGGCAGCTTTGTAAATTAGATCCATTTTTAATATTTCCTTGCAAACATTCTACTTTCTAGCAAAAATGGCCATAACAATGTAAGATTTAGCTATTTTTGGCTTTTGTAGGTGGGTCTGATCGTCCTTAGAGATTCTCCAAGCAAATATCTTTTCAAGCCCTTTAAAATTTATATCAAACAAATATATTACCAGATGGTTCCGTAGCATACTGGCTTTTTAAGCCCAGTCCAAGAAGACATAGAATTATCTAACTAAACTTCAGTTCATTTGTTTACATCCAATAGACAGAATCTTGCCAGTTTAAACCTTTATTACTCTCCCCCCAAAAATATACTCTAGCTGCTTCTAGGGAGTGGCAAATTCTCTTCCTCTGTCTTCTACCCATCTCTGGGCTGTGTTGCCTCTTGTTTCATGCTCCTCCTTGGAAGGTGCTTCCTTCTACTTGGGAAACTGTCACTTCACCATAGACCATCATACTATCTTCATAAGCAACATTTCTCACATGGCTAGGGAAGTGGGAGTTGAAGTCCACACACCTTCAAATTATTAAGATTGCAAATCACTCCCCTAGGAAGCAATTCCTTCCTTCCATTGCAAATCAAATAAGAAAAATATCTAACTGCCTAGTCATGAATCTTTAACCCTGCCTTTTGAATAAGAACCCCTCCCCTCTGGCTCACCTGAATCTGATCCATTTCCATTTTCAGCCCTTCAGCCTTAATTCTCCCTCCGCTAATTCACTGGGTGATGTTTTCATTAATGAAATTGACAGCCTCTCTCTTTCCACTTTTGTTAAGCTGTCAACTGATACTCCTCAGCACTTTTCACTCCCTAAGCTCCACCCTACTCTTTCTTAGCTGCAGGGAATGGATTCTCCTCTGGGCAAATTGCTGAAGGGAGAAAAACCTCTTGCCGTTTTCACCCTTCTACTTCTTAAGTGATTTTATCTTTCCCTTAATTTAAAATGTTATTTCTCGTTTCCATTATTTCCTTAGGCAGCCTCTTTCTGCTGCAGTGCCTGGGGAATTCTGGGAAATGAAGTCCACATGTCTTAAATTGCCAAGGTTGAGAATGCTGTTCAAGGCTAACTCTTCATTTTCCTCCTTTCCCTGGACATGCTTCCCAGCTAAACTTCTCCCTCCCTCTTTTCTCTGGATGCATATGTGCATATCTCAGTCTATGTACACAAAGCTCTGTAGCCTTCTACACTAACTTTTTGGAGATTTATTTCTTGTTTCTCTGTTCTATGGAACAAAAATCTGCCTTTCTAGAATCAGAGCCTGATTCTAGATTTTCTTACTAGTTCTGATTTTTCTACTGGCATCAAGTTGTCTAACAAGAAGGTTCTTTGTTGCTTCCCTTAATTTCTACAGCCATTGGGCTGAACATACCTGAAAGTCTTATTTCTTCAGCTTCTGGTTTCTTACAGTTACATGTCTATGCAATCAAGATATTGACACCTAATTTAATTTTCTTAATTCTCAACTGTCTTTTGTTGCTCAAGGGCGGTTTACTTTTCTGAACTATTACTGAACTCCATATCTGCAGATTTTAATAAGTGAAAAAATGGCTCCATGCTATGATGTGAAATTACAATTTGAAATGGAATCATTAAAGCACTGCCTGAATTAATCATACTCAAATCTAGCTCCCCCTATCCAAGGATGTTGAGTTTTCACTATATATTTGAATTTTAATAAAAGGGCAAAAGAAATCAAGATGAGTATTGGTGTGGTAAAGATATTTTTTAATATTAAGATATTATTCAGTAATGTACAGGAATGCTACATGGGAATACATTCACATATAAGCCTTTAATATGACTATTAATTAAGACTTTTGGATTAAAACCCAACAGCAACTAACAAGTACTTATTTAATATTCAAACCCAGGATTTTTTCTTTGCAAATAAACTAGATTTGATAATGAAACAACAAAACCTAATTAAAATACACTTATGATTGTGGGTTTGTTAGTGTAAATTAATCCTACTCCAAGTTTTAGACATATATTAAACTATTTCTGCATATTTTCTCACACACATGGTGCACATACACCAGAGAGACATATTGAGAGGGGGGATGAACTGCTATTTTGTGAGTATTTATACTATAATTTAAGTTTCCTGTTGTGAATGTGGACTGTAGATTATTTTGAGGATAATGGTAATAATATAAAAAACCATTTGATTAATTACCTTAAAGTCAATAATATCTAAAAGGTGAAACCACAGAGTTATTTTCCATGTTTGTATAATTTGATGCAGTAAGCTTCTTCTTCCCTTTATGTGTTGCTGTTGTTCAACTCAATAAAATGTGGAAAGAAATTTCATAAATGATGAACTCAGAATCTGTCTGTCCATCGCCAGGAAAACTCTGATTAATTATTAGAACAGGATCACATTTTGTCTGTGTGGAGAAAAGCTGGTAAATGAAAAATGAAGTTTAAAATAGAGAGTGGCTGGGAGTGAGTTGCACATACACACACAACCTATGAAAAGATGTCCCAAAAAGTCCCTGTGAAAGAACAGCCAGGTAACAGCTTGGAATATTGCTGATTTTTCCACCTCTAAACCCTGCAGTCTGGACAATTGATATTTTCTGATAAGTAGCATTTGAAGAGCATTTGTGTTATTCAGGAGTTAGAAAAACTCTACAAGCCATATTATGCATGCTTTCCCTGTTTTATTCTTTCTAAGCATTAACCTTCTGTCTGAAACTTGGGATAAAAAAGTTCCTTGCCTAAAAAGATGAACCTGGACCAGACTCCTTAGGCAAGACAAGATAAAATAAAATAAGCCACTGAACATCTGTTAAAATAGAAGGAGGGGACAGAGGGCAGCTACAACTACCCAAGTTGTCATCACTTTCCACTTCAAGTGTGTTGAAGCAAGATGTCTGAAGAATTTTGAGAGACAGGAAAGAAGGTAGATAAAACCAGCAACACACCCCAAGTGTTTTCCCTGTATAATACTTGGAATTTTCAAGAAATGTGGTACATTCAGTATAATGCAATGAATTGTTGCTAGTTTTGGATGTCGTGACAGAACCCATCTATATGGTTATACTTTAACAAGATTTTGTTATTTTATTGTCCTCTTTCGGGATGTTACAATATTTCTCTTGCATTTCCCCCTCTGTTTAGAATGTAAAATGTCACTCATTTGTAAGTATACGGACAGTCTGGGCAAGTTTTAAAAAATGCCAGTGTTCCTTCTATGGCTGTTTGGGTTCTGATTTAGAATTCAATTCCATGCTATAAAAACAGTTTGTGAATCATGAAAGATTACATCAATGCCACCAAGCAGCTGTGGTGAAGAAGCAGAACAGGAACACTGGGAATTGTGATGATGTATTGTAATGACATTACATTATTTCCTGCTGAACCCATTAACCCATGTTGCTGCTCTAAGTCCTTTTAAATTAATGACAAACATTTCAAATTCCCTGGGACTTTTCAAGGAACTGAAAGAACAAAGAATGAGAGCCAAACTCACTTATGACATCCGGCAGGGTTCAGATTCTGTTTAAAACAAAGAAGAAAAGTATACAACTTGCATTCACAGGCACCACATGGCTAAGAGGAAATCTTCTTGCCCATGCCAGCTTTTGCTTCTGTAAGCCTTTTGTACACTGTTAGTCTTTTGTATATAATACAGACAAAGCAGCTCAATACAAGTGAGGCATGTAGAATAAGTGCAAAGTGTGTGGATGTCAAGATCGTTGTTAGGATGTTTTTGCTGCATCTTCTTGCTATCGGTAATTAATCGGGGTTTTCTCACTGCAGGAAATGAAATTCACTTTCTCGTTCTTAATGATAAATCTGCAGAACTGGCAGATTGACAAGATGCATTGCTTTTGATATTAACAACTTTAAAAAGATGGGAGGACAGGACACATGGTGGAATCAAGTACATCTATAATATAGTGAGGAGTTTCTCTGTCATCTCTGCACTTTCATCAGGGCTGACTCTAGGTTTGATGAACTTTCAGATTTAGGAAAAACAATTATTTCCCTTAGTAGCTAAGCAGTGGGGCAAGATAAGCAGTGAGAAGTGCTTAGAAGCAAAGGGAAGTGCTACAGTACTGGTGAAAAGCACTATTCATGTACATTTCATATATGGCAAGATTCTATATAAAACTTCCTCAAAAAAAAAAATAAACCTCCCTAGATAGTGCTGTCCAATCTTTCTTTCCTGCCAGATGAAATAATGTTTATAGGGTTAGACCTGAGGTACAAATTCAGTGGCACAGTACAATTGTCATCCTGATGTGCTGTCCCCTTTAAACCTTATAATTGGCTTACATTTTCTGTCCACATTATGTGTAGCCTATTACCTTACTCTAATTACCCAATGGCTCTAGGTTAACTTCCTGTGGCTTTAAGTGAAATCCAACTGCTCAGGTGAAACCTAAATTTCCATAAGACCAAGAATATTGTAGTAGAATGTCATACCTCTTCTGTACTATATATTTATGCTGCTGAATCTGGAGCAGAATGTAATTTCCAGATATTATTCTTAAACATTTTTCTGTGGAGGAGCTCCAAGAGCTTCCAGAATTTTAATACCAAGGAGGTTGGTGTATTTCTTCTGTTGTCTGTGCAGTATCCTAATTTATTTGGCTGCTGTGTAGGAAGGTATTTAGAAGGATCCTAACAGTTCCAAGATTTCAGGAACAGACTGCACCAATGTGATAAAAGATTAGCATGAACATGCTAAGGACTTTGCTACAACTACTGAGTTGTAACATCAACTGCAGTGACATACAATTCTTGTCTTTGTAGTATATAATCTAATTTATGGTCATAATCATGTAGGAACATTTAATGGATTAATTAGAATATACTGCAGGTCACATCCTTTGATATCCAGCATTGTCTTTTTGCTTTTGGCTCCTGGAAACCATAGAAAAATTTTGTTCCATGTATTGATTAATTATGTGCAACTAAGTCATTGTCAACTCCTAGAGACCACACAGATATGTTCCATAGAACACCTTTGCTATTCCTGGCTTCTGTTATGGAAATTTTATCAGCACAAATAACATTTTTGGAACTGGGTCATAAATCAGTACAATATGAACATGAGTATGAATCAGAGGTGGTATTCAGCCAGTTCTGACCGGTTCTGGCAAACCAATAGGGAAAATTTTGATGCGAGCTCTCTGAACTGGTAGGAAAATTTTTTGAAACCCACCACTGGTATGAATGATTTCAAGAACCCCTTCAAATGTCTCTGATTTACCTAAGCCATTAGCTTTGCTATTTACAGAACACTTAGGATTTTTTTGATATATACCATCAAATGTCTTTGGAATTTTAAACACACAGCGTTTATCTTTAAATCATTCTCTGAGACTAGAAGAATATTTCTGGCTTTTTACTAAAATCAAAACCTATTGGATGATAAAACCAACTTCCATTACCAAGAGATTAGGAAGTTACTTTAACTTGGCATAATGTGGCAGACATAGTTCTATGTTGAGTCCTGAGAAATATTTCAGTAACTATTCTATTTGGATCATACATCAGTAAATGTATGGTGAATGGTCTAGTTTGGAAAGTTGAAATGGCTCCAGCATGAATTGAGTTTCCCCTTTATATTGTTTTAATCTAATATTTGCTTAATCAGTCATATCTCAGGTTTGATAGATAACTTGAGATAATACCTTCTTTCCAAATAATTAAATACAGGAGGAGGGATCAAAACAGTAAAGATGGCACCACAGCCAGGCAATTGTTTTTGTACATGTGTTGACATCATGCATCTATATAAAAAGTGAAGCTTCAAGTGCACAATCATGACTGCATGAATTTTTTCCCATGATTGCTGCTGGTTCAATATCTCCTCCAAGACATAGTACAACTATTGAAATAAGCCAGGTAAGAGATAGGGTTAAGGTTAGGGTTTCCTGGCTTATTTAGTCCCACCAAAAAGAGATTGGTTGGCATCTTGATTAGTCTCAACAAGATTGGTTGGCAGCTTGAGTAATATGGTTGGACAGACACTTGTACATTTTTAGTGAGGCATCTTCACTTTTACTTTCTTGGCCTGTTATCAAATGCTTTTTTATTTTATTTATTTATTTATTTGATTTGTCAATCACTTACAAGATAATAAATATAAGTATAAACATAGTTATGAATACATGAAATGAATACATATTAGAAAAATAAAGAAACAATAGGACAGGGATGGTAGGCACATTGGTGCACTTATACACGCCCACTACAGACCTCTTAGGAAAGGGGTAAGGTCAATAGCAGACAGTCCAAGGTTAAAGTTTTGAGGGTTTGGGGAAGAAACCACAGAGTCAGGTAGCACATTCCAGGCATTCACCACTCTGTTGCTGAAGTTGTATTTCCTGCAATCAAGTTTGGTATGGTTAACCTTGAGTTTGTATCTATTGTGTGCTCTTGTATTGTCATGGTTGAAGCTGAAGTATTCATTGACAGGTAAGACATTGCAATATATGATTTTATATACTATACTTAGATCGGACTGAAGGCGGCATAGTTCTAGTTTTTTAGGTCTAGAATTTCAAGTCTGGTGTTATAAGGCATTCTGCAATGAGTAGGGGAGTGTAGAACTCTTCTTGTGAAGTATTTCTGGACTTTCGCTACTGTGTTAATATCAGATACGTAATGTGGGTTCCAGTCTGATAAGCAGTATTCGAATATTGGTCTAGCAAATGTTTTGTATGCTCTAGTTAGTAGTGTAATATTACCAGAGAAAAAGCTATGTAAGATTAGGTTAACAACTCTTAATGCCTTTTTGGCTATGTAGTTACAGCGGGCTCTAGCACTTAGATCATTAGAGATGAGTACTCCAAGATGCTTGACAGAGTTTGGATCAACAAGGTCTTGACTATTCAGCCTGTATTTTATTTTCTGATTTTTTTTGCCAATATGTAAAACAGAGCATATATTTGTTGAGATTTGAAGTTGCCATTTGTTTGACCATTCTGATACATAGTCAAGGTCTTTTTGAACCTTGAAGGGTAGCAGTATTGTCTGTGGTGTTGAATAGCTTTACATCATCAGCGAAGAGAATGCAGTTGCTCTTAATATGATCACAGAGGTCATTTATGTAGAGTATGAAGAGAGTTGGTCCTAGAAAACTGCCTTGGGGGACACCACTGTTGACAGGTACAGAATTTGATAGGACACTCCCAGTTTTGAACCATTTGTTGTCTGTTTGACAGGAATGCTTCTATCCAGTTATGCAGTTGTCCACAGATACCATAAGATTTTAGTTTTAGGAGTAGTTTGTCGTGTACCACTGAATAAAAGGCTTTACAGAAGTCTATGTAGATTGCATCTATTGCTTTGTCCGGATCAAGTTGTGTAGTCCATATGTTTTTGCAGTTTAAGAGTTGCAGATTACAGGATAGTTTTTTTCTGAAACCAAATTGTTTATTAGAGAGTAGGTTGTTTGTCTCTAAGTGGAGGATAATGGATTGGTTAATAATTGATTCTATGACTTTAGAGGTGATGCAGCATAAAGAGATTGGTGTGTAATTTTCAACTAGGCTGGGGTCTCCCTTTTTGAAGATGGTGATGACTATGGTTTGTGACCATAGGTTTGGCAAGGAGCTGGTCCTGAAAGATTTTTCAAAGATTATGCTTAGAGGTTTGGCTATGGCAGTGGATAGCTTTTTTAAGAAGTAGGCAGATATTCTGTCCAGTCCAATAGATAGAGATGGTTTTAGATTGCGTAGTGCCTTTTCAACATTGTCTTCAGTAAAATCGATATGTATTAGATCATTGTATGTGGCAAAGACGTTAAGTCGTTTTTGTATTTGACATCTTTAACCTTTGCTTTGTATTAGACATATATAACCCTTGCTTTTGTATTTGACATGTAACCTTTGTGTAACCTGTATATGTAGATTCTTATCAGAGTCGGACCATGTACAGGAAGTTAGCAGCAGAAAATGTAGCTGCACTATCTGTCTGTTTCTACATATCCCGTTCTAACCACGAAACCACAAACGGCAACGTTTCTATACCTTACTCGCACAAAAGTGAAGCTTGTATAGGAAAATTTACTGTGGTAACATATATATAGCTAAAATACCTTATATGGCATGATTTGTAATGTGTATTTGCTAAACCCTGCCTATACTCACCCAATAAAAGAGCCCCCCAGACTCTGTGTCGGGGTCAGCTCATCCGAGGAAGAACCTGCGTGGAGTCTTCTTGACATATTTGGCCTTAACAATGAGTGGCCCTCCAAGTGCGGACCAAAACCGCAATTGTAGTTGTCTGTGGTTCGACTAGGAAATACTGGACATGATCCATTGCTGTTTACAAATACTGAGCCAAAGAATGTGTTAAAGAGGTTGGCTTTAATGGTGTTGTCGTTGCAGTCTTTAACATTAGGTCCTTTCAGGGGTGGGATGGATGTTGAGTCTTTTAGTTTGTTGTTTACAAAAATAATTTAATACAAATATGTGTATTAACATTAGAATTATATAAGTTTGATGTATGTAAGAGATATGATTAATGTTATTTTTGTTTGCACCAAAATGTATGATGCTTAAGTGCCAGACTATTTATGCATTGATGTGTATATGCAGAATAAAAATAAAAAACTTGATAAAAAAAGACAGAAGAGATGTTGTCCCCCCCCCCTCATCTTGAGTGAGTAAAATGTCCTTGTCCTACTAAGTTGATTTTTTTAAAAATAATTCACTTAAACTGAAGAAATGCCTTTCCCATTAGTAGCAAAGGAAAAATACTGTAAAATTTCCCCTGGTGAATGTAACTCTTTGTCGAATGAGGTGAATGTATGTATCCCAAGTTAATGTTTCAGGATGCAATCTGTGTCAGTCACCGGGACCATAAATTTTTTCTTCCAAGCCTTTGGACTTATGCTGAAGCCCATCTTCAAGGAATTTCTCTTCTTCTCCCCTGAAGATGTGCTCCAGCTCGGAAGACAAAACCTTTGGTCCCAGTGACTGACCCAAATTGCATTTGGTAACACTTTGTGCACAGAATCAGTGGACTATGTGTAGGAACTGTGCAAAGATCCAGATTTGATGGTAAAATGTTAATAAAAGTGTATATTGACACCCATTTTACTATCTGTTGAGGACATCTTAAAGCTGACACGGAAGTCCAAGAAAAGATGTAGCTGTTTTAACATTCTTAACAGTTGCTACATGCATGTTCATGCACATTCCATATCACATTTTGCCCAGTAAACCCAGAAATATGCACAAGCCCATATGTTATTCCCCTACCAGTTTTATAAGTATTCCCTGCTCTATTTATAAAATATCCTTATTAGTACAGCTGTCAAGTAGGATTGAGGAAGCTTATGCTTTCACCTATTGTCACTTTGACAAGATATTATTTCTGGCTCTCTCTCTGGGTTCTGTACAATTGCCTTATCAGTGTTATACTCTGTGTGTGTGTGTGTGTGTGTGTGTACACATACATGTCAGATAGATCAAAATTGTTACATTTTCTTCTTTGAAGGTTATGCTGTGTTTATGCCATAAAAATTAATTTTGTTTGGTCATGGGTCATAACAGTAAAGTCTTTCTATGGATTATACACTGCTCTCTGACAAAGGGACTTAATAGAAGAACGCTACATATATCTAGGTATGTAGGTAGAAAATTTCCTCCCAATGACTTGTTCAAGAAGGCACCTAAAATATATCAAGAGAGTTGAGAAAGATTTCAGTTTGGGCAGTATTGGTCATATATGAAGCAGATAGCAGATCAGAAGCTGTTATAGGAATCAGATGCGAAAATAGTTTCTGTCCTATCTGTTTTTAGGACATAGCATTTCCCAAAGAAATGGAATCCTATAATGCTAACACTGCATTTATCTACTGATTGAAGGAAATATATATAACAGTGGAATAAGGAATGATATGCCTCTAATGATCAATGCAATCACCATGGTGCCAAGGCACTGAGTGTCCTTCAGTAGAATGAAGAGAATATATACTGTGCTATCTACAAGGCTAGATTAATAAAATTTGGCATCTATCTCCCTTCAGTTGAGCTTGATTCCTATTGACTTTCCGGACATGTCCATAAACTTTCCATGGCAATAGTGTAGAACTGATTTGCTATCACCTCTTTTGAAGTTGCTTTTTCAATTACTAAATAGCTTGTCTAGCTTTTGAGGGATCAACCAAGATTAGTCTGGATTGCTAACTGCAGAGAATAATAAAATAGTTATTACTATATAAAGAGTGTCCTCAATAAGAAAAGAAAAATGAGAACTCAAGCCAGCTGAAATGTGGAATGAAAACTTTTCTAAGAAAGGAGGTTCCAAAACATTCTCCATGCATTAAATTCCTGATCTGATGAAATATAACATTAAAGAAACAGAGAACTGGAAATGATGAACAAACCCAATCTCTGCTCCCTATTGGAATCAAAACAAATGTATTTTATTTTGAACATATCCAAACAAGGATAGCCTATCAGTTTCCTAATGCCATTGTGGAACTGTTCTTTGTGTTAAGAATGTTTCCTAGCATTCAAATGGAATTTGCTTTTCTGTGGCTGAAATCTCATATTCCATGTTCTGCCCTGTGGAAAAGCACAGTAGAGGAATGCCCCATTTTCCCCCAATCAGATCTCTATCATGCTGGCAAGGTCTCCTCCTGAACCAAGAGCAACAGTTTTATTGCAACCTACCAGTTTTATGAGGGTATTTCTTGGTGCAAATTTAGCATGCTTCTAGAAGTCAGTGATGGTATTCTACTGGTTCAGCCTGGTTCGAGCTAACCAGTAGGTTCGATGAGCATTTGTGAGTGAACCAGTTCACTCCAACTATCAGCTGCTGGTCCCTCTCACCTGCCCCAACTCTATACTGGCCTTTATTTCCTGCTTTTCAACTTCAGCTGCTTCATGCAGCACAGCTGATTGCCATGCATCACACAGGGCTTGCAGCAGAAGGTGAATTCCAAATGCTGCACATGCACAAAGTGTGCATTTGCCATGTGCACGTGCTAAGCGCACACTCACACCAAACTTGTAGGAAAACTTTTTGAAACCCACCACTGGTGCAAGTCCTTTGTTTAAGCAAAAAGATTTAAATAGGCTGGTTGGTTTTCAGAAATGATCTACACCAGTGTTTCTGAAACTTGGCATTTTCAAAAAGTGTGGACATCTCAGCATGGCAGACTGAGAATTCTGGCAGTTGAAGTCCACACATTTTAAAGTTGTCAAGTTTCAGAAATTGTTCTGGACTATGCTCAGAAACATGTCCATGTCAACAACCTGTCACCCCGCTGACTTGAAAGATGGTTTCTAGGCACCTGCCAATAGTTACCCAAATCACTCATTAAGGGCCATAGTTAGTGGTATTTTTCCTTCCGGCAGGTCATCCTGGGTGGGATGGAGAATGCAGCAAGAAGAGCCCACCATCCTGCATTATAACCATAAGGAAAGCACTAGGCATTGGCCTTGTCATTGAGAGCTTGCTGTTGATATATTTAAGTTTATGTCACCATTCTATTCTGCTGGAGGAGGAACCTAAGGAGAAAGAATGCTTCATGAAATGGGGTACAGAGGAACAGATACCCTCCCCCCTTCCCTTCTTTCCTTCCTTAGTGTACTAAAAAACAAGTAT
The DNA here is from genome assembly GCA_009733165.1 of Naja naja. Lineage (NCBI taxonomy): Eukaryota > Metazoa > Chordata > Lepidosauria > Squamata > Elapidae > Naja > Naja naja. The sequence continues at coordinate 139,204,350 of CM019150.1, forward strand.
CTTTTTACAAGTAAATCAACCAATATTTGTAGAACCTGAGAAAAAATAGTTTGATCTTGTAGGAAGAAAAATCAGGTCCAGTTCCAACTGGGAATAAAATGGAGGCTGCTTAAGAAAGAATTTATTGATGAGCAGAACCAACAACAGCTTGAAGTTCTGGGACAGCTGACCCCCTGGCTAGGTGAATAGATGGATATTTATAGAGTGATTGAGATGTTCCATGGGGTTGTGCAATATAGTGAGCTTTGTGTCTTTTGCTATTCTACCGGTAATGGTGGTAGGTAAATACTATTATGTCTAAATGGTTGCATCCTGGTCTTAGAATTTGGGTGGGAGAATGCAAATTCTTAATCTCATCAACTCCAGCTTGGGGGAACTATGGCTGAAGGCATTTTGATTGTGAATAGATTGGTCCAGTCTTTCTTGATAGGTACAAAATATCCATCTCTAAAGACTTGAAACTTCTGCATGAGATTATGTGGCTGCTTTCTACCTTCAAGAGCATGTTTCTCCATTTTTCCTTTGAGGAAATATAATATTCTGCCTCTTTTTAATATTAAGAATAAAGAATATTTTAATCTGGAGAGGGGCCTTCCTACAATCTATGTTTTGTTATTTATTCAAAATGCAATTTCTGAGTCTATATAAAATAAGAATAGCGATATCGTGTGCCCTTGTGTAGTGCTGATCTATTTCTTACAGAGCTTCTGACACCCGGGGATGAGTGTATGTGTATGTTGGGTGGGGGAGTGAGGAATCTTGCAGGGGAAAAAATAATAATATCACACTGTGACTGAGGAAAATTACCAATTCATATGGTGTCAAATACATTTCAGCCAGGCTAAAGAAAGGATAAAGACTGGTTTCATATGAGCTAGTGAGAAACATCTTCATAGTTTCAAAGTTTCTTTGAGGAGCAGATTGGTTAAGAATAATTTTGAAGTTAGAAAAATTCTGGCTACATTTATATGTAGATTCAGGTGGAAATAAACAAGTAACAGCCAACCTTAGCTGATCTTTAAAAAAAATGGTATGGTGGGGCCTGGATGAAAGACTCCAAGGAAATCTCAGGATTATAATTTAAAGGCAGAGGCCGGGAAAAGTAGTCCAGAAGTAGGCAAAGGTATATATGGTTGCCAAGAGAAATACATAGACAAACTCTGCAAGTTTCAAAATCAAGTTGGAGAAGTCTATGTTCAGGGGTGGGTTTCAAAATTTTTAGCAATGGCTTCTCTGCCTGGTTGCTGGGTGGGCATGGCCATGGTGGGCATGGCCTAGTCAGCCTCCTGCACCATGGCAGGGGGACATTTTGCGCTCCCGGGCTCCAGAGGTTTTCCTTGATCCTCTGGGAGAGCGAAATTGGCCTCCCCGGGCTCTAGAGGCGCTCTGGAAGCCAGAAACACACCATTTCTGGCCTTCCTGAACTTCTGGGAGGCCCCCCCCCAAGCCTCCACGCATGCCCTGCATTTACCTGCATCCAAAACGGGTCACGTGGGGACTCCTGGGAGGGGTGGGGTGGAAGGGGCCAGCCAGGAGTGGGTTTGGGGGTTCTCCGAACTGTGCAGAATCTTAGCTAGAGGTTCTCCCAACAACTGTGAACCTTCAACAGCCCAAATTATATGAAAATAATTCCTTCTGCCCAGTACAGCAGAGGTGGTATTCAGCAGATTCTGACCAGTTCTGGAGAACCGGTAGTGGAAATTTTGAGTAGTTTGGAGAACCGGCAAATACCACCTCTGACTGGAGATTTTACAGTATCTTTCCCCTGCCACACCCACCAAGCCACGCCCACAGAACTGGTAGTGAAAAAAAATGAACCCCACCACTGCAGTACAGGTAGTACAAATGTGCATGGGGTTTTCCTTAATTTTATCTACACTACAGTCCTATGAGAAAAGACAGGCTGAGAATCAGTGACAGGTCCAAAATGGTCTAAGAATCTGTGGGAAGTAAGATACCTTAACTATCATCATATGCTGACTCTGTTTTAAAGGAAGAACTAAATGAATGCATCCAAAATTCCCAAATAACCTCATTATATAGTGGGCACAGTTTTCTTACCTCCTCATAGCAACATCGGTGTTACTATTTATGAACAATCTGTTGTTACCTCCCTGTCAACATTTGCAAGAGGCCCATGACCTATGGCAACTATTGAATGTGAAGGACCAGTGAGAAAGAAACATTAATGTACAAACATAGCTGGGTTGACTTACTTTTTCCTCCTGGATTGCAGAGAAGTAGACAGGCAAATTATATATAAGATGGCCACTTCCTGTCATTTATTACCTTGAGAATCCCAGACTATTCTTAGTGTAACTAAGGAAAACAGTTTGCCCAATTGAACAGTTTCCCCACAGATCTGGTTTTGGGCATTATTGAATGTTCTTATTCTATCAAAATTCTCCCAGAAGGTTTATTTGTTAGCTGTATTTATATACTGCCAAACAATAACAGCTCTTGAATACAATTCATAATACAGGTTAAACATTTTCATAAAAAATAATGTTACAATAGATTAAAACTGTCATACAAATTACATGTGCCAGGAGCTGAATCCACTGAATTAAATTTCTTTTCTAATGTGTGTTTGAGTGTACTAGCATTATAAGACAATTACAGAAGGCAAAGGAGTAGAAGGAGATAAATACCATGTGTGTGTGTGTGTGTGTGTGTGTGTACCCCCAACTTATTTAAAACCAGAATATGGCATAATAAGTAACTTTTCCTACTTCCGATGGAGCAGCCTAGAATAAGGCTTGGGTGTTTTGTAGTCACAGCACACTGCTGACTTACTGTCAGTTTGTGCTTTATTATGTGACCAACATGGCACTGAATCATAGATCAGCTCAATCTGGTCTTTCTTACATTGCTAAACTCCATCTTCTATCTGGCCTAGATTAAATGTGAAAGTAAAACATCTGGAAATTGGACAAGGATGAATTGATGCTTCAATACATGTCTATCATTCTCCTCATATTTATTTATTTATTTTTATTTATTTTAATTACATTTATATGCCGCCCTTCTCCGAAGACTCAGGGGCTTTTGGACACAATCCAATGTGCTCAGCAATAGCCTTCATTCCATTGTATATGCCTGCTTATTACTAAGCGGCATTTTTACAAGGTCAGCTAATTGCCCCCAACAATCTTGGGTCCTCAATTTACCTACGAGAGGATGGAAGGCTGAGTCAACCTTGAGCCTGGTGGGATTCGAGCCTACAGTAGTTGTAGACAGCTGGATCTTAAGAGCAGGCATTTACAGCCTGAGCCACCAAAGCTGTACTCATATGAGTACATGTCTATCATTCTCCTCCTCTTAAGTTCATATGAATTTGAACATTTAGGTGGGTGGAGCAATTTGTAATAGTGATGTAAAAAATCTTTCTTGACTTTTTTTTTTACTACAGGGACTCCATTGACACATATTATTGGTTTGGGGGGTGGGAATCCAAGCATCTCAAATTTTGGATTCTCATAGCCCTTTAACTCTGCAAAAAGATTAGTGATGCAGTGATATTACAGCAGGATTGTAGAGATGTTTTAAGGGTTTCCAAGCCATGTTAGCTTATGAGGAACAGATAGACACCCTAGAGTAACTTTTATTCAGCTCAGTGGGAATTATTGCAAGGTAGACATCCTGAATATTTCTGACTGCATAGCCTCTAGATAGCTGCTGTGAAATATGTCCACTTCTTCCTTTAAAACTTTTTTCTTTCCTTATGAATGTTTGATTTTTGATGTTGGTGCAATTGGCAGATGGACCAGACAGTATTTCTAGGGGCAATTTTCCATAACATTTTTTGTTGTCTATCCAAAGATCCATCAACATATCTTTGAACATGCTATTTTGTTTTCTGGTGACATTGCTGTGGTTTATCAGGGAAAATGTGAATTGGCATTAAAAAACAACAAAAATAAAAAATGTGGTGCTTGACTTCTAGAACTTTTTCCAATTTCTTTACCAGCAGTGACTGTGAATGGCATTTATATTTTCTTTTCTGTGTTAAATCTGTTTCTGCTTTCTCCTCGTGCTCTTTCTGAGTGTGATATATATTCTGGGAAGCAGAGGACAGGTTACATTTATTTCATTTTGTGTCATATGACTGGTAGTAGAATGGAGCAATAAGCAACAGTCCAAGCCACTGTCTCCACTTAACATCTCAGAGAATACATTGGACTGATTTATAATTCATAATTGGGATAAAAATCCCAATTTCTCAAATAAATAATCAGCAAATTAGTTTTTTCTTTAAATAGAGTCAGTCTTCCCTTACATACTTCACACAGCATGGCAAAGTGTCATGGTGGCACAGTGGCATACTGATGTTTGAAATTGCCGGCCAAAAATGGTTTGCATTCCAGTGGTTCAAGCCCAGCTCCGTAAAATGGGGTGAGCTCAGCTGCTTGTTTCTGCCAACATAGCAGTTCACAAGCATACAATATTGCAAGTAGATAAATGAGTACTGCTTTAGTGGGAAAAATCTAGTTGCATTATTTGTTTGTTTGTTTGTTTGTCAATCACTTACAAGATAATAGGAATAAGTATAAATATGAGTAAGAATACAGGAAATAGGTATGGATAGATGGGGACAATAGGATGGTAGGCACGATTGTGCACTTATTCACGACCCTTACAGACCTCTCAGGAATGGGGTGAGGTCAATAGTGTATAGTTTAAGGTTAAAGGAGTATGGATTAGAGGGTGTAACAACAGAGTCAGGTAGTGCATTCCAGGCATTGACCACTCTGTTGCTGAAGTCATACTTTCTGCAATCAAGTTTGGAGTGGTTTACATTGAGTTTGTATCTGTTGTGTGCTCTTGTATTGTTGCAGTTGAAGCTGAAGTAGTCATTGACTGGTAGGACATTGTAGCAGATAACTCTGTGTACTATATTTAAGTCCAACCGTAGGTGGTGTAGTTCTAGGTTGTCCAAGCCCAAAATTTCAAGCCTGGTGATGTAGGGTATTCTGTTGTGAGCAGAGGAGTGTAGTACTCTTCTCATGAAATACTTCTGGACTCACACAATTGTATTAATGTCCATATACAGTGTGGATTCCAGACAGATGAGCTGTATTCGAGTATTGGTCTAGCAAAGGTTGTGTATGTCCTAGTTAGCAATTCAATATTTCCAGAGGAGAAGCTTCATAAGATTAGATTTACAACTCTTAATGCCTTTTTGGCAATGCTCTTACAGTGAGCTCTGGCACTTAGGTCATTTGATATGAGTACTCCAAGGTCCTTGACAGAGTGAGGGTCATCAAGAGGTCATATCTGCCTAGCTTGTATTTGGTGTACTGATTTTTTTTTACCAATGTGTAGGACAGAGCATTTGTTGGTGGATATTTGGAGTTGCCAATTGTTTGACCATTCAGATACATAATCAAGGTCGCTTTGAAAGACAGTAACGTTGTTGGTGGTGTTGAATAGTTTTACGTTTTCTGGGAAGAGGATGCAGTTGCTTATAAGGTGATTGCAAAGGTCATTTATGTAGAATATAAAGAGTGTGGGTCCTAAAATGCTGCCTTGGGGGACACCACTGTTAACTGAAGCAGGGTTTGATATGGCACTCCCTATTTTTACTATTTGTCATCTGTTTGACAGGAATGCAGTAATCCACTTATGAAGTGATCCAGAAATGCCATAAGAGTTTGTATATGTGGAGAGCAGAAGCCAGTGTTACACCTAACTGGACATGAAGCAATACTATGCAAGATGAGATGAGGCCAGCGGAGGAGGGCACAATAACCTAAGCACTGCTAATCAGCTGGTGTAACTAACTTGCTTGCTGAACACTGGAGCTCTGCTCTGAACTTGCAACATGTTTCTCTCTCAGTTTGCTCCATGTTGGAGAAATCTACAACTGGTTTATAAAATCTACTTATTATGTTTATAAAGATGTTAAATGAAGCATCAGCCATCTGTGTTTATTTTTCTGGCACTGAATTAATGCTGAAAAACTCTGAATAATTTAAAAGGAGAGACAGAATGAAATGCAAATGGCAAAAATTATTATTTTTTATATTAAATAATTAAATAGAATTTTTAAATTGTCCCACAGCAAGTTTATTTATTTATTTATTTATTAATGAGACTTGTATGCCGCCCCATCTCCGAAGGCGGCTCACAAATAAAACAAGGAAACAATAAATAATTAAAAAAGAATTAAACTAACAAGCCCCATTGAAATATAATTACATGAATACATAATAAAACCATGATAAAAACCGCCCCCCCCCAAAGGGTCACATGGTGAGTTGGCCAGTGAGCTGTCCCACAAGAAGTTGCCCATAATGAGTTAGCTGCCCTGAATTGGCCATGGGGAGTTGGCTATGGGAGTTGGCTGCAGCAAGGGAGGTCCTATTCCTGTCAGGACTGCATTGTATCTAGCATATGTATATTTCCCTGACATTGTATGTTAAATAAATAAATAAACAGCATGAGAAATATGATCACACTCTGGCTTCTAAGGGGGGTGAAATGTTTTAAAACATTGTAAATCAGCTTATGTTTAAAAGGAGGAAAGTTGGGAATCCAATAGTTAGTTTTCTTTTTCCTTCTCTCCCTTTTGATATTTTAATTGTTGTTAAATTTGTTTTATCTACTTTTTCCCTTTATTAACATGTTAAATATATTAAGTAACAATACTGTGGAGACTTTAACACTAAGTAATCAATGAAAAAATCTTATTGAGGTCAATAAAGCTCAAGGCCATTGTTGTACTTTATTGTACAATAAATATTTTCCTGCAATCTGCAGGGATTTTGTTTTTCTACTGTTATATTCAATTCTGGATGAAAAAAGTCAAATATTCTTATGTTTGTAATATTGGCATCATAAATCCTAATTAATATAGATAGAATATGTCTTCGTTTCTTTACTTTCCAATAGTCTAAGCTATTTAAACATTATCATGTCAATAATGTTCAATCAATACTGTATAAATGTTATATCTAATGTATTAAGATTTACAAAAATATGCTAAGAAAAAAGAAGGAAAAAGGGATTCACCAAAGATAAATGGTGGTGTGGGGGAGAGAAAATCAGTTCTCTGTTTTAGGTAACAAAATATTTGTTCCTTCATTGTAGTGATTGTAAATAGAAGAACTTCCTGTAACAAAGTCAGGCTGACATTGTCTGTAAGTATAATCCTAGCTAACATCCTTAAGAGTACCAATGACAATGTCTGCTTTCATATGTTTATTCCTGTTGAATGTTTCTAATTTGAATTGCCTTGTTGTTCTAGGACAGTACATGGAACATTCTTGAGCCTTGTGAACACAGCCCCAAAATATCTGGCCCAGGCAGCTGCCAGCATCCAATTTAATCTTGATAGTCAAATCTGTCAAATGGTTGTTTACTTTTGACTTCTGCTAAGATTTGTTTATGCTTCAAAAATGAACTTTTCCCTTTATTTTATAGTGAAATGATAAGAAAGCTGAACATACTGCTGGGATTTAGAATTAATAAATCCACTCCATTTGTATTATTTTTATACCTGAAGCATCAAATTGCTGAACTCTTTCTTTTTAATTAAAAATTGAGGCAGATATTTGCTAAATCCAACCCCAGAGCAAAGGGGATTTGACTTATATTAAGCAGTTCATGTCATATGATGGTGGCAAGATATACAGGGGAAAAAAACTTATTGAAAACTCTTACTGCTGCTATAAACACACCAGGATTTTAATATTTAAAAAAATGTAGAGATTCTAACATGGTTTATCTCCTGCATGATATTTTGTTCCAATGGATGGGGAGAAGAGATCAGAGGGTGGATAGGTAGTAAGTGAACTTAATTCAGTAGGGCCCTTGGTGCTGTCTGACCTTGGTGGGGCTTTTTGTTTGGGAGGTGGGACATGTTTCATTATCAAACTAGGTAACATCAGTGCACTGATAATGTTACCTAGTTTGGTAATAAAATGTCTGCTAAAAAACTAGCAAGCTCAGATAGCACCAAGGATCTCACAGTTCAACCCTGAGCTATTGAATATTTTCTTCTATTGGTATTTATTTCTAGTTGGTGTTTGTCTCATTGAAATGTGAACAAAATAACCAGATTCATTTCCACTAGTTTTGGAATGAATCTTATTTTCATCCCTACTTGGGATTTAGATGTTAATGGAAATGAAATATCACTATTACTGACCTTAAGTCCTTTTTCTTTTTTAATAAAATTTTTATTTTATTTTGACAACAAACATTAACAAATACAAACATAAAACATCAAATAAAATCATCTTTCTATTGTACAGTGTGCCGGTTGGTACATATCTTTTGTGCACAATGTCAATAGTCTTTCCCTTCAAAATACATTATTAAAGTTCATATTATGTAAGTCAACTAAACATATTATAATTTCTTATTAGACTTTGTTTAAACATTCATATCATCCTTTTTGAGCAAATCTCAACTTTACAAAACCAGGTTCATAGTATCATTCATTTCATTACAATCAATTATAACATATCATTACATTGTCATATCATTACTATAATATTATATTATAATATATTTTATTTTCCTGTTTTCTTATCTAACCATTGATAAAATAAATCCCAGATTTTACAGTATTCTTTATCTTCTTGCTCTCTAATTGCTAATGTCAATTTACTCATTTCTGCACATTCCATTATTTTCTTTATCATCTCTTCTTCTGTCGGAATTTTTCCACTTTTTTGATTTTTGGCAAATACAATTCTAGCTGCTGTTAAAACATTTCTAATCAGATATATCAACTCTTTACTATATCCTTCAGGTAAGATACCCAATAAAAATATCTCTGGTTTGAAGTCTATATGTTGTTTTATCATTTTTTCCACCATGTATGAATTTTAGTTCAGTATTGACCTTAAGTCCTATTGGCAACTCCTTAGCACAAAACAATTTCTCTTTTGTTACTTAATTCACATGTCCATTGGGGTTAATAATGGGTTAAACTTTTTCAGCCCTTTTTTCAATCTTATGCATACATCCCACACACTAAAGCTGCAGTTATTTCTCAAGAGGAACATTATGTTCACATTTTTCTTCCCACATTTATCAAGAACCTCAGAGTGATTTGAAGTAATAATTCAACTCTTCTATTCTTTAGCTAGACTTCTAAAAAGCAAAAGCACAAAGAGGTTTCAGCCACAGAATTTAGCATCCTACCTAATCTGGGTCTTAGCTTCTGTAAACACACAGGTGATCCTTGATGTATTACTGTAATTATAACAGTTGTAAATTGTGCCAGTCATTAAGCAGATCACCACAGGACCATGCCCAATTTTTTGTGACATTTGTGGTATTAAGTGAATCACTGCAGTCATTAAGTGAATCCATTGTCCACATTTTTTTTTGCTGGAACAGAAACTGGAAGTAAGTAGTAGTTTCTGACAAAAATGCCATAAATCGTGGTCATATGACCTCAAGATAGAGCAAATGTCTGGGGGCCCAGCCATTAGAATTTCAAATCTGGGTTGTAAATAACACTTGGGAAGTCCATCATAACTTTGAATGGTCACTAAGCAACTGGTTGTAAGTTGAGGACTAGCTGTATTCTTACCTTCATCACTACTCTCTTTAAAAGGCACCTTGTTTTTTTTTCAAGAAGCTAAGAATGTTGCATAAATGAGAGGTATGATGTTATATTTTTATTATTTAATTGACCAAGACAATTAGCAGGCAGGGACATACTGTAGATATCTTTTTACAAACAAATTCTCACTTAAATAAACTTATATACTTCTAAAGATATCAGCAAAAAGTGGAAATTACTTACATACCAAATGTGTGTGTGTGTGTGTGTGTGTGTGTGTGTGTATCAATGCTTGTTTATTTAGCATCAGCTAAGAGGATACCAATTTGTGAAGCCTGCTATAGATAACTCCAAAGAGCTCTTGAATGCTTGTTATTTTACAAGAAGGCATAGAGTTAAAGAAATAGCTCACTACTGAAAATGATCTGGGGGGGAAGTACCTTGGGAGAAAAATCCACAATTAGATTTTTCTAATTTTATTTTATATTCAATCTTTTCTTTCATCCCCTTTCAACATTTTAAATTTCTTGACAAGACAAGATATAAATATACTTGATCTGTCAAAGTGATTTTTGTTTGAAAATCAGTATGGATCTACTACCCTGGTTTTTCTTTTAAATGGTTATCTCAAATCCAGTGTTTCTTGAACACACACAATGACACATTGATGTTGGTGTCATTCCTTGCTTGGTAATGTTTTCTACATGATTGAGAGGTAATTTTGTATTTCATAGTTTTGCAAGTATTGAACACATGAAGAATGATTGCAGGAATTAGGTATGTCTTGTCTAGTTGCCAACCTTTTGGACCTCAGGGACCACCAAACTCATAATTTTAAATCCCGCAGACCACTAATATGAAATTTATTTATTTATTTATTTATTTATTTATTTATTTATTTATTTATTTATTTATTTATTTGTATGTCTCGAGAGGACTCGCTGCTCACAGTTAAAAGACAACAATAAATATTTTAAAAAATTAAACCAAACAAGCCCAATCACTACAAACAGTTTAAAATAAATGAACTCCCCCCCAAGAGGTCAGTCCAGCCCAGCCTGTTCAAACAACCAGGTCTTCAAATCGCAGCGGAAAAAGTGAAGATCAGGAGCCAAACGGAGCTCCAAAGGGAGTTGGTTCCACAAGGTGGGAGCTGCAAGGCAGGAGCTGCAACAGAGTAGGCCCTTCCCCAAGGGCCTTTTTGCATACCACCGCCAGCCAACATTGTCTTGCCGATGGCACCCCGAGGAGTCCCCGTCTGTGCGCTCACACAATTTTGACTGACAGTGGCCTGCTGACATTAGTGGGAAAGTTGGTCCCATATTCCAGAGCTGCAGTAGTCACAGGAATGGCCCTTTGGTCATCCGGGAGCAGCTGCTCCCCCATCCAGATGCACCAGCCTGCTATGGACTGGAGGAGCTGCTCCGGGATGACCAAAGGGCCAATCTTATGACTACTGCAGCTCTGGAATATGGGGCCGGCCCATGGTGGGGTTGGAAATCTCTGCCGTAGGAGGTAGCATGTGTAATGTGCAAATTTGTGGGTGGTGCAACATGCAAAAAGCAGCGCAGCCCTCACTGGCCAGGACAAGGTAAGGGTGCTGTTGTGGCAAGAGGGGACTGGCAGCACAGGCAGGCTGAAACGGTGATGGAGATGGTTGAAAGGTGTGGGAGCACTGTGCTACTTGCATTTGCATGGCATGAGCATTCTGCCTTTGCTTAAGGAGCCTGGCCGAAGTTTCCCATGCTGCTCACACTTCAGTGCTTTGACTCCCAGTGATAGGAGTTTGGCCAAACTAACTGCAAAATTGTCTCTCTCTCAAAAAGCACTCACAGAAGCAGCACAGGAAACTTTGCCCGGGCTCTTGAGAGACAAGAATGACTCTGGCTTCTTCTCTCCATGAGTGCTCCTTGAGAGAGAGAGATGATTTTGCAGGTAGCTTGGCCAAACTCCTGTCCTTGGGAGTCAAAGTGCTGAAGTGCAAGTGGCACAGGAAACTTTGGCTGGGCTCTCAAGAGACGAGAGTGACTCCAGCTGTTTCTCACCACTAACTGGTGGCCAAGCTATCTACAAACTGTTGAGCACTCCTCGAGAGAAAGACAATTTCTCTGCAGACCACCAGTGGTCTGTGGCCCACCGGTTGGTGACCACTGGTCTAGTGAAAAGAAGGACTAGGGGAGACATGTTAGCAATGTTTCAATATCTGAGAGGCTACCACGGAGAAAAGGAGGTCAACCTGTTTTTCAAAGAACCAGAAGACAAGACAAGAAACAATTAAACCAGGAGAGAACCATCCTAGAACTAAGGAGAAATTTCTTGATAGTGAGAACAATGAACTAGTGGAATGGTTAACCTTCAGAAGTTGTGGATGCTCCATCACTGGAGACTTTTAAGAAGAGACTGGACAGCCATTTGTCTGAAATGGTATAGGGTCTCCTGCTCAAGCAGGGAGTTGGATTAGAAGATCACCAATGTCCTTTCCAACTCTGTCATTCTATATTCTATATTCCATGTTGTCATCTTAATTTATGTGTAATGATATAGAGCACTTAGTAACTTTTATGATAATTAACAGTACATAAGTCTTTTGCATTTATGCACAAAGCAAACACTCTTTGTGGATTGTATGCACCATAACCTACATATAAATCAGCCCTGATTCCCCCCACCCCATTTCAACTTATTCATTCTACTCATATCAGGCTTAGTCACTAAGACACTTTTTTTGGTCAAATGAAGGCAAAGTTGCCCTCTCCTCCCTTTATGTGAAAATGTCCCTCACACTATTGTTCTCTTTTTGAAGCTTACTCCAAAACTGACATTGGGGATAGTAGTTATAGCTTAGCTTTGGGGCTAAACATCTGGTCAAACATGTCCAGTTCACACTCTTCAATATTTATTGCCTTAGTTGGTCAGCAAATCCTGTCACTTGGAAGAATATCTTAATGCTAGTAATAATTGGGAATCAGACTGCATGGCTGAAATGAGGGATGCCTAGCTGGGGAATAATAGAATAAGAAGTGGGGTTTGGATATGAATCTCTTTTACATGTACAGTGAAAATTTGCACATTTATTCATTTTTAAAATGTTTACTTTTTGATAAATGAGGCACAGGTGGTATTCAGCTGGTTCACACCGGATAGGGCAAACCAGTGGCAAGAATTTTGGCATGGGTCGCCGAACCGGTAGCAACATCTGGCTGGCCATTCCCCTGACCCAGTCACCCGGTCTCCACTTGGTTGCTTGCCCCGCCCACCCAATGCTCATTCACCCCACCCACCCTGCCCGCCCCCCCACCTGCCACTCACCCCACCCAGTCACTCCTCCCCTCCTGCATCTTCGTGGCTTGCCATTCTAGCCTTCCCACATGGTGCCTGCCCCCCAACTGAGCATCCCTGATTTTCCTGCTCACAGGTAAGCCTGTGAGTCACTCTAGCCCCTCCCCCACCATTCCCAGATTTCTCTGGGCCTTCCCTACCATCCCTGGACTTTTCCAGGCCTTCCCTACCATCCCTGGGCTTGGCTGGCTGGCAAAGCTGGCTCCATCCCACCCAGCGCTTTCCCAGCTTTCCCTACCACGTGGCAGCCACAGTGCAGTGAGGGCGAGTGGATGTCCCAGCTGGGGCTGCTGAAAATTGCACACTGCATGTGCAGTCCCGGCTGGGACAGACAGACAGACAGAAAAAGGAAAAGGAAAAAGAAAAGGAAATGAGACAGAAAGAGAGAGAGAGAAAGAAAGAAAGAAATGAAAGAAAGAAAAAGAAATAGGAAGAGAATGGTGTGTATATGAGAGAGAGAGAAACAAGAAAGAAAGAAAAAGGAAAAATAGAGAAAGAAAGAGAGAAAGAAAAAGAAAGAAAAAAAACAAAATAGGAAGGGAGAGAAAGAGGAAGAAAACTCTGTGCTATTATTTTTAATTGTTCCATTATTTATCATGTGTTAATATTTTATACTGTCCCTACACCTAGAGTGATTTTACTGCCTTTCTTTTGCCCAGAGCTACCACATATTTTTCATGGATTTACATGCATTCAATATCTAGTCCAGAGCATAAATATGCATGTGTTTATTTTGTACAACAGGTTGAATTAGTCCAGTTTAATATGCTATTCCTGGTATGTGATATTTTGTATACATACAGAGAAAGAAGAACTCTTGTGATCTTTGACTTTTAGGCTTGCTGTCAAACATCAGCCATAATAATTACTGTTTTGAACAATATGCAGATTGTATTACACAAATGGCTATTTTATATGTGAAATTATGAAATAAATTTGAGTAGAGGTCCTCTAAAAGTGTGAGAATAACAGAATAACACTTAGAGGGACCTTGAGGGACCTATACCATTTCAGAGAAATGGCTGTCCAGTCTTTTCTGAAAAACTTCCAGTGATTGAGCACCCAGAACTTCTGGAGACAAGCAGTTCCACTAGTTAACTGTTCTCACTGTCAGGAAGTTTCTCCTTAACTTTAGGTTGCTTCTCTTCTCTTCAGTTTCCATACATTGCTTCTTGTTTGCATTCTGCTTCTTTGGAAAATACATTGTCCACTTTCTTTGTGGCAGCCCCTTAAAAGCCTGTTGCCTATCACACTCTTGCGCAAAGCATGTGAGCCATTTCCTCCTTTCAGTGGTCAATGAAAGTACATCTATATAACGTAGATAATAAAGTCAAAAAAAGGTGAACAACGTGTTTACAGAACAATAGATATGTTGAGGCTGGGTGTGACAAGGAATGGCTGCGAGGGGAGGGGCCAGGCAAGGCACCCCTTGACATGAGTGACATTGAGTTGGCCATGCCCACCCAATCACATGACCACCAAGCCATGGCCAGCAAATAAGCCATGCCCACAGAACCGGTAGCAAATTTTTTTGAATCTCACCACTGAAATGAGGATAACTAGTTCATTCAAAAAAAAAAAGATTGATATGCACAAACAGTAATGCTATCTGTTATGTGTGTAGGTTTGAATGTTATTGGTTTGGTTTGAATTGTTCTTGTAAAATGTCAAATATGATTGGTTTAAAAAGTGCAGGAAAACCCTGCACTCTGATTGGCTGGCAACTACGGCTGCTGGCTGTAAGTAGCAGCCGTAGCCCAGCCAAGTTGGGTCCATTCGAGCTGTAGTCACTAAATAAACTCTTCACTGAAGCTCTTCATGTCTGACTCTTCATGCAAACTTAACACTGGCGACGAAGGTGGGATTCCCCTGAAGAGAAGACGACGTGGAAGACAAGCAGAAAAGCGAGATGGCTGCGCTGAACACCCCCCCAGCTCCATTCAATCTGGTGGCAGAAGACTGGGAATCGTATGCGGATCGCTTCCAAATGTATTTGGAAGGAAACGACCTCACTGACATCTCCGAGAAGCGGAAGAGGTCGGTCTTTCTTACGCACTGTGGTCCGGCAGTTTTCAAGATGGCGAAGGCATTGGCGGGAGCTGCAGACGTGAAGGTAAAGGAATGGCCTGATTTAGAAAAGCTTTTAAGAGCCCATTACGCCGCACAAGTATCGTGCCTCATTAAGAGATATGAGTTTTACCGTCGGGATCAAGGGGAAAGCGAAAACGTTAATGACTTTGTGGCAAGCTTAAGAGACATTGGGGGTGCATGCGAGTTTAACAGCTTGGAGGAGGCCATGCACGATTGGTTTGTCCTAGGCCTCAAAGACAAGGTGCTTCAGAGCAAATTGTTATTAAAACCTAAGATCACGTTGAAGGAGGCCATAGAAGAGGCCTCCTCAGCAGAAGCCACTAAGTCCTCAGCGGCAGCCATGAAGAAAATTAACAAGGCCTCAAGCCATTCTGATGTGGAAAAGTCCACAACAACCCATTGCGAGCAAATAGATTCTGATTCAGACTGTAGTGAGGTGGAGGAAGGAATTTATAGACTTAGAATGGAGAAGAAAAGGAAAGACCTTGGAAGAAAGAGGCAAGACTTTTATTGCAGAGGCTGTGGGGGCACCCCCGCACTGATTGCAAGTTTTTAGACACCATCTGCCTATGTTCTGAGAAAAGAGGTCACCTAGCAAGAGTCTGCAAATCATCCAGATCTCCACCTAGTAGGAAGAAATTTCCTGAGAAAGAATTCAAGCCCAACAACTTCAGTGAGAAAATGGGGCAACTCAGAAGCAAATGGGAAGAATGAAACTCATCAAACAGTCACCATTGGTCATTCTTCACCCTTAAGAAGCAGAAAAGTACATATGAAGGTACTCATTGAAGGAAGGCCTTGCCAAATGGAAGTGGACTCAGGCTCCTATTTATCTATGGTGTCATGGGACACTATTCACAGGCTACTTCCCAACATTCAGAAGAAACATTTCCAGAAGCAAGCACTGACTCTTAAAGACTACCAAGGGAACAAGATTCCAGTAGTTGGAACAAGAGAATTCATCGTGAAGTTCAAAGGCCACACCAAACGTTTGCCCTGACCATCATGGACAAGGTTCGCCCAAGCTTGCTGGGACTTGAGTGGTTCAATCCACTAGGCATCGAGGTGACTGGCATCAATCACGTGAGCAACTCTGAATGGGGGGAGGCCTTGAAGTCTGAGTTTCCAGAGGTCTTCAGTGAAGGATTGGACAAGTATATGGGGACCCCTATCACTTTCAACCTAGATCCCAAGGTGCCCCCAATTCGTTTAAAGCCCAGAAGGGTCCCATTTGCTTTAAAGGAAAAAAATTGATGCACAATTAGACAAATTAATAGCTCAAGGAGTTTTAGAGCCCACTGACCACTCCAGGTGGGAGACACCCTTAGTCATACCAGTCAAGACTGATGGGTCAGTAAGAATCTGTGGAGACTATAAGGGGACACTGAACCATGCACTGCAGAAGAGTGCATACCCAGTTCCAGTGGTGCATCATCTGTTACATTCACTTGGCAGGGGTACAGTCTTTGCCAAATTGGATCTGGTCCAGGCATATCAACAACTAACAGTTGATGATGCCACTGCAGAGGCCCAAACCATTGTGACTCATATAGGTGCCTTCAAATGTAAAAGGTTACAATTTGGAGTAAGCGTGGCACCAGGCATCTTTCAAAGCCTTATGGAAAGAATGCTCCAAGGACTGCCAGGGATAGTGCCTTACTTTGATGATGTGTTAATCTCTGCTGAAAATGACACTCAGTTACAAGAAAGACTCAGAGAAGTCCTTACCAGATTCAGGGAAGTGGGGTTAAAAGTCAAGGAAGAAAAATGCACTCTTAAAACTGACAAGGTTGAGTTCCTGGGCTATATGATTGACAAGCATGGCATCCACCTACCGATGCCAAGGTTCAAGCAATCAAAGAAGCTCCTAGACCTAAATGTAAAACAGATTTGCAAGCCTTCCTTGGACTCATTAACTTTTATCACATGTTCCTACCTCAGAAGGCAACCATTGCTGAACCATTGCACAGATTACTTGATAAAAAATCTGTTTGGATCTGGGGGAGGAAGGAACAATAAGCATTTAACAGTATTAAAAGACTAATCATGTCTGATGCTGTACTGATACAGTTCTCTGAGAATTTACCTGTTGTACTGACTTGTGATGCATCTCCCTTTGGAGTGGGGGTGGGGTTTGAGCCACAGGCTTCCCAGTGGGAGACAAGCCCCTATTGCATTTTACTCTCACACTTTGACCAAAGCAGAGAGGAATTACAGCCAATTGGACAAGGAAGCATTGGCAATTGTTGTAGCTGTCAAGAAATTTCATGAATATTTGTATGGGAGAACATTTACCATTGTTACAGATCACAAACCTTTGTTAGGCATTGTGGCAGGAGATAAACCTACACCTACTATCCTGTCACCAAGAATGCTGAGGTGGACTGAATTTCTTGCTGCTTATTCTTACAAACTTATCCACAAGCCTGGCAAGGACATTGGACATGCTGATGCACTGAGTCGTTGCCCACTTCCTTGCCACAAGGAGGACGTTGAACCTGAAACACACACCTTTTTCCTAGAAACTGTTGCCAAGCTTCCAGTGCATGCTGCTGAAATTGCAGGGAGACTACCAAAGACACTTTATTGGCTTCTGTTATAGGCTGGATTAAGAAAGGCTGGCCTCTTCAAGATCTACCTCACCTGGCTCAACCTTTTAAGTCCAGGCA
The DNA here is from genome assembly GCA_009733165.1 of Naja naja. Taxonomy (NCBI): domain Eukaryota; kingdom Metazoa; phylum Chordata; class Lepidosauria; order Squamata; family Elapidae; genus Naja; species Naja naja. Next base: position 139,221,972 of record CM019150.1, read on the forward strand.
AACTGAATTATCTGTATTAAGAGGATATATTTTGTGGGGTAAGAGGGTGGTTATTCCTGCAAAACTGCAAAAAGTGGTTTTGGAAATGTTACATGAGGGTCATCCAGGTATTGTCAGAATGAAGGGATTGGCCAGGAGTTATGTATGGTGGCCAGGTATTGACAAAATGGTTGAAAACTGGGTTGCATCTTGTCAGGTAGTCAGGCCTGCCCCACCTCACGCCCCCACACAGGAATGGGAATGTCCTAGGGGCCCATGGTCCAGGATTCACATTGATTTTGCAGGCCCTACCAAAGGGCACACCTTTCTTATTATAGTAGATGCATATTCCAAATGGCTAGAGGTAATTCCTATGGCATCCACCACAACTGATGCTGTCATCAAGCAGCTCAAAAACTTTTGTAACCCACGGGTTACCTGATGTTCTTGTCTCTGACAATTGCCCTCAATTTACATCCAACCTTTTTGAATCCTATTTAGCACAACAGGGTATCAGACATGCCATCACTGCCCCTGGGCACCCTTCGGCTAACGGCCGGGCTGAACGCATGGTACGTTTTACCAAGGAGAAGCTTCAGCAATTGGGTCCTGGGGACATCACTGAGAAAGTTGAAAAACTTCTTAGTGTTCAGCACATCACTCCTAACCCATCTAATAACTTATCCCCAGCAGAGTTGTTGATGGGTAGGAAACTTAGGTCTTCCCTTGACTGCCTCCATCCCACTTACGCACCCAACGCACCACTAGATTCCACTTCCAAAGTTTGCACATTCAGTGTGGATGATTCTGTTTATGCTAAGAACCTTATGGGTGAACCTTTGTGGATTCCTGCTGAGATAACTCAAATCACAGGCCCTCGTTCTTACAGGGTACAAACGGAGGATGGACTCCTCTGGAGCAGGCACATTGATCAACTTAGATCCAGGTTCTCTCAGGAATATTGCACTTGTTCCTCTCTAGTTCCCTCACTTGATGTCAATTCTAGGGGGGAAGGGGAGGAACAGGAGGAAAATCAGCAAGCAAGAATCAACCCCATGTGTAACTAGCCATTACGACAGGAATCATCCCAAAACCTGTCATAATGCCAAATTCCATCCTTAGAAGTGGAAGATTGTACATCACTACCTGACTTGGGTGCTGACATTGGGCTGGAGATGGATTGGGAGGAGAGACCAGATTCTAACAATCAAACAGGGTCTTCCTTCACAGGGAGTCCCAGAAGGGAAATGTCAGCAGACACATTTCCTCTCTCACTGGGTGAGAATGTTAAAACTTCTGAACCCCGGAGGTCTCAACGTACACGTAAGAGCCCCACCTATTTAAAAGAATACATTAGATAGGTTGGGGTTTTGGTATGGACTGAACCTAGTGGGGTGGGGTGTTATGTATGTAGGTTTGAATGTTATTGCTTTAGTTTGAATTGTTCTTGTAAAATGTCAAATATGATTGGTTTAAAAGTGTGGGAAAACCCTGCACTCTGATTGGCTGGCAACTACGGCTGCTGGCTATAAGTAGCAGCCGTAGCCCAGCCAAGTTGGGTCCATTCGAGCTGTAGTCACTAAATAAACTCTTCACTGAAGCTCTTCACGTCTGACTCTTCATGCAAACTTAACACTATCAATGCAGCTTAACCCACAATACAAACACTAGTATATATAAACATTAACATGAACTAACATGTCAGCAGATGGAGAGTGATTTGATTTGATTTTTGTTCAAATGGCTGATTCTTAAAATATAAATAGACTTTTAACTGCATACTCAGCAAAAGTAAGTACCTTGTGATGGATTGCTGTGGTTCTTTTTTTAATGTGATAACCAAGAGTTTGTGTGTGTTGACTGCAGCACTGAAACACAGGTCCCTTTCAATGTGTGTGTATTGACTATCGCTTAGAAATATAGAAACTTTTCATAAATTCAGCAGAAAGGAATGCTAGTTTTAAATTGTTAATCTCTGTATAAAATGCATTGATTTTAGCACTTTCAGAGGTTTAAAAAATTGAAAGCATTAAGTGCTTCCCAACAAAGAGGCACGTCTGTTTCTGAAACTAATGACAGATACTAGGTATTTGCTTATTATAAAATAATTCTCTTTAATAGAAGTTGCTTATTCACATAAGTTAGCTGTCAATAGTGATAGCTCCTTTTTGTCTCCCCTGTCAACTGAGGATTTTAAATAATGGAGGAAAAACACCATCCTGAATTTTAGCATACAATGTAAAAGAAGAATAAAAATGACTTGTCTCTCATGCCAAGGAAGCAGCTAAACATTACAGTAATGAGTTAAATGATTTTAGATTAAATATACTTTTAAAAATAAGGAAGAAGGCTATACCTGACCACTGCAAGAGTTTTATCATCATTGATCCTAATAACAAATTCAGCTTGTATGTGGATGAAAGTATTGGGGGATAATTTCCAGCTGAGTTTGCAGCCAGAGCACACTGAATCAATCCCTATAACCAGAACAAATAGAAATGTTAGTGACATCAACTATGGGGGGAAAAAATCAGAAACCAAGGAAACAGTTAACTGGCAAAATGGGACAAAAACAGGGAAAAAGAGAGAGGAACAAAAGGCAAGAAGTTTCCAGAGCTTCTGTAAGCAATAATATCAGTAATTAGCTTGAGTCCCAAAGACTCATGTTCCATCTTTAACCCTTTTATGTATGAGAGAGAGACAGAGAGACAGTGAGACAGAGAGACAGAGAAATGGAAAGTAGGATACCAGATACCATTTCTCTTTTCTGCATCATAAAAGCGAAGATTTGGGTCGCTGCATAACTCAAAAAAGTGTCTTGGTCCTTGACAACACTTCACAAATCACTAGAAATGTGGAGATTTTCCTGGAACTTTTTATATGAACATCAAGTTTCCCCACTACAGTCAAGGCCATAGTACTATGGAGACAAGCACTTTAGTTATAGCAATATCAGTCAAATTTATATACCACTTCATAGTGCTTTACAGCTCTCTCTAAGCAGTTTATAGAGTCAGCATATGATGCCCAACAATCTGGGTCCTCATTTTACCAACTTCAGAAGGATGGAAGGCTGAGTCGACCTTGAACTGGGGTCAAACTGCTGGCAGTCGACAGAATTAACCTGCAATACTGCATTCTAATCACTGGGCCACCATGGTTCTTATGTCACCTGTTCAATGTAGAGAGGGGAAGAGATGCTTACCATTCCTTGGGTGTGGCAATTTTAATTGAAAAAGAGGTGGCTAAAACAGATTTCAGTCTTGTGAAATCTGGTAACAAACTGATACACAGAAGTCATAGCTATGATTACATTTCTGATATTTGGAACAGCTGATCTTCAAGCAAATTTCCAATTCTGAAAGTCTTCTCCAAGAAATAATTTGCCATGTTAATCCCTGATTTGGAGCTATTGCTTTGCTTTTTCCAACATAAGATCTCCCAGCAATAAATTGAATTTACCAAGAATCACATCCATATTTTGCAATGAAATAAAACAAAAAACAAAGACTGTAAACAGTCAGACAACTGGATAATAAATGCCTCTGTAACTAATACAGAAATTAACCTTAATGTAGAAGAAGTATGATTTATCTGACCTGATACCCTGTCTTCCAGAGCAGTCTGTCTGCTATCCAAATATATGCAGAAATTTAGAGAATCACATAACTATAGAAAATGGTTCCTATCCATAGGCAATAGGATATATGCAGTTACACCCCAAACATGAGAATGATATTTCTTCTTTTGTCTTTCTTTTGCCTACTGAGAGCACAGCAACATATTACACTCATAATCTCTTAAGGCATATTAGGCAATGTATGTCTAAGTAACTCCTGGCTGAATAAAAAATTGTTGCCAACATTTTGCAAATTCTCAGCTTTGGATTTGCCTCCTTTTGACATGGAACATTGTTTTTTGTTTATTTGTTTGGTATGCATTCAGCTCACTATTTTCAGCAGAAGGGGTAAGTGTTGATTTTGAACTTTTTTTTTACTCGTCTCTTAAACAAATACATCTTTTCCTTGAAGCAAAACTTGACAATGCATTGTGTGCCCTAATGTAAATCATGTAAACAAGCCTTTCCTACTATCAATCATTGTTTTGCAAGTCATTATGCAAACTCCACCACTTGTGTTCCATGGTGTCTTATGTAGTTTCTCATCTTTTCATGATTCATTTGTTTTTTAATAGATAAACATCCTTAGGGATTTAGATTTCAGCTTTTTTTTTATTTGTAGCATTTATGCACCCACATTAGAAATGCAGCAAAAGACACTATATATAGGAAATTGATAGTGACAAATCTCATCCTTTTTCTTTCACATTTTGGGGAGAAAAGAGTTGGAATCCTTTCATAATAATTTGATTAAACATTACAATTAAAAATATAAAAATGAATATAAAGTAAATAAAAAAATAAAAGAATGAAAGATTTAAGGACCAAAAATTAAAAATTAGAAGAAAAAAAAAAGAATATAGTAAAGAAAAGACATGTACAAAGAAATTATTTCTCCCTTCACTACAAGTATAAGCAATTTTAGTATCGAATCACCTCTTAAAATACTGCAAATGAATCTTCTAATTGTGTATCTCATCTCTTATCTATAAACAAATCTTTAAATCCTCATCATTCAGTCTTGATCAGCAAAAGTCCATTAAGGTTGACCTATGATAAAAATATATATTTTAATCTTGATCAATAAAACAATTTTATATTCCTTCCTTTTAATTTTAATAATCTTGATCTTTAATCCCTTCAAATAATGTCCTAAAATTTTATTTCTTTTCACTTTTTTATTCCTTCTCTTTAAAATTTTAACACATTTCTTTTGTAAATTCAAATATATTCAAATCATATTTTGTGTGTGTGTGTGTGTGTGTGTGAGAGAGAGAGAGAGAGAGAGAGTCAGTGACTAGCAAAATTGAAAACAACAAAACAAATATCTCTTTCATTTGCATGTCCAGTTGTAGTATTTTTCCATATCATTCTTGTACCCTTAATTTTCAAATTGATTTTTATATAAGTGTCAACCAGTAAAAGTTGTACTTCTTCCATAGTATCTTTTGAACACAGTCTATAATGGCAGTCACTGTTAAGTTAACTTCAAGGAAATATGGTTATGAGTTTGGTTGAAATCCCTTGATTCAAGTCCAAGCCAACTGCCAAAATCTCAGTTTCTCCAGTCTACTCATGAGGGGTATCTGTCTAGTGTGTAAGTGGTTGATCTTACAATGTCGCCTTTTCCCAGAGAGACTTTGCTGCAAAGCCATTCCTGAGCCTTCCAGAATGTCTAGTTCACCCATGAAGTACAGATTTTAGCAATGATACTTTCTCCAGAATATTTCAGAACATTAAAAACTATGGGTGGAATGCAGATTTTCTGCATTTATGGATATGCATGACATAAATGTTAATTATTATTATATGACCATCATAAACAGCAGCTTTCCTGGGCTCTCATTTCAAATATGCTCCATAAGACATAAGTGACTATTTCCTCTGGGGACAAAGGGACAGCTAAGGAGGCTATCAGGTGAAAAAGAAATGCAGACCAGAAAATGTTGCCTTGCTATAATCAGAGAAGTTCAAAGACACCTTTAAGAAAATCCTGAATTACACTACAGCCGTTTGAAAAATAACTACAAAGAAAATCAGAAATCTCTTACAGGAGAAGAGAATAAAGATAGCGGAGATTTTGGCATAGATAAATAGATTTGTTTTTGGCAGGTGGGTAAAATGTGAATAATTTTGAGAAATGCAGAATGTCTGTTAAATGGTATTTAGCTGTTTTGTGGAAGGATATCAATTGCATTTTCCAAAAATGTTGTTTTCAATCTTGCTGTAGGACTGTTAGCAGGTACCATTAGCTAAAGGAAGTAGCTGACTGCTCTAAGAATTGGAAACAGCAATAAAAGGGATAGCCAATTTTTCTTAACAGTTCGTGTCTGAAGATGCAGTTGCAAAGATTGGCACACTAAGTTTATACTTCAGACATGGCTGCTTTAATTACTGTGTGTTTTCATTAGAAAAAATATTTCATTGTCATGCCTCTTAAATAAAGTTAATGGTTTAAGGCAAAGCCCACCCACTGTAAACATTTGGGTACCACTCTGTAAATAATAGGTATTGAGCTATTGTCTGTTATAATGACAGCAACCATTTTGTATTTTGTATTTAAAAAAACTGAATGAAGAAGAACAAAATTGATATTATGTAGTTTTTTTTTCTTTTGCCACACCTACATTATAAACAAAAGGTTGACTCAGCCTTCCATCCTCTTGGGGTAGGTAAATTGAGGACCCAAGATTGTTGGGGGCAATAAGCTGACTTTGTAAAAATGTCACTTAGTAATAAGCAGGCATATACAATGGAATGAAGGCTATTGCTGAGCACACTGGGTTATATCCCAAAAAATTGTAAGCCGCCCTGAGTCTTCAGAGAAGGGCCGCATATAAATGTAATTTTTAAAAAGTATACACATAAGGAGGTGGGTAAAAAAAAATTCTTATTAATTTGATGCAACCTATTCTGATTATATTTTCTAGGTTTCATTCCACTTATTTGCTATGGTAGATTGTTTTCTTCATGGATTATCTCTGATCACTCCTGCCTGATTCTTCACTTGCTTTGCCAAGGTCATCTCTCATATTACTTGATTTGTGTGGCAAATGCTATTTAACTGTGCATGCCTTCAATTAAAATCTTTGCCTGGTTCAATGACAGACAAAAATACAGCCTGCAATTGTAACCTGTGATTGATTCAAGTGGAAAGTAATGTGGAATTTCTTTTCTATATAACAATATTTCATAACAATGACAATGGAGCTGAAATATTTGCATTTTTTCCCAACTTGGTATCAATAGGTCAATATGAATGAATAATTTACATCAAGTCAATTGGATAAGTATAATGCTATTTCTAAAATATACACATGTAGAAAGTAATATTGCTCACATAATTATTCCATTAGTTCCCAACAGATAATACAGAATTTGGCAAAGCCCCTGAGCCCCGAACTCATTTGATTAGTAGGGACCATGAACTTATCCCATACTAGTAATATTTTTAATTATTAACATTAATAATATTAGTACTATGAACTATGCCAAAGGCTGTATTTGGTTTCTGACTCAGGCAATAGTCAGAAGCCATCCATTTGTGATTTAATTAATATACATTAATTAAGCAGATCCTGAATTACATCAGTGGGTAAACCAAAGTAGTGACCTCTCAGTACACAACTAGGAAATTGTGGAATGAATGGAATTTGGATTCCATTTAAAAAAATGTTTGCGTACTACAGAGGGTGGATCACTAATCCAGGGAGCTATTATATGTGAGAAACCAACATTGATTTTCTTTTAGATATTAATAGGAATTACCTCTAAATCAGGATTTAACTAGAAATAATAAATTCAGTTGGAATAAAGTAGAATGGGACTACTTCCAAATAAATAGATTTAAAAATGAGCCAATAGACTGTAATTATCTCTTTAAAATAAATTGCACCTAAATCGTTGTAATTGTACAGAGATTGCAGCTCCAAATACAATTTGCTATCTTAATGTGTGCACTTAAAAGATAAAATGTGTCATAATTTTCCAAGTTACAGTGGAGAGCAGCAGCACTGAAGTTACCCACATCAACAGTATTATTAATGATACATATCTAAAAATTCAGTTTTCAGATCAAAGAGGCTTTAAAAAAAAATCAAAATATTGTGAATGGTGGTGGTAGAAGAATTTTTTTCTGTCTTTTAACTAAAGTTATACTCTGTGGGAATGCTATTTTTCTCCACATTCTGGTTAAAGGATAGGGAGTGCCAATAAAAATCTACATCTATGTTACCTATATTGTTCCCAAATTTACTAAGTGTTGAAAGGTTTTAAGTCCAATTTTTTTTTAATTACATTTATATGCCCTTCTCCAAGACTCAGGGCGCTCACATTTTTGGAGCACAATCCAATGTGCTCAGCAATAGCCTTCATTCCATTGTATATGCCTGCTTATTACTAAGCGGCATTTTTACAAGGTCAGCTAATTGCCCCCAACAATCTTGGGTCCTCAATTTACCTACCCTGAGAGGATGGAAGGCTGAGTCAACCTTGAGCCTGGTGGGATTCGAGCCTACAGTAGTTGTAGACAGCTGGATCTTAAGAGCAGGCATTTACAGCCTGAGCCACCAAAGCTCAAATTTGTCTCCATTTAAAACACTACATGAAGTGTTTGATAATGGTAGTTCGTCTTAAGATGAGGGGAAGAGAGAAAATGGATAGAATGTAGTAAAAATGGAAAGAACTTTGTGGCACCGCCTCCACATTTCTGTCTGCATTGTGTCATATGAAAAAAGGCGGCACATTTAAATCACCCATTATTTTGTACATAAAAGCAAGGTGTGAGCTCTACATTTAGATTCCTGTCATGACTTACTATGTTGTAAGTGGGATATTGTAGGTGGAAGTGTTAAACACTGAGCAAGGATATTGGAAATATGCAATCCCAAGGTGTCAGTAGATACATATAACCCCTTCTTGATAAGGTGTGATTGGAAAGTATTAACAGAATTTAGTAAATCCAAGTTCAGAACATTATGATTTATAGACATGCTGCCTATATTTTTATCGGTTTGTAAATTCTTACCAATTTGTAATAATAGAAAGCATGGTTTTTTCTACCTTGAAAAATTTTGTTTTTCTATGACCCAAATGCCATCACACACATTTTAAGAAATGATTGCATGGCAGCATCTGTTGTAGGAATGGAGGTCTTTAATTATCTGCTTGATGGGGATTGAATGGAAGTTACAGCTAATACAATAAGATGCATAATTGTGGGTGAGTACTAGATGATAGCAATGCAGAAACTCAGGCTCTGGGTTGCCAACTTATAACTACCTCAATTTCTGCATCCAAAGATATATTGTCTATTGGAAGCAACTGAATCTATTTTCTCATCAAGACAGAAAATGGAACCAGGGTAAAGCATAAACATCCAGAGTGAACATTATTCACTTGGTTAAATCATTAGATGCATTTTGAATATGTAAAGGGTGTTTTGTCAACTCATGGAATGGCCAACATGGAAGAGCTTTGTCTAATTATAAATATGCTATCACAGAGACATGGCTAATTGCCAATCAGAAATAACGGTAAAAATGTTCTTCCAATTTTCTGTCTCTAAAATAACTCTGTTTACCTATGATTTTATTCTTTTTTTTTCCTGGGAATTCCAAAAATAACATAATACAGAATTCCAAGAATAATTCCAAGAATAATTTAATTTCTTAAATTAAGGAATTCTTGGCAATAAAATGATGATAATCTGCAGCTATTTCCCATTTAAATTTTCATTTTTTTTTAAAAAAGGAGATCTCTCCACTCCTCTCTTCTCTCCTCTCTTTTTTCCCAGAAGACAGGTGACTGGGAAGCCTGGTAGGCTCCAAGAGTTGTGTTGGCAAGCACATTGGTATCCATAAACATCATCTTACATATATAAAGCTTTAGTTCAATTAGGGAGGAATATATCTGTCCATTTTATTTCACCCAGTGGCCAATTTTTTCAATCCTCAATTTGTCCCTTCCTTTTTTTTTTCTCTTTAATTTGCATGCTACATTTTTATTCCAGCAAAAATGTATAGCCTTGTATACATAGACTTATATAGTCTATGTTTGTATGTTTATATGGTGTATGTTTTTCCCCTTTTTATATAATGCAGTTTATATATTTTCTATCAAGCTAGATGGAGGTGTTTGGTTGAGTCTGAAAAGTCTGCAGGGTATGTGGTTATCTGGTATTTGGGAACTTAGTATTTGAATGCCATTATATTTGAATATCAAGGCTGGGGGACTTCTAGTTAAAGCAGTGGCATTGCCCACTTGTACTCTGGATGGCTGCTTTTCCCAAGACACTGCAGAATTGTGGTTGTCTTGTGAGTCTGGGTACTGGGAGGTATGGAAACAACAGCAAGCTCACATCCACAGCTGAACCTGTAAGGATACTGAGTTCATTAAACCTCACTTTCTATAGTACATTGGATTTCAACATTTCTAATGCTAAAAGTGATCTTCTGAGCTGTAGTTCAGAATCCAACCCCCAAATGACTGTTCCTTTATTCCATAATAAGATAAGAAGAGTTAAATAACAAATTTTAAGAATTCAAAGAACTTAGGATTAATGGCAAAAAAAGTTGATAAGAATTCAGTTTAGGAACATTTAAATGATGTAAGGGACCAGTCAAATTTGAAATCTCATAACTTTTTCTGAAGTTAATAAAATTAAAATTAAGTTAATAAAATAATACCTTCATAGGAACACAGATTGTTTAGACATTTAGTGAACAGACAATTGGCAGACTTTGCAAGATAAAGAGGAAATTTGAGGCAGACCACCTGATCATCTTCTTCTTCTCGTGCCATATCCATATCGGACATTGGCGATCATGCTGGTGATCCTAATTTAAGATTTTGAAGCCATGATGTTCTTCTTCTGCCTGGACCTCGTTTGCCTTCAATCTTTCCTTCGAGGATTAGGTGAAGTATGCCATGTTTTTCTGGGTGTCTCATCTCATGTCAAAAATATTCTAACTTTTGCTTTTTTATGGTTTTGATTATTTCCCTTGGCTTTCCCAGGCATCTTACCTGATAATAGAGATGGGAAATAATAGAAATAGAAATAATATTATTGCCAAGAAAACTATGTGGATGTCTCCATGAAGTGATCAGGAACTAAGAAACTCAGTTTGACATGCTTGATTTTTCTTTACCAGCCTTTGGTATATTATATCTTGTCCCTGGTTTTTTCTCTGTCTTTTTATTTCTTTTCTTTTTTGTCAAAATTTCTTTTCTGTTCTATTCCTCCTTCAGTTTTCTTTCTGATGAGTAGGAACGCTAAAGGATACTGGCATGAGGCCTGACAAACCTGAAGAAAAAGTGCAGATCTGATAAATGCTAATTAAAATACTTCCACATCCCTAATCCTGGCATTGAAGTGTGTGACATGTGCCTGGTCTTCCATTGTGATCAAGACTATGAAATTGGGCAGTAGCTGGCATGCCAATTCAAGAGATTTTAACTAGCTAGACCAGGAAATGTCGAACTATTTTATTATGAGGAAAATAACTTATAACCTGTGTAGTAAGAATAAATTCACACATTAGTTGTGAGAATATTCCAGAAAAAAAACCTAATATGGATTTACCAATAAAGGTGGTTTTTTAATATTTCTATTTTCTTTACTTTTAGGATAGTCATTAAAGCACTTTTGAGTCATTCCTGCAGTTTTCCTGGCAATATTTTCAGATGTGCTTTATTGTTGCTTGTTTCCTAGAGCAGAGAGAGACAGAGAGACTAACTGTCCCAAGTTTACCCAGCAAGTTTGTATCTAAAACATAACAAGAATTCCCAGTCTCCTGGTTTGTATCCTGGTTCTGGCTTTCTTCTAGCCTTTAGTTATTTTATTTTGAAGCATAAATAACCAAATTCAGAGTTTTTAAAAACCTTTTCTGAAATGTTACATTCTTTAGTTCCAATAGCTGTTCAATGTAGAAATAAAATTATTTAAAGTGTAGGTCTGAGGTGGACAAAAATTTGCACTTTATAATATACTTTTTGGAACCATGATGAACCCAACTATAAAATGAAGCACCAGTGTGATAAAACGTAACACAATTGTCAGAAATTATACTGAGCAGAAAATGCTAGGAAAGGTTGCTCAACATTTTATAATTTATTTTTCTGTAGAACTGATAGTATTTTTCTTTTCTTTTCATGGCTTTGATGTCTTTTTAGCATCCATGTAGAAACACAGACTAGAAATCAAATAATTTTTCTTCATTTTTCTTATTCATCTGCAATTTGATAAATATTTTAATATATACTTGAAGACTTCACTGCAGGACAAATTCTTAACACTGGAGTTCTCAAGCAGTTTTAAAATGACAAGAAATGTCATTATTACAAAATTGGTACAGTTGCTTAAGGCAAATTTCATTTATAGTAAAAATGATTTTGTGTGTGTGAGAGAGTTTTAATGCTGTTTGCTGGTCTAGTGACTGATGATCAAATATGCAAAGTGTTAAGTTTGCATGGAGAGACAAGACGCGGAGTGCTTCGGCTCTTTTTTATTGTGACTTTCAGCTCAGAATGGACCCAAATGGCTCAGCCACGGCAGCTATTTATAGCCGGCTGCCGCGGCTGCCAGCCAATCAGAGTGCAGGGTTTTCCACCACTTTTACAACCAATGATTTCAAACACTTTACAACAACAACCAATCATTTCAAACTCTGCATACATAACACCCCTCCCCACTAGGTTTGGTCCATACTCAAACCCCATCTATCTAATATACTCTTGTAAATAGGTGGGGCTCTTACGGGTATGTTGATACCTGCGTGGTTTAGGTGTTTTGGGAATCTCACCTTGTGAGGAAGGAAATGTATCTGCCAACATTCCCTTATTAGGATTTCTTGTACTGGTAGAACCTGTTTGGTTACTACAACCTGGTCTCTCCTCCCAATCTATTTCCAACCCAGTGTTATCCTCTAAGTCTGGTAATGATGTGCAATCCTCCATTTGTAAAAATAGTTGTTGGGACTGTGACAGTGTTTGGGATGGTTCCTGTCATGTTAGCTCATTACACATGGGGTTGATTCTTACTTGCTCATTACCTCCATTATCTCCCCCTTCCCCCCTAGAAAAGGCTGTGGGGATGAAGTCCAGAGAGGAGCAAGGGCGATGCTCCAGAGGCAGTCTGGACTATAACTGGTCTATGTGCCTACTCCACAAGGCACCATCCTCAGTTTGAACCCTGTAAGACCTGGGGCCTGTAACCTGGGTTATCTCTGCAGGAATCCACAATGGTTCACCTACAAGGTTTTTAGCATAAACAAAATCACCCACGGAGAATTGGCAAGTTTTGCTAGTGGAATCTAATGGTGCTGGGTGCGTAAGTGGGGTGAAGGCGGTCCAGGGTAGACCTGAGTTTTCTACCCATCAAAAGCTCGGCTGGAGTTAAATTAGTGGATGGGTTAGGAGTGATGTGTTGGATACTGAGTAGTTTTTCAACTTTCTCAGTGATGTCCCTGGACCCAATTGTTGGAGTTTCTCTTTAGTAAAACGCACCATGCATTCAGCCCGCCGTTAGTCGAAGGATGCCCAGGGGCTGTAAGGGCGTGTCTGATACCCTGTTGTGCTAGATATGATTCAAAAAGGTTGGCAGTAAATTGAGGACCATTGTCAGAAACAATAACATCAGGTAACCCATGAGTTACAAAAGTTTCTTAAGCTGTTTGATAACAGCTCTGCTGTGGTGGAGGCCATAGGAATAACCTCCAACCATCTGGAGTATGCATCTACCACAATAAGGAAAGTGTGCCCTCTGGTAGGGCCAGCAAAATCAATATGAATCCTGGACCATGGACCCCTAGGACATTCCCATTCCTGTTTGGGGGCGAGAGGAGGTGCAGGCCTGACTTTTGACAGTTTGGACAGGATGCAACCCAGTTTTCTACCATTTTGTCTATACCTGGCCACCATACATAACTCCTGGCCAATCCCTTCATTCTGACAATACCCGGTGACCCTCATGTAACATTTCCAAGACCTCTTTTGAAGTTTTGCAGGAATAACCACTCTGTTACCCCACAGAATACATCCCCTTAAGACAGATAATTCAGTTTGTCTAGATTTGAAAGGTTGGGAAACCTGAGGTAGATCTTGAAGTGGCCAACCTTTTTAACCCAGCCCACAACAGGAGCCAATAAAGTGTCTTTGGCAGTTTCTCTAGCAATTTCAGCAGCATGGACTGGAAGCTTGGCAACAGTTTCTAGAAAAAGGTGTAAGTTTCAGGAGCAGGGTCCTCAGTGCGTAAAGGAAGTGGGCAGCGACTCAAAACATCTGCATGCCCAATGCCTTTTCCAGGTCTATGGATAAGTTTATATGAATAAGTAGCAAGGAATTCAGTCCATCTCAGCATTCTGGGTGACAGGATGACTGGCGTTGGTCTATCTCCTGCCACAATTCCCAAAAGTGGTTTGTGATCTGTGACAATGGTGAATCTTCTTCCATAGATGTATTGGTGGAACTTCTTGACTGCTGCAACAATTGCCAAAGCTTCTTTGTCCAGTTGACTGTAGTTCCTCTCTGCTTTAGTTAAAGTGAGAGTAAAAGCAATGGAAGCTTCCCTCCCACTGGGAAGCCTGTGGCTCAGCACTCCCCCCACTCCAAAAGGGGATGCATCACAAGTTAATACTACAGGTAAATTCTCAGAAAACTGTATCAATACACAATCAGAAGTGATTAGTCTCTTGATATTGTTAAATGCAGTTTCTTCTTTTGTGCCCCAAACCCATGCAGATTTTTTATCCAGTAATCTATGTAAGGGTTCTGCAGTGGTTGCTTTCTGAGGTAGAAACATATGGTAGAAATTAACAAGTCCCAGGAATGCTTGCAAGTCAGTTTTGCATTTTGGTCTGGGGGCTTCTTTGATTGCCTGGACTTTGGCTTCTGTGGGGTGGATGCCCTGTTTATCAATCATATATCCCAAGAATTCTACTTTGTCAGTTCTTAGTGTACACTTTTCTTTTTTTACTTTTAACCCTGCTTTTTTGAACCTGGTCAGGACTTCTCTGAGTTTCTCATGTAATTGAGTGTCATTTTCAGCAGAGATTAAAACGTCATCAAAATAAGGCACCACCCCAGGTAACCCTTGTAGCATCCTCTCCATAAGGCTTTGAAATATGCCTGGCACCACACTTACTCCAAATTGTAACCTCTTGCATTTGAATGCATCCCGATGGGTTACAATGGTTTGAGCTTCTGCAGTTAAATCGTCTACTGTTAACTGCTGGTATGCTTGGGCCAGGTCCAGTTTGGCGAAGACTGTGCCCCCGCCCAGAGAATGTAATAAATGATGAACCACTGGAACCGGATATGTACTCTGTTGTAGCACATGGTTCAATGTCCCCTTGTAATCCCCGCAGATTCTCACAGAACCGTCAGCCTTGACTGGCGTGACTATGGGTGTCTCCCACCTGGAGTGGTCTGTGGGCTCTAGTACCTTAATTTATCTAATTGTTCATCGATTTTTCCCTTCAAGGCAAATGGTACCCTCCTGGGTTTTAAACGGATTGGTTGTACCTTGGGATCTAGGTTAAAAGTGATAGGGGTCCCCAAGTACTTGCCTAATCCGTCGCTGAAGACCTCTGGAAACTCAGACTTCAATGATTCTTCCCAATCAGTGTTGCTCATGTGATTGATGCCAGTTACTTTGATGCCCAGTGGGTTGAACCACTCCAGTCCCAGCAAACTTGGGCGATCTTTATCTACGATGGTCAGTGGTAGGCGTTTGATGTGGCCTTTGAATTTCATGTTGAATTCTCTTGTTCCAACTACTGGAATCTTGTTCCCTTGGTAGCCTTTAAGAGTTAGTGCTTGTTTTTTGAAATGAGACTTTTGAATGTCTGGTATTAGTCTTTGAATAGTGTCCCATGACACCATGGATAGGTATGAACCTGAGTCCACTTCCATTTGGCAAGGTCTTCCCTCAATAAATACCTTGACATGCACTTTCCTATTATTTAATGAAGAGGAATGACCAATAGTTACTGTTTGATGAGTTTCATTTTTCCATTTGCTTCTGTGCTGTGCCCCATTTTCTCGCTGGTGTTGTTTGGTTTGACTTCTCTGTCTTTGTTGTTTGCAACAAACTTCCTTCTGTTTGGTGGAGTTCTGGATGATTTGCAGACTCTTGCAATGTGCCCTCTTTTTTCACAACGGAGGCAAATGGCATCCAGGAATTTGCATTCAGTGCGGGGGTGGTTTCCCCCACAATCTATGCAATGGAAATCTCGCCTCTTTCTTCCCAGGTCGTTGCGTTTCCACTCCATTCTGAGTCTGTTAATTCCTTCTTCTTCTCCACTGCATTCTGACTCAGACTCAAGTTCATCAAAATGAGTTGTGGTGGTCTTTTCACCATCAGAATGGCTTGTTCATCTTCATCTTGTTCATCTTTCTCATGGCTGTTGCTGAGGTTGCTTCATCTATGGCTTCTTTCAGCGTAATTTTTGGTTTCATAAGTAATTTGTTCTGCAAGACCTTGTCTTTAAGGCCCAATACAAAATGATTGTGCATGGCCTCCTCTAAAACGCTGAATTTGCACGCACCCCCAATGTTCCTTAAACTTTCCACGAAGTCACTGATGCTTTCGTCTTCTCCCTGATCGCGGCGATAAAACTCGTGTCTCCTAATGAGGCACGATACTTGGGGTGTGTAGTGTGCCCTTAAAAGTCTTTCCAGATCAGACCATGTCATTACCTTCACATCTGCTGGGGCAGCAATGCCTTCGCCATCTTGAAGACTGCAGGACTGCAATAAGTAAGAAAAACCGCTCTCTTCCGTTGCTCAGAAATGGAGACCAGATCGTTTCCTTCTAAATACATCTGAAACCGATCTGCATACGACTCCCAGTCTTCATTCTTTGGATCGAACGGGGCTGGGGGGGGTGTTCAGCTCAGCCATCTTGCTCTTCTGCGTTCCGCGTTGCCTTCTCCTTGGGGAAATCCCACCTTCGTCACCAGTGTTAAGTTTGCATGGAGAGACAAGATGCAGAGTGCTTCAGCTCTTTTTTATTGTGACTTTCAGCTTAGAACGGACCCGAATGGCTCAGCCGCGGCAGCTATTTATAGCCAGCTGCCGTGGCTGCCAGCCAATCAGAGTGCAGAGTTTTCCCGCACTTTTACAACCAATGATTTCAAACACTTTACAACAACAACCAATCATTTCAAACTCTGCATACATAACACAAAGTATTTGTTTATCTGTTTATATTGGCCAGTTTATTTCCTAAAGCACTTTACAATATGGGCATGAAAAATCCCTTTCATTTAAAAAATGGAGGAGGTTTTTTTCCTTTTGTGTATATTAATTATTTCATAGATGGACAATACATTTGGAATTTTAAGATGTGGTGGATACAGTCACAAAATGGCTGCCACAAAAATTGCTTAATAAGCAATTTTTTGTGGCAGCCATTTTGTGACATTGTTGTGGCAGCCATTTTATGACATTTATAAAATGACTGTTACCATAATGGTTTGGCCAGTGACAAAGCAGCCATGGATAAGAAGATAAAATTTGATCCTAAGGATGATCTTTGCTTTGCTTTTAGAGAATTTTTAATTGATACATTTCTATGCATTAATTAAAAACAAAAAATCAGTCTAGGCAAAAAGTGTTGGGAACACTAAGGATGTCATATACCAATGTCCTGGTTCACTTAAAGGTATAATGACACTGGTGACTTGATTTTAATCTCTTTCCTAAAATTACTGATTTCTCTTTTCTCTTTATAAATGAGTTGACATTTTCAATGCCTTTTCTATTTTGACCCCAAGATCTTTGCTGTAAGTAATCACAAGTCTTACTTTGCTTTTTACATCAATAACATCAATATCAACCATTCTTTTGTCATCTAGGATAGCAAATACAAGCCTGGATCCTGCTGACTTGTTCTTTCAATAGTACAATTACCCATGAGCGTTCAGCTTCAGTGAGTTACTCATCATATTGTTAAATGTCAGTTTCTGATACTGAAAATTGTTGTTCTTTCTTTTATCACAGACAGAGATGGTACCTAGTTGTTTGTCCATTTATCTGTGTTGTTATAGCACCCTTGACCCATATCGGTTTGGACTGTGCTTCAGCTACCATGGTAACCATGGTGCCCAGTGTCATACTGGCTATATTCTTTCTTTTAATGAAGACATGTTGACCTCACCCCAGACACCACATTTTTCACTCATTTCTTCCAAATCACTTCTGTCTTTAACAATGACTTTCCAGTCTTCAAATCTTACAGCGTCTCATTTTCTGTCACCAGTCTGACCTGAACTTTTTCAAATGTTCTGTGTCTTCTCCTTCACTGTGAAGTTTACACTGCTAAAATGTGCGTAAATAAATGTTTATATTTATAATTATGATTTCATGCCCAAGGCTTTGTCTTCAACTATCAATGGTTCTATTTTGTAATATTTATACCTCCAATATGGAACCTTTCTTGTTTTGAAATGTGTTTGCTAGTATATTTGAAATAGGATACTTTAAAAATAGAGGTTAATCAATGATTTTCAGTCTTTAATGACCTTATAAATAAGGAGTTATTGGTTTTATTTCCTTATGAGAGTAATATTTCATAAATTATTTGCACATATAATATATTCAAGTCTACATAGTTGAATATATTTCAGACCATTGATTGCAACTAGTTTAAACATGTAATAGATTCTGAACTTTATCCCAAAGTGAAAGTAGTACAATATTTGTTATTGGAACCATTTATCATGGCCTTTATAAATCATACTCAGATTTAGCATCCAATCCTCTTGTCTCAATAACACAAAATCATTTGGATTCTAAACATGTCTATGTGATATTCTACATAGATCTCATCATGCATTATGAAAAGGCTGGAGTTCATGAAATCAGGTAACAAAATAATCATATAACAAGAGTTAAAGAGAGGTAACCACATGTTAGTAGATCATTTTCTCTTTTTGTGTTATTAGATTTGTGGCATTTGGATCTAAAAATGTATGATCGGTATACATTATAAATGTTAGCATAATGTAATTTACATGAATGTTTCAGCAGAAAGAAGCATGTAGTTGACTTTGTCTCAGTTCAGGAGATATTCTAGAATGGGGGATTTCAATGGTCATAGAATAGGCTGCAAAGTTGAAAACACCTTGGAAGAAAACAGTGGAAAACAGCAGAAAAAAATTTCCATGTTAATGTAAAAAAAAATCAATAGTTATGTCTATGTAATTATCAGGAATTAGTTGCAATTTGAGGTGTTTTTTTTTCTTATTTACCTTTTTAAAATGTTCAATCTTGCTACTGTTTTTTGTTATTTTATTTTATTTTTACATTTGGTACCATTAGGAGATAAGGCAATACTGATAGGAGAATTGGGAAACATGGTCAGCAGAAAAGAAAGTATTTACCTTTATGTGTCAAGTAGCAATCCCAAAAGAAATCACACTTTTTCATGGTTATTAGTTTTTGAAGAAAGGAAAAAAAATCTCCAATTATCTATCTTCATTTATTTATTTATTTATTTATATTTGAACTTGTATCCCAAAGAAGGCTCACTAAAACACAGAACAATAAATATTTAAAAAGACATTAAACTAACAAGCCCAAATATAAGACATAACAATGCAATAAAATATATTAAAAAAACCCATGCTTTTAGTCATTATTTTAAAACCTGATGTGGTATCTAATGAAGTATTTAGCATTGCAAGAAAAAACCTGATGTGGTATCTAATGAAGTATTTAGCATTGCAAGAAAAAAACCCAAAAGGAGCAATTTTTAAGCAATGAAGATCCCTGATGGGTAAAGCTGAGTCTGCTACATTTTTGCATTCCAGGTATTCATGAAGCATAGATGTTGATACACATCTGAAAGACTGCAGTGAGATAACCAATCACAATTCCTAACTCCAACACCATCAAATTATTTATACTTTCCCCCAACTTTCTAATTTTTTACAAACTCCACTAAATCACTCATTTTGTGAGGTCTTAGTTACTTATCTAAAAGATTATGCCATTGATTCCCTCCTCTCTTCTTGTATCACTTAAAATCACCTAAAATTCCCAGGAAAAAGAGAGAGCTTGAAGGGTAATGAACCGTAAGAAAAAAAATTGTAAAAAATATTTGATGCTCCAGTTCACTAGTTTTCCAGTAATCCTTAACTTCCGTCTCTCATGATCACACAAGATCCAGGGAAAATTGATTGTCTTAGCTGGGACACTTTCTGGCACATTTTTCTTCATAAGCCCATTCATACTTTAAGGCCTGTGAAAAGAGTTCCTCTCCAGTCCTTCTTCCTGCTCTCAAGAGCAAAGTTGGCATCACTGTTGCTTTCATTTTGTTGTTAAATGGGGACCTAGCTAGAACCTTTCAGGTTCCAGTCATTTTATTGTTCTTAGGGCTCATCAGCATATTCCAAGCCTGAGGATAGCCCACTGCCAATGGGCAGAAACCCTCAACATTCTTCTCAAACTGTCCCCCACCTTGCTTTCTATTTATTTTTCAACAATATCACTAAAGAATCAATGAAATAGTGGATATTTTTTGTCTTAGGTTCAGTACTCTTCAACATCTTCATAAACAATCCAGATAAGGGTCATGTGAAATGTTAGTTTTATGCTGCCTTAGCAAAATCACACTTGGAATATTATGTTCAGTTCTGGTTATCATGATACAGAAAAGATGTTGGGACTTTAGAAAGAGGCAGAGAAGAGCAACAAAGATGATTAGGGAACTAGAGTCTAAAACATATGATGAATGGCTGCAGGAACCAGATATATCTAGTCTAAAGAAGAGAACTACTAGATAGAAGTCTTCTAATATTTGATAAAAGGGACTCAACCTATTCTCCAAACCACCTAAGGCCAGGACAAGAAGTAACAGATGGAATTTTATCAAGGAGAGATCCAATCTAGAACTAAGGAGAAATTTTCTGACAATGAGAAGAGTTTGTCAATGGAACTCCTTGCCTCCAGAAGTTATGGATGCTCCATCACTTCATCACAGGTTTTAAGAAGGGATTGGAGAGTCATTTGTCTGGAATGGTATAGGGTCTCCTGATTGAGCAGGGGGATTGGATAGAAGATTCCAAGGTCCATTCCAACTCTATCTTTCTGTATTCTGATCAGGTGAAATTGATAAGAATTGTATCAGTTTCACTTCTCATCCAAGTGACAGAGAAAATGATAAACCTGTAAGGTCCCTTCCCTTCCCTTCCCTTCCCTTCCCTTCCCTTCCCTTCCCTTCCCTTCCCTTCCTTTCCTTTCCTTTCCTTTCCTTTCCTTTCCTTTCCTTCCCTAGTGCTTGTCTTTTTGGCATCATGAGAAAGATAGAAAAACAAAAGAACTGACTAATTGGATACTGTGATAAACATAATGGCATACCATACTACCAAGTAAAGAAAGGGGCTGAAATCTAGAAAGGGTTTTCTTAAACTGACTTCATTTCTTGCAAGTTCATTACCAGGAACTAAGGCTGAACTGCAGAAAAAGCACATAGAGAGTGTATTGTTATTTATCCCCGGTTATCTGATAAATTATATATTAATTTAATATAGAATATCAATAACCTGTAATCTATAAGAATTACTAGATTGCAGCTGCATATAAATATAAACAATTAATCAAATCATAAATATGAATTCTGGAGCTGATCTGGTCTCTCTGGAGCTGATTTCTGAAACTCTGTACTAGCTATATACATTTTAAATAAATATTTGGGCATAACTTCAAACTTCTGGAAAAGAAGGACCAATTCTTAAGGGAAAATAGGATATTACCTGACCAAAGATCTTCCCATATTTTATATACATAACTATTAACTCTTCAGCATACATCTACAAAGTCAGACTTCAGTTTTATAACTTTATGTTTTATTTAGCATGTGACTTCAGGAATCGTAGGAACACTGTTCTAGTAAATATTATAGGCCAATTGAAAAAGTAGATCTCTGCAATGCAACTTCAACTCAAATGATTCTCTGTTGATTGAAAGCTTCCTCATATTTTTGCCTCTGTCACTTGTGAAAACAGGCTTCCAAACAGATACTGTAGTACCCACTTGCAGTAATCAGTTCAATTCTTGTCAATGTCAGAAAGGTATCCAGTTGATCAGAGGAAAGTAAAGAAATATCATGTATTCCCTTGGAGAAATGATGGTATGTTTTTTCTTGCTTTGAAAAAAAGCACTTTAACTTTTACTGAAGCAAAATATTCCTTTGAACATGTTTATGGTCCTATAAAATAACAACCAATGTTATTATGATTTTCAAAGGAAAGATAGTATGAGTCCAGACAATGATTTTTGGCTTTTGCTTAAATTACCCAGTCCCATGGAACCTAGGGAGAAGTTGGAGGAAATAAAAAGAAGAATTCGGGGCATAAGCATCCCTCTTAATACAAAGAAATTTTATTACATTTTCCTTTGGTATTTATTTATTCTCTGAACTTCTTAGCACAATAGTAGTGGTCCATCAAATATGCATGATGCACATTATACTAATGTATTCCAAAAGAATAAAAGAGAAAAATCCTGTTGGGGAAGTGCTAATATTTATACATGTGTGAGTCTATAAGTAATGCAGAATGTGTGCACACTACTGAGATTTTAACATTTCCATATCTGACACAGAATTGATTTGTTTTACTTTGATTGTATCCTAAGAAATGAGATATTAAATGTAAACTTCTAAGAAGTTTTAAATAATGCCATGCTTAATAATGTCCAGAGGTAATCAAATTGTTTCTGGTTTTTTTCATTTCCCCCATATAATACTGAAATTAAAGATTACAAAGCATTGATGTTTCTTGGAGGTGTAGTAATACACATACTGCCACATAATAAGTTAATTCAAGCATTTCCCTATATGAACATAAATAGTTTCTTTAGAAAACAAATACATAAAAACACAGTGGGATTGTAAATTTGCCACTGCAATACCAAAGAGTAAAATACTCTTTTTCTGCAGCAATATATATTTACAAACTGAAATCACACTACTCCCAAGAATATTGGGCTAGAGCTACCCACCATATGGAAAACTATATCAATATTAGTTCTATTTCCATATAATTACTTTTTTAAAGAAATTCAGAAATTTATTATTTCTGAGATCCCCAGATAATTTTATGAAGAGTTTCAAGCTGGTTTATTTAGATTGCTTTGTAAAGTTAATAAACATGTCTCTGTTTTTCTCAGATTTCCGGGTTTTTGTGGCTATCTTTTAATAGTGGTATTCCTTTGATTCATGGACAGGATTCAGTTAGAAGTGGGCAACTGAGTCTCAAGGTCACTTTCAAAGATCCTGGATTCAGAATATCATACATGGAATGTCCTAAGGGCAATGGCAAGGAATTCTAGGTATTATGTTCCCAACATCTAGAGAATGCATCTTTTCTACTCTGAACCATCTATTCAACTCTCTCAGCTGAAACAAAGAATAAAACAATATCTTAATAGATCAAATAGACTTGGATTGGAGATCCAAGATCATGATTTCATCCCTACTGTGTGTCTTCGTCAGTCAGTTAGTCTTTGTCAGCCCACCCTACATCCCAGAGTTGTTGCTATTGTTGGGCTATATATAGGGAGATTCCTGTGGCACTACTCTTAAGTACACAGAAGATAGTGGGACATAAACATAAATATAATTCTATATACATATTGTCTATCTATCTATCTATCTATCTATCTATCTATCTATCAATCAATCATCTATCTTCTATCCAATTTTAATTAAAGAGCAGATGCATCCTTTTTGCTCCATCAATATTTGTCAAACTTTACTTCTGCTGTAGTAGTTCTAGGTATTATCAATAAAACTACTTTCTCCTAGAAGCTGATATAAATCTCTGGAAGGAAGCTTCAAATTTTGCCTTCTATAACTAATCACAATGGGATGACAATGATCAGAATACAGGGAATCTCTGGACAGAAAGTATTGATTATTACTCTGAATGCCATGCTCCTTATTATACTCCATAAGCCTGCTATTTACAGCAATAATAATTATTAACATTACATGTTGTTTGGCTCTTGCACAACTTTAGTAAATCACATATACATCTCATCTATCAAATTGTCAAAATGGTACTAATGCATTACAAACTAAGGTCCTCAAAAGTACAGACAAGTATCATAAAGAAGGATCCTTGTTTGTGGCACTTTTAAATCTAGAACTGGACTGCATGAGTATGAGTTTCTGGCTAATGGATGACAGAGATAGAAGCTACAATAATCTGCCTTGCCTTTTTAGAATTTTGGAGACTTACTTTGTCTGCACTAAGAAAATTGAAGAGGCTTCAAATACATATTCAGATAATTGCCCAAAATGTTTTCACCAACTGCTAGGGAAGATATGCTACCTGAGGGATAAAGATGGTTAGAAAAAGGCTAGCATATCTTAGTTGGGGACAGTTCAGAAAAAAGCATGAGTAGTTAATGGTTAATTATACAATCATTCCCCATGTAAAATTAGAAATAGTATTATTATGGAATTTAGTTCAAGTACCCAGGTAGATGACTGTGTTGAAAAAAACGTTTTGTTTTTAATAGTTTGGAGATTTATTATACAGAAGAAGCAAGTGATTTTCTAACAGTGTTGCTATGGATTTGGAGGAATCCTACCCATGATACCATTAAAATATTGTTATATTAGCTTATTTGTGTAGTTGAGAAGACAATACATATTCAAGGCACCTTAATTGAATTGCAGTACAGTATATAATATATAGAATTGAAACCAATCGTATAGATTTTTTTAAAAAAATATCATCAGCCATCAGGATTTGCAGATGTGTGCTTAAACAGGACTGTGTTCAGTAACTTCCAAAAATAATTGGCAAGGAAGCCCTGTGGAGGTGATTATCCTTGAAAAGTGTTTGCTGAGTAAGAGTGATATGACTGTGTTTTAACAATTTTTAACTACCGTTGCTGCTGATTAATTATACTTGAATATCAATGTTTTAGACTGCATGCTATTGCAACAAGTTTAGTGTATTTTCAGTATGTAGTTTCAAGTTCATATAACATTTGAGGAACATTATGAAACTGACACACACACAAAAATCTAAATATAAAATATAAATGTATATCAATATAAATAGAGTGATAACCCAATCTAAAATTGCTCACCTCTGAAGAACAATTGCAACTTTATAAGCTTTTGAGAAAGCTGTTCTCAGAGTAGGTACCCACTAGCCTTTAAGAGACTGATGTAGTCTGTAGGCAGGAGTCATTACTGAAAAATGTTCTCCACACTATTTATCCCATGAGAAATGTGATTCCTCTTAGAGGCTTTTTTCTGAGATAGGTGTGACAATTTATTATTATTTTTACTAGCATCCCAGTAACATAAATATGATCTCTGCAAACAGGACTTTAAAAAATAAGCTAATTTCTAGTAAAACAAAATTCTTCCGCAAAATAGAAATTGAAACAGAATAGGATTTCCTTTCCCCAAGATAAAGATGAAGCTATGATTAATATGTTACATTGTGGAGACACTTTAACCTATAATCTCTTGGGAGAGATAAAGTGTCAAAGGAAGTTATGCACTTAGCTGAGAAAATGTTCTGATGGACATTGGCTCTCTGCTTCAAGAAGCAGGTTTATGGAAAGTTCACAGCTATTGAAATGTGGGCAGCCCCCTTTGGGCACATAGAAATTATATATGAATCAAGTATTATTCTGGCTAATACAAAGACAATATATGGAGTATTGGAGGAATATAGAAGTTCACATTTCCTATTAGCCATGAATCTTGTGAA
This sequence comes from Naja naja, assembly GCA_009733165.1. Lineage (NCBI taxonomy): Eukaryota > Metazoa > Chordata > Lepidosauria > Squamata > Elapidae > Naja > Naja naja. The sequence goes on from CM019150.1 coordinate 139,247,313, forward strand.
AACAGGGATCTTGTGCTGAACCAGCTTTTGTGAAACTGCTTTGCTTTTCAGCACTGAACTCCTTTTATCACATACTGATTTTTTTCCCAGAATGAAGTGGGATTTAATTATTATAACAAAAGGTGACAAAACAAAATAAAATGTTATCCATTAATGATTTACATTTCCACCAAATCACCCCAAATACGTCTTCAATAAGATGCATGTTCAAGCTATCAGCTTCTTGAGAGGTTGAATAGACATAGAAACCTGAGATCTTAGACTACATTAGCTTACTGGATTTATCACATCTTTATTGGGAATAAACATTATTTTGTAATTGTCAGCCTTCAAGACTCCTTTCTTTCACTATCTTTTTGGCTGCCATAGTAACAGTGGGATGATGAATTAATTGGGCTTTGTGGGGTGGGAAATGTGCTGGAGGTTTTAGAGAATGAACTGTATCACTTGGGGAAAACTTTATTGTTTATGCTTATTTGCTTGCTTACTGTGCAACTGCAGCTCTTTATCAAACTAGGCCAAGGTCAACGGCCAGATGTCTGCATCACCACCTGAAAATGTCCACATGACATTATACACATCTTCAATTGGATGGACCGTTTGAACTATTGTGGGTGGGAACGTTGCCATCATTTTATATATGTGATTTCTGCACGTAAATTCTCAGATCTAGAATTCTTTTGATGCTACCACTTGATTTCCAGTAAAAGTTTCTTTTCTCTATAACAATGGAGACTAAGAGTGTCTTTCTTGGATTTTGAATGGAGCACCATCTGACAGTAATAATGTTAAATCAATAACTATGAATCCACTCATCTTCCAAGCTCTGAAGTGGACATTTGCTTTATCCTGCTTAATAAGTTCCTTGACTTGGTCCTGCAGTTCAAACCTACCTTCCCTATTGAAATAAAAATCTAGCACTATATACTTCTTCCTGAATAAGTTCTGAGTAATGGATTTTTTTTTAAAGTCTCAACTTTTAAATTGGTGAATGCACATGGTGTTTCTCTGACTTGGATAACTTTATCTGGCTAAACAAGTCCACACATATTGAGTGCTTGGGTGAGAGGTTCACTTCCATATTGAAGCTGAACAATAAGCCAGAAAAAGACATGCCAAAATGCTTCCATATCATGTTGCCAAGGATGTTTTCATGAATTAACCAGGAGAAGTCACACTAATATTCAAAGGAGACTCTACTTATCCAGTTGAAATTTGTACATAGAAGCCTTTAGTATACTGATCTCACTCTGTTCATTTTGTTTGGGGTTTGTTGCAGGTTTCCATGCCTACAAAGTTAGCCAAAGTTAGCCAAGGATACCTTTGTGGCTTAAGTAAAACAGGGAATGGCCTACTTGCAATCTTTGTCAAGATTAAACTCTGAGAGCCAAATAGCATAATCTTTTTTTCTCCTCCTGCCTTTCATAGTATCCAAAATAAGTGGTCTGAAGCTGTTGCCTCTATCAATGATAAGACAAACATGGAACATTAATTAACCTTCTTTATGAGTTGTTCAGTCTATTGTTGGGGCATCAGTAAAATTACATTCCTCATGTACATTCAATGTACCATTGAGAGCCTTCCTTCCTTCCTTCCTTCCTTCCTTCCTTCCTTCCTTCCTTCCTTCCTTCCTTCCTTCCTTCCTTAACTGAAACCCTAATGCAGAAGTATGAATGGAAGTTTAGAGTTCTGAGTATATAGTAGTGACTATATACTTAGTAGTAGTTAAGATGTTTCAGTCATGTGCTTTTGAAGCAGCCATTGGAGCCTTCTGTCTTGCCTCAGAGGCAATCTTAATTCACTGTCAGCCACTATGAATACAATTTGCTTATCTTCCTCCATATTCAAATGTATGAGTGAGAAGGAGACTCTTTCAGATACTTCTTAGTTTCAGGTATACCAGTGTACCCCATCTCTCTTTCTTTGAGGTTATTACTTTTGCCTATAACCATCCATCTGGTCTGCAACCTTTCCTGGAATATTGACTTTCTCCAGCCCTTATAATCTAAGCATCTAACTTTTTTGCTTTCAAGAATCTAAGATTGGGGACCAAATAACTGAGACAAGCATTATCATTAGCAATGACTTACTCTAAAAGCATTGGTACTGCTCCCCAAATTTTAGTTAAGACTATAAATTATGGTACAATGCTTACTAATGTCCATACTGAAGAAAAGACTCTTGAATGTTTATTGCTGTATGGAGTGTGCTAATATTACATTTTTATCTGCATTTCAAAGCTGCCCTGTCTTTTTCAGCAAACAGCAATAATTCTATGCATAAGTCATTACTGACCCTAAGTTCTTACTATGTTGAAATTTATTTTTAAAATAAGAGATGTCCTTCTTCATTATTCCTTAATTTGGTTTTTTAATTTGGTTTTATAGTTGTATTTTGGCTTGTTTAGTTTAATTTCTTTTTAAATAATTTATTGTTCTGTGTTTTTATCTGTGAGCAGCCCGAGTCCTTTTTGGAGAGTTGCGGCATACAAGTCAAAATAATAATAATATTATTATTATTTCTCCTTCTCAATGCAATATTCCTAGTGAACTAAAATATTCTCCAGTAGTTACATCCTCTGAACTGTCTTCAAAAGCAGAACCACACAGAATGAGTTATGTGAACCTGACCTTGATACTACAAGACAGAATTCATGATTTTTCTGATCTACCTCAAAAGAGGGGGGGGGATGGTAAGACGTATTCTGACAGATCGTTTGAAATATGTGTTAGATCCTGTGGCAATATTGGTGTTCCATGTAGACTTTTAAAATCTTCTTTGAAAATAGCTATCACAAAGAAGGGATGGGCTTGTGTAATGACAAAATAGATAAGCCCCACCCCCTCCAAAGATGGTGGCTGTGAACATATTGAGGATGATTTTGTCAGCACATGAGGACCGGCAGAGAGTTATGTTACTGTGCTATACAGTCTCCCTGCTTATGAGGCTTGATGCTGTCTCAGGTTTGGCAATGTTCTTCCTCAGGCATATGATTCTAGGATACTTCAATCTGCCATCCCTGTAGGTAGATTTGAAAGCAGCAGAAGATTTCATGGTTTCACAGTAGGGTCACATGGTGTGGTCGTGATGTGATTTGGGTGTTACGGGACATTAACATCCACCTTTGTCATGGGCAGATCCTTGTCTGTTGAGCTTGAAAGTAATGTACATACTACTGTAGCATGTATGTGCACATGCATACATACACATATACAGATGTGGAAGATATTTGGCTGGCCCACTTCAAGCATTTAATGAACCTACTAGATTTGAAAAGGAACTTATGGTTTTGCCTGAACTTTTCAGATATTTTCTACATGAGTCTTTGGTTACCAACTGGAATGAAGTAGTGGCATTAGACCAGATCATGGCCAATTCTTTGTCCTTAGTCCATGGTGTGCTCCCTGGTTTTCAAAAGACATCTGGTTATACAGCAAAAGAAGGGATGCTTAGAGTATTGCTGGAGGAAAACTAACAGTGAATCTGACATGACCTAGCTAAGACTCTTTGTGATAGCTTATGCAGTGACATTATGAGCAGCAAACAGTGCTTCTTGACTTTTATTATTTCTTCTGAGTGTTGATCAGCAGTTCTGTTCAGATGAATCAATTTCTTTTGGATAAGGAAGGGCTGGTGGAGCATCTTCAGCAGGGGTGGGATTCAGTTTTTTTAACAACTGGTTCTGTGAGCGTGGCTTAGTTGGTGGGTGTGGCTTGATGGTCATGTGACTGGCTGGGTGTGGCCAACTCGACATCACTCATGTCAAGGGGTGCTTCTCCTTGCCTGGCCTTTCATTACAGTGGGGATGCTGCAACGGTCATAAGTGTGAAAAATGGTCATAAGTCACTTTTTTCAGTGCCATTGTAACTTTGAATGGTCACTAAATGAACTGTTGTAAGTCAAGGACTACCTGTACAAAAATACAAAAAGCTTCTTTGCTTGCAAAAAGCTGCCCTAAATACCAATCATTAGATTAAAAATACCTGCAAGCCAGAGTTACAAATCAGGCAGAGTGCCAGAGCACCTTGAGGAACGAAAATAGTTAAAATGCAGTGATAACTATCAAGCAGCCAACTCTTGCTCATAAAGTGAAACCCTTTAACAGAGTAGTCATTTAAGCTCTCCAGAAAAAGTAACCCAGGAAAAGCAATCCTTAGATCCATTTGCACCACTTAAAGATACCAGCTGGTCTCACTCACCTCACAAGATATCCTAAGGAAATGATCCAGATTTAAGGAAAGGTCACATACCAGAAAGGCAGTAAAAAAAATCAGTACCAAGCTTGCATCCTGCCTCTTGGAAGTATACCCCAAAAGGACAGTGCCAAATAATACTAAAACAGTGAAGGCAGACCCCCTCCCCAGATAGAAAAAAACCATGAAGCAGGAAAAAATTCAAACACAATACAAATAATTAAATCACAACAGTAACTGTTGCGTGTTGAAATTGAATAGGGAAAATTATCCCATCAATAAACACAGGATTAAATGTCACCAAGCACAGAATTAAGCTTTACCAAAAACCAGTTTTAAACCAAAACTCAGAAAAGTTATGTAAACTCACATTTGAATGTAATCTTTCTAGCTAGCCAAGAAGCCTTGCTGAATGTCACTCATCCTGGTTCCCTGTCACTAAAAGCTTTGCTTCATTATTCAATGATTTCTTCAAAGTGCTGATTGTCCAGGGAAGTATTTCCTCCCAACAGCAGTGTAAAAATCTTAAAACAACCCTTCCCCTTTAAGAAAGTCAGCTTCAGAAGCTCCAGAGACAGGAAGTCTAGGCGTACTGCCAAGAATGTAATAAGGGTGGAAAAAAACAAAAGGAGATTGCTTCTAACTACTGGTTCTCCGAACTGCTTAGAAAGTTAACAAGGGGTTCTATAGAACTGGACAGAACCAGTAGAATCCTACCCCTGATCTTAAGGGTGACTATGAAGTTTGTTCTCAACATATGCTAGATAAAATTGCTCTGAGGTAGATCCACGAAGTGAGTCCTATGGAGGTGCTGTGATGTTATCTGAGAAAACTTTGAGTTGAGAGTGCTTAGGAACTGAACAGAGCTGTAGGAGTGGCCACCTCTATATATTAGATCCATGTTCATCCTGGTTGGTCAAAGCCTCCATGGAATGAACATGTGGGTGGATCTATGTGGCAGTAAATGCTTTTCCGAGGTTGGAGAGGAGATGGTTCCAATGGCCTGAAAGAGGTGGTGGTACATCCTCTTCTTGAGAGATCCAGCTTATCTGGACAATTTTCATGCAGTCTCCAACCTATTTGTCAAATTTGGGTTCAGAGCATGGCAGGTGGTAGTGTGGCCAATGATTTTTGTCTTGTTCCAATCAAACTGGTGCTGTTTGGTATCAGTGTGGATAGAGATTAATGATTTTGGATCATGATATTTAACTGCCAACCAGTGTTCGTGGATCCTAGTTTTTAAATTATGTCATGTTTATCCCATTTAGAATTGGTTGAAATTGTTACAGTTGATTTTGTAAATTACATTGTTTCTTTCATCCTTCTGTATCTTGTCTTTGGTTCTGGATAATTCCTGATAAGAGTGCAGATATTTGGTGGCCATTGCTATTGCATGGTTCTGTCTTCTCTTGTTCTTTGCTGGATGTTTATTTTGGTATGCAACCATTCAGAGTCATTTTATTTGAGTTGGACAGCTGTGTAAATGCTTGAAATAATTCCTCTAATCACATTAGAATTAGTTTTCCTTCCATAGCCAGAATGTTTGCAAGCTAATCATCAATATACAGTATAAACAGGCAGCCAGGTTTCCATAAGTCTGAAACATTTTCAAAGAAGTCAACTTATTCTTGCATTCTTGATTACTGTCATTGCAAGATCTGGATAACTTTGTTTCATCTTTGGACCTAATGTTAATAATACCAACACTTGTGTGCAGAGAAATATAGTAATTGCAGAGATAAGTCCCAAAGCTCAGGAAGTAGTCAATGATATCAGTCCATGACTAGCTGCTATAGAATTGCCAGTTAACTAGTATACAATCTCACAATAGCAGTATCTTCACAATAACAGAACAGGCCTTCATAAGGGTGAGTCATTCATAGTCTCATATCGGAGACAGGCAATCAAATGTCTTCTGGGTATTGCAGATAGCAGAACAATCTGTGACTCTATTTTTAATGTAGAAATGTAGTCATGTCACTTACCGGGAATCTGGTGTTCCCAAATGTCAGTACCATCCAAATGCAAAGGTTACATGTACAAGATATAACTTTTATCAGTCTGAAGAAGAAAGGGATTTGGGAAGCTGTAGTTCAACTGATCTGGAAAACGTTGTAGTGTACATTATAAAGACACAACCTATGGCCTATAGCCTTTTTTTCTTTCTTTGTCCCACAAAGTCTCCAGTAGTTGGTGTCAATTTGTAGGTGTTTTATAAATTTATTAGTGAACATATTAAGGAGATTTTAAAGAAATGAAATGGGGATTTTAAACATTGTGGCACACATGTGTCAAACTCGATTGAGTCACATGACGTATTGTGACATTTTTTTTCCTTTGCAAAGCCAGGGTTGCCGTGGCCTGTGCGTGACACATCTGGTCCAAGGGCCATCAGTTTGACACCCCTATTGTAGAGGGTTAATGGCTCCCAAATTCTTCCTGTCATCTGAAACACTGAAAATAGTGGCTCTGGTAATTCCACATTATTATTGGCCAAAATCAAGAAAGAAGCAGAAATGATAGAGGCAGGCAAGCAGGCAGGCAGGTAGAGATGGAGGGAGGAAGGAAAGAAGGAAGGAAGGAAGGGGTTTCTCCCTTTTAAATTGGAAGAGAAGTGATCATTAGTATACAGACATGTTAGAATAATTTCAACAAATAGAGCTAACTCACAAGGAGGAACAGAGTTACATGACATCCACAAAACCTATATTGAGGTTTGATTTTATATTACCCCACATTGTTCTGGGAAGCTTGTGTGTCTTTGAGTGTGTGCTTATCTATCTTTTTGTACACACATTCATATACTGAAATCCTTTCTGTGTTCTTCAATAATATAGGTTAATGTTTTACAGTTTTACTGTTGTTTTAAAATTTTGAAACAATTTTGCAATCTGACCCCCACATTCTGGTTGTTGCGGGGTGCTGGTTAAATGATAAACAGAATAAATGCAGTCTTCAGAGGCCCTCCAAGTTTTAGGTTCTATTGGTGGGAGAATTATGGGATGGGGAGCAGATGGAGAACCATCTATGCTGTTTTAAACTCTGTATCAGAAATGTCAGTCAAAATGTAATAAATGTGCTGGAACTTATTCTGAATGTTCGTCATCACACATCTATTAAAAGAGCCTTTGTTTTTAGCCTAGTAATGAGTGTAATTAAATTGATTCATGGAAGGGGGAAGGTTGTTTCACTCTGTCCCTTACTAATTAGATTTGATTAATTTAAATCTTAATATTTGTTAGGAATGTTCTCTAAGCATAGCTAAGGCCTTTCCATTTGCAGAAATATTGTCACCCCAGCACTGTTTCTGAGGTCATGTGATCACATCCTCCATCTTGACTGGGCAGCAAAGATAATTTCTGTCTCCACTTCACATGACTGAATTGCTGCCAAAGTATATTCTCTCCTCTCTGTCTCAAGAGCAAAGCCAGTGTAATCATTTCACATAGGTAGTCTCTGTTTAGTGACTGCCTTGCTTTGCAACCATTCACAGTTGCAATGGTGATGAGAAAGTAAATCTGCAATCAATCCTGGCATTTACGATCATTAGAGGTCTGGAAAGCAAATGAAAGCTAAAGTACAATCATAAGCACAGTTGGGTTTTCATTTAGGAACAACTTTGATTGAACACCAAATTGACGGTCCCAATTGTAGTCACTAAACAAAGATTATCTGTATTATCTTTAAAATGAGCAATGGGAGTGAAGGATTTTTGAAAACATCTTCATTAATGAGCCATGGTGGTACAGTGGTTAGAATACAGTACTGCAGGCTACTTCTGCTGACTGCAGACCAGCAGTTCGAATCTCACCAGGCACAAGGTTGACTCATCCTTCCGAGGTTGGTAAAATGAGGACCCAGATTGTTGGCAATATGCTGCTGCTGTAAGCCACTTAAAGAGACCTGTAAAGCACTATGAAGCAGTATATAAGTCTATTGCTATAATAAACTGCTGCATGACATGGAAATCACAAAAGGTAACATGAAAAATAATCAGATCCATTGATGGAGACAAGTGCTGTTGAATGTCGAGCCATACTTCCCTCATCAAGTGTTTTGAGGAAGACCATTGCAATAAGAACCATCACCCAGTTTGAAAATGGTTTTCAGGGCAAAAACAGGGTCTGCATGGAAACACAATTTCACTCAACATACTACACAGGCTTGAGTAAAGGCCACACAAAGCAGGAGTAAATGAAAACATAATCTATTCATAAATTCTAATTTATTTAATAAAAATACAAAAATATAAATATACATATTTATATTTGTATATATAGATAGAAAAATATGAATCAACACAGACATTTTTAACTCAATAAATATGGCAGTACTATTCATTCTTATTTTTTTAAAGGAGTAATTAGTTTATGTTATAGGATAGAGGGTGGGATAGGGACAGTAGCAAGGAAAGTGAGGTGTTATATTTTTTTTAAAAAAAGTTGTGTTCCCAAAAGTCCTTCTGAAAGGCACAAAAAGCCTTTTAAAGATATTCATCCACCCACCCCAATTAATACTGAATATCCTTTTTCTAACCTCTTAGACATAAAGGATGAGATATTACTTCTGTCTTAAAAAACAGTCATTTTCATTCACACTGACTTATTAAGCAAACTTTTACTAAAACATACACTTACGTTTTGTTTGTTTGTTTTTTTTCCAGGTAAGAGAATATAGGCCACTTTAATCTAATTACAGAGGCATTGATCTCATCAGCAAGGATCCATTCACAAAATACTATTTTCAGGCCGTGATCCAAGAATCTCCAACATCAATGAGGTGCTCCTTCCATGTAGGACATCTCCCCACCTGGTCTCTATAGTTACAAGGAATATTCCATGTGCATGTCATGGGGCTGTCTGCACAAGGCCGCTGCCTGGCCTCCTCACTCAGGAAAACAAAAAGGAGAGGATGGAGAAGAGGGGAGGGGAGGGAGGGGGGGAGGGGAGGTCCCTGCTCATGCACAAGAATGCTGGAGCTGCGTCAGAAATCTTGAAGGAGGCAGTTAGTCCTGGTCGCTCTCATCTCCACCATACATATCTGCTAATTTTTTAAATCGTGGTCCCCAGTCACTCAGATAGTCATAGTCTTGGTTTCCACCATCTGCGGTAAGTGATTCCAAAGAACTAAGTGAATTTGCTATAGAATCATTCCCCTCGTAGGCATATGTTGCTAAAGAGTCATAAGGGGGTGCAGTTGGATCCAAGTCATTTTCCTTTAGTCTCCGATGGATAAAGTCTTGAATATCAATGTTTTCCCACAAAGATGCTGTCCTCCTTATCTGGAAAATAGTTTCTGGCATCACATCTCTTCTCATTTTGCTTTCCTCTCTGGCTTCAGGGTTCCTTAGCGTGCCAATATCAAAGGCTTGGGTATCTTCCTCCCCCCCTCCTTCATCATTATAGGTGACGATGTTGTCTCGGACATCATCTTTTGAAATGATCAAGGGCTCTTTTTTCCTCTGGTGCTTCATTGCAGCAAACAACACAATCAAAACTGGAAGACAACAGTAACAATACAGATGGGTGATGAGCACTGAGTAGAAATTAGTGGATTAGGAACAATGTTGGCAAAGCTAGGAACCTTTAACATTCATTAATTCCAACAGGTAAGATTAAGATAAATATTACACTCTTAATTAAATGAAGGAGTTAAAAAGAAAAGCTCATTGAAAAGAGCTTCTTTATCAATATAGAATGAACTGCAGGAATTATTCTTTATATATTGTTTGGGGATATAATGGCCAACATATGAGTGGGCTTGTTAAAATGATTAATCTAACTAGAATATATTTACAGTGCATTCAGAAGGTATTCAGATCCCCTTCACCTTTGTCAATTTTGTTATGCTGCAGCCTGATTTCTAAAATTCTATTTTCACTCTGTCATTATGGGCTAATGAGTGTAGATTAATGAGAGAAAAAATGACGTTCAGCAACTGTAGAATTAGGCTGCAGCATAACAAAATTGACAAAAGTGAAAGGAGTCTGAATACTTTTTGAATGCACTGTATATTTGAGCCCAGTGCAAAGGAGGTTCTCATGCATGTTATGATTTATCCATAGGAGAAGAACTTTAATCTTTAAGCCAGATTCCCACTTTCATGAGAGGAGTTGTATATCTTAATATGTGCTTTGTTTCAGTCTGACACTGATCAGGCATGAATGGTGAGCAAGATTCATATATATGATACACATACTTATGAGCCATGGTGGTGCCATGGTTAGAGTGCAATACTGCAGGCTACTTCTGCTGACTGCCAGCTGCCTGAAATTTGGCAGTTTGAATCTCACCAGGCTCAAAGTTGACTGAGCCTTCCATCCTTCTGAGGTGGGTAAAATGAGGATCCAAATTATTGGGGGCAATATGCTGACTCTGTAAACTGCTTAGAGAGGGCTGTAAAGCACTGTGAAGTGGTATATAAGACTAAGTGCAATTGCTATTGCTATATCCCAGAACCTAAAGAAAGGCAACCTTTTGGTTCTGAAGGCATTTTTGAAATTCTGGGGAAATGTCAGAATTACTACCATAAGTATTGCCGTGGGATGACTAGGGCAATTCAGAAAATGGGATAAGGCCAAGCCAGGAAATTAAATTAATTAAAAGAAAAGCAATACAAGCATTTTAAGGCATAGATAACTTTAAAAAAGCTATATATTTTCTCCACTACACTTAAAATAGATTGACTTTTCCTTTTTCTAAAATAAATGGCATATTCTCACCTTAATCAGGTGAATTATGCCTCTCCAATCCATATTCCCCTCTTTTTAAAAGAAATAACATAGAATGACATGATTGTTTTCTCATATATTATATATGGTTATGTTAGTTGAAGTTTTATGTATACACAGTTAATTGATAAATACACAACAGAATTAACATAGCTATGATTAGTAAAATATGTTGTTTACCTGCATTTTGTTATGTGATTCTGTTTGAAGGACTCTTTTGGAATGCTTTTTATATTATATAAATGTGCAAAATTCTTTTTCAAGGTCTCATTATCTGTTATCTGGATAATAAGGGCCATCTCTTTTGAAATCTTACTTTTAAAATAAAATTATGAAAACAATCCATGTCAAAATGGACCCAATGTATTCTTTTTTCATTCAACATGTTGTCAACTGTTATATGCTGTCTATACTTTCCATTCTATACACAATAGTTTTTGTCTGCTTTCTGTGTATAAAAATATTGGTTTTATTTGGGGCTAAGCTCTTTTAACCTGTTTTCAATTTCCCACAAATATCAATATATCAACTTTGGCCTAGGTTTGCTTTTTACCAATTCATTTATGAATCAAATCTTGTAATGTAGTTTTTTCCTCTTTTTCCATTCATCCACATTCCTTGCCTGGATCTTCTTAATTTCCTTCTTTTCCCCAGTCTTCCTAGCAATTTCCCTCATAACCATTTCCATCAGGGCAAAAGGAGCATCCTGGAAACACTAGTGGTCAGGTCACCTATGATTATGGTTGCATATGTGTGTATTTAAACAATAGCAGTAGGTGCCACATTCTTGAAAGTCCTTTTGAATATTTCATATCCATAGATAACAAATGCCCAAAGAAAGCTTTCAATGTACTGAGAATCATTTAAAATGTTGCAGAAATAAATTGACTAATAAATGCAGGTGGCTTATCTGGTCTGGTCTATTCTATTCAGAATGTTTGAATGCAGAAGTGATTTCAGAGGGGAAGGACCCTCACAATGCTTGGAATAATAGGATTCTTTTTCTGTCTTATCTACAGAGTGAGTTCACAGCAGCTCTTCAGTTTCCACAGTCAGCTTCCTCTAGTATTTTTCATTGTTATAAAGAGAAATAACATCAAGTGTCATACCTAAAGACAGGCACTTTTAAAGAACAGGTTTTAACAGCTTGGTTTAAAAACAATGTCATGCTATCTCATGGCTATTTGGATGCTTTATGAACTTTTGGATAATCTCCAAATATGTAATCTGACAGTGTATTTTGAAATCCTTCAACAGTTACCTATAATGTGTGTGTGTGTGTGTGTGTGATTGATTGTTGCTATATCTTTCCATCATCATTATTATAAGTGAATAGCATTGTTATAGTAGCCAGGATACCACAATGTTATGGCACAATAGTACTCTGGCTTGCCAAGGGATCAGACCTGTTATAGGACGCAATGCTATGGCACAAAAGTAGTCAGGCTTGCCAAGGGATCAGACCTGTTATAGGACATGTTTGCATGCTTCCCAAAGTGTACCACAGGAGGATATGTTCACACCAGAGAGAAAAATGAGCGGGTCTTCCTGTAGTGTCCAGCAAGGCCTCCTCCCTTTTCAGAACTGCCTCGCAAGAGGGTACTGCAACCAGGAAAATTCAGAACCATCAGAAATCTGACTGCCTGCACAGAGCACCAGCCCATCTCCCTACTGAAGTGGTACCTATCTATCTACTTGCACAGAATATACTTTCAAACTGTTAGGTGGACAGAAGCTGATGTGGGTGACAAGAACTTACCCTCCCATGCTGTGCCTAGGTTTGAACTGCCAAAACTGAAATCATCTCATTAAACCACTGAGCCACCGCATGTCTCATGTCTTTCCATCCAACACACAACACTATCAACATCATCACAACACAATTCAAACTGTTTTGATTCTATTCTCCATCAGGTTTTTTTTCTTTTTGAGCACACCTTTTAACTTTTCCCATTAAAATTTTATAGTTACAGAATATGAACTTTAAATTTCAATAAACCAGAAGAACCAAAGACATGGAAAATTATATTTAAAACTTCTGAGTGTGAGAATCAATTTTGGTGTCATCTGACATTTTAATAAACCAAACACTCAGATTCCATAGTGAAATGTATTAATTGAATTCATGGAGGTCAAGAATATTAGACAGTAAAACTCAGGTGCATTCCACAGTCATCTGAGGTGCAATAATTCAGTGTAACAAATATAGTGAATTTTGATACCAGTTAACCAGATGGGATCTTGAACTTTAACAATATAACACATGTACAGTATGTGTTGTACAGTATATAACACATAATTATTTTAAGGAGTAAATAGATGTCTGTTTTGCAATAAGAATAAGAAAAATGATGGGTTTTTATTTTACTAATACAAATATCACCAGTGTGATAAACAGCCAATTTTGGTAGATTTACCACTGAGTAAAACTGTCTTCATGAGATGAAAGGAGATCCTGACATAACTTGTCTTGAACCTCTAGAGAAATAGCAGGTGATAAATCTAAATAACTAATTTTTTTAAAAAATACCAACTTTAATTCCTAGCAATCAGCAAATTATTGCTATCAACAGCAGTTCTCATCTACCAGGGACCTTAGAACATGCAGTACTAATGAGCAAAATTGTTTACACATTAAGTATCTGGCGGAATCTCTAAATGTTTTTTTTTGAAACTGTAGAGATTTGAAATGAGATATCAGTCAGAAATAAGATGTACTACATTGCTGTTGAATATAAAAATGACATCTGAGTCATGCCATCATCAGTATCAGAACTATCTTTAGAAATATTCCATTTAAAACCAACCTTTAAATAAGACCAATCTGCTTCCAATAACTAAGCCAACAAGCTAAATGCAGCCTATTGGTGATGTGTGGTTGTCTACCAGTATCTCATACAATCTTTGGATTGTGCTGCATCCTTGACTTTAGAAGACTGAGAGTTCTCCAGCACCTAAATGCTGGAGATCTTACTATTCTATGTATGGTAGTCCACCAGTATCTCAGCCAATCTTGGGATTGTGCTGCATCCTTGGCTTTACAAGACTGAGAGTTCTCCAGCACCTAAATGCGGGAGAACTTACCATTTGTGAAAGCCTGGATCAGGAGTGTCAAACATGCATCACGTGACATATTGGGACTTTTTCCCTTCACTAAACCAGGCATGGTGAGCATGTGATGCATCCCGCCATGGGCTGTGAGTTGACAGTCCTGGCTGGATTAAACAGATAGCGAATTCTTCTGAAAATGTAGTCTCTTTGAAACAATATCCAGGTACAAAGAAAGAAAAAGGAAATGGTCCACTTACTCAACAGAATAATAATGCACAGCAGAATGGCAATGAGTGCACCTGTGCTAAGGCCTGCTGGAAGGAGCAAAGCTTCAGCATTACAAGACTGCATATTTCCCCTGCTGTCACAGGCACACACTCTGATGCTCAGTGTGCCCGTACTACTCTGGATGGGGTAGTCATTGTCAAATATTATTACTGGCAGGAGATAGGTGCTCATTTTACTGCGGCTGTATCCATTCCGTCTGGTTACAACGCCTGCTGTGTTATCTGCATCAGAAGAACCAAAGACATGGAAAATTATATTTAAAACATTGTCAGCAAAGGAATCATTATATAACATAGAGTACCTATAATTAAAGCCTACCTTTATTATCCACAATAGAGAAGTTTGGATGGACTGTGTACTCTGGCACTAGTTCAAAAAAAAATTTGTGTCCACGTGGTGGTTCATCTTTATCCACAGCACTAACAGTTTGTATCAGCTGCAAGGAAATAATTATATGTTGTCAGGCATATAAGTGTTGCATCTTTTGCTTTGTAACATAATCTGTTCAGATAAATACCTGTAGCTGTTTAGAAAGAACCACATGAATGAACTTTTACTATGGTTTTACAGAGTTTAACAGATCTACATACAAAGGAGCTGTAGCACAATTTCCCACCATTGTGAGGGACTGTTCCTTGTGGTTATCTATCTGTTGCTCAAACATAATAGCTTTCAAGCAAAGGGCCAAATAATTCTGTGCGTTGCAGAAAACTAATATGATTTATTAAAAAAAACCCAAATGCCCAATTTTACCATTACCAAAGTTCCAAACTGTGTAATCACAGGGATGTTTTGTTTATATCATAAGCCGTATTCACAGTTCAAGTGGGGCAACAAGGAAACCTAACATTAATCCTCTATGTGAACCATAGCATATTGCCCAGAATATTTTGAAGTGTGCAGGATGTTTATGATAGATGTTTCTTTCTTCTTTTTAAAAGCTATTTTCTATCTTTTCTTAATTATTGTACTTTCTATATATAATAATCAAGTTCTACAGAGGAATTATTGAGTCTATCATCTGCGCCTCTATAACTGTCTGTTTTGGTTCTGCAACCCAACAGGACAGACACAGACTTCAGAGGATAATTAGGACTGCAGAAAAAACAATTACTACCAACCTGCCTTCAATCAAGGACCTGCATATTGCATAAGTCAAAAAGAGGACTGTGAAAATACAGACCCCTCACATCCCGGACATAAACTGTTTCAACTCCTTCCCTCAAAACGACGCTATAGAGCACTGCATACCAGAACAACTAGACACAAGGACAGTTTTCTCCCAAAAGCCATCACTCTGCTAAACAAATAATTCCCTCAACACTGTTCAACTATTACAAAGTCTGTACTACTATTACTGTTAATCTTCTCATCACTCCTTATCACCCATCCCCTCCCACTTGTGACTGTATGACTGTAACTTTGTCACTTGTATACTTATGATTTATATTGACTGTTTCCTAATATGATTTGATTGCTTATTGTACCCTATGACTATCATTAAGTGTTGTACCTTATGATTCTCAACTCTTGATGAATGTATCTTTTCTTTTATGTACACTGAGGGCACATGCACCAAGACAAATTCCTTGTGTGTCCAGTCACACTTGGCCAATAAAGTATTCTATTCTATTCCACTCACTCCACTCCACTCCACTCTACTCTACTTTACTTTACTCTATTCTATTATCTGGGTGAGTGGTATGCAGGTGGATGAAACATCTATAACACGAAATTATAAAAAATGACAGCAAAACTGTACAAAAATATTAACAATAGGAATTGAAAACCATCAGCAACACATAAACCAAATTTAAAGCTAGCAGCAGCTGCAGGGAAAAAAATGTAAGACTTAAGAATATGCAAGCAAGGATATTAGAGGATTGGGAGAGGGAAAATCATTAGTGCTCCAAAGACTCGAATATTCGGCAAGTTTTTCTTAGGAAGGCATTCTACTAAAGATTTCCAAGATCTGCAGTAGCAGGAACTTTGGACAGAGGAAGAACAATGACCTAATATGCTAATGTTATGATAAACCAGGGATTGGGGGTGAGGGTTACAGGATAAACTGGCAACCTGGATCCAATCCAGTTATGTCTTTCAGCTAAAAATCAGCACCATATTTCATACCAATTCAAACTGATGGTCAGTGCAGTTGTCAAACTCCAAAGTGCAAAGTACAATCAACTTAGTTATTTCTAGTTAACGGGGTTTTTTTCCTACTTAAAAAAAAAATCAACCCTTCCTCCTCCAAACATCCCCCAACTTGAAATTGTCAGACTCCCCACGCTTAACACATGCTTAACACAGTAAAATAAATCAAATGGGCTGTGTGCTGAACTATGGAAAAGATTCTTTCTGGAAAGTAGCTAACTGGCTGGTATAGAATACTAAATTAACCAGCACTCCATCCAGAATGCTACTGGTGGTAATGATGGATTGACTCTCATTGACAAGGAATATTTTTTGTCTGTACTGTATGTCAGATTAATGACTCTAACTCAGCCCACTGCTTTGTCCAAGTATTGTATGAGAGCATCAACTGTCTCACTTATTCCAGAAGAAAAGGACTATTGGGTCTCCTTTTCCACAGTGTCCCTGCTGGAAGAATGGGAAGGCAACTATTTCTGGAGGACAGAATCCGGTAACATTGCCTTCTATTAATCCTCTACTTTCTGTTGAAATGACCCCAGGACTTGTTTTTTTGTTCTAAAATACACTTTTCCATTTTATGTTGCCTCAAGTGCATTTCAGATAACACATGTCAGCAGTTCATTGACTACTCTGTAGAGAAAATAATGCCTCTTCAACTGACTCTGTGCTTACCAATGCTTCCTCTTTCCTTGTAAGTCTGCCTATACCAATTCTGTAATAACATAATGCTTGCAACACTTGCTTTATAAATAGAATATTGCTGATTTTTAAAATTACTATCTTTTACTCTTTTATTTTTTAAAAAAGGGATTCCATCCCTGCCCCCATCTCTTTTATGACTGGTGTACCACTGGATATATTGCCAACTAGACAGGTACCTAGCAGGTAAAGATAGAAAGCTCAAAGAAAGAATATTAGTATTAAAAATGAATTATACCAGGTTTTGAACTGGCAACCTACTATTAAGAAGGTAAGGGCTTTAGCCACAATGAAAGTATAACAGTCATTGTAATAGTGATTCTAAACAGCATGAAAAATATATAACAGAATAAAAAAAGTTTTTTTTACATGCACATGCATTTTGATGCTTTATGTTTGTGTGTGTGTACACAAACTTACATACACATATATTTAAGTTTATTATATAAAGTTTAAGTAAGTTTAAGTGTATTTGATGTGTGTACATGACCCCAAGCACAAACACATACAAATATATATGCCCAGGAATACACCCAGAGGAAGGAGAGTTGTTGGGAACTACTTTCCTGGAAGGAAAATGTAGAAGAGGTCAACAACAAGGAAGAACAATTGCAAGCTGTTGCCAAAATAGTTTTCTACAGGATTTCTTAGGTTGTCTTAGAGTCAGGTCGGCCTGAACACAACTTAAATGATAAAAAATGTGGATATGCTGGATATGGCATACACTTAAAAGTAGACCAGGAAGCCCGTAGCTGTGGAGTCTGTCTGGCAAGAACAAAGAATGCTTATTCACAGGAATATGCAGGTGTAAAGCTTGTAACAATTCTGTGTGGTTAGAAAGCTGATAAAAGTAACAAAGAATTAAACATCTTGCAGACATCAGCTAGAAGTTAGGAATAGAGATGGCCAGGAGCAAATAGAATGTGTATTAGATAACTCCTGAAGCATTCATTAGCTAAGACCTAGAATTAGGGATGGCTGGAGACCAATAGAATAATTGTTAGATGTTTATTGGATGATATTTCTCATATATCTCACCTTAGCCTGCCTTCTGCTTTAGTGAAAATATATAAAGCTTTCTTAATCTTTTATTCTGGGTTCTTGGCATTTTGGCCAGGAGCTTCTTTTCTTGGAGTGGTTCAATAAGCTTCAATGAAACGAAACAAAAGCTGCACCTTGTACCTGATGTCCTTCATCGACCTCAGTACCATGGTCAGACTTAAATTGGGGAAGACAGTGCAGAATAGCAATAATTTAAAAACTATAAACCTAATAAAACAGTAAACCATAAGCATAACAAGGCAATATTTGAAGCAGGTCTTGCTCAAGCTGTTTAATATCCAAGGGTTTCTACAGAAGGCCAAAAAAGGGTGAAGGCCATTCTTGAACTAAGTTATTTTTAAAAAGAGGGCAAGCACTGAGATCACTAATCTTCATATTGTACCTCCTTACAGGAAAACTTTCAACATATATCCTGTTTGAACATTATTCAGCAGATAGAAATGCATGTGTGCATAAGTGTAGGTACATTTTCATGGCTTTTCTTTAGAAGCTGAAGGTGGTATTGCATTTTCTTCTCCCAATAACAACCCTATGAGATATAGTCAGCTAAGAAAGTGTGACTACCCAGAATCATCCAGGAAGCTCACGTTGCTGAGGGATGAACTTGAACCCGGGTTGTCCTGCTATCAGCCCAACATCTTAATCCTATATATAATTTTGGCTCATATTGGTTTTATAGTGTTTGATGTTGCTTTGCTTTTGCTCTGTAAAATTTTGATATAGAGATTGTTAATCATATACTTTTTTTCCCCCAAATATAAAGTGGTTCTTTTCTTGTTTGTTTCTTTGATAATACACTTATGGACATGGCTTTTGTACTCATTTTTTCAGAAAGAACTGATTCTTCTGTACAGCTTGAATAGAGATAGAGGCTAGCAGTCTCCATTCAGTGCCTTTTGTTTGTGCTGTAGTGCAGTCTATTTTGGCAGAGCATGAAACTCTACTCCTAAAAAAACTTGCAATAGATTTTTCATTCTGTTTTTTCCCCTTTGCTGTTTGTGACATAAATCTTATATTAGGGATACTGATCCAAACTGCTATTCTCAAATATGTGAAACTCCAATTTCAATTT
Source organism: Naja naja (assembly GCA_009733165.1). Taxonomy (NCBI): domain Eukaryota; kingdom Metazoa; phylum Chordata; class Lepidosauria; order Squamata; family Elapidae; genus Naja; species Naja naja. The sequence goes on from CM019150.1 coordinate 139,266,562, forward strand.
TTTCCCAGATAATATATTACAGTTAGCTAAGGCTGATTGCAGTAGTCATATAAAATACCTTGAACATACCAGGTTGGAGGAGTTGTTGAAACACAAACTTATAAAGATGAAGAAAAAAAGGAAGTAACTACCTATGCCCTCACCCTGAAAAAAATATAGAGTTTAGAAGGAAAGGTTATTGTTGAAGGATACAAACCATGCATATAATAATTATGCCATAACTATACTAATAATTCCAGTATTCTGCAACACTTTAATAAAGATATCTGGCAGGGACCACAAATGTACAGGCATAAAAATAGGCCAAATACTCAGTGAACAAGCAAATAGGTTCAATTGTATTTCTGAATATTATTTACTTTTACTAACTTATGTAAGATATATAAGATAATTGTATAATGTATAAGTAATATTCTTGTTTCCTCTTTTTTTTTAAAAAAAAGTGTTTGCCATTCTTTCTAATAAGAACAATATTTGGAACAAAGATACAATCCTTCACTGGTTGACTGATTATGTGCCATTAAGTTGCTGCTGATCTTAGCAATCATATAGAGAGATGTTCTTCAAGATAACATGCATTACAGATCTCTCAAGAAAGAGAGCTAGACCACAATGTGTCTATTCTGACACATTGAGTTAGACAAGAGCGCTTCCTCAAGAGAGCTAGACCACAATGTGTCTATAATATATTTTGAGATACTCATTTGCTCTCTGAGTGTCTTGAGAACTCTGGATTAATTTGTCCAATGATCTATTTATTTTATTTTATTGTGTTGTTTGGCTAACACAAAATCTGCCTCTTGCACATCTCCTCAGAGATGTGCAAGATTCAGCAGATTCTGACCAGTTCTAGAGAACTGGTAGTGGAAATTTTGAGTAGTTCGGAGACCCAGCAAATACCACCTCTGACTGGAGATTTTACAGTATCCTTCCCCTGACATGCCCACCAAGCCACACCCACAGAACCAGTAGTAAAAAAATTGAATCCCACCACTGATCTCCCTCATACCTTCAACCACCTTCACAGACCTCCACTGCACCTCTTGTGCAATCTCTTGCACACATTCCCTGATCTGCACTAAGTCTGTTGTGTAGGTTCTTGGACTCTCTCCTCTCATGTACTTCTTGTACCTTCCCCAACCCATGCTGTACCCCTTGCACCCCATGACAACATGTGTCTGACACACTTGTCATTTTAAAACATAGTTCCTAGTTTGCAACAAGATTGATTATTCTAGTTTACTCTCAGCTACACAAGAAATATCCTACGATCTAATAAATTGTCATGGTAACCCCTTTGCTAAGACATTATAGTCCATCTAAATTATTATAACAGAACAGAACAGAATATAATTATTTATTGGCCAAGTGTGATCAGGAATTTGTCTTCGGTGCATAAGCTCACACTGTACATATAAACAACAAGTAATAGGTCATATATGTTGACAGATGGATAACTATGGAGGGAGGCTGGTGAACCAGGGTGAGTAAATAACAATATGAGTGTCCTGGCACTAATAAATAATAGTGGTATTATGTCACTGCATATATGTTGTTCTTTTAGTACCATTGCTGTTTGTTACAGAAGCCACTGTAATGTAGTTTACCTCCTTATTCAGACTTTTCCCACTTGCTTGAAAAACTTCAATGCTAGCTTTTTGTAACCACAAGGACTAGAAAGTGATATATCATCAGTCAAAATGATTGGTTTCTGAATAACAGTTATTCTTAGGTATTAACAATATTTTATCTTTTCAATCTTTATATAATTTACCATATAAATGCACTGTCCCTTTCTGCTTATAGTAACACTATTTTTATGTGTAGGTCTTCTGATAGAGGAAAATTCCCATTCATCCTCCCACTTAATAGAGTTATAGAAAGACTATGAATAAAGATATGGCAGTAAGCACTCCGAATTTTGAATATACTGTAAAGTACTTCCATTGTTCACAAAAGAACCATGTTGTGAAAGATTATTTTTGCTTTAAATTGGTGGTTTTGCTTTTCAGAATTGCTGTTACTGCTTTAATTCAACCTAGGTTGACATCTGCAGGCACAATAAGCCAGATAGGAGTCTAAAAACTGTCAACAATTTTAATTCCTCTGTCAAGACAAAGCTTTACAACCTTTCCTGAAGCACTGTATAAGAAAAGTTCTCCCATACATATATCAAATCAACTATTTACCAATTTGTGGATGCTCAAAAAGCAAGATAGGTAAGTGAATTAGGGAGACTAGTAATAAGATCACTTACAGTTCCAGAGAGTGGAAGAAGGAATTGTCCTCATAGTTAAATTTTATCTATTTGTCTTAGGAAAATTAGCTCCATGTTACCAAATGTCAATTCTTTCAGGTCTTGTTGAAATGACCTTGAATTTTTTTTGTGAATATATATTTTTATTGTTTACATATGAATATATTGAAAACAGTGTATTTGGACATGGAATTCCAATTGCCATAAAATAGAAGTGAAAAACAAAATAACATATATGCAAATTTATATATACAAATTATTGTACAAAAATTTCTGACCATCATAGAATATGACAACTCCTCTATCATTTTAATGCTTACATTCCTCCGTCTATAATACAAACAGTATCTCTTTCCAGGTTTTCCTCACCTTATTCTTTCATCTTCAAATTCATCCTCATGTTTCTAACCAATGATAAAACCTATTACATATTAAATAGTATTCTGTATTTACCTTGACATATTTATTGTTAGCTTTTTAAAGATATTTTATTCCCACCTTTATGATTTTTAGAAATAAATCAGGCAGTGAACATATCCAGCATGCCTTCCTCCTCCTGTTTTCCCCAGAACAAACCCATCGGATGAGCTGAGTTGAAAGAGAGTGACTGGTGCAAGGTCCAATAAGTTGGCTTTCATGCCTAAATCAGGAGTAGAACTCACAGTCTCCTGGTTTTTTAGTGAGTGCCTTAACAATTGGATTGAACTTGATGACCATGACAATATACAAAATACACATTAAAGGAAACTGCTTCTATAAATACCAGACTTTCATACTACTGTCCTAATAATTAATTTTTATGAAGATATATCCTTATAGAAGAATATTCCTCACTTAAGTTACTTTGTTGTTTTTTAACAAAATGAAATAAAAAGTAAAAATGATATAAAGTATTTAGCAAGCTGCAAGCCCATAGGCTTTACAGATATATAAAGATGAGACCATTACTGAAAATCAAAGGATATAAATAACAGGCATGTGAATAGAAACTGGACATTTTATATATAAAAAAACTCTTCCAAACAATGGCAAAGACAACATATTTAACTGAAAAAAATCTCAAAGTTTAGATCTGAGATGGAATGAAAGTTTATGAACTCTTTTGTATAAGAGGTTATATTGGAAGATGGGACATTGTACTCCCAAATATGCTACTTCTACTGTGTCATTGGGGAAAAAAACTATGGTTTAGTATGATTCAAAGATAATTTGACCAATCCAAAGATTTCCCTCCCCCCCCCACCTCTTGGTAAAGCTTGATAAGGCCACCTTGGGAAGCCACCTAGGAGGGGATGTCAAACTTACCAATAAAAGTAATATCAGGAGGGCAGTGTAAGTGATATGAAAATAGAAAGCATTTACATCATCTATACATTTTAATTTCTGTATTTAGTTTCCTTTTTGGTAAATGTTGTCTTTATCATAAATAAGAACTAGAAAAGCTTTACATTTCAGTGTTTTGAATACTCATAGAAAATGAAAGATTTCTTACATGGTTGTCTGTTACAAACCACAATGACATTAAAATGATGAGTTATATCTTATGACTTCACAGCACAAAAGATGTGATTGTGTATTCTGCATAGTTGCATTATGTTGCCTGTCAGAAAAAAGTAAATCACACCCATGTTGTTTTTTCGTTCTAAAATTGCATAAGGCCCACAATTCTCCCTTTTCCTTCAAATAATGGTTCCTGTATTTTTCTAAAAATAAGAGTAAACTATGAGTAACATCAGAAAACAAAAAAAATGTTAGGCCGCAATACTTACATTCTACTCTGTCTGACTCAGGGCTGTCAAACTCTTGGCCCATGGGCCAGATGCATCACTTGCTGGCCATGCCCATGCCTGGTTTAGTGAAGGGAAAAACGTCCTGATACTTCATGTGATGCTGCCATGATGATGTGAGTTTAACACCCCTGCTCTAAGTTGAGTTCATTGTGTAAATAGAGCCAAGCTCTAACTAATATCTGAACCCTGACTAAGCGGGAGTGTTACAGTTACTTCAGTCAGCCTGATCTCAAGTGAGCTAAAAACTGGAAAGTTAAGTCAAGTCACAGCATATGGAGGAAGTTATTGAAAATGCAGTTGAGGACTGCAAAGGCCTGTTTATCTCCTTCAGAATTTTAGTGGGACAACTTCATTGAGGTTGCCTGAACATAAATTTTACCTGTACAAAATCAATTAATTAATCAGAGGCAAGCTAAATAACTAAACAATCCTTTAGCCAACTGACAGCCCTGCTCTAAAAAAGGACATTTGTTTGTATGTAAGTGTGCATTAGTAATCAGCCAAGCATATAATTCTTCCTATCTACCTAAACTAGCTATTGATTTTCTGTTCCATATGTAATGCCCTTAAAAAGAAGACTTTTTCCCCTGTTGCAAAGCATTCTTAGTTGACCTGCAAATATCTATGCAGATAGCACAAACTGTGCCCCCAACACATTGCTGACCCTCATCAAGCCAGTTGAAACATGACAGCCAAATTATAATGCTTAATATGATAGAAGGAAAAGGCCATTCACAGCACAAGTGATAATAATATCATTGATTTGTTTTACAACATCTTTAAATGAAATTTTGTTCATTTCTCGGGGCTTGTACCTCATAAATACAAGTAGGAAAAGGCGAGGGTGTGACCCATGATTGATTGTTGAATGTCAATTTGCATGAAAAGTGATAATAAAAGTGTGATTAAAAAACAATTGAAGTTTTATTTTATTTTTTTAAAATACCCAACTTTTGGGGGAGGCCAATTGGACTTTTGAGTATACATCTATAGAAATAATTAAAGGAAGCTTTAATCATGTCTTTCTCTTTTCCCTAGAAATGCAATTTTTAAGGCTGTGCATGCTTTGAAAATAATTTAGAAATCTTTGGAAGCTCAAGATCACACTGTGCTACTGAGCACACTTGTCTTTTTTCAGGCTTCTGTGTAAGCCTGATAAGATTTCAAATGACCACACAGAGAAAGAGAAAAATAAAAGAGAGAAAGAGAAAACAGTCAGGAGAAAGATGAACAAAACACACACAGGCCAACAGTTTCTGTGACTTCAACAAACACAAATGGTGTATGTATGTACATATATACAAGTACATGCACACACACACATTGGAATGTTATTTGGACTAGAGAAGTGTGGCCAGATGTTAGTCAATAGAGAGAGAATAGTTAAGACTGATAGGGTGGAACTACCAGTAGCAGACACATAGCAGAAATATAGACCATTTTGAAATACCTTGGTATTCCAAAATAAGTTAGCATCCCTCAAATATCAAGAAATCCCAAATACCTTGATATCTCACATGGGAACAATGATGAGAAGGAAGTTAGCAACATCTAAGAACCAACAAAGGATAAGCAGGTCCTGAAGAGTCAGCTCAATGGGAACAAGAAGTTCCATGTCATTGATGTGTATACCCTACAAGTCATCAAATTCCCTGTCAGTATAATGAATTGGCCAAAGGAGGACATGGAGGCTGCTGATGTGAAAATCCAGATGTTTCTCATGATGTACAGAACATCCATCCCAAGTCAGAAATTGTACATCAGCCAGAGAGAAGGTGGGTAGGATCTTGTGAGTGTTGAAGCCACCACCCTGAATAAAACCCAAAGCATCTGGTATGCCTTGGTAAGATGGCACCAAAAGATGAGTGGCTGAAAAAAATTCCTGAGGAAGCACTAGCTGAAAGATCAAGGAGAGGAAGTGCCATGACAATGCAAGACCCTGTATGGGATGTAGAGATGCTAGAAATTCTGGCTGGCATTTGTAATCCTACCAGTGTCTGGAAAGGGCTGAATTGAACACTTAACACAAGAATTAGCACAAGATCCACAGAAGCTTGGATCTTTTCACAGCTTAGATCCAGTAAATTATCAAGTACATATCTATGGTATAACATTCATAACATATAATACATCTGGAAAAATATGTGTGAATTATCTGCTAGTTGCACAGGGGCCACAAGCAACTTCTTCTAGGACACCTATTGTATATCAGGCAGATTGAGATGGGTTGAAGTAGATTGCCCTGGGATAATTCATACATAAGTCACCTAGGACTTCAAAGGTCAAAATTGTCATTTAAGTTGCACTCGGAAGCCAATAGAAAGGCAATACAAAGGACCAAACACAGGTGTAATGTGTTTCTGTCCGCAAGTATTTTCGAACAGCTAGGCTATTGTATTTTGGACTAGCTCAAACTTTTGAAGGCAATCCCAGGTAGAATGCATTTCAGATGTAATTACAGGACTGTCTTTCCCACACTTGAAATCAACTTGTCCACCCAGCTGATAATTCCTTACTGAAAGTAATTAGAGTAGTAGCCCTGTTTTTTTGGGGGGACTACATCCCTCTAGTAGTTGGATTATCTAGTTTCTTTGATGATAGATATCCAAAACTTGACTAAAGCAGAACTTTTGTGTAGCATGCTTGGAATTTAGTATGAATGGTTCTTGAACTTTAAATTATTAGTTTAATTTTTTATTGCTAAGACACACATAATTCTATTTGCATGTTTATATTACTGTTAACTTCTGAAAGCTGTTATGTATTGCCATCAAATCAAATCAATCAATAGCATGGGGACCACATCTGCTTTCTTTTATTTCAGAACTTTAGTGAAGCAAAAGAGTTGTTACTATTAAGATTACTGAAATATAGCATAATTTTTTTTAAAAAAATAATAAATTCATTTTTATAATTGAGACAGAGTAAAATGAAGTTAATCAAACACGATAATATTTGCTGTATTACCTGTCCTGCTTTTGCATTCTCGCAAACAAAGGTTTCATAAAACTTGGCAAACTCTGGGGCATGATCATTTATATCCAAAATCCGAATGAAGATGGGAGTATGAGTACTTTGTTTTGGATTGCCTGAAACAAAATGGACAAGATTGAATTTGATCACAATATTGTATCACTTCTTTTACTGAGATTCAAGAATAAGTGTCAGTGCCTATATTGTAAGCATGGCACAACTCAAAGCATGCTTTAGAAATGTCATTCTGAAATAATATAATAGCAAATTTAAAAAAATGTATTCCAAGAATTAGGAGCACTTTCATGGCCACAGAGGAGTAAATAATGAAATATCATGACATCTTGACACAAGCTCCATTGTTCTTAAATCATGAGTTTCATGCAAGTTGGTAGGGGCAGAGCTTGAATTATGATATCATAATGTTGTTCTGTCATTTTGTCAAAAGCTCCATTTGCTACAGTTGCCTGTGGGACTTCTTTGGCAGGAGGGAGTATATAGATTCAGTGCAATCCTATATATCTCAATTCAGACCTTTCTGTTTTCAACTGAACCTCTTACCAAGTACATTTTTTTAGAGTAGGTAGGACTAAAGATAATAAAGTCTTTGTTTTGGCCTTGGCTGTCAAGGGTTCTGTGCAATCAAGACATTACTAAAGTTATCCCACCCAAACTGTTTTAATTGTTGCAATATAGAAATTTAATACAGTAATAAATGGCAATATTAACATTTCATGTCGAAGCTGAAACCCAATACACTTTCCCATTGAGTATATAGGACTTTCTTCCAAATAAATTTGTACAGGGACTAGGCCTTGTCATCACTTTTTAGAAATTCTGTCTAATTGCAGCAGTCCCAAGTTTTTACTCTCATAGACTAGAGAGAGCCTATTAACTTTCATGCAAAAATGCAAGAGAAGATCTAATGCTCGCCATGACAGATGTACTTTGCAAGAAAAAAAATCACTTTCCCAAAGGTGCTTTCTCAGGAGCCAACTGGACTTTCTTGTTTTTTTTTTATTTAAAGATGTTTTGCTTCTCATCCAAGAAGCTTCTTCAGTTCTGACAGGATAGTGGGGAATGGAATCCTTCCATTACCTGGATGACTGAGAATCTCTACAGCTTTTAGCTATACAATTTGGGATGAACACCCTTGGAATGGTTTGGGAGTAGGAATGGATTTCTGGGAAGGGGGGATTGCAGACTACAGGAACCAGGAGCATTACTCAGGTGACCCTGAGGACCAGATAAACCTCCAAGTGCTTCAACAACCTTCTAAAAGGATGTAAAAGACCAGCTGTCTTCAAGGAATATAAATCCTTCCATTCCCCACTGTCCTGTCAGAGCTGAAGAAGCTTTTTTGATGAGAAGTGAAACATCTTCAAAGAAAAAAACAAGAAGTTGCCTCCTGAAAAAGCATTTTTGGAACAACCATGACTTGGATGACTAAGAATCTCTACAGAAAAATCGCAGGTTCAATTTTCAGTATTTTCAATTCAGATGAGCAAAGTTCCACCTTGAAACTGTGGGCAGTTGTTTATAATAAGTCAGATAAACTGTCTGTTCACTTTAAAACCAATGGGTGGAACATTCTGGTAAGGTGTTGAGAAACCATGCAAAATTGCTCACCATGTTTGCCACAATAACTTGGTCAAGCAAAATCGTTATGTGTTCACTATTTAGCACTGACCAGTAAAAGACCTGTTAAAGCAATTTCAAGCTAGTTTAAAACTATTACCTATTTTCTCACTAGATTTTACGGCTATATCATGTATTTTACAATTTAGATTTTACGGCTATATCATGTATATATATCTTTTTTAAAAAAATCATTTTCAGGATTGTTAACAAATGCTGGAAAACTAACAAAACAAACAAATCTAGCATGTCTTGAAGAAGGATTTGCAAGGATTTGTTTTTCATAGGTCTGGACTGCCATCTAGTTGCAGCTTGGATTTTTGAAACCCATATTTGGTAGCCTTGAAAATGTTTATTTTCCATCTTCATTAGCATTTAAAATGCACTAAGATCTTATTTCATAAATATTGTATTATAAATGAATTTTAAAAAAAACCTGTAAGTTTTACAGGTGCTTACACAGGGTGTAAGCAAAAATAGTAGAACATACATTTGGTTGCTGGGTATTGATTTTATTTTATTTTATTTTATTTTATTGGACTTATATGCCGCCCTTCTCCCTGAGGACTCAGGGCGGCTCACAATATTAAAATATGAATACAAATAAGTTAAATAAAATACTATTAAACATTAAGCCCAATAAATTTTAAAACCCACAAACTAATCTAAAAACAGTTAAAAAAAACCCATCCCACTCCACTTCAGTCCAGGCCAGATTGCTGAAAAAACCAGGTTTTCAGGTCACAGAGGAAGGAACGGAGGTCGAGGGCTAATCGGAGCTCCAAAGGGAGCTGGTTCCAAAGGGTGGGTGCTACCACAGAGAAGGCCCTACCCCTGGGGGTCGCCAGCCGACACTGTCTGGCCGACAGCACACCAAGGAGGCCCTGTCTGTGGGAGTGTACAGGGAGAAGGGATGTCGATGCTGGCAGGAGACGTTCCCGCAAGTACCCTGGACCCAAGCCATGCGGGACTTTATGTGTTAACACGAGCAACTTGAATCTCACTCGGAGGGCAGCCAGCAACCAATGCAGCTCGCACAGGAGGGGTGTAATGTGGGAGTATCGGGAAGCTCCCATCACCGCCCACGCAGCCACATTTTGTACCAGCTGAAACCTCTGAGTGAACCGCAAGGGAAGTCCCATGTAGACAGTGTTACATTAGTCAAGTCAGGAAGTAACGAGTGCATGAGTGACTGTCCGCAGGGCATCTTGGTCCAGATAGGGGCTCAACTGGTGCACCAGGTGAACTTGGGTGAACGCCCCCCTGGTCACAGCTCCCACCTGATCCTCCAAACTGAGCTGTGAATCCAGGAGGACCCCCAAGTTGCGAGCCCTATCCATGGGGGGCAACACCTCTCCCCCCATGACCAATGATGGGATATCCTGGACCCAAGATGCCGGTACACACAGCCACTCAGTCTTGGCAGGGTTGAGCCAGAGCCTGTTCCTACCCATCCAGATCTGTACCTCATCCAGACAGTGGGACATCACAAAGAGGGCATCACTGATTTGGGGTGGAGATGTAAAGCTGGGTATCATCCGCATATTGGTGATACCTCACCCCAAAACCATGGATGATCTCACCCAGCGGCTTCATATAGATGTTGAACAGGAGAGGCGAGAGGACCGACCCCTGCAGCACCCCACAAGTGAGGAGCTTCGGGCTCGACCTCTGCCCCCCTGCCAACACCGATTTCAAATGACCCAAGAGGTAGGAGGAGAACCACCATAAAATGGTGCCTCCTACCCCCAACCCCCCGAGACGCCGCAATAGGATACCATGGTCGATGGTATCAAAAGCCGCCAAGAGATCTAATAGGACTAGGACAGAGGAAAATCCCCTGTCCCGAGCCCTCCAGAGATCATAGATCACATAAATAATAATGCAAGGATAAAATTTCAGCATTCAACATAAGATTTCCTTCTTTTCTTTTCAAACTTTGTAGTGTGCATACAACTTACTAATTTCAGTTGCAACAACAGTGAGGTTATGCCATGGGGCTGCTTCTCGATCAATGCTCTTGAAACAAATATGGAACCATTTCCTGAGTAGATGTTGAATATTCTGTCGAAATCAGTGTGGCGATCCAAAGAATATCTACCAAATGATAAAACAAATCTTACTATCTTCTATTACAACACTGTTTTGATTTTTGTTGTTTTAAGAAAGGCTTAAGTAACTGTACACTTTTAAAAGTTTGTGCATTTAATAGTAAAGCGTTAGCAATGGAGATTGTTCACCTTTTAATTTAAAGAAATAAATTGATTGATTTGCAGAACTTTATTTACTGTTCAACTCAAATTGCTCTTGACATTTTTCCTGGAGCAAACAGAAAACAGAAGAAAATGCAAGAAAATAGAAGAAAAGTCAACATAAATATATCTAATACTATTTTTTATTTTTATTTTCATGTATCAGTTAAATGTACACTTCCACAGAATAGCAAAAAAGAAAGAACTCAAGCATTTCAAAAACCTAAGCCATTCTGCTGTATTTGTAATCTTACACAGCCATGTCAAAATACAATATGCATATGCAATGTTGTTATGGATACCAGTTTTGATACTGCCATTAGATGTCAGAAGTGTGCCAGTGTCTGGCTTAGGATGTATGCTTGTATTTTTTTCATAAACCTTTCTCTTATTCTGATTTACTTCCCAAACAGATGCAATGACAACATACAAAAACAGTCAAAAGATGTGCCCCAAAAAATAATCTGGTAGCCGGAGTTTCCACTCTAATTAATGCTAAATTCTGAAGAACCGAACTATAATTCAATTGCAGGGTGAGATGCTCAGTTTTAATGGAAAATTTCCTGAGGTTTTGAGAACCCACAGAGGAAAATTCTGTTTTTTTAATGCATTTGCCTAAGTTGTTTCTTTATTTGCAATGTTTATTTTCTATCTTTCAGTAAGCAAACTATGAATTAATGGGGTAGATTAAATCCTGTGGGGTAGATTAAAACAATGCACATTATCCTACAATATAAAATAGTTCTTGTCTAAGATGTGATTGATAAGAAATCAATAGTTTTTTAATTATGCACTTCAAAAACTTTTTTAAAAAATATTACACTGCCATTTAGCAAATCGGCACAGTGCCATTTAACAAATACATAACATATTCTGGTGGTTCTCAATTGACAACCATTTGTTGAGCAAGCATTTGAAGTTACAACAGCATTGAAAAAGTGACTTCTGACTGGTCCTCGCACTTATGACCATTGCAGCATCTTCAGCCATGTGATCAAAATTTGGGCACTTGGCAACTGGCATGTATTTTATTATGTGTGCCATGTCCCAGGGACATAAGATCATTGTTTTCAACCTTCCCAGTTGGGTTCCAACAAGCACAGTAGGAAGCTTAACATGGCTACATCTCATTTAGAAACTATAGTGATTTGCCTAACAACCATGGGGAGGATTAAAAATCAGGTGCAACTCATTTAAGAATTGCTTTGCATAGCAATGAAAATTCTGGTCCAAATTTTGGTCATGTCATATCATGTTCAATCAGCTTTAGGACTAACTATGGTAGTAGATATAAAGGACATGGTGATCCACAGTATTATTCTTCACATTACTGCCCCTGGTCTGTGATGTGTATTTGTATTAAATATAATTATGATTCATTATGATATTCTGCAGGGCATTCATTTTCAATCCAGCAGTTCTTCTGCTCTACCCAAAAATTAAACAGAGATATACAGATCATCTGAGGTTGGCATCAGATTGGTTCGTAAATAAAATGAGATACCATTGTTAAATTAAATAGGCTGGAGCATTGATGGTAATGAGATTCATAATTTCCAAACAGGCATTGGGGAAAACAGTCTACTTTTCATGAATGAAGCTATTTCACCTTATTCAGCTTATGTGGGTAGGTGCCCCTCACAGATTACAGCTGACAAAGACAGTCAGGACTATGGAGTGTTTTAGACTGCTAAAAGCCTCAGGCTCTTTGCAGAAAAGTGGTTGGATATCACAATTAGAAACTGTCATGAGAGCAGTTTGGAAATCACTATGAGTCATAGCTATAAATATTGTTCCTTCTTATGCCTTATGGGCTTGCAGTGGTAGTAATGAAGATTCTTCTGTGCTTCATATTTAATTCAAGCAGAGCTGAATGCAGTCAAATACTAGCCTCATTTTGATGGTAATTAAACTTGTCTTAGATCCTGGATTCAGACCGAGCCTTCTCATATATGAAATCAGCACTTAGACAAATCCCAACCCATCCTATCAAAGGCAAATCCTGGGAGATTGTTCTTTTTTCTGATCAAAATCATCTAACATTGATAAAAAAAATCCAGCACCATGAGACAACTCAGTGTGGGCAACTCATCATAGCCAACTCACTGCTACCAACTGGCCACAGTCAACTTGCTGTAGCCAACTCACTGTAGGACAACTCACCACGGCCAACTTGCCACAGGACAACTTGTCACAGGACAAGCATCACACTAATGTCAAAGAAATGGTGGAATGGAATCATCAAAGAAAGAATGCTAAAGGGGAGACAAAATAAAATGTGAATGACAAAAATTAAAATATTATTTAAATTAATTAAATTGAATTGTTGTTAAATTGAGTTGTCCTGCAGTGAGTTGGCCATGGCAAGTTGTCCTATGGTAAGTTGGCCATGGCGAGTTGGCTTCATCAAGTTGGCTGTGGCAAGTTGGCCTGTGGCTAGTTGGTCAAATTAAGTTGTCCCATTCCAAATCTCCTTGATTTACCCCCCAAAAAAGTAAGATAACTTTTGCAAGCTCATCATATGAGTGCAAAGAACAGCAGTACATATAGCAGGAAAAAAATGAAAACCTCTGCCCCCTCTGCCCCCTTGAGAGAATAAATTAGGCACAAAAATAAATTCTTAAACATCCTGGGAATGAGGAAGCTAAATCAAAGTCTCTTTTGCAGAGAACCTATAAAACCAATTAACAGAATTTCCATGTATTCCTCTCTACCAGTGTTTTCATCCCCAACCCTGGGGGGAAATCTGAATTTGATCCACAGCTGTCTGTTTTCAAAATCAACATTTTTTTTTGCTTCATCTATGGCTAACCAGTAGGGGAATGTGAAACGCATTATTGATAGGCCCCAGTTTGTGCAAGTTGGAAGAAAAGTTTCCAATTTTATCTCCTTGAGTACAGGTTTCTGGCAGGCTGTGTCTTGAATCCACTACTGTTAACCTTGATGACCCACAACTACTGTGCACATCTGCTACAAATCATATTTGCATGACCTGCATTGGTTGCCAGTTGCCCTCTGGGTGAGGTTCAAGGTTTTAGTATTAACATTCAAAGTCCTACAAGGCATGGGTCCGGGACATTTATGGGAGCGTCTCCTGCCGATATCGAGTGCCAACCGCCCTGTATGAGTGCACAGACAGGGGCTTCTTGGGGTGCCGTCGGCGAGCCAATGCTGGTTGGTGGTGCCCCAGGGATGGGCCTACTCTGTGGCGGTTCCCGCCTGTGAATCCTACCTGGGCTCCGTTTGGCCCCTGACCTTCGCACCTTCCATCATGACCTGAAAACTTGGTTATTTGAACAGGCCAGGCTGTGCTAACCTCCTGGGGGTGTGTGTTAAATTTTATAATGTATATTGGGGTTTTAGCGAAATTGGGCTTGTAATTGTTTAATATTTTTTTAAGTATATTGTTCATTGTTGGTTTTAGTTGTGAGCCGCCCCAAGTCTTCGGAGATGGGGCGGCATACAAGTCCAAGTAATAAATAAATAAATAAATAAATAAATAAATAAATAAATAAATAAATAAATATTGTGAAGTATGCAGATGACACAGCAGTGGTGGGTCTTATCTGGGACAACAATGAAGAGGCTTATAGAGAAGAGGTGAAGGTTCTGGTGGACTGGTGCAATAAAAGTAACCTAGTTCTAAATGTTAATAAAACAAAGAAGATCATTGTAGGCTTTAGACAGAGACAGCATAGTCATATTCCACTCAGTATCAAGGATGTAGCTGTAGAAGTGGTCAACAGTATTAAGTATCTTGGGGTGCAAATAATTAACAATCTGAATTGGTCTCTCCACATCCACATTCATCCTTAGTGAAGCGTGGATACCAGCACCTGCATTTCATGCATCAGATGAGGAAAGCACATCTTTCTCCTTCTAGTCCTGGCCACTTTTTACAGAGGCACAACTGAGTGCGTTTTAACAAATTGCATCCTGGTTTGATTTGGTGGCAGCAGTGCCTCCATACAGAGAGTAGTAACGACAGATGAGAAGATTATAGGAAACTCGCTTCCTGTTATTCAGGATACTGCTTATAAGTGCTATGTGCTTAGAGCTCAAAGCATTGTTAGAGACCTCACACACTCACTTTACAGTCTGTTTCTGTTGCTCCCTTCTGTGCGGAGGTTTCAAAATATTTCTAGCAGGACTACAAGATTCTGTATCAGCATTGTTCCATATGCCACATCTGGTAAACTTGCAATATTCATTTTTCTCACCATGTACATGTATACATGCAAACAAGATCATGTTGTGTCATACAATATATGTAGGTATATGCATAATTTTGTATTTATTTATTTTGTCATGTTTATGTAGTGTATATTGGAGGTGGTGACCCTTTGAGAGCTATATGCAACAAAATTTCATATTAATGTATGCCAATTAGAGTGCATTCAAAGTGACAATAAAATCTAAGTCTAACAACACATTTTTTCTTTATTATATCATGTCTGTTTCTACTTTAATTTTTGTTTTTAACTATATAGGATACCCACAGTCATTTCAGAGTTGAACAGCTTTCAAAATACAAGAAACAGATAAATAATAGTGAATTATCCAGTCAGTATTATGCTTCACAAAGTGGAATAAAAAGAAATCACTTCAATTCCTCCATCCCAAACCCGAAACAAAATAAATGGCTAATGCCTTCTTCCATACTTTTCAGTGCGTGCACATGTGTGAATTTATTCTGATAGACAGAATAAAACCTGAGTGCGTGCTGTGAAGTGAAACTATATTATTATAAAAAATGCAGAATAAAAGTAATAAAAATCCTCCATAGGTTTTCTGGTTGCCTTGCCACCATTTCTCTGATGCATTTAAAGACCCCTGGGAAGTGTGAAGTCAAAAGGATTGGATGGTGATTTTACCATCATGTGTTTTCCTCAATACCTTTTATCATATTTTAATATTTGTATTTTTTTCAGAAAATATACAAATAAAAACTAACAAAAGCTAACAAATAGAAAGAAAGATGAATAAGAGGGAGAGAGAGAAGTCCAAAAAGAAAAGAAAAACAAAATAAAATAAACAAAACAAAATAAACAAATAAAAATGACTTCCAACTTCTTCTATGGGTATAAAAAGCTTTTAAAATTCAACCCTTAGTTTAAGTCTATATAGATAGTCCATTCCTTACGACCACAATTGAGTCCAAAATTTCTGTCGCTAAGACTTTCGTTAAGTGAGTTTTGCCCTATTTTACAACTTTTCTTGCCACAGTTGTTATGTGAATCACTGCAGTTGTTAAGTTAGTAAAATGATCGTTAACTGAATCGGCTTTCCCATTGTCTATGATGGTCAGAAGGTCAGAAACCACCATAAATATGGGTCAGTTGCTAAGTATCTAAATTTTGATCACATAACCAGGGGGATGCTAACAATGGTTGCAAGTATGAAAAAATCCAAACAATAACCCAAACAATAAAAAGAGCCATAAGTTGCTTTTTTTCAGTGCCATTGCAACTTTGTATAGTCACTGCACGAACTGTTGTAAGTCAAGGACTACCTATACTGTAATGTCCATTGTCTCAAAAAAAATAGTAAGTTTTAACAATAATCTACTTCCTATGTCATAGCTTGATTTTTTTTCCTCATTTCCTCCAAAAATTCCACAAAAGCTTCCAATTGTAAATGAATTTCTTCAGTGATGTTTCTCTTAGAAGAGCTGATAATTTAGCAATCTCTGACAGTTCCACCACCTTTACTAGCTATATTTCTATTGTAGGTGTCCAGCACTGAGCATACAAAAGTCATGTGATTATTATATATAGGAGTAGTGCCATTTTCAGCATTTTATCCAAAAACCCTAACATAAAAACCTCTGGTCTGAATTGTGTATTAATTTATTTTTAATTGAATTGTAAATTTGAATCCAATGTAGCTTTTTATTGCATATTACTACAGCAGCTGACTTGGGTTAAGGAGGAGAGGAAGTCCAAGAAGAGAATGTTGAAGTTTTGAAGGAGCAGTGAAGCAATAGCTGGCTTGAATTTCAGGAGACAAGAGAGATGACTTGAGATGACAGAAGAGAAGAATAATGACTAGTGGAAAAATTGTCCAGTGGTGTTATTGAGAACTGCACAGATCGAATGCAAAATATGGCCTTGATGCTGCTTCCAATAAACAGGAGTAGAAACAGATTGGGAGAGGAACTAGCTCCTCTTCCCCAGATGATAGTGTCAGATTAGTTTGGAATGGAGTTGATTTCAAAGTGATGCAAAGCTGTAGCAAAGTAACATTTATTTATTATGGCTTTATATAAGCTTATAGATAGATGATAATAGATGGTGATAGATAGATGATAGATGATAGGTAGGTAGGTATATAGATAGACAGACAGTCAGACAGACAGACAGATAAATGGTAGATAGATAGCAGATAGATGGTAGGTAGGTAGGTAGGTAGGTAGATAGATGATAGATAATTCACAACTCTATTATACCAAAACAGTCTTACTGACACTCCATTGCAGTCAATAATTATTTTAGTTATTAATTACTTTGGGCCCAGTACTAGTACAAGCACAATATAGACTGAAGTTAGCATGAATTTATTTCTAAAATCCCTTTATTTTTAAAAAATCTATACCGTAATTATACTTATAGTCTGTTATTTCCTAAGAAATTAGAGTGGTGTGGGATGAGGAACATCCTTCATTTATTTTTTAAATGACTTCAAGAAAAGTTAGGTTGAAAATTCATGAGTGGCTCAAAATTACTTGATAAATCATATTGAATTAGAACAAGCTAGGCTGAGAACTATTTTCTGGAGAACATGAATAGAAGTTGAAGTTTGAAAATTGTGGTGGCTCCAGACTTGGATATTAACATAATATATAAAAGTCTAATGTTACCAATAGTATAAGGTGACCAGATTTTAACATTGGTAAAGCGGGACACCATTGACCGGGGGGGGTGTTCTTGATTAAAATTTCGGTCTATATGAAACAGTTCTTGCTTAAGGCAGAACCTCTCTCCTTCCCCCTCCCCTTAAAAAAAAGACGCGGGCAAGCCACCTTGAAAAAAAGAGCCTCCGGCACAAATAAAAAAAAAACATGCAGTGGCAGAAATGCCAGGTTGAAGGAAAGGGGAAGAATGGCTGAAGGGGGGAGGGATTTTATGAATTCTCTTTCTCTCTCTCTCTCCCCCTCTCTCACACACACATACACACACACAGACAGATAGATTTAGGTAAAGATTTGGCGGCAGCCTCTCCCCCTCATTCCCAGGAGATTCCCACCCAGCACGGTTTTACCTCCACAGCCTCAGGAGGGAGCAGCAGCCACTCCCAGCAAAGCCACCCAAGCAGCAGAAAACAAAGCCTGCTCAGGCCGCAAGGCCGGGCCTGCTCTGCTCTTGCCTCTCTCTCTCTCTCTTTCTCTCTTGGCTTGCAGCTGCAGCTGCTCTCAGGCAGGGTCAGCCCAGAGCCTGCAATGACAAGCCCCACCCTGAAGTTGGAACTTTCATGCATTCTTTCTGAAAAATCGGGACTTTTTAAAACCCCGCGGGACACAGGACAAATTGTGAAAATTCGGGACTGTCCCGCCAAAAGCGGGACGTCTGGTCACCTTACAATAGTAGGAATGTAAACCTATACTTAATAACCATCACCAATTAATAACCATCACCAATTATATTTAATAGTTTATTGCCAGTATTAAACACAAAAGTTGCCAAACACCAAAGCACATTATAGGCAAGATCACATACTTTAAATGTAGTCTTTTCTGATATTTATGGAAGATAACTTACTTGATTAGGTTCTTTGTTGCATCTGGATCCTGGGCTATTACTTGTCCAATGATACTGCCTTCTCTGACATCTTCATCAACTTCTATTAAATGTGATGGTAAATTAAAAACAGGTGGCTCATCTACATCTTCCACATAAACTTTGACCAAAGCTGAGTCTCTAAATGGTCCCAAGTAGAAAAATCGTGGGTCAGGATGAATGTTAGTCGCTTCTACTTTTAGGTTATATTGATTCTTCTTTTCAAAATCTAATTGCTTGTATCCAAATATGGAAGGTAAGGACGAGAGAAAGGGAGAAAAAATAATAATAATTACCTAAGTACTTTTTAAAATAAATAAATAAATAAAGCATTAAGCATTTTTGGAAAAAAACTGTCTTCTGAGTTGTGCTGTAATTCTATAGTGGAGGTTAGCACTGTAATGCCCTAAATTAAAGTCAATTTAAAATTATGCCAAATCTCACAGCATCAATCATGTCACCATTCTTAGCAATCTGACAGTAGCTGTCATGAATGTCAGATTACATAAACCTTTTTAAGAGATTTCAAACTATGACATACAAGATATTGGGAAAAGGAAGATTGTGGAAATCTTGTAAGGTTTAATGAACCAGGAAAAATTCATTTGCTTAAAACACAAAAACTTAGGAAATGGAATTTGACTTGAAAATAACATCCGTTGTATATATTTGTCTGTTTCACTGAACTCAATGAGTTTTACTTAGGATGACATTCTTAATACCTTTTTCAAATACTTAGATTTATATTTTCTGTATGCAATCATGCACCTTCCATCATTTGAATGATTTTTAAAAATTATTTTAATGGTATCCTTTTAGCATTCTGCAAATGCTTTTCCAGGTTTTTTAAAACAACTTGATAAATACTTGGTATAATTTAAACATCCAGTACTTTAATAGCCTTTTATTTTTAGTGTGTGTCAATATGGTTGGAAAAATAATTTTAAAAATTCATTTGAAAAATTGCTCCTTTAAATAAGAAAATACAGAGTTTTAGTAAAAAAGAAATAACATGGAAAATGAAACTCTTATAAATTAACATTCTATTTCATCCCATTTTTGGGTTATTCTATTACTGGCAGCTAATACTATTAAAAAAGATGTCATGCCTCATATTTCAAAGCACAGCAGTGAATCATATTCTATTTTCAGATAGGAAGTGTTGGCAAGTGTACAACCAAATTTCAATGGTCTTGTCTTTCAAGTGTCAGTATAAATCAGTAAGATAACTTACCATAGAAAGTGTTTACATATACATGACCATACCAAGCTCATACACAATCTGTATAGTAATTTTAACGATCAGTTCCATTGAAAACAACAGAAGAAAGTTTGTGATTGTATTTGCAACTTTGAAACAATGCAGTTTCTTTATCTATTGAACTTTGTCTGTTGCAGTGCTATATCATTCTGGGCTTGCTCTATCAATCAATACAAATCAGTGTTTAATTTCAAAAGTGCTGAAACATGCTACATTTGGCATGAATCATTAGGTTCAATCTGTATCTCAATGAGATCAATGGTTAACTTGCTGTTGGTTTGGGTGAATCAGAATTACACTTATTCCAAAGGAGCCCTTCAAAAATGAATGCTAAATACAGGTCCGCCAGAAATTGTTCTTCTTTGGTATAAATCGTTCAAAAACCATTTCAAATTAATCTCAACTCAGCAGTTTCTCTAAGGATATACTGAAATATAAGTAACAGACTTCTTTTTTACAAGCTTAAATTTAAAAATCAAATCACTAGATGCTGAAGAGTATGTGTTAGGAGATCGGTGAAATATGGGCAACTGAATATTGACCGTCATGGTTAAATATCGAAACTCATACTGAATAAGACAAACATCTTGTAGCTGATTGTAGGATGTATAAATTAAATGCATGCATGCATGCTTGGGGTAAATCTGGATTTTGTTACAATAAGTCATACTGGCTACAATGGACTGAGATTTGAAAGTATTACCCTTCAGTTAGCAGGAAATATGCCATATAATACAGGTATAACTAAGGGTGATACCTCTAAAAAGTTTTATATGAAAGTTTTGATTAATCAAAGTCATGGTGGGCAGCAGAAATCAATATCCACCGGCCATTTAGGAATGGCCATATCATATGGAAGATTATGACTTGGAATATAAAGGGAATAAATGGTAAATAGTATGAACTGATGGATGCACTAAAAGAAAGATAATAGAAAAGTTTTATGACACTAAAACCAAGAGAAAATGGAAACATAAAACAGACTGATATTGAGGTGGTTGAATTTTCTGGAATGGAACTAACAAATCATAGCATGGAAATGAAGATGTAGGTTAAATTTGGAAGAAATAATCCAGGAAGTAGGAACATTGTTGTGTAGGTATGAGCAAAATAGGAAACCATAGGTTAGTGATACTTATATATTAGATTACAGAGAATTGTATTATTGTAAGAAGCAGTGATGACTTGGGGGAAGATAAATTGTGCAAAATTTTAAATTAACGCAGAACAGAATGAAAATATTATGTTAGGTGGCAAAAAAAGCTAGCTAGGGATGAGGCAAGACAATGTAGAAAAAATGAATGGGCCATTTGAAGAACCAACAATGCATCGGGATATTGACTTCTTGGTGATTAACTGCTTCAAAAATGGTTCACTTGTTTTGAATAGATTTAAGTGAAAGTCTTTTCATATGCAGACATGGTAAAGGAATGGATGCAAATTAAAAACATGACTGGTTGGTTTATAAGAAAGACTGAGAGAATAATTGAAGGTTACCAGAATGATGAGATATATTGAATATAAGGCAGATCATTGTTCGGTAGGGCCAAAAATGAATCCTGAGGAGAAGAATGGCAATGGAAACAAATGAAGTGAACTGGAGTGATAATGGACTTGGCTACCTAAAAATATGTGTAGTGAAAAAAGAAAACTGATCAAGAATGACTGGGCACTGAATGAATGTGGTGCTGCATACAAAAGAGAATGATATTCATTGGGATTATTTGGTCATGTTCAGAAAAGGAATGAGGTTGGAAGTTCAAAAAAAATATGGAGAAAGAGTTAATGGATTAAGTTCAATGTAAATCATGTTGCTGGCTTCTTTGAATTAACCACACTTTAATAAGAAATAGTCAATCTAATTCTTTGCAGATATTTTGGACATTAACTTCCATCAGTCTGTTGATTATTACTAATAGCAATGAACTATGAGAGACCAAAATATCAGGAAGACAGATTGCCTACCTCTGGTTTAAATTATCTTGAAGCTTACCTTAGGTAAAATGACAAATTGTAGGGAATTAAAAAAGGAAAAGGCTCCACCAAAATAAATTTGCCCCTGTACAAAAGACCTGATGAAGATAAAAAAGATAATTTTCTGTACTAAAATGATGTGGAATGGGATAACTTGCTACAGCCAACTTGCTACAGCCAACTCACTATAGCCAACTTGCCATGATTAACTCACCATGGTCAACTTGCCATGGGAAAACTTGCCTCAGGACAATTTAACAATTCAATTTAATAATTTAAAATAAAAAAATATTTTAATTTTTGTCATTTACATTTCATTCTCTCCCTCCTTTTGCATTCTTTGTGGGATTATTCAATTTCCTTATTTCTTTGATATTAGTGTAATTCTTGTCCCACAGTAAGTTGTCCCATGGTGAGTTGGCCATGGCGAGTTGTCTCATGGTGAGTTGGCTGTGGTGAATTGGCCACAGCAAATTGTCATATACTCCTTGCAAAATACCTTAACCTCTTTAACATGTTCAATAGAATTTTCACATTAATACTTCTAAAGTTACATGTCCACAAATTTCAATGAATCTGACGAGTACAGTTTAAAGGAAGGAAGGAAGGAAGGAAGGGAGGGAGGGAGGGAGGGAGGGAGGGAGGAAGGAAGGAAGGAAGGAAGGAAGGAAGGAAGGAAGGAAGGAAGGAGGAAGTTTTGAAGCTTAACACCTGCTAGTTTCTCTGCAGTTGACCTTTCATGAAAACTGATCCATCCTCCAGCTAGAAAAGGAAATCTAAAACCTGAAGTGCCAAGTCCAATAAAAGACAGAGAGGAAAATAAACCTTTTTGACTGTTAAAATCCCTTCTTGTGTGTCCTTGTCAGTGATGATATCAAACATGTCAGATCCATCGCCGGCAGCAATGCTGTACTCAATTGCAGCATTTTCACCCACATCGGGGTCATTGGCTTTTATTCTGCCAAGGGAAGTCCCAAGTGGTGCAGACTCTAGAGAGCTGAACTGATATGTGCCTGGAAAAAAGAAGCGTAAGTGTGTATGTGTGTGTATATATACATGTGCACCTTGGTATTCAACTATATAAATAATTTTAAAAATTCAACAGAAACAAGTTCCTCAGCTTCTGGTTGAATACAAGAAAAAAACCCAGCAGATTTGAACACAGAGCTAATACTTGTGAAATAAAAGTTATAAAGGAAAATAGAATTCTGATGGAGTACAGTCTTCTTTGATTTGTTACCTATAAGTTTTAGATTATAGGTGTAAACAGTAGATACTTGGCAGCACTAATGGCCCAATTCAGTGTCCATATTCTTACCCTGGAAAGTATATAGGTGTATCTACTGAAATATAATTTCTAAAACCAATGTGTATTAATTTTTTAGTTAATAACAGATTGCAAAGTAGTCAATCTTGGGATAATAATGTCACCACCGAAATTTGCCTGAAGCTAAAATTGAAATGACTCCAGAGGGTTGTTGCAGCACGACATCTGTTATAATTTTCAGAGCAAGTTTCAAAGAATTTTAATAAGACTGGCAAATTTGGAGGGAGGGCATTTTGAGGGTAAAAGTAATATTGAACTTAATCGTATGCTGGACCCTGCCAGTCCACAACCACTTGTTATCGCAATTAAATAATAAACAAATAAACAAGAAAATGGTTCTATTGTAGACATTTAACATTTAAAGAGCAAGCTGGACTGTCACGCTGAACGTCTTAAAGAAATGTTGGTGACATCTAGGTGAACTGAAAGTTCTTGAAAAACCAAGTGGGATAAAATCTGGCTATTGCTTTGATGAAATACCATCAAGATATACTAGGATAGTAGCAAGACAAGGGGGCTAAAATATGGAAGAAGGTAGCAATGGTAAATCACTTTTATATTATGCACTAGTATGGATTAACCATGAAAAGACTCAAGGTCCAAGCCCTCCCAAATTAATTCTCTTTCTGTCAAACTCTAGAGTAGAGTAACTCTCCTCTTGTTTTAGGAAGGGTTTTTTTTTGGGGGGGGGAAATAATTATATTTCTTAATTCAGTTAAAATATTGGCTTATTTGCTGATATTGGCTATTGGGAGCTCTTGTTTATTTTCAATAGATAATATTAAGTACACACAAAAATGGAATAATTTTAACTGCACATTTTAACTTCATGGTTAATTACTGTGTACTGTAATATAGCACAATAGTATCATAAGGAAAGTATCTTGAGGATACTTCCGGGTTGAAAGGTGATATTAAAAAAATTAAGAGACTAATTAAAGCTATTTATAAAGTTATTTATTTTAGTGTGTTGCACAGATTTATGGGGATGCTTTGCCAAATGTGACCACAGAAAGGGTAGTGAATAGATAATAGCTAATAGTGAATAGGCTCATTTGAAGGAAGATTTTCAAGATCCCGACATAGAATCTAGACTCTTTTAGAAACTGATTACTTGCTTGCAATGTTGGAAAAAGGACTCTAGTTCTTGCATGGAAATTCATTACAGGTAGTCCTTCATTTATGACTCGTTACTTAACAAATGTTTGAAATTATAACAGAGTTAAGACCAATTTACTTACAACCCATCCTCAAATTATGACTGCTGTACCACCCACAAGCTTATATGATCACATTTTGGGTGCTTGTCCAACAGCTCATATTTACAACTGGTTGCAGCATCTCATGGTCATGGGATTGTATTCTCCACCAAAAAACACCCATTGGATAAACTGGATTTAGATTTATGACCACATGATTCATTTTACATCCACATGCTTTGCTTAACAACAGCTGTGACTTACTTAATGACCTCTGTAAAAATAGTTGTAAAATTGAATTTGGTCACATGTGACTCAATTTTCAATCACAACAACTTACCATCACAATTCCGGGCTGAATTGTGATTGTAAGTCAAGGACTACCTGTATCTGTGTCTCTCCTTGGTCTTTTTTATGAGCAACCTGGAGACTTTGATCCACAATACAAACTGTAAACTCTGCATTTGTTGTCACAGAAGAAAAATAATTCTCTTTTTATTATATAACTCAATGATAAACAATTCTGTTGTATCCAACATGGCTCATATTGAATCTTTTGGCATTTCTAAGCAGGATTTTGGAAGATTCTCTCTAAAACCTTTGAGAATTAGTGTAAACCATTCTCAGGTGGTTGGATCAAAGGTCTGATATCATATATCATATATCGTGATTATTTTATCCTTTTCATTTAAGAAATTTTGTTAGAGAGACACTGAAGATCCTTCTAAAGCTTCAGAAAAAAAGTATGTATTGCTTGGACATAAGACCACAAGAGGCAATAAAGCTTGTTTTATACCATAAGTCTTACAATCTTATATAACTGACTATGGTAGCAAGAGCTGATGGAAGTTTAAATTCTTGGATGGTACCAGCTTGCCTATTTCTGCTTTTGACAATTTCAGGTATTGTGTTCAAAGTAAATCACTGTGTCCTTTTCTGATTATTAAGAAGCTGTTGAACTGTCATAAAGGGCAGATCCATGAGGAATTTATTGCACAAGTACTTGAGACTTAAAGTTGTCTTTGGTGTTTGTCTTTAAAACATAGGAAAGACATTTAAAAGTCACCAAAGACTCTCCATTCTCTTATGGAACAATTTACATTGTTGCAACCAGTCAGGGACTCATTCTACGCATTAGGTGGAGGAGAACAAAAGTCTGAAAAACTAAAGACTTTGCAGACTTTAATTACATTACAGATTATTATTATTATTATTATTAGTAGTAGTAGTAGTAGTAGTAGTAGTATTAGTATTAGTATTATTATATTCCATTATTTTAAATCTTTCCTCCCACACAATCCATAGAAACACTAAGACATATTTTCTTCCATATCCTAAAGTCTAACAGATGGTGTACAGGCTTGACCAATTAATTTTGTAGTGACATTCCAAGTTGTAAATGAATGTTCATTTGTACATTGAAATTGTTTTCTTGAAATAAGATTCCCATCACCCACATGCAGCCAAAATTGCAGTAAGTTTGAATTCTATCATTTTAGTCTGCCACCACATTCTGTCTAACCTAGAAATAAGTCACACTGAGTGTCAGCTGTCCCGAATTACTGAATTACTGCCAGTTATTTTATCAGGTACAGCAGAATAATTTAATGAATGCTAAAACATAAATAGGAATCCTCAATCTGTATTTTTCTACATATATTTGCACCACAAATTTAATTCAACTTGTGCTCACATAGTGAATGAATGACAGTTTAAACTATTGTAATCACCATTCAGGTTTTTGAGTTTGAATTTCAGTGGGCAAGAGATAAAACTTAAACAGCCTTCAATCAATGTTGACAAATGCATGCTGTCTTAAAGAAAATCTGATGAAATGTTGATACACCAAAGGACAGATTTTTTTTCTTTTTTAAAAAAGAAAAGTGACTCCTTTTTCCCCTCCCCCCCAAATAAAACGAACAATTTATTCTAAATATCATGCATATTGTATAACAGCTTTGAACAAGATAATATGTCTTTATTTAATAAATAAATTTGTATACCACTCATTTCACTGTTTTGGGTGACTAGGTAGATTACAATAAAATAAAAATAGAGATATAAAGTATATTATGTATGGGAAAAGATCTCTTTAGGGCAGTATTTCTCAGCCTTGGCAACTTTAAGATGTTGGCATGCTGGCTGAGGAATTCTGGGAACTGAAGTTTAGACACATTAAAGCTGACATGGTTGAGAAATACTGCTTTTGGAGGAAATTAAATTAGCATACAAGGTACCAATTACCTGTTTTCAGTATATCAGAAATGCACTAGGAAACAAAGACTGTTGTCAGCATTTTTCTGTTACAGAAGCAAATAGCCATTTTCCAAATAACCACAAATATACATTGCCTCTGTTGTTCACTATAATTTTGCCAATTTCCATTCACTTTTTTGCAGCTGGTAGATGCTAAAGGTATTTGCATGAAGAAATTTACCAGCCAGTTACTTCATAGGGGAATGGGAGGGGGAACTATGATATCTGTAACTATCTCACTTCACAAAAGATTGCAAATCCACAACATTTGTATCATGGCATCATGTCACATCTACCAGAATATCAAAATGAAAGTCCATTTTGTTTCCATCCTGACCAAGGTAACCGACTTGGCTTAGTATTTTGGATGGAGCTAGACATTGTGGTTTCTACATGGTGGTTTATGATTTAGCATGTGGTGCAATTCCATCCAATTAACTTTATTCAATAAATCATCATTAAGTATATTGTTGGGTAATCCCAGCCATTTTCTGTTACTTACACATTCATATAAGCCATCATAATACAATAAACAAGAAATCATGGTCTTTAAGCTCTGGGTGATTTGATTTAATTTAGCAACCACTGTAGTTTGCTAACTATAATTTAGCATGTTTATTCTATTTAGGTGTTTGTTCCCTGGCTGAACAAAAATGTTTTAAGAGAAAAGGGTAAGGAGATATTCATATTGTTGAACTGAATTTTTTTGCTGATTCCCTTTTATATCTATTTTATTTTAAGTTAAACTTGTTGAGTTATACTGAAACTAACTGGCAAAATGTATATGGGAAGAGTCTGGATATACTGTATATACCAGGAACTGCATGATAATCCTCTCCAGTTAACATATTTTCCCATTGTGTGGAAAATAAATTCTATAATTGCTGACCATCTGTTGTCTGTCACTAATATTCTGACTGTTATTTCAAGGTCAGCAACTCCAAAGTGATTCCAAACCAATGCCTAAAATCTAAAATAATCACTGGCCATGTCTCTGTTGGTGGAAAATTTAGTTTTGGGAAAGTATGTGTGTCTATCCAATTTTGAAATGTCACACCTGTACAAATAGGATGAATAGAAGCATTTTCAGAATGGCTCCAATCCAAACTGAGGCAGGGAGCCCAGACAATCCAGGATCATAACTAGGCAGGTAAGACGTGAAAAAAGAGAGAAAAGGACTTGCCAAATCAGGATGCATTTATTAATTGTGTTCCAACATTGCTTAGACAGTCACGGGTATATTAATACAGTAATCAGTTAATAAGCAAGGATATATTTTAAGTGGCAAGGACAACACTTTAATTATCAGATCAAAATGCAAAACCACATTATGTTGTTTTTGCATAAACAGAAAAGTTTGGAATGTAACTAACTTTGGCATCCTGAGAGTCACAGTTAATGTAAAATGACATAATATGCTTTCAGGATTTTTTTTTTACTCCCACCTAGGTGGAATATACAAAAAGAATGATGACAACCATTTTTTCTGCTCTATTTTTTTTCTTATAGTACTTTATTGATTAAGAGATAAACAGAATATTATACACTGCAGCATAGGCTTATTTAATTGAGCAATTAGTCTTTTTTGGGAATGCCAATATAAAACAAGAAGAGGCAGAAGGAAGCTATGTCTAATAAAGCCATACAGATAATGGATTCAAAGGTTTAATTTGAAAATGTTTTGATCAAATTACCTGCAAAACATACAATGTATTTAAATCCAATAATGGATCGGTATTTTTAGATTGAATTGCCAAATCAGCTTGATGTGTTAACTCAAATATCAAATGTCTTTTATTTGATTCAGAGAATTGGTATATTTTTGATCATATGCATATACACATTACAGAGAGGGTGGAAAGAGAGAGGGAGGGGATAGAGAGAGAGAGATTATTGAACCAAGATTGATTTGATGAATTGAATGAATCTGATTAATGATTCAAATATAGCTGTGGATGTTTTGTACATGCTAATGTTTAATTCCTCACCCACCACTCTTTTCATCCTCCAACTTATTCTCTCACAAGCCATTATTTTTCATCTAGGGCAGAGGTGATAATTGGGCATGGTATTGAAAAACAAGGAGTGATTTCAACTCCATTATAATTATCTGATTCATGATTGTGTGAAATTAAGCTATGTTCTTCCTCAAATAACAAAACTAAAAAAAACCAAAATATTGTTTCTATCTTTGAAGGTCCCAGAATTCTGTTTGATAGATTGATGTGATGTTAGATATGGAATCTTGAGAATTATTGGCCTTAGTTGTCTTCAGAAATACCTCATGCCATTTAATGCATGAAAATTTAGTTAGGGCAAGTTTATCTGGGCTGCAAAAGTCCAGATAGCCATAAAAAGGCAGTAATCATTTTCTGTTTCTCTTTGCTCCCATCTAGTAGTTCTCTTGACTATTTGCAGCCCAGATATGGTAGCCCTAAGTCACAGGATTCAATATTTCTCAATATTATGTTAATATTACAGTACAGTTGTTTTTACTTATTTGTTGATGAACTGCAAATACATTAGAGCAAATGGTAATTAAAATATCTCATTTCAAAGAAGGTTTACTTTGTCCACATACATTCTGTAGGAAATAATAAGAGCTGAAAAATCATTACCAAACACTTCTTCTTCCATTATGATGCTTTCATTCTCATTATGATATTGCCACCAAGTAGCATACATTTTACAGCATATCACCTTGTTCTGAGTTCCACAGCTTGCTTGATTGATTACCCTATCACATCCCTGCATCTTAAGTAGACCTCTTACCCAAGTGATGAATGAAAATCAATACTCATATTACACAAGTGTTATAAAAAATGAACTCAGACTAGAATTAGTGGACAGAATGTTCTACGGTATGTGGCATTTTGGAATCACATTGCTATGAAGCCTGTCTCATAGCTCAACTGCAGTAATTTTGACCTTGTTTCTAGGAACCTTATACATGAAGCAATGTAACCTCTTATGCTTTGCAATGTTATGGTATCTTGGAACTAAAGAAGATACATATTATTATTAAAACCATGATTATAAAAATGTTATGTATGCAGGTTTGAATGTCATTGGTTAAGTTTGAACTGTTCTTGTAAAATGTCAGAAATGATTGGTTTAAAAAGTGCGGGAAAACCCTGCACTCTGATTGGCTGCTGCCTATAAGTAGCAGCCACAGACCAGCCAAATCGGGTCTGTTATGAGCTGTAGTCACTAATAAACTCTTCACTGAAGCACTCCGCGTCTGACTCTTCATGCAAATCTAACAAAAAATAACTACAAAAAAGTATTTCCCAACAATGTTTCCTATGGAAACCCTGTAAACATATAGGAAACCAACACTTAAATTGATTTTTAAAGAGGAAAATTAGATGGAAAACAATAATGAATCAATATAGGAATTCATAGCACTTGATCAGTTATCTAGAAAAATAGATTACTTTGGGTGGAGAAGTACTATGTTCCTTCACTGTTGAACACAGGCACAGGCAGTGGGGATGAGTCTATGTGGTCTACATCTCAACTGAAGCACAAATGATCCTGTATTCTTCATTTTTTTCTAGAAATCCATTCATATTCCTGCACCATTCGAAGGTTGTTCATCCCAAAGTTCATAGGTGAATGTCTATGGAGATTCTCAGTCATCTGAGTCATGGTTGTACCAAAACACAGATGTCCAGGAAAAAGTGCAGACTAAAACACCATTTGTACTTCAGTTTGAGATGCAGACAACACAACTCATCCCCACAGCCTTTGCCTGTGTTCAACAGTGAAGGGACATAGGGTGGAAACTTCCTGCAGAAAGCACAGCTCCACAAAGTAGTCCTTTCAACAGTTCCAAGAAGGCTTCATACCCATTTGCACTACTCAGGTGACCCTGAGAACACAGATAAACCTCCAAGTGGCCTATATAACTCTCTAAAAGAATGCAAATGGCCAGCTGTATGCAAGGTATATAAACCCTTCCATTCCCCACCATCCAGTCAGAGCTGAAGAATGGTTGCATAAAAACTTTTTGGTACCTATGAAAATAGGAACATTCCCCTTCCATTTCAGGTCAATTAATAGAGAAAATCTCAAATCACACATAACCAAGTAGAGCTGAGAACCCATCTCCATTTTACAGCACTCATTACATTGACAAGTAGAACATGTTACAAGTAAAAAAAAGATTACTGTGTTTTTAGCATTTCAAGTTGTTCAGTCTCATATGACTAAAATACCCCAATTTGAAAGCTTTAGTTTAAAGCAGGATTTTTTTTTGACATACACAGATATTAATTCTGGTACGACTTTAAATAGTTGCAGTATCAATTCACTTGCATTACTGTCACAGATGGTGAATGAATATAGCGACTTTTTGAGAATTATTAAATATTTCATACTCTGAGGGAATCGAGGTGGATTGTCATTGACATCAGTCAGGGTGATATTCACTGTGGTGGTTCCTGATAATCCACCCATCTGGCCTCCCATATCCTTGGCTTGGATGACCACTTGATACTGTTCCCGATTTTCTCGGCTCATATCTGGCAAAGCAGTCTTGATTATACCTTGTGGGGAAAAATAGAGAACAGAGGCAAAAAGAAATATGAAAAAGAGTATTAAAGTGGATTTGTCCAGCTGAATGTTACAGTGGGGAGTTTCACCATATTTTTAGCCTGGCATTAAAATCAATGTAATTATCTTTCTAGCAAAACAGAAAACAGGCTAAAATGGCTACATATGTTAGAATAAAAGGTATGCTTGTGTGTGTGTGTGTGTGTGTGAGAGAGAGAGAGAGAGAGAGAGGAGGGAGGGGGGGGAGAGAGAGAGGGAGAGATTGAGATTTTAAAGCAAATCTTAATGTAGGCATTTAAAATCTCCAAAATCCCAGAGGAGTTAGATCTATATATGAAGCAGATATATCATTTCAATATATAAAAGCACTTTCTAAATCAATCCTGCATGTAAACCTTACACTATCACATGAGAAAAGAGAATTGTTCTAATGTATTATAGAGGAGAGGAAATGTGGCAATAACCATAATGGCACAATCCAACTTATCAACTTCTCAATGTAATGTTGTCCTTGTTGCATGTGCACAATTCCTTCCTAGATCATTGTTAATACTCAGGGTGAAAATAAAACATGGGACTTGTGGCAATAAGGAAAGAGACAACATGTTTATCCACCTTCTCCCCATTATCTTTTTCATTATTTTTATGCTGACTGAGCAACGCACAAATTCACCATATAAAAGCCAATATTAACATCTTCGCTATTACTGAAACTTCTGTTACTTTGTCCCCCCCGCAAAAAAACATCATTATATATAAAGCAGTTTTACATTTTTAAGTGAACTGGCTCAGAACTTGGTTATGTGGGGGCTGAAGATTTTTTTTGTCTTTTGTGGCACATTTGCTATTCCAAAATATCCTGCAACTCATGCAACTTAATTCATCCAGCAGCTGTAGCTTCACATTCACCATGCTCATGTAAACTATTTGCAAATTATGCCAGAGGACCAGGTTGATGAATCAGCTGCCCTCCTGTAGTTCATGGAAAGTTTTCAGTTTGGCTTAACTAAGAGATGGTTTCCACAGCCAGTTAAACAGACAGATAAGGCTGGCATTTGTTGAAGTCTCAAAGTTGACAAACTATTGTTCCAGAAAAAAACACCAGGAAATTTTTTTTCAGTTTGCTTACCTCCATCTCCAAGCTAAGAAGAAACACTAAAATTTTTGCCCAACAGTATTCCACCCCACATCTTGAAATTAACAGTGAACATTCCAGCTGAACAAGCATGTAGAATAGAATAGAATTATTGGCCAAGTGTGATTGGACACACAAGGAATTTGTCTTGGTGCAAATGCTTTTAGTATACATAAAGGAAAAGATACATTCGTCAAGACTCAAGAATCATCAGGTACAACACTTAATGTACTTGATGTATTTGAATAAATCATTCAAAACAAAAGGTGCAAATGTTTGAAAAAACTCCTTAAAACTGTCAGTTCTGGAACATCACTGGAACAATGCAAAACTCAGATAACCAGAAGAAAGCAAGTCAATGGATATTCTAACCTGTGTCTGGATCCACTGAGAAGTATGGCTGACCCTGGAGGATGCTATATACAATTTTGGCACTGTTGCCATAGTTAGAGTCATCAGCATCAGTTGCTGTTACTTGAATGACAGAAGTGCCTGAATAAAAATGAGAAGAAAACAATGAAATTAAAGTGAAAAAAAAGTTACGTTCATATTGGAGGAATGACTTTATATTATATTATATGATATAATATAAATAAGTAAATGGATTTACTTATTTATAAGTAAATCTGTCTGTCTATCTATCTATCTATCTATCTATCTATCTATCTATCTATCTATCTATCTATCTATCTGATAGATGATTTTGATTCAGAGTGTGTTTAAGATCTAGCTGAGGGCCCAATAGCAATTATGGTATGTTGTAACACAAAAACATTTTTAATACATTTTATTGGGTTATAAAGTATTATAAAATACAAAAGTAAATAGGAGGACAGGGAGAGGGAAAGGGCAAAGAAAGTAATGAAGGGTAGGGAAAGAAAAAGAAGAATTGACTTCTGACTCTATCTGTTACAGTAGAATAAGGCATTAAAAACAAATCACAACTTTTAGTAATATGAAACAGTCATTTCTACAAAAGTCTATCAGTATAATCTGTAAAACCCAGAATCAAAGTTTCATTCTTTTCCATATCAAACATGAAATTCAGAAGCAGTTTCTATGTGGAAATAAAAGTACTTATGTTGCAATTTTTAAGCAGAGTAGTCAGTTTTGCCATTTATTAGTAACACTGAAGCCACAAAAAACAATTTGGAAGTAATTGATACAGAGCCTCTGCTGAATCAAGACCAAGTTCCTGTCTGAAGACTAAGTTCTAATTGCAGTTGTTTTCCTTCAATATTAAGTGACTGCTTTAAGAATATGTTTTTAAGAAGTGTGGCTAAATAAAATACATAAATTATGTGGCAATAGGTTGCAATATGTTTTCAAAAATCTATTTGAAACTATTTGGGTACATAACATTTAACCATTTAATCATGAGCCATGGTGGTAC
Organism: Naja naja; assembly: GCA_009733165.1. Lineage (NCBI taxonomy): Eukaryota > Metazoa > Chordata > Lepidosauria > Squamata > Elapidae > Naja > Naja naja. The sequence continues at coordinate 139,300,349 of CM019150.1, forward strand.
AGTGGTTAGAGTGCAGTACTGTAGGCCACTTCTGCTGCCTGCCAGATGCCTGCAATTTGGCAGTTCAAATCTCACCAGGCTCAAGGTTGACTCAGCCTTCCATCCTTCTGAGGTGGTAAAATGAGGACCCAAATTGTTGAGGGCAATATGCTGACTCTGTAAATTGCTTAGAGAGGGCTGTAAAGCACTGTGAAGCAGTATATAAAGTCTAAGTGCTATTGCCAATGCCATTGCCATTTATGGAAATCATGATGACAAAATGGGAAATGGACATTAGCTATGAAATAGTTTTAAAAAGTGAATTTATTTACGCATGTGTTTGGAAAGACATTTCCAAACCACTAGATGGCCTTAAGAAAATTCTGTATCTAGCTTGGTTACAGACCAAGAAACTTTACAATATAAGGTTTTAAAAGATAACATAGAATAATTCTCCCAATTTCATACGAAGCAGATTGGAGATCTTTATTTCAACAATGGAAAACATTTTCCCCACAGCTGAATAGCTTGTATGTAGATAGATTGTATGATATCTACAACTATCCAGAAGAGATTGCAGTAAAATGGTCAAAGATGCATAGCAAATGTTTTTAGGAGCTAAACTTTGAGACTTTTAAAGATGTTTCTAATTATACCCTCCTGTTTATTGGGCACATAGGAGGAATTATTGGGCATCATTTCTAACTCAGTTGACATATGGGCTTAGTTATGATTGTCTGCACTTTCAGGAAAATAATCAACATTGTCATCAACTGTTAGGTCTTTTGAATTAATTGAAGAATGCTGTAGTTATGTATAAATATTTAGTAATGTTGTAAGCATTTTATATTTGTTTTGTCTATCTGCCACCATGAGTATCCTAGAGATGGAATTAGAGGGTACAAACTGAAAGTTATTTTGTATTCCACAAGAATAATGTAAAAAACCAATTAAACATTAATAGAAGCAACTAATAAAAACAACAGGAATTAAACCAATCTTACGTTAAAAGTCATTCAAAGCCAAGTGAAGCAAATAAATGCTTTTTGCTGCTTGCCTAAATATCATTATGGATGAAGCTACTTTAAACTCCCTTGAGAGAGAATGGCATAATTGAGTTTTAGTTTCAGAAAAGAGCAAAACCACTGGCCTAAAGTGGAGGATCCCAAATGAGTTGAGATATGCAATTAAACTTGTCTGAAATGACCTAGGGAAGACATTTTTTTTCATAACAACAAAATGGACCCCTAAATGTATTTATTATGAACTATTGTCATTTTCTTATGAGAAATTAGTAATATTTTAGTGTAGAAAAAATGAACAAAGCAGTATTCAGAGAAATTCCAAACCTGTTATTTCTATGGGGATAGCTAAAGAAGAACAAATCCCAATATCACACAGTATTTAGCAAATAACTGACTTTATTTAAAGTGTAATTCTTCTGATGGTTCTATGGCTTAAGTAATTAGAGTATGAAATGATATTTCTGGAATAGATGGCACACAGAAGTACCTAACACTCTGGGTTACCCATTCTTTTAAGCCAAAGGGCACCACTTCAAGTTGTCATGTTTCCCAAGAAATATTATTGCTGCATCTGTCTTCTGAATATGAATGTTTATGGTTGAACGAAGCATATATTAGTGTTGTTTAAAGTACAAAAATAGTTTGCATCTGGTACATTAAAACTGAAACCATCACAGACAGTTATACAAAACAACAAAGATTAGGAGGAAGTTATTATAAATTGGACTAATTTACATGAAAAACATATATGGTACCTTAGGAGATTACTATTGTACATGCAAAAACTTTATATGTTAGGCATAGTTGTAATTAATAAATAAAGGGTTAGGGTTAGGGGTTAGTATAAATATGTATAAGTCTGTTTTTAGGAAGTGTGGCTAATAAAATATATAATTTATATGGCAATATGTTCCAATATGTTTGCAACAATCTCTTTGAAACTATTAGGGTACAAAACATTTAACATTTAACTATTTGAACTCATTAAACTAAGACAATATAACATTTATTGTCACTTTTTTTGTAAAAAGTTTTTTATTTTTTATATTTCAAAAACATCTCTTTTAGTGAACAGCATGGTTCCAGGTTTTCACATTTCCATACAAACATGACCTTAGTTACATATTTATCTTTCACATTTAGCTTCATATCATATCATTCATTTCATATTTTCTATAAATTTTCTCCGATATTCTTAGATTCTTCAAATTTATTTTATATATTTTATAATCCTTTCTTAACTTATTTCTTTTTATTTTAAATATTTCTCAGATCTTCATATTCATTATACTTTATATTTTAATCTGTCACATTATTCCAAAAGTTCCAACTTAATTCTAATAATTCAAAGTTTCCCCTTTAACTACTAATTTCAGTGTACTACCCCTTTCTTATACATCATTTAGTTAACTCTCCTTTAATTAGTAATAATTTATCGCAATGTAATCACTTTTTAATTATCACCTTAATAGTTAGTAATAATAATCTCCTAATAACTACTTAACACATATACATTTTAGGCCAGATTCCGCATGGTAGTTTCCCCTTCAATTACATTAAATTATTTATAATTTCAAATGAATCAATCTATTCAATTAATCATAAAAAAACCCTGATGTTGGTCTTTTTATAACAATCCACATAATTCATTTTAACTATATTCTTAAACATATTTAGCATATTTGTCATATTTTCTCTTTTCCACATTTATTCCATTTTTCTCTGTAATTTAACAGTAACAAGTAGTCTAGTAACAAAGAAACATCAGTTCCAATCTTTTCATTTTAAAAATCTATATTTTTCTATCTCTTAGATAATTTATTACTTCAAATGCCATTATATTACACCACCTTACCTTGCAGAATCCCCTTTCTTAATCCTTATCTACCTATTATCTCTGTCTCTTCACTAAACAATTTCTTTTCATTTTTGTACAATTTCCATATCTCCTCATTTCCTGGTCCTTTCTCTTATTGCTTCTTTTTTCTTTCATTTTTTCCCTTCATTTCTTGCTCCAGTTTTTAACCCTCTCCTTCTTTAAAAAAAATCCCTCTGTATTCCACTTTTCTGCTGTTTCCATTTTCTTTGTTTGGCTTTCAAAACATTTACCTTTTTAATTGCCTCCTCAAATCTCCAAGTTTTAATTCCCTTTCTTTTTCTCTTCTGCTTTAATATTCATTGCTCCCTTTGTTCATTGTAGCTGACTTCTTCTTTAATTAGCTCCCCCCTTCTGGCATTCCTTGTTGTTCTTCATACTCCAGAATTGCCATTTCTAATTAATGTAAAGCTAGACAGTACAACTCACCTTTTTCATGTAACATTTCTTTCATATTTCTTAATTCCATTTTTAGTTCCAAAAAATGTTCTGTCATTTTTAAACAGTTCTTTAATATTTTCTTTATCCATTTCTTTAGTCTTTAAATCCAAACCAATTGTCCAGTAATTTAATTCAACCAGTATCTTTGATGTTTCTTTCCAACGATGAACTTCTATTAAATCCTCTTTAAGTTTTTTCCAAGATCATCAAACATTCCAATATCCATAAGTTTAAGTTTATGCCAAAATCACCAAACAGTCCCAGAGTAATTTCTTCACACTTCTTTCTTTTATTTTAATATTCTGTGTTTTCACTTTTCACTTTCCAGGGTTTCTATTTTATTGTAACAAAGTTTTTCTTATTTTGTATCAAATTCCACTTTTGAAAGAACCAGGGATTTTTTAAAGAGTCACTAATTTTTTTTCTTTACCATTAGGTGGCACTCTCTGTTATGTTCAAGTTCCACTCTCCCCCCCCCACTTTCTTTTCTCTGTTTAGGGCTTTTAAATTTCAAAAATCCAATAAATCCAATTATCAATTACTGTTTTTTTTGACACATTCAAGTTCAGCTTTTAATTATGCCTATTTAGTGCCAAAATCATATATTTGTCCAATTTAAACAAGTATCTTCTTCTAGCTTCCTCCTTGAACTTAGCTCCTTTCAAAGTTCAAAGCCACTTTCAGCTAGTTTACCTGGTCTCCACACTGCCTGCTTCTTCTCTGCTCCAGCATGATCTTATTTCCTGAATGGCTTCCCGTCTTCAGGGCAGCCATTAAAGACTGCCACTTACTCCTGTCTTCAAGGGGAGTATGCCTAGCTAGGGAGGGGAGATGTGGTTCCCCTTGACTCAATTGACAGTCTCCCCCTCTTTCCCCACCCCTGCAAGGTGGATCCAGTCCCGTTTGGGACCCTCCGACAAGGTAAACGTGGATCAAAGCCAAGCACAATTGCGGTCTCCGATCCGTCGTTGAAGAAAACACCACCGGAAGCCATTTATTGTCACTTTTTTCTGTGAACACACTGGCACACATTAAAAATGAAATTTCTAATGCCCACACACACACACACACATCAGTGGTGGGATTCAATTTTTTTTACTACTGGTTCTGTGAGTGTGGCTTGGTGGGCATGGCAGGAGAAGGATACTGTAAAATCTCCAGTCAGAGGTGGTATTTTCTGGTTCTCTGAACTACTCAAAATTTCCACAACTGGTTCTCCAGAACTGGTCAGAACCTGCTGAATACCACCTCTGACACACATGTATTACAATTATAGTCTATTTGAATACAAAGCAGAAAAAAGAGTCTTGAGTGTTAACAAGGTTGATACTATATGGTACAAAACTATTGCTTTGGATACCATGAAGCCTCTTCTGAGAGGGTAACAAAGAAAACTAGTCATGGAAAGGATGCATAGTGTTCTTGACAATACCATGCCCTATGTCCTGGATAAAAGGGAGTGAACTTCCAATAATCTTTTATGCTATCCTCATCACTCTCTGCACAGCCTTCCTGTCTGAAAGTAAGACTTCCAAATCACATAGTAACACAATATGATAGCATGCTTTCAATAGTCTTTCTATAGAAAGTGATGATGATAGGGAAAGGAAGATGTACTCTTCTCACATAAATTATTACCATAATTAACCCTCTTAATTTTTCTACCTATATTTATTGCATACTTGGTGACTGACATTTTAAAATGTGATTAGTCTGCAGTGAAAAACAATTTATTTGAAGTGGTATGGATCTGGTATGGAAGCCTCAGAACTCTCAGTAATACCAATTTTTAATAGCTCAATCACATATACAAGCTACCCTATAACACAACACCTATTAATTTAATTAATTTAATTTAATAATGCAATTTCTATGCCGCCCTATCTCCCAAAGGACTCAGGTGGCTGACAAAAATAAAACAGAAATACAAAATTTTAAAAGCAATTAAACAAGAAACCCCAATTACACATTAAAACACTAAAACCAACCAACAAATCTAAAAACAGTTAAAAAACCCTTCAGTCCAGGTTGGCCGATCAAAAAAACCATGTCTTCAGGTCACAACAGAAGGAGTGAAGGTCAGGAGACACCCGAAGCTCCATGGGTAGTTGATTCCAAAGGGCAGGCGCACCCACAGAGAAGGCCCTCCCCCTGGGAGTTGCCAGCCAACATTGTCTGGCCAACGGCACCCTGAGGAGACCCTGCCTGTGGGAGTGCACAGGGCGATGGGAAACCATTGCTGGCAGCAGGTGCTTCCACAAATACCCCAGACCTAAGCCAGGAAGGGTTTTATAGATGATTACCAAAACCTTGAATCTCACCCGGAGGGCAACCGGCAACCAATGCAGCTCACACAGGAGTGGTGTAATATGGGAGTATCGGAATACTCCCATCACAACCTGCGCGGCCACATTCTACACCAGTTGAAGCCTCTGAGTGGTCCTCAAGGGTAGCCCCATGTAGAGAGCATTGCAGTAATCTACATAGGAGGTAACAAGCGCATGAGTAACTGTATGCAAGGTATCTCGGTCCAGATAGGAATGCAACTGGCGCACAAGGCAAACCTGCGCAAATGTCCCCCTGGCCACAGCTCCTACATGATCTTCCAAATTGAGCTGTGTGTCCAGGAGGATGCCTAGATTGCGTGCCCTTTCCATGGGGGGTAACTCCTCTCCCCCATGACCAAAGATGGAACATTCTGGACAATCCGAGATGCCAGTACGTACAGCCACTTGGTCTTGGCCGGGTTGAGCTGAAGCCTGTTCCTACCCATCCAGACCCGTACCGATTCCAGGCACCGGGACATCACGTCGAGGGCATCAATGGATTGGTTTGGGGTGGGTATCATCAGCATACTGATACCTCACCCCAAAACCACAGATAATGTCACCCAGTGGCTTCATGTAGATGTTGAACAGGAGGGGAGAGAGGACTGACCCCTGACACACCCCACAAGTGAGGGGCCTCGGTGCCGACCTCGACCCTCCTGCCAACACCAACTGCGAATGACCTGAGAGGTAGGAGGAGAATTACCGTAAAACCGTGCCTCCCACTCCCAACCCCCCGAGGTGCTGCAGTAAGATACCATGGTCAATGGTATCAAAAGCTGCTGAGAGATCTAATAGGACCAGGACGGAGGAGAAATCTCTATCCCGAGCCAGCCAGAGATCATCCACCAGTGCGACCAATGCCGTCTCCATGCTGTACCTGGGCCTGAAACCCGATTGATACAGATCCAGGTAGTCAGCTTCCTCAAGGAACAATCGGAGCTGTTGGGCCACCATGCTCTCAACAACCTTCACTACAAAGCGAAGGTTGGAGACAGGACGAAAGTTGTTCAAAATAGCTGGGTCCAAGGCAGGCTTCTTGAGGAGGGGACTCACCACCACCTCATTCAAGGCGGAGGGAAGCATCCCTAACTCAACAAAGTGTTGACCACTGCCTGGAGCCAGCCTCGTGTGACCTCCTGAGTGGCATAAACCAGCCAGGAGGGACACGGGTCCAATAAACACGTGGTGACACTCAGCTTCCTCATGATCCCATCCACTTTATCCAGAGTCACAGGATCAAACTCTTCCCAGATGGTATCCCCAAGACCAGTCGCTTCCCCCCTGTCAGATTCTGCCCAGTCGGAGTCCAGACCGGCCCGGATCTGAGCGATCTTGTCCATCAGATGTTGACTAAACTCCTTGGCCCATCCCTGCAAAGGGTCCCCCCATCCTCTGATTGAGGAGGGAATGGGTGACCCGAAACAGGGTGGCTGGGTGATTATCTGCGGATGCAATGAGTGCGGAGAAGTACACAGACTTTGCCGCTCACATTGCCACAAGATAAGATCTAGTAACAGATCTTAACTGTGCTTGATCAGATTCGGACCGACTGGACCTCCAACTGCTCTCTAGGCCCCTCCTCCGGTGCTTCATCTCCCAGAGCTCAATGGAAAACCAGGGAACTAACTGGGATCTGCATTGGGTTAGAGGCCACAAAGGTACAACTCGGTCGAGAGCCCCAGAGGCTGTATGTTGCCAAGCATCCACCAGGGCCTCGACCGAGCTGTGGATAAGGGAGGCAGGAATCATCCCCAGCTCCTAAATAGCAATCATGTGCATGTAAACCTAACATTATTCATTGATGCATGATGGTTTGTATCCATTGATGCATGATGGTTTGTATCCACAGATAATATTGACAAATCAAAAACCAATCAGATGTCCATAGACTTTTTTTTGTTTCAAGCACTGGTAATCTTACATCAAGTTGGTGTAACAATTAAGACATCAGGCAAGAAACAGCAGTTTTAGTTCCACCTTAGAAAAAAAGCCAGCAATGTCCTTGGGCTATTCACTATGTCTCAGCTCTTGGAAAGAGAAAATGACAAACCACTTTTGAAATCTTTGCAAGAAAAGTGCAGGTACTGTCTAGGCCAGGGTTATCATATTCAAGGCCCACAGGGTGCTTAAATCTGGCCCGCTGAGCCAGCCAGAAATATCAAAGGACTGGCCAGCCAAAATGGGCTGCAGGATGGGGGCACGTGCAGCCTCCCTATGGCCCATTTTCAGTCTTCACAGCCTTCTACCAGGCAAAAATGGTCCCCATGGAGGCCCCACAGGGCTTCCACGCAGCCCATTTTTGGCCAGGAGATTGCTGCTGGAGGCCAGGGAGGCTGAAAATGGGATGTGACCTATTTTGTCCAGCAGGGTGATACAGGAAGCATCTGTCCCATCTCCTTTTTCACTCCCTGGCCTCCCCTCCCCGCACAGAGAACTACAATGCTGATCCGGCCCTCAAAGAAATCTAGTTTGACACCACTGGTCTAGACAGTTACAGGGGTCAACAATGACTATATCACAGTCTCTATTTTTTAAAAAATATGTCTCTAGCTATCTTTTTTTTTTGCTTCTTATTTGTCCAAACACCAACTTTACCATGATCGTTCCTATTTTAATTCTGATGCTAGTTGTGCCAAAGCTGTATTTTCATTCCAGCCACGTTTGTAGTTGAGATTGTGATTTAATCTAATGTCAACAAACTTCAAGCCAAAATTTCATGTCACATGCTCCTTTTCCATTAGTGGTTTATGATGATAGTAATGATGAAGTCAAATGGTAATTTTATAATTTAATACCACTTATCGTTTACTTAAAATGATAAACTCAAATGCATATGACCTGTGTGGATAGCTACACGGGATTCAACCAGTAATGAGGACTAATTTAGCATGCTTTTCAAAAGATAAAATATAACAGCATATATTTCCTATATTTCTTAGACATCAGGTTTTATTTTCACTTAGTTTTTAATATTTTTTAAAATGTTAAAATCAACATAACATAATTTTGCACTTGAGTTGGATTTAGAGGGGATACAAAGAGACAATATTAGTAGACTAGCCTTTGCTGTGGTCTGAATTCCATGATAGAATTTGGGCCCCCAAAAACTCAAGCTCCATTGTGGTCTTGTATTAACAGTGAAAATCATAATAGTGTTGTTATTTATTTATGCCAGTGCCACTTTTCCTTTCAGTATGAAGGGACTGTCATGAAAAATTGTCTATAATGCAATTAATTTTTTTATGAAGTAAATACTTCAGTTACAAAAAATGAGAGATTTTTGCAGTTTCTTTCCATTTGGTGTTGTGGAGATATATATTCCTGCCCACCTCACAACTATGCTGTAAATTTCTTCTTAGTTTTCTGTGAGCAGATTTCATCTTTCCCTGAGGAGATTAAAGATAATTCCTTTGGATGGAAAGTTCCCTAGGCAGACAATGAAGTGGACTACTTTAATTTTCTCATCTTGGTGAGGTCATTTCAAGATGGAGTACAAGGTCTTTTCCACATGTTGTCAGTGAAAAATTACTGCAACTTCCAGAAGATATTATAAGAGAAGAAACAGTTCTTTCCCTCAACAAAATTCATAATGCTGTTAACCTCCATCATATCCTTCTAGGTTTCTTTTCCCCAAAGAAAATGGCATAAGAATAGTGTTTCAATTAAGTTACAGTAGCAATCTCATTTATTTAAATTCTATTTTAGTATAATAATTTATATGGAGGCCAAAACATACTGAGTGACTGTGACCCAAATGACAGCATATCAAATTTTAAATTTTAAGATAGTCATCTTTCTTCTATCTTTCCAGGATCCACTTGTTGATTTTAAAGAAGTAACTACAGTTCTGAATTGCTTCTCTCTTTTACAATTTTACCCACAAAGAATCCATAATCATCATTACTTATTTTGAGCTTGTGACAAAGTACAAAGTGAAACTAAAGTCTTTAACTTAAAGAGAGCTGATTTTAATAAATTTAGAGAGAGTGTGAGAAGGATTCCATGGATAAGAATCCTCAGGGGAAAATAACATAAGAAGCTTGGGAAAGGTGATTTAAAAAACCTTATAAAAGCTCAGTCTGGAAAAATCACAATGAAGAAGAAAAATAAGACATGCTAAGAAAATAGCATGGTTGAACAAAGAACTCTGATAAACTGAAACACAAAAGACACATATAAAAGTGGAAAGAGGAACACATAACTAAGGCAGAATATTAGTAAATAGCCTGAACCTGCAAAGATGAAGTCAGGAAAACTAAGGCTCAAATTGAACTAAGCTTGGCTGCAAAAATCAAAGATAACAAAAAGAGCTTCTTTCAGCATGTAAAAGCAAAAAAAAGTCAAGGAAATGATTGGTTCATTAACAGGAAAGAAAGTGAAGAGCAGCTGAGAGAAAGCAGAACTGCTTAACTCATTTTGCATCTGTCTTTACACAGTCCAACCTATCAAGAAAAAATATTGTAAAATGCAGATTGTGAATGCAAATCAAAATAAGCAAGAAAATGTAAGATAACACCTATCAATTCTAGATGAGTTCAAATCACCAAGACCAGATGGATTATACCCCAAGATTCTGAAGGAATTGGCAGAGGTGAATTCAGAACCAGTGAACCATATCTTTCACCAGGAAACTACCAGCTGACTGAAAAAGGCTGATGTAGTTCTCATCTTCAAAAAAAGGGGAGGGGAATGGATCCAGGAAATTATGGTATTCCAGAAAAGATTAAAAGATAATTAATCAATGAATCTGCAACAGCTACAAACAAAATCATAATCAGAAGTCACCATGGGTTTATAAAACAGATCATGCCAAACAAATCATTGCATTCTTTGACAAAGTGACAAAATTAGTGGACCAGCGAAATACTGTGGATATAATTAGTTTGGACATCAGTAAGGCATCGATAAAGTAGACAACAACCTTCTACTTGATAAAATAGAAAAATGTGGGTTAGACAGCATCATCATCAGATGGATTTGTAACTGGCTCACCATCTGCACTCAGCATGTAGTCTTTAATGGAACTATATCTATATGGGGCAAAGTATGCAGTGAGGTAACCCAAGACTGTCATAGTCCAATACTCTTCAATATCTTCATCAATAATTTAAACAAGGGATAGAAGGTGAACTCATTACATTTGCAGACAACACCAAGCTGGCAGGAACAACCAATACTCCAGAAGGCTCAAGATACAGAAGGATCTTGACAGACTTGAACACTGTGCCCTACCTAACAAAATTAAATTCATAGTAGAGAAAAGAAAGGGTTTACATTTAGGCAAGAAAAACAAATGCTCAAATATAGAATAGGTGGTACCTTGACTCAATAGTAGTAACTGTGACAGGATCTTAGAGTCCTAGTGGACAATCACTTAAATATGAGTCAGCAGTATGCTGCAGCTGCCATGCAATCCTAGGCTGCATTAATATAGGGTCATGTGAAGTGCTAACACAACTTTACAATGCTTTGGTAAGATCACATTTGGAATATTGAGTCCAGTTTTGGTCACCATGATATAAGAAAAGATGTTGAAATTCTGAAAACGTACAGAGAAGAGCAACAAAGATGATTAGGGACTGGAGGATAAAACATATGAAGAACCGTTGCAGGAATTGAGTATATCTAGTGTAATGAAAAGAAGAGCTAAGTGCCTTCCAACTCTGTTATTCTGTAAAAGTGTGAAACATTTTACCTTCAGACATGTACAACAACAAATATCCAAAATGTTTTCAGTCTTCTAATGTTTGATCTATTTGGTGTACCAGAGCCTACTTTTTTAAATTGGAACTGACATGGTGGTGTGACTAAAACAAGCTGCTATTATTACTTTACAATGCACTTATTGTGAAGTGAATTTGATTTAATCCGCACAGGAGACTCCTGCCCTTCTGTTAAAAAAGCATCTTTATGGTGGTGGCAAATAGTCATGACAACAGACAAATTGAGGCATTACTTCCAAATGGAAAGAAAATGTTTATTAATTTAACATGTTAATCTTCAAGGAAGCATTTGGTTGCAGCTGTAGTTTGACATTTTATGGTTCTAGTAGGTGAAGGTTAAAAAAGGAATTGTCAGTTCAAAGAAGGATCCTAAAGTCTGATTCAATTTATCCTTATATAATTTGGGAGCATATAATCCTGTACTTCAGATGTCTCTATCACTAACCAAATTCTAAAGTTAACTTTCAGAAGATGAGATTTGTCTTAACATTTAGTGGAGACTTATTACTGCAAGAGGCGTTAAAGACTATTGATGCTGCTGTTATTACTCTATTTATTGGAAGAGACAAAATTCATACTACTGTTTTCTGTTTAGAACATAGATCTGTTATTGAATCATCTTTTCTATTTACAGTTTAATGGCTGGTGGGAGTTCTAGTATTTCTCAGAAAGACTGTTATGTAGAGCTGGATGATAAATTTAGCCTATGCATGAATATATTGTGTATCAGTTTTGTATTTGCTGTATATAGAGGAGGGACTCTGAAGTATAGTGCCTACTAATATCTGGTTAATTTCCCATATGTTTCAATAAAGCAGGAAATTAATATAATGTAATAAGTTACATCTTGATCTGCACATTAGATTAGTTATGTAAAGCTAACCTTGGGAAGAAACCAACAGGATGACTTTTAATAGGGAGAAATACAAAGTCCAATATTTGGGTAGGAAACATCAAAGACATTGATTATAGCATGGGGAGGACCATTTTGAGCAGCAGAAAGGATCTTGGTGTCTTAGTTAAACATGACCTTGTTGTACAATACAACTGAAAAACAAGCAAATTCAGTTTTAGGATGCAACAATAGAGAGTGTCAGGTTCAGAAGTCATTGTTCATCTCTATTCTGCATTGGCTAAAATTGTTGTTGTTGTTGTTAGTTGTGACGTTGTGTTCAACCCATCGCAACCCCATGGACAATGTTCCTCCAGGCCTTCCTGTCCTCTACCATCTCACAGAGTCCATTTAATCTCATGCCTACTGCTTCAGTGACTCCATCCAGCCACTTCATTCTCTGTTGTCCCCTTCTTCTATTGCCCTCAATCTTTCCCAGCATTAGGCTCTTCTCCAGTGAGTCCTTCCTTCTTATTAGGTGGCCAAAGTATTTGAGTTTCATCTTCAGGATCTGGCCTTCTAAAGAGCAGTCAGGGTTGATCTCCTCTATGACTGACCGATTTGATCGCCTTGCAGGACTCACAGGAATCTTCTCCAGCACCAGCAAAGGCTTCAATTCTTTGGCACTCAGCCTTTCTTATGGTCCAACTTTCACAGCCATACATTGCAACTGGGTTGCCATTTTCTTCTCCAGAGGGTCACATTTGTCAGAGCTCTGCTATGACCCGTCTGTCTTGGGTGGCCCTGCATGGCATATGAGCTATGCAAGACCCTTCAGCATGACAAGGTAGTAACCCATGAAGAGTTTGGCTAAAATATCAAGTCCTATTCTTGCATGCATTTTTGGCAAAATGTTGACAAAATGGAGCAGGTCCAGAAGACCTCAATTAAGGGAAATAAGGGACCTGGAAAAAAAAATATATGTGAAATAATTGGAAGCAACTTATTCAGCTTGTTTATTTTATCTGACTATACATTCCTGTTTATGTTTTATGTGGTGAGCTGTCCAAAGTTGATTGGAATCAAGTGCTATCCTAGTCAAATGAAATAATTATGCAATAAATAAGTTATTCAGAATGGAGAAGGAACAACATGAAAATTGTACTGCAGTAGCTAAAGACAGGTCTTGTGGAGGACAGTGCAGAATTATTCAGGAGTTGCTCAAGAAGAAAAGACAAGAAATATTAGGTTAAATTGATAAAGAATATATTTTAGTTGGATATCTGAAAGAAATGCCTAATGGCAAAGTTGCTCAACAATGAAACAGATTGCCACAGGAAATAGTAGGCTCTCTCATTTGCTGTATATGTCTATCTATTGGCCATGCTGTAATAGAAGATTCCTGTATTTAGGCAGATGGTCCCATCCTACATTTATATTCTAAGATTCTATGCTTAAAGTGATAAATTCACCTTTCAGCAAATAGCTGCAAAATGATTTAGCTGCTCTTATTTTTCCTGTCCCAATGTCTCACTAACACTTTGGGTAAAGTATTCTGTTCTTTATTTTATTTAAGTCCCATAAAGTCAAGTATTTACTCCTAGTGACCACAAGCACTTCCTGGGAAAAGGAGAGGAGAAATCTACTATGTCTAATATTCCCATTACAATGATGTTAGGCTGGAGCTCAATAGAAAAAAATATATTCTGCATACCCAAAGAGCCATATTCAAGCTCAACCATGTCCAGTTAGGATCAAAAATATTCTGGAGAACTGTTGCCAGTTATTATAGAGAATGCTGAGCTACTTAAGATGATAGCTCACTTGGTATCACTTTGATCTGAAAGTAATCACTAGGAATACATTTTCTGAATGTATTACATTTCAGTATGTAAAATAACTCTAGTGAGAAAGTGTCTAACTGACATGTATGATTGCAAGACTAGACCTTTTGCTATTCAACCCTAGGATCAATTTGGGTGGGTTGGGACAGTTTTGTTTTTGTTTAAATTCAATATAGTATTCCCAAACTGTCTTTCTTATACAATTAATGTTATATTTGTTTGAATGTCTGTCTTGGCTTATTGAATCTGATGCTTTAATGGAAACAATCTTCAACCAAATATTGCTGAATATGAATAAAATTGTTCTTTGTGACACAAGCAATATTCTTCTATAATTCTTGAATAAAGTAAATTAAAGTATGTTTTTCTGCAAATACACTGACCTGATGTATATGGATGATCTCAAGTGTCTTGAAATAAGATTAAACGTATCCAAAAATACATGGAAGGAACAAAATTGCTATGATAGGATATTGACAGGAATGGGCATTTAGATGTCATTTTGAAATTTTAATGTTGTCAGAAATAGTACTGCACAGTTGGCCATTGCTGTAAAATGACAAGTTTCCTCTGAGCACAAATTTCACCTGTCCTGATTATCCCTGTTTATCAAGGAGTGATCGACAGCTCAAATTTCTATGATAAGAAAATTAAATTACCACTCTAGGTTGCTTTTGGGAAGAAGATACCAGAGATGCATTTCAAAATACCATACAAATTTCATTTCTCTGGGCTCGAATGAATAAGATGCTATTTTGAATAGAATAGTGATTCTATTAGAAATTGAAATTCTAAGAGTAGAATTTAGAGAGATTTTGCTTAAACAGAATTTTCATTCTTTGGAAATAGTTTGTGTTTCTCTGAAGAAGTATATTATCAATGTGTTCTATATGTGAACAGCTTCAGTTTAATATCCTTGCATTTTTTTTACAAGTTAGTGAATATAACTGACATGTTATGAGTGCTAAAGTTTTATTCTATGTTAAGTGAAGCTGGACATAAAAAATGAATATTGAGTCTTTCTCCCATCCCTCTGCAGAGGATAAACAAATGCAATTTTAATTCAACACAGCCTGCTATTACTAAATAAAGTACAATGTTAATTGGAGCAGAGAGGGTCCCCCCCTCCATCTTCTAACCTTACTATTGAGATACACACAAGGAACATTTCTGTCACTTCTATCAAAACATTCTGGAATTCAACAACATTTAAAATCGTTAGTCCATCTGAAGTCTGTGTTAGCATTTTTGTTCTTAAACTACACAACTATTTAGGTATAGGTTCATTTGATTTCAGATGTGGACATTTGTCTGCAAATTACAGATACTCACAGAATGGCAAAATGTTTGGAACTCTTACAGAAACTTACATTTTAAAAATGTAATTTTTTTTAATTTTTAAAAGCAAAGGAAATGATGTTTAAAAGTATTTCATAATATTTAAAATAATTTCTATTGTGGATTATTTCCCACAATACTTTAAATTGATGAGGTATAATTCACAGTAATGATGGAATTAATATGGTGCCAAAATCTGCTCTATAATTTTTAAAATATTTTCTTCTCTTGCACCCCAAACACACATTTTTTCTTGTCATATTTTCAATATTCTTCATTAAAAAAAACCTTGATAATGTTTTACAACAATCTTGTTGAAATTGCTACTTAGGTTTCCATTACTCTGAACCTCCAGAGTTGCCCACCTTTCAATATGAAAAAGTTCCATAGAAGGCTTACCCATAAAGTCTTCTCTTGAACTCTTATTGAAGGGACACTTGGGCAAACACAACATGCTGGAGAGAATGTTGCAAATATACAAAAGAATTTTCAGACAGTAGTAGTTAGGTGTTTAATAAGAAGTGATGGGGGAACAGGAGAAATCAGACACATTTTCTGCAGTATAGTTTTGCAGAATTTCCTGCACAAGCATGCATGTAATACATAATTTGCATCTAGTCCCTCATTCATATATTTTGCCCTCTTAATAGGAGTCTAATTTATATATATATATATATATATATATATATATATATATATATATATATATATATGTAGGTCTTGGTATATTCGGGTCTTGTCCCGTGTAAGATTGAGAATACCTTGGCAACGTTTGACGAATCTCATCCGTCATCTTCAGGCTGGTGTCTTCAGCTTCGTTCTTCTGGGAGAAGTGTGTGATAGTGGCTGTTTAAACTCCAGAGTGCGTGTGCTGGCTCTGCTGCAAGCTGGTTGCTTGGCTGTGTTGTTGCCGTGTTGTTGCTTCTTGATTGGTTGATGGAATTGGTGTTTGTTGATTATTATTGTGTTGTTAGCTGTGTTGTTGCTACAAACTGGCAATACGCTATAAAACACATAGCCAGACCTTCAAACTCACTAAACCAAGGCCTGGAATGCTTCATCACAGCCTTCCACCATACTTCATCATGGAACCAGGAGATTACAACACAACCCAGGAGGTTGCAACACAGACAAATCCACTCCAGGAGATAACAGTGCAAGACCCAGGATGTCACAAATAATAAAACTCAGAAGGTCATCACACAGCCCTACCACCTGTAGTTTCACATAACACAAAAGGCTGAAGGACACACAGCCACTTCCTCAGCCACACAGGCTCTTACGAAAAGCCAACCAATCAGCAAACATCAACCCATCAACCAATCAAAAGCAACAACACAGCCAACAACACAGCCAACCAATCAGCAAACACCAATTCCATCAACCAATCAAGAAGCAACAACACAGCCAACAACACAGCCAACCAACCCACACAGCAGTT